>CM038669.1:488797193-490022937 GCA_021605145.1 Aegilops bicornis | reverse complement strand
AATCTTCTCCAATGTTTTAAAAATCTATTATCTTGAAACCAGCAACACTCGCCCCTCACCTCATCAAAACAACCCAAGGAATGTGTCTTGAGTGAAGCATAATTTATTATTACTGATATATGTGTAAACTAGAGTGTTTATATTTTAAGTTTGTGAACAAGTATTATTCTACTACTTTGGATCCACTGCAATGCACAGGCCGACACATTGGTAGTAGTAAGAAACAAATTTCGAGTTTGGCACGAGTTCGTACAGCGGGAGCACCACAAGGCCTAACGTAGGAGTTACATTTCCCTCTCGGAGCCCACGGGACCGAACTTCAGTGGCTTCGTGCACCCGCCTTTTAGTCAATGACATGTGGACCATACAACTGGTGGGCTCACATGTCATTATCACAAAGGCAAAGGGGCGGTGGGACCGAGAGGGCTGAGGTGCAGGTCGGGGGACGTGTGGTGTCATGGATTCGAGCGACGTCGTGGGAATCGCGTGTGGCTGTGGTAGAAACTTGATGGTTGCCGCAGTTCAGCTGGCCCACTTGTCATGCACACAAAGGCCGAGGAGCAGTGGGGCCGAGAGGGGTGAGGCGCACATCGGGGGACATGGTGCCGTGGGTTGGAGCGGCACCGTGGGAATCATGTGTGGCAGTGGTAGAAACGTGATGGCCACTGTAGTTCAAGTTCCATGGGCAAGCTGTCATGTCTACTAACACATGCATTGCATATCACTTCAAGGAGTAGTAGAGAAAACTAGGCAGATAAATAGTTCATTATAGTCAAGCAGACCTACACTACTACACTTGTTCCAAAGACATGCACACCAGTGAAATAGTTCATCTATATCAATGTACACAAAGAGGAAATATTCTTTTTACAAGAGAAGAAATAGGCCATCCATCTATAATGCCCTGCTACTAGTGCAGCTTCTTCTTCTTCTTCTCATTTTCTATAGGAGATGGCTTCTCAACAAGATCTTTCAGCCTTGCAGCTATCTCGAAACTCACACGAGCATCGGTGGCAACATATTGTATCCGCTCATAGGTCAAGTGATAATTCTCCCATCCAGCGACCATAATCCCAGCGTCTCGTCACCATTCTCAAGATTTGTTCCAAGAACAAAATTTGCTACGTCGAATAGGGATGGTGTTTCTTTATGACACTCGTCTACTAGAATTTTGGTTTGTAGGTCAGTGATGTTTTCAAGTCAAGGTTGTACGGCGCCAGCTTCTGTTTGTCCCCTTCGATGGCTGCTCCACAGAAGTATATGTCCTCCCAAGACATGAAATCATGGAGCTCACGTGGTATGGAGAGCACGTGCATGATGTGATACACCAAAACTTCATCTTCGAGGCACAGATGAAGGACATCGGCGCGTTGGATCTTCCCAGAGGCACGCTCCGTGTACTCTGTGTCTAGACCAACGACAGTATAACCCGCCCTGAAAGGGCCGACTCAAGCCGTTGACGACTCAACAAGCTAGGCTTTAGACAAGCCCAAGTGATCAAGACGCAGGGCCGGAGGGGCGGTTCACAAGATGGGTCGGCTTAAGGCCCAAAGCCAGAAGACGGCGCGTGGCCCAGAGGTGTAAGCCGCCAAATGATGACTTGTCATAAAGGGCATGTAGGTTAGAGTTAGGATTGTTCACGAAATATGACCCGAACCGGACTCTTGTAAGCCGGCGGCCTCTACCTGTATATAAAGGTGAGTCCCCGGCATATTATAGGGCAAGTTACAATCAATCGATAGTTAGGTCAAGGGAATCCGCTCCCTTGTAATCGATACTCAAGCAATAAGAAAGAAGAGCAGGAGTAGGCTTTTATCTCCGACGTGAGGGGCCGAACCTGGGTAAACTCATGTCTCTCAACCTGCTCAACCCCGACAAGTTAATCACCATAGCAATAGCCTTGAACCTAAGTCCTTTCACTAGGGCATCTGCCGTGACAAAGGCATGATAGTTGGCGCCCACCGTGGGGCCAGCGCATGGTGGTTTCGAGTTCTTGAAAGGCTCTTTTCCAGGGATCAAGGGATACGTCGTTGGCAGGATGACCAAGAGTCGTCATGACAAGCTCTACATCGATGATGCTGTCTAGGGCCCCGAGGCCGACTCAATCGAGTACGGGTACTGGGTCCCCTTCGGCGGAATCCACGTCTTCATCAGCAATGTTGGCGGATCTGAGCCTCAGCCGGGCATCTGCACCGACATCATTGAGCCGACTCAGTGCACACAACCCGCCCGGGTGCAAGTCGGCCGGAGGCACATTTTCGTGGGCTTAACGCAAGGTGTGGAACTTGCAGAAAACTTCACATCTGGAGGTGAGACTCTCATCTACTCAGGTGATGAGTCCTCGACCGGAGAAACGGAGTCCATCTACGATCTTGAAAACAGCAGGCTTGGGGGCTGTTCTGATGGCGACAGCATTCCGGACCGCTACGAGCCACCATGTTGAGCCGCCATCTTCATGGCAGGTACGGCGCCGGCTCTGAACAACACAACGACTGGAGAAATAGCAGCTACTGACCCTTCAGGGTCCGGCTTAGTCAGGCCGCCGGCTCAAGTCTTGTATGTGTTGAGAACCAAGCAGAGCGTAACGCAGAGATCACAAAGCTTAGGGAGCAGATAACCAAGGTCCAAGAGGATATCAACGCTGAAAATACCCGGATGGAAATAGTGTAGGCTCATATTATTGCTGAGTCAGAGCGTGTGAATGCAGAGGCTTGGTGTTTAAGTCTGGATCAAAAAGCCTCCAACACACTCCTTTGGAGGAGGCACCATACACGTTTGCCTTTAAATTATGAACCCATGAATCTGTTCAATACACCGGGGGCAGGACCAAGTAATCCACCAGTTATACCCCCAACTGCAAAAGCGCCTGGGAACAGGGCAGTAGCTCAGCCTCACCAATCAGAACATGCCCGTAGGGGGCAGACCTTGCCTCAACGTTTTGCAACACCGCTGGGTCATTCTTCTAACCCGGTGGATAATACGATGGCAGCGGTTACCCGTCTCAGTGCGCTCCCTATTATCGGTGAGTCGCCCATTGCAGTGGAAGCATGGAACACTATTGAGCTTCTTCAAATAATGGTTGTGCAGCAGGAAAAGTATTCATAGAGTCATGATCGTGTCCATTCAACTCCCCTCCCAAGCCGCAGTTACAGTCAGCATGTTGAGTCCCCGAGGACTGATGCTCAGGCAATCGTGGATGAGGCCAGAGCCACTGTGAGGCGGCAGCAACGACTAACCAGGGGGCTTATCAGCAGCCTCCAGTGACACCTTCAGCCTCGGTGGGAGGCTGGTCAAATTACAGGACCATTGGGGTGCCGTATCTAGTGTCGGCTTTGCGTAACGAACGCGTGCCCAAAGATTTTAAAGGCCCTCGCAAGGTGCCCAATTACACGGCGAATCTCCCACCCGAGTCTTGGATTGAGAGTTACGATTTAGCCATGGAGATGTTGGACGTCAATCATGCCGTCTGGCAAAATATTTTACTATGATGTTGGAAGGACCGGCTCGTACATGGTTAATGAACCTGCCCCCCAATTCTATCAATACTTGGGTGGAGTTGAAGGACAACTTTATCAAAAACTTTCAAGGAACTTGTAAGCAGCCAATGACAATTGTTGATTTGGAGCACTATGTGCAGCGAGATGATGAGTCGGCTCATCATTGGGCATGCCGGGTCGCAACCATCATTCATCCTTCAGAGAGTATTGGGGTGGCTCAAGTTGTGCTGCTCTTGGAGAAAAACTGTCACTTTGACCCCCTTAAGCAGAAATTGGGGCATCTCAAACATAAGTGTACGGATATGGGCAAGCTTATGGATGTACTTACCAGGTATGGCAATTCTGATACTACCAATGATCCAAGTTCTAATGATGATAAATCTGGTAAGGGCAAGAAAAATGGTGGCGGCAAGGGCCAGCAGTAGGTTGCCTCGTCTCAGCATGGTAATCAGAATAACCAAAGCAATGGAGGGAAGAGCAATTACTCTGATGGCGGGTCAGATTTTGTGGCTAACACCAATGCCGGGTTTAAAAACCAGCGCCGCAATGGTAATGGTAAGCCGCCTTTCAATGGAGGAAAGACTTTCAATCTTGAGGCAATGGTCAATGACCCCTGCCCGAAACACAGTTATCCTAACAAGCCGTCTAATCATGCCTGGAAGGATTGTTATATCATGCGGGAGTTCAGGAATCGGAGCCTTCACCAACATCACGGTAATTATAATGAGCCGCCTGGAGGGTCAAGATCCGGTTTTCAGGGTTCCAGTTTTGGTGGTGGAGGTTCAAGTTCTGGCTATCAGGTTCAAGGTAACCATGGTGGTCATAATCAACAGTCTGGTCAGGGTGATCAACAACAAAATAATCAGTCAGTGTATCAAAGTAATCCAAAGCAGCTTAAAGGGGGCCAGTATCACATCTTCACTACGAACACGTGCAAGTGTGACCGGAAGGTCCATAAGCGAGCAGTCAACACGGTGGATCTGACAGTGCCTCAGGATTTAAGGTGGTCAGAACAGATGATAACATGGAGTCGCGTGGATCACCCGCCCCGGGTTGATGATCCGGGTCATCTAGCACTGGTGGTAGCTCCTCAAGTGGGCGGTTATACATTCACCAAGGTGCTTATGGATGGTGACAGCAGCATCCACATATTGTACTATGATACTTTCCATCGGATGAGCCTAACGAACAAGGATCTCAAGCCGTCTTTCATGGTTTTTCATGGAGTGGTGCCTGGCAAGTCGGCTTACCCGGTGGGAAAGATTGATCTGGAAGTAGCTTTTGGTGATGAGAATAACTACAGAGCAGAGACACTGTGGTTTAAGGTGCTTAAGATTAAAAAGTCCTAATCACGCTTTATTTGGACGCCGGACTTGTGCTAGATTCATGGCTCGCCCTTGTTATGTATATCTGTAACTTAAGATGCCAGGGCCAGCGGGGACAATCGCAGTTCACGGGAATTGCAAACTTGCCTTGGAGTGCGAGAAGGAGACGCGGCTTACGTAGTGTAAGCTTCTGCCACAGAGGAGCTCAAGTATTATAAAGATAATGTTGACCCGACTGATATGACCCCTCTGGAGAAGCCCACCACAGAGACAGACTTGCCACTTACGTTTAAGTCGGCGAAGGATACACAACAAGTTGATTTGTCCCTGGTGATTCCTCTCAGCAGTTCACCATTCGGACATGGATGGATCTCAAATAAGAAAGCGCACTCATCAAATTCATCCGTGAAAATTGGGACATCTTTTCATGGAAGCCTTCTGACATGCTAGGTGTATCGAGAGAGTTCGCTGAGCACCGACTTAATATTGATCCTAAGATGAAACTTGTTCGTCAATTCCTTCGTCGTTTTAATGAGGAGAGGCGTAAGGCTATTTGAGAAGAAGTGGCCTGGCCCCTAGCTGCCGGGTTCATGATTGAGGTGTTCCACCCTCAGTGGCTGGCTAACCCGGTGCTTGTGCTTAAGTAGAGCGGCACTTGGCGTATGTGTGTTGATTATACAGATCTTAACAAGGCATGTCCGGCTAATCCGTTTGCTCTCCCCCGCATTGACCAAATCATTGATGCCATGGCGGGTTGTGAGAGTTTGTGCTTCCTAGATGCATACTCTGTTATCATCAGATCAAGATGGCAGTAGAAGAACAGAAGAAAAAAACCTTCATCATATCCTATGGAGTTTTCCGTTATGTGTCTATGCCTTTTAGGCTCAAGAGTGCCCAGGCGACTTACCAGCGTTGTATTCAGAATTGCTTTCACAAGCAGATTGGTCGGAACGTTCATGATTATGTGGATGACATTGTAGTTAAGTCAAGGAATAAAGAAACCTTACTTGTTGATCTGAAGGAGACCTTTGACAATCTTCAGGTGTACAAGATGATGCTTAACGCGGCCAAGTGTGTTTTTGGCTTACCCGCAGGCAGGTTGCTAGGTTTTTTGGTCTCGAAGCGGGGCATCGAAGCTAAACCATAGAAGATCGAGACTATTACCTCTCTTTCTAGGCTGGCATGTATCAACAATGTTCAGCGCCTGGCGGGTCGCATTGTAGCCCTGAGCCAATTCATGAGTCGCCTTGGGGAGAAGGCGATTCCCCTGTATCAGATGATGAAAAAGACTGATCAATTCGTCTGGAGCGATGCAGCTAATGAGGTGTTTGAGGTGCTTAAGAAACAGTTGGACGCGCCGCCCATCTTGGCTGCTCCCATAGACAAAGAGCCTCTGCGCCTGTGGAGCGCAAGGAGGCGGGTAAAGAGTATCAAATGCAGCGGCCGGCTTATTATGTCAGTGAAGTCCTTACGGATTCCAAGCAAAGATACCCACATTGGCAGAAGCTGGTGTTTGGGGTGTTCATGGACAGCCGGTAACTTAAGCATTATTTCCTTGGACATCCAATCACAGTGGTCAGTTCTGCTCTACTTGGCGATATAATTCAAAACAGAGAGGCTACTGGCCAGGTTGCTAAGTGGGCAATGGAGCTTGGACCACATCATCTTAAGTATGTGCCCAGAACAACCATCAAGTCTCAAGCTTTGGTGGATTTTATAAATGATTGATAGAGATGCAAACAACTAAGGAGAAGCCTAACAACACGTACTGGACGATACACTTTGACGGATCCAGGAAATTGGAAGGCTCGAGGGCTGGAGTTGTTTTGGAAGCTCCACGAGGTGATAAGTTTTGTTGTGTTTTAAGGCTCATGTTCCCTTGTACTAACCATGCAGTTGAGTATGAAGCTTTACTGCACAGGCTCCGTATGGCTAAAGAGATGAATCTAAGCCGGGTTAGGTGTCTGGGCGACCCAGACTTGGTGGCGCAGCAAATTTCAGGAAAGTGGGATTCCAAAGACCCGCTCATGGCGGCTTATCATCAGACAGTGAATAATATTGCTGGTCACTTTAAGGGTTATCATGTGGATCACATAGATAAGCGAAAACGAGGCTGCTGATGCATTGTCTCGGCTTGGGTCACGGGATAAACCGGTTCCCCCAAAATGTGTTCCTTGATGTGTTGCACAATCATTCTGTTAAGTTGTCTTCAAAGGAAGATCTTGCTATTCCTGACCTGGAGGGACAGTTGGTGGCAGCTCTTCGCGCCATCCATGACTGGACGATGCCTTGTTTGGCTTACCTAACACAAGGCGAGTTACCTCAAGATGAAAATCTAGCTCGACGGATTACAAGACGGTCTAAGTCCATGACTATTGTCAATGGCGAGTTACACAGATGTTGTGTGACTGGCATGTTTCAAACTGTGTTTCTCGTGAAGAAGGCCATGAGATATTACAGGGTATTCATGTAGGTGATTGTGGTCACCATGCCAGGTCACGATCTTTGGTGGCTAAAACTTTACGTCACGGGTTTTTTTGGTTGACGGCTCATGCTGATGCGGAGGACATTGTCAGCAAGTGTGATGGGTGTCAGAAATTTGGAAGGCAAGCTCATGTGCCGGCTCCGGAATTGCGTATGATACCAATCACTTGGGCCATTCGCGGTCTGGGGGCTTGATATGGTCGGGCCGTTCAAGCGACCTAAGGACAAGAAGACGCACCTTTTGGTGGCAGTTGATAAGTTTACCAAGTGGGTTGAAGCAGAGCCGGTTACAATTGTGAAGCGATGACTGCAGTTTAGTTTGTCAAAAAGCCGATCTTCCATTTTGGTTACACTCATAGTATCATCACTGATAATGGGACAAATCTGTCTAAAGGTGCTATGAAAGAGTTCTGTCAAAGAGAACACATCCGTCTTGATGTATCCTCGGTGGCTCATCCACAGTCCAATGGTCGTGCAGAGCGTGCTAACCAGGAAATATTACGAGGGATCAAGCCCCGGCTTATGGTTCCTTTGGAACGAACGCCGGGTTGTTGGGTTGAAGAGCTTCATGCAGTTCTTTGGAGTATCAGGATCACTCCTAATAGATCAATAGGCTACACGCCCTTCTTCATGCTCTATGGTGCAGAGGCGGTTCTCCCAAGTGATATTCGTCATGACTCGCCTAGGGTGGCGGCTTACGTTGAAACACATAATGAGACGACATGTCAGAACGCTCTGGACGCCTTGGATGAAGAACGTGATCTCGCAACAGCCTGATCGGCGATTTACCAACAAGACTTGTGTCGCTATCATAGCCGCACAACTCGAAGCCGGACTTTCCAGGAGGGCGACTTAGTGCTCCATTTGATACAAGATCAGGCAGGCATGCACAAGCTAGCACTCCCTTGGGAAGGACCTTTTGTGGTCAGCAAAAATCTCAACAATGGGTCTTATTATCTAATCGACATACTTGAACACAATAAGTCACGTACTTCTGAGGAAGGGACCAACAGGACTTGGAACACTGCTCATCTTCAGCCTTACTACACTTGAGCCACCGGCTGTCGTCATTGTACATAAATTTGTAAATATATATATATATATATATATTATGATCAACATAATAAAGCCGGCATGCCCAAAATTCGGGGCCTCTGTATTTTCATCTCATACTTTCTATGCATGAGTCTTTATTAATTGATCATAAGGTCACTTGGGGGCTTCGAACTCACCGAATTTAGCTTTCTTACCCTCTTGACCGGCAATGAAACGTCATACTATGGGTTAAACTTGTCTGTCTACTTCATGCTACTCCAACAGGTGACCCGCCGTTCTCTTGACAGTCAATCTTTTATGACCCTGAACTAGTCAAGAATAAAACGGCGTCTTATGTTACGTGAGAGACGTCTTACAGAAAGCGAGGATAAACTCACATGTCTGCTTGTTGCTACTCCAATATGTGACCCGCCGTACTCTTAACAGTCAATCTCTATGACCCTAAACTAGTTAAGGTTAAAACGGCGGATTATGTCACGCGAGAGCCGGCTCATGGGAAGAAAGGCTATTCAGCCATGCTTCATAAAAGCAAGATTTGAGCCCTAAAAGGTCAGTCTTTTTTGGTCATGCCTTAAAAGCCAACTTATTAACATTCAGACATACATGTCTATGTTCTCTGTTTCTATCTTTACAAGAATTTTATCTTTTTACATATATTTATATGCAGGCTATAAGTATCTGGATCAAAGAAGGTCTGGGTTAGTATTGCTCAAAGTTGAGCTTACTATTTTTATTAGCCGCCAAGCGATCCCCTCAAGATTTTCATAACCATGAGTCATTGGGTTATTAACCAGCCAGCCTTGGTTTTTGGCTATAAGGCGCCCATACAGGAATTGATGGACCCCTTACTGTCTATGTAAAAATATCAAATAAGCACTCATATTCAATGATGGTGCAAAGCAAAGATGCATATATGATTGGATGAAGCGTACAAAGAGGCTTGGTCACATTATTGTTGGATCATCAGTTAAATAACATGCTCGAAGGTGACACGTCTCCGACGTATCTATAATTTTTGATTGTTCCATGCTATTATATTATCTGTTTTGGATGTTTAATGGGCTTTAATATGCTCTTTTATATTACTTTTGGGACTAACCTATTAACCGGAGGCCCAGTGCCAGTTTCTGTTTTTTTGCCTATTTTAGAGTTTTACAGAAAAGGAATGTCAAACTAAGTCCAAACGGAACGAAACCTTCGTGAGGATCTTTCTTGGACCGAAAGCAAACCTGGAGACTTGGAGTTGAAGTCTAGAACTCCATGAGGCGGCCACGAGGCAGGAGGGCGCGCCCAGGGGGTAGCGCGCCCCCACCCTCGTGGGCCCCAGGAGCTCCACCCACGTACTTCTTTCGCCTATATATACTCTTATACCCTAGAAACATCAGGGGGAGCCACGAAACCACTTTTACACCACCGCAACTTTCTGTACCCGTGAGATCCCATCTTGGGGCCTTTTCCGGCAATCTGCCGGAGGGGGAATCGATCACGGAGGGCTTCTACCACTAGTAGAAAAAGGGGCTTTCGTTCGGGCCTCGCAAGCCCATTAGTCCCGGTTCAGCCACGAACCGAGACCAATGGAGGCATTTTTCCCGGTTCGTGATCCCAGGGGGCCGGCCGGGGCCTCGTGGGCATTGGTCCCAGTTCGTCTGGGCCCTTTTGTCCACGCTCTTGGCACGAACCGGGACCAATGGGCCTCGCTCCTGGCCCACAACCATTGGTCCCGGTTCATGGCAGGAACCAGGACAGAAGGATGGCCTTTAGTCCCGGTTCCAGCCACGAACCGGGACAAATGAGTTGCCTATATATACCCCATCGCCGGTGAGCAGAGCACTCCACAGTGCTATGTTTTTTGCTGTCCGGCGAGGAAGGGCATTTGGGTGCTCTAACTTACCTCTTATGCATGTGAGGTGTTTGATGAAATGCCCGAGCCACACTAGTTAAGCTTTCCCCTCTCGAAGCTCGACCTCCGAGCTCCATTTTTTCCGAGATTTGTCTAGGTTTAGCGCTCTGTCGCGCCCCGTCCTCGTCTTCACCACCGTCGATCGCCCGCGCCGATCTCGTCACCGGCACCACCGTGGTCAGCCTCTTGTTCTTATCTTCTTTCTGAAAGAAGAAAAAAATCTTACTTTAGATAGATACTTGTCTAATTTTCTTACTTTTGACACACATAATTATGTATAATGCACACAGATGAACCGGCAATGGATGTACGGTGACAGACACACCTCTGAGTACATTAAGGGTGTGCGTAATTTTCTCGAAGTGGCTGAGGCAAACAAGCAGAATGGTTTTATGTGTTGTCCATGCCCTAATTGTGGGAATACGAGGTCTTACTATAACAAGATAAAGACCGAGCACCTGCTTTATAAGGGTTTCATGCACCACTATAATGTTTGGATGAAGCACGGAGAAATAGGGGTTATGATGGAAGACAGCAAAGATGAAGAGGACGATGACAACTATGTGCCCCCTGAATACGGTGATGCTGCAACGGGGGAAGCTGAAGATCAAGAGGAAGCTGAAGATCCAGAGGAACCAGACGATGTGCCCGATGATGATCTCAGCCGGGTCATTGTTGATGCAAGGGAAAAGTGTGAAACTGAAGAGGAGAAGCTGAAGTTCGATCGCATGTTAGAGGATCACAAAAAGGGTTGTACCCCAATTGTAAAGATGGCAACACAAAGCTCGGTACCATACTGGAATTGCTGCAGTGGAAGGCAGAGAATCTTGTGCTCGACAAAGGATTTGAGAAGCTACTGAAAATATTGAAGAAGATGCTTCCAAAGGATAACGAATTGCCCGACAGTACGTACGCAGCAAAGAAGGTCGTATGCCCTCTAGGATTGGAGCTGGAGAAGATACATGCATGCCCTAATGACTGCATCCTCTACCGCGGAGCCTACAAGGATTTGAACGCATGCCCGGTATGCGGTGCATTGTGGTATAAGATCAGACAAGATGACCCTGGTAATGTTGAGAGAGAGCCCCGCAAGAAGAGGGTTCCTCTGAAGCTGATGTGGTATGCTCCTATAATACCACGGTTGAAACGACTGTTCCGAAACAAAGAGCATGCCAAGTTGATGCGATGGCAAAGTGAGGACCGTAAGAAAGACGAGAAGTTGAGAGCACCCGCTGATGGGTCGCAGTGGAGAAAATCGAGAGGAAGTTCTGGGCTGAGTTTGCAAGTGACCCAATGAACGTATGGTTTGCTTTAAGCGCGGATGGCATTAATCCTTTTGGGGAGAAGAGCAGCAATCACAGCACCTGGCCCGTGACTCTATGTATGTATAACCTTCCTCCTTGGATGTGCATGAAGCGGAAATTCATTATGATGCCAATTCTCATCCAAGGCCCTAAGAAACCCGGCAACGACATTGATGTGTACCTAAGGCCATTAGTTGAAGAACTCTTACAGCTGTGGAATGGAACAGGTGTACGTGCGTGGGATGAGCACATGGGGGAAGAATTTGACCTAAAGGCGTTTCTATTCGTGACCATCATTGATTGGCCCGCTCTTAGTAACCTTTCAGGACAGACAAACAAGGGATACCACGCATGCACGCACTGTTTAGCTGACACCGAAAGTATATAACTGGATAGATGCAGGAAGAATGTGTACCTGGGCCATCATCGATTTCTCCTGACCAACCATCAATGTCGAAAGAAAGGCAAGCATTTCAAAGGCGAGCAGATCACCGGAAGAAGCCCGCCATGCGTACCGGTGATCACGTACTTGCTATTGTCTCTAATTTACACGTAATATTTGGAAAGGGTCCCGGCGGACTAGCTGTTCCGAATGACGCTGAGGGACGCGCACCCATGTGGAAGAAGAAATCTATATTTTGGGACCTACCTACTGGAAAGAGCTAGAGCTACGCTCTTCAATCGACGTGATGCATGTGACGAAGAACCTTTGCGTGAACCTGTTAGGCTTCTTGGGCGTGTATGGGAAGAAAAAAGATACACCTATGGCAAGGGAGGACATGCAACATTTGCACGAAAAAGACGGCATGCCTCCAAAGCAGTACGAAGGTCCTGCCAGCTACGCTCTTACCAAAGAAGAGAAGGAAATCTTTTTGGAATGCCTACTCAGTATGAAGGTCCCGACTGGCTTCTCGTCGAATATAAAGGGAATAATAAATATTCCAGAGAAAAAGTTCCAGAACCTAAAGTCTCATGACTGCCACGTGATTATGACGCAACTGCTTCTGGTTGCATTGAGGGGGCTTCTACCGGAAAATGTCCGATTAGCCATTATGAAGTTATGTGCATTCCTCAATGCAATCTCTCAGAAGGTGATCGATCCAGAAATCATACCAAGGCTAAGGAGTGATGTGGTGCAATGTCTTGTCGGGCTTTAAATGGTATTCCCACCATCCTTCTTCAATATCATGACGCACGTCCTAGTTCATCTAGTTGACGAGATTGTCATTCTGGGCCCCGTATTTCTACACAATATGTTCCCCTTTGAGAGGTTCATGGGAGTCCTAAAGAAACATGTCTCAGAATCGCTAGGTCGAAGGAAGCATCTCCATGGGCCATCAAACAGAGGATGTCATTGGGTTTTGTGTTGACTTCATTCCTGGCCTTAAGAAGATAGGTCTCCCTAAATCGCGGTATGACGGGAGACTGACTGGAAAAGGCACGCTAGGAGCGGACTCAATAATATGCAGGGACGGGCATTCTTGGTCTCAAGCACACTACAGTTCTCTGTAACTCTACCTTGGTGACCCGTATGTCGATGAACACAAGAACGATCTGCGCTCCAAACACCCGGAGCGATGTCAATCGGATTACATGTGAACACATCAGGACTTTCAGCAGTTGGTTGGAAACACGTCTCAGAGGTGACACCACTGTTTGTGATGAGTTGTACTCGTTGTCCACGGGACCATCTTCGACTGTATTGACTTACAAAGGATACGAGATAAATGGGAATACATTTTACACGATCACCCAAGATCAAAAGAGCACCAACCAAAACAGCGGTGTCCGCTTTGATGTAGCAACCGAGAGGGGAAAGGACACATATTATGGTTACATAATGGACATATGGGAACTTGACTACGGACATGATTTTAAGGTCCCTTTGTTTAAGTGCAAATGGGTCAATCTGTTAGGAGGCGAATGCAGGTAGACCCACAAGACGGAATGACAACAGTGGATCTGAACAATCTTGGGTACACTGACGAACCGTTCGTCCTAGCCAATGATGTGGCACAGGTTATCTATGTGAAGGTCATGTCTACCAAACCTAGAAAAAGAAAAGATAAGGAAGCGAATACATCATATGATGAGCCAAAGCGCCACATAGTTCTTTCAGGGAAAAGGGACATAGTGGGAGTGGAGGGCAAGACAGATATGTCTGAAGATTATGAAAAGTTTCATGAAATTCCTCCCTTCAAAGTCAAGGCTGACCCAAGCATCCTGATAAACGATGAAGATTATCCATGGTTACGGCGCAATAAACAAAGCACACAAGCGAAAAAAAGTGAAGACTTTCTCTCCACAACTATTATGATGATACCATGCCAACTTTCAACCTTTTCGTAGTTCATTTGAAATGCCTATTGTAACAGACGAGTTTCCGTATGAAATCCTGATACTTCGAAACAGATTGTCCGTTTTGTACACGAAGTGCATCTAGTTTTTGCCGTAACCCTCTCAACTTTCTTGCACATGCTATGTGGGTGAAATGATGATACCATGCCAATTTCAACCTTTTCGGAGTTCATTTGAAATGCTTTTCAATTTCTGGGTCTTATAGCTCAAAAAAGCAGTAAATGCATGAAAAATAATAAAATGCATAAAACTCTAATATTTGTTATGATCAACTAAAAAACTTATATAAACCTCTAGTGTTTTTGAAACTAAAATTAAATAAAATTTATGCAACTTATATTAACAAAGTATTTTTTTTGTTCAAAACATTAATAGCAAAAAAGAATTTAATAGCAAAAAAATTAACAAAATGTGGTTTTGATTAAAACAGATATTTAAAACTGATATTTAAAATAGATAAACTTTAATAAAATATATAAGTACAAACCAAATAAAAAATAAAATAAACTTTAATAACATAAAGAAAAAAGAATTATCATAAAGTGAAATAAATAAGTAATTAGAAACGAAATAAAATAAAATAAATAAGTTCTTTGTTGTAAGTAGAAACAAAACAAAATAAATAAAGCAAAAAAGAAAACAAAAAAACAGGGAAAAATAAAAAATATGCCACCTACTGGGCCACCACTGCGTGAATACGACTAGAAACCAACCAATGGGCCAGGATTCAGGCCAGCACAAGGCCCAATAGTCCCATCAGGCATAGCAGTTTATATTAGGCCCATAAGCCTGCAAGGGAGAGGAGCTCGAGAGGGGTGCGACAGTGGGGCTTATAAAACACTGCGCGCCCCTCTCAACTAGCGAGGTGGGACTAAACTTTCGATGCGGGCGCAACAGCACAAGGCGTTTAGTCCCGGTTGGTGGCACTAACCGGACTAAAGGGGTGCATTGGTACCGGTAAGTGGCGCCAACCGGGACCAATGGCACCCCTTTAGTCCCGGTTGGTGCCACCAACAGGGACCAAAGGCGTCCCGGTTGGTGGCACCAACCGGGACTAAAGGGGGTCTTTGGTCCCGGTTGCTGCTATGAACCGGTACCAATGCTCCATCTATATATACAACACTTGTGAAAATTTTCGTTCAGTTCTTCGATCCCGCCCCGACGACGCCGCCAGGCTGCCCCTCTGCGCCTCGCCGTCGCCGTCGTCGCCCCTGCCTCTGATGCCGTCCCGCGCCGCCCTGACGCCGTCGCCGCCCGTGCCCTGCCTCCTCACCGCCCGTCGCCGCGCCCCTCATCGTCGCCGTCGCCGCCCCCGGCCTCCTCATCGCCCGTCGCCGGGCCCCTCACCGTCGTCGTCGCCGCGCCCCTCACCGTTGCCGTTGCCGCGCCGCTCACCGTCGCCCCCGTGCCCTGCGTCCTCATCGATCGCCGCCCCGTTGCGCAGTGAGAGCTCCATATATTAATTTCCTAATTTAGATGTGTAGTTAATTTAGATGCGTAGTTTAGATGTGTAGTTAATTGAGTTGTTGTAGTTTGTTCATAAATGAATAATATGCAAAAGTTAGAATTTTTTCTGTTCATATATTTTTTTGGTGATATTATTGTTGAATATGCAAATGTTTGTGTGTTCATATATATGCAAAGAATATGTCAATTTTTTCATAGAATTTTTATGATTTTTTCTGTTGTAATTTTGTTCATAGAATTTTTATGATTTTTTTTCTGTTGTAATTTTGTTCATACAATAAGAAGATAAAGTGTTTAATATAATTAGTTACAAAAATAATATAACTAGTTAAACTAGTTTATTTTTAACTAGTAAGTACTAATTTATTCTATTTATAGTAAGTGCTTAGTAGTTGAACTAGTTGATTTAACAAAACTAGTTTATTTTACTATAGAAGTAGTTTATTTTTAGCAAGGAAATTAATAGACCTAGTTTATTTTTTTAGTTAAAGCAATTATTCCCGCATCAACGTCGACGATGCCTATCCTGCATTCTCGTCATTGACTCGGTGGAGGAGGCCGGCTTGATCAAAGGGGCCATGTCCGGGACTGGGCTCCGCCGGGCTGGTTTTGGGAGGTGCTACCTTCTGGGGGGCATAGGTTGGTGAGGAGCCAGCCCGTCGTTGACCCGATCCTTGTTTGGTGGCGGTCGCGTGGGCCAGTGACGGTGCCGAGGCTTTCGGACACCGCGGAGGTGGTACGTCACCGTGTCAGCGAGGAGGACGAGCACGTCCGTCGCTACATGGTTGCGTTGGAGGGCAGGTTCGACAATATCTGGCAGGTTCTTCAGGGATCTCACTGGAGCGATCCTGTGATGGTTCCTTCTCTTTGAGTGTCCACCGCCCGCGCCGATACCCGTCGGGCGCTACGGTTCTAGCTGTACTAGCGATGCTATATGTATGATAGTATTCGAGGTGTATTAGTGATAATATTCGACGATGTACGGATGCATGGAGATGATGTAGTTTTGCTTATAATTTAATGCATCCTAATTTGAATACTACTTTATTTTGCGATTTGATTTTGCTTATCGAATGCTCAAATTGGAAAACTACTCCAACTTTGAATGCTAAAATTGGGGAGCACTATGCAAGGCGTATGCATATGATTAGTTGATAGCTTATAGGGTTTTTGTTTTTGAAGAAATCTAGGAGCCCCCGACCCCTCCATCATCCCCGCCGTCGTCCCCGTCACCGACCCCCTCCGACCTCGAGGTGAGACCATCCAAATCCTCTTTTAGGAAGATAATTAAACGATATTTTGGGTTGACTTTAAGTCTGTCGAGTCTCCACCATATATGAGAGGACGAAGAATCCTGACTATTGTCGTGGGGGTAGCTTCTCCTTCGTTCCCGTGTGCTAGACAATTTGTTGTAATGCACTCGAGAACGAAAGGAGGAGCTACCATCACCGACGGTTGCAAATGTCAGAGAGGAATCAATGAGGGAGAGTTCCACCATATATATATATGAGAGGACGAAGAATCCCGACTGTTGTCGTGGGGGTCGCTTCTCCTTCGTTCCCGTGTGCTAGACATTTTGGTGTAATGCACTCGGGGACAAATGGAGGAGCGACCATCATCAACGGTTGAATGTGTACACCACATGAGCTGAGAGTTTTCAAGAAAATACTCGACAAACCGATAGTCAACCCGTGATGAATAATAATGATCTAATTTAGTTTTTAAAGTACATATATTTAATTGTACAAGTTTAATCTTTGTATTATGAACGTAGGAAATGTCGTCATCGGACGACGAAAGTCTCCCGGGGGAGTGCGGCTGGTGCCACGACGATCGATGTTTGTGCAACAGGCCTCACCTGGACGATGATCAGGCGCTTCAGCATTAAGCTCGAGGAGACCTTCGATGTTGAAACGGTACGCAACGGCGACAAGTGTTTTTTTCGTAATTAAGCATGACTTCAACTATTTCAACGTGTAATTTTCATCTATTACAATTCGAGTATAGCTTATCCCATGCCATTCAAGACGCTATGTCTTGGAGAGGATGGATTTTGAAGACCATGAAAATTTTGAAACGAAGAAAATTCACCTAAGGACCCATCATGATGTGGATTTTGAAGTAAATTTGTATAATGCTGAGAGCGTAACCCATTTTGGTTTCAAAAATTGGGAAGCATTTTGCAAGATGTATGGTTTTAATGAGAGTATGCTTGTCACCATGGATCTTGGTGATCCTGACATCGACCAAGACAATATGGACATTTGGGTCCTTGTTGATACGCCTCCAGTTCTACCGCTATGTGAGTTTCTCAAACATAGTTAATTATTAACTAATTTATATTGTTTACTTCAAAATAGTTGATAGCTTATTTCCATTGACAGCTTATTTTGATTGTTCAAACAACGTGCGGAACATGGTAGACAAAACCCACTACACCGATGGCTCCGAGTTAACTTATCAGGAGAAAAATCATCTGGTCGGATTTTGTACTGATCTTGAGAATTACAATATCCACAATCAAACTTCTCAACATTATGGTCAATACATGCCACTAGTGCACGTGTTGAACTACGGTAACTACCATGGAGATACCCTGGTACGATTTTTTACTATTAAGACATCTGTGCATCTTTTGCATACTTCTAAAACTAGTACATCATTGCTAACTATGAAGTTATTACTATGTTTTTCAACAGAGAATCCCAGAGGATTGTGTGCCTCATTTGATGTATCAGAATGGCAGCCTTCGTGTTTTGAACATATATCCAGGTCATCCTGTGAATCTCAACTGTCCATACCGGATTTCTAAAAGAAGTGGAGACATGCTAATCGAGAGAATGGAAAAATGTATGGACAGTCGTAAGGAGGTTCTTGGAAGCAAAAGGAAGCGCCACAAGAAGAATTGGAAACAGGATTATCTCCATTCTCCATAATGGAGAGTCAGGGTCTATATTGTTTTATGCTATTTTACCTTAAATAGGGTATTTAGGTCCTGCATAATACTGATGATCATGTGCTACGAACAATTAAGTAGGGTTCGTTCGATGACTATCATGATCATGATCGTAAGACTTGTTATTAATAACGAGTAGAAGTTGTATGATGGTGATTAGTAGGACTTGTTATTATGATGATGCATGATGCAAGCATGAAGAGTTATTATATATTTGTGGGTGAAATGAACATGGATTAGATTGAAGTGAAGCCAACATGCATGTGGTGCATGTCGAAACTAGTACAATCCAAACTTGATCAAGTTAGGATTAGTATTACTTTCGACATGCACCACATGTTGCCTCACTTCAACCTAAGTCATGTTTAGAAATAGCAGTATAGCAGTAGCACGGAGATAAGAGAGGACACATCTCTCTATTAGCTACCTATAACAACCTAAATTAACCCCCAAAACCCCTAAACCACCTCCTTTAAAAAAAAACCAGCCGCTGAAATGCTGACGCGCGAAAGCTTATTGGTCCTGGTTGGTGCTACCAATCGGGGCCAAAGGCCCTCCTGCCTGGGCTCGCCGGAGCAGCCACGTGGAGGCCCATCTGTCCCGGTTGGTATAAGAACCGGGACTAAAGGCCTAGGGCATTAGTAACGACCCTTTAGTCCCGGTTCCACAACCGGAACAGATGGGCCTTATGAACCGGGACAAATGGCCCTTTTTCTACTAGTGTACATCAACACCATTGCCTCTCCGATGAAGCGTGAGTAGTTTACCACAGACCTTCGGGTCCATAATTATTAGCTAGATGGCTTCTTCTCTCTCTTTGATTCTCAATACAAAGTTCTCCTCGATGTTCTTGGAGATCTATTTGATGTAATACTCTTTTGCAGTGTGTTTGCCGAGATCCGATGAATTGGGGATTTATGATCAAGTTTATCTATGAATATTATTTGGTTCTTCTCTGAATTCTTATATGCATGATTTGATATCTCTGCAAGCTAAGTCTCTTCGAATTACCGGTTTAGTTTGGCCTACTAGATTGATCTTTCTTGCAATGGGAGAAGTGCTTAGCTTTGGGTTCAATCTTGCGGTGTCCTTTCCCAGTGACAGCAGGGGAAGCAAGGCACGTATTGTATTCTTTCCATCGAGGATAAAAAGATGGGGTTTATATCATATTGCTTGAGTTTATCCCTCTACATCATGTCATCTTGCTTAATGCGTTACTCTGTTCTTATGAACTTAATACTCTAGATGCATGTTGGATGGCGGTTGATGTGTGGAGTAATAGTAGTAGATGCAGAATCGTTTCGATCTACTTGACACGGACGTGATGCCTATATTCATGATCATTGCGTTAGATATTCTCATAACTATGCGCTTTTCTATTAATTGCTCGGTAGTAATTTGATCACCAACCGTAATACATGCTATCATGAGAGAAGCCACTAGTGAAACCTATGGCCCCCGGGTCTATTTCTTATTATATTGCATCTCTTCTATTTTACATCATATTAGTTTCCCATCAACTTGCCAATTTCTATCAATCTTAACTTTCCAATCTATACAACAAAAATACCAAAAATATTTACTTTACTATCTCTATTAGATCTCACTTTTGCGAGTGACCGTGAAGGGATTGACAACCCCTTTATCGCGTTGGTTGCAAGGTTCTTGATTGTTTGTGCGGGTACTAGGTGACTTGTGCATTGTCTCCTACTGGATTGATACCTTGGTTCTCAAAATTGAGGGAAATACTTACGCTACTTTGCTGCATCACCCTTTTCTCTTCAAGGGAAAACCAACGCATGCTCAAGAGGTAGCAGAAGGCATGACAAGGATGCCAGATGTTTTTAACTACGCCTATTACAAGGCTTCAGTTGAGCCCAAAAAATTCATCCAAGTTTTTTAAAGGATCAAAACTAGTCATGTAAGCCAGTTCCTGAGAAGTCTGGGTTAGGTCCCGCCGGGTTAACATCATCCTGGCGTCTCACAGTGGAGGTCCCAGGGACATCCTGTGTCGGCTCTTCTTCGCTTGCAATCTGAAGAGTGTCCGAGGTCCAGTCGATACTAGTTATGGCTTCAAAGGTTGCTTCATCATTCATGACAACAGAAGGATCGATATCAGGGGTGAAGATATGCTTACACCTTTGTGGAGTCAGGTCTACAATGTCAGAGGAACGCACCTTGATTCGTGCATTATTGTTGTCGTAAGCCGGTAGGTACTTCTTCAGATCAAGTCCTTGGGCAAGCTGACAATCTAATGGTCGCATATCTCTTATGCATTTCGCATAATCGGCTTCATTGAATACACACCCGTCGTCTTTATACTCTGGGAACCCGCCACCCATTTCTGCAGGGTCCAACTCTGAATGATAAGCCTTTGGCCCGGCTTAGTCCACTTATCGCTCCAGCACGGGCGACTGACAACTTAAGCGCTTCACTTTGTTTAAACATTATTGATAGTGTATCCAATACATCTTTGATTAGCAGTGGCGGTTTCTTCCCATTGGATGCATCTACAATGCTGCGAAGGCTCCCAGCATATACTCTTTCCAATAAAGATTAGACGGCTTTCATCTTCATCATCATATTTGCCCAAGGTTGGAGCTCCTGGCGCCTGTTAGGAAGATAAAACAAGAGTCTTCAGGCGAGTTAGAATCATCTTTAACAAGTCGCCAGGCAAGTTGTTTCAATTGATTGAAAATCTCAATTACCAAAGATGGTAGTAGACATTTGAGAGATATGATGTTTTAAGCCAGCCAACTCTGCAGCCACCGGCTTAAGTTGATTTTCAGCGTCCTCTACATGTTTCAACAAGGCAGCTTTCTCAGTTTCAAAGGCAGATCTTTCAGCATCAAAGTTAGCCTTGAATTTTTCTAAGTCTTCCACATTGGATTTCAAGCTTGCTTCAGCCTTGGCACGTTCAACCTGCTGAGCTTCTAAGTTTTTTTGTAAGCCGGCCAGGTTTGACTCGCGCAGGCTTAGCGCCTCCTGCAACAGTTAAAAGAGAGTCATTTTTCAAGGAGAATAATAACAGATTGCTGATTTAATTAAGGCGGCTTTGACAAACATGGCATGCCCAGACTATTCAAGTCCCAAACATATTGCAAGCAATGTCCTTGGCACTTGGGGGCTAATGTATGTCGCTATTTTCAATCTATGCTACGGAAGACCCGGATCATCTTATAAAGATAAACCGACCCTTAGGGGCTACATGCGATTCTTCAAAAAATGTGATATTTGGAAGAGCCGGCTCATCTCATAAAGATAAGCCGGCCCTTGGGGGCTACACTTTGAGTTATACATATTCTTATTTAAGTCTCAACCGTACTCAAGTTTCTCATATGCTTAAGACTTGGGGGCTACGTAAATATATATTACAGGGGGTAAAGGAATATACCTCATATTTCATCCTCATCATATTAATCAAGTTGGCTTCCATATCCCGACTTGTAGCTAGGTGGCTTAAGTAGCCAGCGTGAAGTTCTTCAACACTAAACTCCTCATAATTGGGCAGCTCTAGTTTTAACTTGCCTTTCTCCAGCAAGGGTGTCTCTTCTTTGGCCGTGTGCTTGGCCAGCATGTTGGAAGGCTCTAGCATCCTCTGACTTGCCCCAAGAATGGAAATATCATCAGTATTCTCTTTAGGAGGGGTCTCTTTAGTTGGCTTGACAGGAGTTGAAGAAGGAATAGGACTTGGCGGGTCATGATTATCCGCCAGGATAGCATCAATGCCCATGTCTTCGACGGCTGTTGCTTCAGCTTGTGGTGGCGGGTCATCTTATTTGTTGTGAGGTTCTTCAGGGTTTTTGGTGTTGGCCTCAGGGGTCACCCGCACCAGCTCCTCCGACTTAGGAATCTCGGGGGTTTTTGAAGATCCGCCTACCTTCCTTTTCTTGGCTTTGGCTTTGACTCTGTAACAGAAGATAGATTCTTAAAATTACATATGGCAATAACTCCAAGGTATAGTTAAAAAGAGAGTTACCCTCGGTTTATAATCAGAGGAGGCGGTTGTGTAGAGATTGAGTCTCCTAAAGATGGTGACGATTTCTGATAAATTGAATCAGACGAGTTAAGAGGTTGTCTGATAATTGTGCCTTGGGTAAAGACAAAGTTGGGTATGTGGCACCTCATTATGTCGCTTGCGAGAAGGATTATGAGTTAACCCGGCCACCAGGTCTTCAGCGCCACCAATCCGAGTTTGGTGCCTTACATCATATCGAGCCTTTTTCAAAACAAAGTTTGGGTCTAGATGAGCATCTGGATGAGAAAAGGGTACTTTCCGGACGACCCGCCTAACTTTCTTTGAGACAATGAGTCTGAGCCGGAAGAGATGGAAATCACCTCAGGATTGTCAGCACGGCTAGTCACTACTTCCTCCTGATAACAAGAGGTGTTAGCTAATTCAATAAAGAGGCAGCCAAGAGAGTCAAGTTCTACCTCTGATTGATCATCATCATCTGCTGACTCGCCCATAGCAGCTGGCTTAGTTGTAGCGACTGGTTTGTTCTTCTTCTGCCTTGAGCCAGCCCTAGACTTAGCTATAGCATTTTTCTTCTTACTGTTCCAGAAAGTAGAGTCAGGCTGTGTAATAAAGAGGGGTTGATAGATGAGAAGCAGAATAAATCAAAGGTAATAAGCTAGATATAAACGAGTACTTACTGGTGGGGCCAGGTTGAGTTTGAAGAATGGTAACAGTCCTATCTTGTTACAATTTTCTTGAGACTCCCCAAGCAAGGTCTTCACAGTTTTAAAGATTTTTTCAGCAGTGAAATTATCAGAGCTATGCCGCTGCGGTTCATCTGACTCGCCTGAGTATTCGCATATTAAGTCGGGCCAGCAGCTCAAAGGAAGAATTCTCCACGAGACTGAGCACCAGGCTATGTGAACTCCAGTTAGCCCATGGGCTAGCAAGGCTTTGTCTTTTGGATAGTGTTGGAGTGCCTCAGCATGTTCATCCGGAAGAAGCTTGCTTGGTGGGTCAAAGTTGATGGGGAAGCGATCAACCCTATATCCCGAGAGAGGGTTCTCATTAGCCGGGATAGTATTCTTGTAGTAAAACCAGGTCTTAGCCCATCCTTTGGGGTGACTAGGTAGGGTAGCTATAGGAAACCTGCCATCCCTGCGTATTTGGATTGAGATTCCACCCAATTCTTGGCTTGGACCATCCACGCACTCAGTTTGGTGGTTCATGTAGAAGAATTATTTGAAGAGTGCGACAGTGGGCTCTATTTGCAGATATGCTTCGCAGAAAATTTGGAAGTGATCAAGATTTAGTATTGAATTTGGGCCTATGTCTTGAGGATGAAGGCTGAAATAGTGCAAGACGTCCCGAAAGAACTTCGACCCGGGTGGCGTAAAGCCTCTGAGAATATGATCAGTAAAAACTATCACTTCTCCTTCACTGGGACTGGGGACATTATCCCCTTGACTGACTCGCAAGCCAATCTCTTGTTGAATCCTTAAGGATTTGTTTAGTGACTAGGGAAGGCCCCCAATTGCAGATAGTGGTTTCCAACATACTGAGCCGCCTAAATATGAAAATGCGGGTTATTTAAAAAAGCTATGATTTATCATCAGCAATATATGAATAAGCAACAAAAAGGTAAGTCGCCTTAAACATTGGCGGGTTGCAGATATGTTGGTAAGGACACCCAAGATGCAAGGGCAGGTTATCTAAAGTTCAAGGTTGTTGATTTCGGCTAAGTGTGGAGTAAACAAGTTTCAGTATTAAATAGCTATGTTTGTGGATCTGTGGGCAGTTCAAAAAAAGAAAAATAAATGCTAAACCTAAGTAGTGGTGACAGAAGTACTAATGGGCTACCCGTTGATTCCGAAGAGGATACATTTTGTTCAAAATAAAAGATGGATGTCAAAACTACAACGTAGTATTTGTATGGCATTTTGGGATCAAAAACAAGTTCTACTCAAGATATGATGAACAAAGGAGTGGATGAACGCCTGATGTCTACTACACAACTTGTTCTTTTAGACTCGTGTTGGGCCTCCAAGCGCAGAGTTTTGTAGGACAGTAGCAAATTTCCCTCAAGTTGATGACCTAAGTTTATCAATCCGTGGGAGGCGTAGGATGAAGATGGTATCTCTCAAATAATCCTGCAACCGAATAATAAAAAGTCTCTTGTGTCCCAACACACCAAATACAATGGTAAATTGTATAGGTGCGCTAGTTCGGCGAAGAGATGGTGATACAAGTGTAGTAACGATAGTAGGTATTGATTTTTGTAATAGTAAAAATAAAAAACAGCAAGGTAACGAGTAACAAAATTGAGCACAAACGGTATTGCAATGCTTGAAAATGAGGCCTAGGGTTTGTACTTTCGCTAGTGCAATCTCTCAACAATGCTATTATATTGGATCATATAACCATCCCTCAACGTGCGATGAAGAATCACTCCAAAGTTCTTATCTAGCGGAGAAATTAAGAAGAAATTGTTTGTAGGGTACGAAACCACCTCAAAGCTATTCTTTCCGTTCGATCTATCCAAGAGTTCATACTAAAATAACACCATATGATACACATCAACCAACTCTAATGTCACCTAGATACTCCAATGTCACCGCGAGTATCCGTGAGTTGATTATACGATATGCATCAAACAATTTCAGATTCATAATACTCAATCCAACACAAAGAACCTCAAAGGGTGCCCCAATATTTCTACCGAAGAAACAAAGACGAGAACGTGCAACAACCCCTATGCATAGATTACCCCAGTGTCACCAGGGATCCGTCAGTTGAGTGCCAAAACACATATCAAGTGAATCAATATGATACCCCATTGTCACCACGGGTATTCACAGCAAGACATACATCAAGTGTTCTCAAATCCATAAAAGTATTCAATCCGATAAAACGAAATCTCGAGAGAAAAGTCAATTCATCACAACAAGATAGAGAGGGGAAAACACCATATGATCCAACTATATTAACAAAGCCCGCGATACATCAAGATCGTGACATCTCAGGAACACGAGAGAGAGAGAGAGAGAGAGAGAGAGAGAGAGATTAAACACATAGCTACTAGTATAAAGCCTCGGCCCCGAGGGTGGACTACTCCCTCCTCATCATGGTGGCCGCCGGGATGATGAAGATGACCACCGGTCATGATTTCCCCCTTCGGTGGAGTGCCGGAACGGGGTGTAGATTGGTTTTTCATGGCTATAGAGGCTTGCGGCGGTGGAACTTCTGATCTAGGGTTACCCCGAGGGTTTTCGGAATATTTGGCAATTTATAGGGCGAAGAGGCGGTGTGGCGGGCCACCGAGGCGGTCTCAACCCATCTTGGCGCGCCTGGGCACCCAGGCGCGCCCTGGTGGGTTGTGCTCCCCTCGGAGCTCCCCTCTGGTACTTGTTTGGCCCACCGGGTGTCTTCTGGTCCAGAAAAAATCTCCAAAAAGTTTCGCTGCCGTTGAACTTCGTTTGGTATTGATTTCTGCGATGTAAAAACAAGCAAAAAACAGCAACTAGCACTGGGCACTATGTTAATAGGTTAGTCCCAAAAAATGATATAAAGTTCCTATGAAATGATTGTTAAACATCCAAGAATGACAATATAACAGCCTGGAACCATAAAAAAATATTGATATGTTGGATACGTATCAACACCGACGAACGCCATGAACTCAAGTGACCTAATGTGGATCTGACAAAAAACAGGGGCATACCTGGCTGTGGCGGAAGAAAGAGGAAGAGCGCCACTGAGCTCCGGCGAAGATGGAATGGCACTGCGGTTTCGAGCAAGATGGCTGGTGTAGGTCGATGAGCATTGCGGAGCTCCAGTAGCGAAGGGTCTTGTGAGGAAGAAGAAGAAGCGGAGGAGACGAGGTAAAAAGTAAAAGGAAGGGCCCCCGTGCCTATTTATAAGGAAAAGGGAACAGTGAATGGCCTATGTGAAAATCGAGGAGGTACAATAAATCTTACAGTAAAGGGACGCCTCGATTCTTGGAATGATGGATTTATACAAAGATTCGTTATGACATCATGAAGGGTTTCCCGAAATCACGGAGGTGATGTCATCCTTTTCTTATGGCGGGTTAGGAAGATTTTCAAGGCTACGGGTAAGAGGCATAAATAGAAGACTTGCCACACGGAAGGATTTAAGATTGACATGAACAAGTTCAAATCAATTTGGGTCCTAATGTTGGCGATATAACCACGCGGTATAACCCGCCCTGAAAGGGCCGGGTCAAGCCGTTGACGACTCAACAAGCTAGGCTTCAGACAAGCCCAAGTGATCAAGACGCAGGGCCGGAGGGGCAGTTCACAAGATGGATCGGCTTAAGGCACAACGCCAGAAGACAGCGCGTGGCCCGGAGGTGTAAGCCGCCCAATGATGACTTGTCATAAAATGCAAGGCAAGTTAGAGTTAGGATCGGTCACGAAACATGACCCGACCCGGACTCTTATAAAGGTGAGTCCCCAGCATAGTATAGGGCAAGTTACAATCAATCGATAGCTAGGTCAAGCGAATCCGCTACCTTGTAATCGATACTCAAGCAATAAGCAACAAGAGCAGGAGTAGGCTTTTACCTCCGACGTGAGGGGTCGAACCTGGGTAAACTCATGTCTCTCGGCCATCTCAACCCCGACAAGTTAATCACCGTAGTGATGGCCTCGCACCTAAGTCCTTTCACTAGGGCATCTGCCGTGACAAAACCACGACACTTACCATGTGCACATACCTATATTCGCCCTTTAACAATCACTGGCTAGAATAATATCCTCACAAGAATTTTGCCCACAGAACATGAGGATCTAATAATGCATCGTGTGTTAGTTTCCTTGAAGATTTTTTTGTGAGGATAGAACATGATTACATAACATGCGTGGCATGGTAGTTACCTGTGAAGAATCGATTGTGAGATAACATTAGTATAGCCATGCATGACACTTCTATATTTTTGAACCTAGTATACCTTTCCCTTTATTTTCCTCTCATTTCCAACAGGAACAGATCAATGTTGTTTCTTGCATTATCCTACTCATACTCTGAATAATGCTGATCTTACATTAACAATGTCTATCCTTTTTGATATTATGCAGTGTCCCTACAGTTACTGCCCTTTGTAATCACACCACCTTTGCCAAAAATAGGGAATCACAGCTGGTTCCTCGCTCGATCAGACAACGGCAAAAGACTGATGATCATTCGCACACATGAGCCGACAGAGTTATATTGCAAAACTCCACTGTGTACAAGCACCATGAAATACGTGAGTATCCGAGGAGTGGTTGTTATGTCTATGAGCATGATACCAGCTTGTTGGGGCCTTCAGGATTTTTGAGTTGGAGGCGGGTAAACAGCCTTGGTTCACACACTCTGTTTCTCGGACTCAATTATCCGATTAACCAGGAGATCACCGTTGCAAGTACCTTGATGGCAGAGAGGCTCTGTTTGCCAGGGAAAACTGTGTCTACATGGGGAGCCCTATGACTTCTTGAGCAAAATCCCCTGATTGTCAATGATACAACCTGCAGCCGAAAGAAGGAGAGAATGAAAAACAGATCTGGATTAACTTTCATCCTTGTATATCTCAACTCTAACAGGCGGCAATGTGGTTCAAGCCTTCAGGTTGATGGGTAATTGGGATGTTGCGTTGAAAGGGTGGAGTCCTGGTGTCTCCGAATCACTGGTGGCTGAAGCGGGGCTACAAATTATGATGGTGTTGGATCATCCCTCTTCGAATGACTTGTTGTCTTTGCTGCTTGTTCTGGATGGGTAGTCCTCTCTTTTGTTATGCAGACTCCTTGTCATTTGGTCATCCTCGTTTATGTCACTCTTACTATGTAATAGTTGCCTCTCTTTAGAATGACATTCTCGTCTGGAT
Source organism: Aegilops bicornis (assembly GCA_021605145.1). Classification (NCBI taxonomy): domain Eukaryota; kingdom Viridiplantae; phylum Streptophyta; class Magnoliopsida; order Poales; family Poaceae; genus Aegilops; species Aegilops bicornis. Next base: position 489,994,748 of record CM038669.1, on the reverse strand, counting down.
CACGAGAGTCTAAGCGCTACAGATGGGTGCATTTTGGTGGTGTAGCAAGACTTCTTATGAACTACTATCATGTCTTGATGTTTATGTCAGTAGTAGTCACTAGTCAGTGTTTGAATGTTGTATATATCATTGTTTCGAACTATTTATTGTCTCGAAGTGCTGGTGGGCTAAATAATGTCATGACCATTCTCAAGTGTTTAGCGTATATATATATATATATATATATATATATGGTGGGTCTATTATGATAACACCCCTTAAGACCTTATTCTACTAACACTAATTCTTATTCTGCTAACACCCCACGTCCTACCACTACCAGCAACCCCCACGCCCACGCGCAGACGACAAACCCCCGCTCCCCCACCTTCTTCCTCGTTGCCCCCACCCTCCCACCGCACCCCACCTCCACCAGTGCCTCCACATCCGCTGCCGACCGCCCCTGCCTACCCCAACGCGCTCCCCTTCCATGTTCCTCCGACTTCCCCGGGCTTGCCGGCGAGCCGCCCATCTTCCCCGCAACTTGTCGCCGGCCCCCCGGTCTTCCTCCCCGCGACCCATCCCCATCCATGCTCCCACCCGCCTAACCCCCACCACACCACTTCTCCACCGTCGCCCCGTCACCTCTCGGCGACCGGTGACATCCCAGCAACCACCAGATCACGCGGGATCCTCCTCCACCTCCCTCCTCCCGTGTCTGCTCCGGCCTTCCCGCTGGAGGCACCACCTACTCTTCCTCTCCGGCGTAGCCCCCGCGGCGCTCCTGACGACTGGTCGCACCTCCGTGGGTCCAACGCCTCCCCGAGCCAGATCCTCCCACTCCCGTGCCTCCCCCGAGCCAAGTCCGGCTAGATCTATTCCTCGCCTGCCGCCCAAGCAGAAGTTCTTGCCGCTACGCTGCAAATCATGCTACTGCAATCCCCACATGCCTCCAAACCCTGCCGCCGGTGCCCAAGCTCCAAATGAGGAGGTCCAACCTCGCACCCCGACGGCCTCCTGCAAACACGACTACGTTGACCGCCGCCTGTCCGCCGCCTCCTTCTGCCCGGCAATGAGGTCAATGGCCGCCACGCGCATGATGCAGTGCGCGGGTGCACACCTTGCGGTCCACGGCGTGAGTCAAAAATCTATGGTGCTCTCTTGTGCATGTTGTCCGGCAGTGCTACGCATGTAGTGCTCAGGTGAGTAGGGCCAGCGTGCAGTTCGGTTCCTCTTCAGGGCCATTTTCTCGTGCCCACCCGCGTCGGACCCTCATCACAGATGCAGTGCGGCCCCGTGCGGCACGCAATCCAGCGCTCCACCACCTACAGATCAGGGGGGAGCGGGGATTCCATCTCCAGGCGTCGCCTCCGCCGGACGGGAACAACACAACAGCACCAGAGGTGAGCGCCCTCCTCTCTCTCCTTTCCTACTTCCTCCTCAACTCTCCCTCACATCTCGCTTCTGCCCTGCAGGTGGCGCCATGGCCATCTCAACCTTGTCCCTGCACCAATCCATTGATCCCGTTCGAACGCGAGCTTCCCGACGACCAAGTGTTGCAGCCCACTTTTCTTCTTTTTGGAGTTCGCATGTTAAAGTTTCTTTTGCAGTGTGTGTGTGCACTTCAGTACGAGCTCAAAAGAAAGACACATATCTGTCCATTATGTTCTCTAATGCAGAAAAATGGAGGAGAAACCAATTATAAAAAAATAAACATAAGATCAGTTTGCTCTCTCACGGTGGACTCGCTCTCCTGCGTGCAGTTCGTTCAGAGTTTCGTCGAGTTCGATTGGGGCCCCCCTAGTAAAGTTCATAAAAAAACGTCCGTTTAGATTTGCAGTGCAGTGCATAGTATAGAGGAGTTTATTTTGTAGAAAGTTTCAGTTGGGTGTTCATCGGAGTGCGTGGCGATGTAATCTGGCTGCTGTCGACTTGCAGTTCCCAGGCGCGGTGCTGCTGATAGTTTCCTTGTTGTTTTGAGAGGTTCAATACTGCTACTGTTGTAGTGTGAGTGTCTTGGAGTTCAGTCGGGGCTCTCCTAGTGTAGTTTATAAAAAAAACTGTTTAGAGTTGCAATGCAGTGCATACTACAGAGGAGTTCACTTTGTGAATGCATTTTTCAATGTATCCCTATGACGCGAATTCTATGTGTTTGCAATGCAAAGAGAAAAAAAATGAAGTACGCTTGCCTTGCCTCGATGTCATAGAGGCGCATTTATTTTGCATATGAGAGAGTGCACTCTGTTTTGTTCATGTGTTTCTGTGTTTCAAAACTTGGTCATGCAGTGGATTTTGTCCTCTGATGTGGTTCACTTTCAAGAGTGATGTTCTTCACTTGCACCTAACATGAAGGTGTGAAAAATTTAGCGAAACAACAAGATGGTAATGCGGTTCACTTCGATATATGTCGCGGTTCTCCTACCCTCGTCTCTGCGATCCACTCTCGTTAATGAAAAAAGTAAAAAAAAGACAACAAAAACTCGTCTGAGAAAATTTACGTTCAACAAAAGAAATTATGTAGCTCGCTTGCCCGTCCGATGAAGTGCGGTTTTCATTCTGAAGCAGTGCTGTCGGCCGTATGATGTTGTTCATCCCGTAAATGCAAAAAATGTTACGGAAGCAAAAAAAAGTGATGCGGTTCACTTCTTGATAGTGTTGTGGTTCATTTACACCCGATGTGAAGTGCACTCTACTTTCTCGTCCTTGAAAAAATTACGTTTGAATAAAAGAAACCATGCAGTTCTCTTACCCGTCTGATGCAGTGCGGTTTTTCGTCCGATGCAGTGCGGTTTTCAGTCGGATGAAGTACCCACGTCGATTTGGGTGTCGCGAAAAACAGTGTCCGCATTTCGGTAAATTTAAAATTCCTCTTAAACCGTAAGGAATTAGAGAGATTGTTCTACATGAAGAAGTTGCACCTCATCGATATCTTTCCAACGGCGTATCGTTTGAATCATTCCAACCAGCGGTTTGTAAAAATTTCACAAAAACGGCCGCTGCCAATCATCGTCCGCCACACGATTTTCAAAATTAACTTAAAACCGTAAGGAATCTCAAAAACATTTCAACATATGAAAGTTGCGCCTCATCCATAGCTCTTCAATGGTATATTACACGCCTCGTTTCAACAAACGGTTAAAAGCTGAAGCGAAAACAGTACCGAAAATTTGATTTTTTTTGAAAAACAAAATTCCACGATTTAGTAAATTTGAAACTGCTCTTAAACCGTAACGAATTAGAGAAAATGATAGATATGAAAAAGATGTGTCTCGATGATATCTTTCCAATGGTGTATCATTTGCTTCGTTTTGACGAGCGGTTTAGAAGAAATCACGAAAAAACGCTCGCTGCCACTCGTCATGGGCCGCACCATTTTCAAAACTGCTCTTAAACCGTGTGGAATCTCGAAAAGTGTTCAACATGGCGAAGTTGTGCCTAATCCATAGCTTTTCAACCATATATTACACGCCTCATTCCGATAAACGGTTGAAAAACTAGAGCGAAAACAGTACCGAAAAAACAACGCGTGCAGTTTTTCCCGAAGAGAAGTTCACTCGTGAGAGTACTGCAGCACACTTGGTTCAAGCAATGACGTGCACTTGCGTTGAGCGTGCAGTGCAGAAGTGTTATCAGAATAGTTATTCTGCTAATATTAGCAGAATAGACCGGCTGTATATATATATATATATATATATATATATATATATATATATATATATATATATATATATATATCCTTTTTCAAGTTATAATTTGAGCTTGACTTTTCGATGATGTACACTTATTTGGGCCAATGTGAGGTGCCGTTGAATATGGGCCAAGTAGTAATGCCATGCCAAACAGGTCAATTATGACTCTCAGGCCGGGAGCTCAAAAAAAAGGGGCTCTTAGGCCGACATGTGGGCACCACCGGTGTTTTCGTGCGCTTGCGCCGAGAGCGTATTGGCACGTGTTCGAAATTCATGCTACCTTTTCATCCCCAATCTCCCGCCCCTCCCTCACCTCTGGAATCTCGAATCCTACTCCAGTTCCCCCAAATCCCCTCCTGTAGTCCCTATACTCAAGTGCACTATCATGTCGCTGGTCAACGCGGATCTCCGAGCTGGAGATCCTGAGGTACGTCCTGCCTTCGGGCGCTGCGTGGTGTCACTCAACAGTGGCATGGCGGCGCTGGACGACCAGTTTGCCGCCAAAGTGATGATGGTAACCATCAACGGCGCCCGGCCTCCCGTCTCGCCAGACGACCCTGTCAAAGCTCTTGGCATTGCACACGGTATCCAAATAAGAGACTTGCTCGTCGAAGTCTGTCCGCCACCGACTAATTTATTCGTCAGGTTCCGGACAACTTTCGACTCTAGTCGTGTGTTTGAATCTTCCCGGCGTTTGCTCGGTGATGGCGTGCTAGTGAGCTTTGATCGGTGGCACCCATGATGGGGCTCGGTGCTCTTTGAGCTTCAGTTTTTAACAAAGCTTACCTTCCATGGCATGCCTCGACGTGCTTGGAATAGCGAGTCCATGAATGAGCTTATCAACGACCTAGGAGGTGAGCTCGTAAGTATGTATTTTCCACAAGACAGCTGAGCTCTGACGGTTATGGCATGGATGAAAAAGCCGTCCACCATACCGAAGAGTATTAGTGTTGAGATACCTGTGCAGGAACCAGGGTTGTACTATTCGTCGCCACCAAGGCCGCCGTGCACCATGTTAGGGATGTACCTGTATCGAGTGTTCGTGCATGTCGAAGAAGTGGTCAATCCATCAATCGAAGTCCTTTCGCCACCGCTGGTGCCAGGGTCCGTCTATGACGCCCATTACAGGAGTCAACGTCAGACTTTCTCCGTGTTGCTCGGAATGATGGATGGCACAGGGCCTACTTCATTGCGCGGCGGAGGACACTACTTCTTTGGGAGAAGAGGCGGGGCTGGCTGCCTGGTTGAGCTCTAATTTGAGGTGACAACTGAATCTTCCCAGATACTTGTTAAATCCAAGCTATCGGTGTGAAGCACTAATGTGCCAGTACATTTGATTCGGACCTATTCTATTTTTCTACCTGAAGTTTTTTTAGAAAGGGGTGTACGTCTAATGTGCTGGCATAACTTATTGTGTTGCCTGTCTTTTTTCTTTGCACAACATTCAAGATATTTCCCCGTCATTGATAAAGACGATAAACGGTTATGTACGAGTTTGTTGGTTTCAACATAGCGCTACCCGTAGTGATCCACTGATTCCACCTTGATTGTCCTGCCTACATGAAATTTTTGTATGAAAGTTCAATGTGCTATGATGTTGTATATGATTGTGTCAACTATATATGTTTTTATGAGCATCAACAATGCATATGGCTGAAAGATGTATTCATGAGCATCGACACAAGTGGGGCCATTGAATTGTTTCTTCGCTCGTGATAGCTTTTCATTAAGTTCCACTGTACTCTAACTTTTTTCTTAGGTTATAAATTGAGCTCAATGATTTCAAAAAGTTGTACACAAGCCTTCTTTGGGCCCTTTTGGGCGTCGTTGAATGTGGGCCGAGTAGCTATTTAAAGTTGTACTGTACTACTCAGGCCTTTTCCGTTGAACATCAGCAATGCAACTGGTCCGACAGTTGTACACAAGATCCTAAAATAAGTGCAGCCTAGCATGTGTTTCTTTCCATAAAATGCACAACTCAGTTCATTTTTTATATAATAAGATTACCAAACCCAACTTAAGTTTTTTTAATAATATTCCTATCTCAATATTAATTTTTATATGAAATGCTCAGTCCAGACCATCATTATTTTTTCACCCATCCCAGAAAATGGGTCCATTTCTACTAAAATCAAATGGGTTGTAAATTATCAGAAATAATAAATGGGCTGCATGTATACAATATTATTTTTCACCCAGCCGAGTAAATAAGTGCATTCGAATAAGTAATCAAATGCGCTGTAAATTATCATAAAAGTAAATCGGCTATTATTATTATTATTATTACCCACCCTAGGAAATAGATTATTTTTTGAGTTAAAGCCCAGGAAATAGATGTATTGACCAACAAAATGAAATGGGCTATAAAACCTAAATAAATGGGCTGCATTCCGCCAAAGCTTTCGAAGCTGACTTTGTTGGCCCACTAGGATGAAGCATGCGCAAGGTGTTGTCCATTTGGTGAACAAAATGATTTAATAGTCTAAAACAAAAACTCAACAAATTATATTGACATCTGTAGTCGTTGGATTGACATCCAATGGCAATCTTGCTTCTTCAATCTCAGATCTAGTTACTCTTGCTCCAACCGCCGAAACCATTGCCGGCTGGACTGCCTGCAAGTGCCTCCCGTGGCCGACTGTGCTGTCGCGCAGGCCTCGCTACCCCACCTTACCCCCAACGGTGTCCAGGTCATACTTGTACTCACTGACCCCTTCTGTTATTCTCCGGAAATGGCACCTTCACCCCGCAGCCGAACCAGTCCCTCGTAGTCCCCTCTGCTAGGGACTCCAGTGCCCCTTGTTCCACAACTCCAGATCGATCACATCTTAGGGCTTGCCGTCATCCACCGCCGTGGACCGCTCGATGATATGTGGTCAATAAAAAGACCCAACGTGGAGTACATCGAGAGTCTGACAGCTGGTAACCACCAGCTACATCTTCGAATGCAAGATAGTGCCTCCTTATTAAGCGGGAATAAATGATTCCTCCCCTTGACAGGTTGGACACACTAGCTACAATCTTCACACACAAGGATGTTCCTTCTTATTACGCGAACAACCCCCCCCCCCATGACAGCTTGGACCCACGAGTGACATCTTTGCACGGAAGGAAGTGCCTCCTTATTACGCGCAAGAAAAATGATTCCTCCCCCTGCTAGCTCGGACACACCTGATTCAGAGGCTCACTTGTGGGCCTACTAAGTTGACACGTACGCAGGGCTTTGTTAACCTAGTGAAGAAACGATTCTAGCAGTAGTGACCGTTGGATTAACATCAAACGGCCGCGCTACTTCTTCAATCTCTGATCTTCTTGCTCCAGCCGCCGAAACCAACGCTGGCAGGACCGCCCACTCCTGCCTCCCGTGGTCGGTTGTGCTGCCACCGCTGGCCATGCCATCCCTCTACTCACCCACACCTCATGTTACTCTCCAGCGATGGCAGCCTCACACCACAGCCGAAGCAGTGAACCCTTGTACTCCCCACCGCTTGCTCATCCACTGTTGCGTCTTCCCCAGCTCCATGTTGTTCCCTTCCTAGGCCTCGTCATCATCCACCGCCTTGGTGCTCTCGGCGCGGTGTGGTCATCGTGGTCAACGAATGACAGCCCTCGGAAGACGACTGTATGCGGTGATGCTGACAAATGGACCCACTAGCTACATCTTCAGACGGAAGGACGTGCCTCCATAATAGGCGCGGAAAAATTGATCCCTCCCCCTGATAGCTGGGACCCACCAGCTATATCTTCGCACGAAAGGAAGTTCCTCCTTATCCTCCCTAACAGCTGGGACCCACCCGGTCGAAGCATGTGTAGCGTTGTCTATCTGGTCGCGAATGTATACGTACATACTGGTCGATCTGTCTGTTTGCAACGATGAACTGTGGCCGAGCAAGCAGCGGCACGTGTCATAGTAAAGCCCCCGACATAGCAGTTCAGGCAGTCCCGTCTAAACAGTGTACACGTACGTATAGCCACAGGGCCAAAAATACAGCCACGTATGTACATACGGGCGGGGTCTCGAACGCCTACTCGCGCATACGTATGGCCAGGGCTCTTGTACCTCAAGACGCAGTGGACGGCAGCAACGGCGTCATGTTCATCGGCAACCAACTGGCTGGGTCGGAATGGAGAAACTGCGTCGTGGTCATCAGGAGGCAACGGAATGTGTCGTGTTCATCGGGAGCCAATCGGCTTGGACAGGACAGCCGAAACCGGGCGTGACGTACCCCGGAACGGAAGAAACGGCCTTCTGTTCAACCACCTATTGTCGAAACGGATCCTGTTCATCAGGAGGGGTCTGGCGTACCACAAAACAGAGGAAACGGACTTCTGATCGAGCGCCTATGGTTTAAATGGGGTCCTATTGATCGGGAGGGGTGTGGCATACCGTAAAATGGAGGAAACATACTTCTGTTGGAGCGCCTACGGTCGAAACAGGGTCATGTTCATCGGGAGGGTGTGGCGTACCGCAAAATGGGACTCCCCAGGCTACTGTGCATCCATCGTTACTGCCTCGCTCCAGCCTCCACGGGCTACTATTCATCTACCGTCGACTTCCTCCAGCCTCCATGTGCTACTATTCATCCAGTCTCCACTGGCTACTGTTCATCCAGCCTCCATGGGGTACTGTTCATCCACCCCCAACTGACTGGGTGTGGCGGCCTCCTCGGGGTCTTGTTCATCCAGCGGCAACCACCTACTACAACGGGGTCCTGTTCATCCAATCCTCACAACAAACCGGCTCGACTCATCACGTCTCGACTCGTTCTACGTACCGCGCGCACGGTAGCAACGGTCATTGTTCATCAAGAGGCAACCCAACACCTACGTCTCACACGGGGGCTGGATCGGCTTCAGAAAGGAGCAGAAGTGATCGACCGCTCGGGTTCAGTTAGTAGCAGCGAAGGAATCGCTCGGGTTCAGTCAGCAGCGAATGAATCACCCGGGTTTAGTTAACAGCCAAGGGATCGATTGCTCAGGTTCAGTAATGTAGCTAGTGTGCTCGCCCGGGTTCATTTAGCCAATGCCTCACATGCACCCATGTGCGTATGAGAGAAATGCGCAAACCACAGTGCATCGCTCGGCCCCGACCACCTACCGTAACCGGGAACTCTCCGATATTTTCCTTGCCCTCGCTTGTACCACAATTTTTTCCATCATGGACGGCCCAAAGAATGTCATGCAGGTGAGTCTCCAGCCCGCCCAGGATGAAAAGCCCAATTTCTGTCATGATTTTTTGTCATAGAAGTAGGATCCCACCACATCTATGATGATACGTGTTTTTGTCACAATTATCTCCATAGAAGTGTCATAACCATGACAGGAAAAAAATCGTTCGGGCCAAAATGTAAGAGATGTGTCATTTTTTTGTAGTGCACTTCTTTAGTTAGCAACTCCTTCTCAAGAAAGTGTCCATTCTTTGCGACAAACACTTTGTCTTCGGACTTTTGGTAGAAGTAATACCCAACTACTCCCTCTGTTCCTAAATATAAGGTGTATAGTTTTTGGCACACAAATTAAAGAATGCACATGGAGTGAAAATTACACAAGTTTTGGACGAGATTACACCTAACTAATTGACATGAGAAAATAGAGGAGCTTGCCTAATACAAGTAAATGTAATCAAATCCCTAAAAAAGTTATCCAAATGAGTGGTGCAACACAATGCACCTTATATTTCGGATTTTTTTTCTCTAATTAGTCAACTAGGACCAACACGAACTAGAATTAGATCAACTAGAGGAGTCCCCAAAACTTGTGTTGGCATTGGGTGGAAATCCTCTATTATATATAGGTTAGAGGAGAGGGAGAGGGCAGCCACCAAGGGGGGAAAGTCCCCCTTGGGGCACCGGCCAAGGGAGAGGGATTTGGACTGCCTCCCCTTGTCCAATTCGGTCGGGCACCTTCCTACTTGGGACCTTGTGGCCCAAGTTGCCTTCCACCTCTTGGCATTTTAAGACCCATTGATATTTGAATTAAATATAAAAGGTTCTAAACATTTTCAGAGCATTATATGTATAATTTAACATCCCCAGAAACATTGTCCACCTATATATAATTAATCAGTAATGCTCGGACCCGATATTCACCGAAACCCTTCCGATGACCCCGAAACGCTTCCGGGGCATCTCGGAACTATTCCAGATATTTTATTCTCATTAATATTTTCTCACTAAAACCCAACTGATCATGATTACCTTAATCTTGTGACCCCGTAGGTTTGGTAAATCATAGACATGAACGAAAACCCCTTCGCTCAATGACCAATAGCGGAACCATGGACACCCATATCGGTCCATATGATTACACGAATGCTATTGCCCAACAGTAATTTGTTTACACGCCGTATGCTTTTTGTTTGAGAGAGAAGCCTCTAGTGAAAATTATGATCCCCGGGTCTACTTTTATCATATATAAATTCCAAAAATACCTTGCTGCAACTTACTTACAGTTCTTTTATTTTGTGTTTTATTTTATCTATCTATCGCTGTGAGATTTGATCCTTGCAATTAACCTCCAAGGGATTGACAACCCCTTGTTTGTGTTGGGTGCAAGTATTTGCTTTTGTGTCTGTTGGTGCTGCTAACGAGGTTTCGCGTGGTTCTCCTACTGGATTGATAACCTTGGTTGTTAATTTAGGGAAATACTTATATCTAATGTATCGCGTCATCGTGTCCTCTTCGGGGAAATCCCAACGCAGCTCACAAGTAGCAGGAAGAATTTATGGCACCATTGCTGGGGAGACATCACCAAAACCTATCAAGTATGTGCACAAAAACTATCATCTAGTTGCATTTTTTGCATTTTGCCTCTATAGTTTTTTGTTTGTTTGTTTGCTTGCTTTTATTATCTTCATATCAACACTCAAAAGAAGAGAAAATAAAAAAGAAAAATAAAGATGGATCCTCATCTGCTTGCTATTTTTTTCAAAACATCAAATTATGATGAACCAATTGCTAGTGAGTTGAATGCACTTGATTATCTTTGTGAAGTTTTGCTTGAAAATCGTGAATCTGAAAATTATGATGAAGTGTTTAAAGAAGAAATTTATAAAGTGATTCATGATAGCTCCTTGAATGAAAATCATGATTGCAATGATGTTATTATAATTGCCAATTGTGTTATGTCCACTACTCATTGTAATGATCATGACTGGGGAGACGCTTCTTATGATCTTGAAAAATTATTTAAGCCTCATAATAATGTTCATAATAATGTTTGTAATAATATTGAAAGTGGTTTTGGAAGAGTGACAAAGTTAGTTAATAATGATCCCACTACTTTGGGGAATGATCAATCTTATGATTTTTTTTATAAAAGTGGGCTTGGAGAGATCATGAGTTTAGTTGATGATAATTCCACTATTTTGGAAGAGTGTCAACTTTGCATGCATGTGGATCATGAAGAGAAAATTTTATATGATAGCCATATTGTTGAATTTGATTATGATCTTGTGTGTAATTATTATGAGAGAGGAAAATATGGTTGTAGAAATTTTATGTAACTAAATTACCTCTCGTTGTGTTGAAATTGTCAATGATTTATTCTTCTTCCTTGCATATGCCAAATATTTCTTGTCTTGATAATTTGTTTACTTATACAATGCCTATGCATAGGAGGTATGTTATACTTAAATTTGTTTTTCACACATTTTATGGTGCTCTCTTTGTGTTTCAATTTTTATCTTTCATGTGAGCATCAATAGAATTTAAGTCTATCTTAATGGCTATAAATAAAGAGCTTGTTGGGAGATAACCCAATAGTTATCGTTCTGTTCTTTGTGTTCCCACAATTATGCTACTGTTATGGTTGTGTTTTTGTGGTCTAATTAGTGTTTGTGCCAAGTAAAGCCTTTGGGATGATTTGGTTGATAGTTGACTCGATTTTGTGAAAAAACAGAAACTTTCGCGCCCAGTAGAAGAGTTGTTTAAATTCACTAGAACATGTTTTTGATCTAAATTTTGTACACATGATTGATATACAAATTTCCCATGTTTTCCTAATTTTTAGCATTTTTAGAGTTACATAAGTATAGTGATTCTTCAGATTTCAATATATTGTTCTGTTTTAGACATATTCTATTTTCATTGCATAGTTTGCTTGTTTTGATGAATCTATGGATTGTATCGGGGGGTATAAGTCATGGAGAATTTAGAATACAGTAGGTATTATGCAATAGTAAAATATGAATGGGTTCATAACAGTACCTAAAGTTTGTGATTTGATTGTTATACTGACGGATCTCATGAGGTTTGTGTTGAGTTTTGTGTGCTGAAGTTTCCAAGTTTTGAGTGAGATCATGATCGATGAATGAATAAGGAGTGGAAAGAGACTAAGCTTGGGAATGCCCAGGGAACCCCAAGGTAATATTCAAGGATACCCAAGCAACTATGCTTGGGGATGCCCCGGAAGGCATCCCCTCTTCCGTCTACCAAGCATTAGTAAACTACTTGGAGCAATATTTTTATTCATCACATGATATGAGTTTTGCTTGGAGCATCGTGTATTATATGAGTCTTTGCTTTGTTTTTTTAGTTACCCACAATCATCTTTGCTGGGCACACCTTTTGAGAGGGACACACATTTATTCATGATTTTTTAGAATAATCTTTATGCTTCATTTATATCTTTTGAGCTAGGCAGTTGCTCTAGTGCTTCACATATATCTTTTTTTAGCACGACGGTGGTATATTTTAAAGAAATAGTTGCACTCTCATGCTTCACTTATATCGGTTTGAGAGTCTTATAAAATAATGGCAATATGCACGGGTTTTGAAATTGGTCCTGATATGAAAGGTATTCAAGAAGGATATAATAAAAACTTTCATGTAGATCACCGAATACGATAAGTTTGATTCCTAGAAATAGTGTTGCGATATTAAGATGGTAATATGTGAGAGGTCCTAGTGAATGATTGTGGTTTAGTAAGAATATCGGTGTTAAGGTTTGTGATTCCCAAAGCATGCATGTATGGTCTCTAGTTATGCTAAGAAGTTGGAGCATGATTTATTATTGATTGTCTTCCTTATGAGTGGCGATTGGTGACGAGCGATGGTATTTTCCTACCAATCTATCCCCTTAGGGGCATGCGTAGTAGTACTTTGCTTCGAGGGCTAATAAACTTTCACAATAAGTATATGAGTTCTTTATGACTAATGTGAGTCCATGGATTATATGCACTCCCACCTTTCCGAAATTTGCTAGCCTCTTTGGTATCATGCATTGCACTTCCTCAGCTCGAGAGTTGGTGCAAACTTCGTCGGTGCATCCAAACCCCGTGATATGATACGCTATGTCACAAATAAGATTCCTTATATCTTCCTCAAAACAGCCACCATCGTACCAATTATGGCATTTCCATAGCCATTCCATGATATATTGCCATCCAACTTCCATTCTTTCATTTTTATGACACACATCACTATTGTCATATTGCTTTCCATGATCATATAGCTGACATAGTATTTTTGGCTCAGCCACTATTCACCCTTTTTATACATGTTACGCTAGCATCATTGCACATCTTGGTACACCGCCAGAGGCATTCATATAGTCATATTTTGCCTAGTATCGAGTTGTAATTTTGAGTTGTATGTAAATAGAAGTGTGATGATCATCATTATTCATTATTATAGCATTGTCTCGTTGGCGAAATATAGAAAAAAAGACCAAGAATTGCCCACGAAAAAAAGAGGCCAAAAATTGCCCACGAAAAAAATAAAAAATGAGAGAAAAAGAGAGAAGGGGCAATGTTACTATCCATTTCCACACTTCTGCTACGAACTTGGCCTGTATATTCCGATTACGGGCTTCCTCAAATGTCCGAGGTCTTCATGAGCAAGCAAGTTGGATGCACACCCACTTATTTAAAATTTTGAGCTTTCATACACTTATAGCTCTTAGTGCATCTTTCGGTGTCCTGGGAACGGGGTCCCAGACTTGCTCGCTCATGCCCATGACGTGGTTTCTACCAGCCTGTCAGACGGCCCACCTTCACCAGCAAACACTCAAGACCCTCGCGAGGGGCCAAGCCTCACGAGGCGGACGACACAAGACCTCCTCGGGGGCGACCTCACCAGGCTAGCTCGTGAGGGGCGGAGAGATCAAGGCAAGGGGCACCTCGCGAGGTTCCTGTGACGTAAGCCATGACGACTGGAGCCAGGCAGGCGCCAGCGTGCAGTGTCCTTGTTTCCTCTTTGGTGCTAAAGAGGCAAGCGCAGGCGCGGAGTCCCGAGGCATCAGGCAAATGTTTCCATATCGGTGCAACGAGACCAAGACCAGCAGGACGGCAGGACGGAGGTCACCATGGAGCCCAAGGCGGCATCACCACCAGAGCCTTTGGCAGGCGAAGACCACCTTTAGTCACGATAACTTGTACTACTTGTCTCCCTTTGAATTTGGCCGGTGTGGCATCCCTTCACGCTCAATGTTTGGGAAGAGGACCGGGGCCTCTATAAATAGGATTAGCCACCTTCATAGAAGGGGGGAATACGGATCATTGAGATCACCCTCAGCCACACAAGCTTACCAAACACAAGAGCACCTCTCCTCAGGAGGCTGTTCTTCCTTTGTACTGTTCATCCTTAGCCCAAGAGGCAATCCACCACACCACACTGGAGTAGGGTATTACACCACATCGGTGGCCCGAACCAGTATAAACTCTTGTGTCTCTTGTTCTTTGGGTTCGTCGAGCTAGGCCCTCCGATCATTGCGAGAGCGATCTAGGGAAAGAGAGATCTTCATGCGCACCGCAGTGTTCGAACCTCAAGGGTTTTGACGAAACTTGAAATCCGACATTTGGCGCACCAGCTAGGGGTGCGCTGAAGCCTCTCTCCCATCAGCAGACCCGCCAGCACTCTACAGCATCGATGTCCGGCGACCTGAGGGCCGGCGCGGACCACCGGGCAGCTTGGCCGGCCCGGGCGGTGTCGTCCTCCCAAGAAGACCTCAACCCCATGCCCCAGGCGGCACGCGCACCGCCAAACGCTGCAGGGCGCGGGCGGCGCGGCCCGACACCGTCCACCCTTACTCCATGGCGCGCGCGGGCCGCCGCAAGGGCTTCAAGCTACGTTGTGGCGACGGCTCCGAACACCCGACGGGAACAAGCGAACATGAGGGCCGCGCTCACGGTGGAGCGGGAGCTGCTGCGATGCCGACTGATGGAGAGTGGCCGAGATGCGCTGCTGGAGCGCGTCGCCGAGTTGTTGGACGCTGCAGCCAGAAGAGCACCGCCTTTCCGCACCTCGCTCATGCCTCAAGCTGCGGCTGGGTCACAACGGGCCTCGCCGTGCCCGTGTGCCCCCGGGCGCGCCAGGAGGTGTCGTCGACATCGGCGTGGCCAGCAGCGCCGAACGCTCGATCGCACCCGTGCCACCCCCGATGGGCGCAGGAACGAGCGTCGCCACCCACGGCCCCCGCGGGATGCCGCCCTACTATCCTCACGGCGGTGCGCTGGGCCGGACGACGTGGAGTGCAGGGCACCTCAGCGAGGTTTTTGGGGCGATGGCCTCTGAGGCCTACGTGCCTCGCATGATGGACCAGGAGTACACGCCGGAAGATGACCATGGCTCGTTCCTCGAGCCAGGATGGGAAGACGAGGCGCTAGAAGATGAGGCCTTCCAGGAGCCACCAGGGACCCTCGTCGACCATGCCAGCGACAACAACTACAGGGTACCGCTAATCTCTCAGGAGCAGGCTTATGCTAACCACGGGTCGCAAGTGGATCAGGTCACAGCGGTGGACGACGGCCATAGTACGGCAGCCCCTCTTCCACCAGGGGGAGCGCATTGGGGGCTGCAAGGAAGGAGCTGGGAGCAAGGCCCCTCCTCGTATCCCGTGGAAGAGGGCGTCGCCCGGAGGTAGGCCTTCCGCCGATGAGGCGCTGGTGAGCCTTCCCCCCGGCAGAGGACCCGTGGTCGCTGAGGGTGCCGCTAGCGTCCCCTTGGCCCCTTGGCGTCGTCCTGGCTTTCGAACGCCCCAACGGTGGTCGAGGGCGGCGCAAGGCGGGGCCCTCGTCTGGCGATATGAAGCAAGGCTCGCGCCTATGAAGGTCTCCGCTCGTGACACTCTCACGTAATAATGAGTGGGGCTGTACACACCCCGGAGTCTCCGAAGAGCTGCCCTCGGGCCTCGGGGGCTCCCGCCCACGCCCAATTGGATGCGCCATGCTCCGCGCTGGTGGAAAACCAGAAGACTAGACTAGGCACCGGACGTGGCCATTTCCTTTTAGCCTCTTATCTGTAGCCATGTTTTCTGGCTTGGATTTAAGTTTGAAGTTGAATTTTCATTGGTATGCGCGGGGGGTGTCTTTTCTTGTTCATGCGATTTCTTGTGATCTGGTTCCTTGCCTCGGTTCGGAGTTCACACCTGCTGCCTCCCCCTCGCGAGCCCCTCACGAGCGGGGGCTGGGCGCAGCGCACGTGCGCTACGCGCGCGTCCTGCGATGGCTGGCCCTTGCTTCTCGCGAGGCCCTCTCGAACGGATCGACAGGCTCCTCGGAAGCTCACGACCTCACGAGCCGGTTCGGAACCTGTCCTGACTAAGGTAAATTACAGTAGCAAGCTCGCGACGGGACTCGCGGGCTCATGAAAGCACATCTCCAGCTTGGCCGAAGGAATAGAAGAAGTAATTTGTTTACATGAGGGGCTCCCCCTCCCAAAATGCTCTTACAACTTCCAGGGCCGTGCCCGAGCTTTCGCATGCAGGGTCAACGACAAGGAAGCACGGGCTCAATCGGACATGTCGCTCACTGCGTCCTCCGGGTCGCCCTCAGACGCGTCGCTGGCGTCATTGTCGCCGTCGCTGGCATCACCGTCACCATTGCCGGCGCCGCCCTCACCATCGTCGACCACGTCGCCTTCATCTGCCGCGACCACCACCGCGTCGTCCCCGGAGATCCCCGGAAGTGGCGGGGTCATCACAGTCCCCTGCGAAGAAAGAGATGTGGTGTGCTCCCACGAGCGCGCCTTCCAAGCCGCAGCAATCGAAGACCCCGACAATAATGGTGCGCAGTACCCTCCTGAGGCCATCCCCAACAAGAAGAAGAAACTACGCCGCACAGGGCCTCAGGGGAGCGGCGCCTCTAGCGGTGTCACATAAGGATAGGCGCCCGCGCCTGGGGCGCCTCCCTCCCTCACATAGGAAGGCGCGCCCGGCACCCTCCTCGGGCAGGGCTCGGGGGCTCTCTTCTGGAGGGCCTCAGACCTAGCCAACATCACGAGGGAGGCGCTCGGGCACCACGTGGGGGCGTGCTTTGCGGCATGTTTCCCTTAGGAGGACACCGGGTGAGGAGTGCCCTGCGCTCAAGAGTTCATCGCCAAGACCACTCAGGAGCTGCAGGATGCAAGAGCCATGCGTGGCGACCGCCGCCCACCTGGTGCAGCTCCCCATCCAGGCAAGGATGGCGGGTTGCGCGTCTGCATCGACATCCCAGGGCTCAACAGGGCCGCATCTCTGGAGCTCTTCTGGCCTTCGCGCGTGGGACGTTGCGAGGGCCCACCTCACAGCTATGTTCGCATGCCATTCGGCCTGCCGAGCATGGCGGCCGCCTTCCAGCGCAGCTTGCGGAGCGTCCTGGCGGCTCAGGAGGCCAGGCATCACGCAGTCCTGGCGGAGATGGAGACGGTCCTCGAGGAACCGCCTGGACCCCCAGAGCCTCCCGAGGCTCAGGGCCCCGGTGGCTCATGAGGAGCAACCCCTTCGCCATGCACCTTCCGCTACCCCAGCATCCCTTCGACAACGGAACCAGGTGACATTTTCCAAGTTTATTCAACTGGGAGCGCCCCCCGGGCTGCATCATTCCCAGGCCGCGTGGGTCTGTCCCTGCGGCACGTATCCTTTTACGTCTTTAGCTTACTCTGCTGGGGACGCCCCTCGGGCTGCATCATCCCCATGCCGCTCGGGTCCGACCCAGTGGCATGTATCGTTCTTGCATTTACCTAAGCTAGTTCTCTATCCATGCATAATCTATCTATGGTTATCACCTGCTTGATTGTCACCCACCACGGAAGCTACTCACGCTGGCACGGCGCTTGTGCTCGGGTCCGTCCCAGCAACATCAACAAATCTTAGCGGTCGAGCTCTGACTCGCGACACGCCCCGCGCACAGGGCCTCAGTGCCTTCATGCTCTTGCGGAGCGACCAGTGGCAGGCCGGTAATCATCGTGGCAATCTGTGTCTCTCCTCGCGCTAACCTGCAGGAACCTCCTGAGGACGACGGCATGCGGTACCGCGGGCTCCCTCTTCTCCCATGCAATTCGCTTCCACGTTAAAAGGGGGGCTCCTGAGCATCGCGACTCAGGAGCTCTTACTGGCTCTCCAGCCCTCACCCCCTGGCCTTGACCACGGCATCGCGACACAGCATACCAACAAGCGGCTGAACTTCGCCGAGGCCGGGACCTGAGGACACAGAGCACATAGAAGAGCGTGGAGAAGAGGGGGAGGCTCGCACGGGCCTAACCGAGCTACCCTACAACAGTCGACGCACAAGTCTGGTGCAACACAAGGGACTAGCTCTGGACTGCCAAGATAAGTTTCGCGCCCGGATCGACCAAGCGCTACGATATAGGATTATCACTTGTGGCAGCCTTGTTATGGTAACGTCGCCTCCCTTTCCTACATCTTGGTGGTTGCTTGTGCGCTAAAGAGGACCTCTTGAGCATCGCATCTCACGAGCTCTTATTGGACCTCGGGCCGCTCACCTCCTGGACTTGACCATGGCATCGCGACCTGGCATACCAGCGACTGCTGCAGCCTGCCTAGGGACCGGGACCTGTCGACGTAGAGCACCAAGCTGCCGCAGGGTTGGAAAGGGGAGACCGAGCCAAAACAGGACACACACTTGCAAATTTTCATAATAAGGATAATATGAATAGAGGACATTACAGACCCTTTACACGCCCCCGCGGGGTCCATCTCGATTCCTCGCAGGAAACAAAAGAAGGGAGTTTCTAGGAGCCCTATCTACACGCGCCAGCATGGCCGACGCCATCATCAACAGTGGGCCACAGGAAGCCGGCGCCGACCCCATCCAAATAAGCGACGGTGGCGGCCGGACGCTACAGCCTTGCTCCGGGCCCGGCGAGAGCTCGGGGCCACGTAGCTGTCGTCGCTCGTCTCCGGAGTCTCGTAGGGCTCAAGAGAGTCGCTGGACTCCCAAGCGCCGCCGCTACTGCTGGAAGAGCTGCTGGCGAAACTAGCGGCAGGCTCGGCGCTGGCCGCTGCGCCGTCCCGATGACCCTCTCTGGGGCAGGACTCCAAGCGGCGGACTTCCGCGTCGAAGACCTTGAACAACATCATCGAGGCGTCGTCGTACTCAAAGTGGATGGCGAGGGCGCCTTCCGCACGGCAGACACAAGCAACCTCGCCCCAGCCGCGGGTCATGAAGATCTTGCCTGGGGAGACGGCTTCAACCTCCGCTCCAGTCGCCGGGGTGTCGCAGTCGGCGTGCTGCAGCCAAAGCTCGAGGGGGCCCCTAGGCGGCATCTCGGTGGATAAGAACTACGCAAAGCGAATCCAAGTGCGCAGAGGCATCGCCGCCCACATCACGAGTTCGCGCAAGGAGTCCGGGGCGTGGAATCCTGGGGCGACAGCGTGCGTCACCACGGCGCGGCGACCACGACCGCGGCATGGGCGGCGCGGCTCGTCACCTCTCCCTCCGGAGCCCTCAGCTTGGGCGTACAGAGGCAGCGGGTACCCGGGAGGAGGCCGCTCGCACCAAGGCCTCGACACCTTCGACCTCACGACTACGTCACGGCGGTGGGCTGGCCTCTTCTTTGGCGGAAGTGGCCCGGGCTCTTCGCGGGGGGTTTTTCCCTTCTTTGCGGCCGAGAACCTCCGTATCGGCGCCATGGGTGTCGCTACCAGCAATGTAGCAAGGGAGAAGAAGCGAGTGGAGCAGGAAGAGATGAGCAAAGGGGGCTCCGTCCCCTCCTCATTTATAGCGGGGGAAGGCCAACCGGCAATCCCCATGATAACAGGTAATGATGATTTTTCTCTGCATGCAACAGGGACTCGTCAAGTCAGGCAGTTGCCGAGGCAGCATGGGGAAGCGGAGACGCCCACGTCCAATCAATCACCACGTGTCAACCAAGGCCGCAGGCTGTTGGCGCCCGCGGCACTCCGCACTTGCCCTTTGGCTTCACCTCGAAGACAAGTCCGAGCGCGCCTTGGGCCCGGGGGCTACTGTCGGCGTCCTGGGAACGGGGGTCCCCGGACTTGCCTGCCTGCGGCCCCCGGCTTGGCTCCACCAGTGGCCCTGTACGGCCCATCTTCACCAGCAAATACTCAAGACCCTCGCGATGGGCCAAGCCTCGCGAGGCGGACGACACAAGACCTCCTCGAGGGCGGCCTCAATAGGATGGCTCGCGAGGGGCGGAGAGATCAAGGCAAGGGGCACCTCGCGAGGTTTGATACGTCTCCAACGTATCTATAATTTTTGATTGCTCCATGCTATAGTATCTACTATTTTGGACATTAATGGGCTTTACTATTCACTTTTATATTATTTTTGGGACTAACCTATTAACCGGAGGCTCAGCCCAGAATTGCTGTTTTTTTGCCTATCTCAGAGTTTCACACAAAAGGAATATCAAACGGAGTCCAAACGGAATGAAACCTGCGGGAACGTGATTTTCTCACCGAACATGATCCAGGAGACTTTGACCCTACGTCAAGGAAGCTTCCAGGTGGCCACGAGGTAGGGGGCGCGCCCTCCCCCCAGGCGCACCCTCTACCCTCATGGGGCCCCTGTTGCTCCACCGACGTACTCCTTCCACCTATATATACCTACGTACCACCAAACGATCAGATATGGAGCCAAAAACCTAATTCCACAAGCCGCAACCTTCTTTACCCACGATATCCCATCTTGGGGCCTGTTCCGGAGCTCCGCCGGAGGGGGCACCCATCACGGAGGGCTTCTACATCAACACCATAGCCTCTCCGATGAAGTGTGAGTAGTTTACTTCAGACCTTCGGGTCCATAGTTAGTAGCTAGATGGCGTCTTCTCTCTTTTTGGATCTCAATACAATGTTCTCCCTGATACGTCCATTTTGCATCATGCTTTCATATCGATATTTATTGCATTATGGGCTGTTATTTTATGTTATGTCACAATATTTATGGCTATTCTCTCTTATTTTACAAGGTTTACCATGAAGAGGGGGAATGCCGGCAGGTGGAATTCTGACTGGAAAAGGAGCAAATATTGGAGACCTATTATGTGCAACTCCAAAAGTCCTGAAACTCCACGGAATTTCTTAAAGTAAATAAAGAAAAATCATCGCTAAAGATGAAGGCCAGGGGGGCCACACCCTGCTCACGATGGTGGGGGGCGCGCCCCCTCCCCCTGGGCGCGCCCCCTACCTCGTGGGCCCCCTGGTGGCTCTCCGAGGCCCATCTTCTCCTATATGAAGTCTTTCGATGAGAAAAAAATCATAAGCAACCTCTCGGGACGAGACTCACGCCACGAGGCGTAAACCTTGGCGGAACCAATCTAGGGCTCCGGCAGAGTCTGTGCTTTGGGGACACTTCCCTCCGGAGGGGAAATCATCGCCATCATCATCACCAACGCTCCTCTCATCGGGAGAGGGCAATCTCCATCAACATCTTCACCAGCACCATCTCATCTCCAAACTCTAGTTCATCTCTTGTATCCAATTCGTGTCTCCAAGTCCGGGATTGGTGCTAGTAGGTTGCTAGTAGTGTTGATTACTCCTTCTAGTTGATGCTAGTTGGTTTACTTGGTGGAAGATCATATGTTCAGATCCTTTATGCATATTATTACCCCTCTGATTATGAACATGAATATGCTTTGTGAGTAGTTACGTTGTTCCTGAGGACATGGGAGAAGTCTTGCTATTAGTAGTCATGTGAATTTGGTATTCGTTCGATATTTTGATGAGATGTATGTTTTCTAACCTCTAGTGATGTTATGTGAACGTTGACTACATAACACTTCACCATTATTTGGGCCTAGAGGAAGGCATTGGGAAGTAATAAGTAGATGATGGGTTGCTAGAGTGACAGAAGCTTGAACCCTAGTTTATGCATTGCTTCGTAGGGGGTTGATTTGAATCCATATGTTTCATGCTATGGTTAGGTTTACCTTAATACTTTTGTTGTAGTTGCGGATTCTTGCAATAGAGGTTAATCATAAGTGGGATGCTTGTTCAAGTAAGAACAGCACCCAAGCACCGGTCCACCCACATATCAAATTATCAAAGTACCGAACGCGAATCATATGTGTGTGATGAAAACTAGCTTGACGATATTCCCATATGTCCTCGGGAGCGCTTTTCCTATTATAAGTGTTTGTTCCGGCTTGTCCTTTGCTACAAAAAGAATTGGGCCACCTTGCTGCACCTTATTTACTTTTGTTACTTGTTGCTCGTTACAATTTATCTTATCACAAAACTATCTGTTACCACTTATTTCAGTACTTGCAGAGAATACCTTGCTGAAAACCGCTTATCACTTCCTTCTGCTCCTCGTTGGGTTCGACACTCTTACTTATCGAAAGGACTACGATAGATCCCCTATACTTCTGGGTCATCAAGACTCTTTTCGGGCGCCGTTGCCGGGGAGTGAAGCGCCTTTGGTAGGTGGTATTTGGCAAGGAAAATTTTATTTAGTGTGCTGAAATTTTCTGTCACTTGTTACTATGGAAAGTAATTCTCTGAGGGGCTTGTTCGGGGTACCTTCACCCCTTCCCGTAGAGCAAAGAGTTACTCCTCAACCTACTCAGCCTATTGAAAATGAAACTCCTTTTGAATTTCCTTCGGGTATCATGGAAAAATTGCTGGCTAATACTTTTACAGGAGATGGAACGAAGCATCCTGACGAGCATCTACGTTATGTGGATGATATTTGTGGACTATTTAAGCTTGCAGGTATACCCGATGATGTTGTTAAAAATAAGGCTTTCCCTTTATCTTTGGAGGGATGCGCATTGACATGGTATAGGCTATGTGATGATACGAGATCATGGAACTATAAAAGAGTGAAATTGGAATTTCATCAAAAGTATTACCCTATGCATCTTGTTCATCGTGATCGCAATTATATATATAATTTTTGGCCTCGTGAAGGAGAAAGCATCGCTCAAGCTTGGGGGAGGCTTAAATCAATGTTATATTCATGCCCCAATCATGAGCTCGCAAGAGAAGTGATTATGCAAAGTTTTTATGCTCGGCTCTCTCATATTAATCAAACCATGCTCGGTACTTCTTGTCTTTGGCTCTTTTATGATGAAGCCTATTGAATTTAGATGGAATTTATTGGATAGAATTAAACGCAACTCTGAAGATTGGGACCTCGACGAAGGTAAGGAGTCAGGTATGACACCTAAGTTTGATTGTGGTAAATCTTTTATGGATACTGATATTTTCCGTAAGTTTAGCATTAAATATGGACTTGACTCTGAGATAGTAGCTTCTTTCCGTGAATCTTTTGCTACTTATGTTGATCTCCCTAAGGAGAAGTGGTTTAAATATCATCCTCCCACAGAAGTAAAAGTAGCTGCACCTATTAAAGTTGAAGAAAAGACTGTCACTTATAATGATCCTATTGTTCGTACCTCTTATGTTGAGAAACCACCTTTCCGTGTTAGAGTAAAGGATCATGCTAAAGCTTCAACTGTTGTTCGTAAAAGCAATATTAGAACCTATACACCTCCTGAGCAAGTCAAAGTAGAACCTAATATTGCTATTGTTAAAGATCTCTTGTCTGATAATATTGATGGGCATGTCATTCAATTCTCTGGTGAAACTCCTAGAATTGCTAAACCCTGTGATAGAGATAAACATAGACCTGTGGTAGGCGTGCCTGTTATTTCTATTAAAATAGGAGATCATTGTTATCATGGCTTATGTGATATGGGTGCTAGTTCTAGTGTTATACCCATTGACTTATATAAAGAAATTATGCATGATATCGCACTCTTTGAGTTAGAAGATATTGATGTTACAATTAAACTTGCCAATAGAGATACTATATCTGCAATGGGAATTGTTAGAGATGTTGAAGTCTTGTGTGGAAAAACCAAATATCCCGCTGATTTCCTTGTTCTTGGTTCTCCACAAGATAGCTTTTGTCCCATTATTTTCGGTAGACCCTTCTTGAATACTATTAATGTTATGATAGACTGCAAAAAGAATGTTGTTACTGTTGGCTTGGATGATAAGGTTCATGAGTTTAATTTCTCTAAATTTAGTAAACAACATCGTGAGGAAGAATTGCCTAGTAAGGATGAAATTATTGGTCTTGCTTCTATTGCCGTACCTCCTAGTGATCCTTTAGAACACTATTTGCTAGACCATGAAAATGATATGTTTATGAATGAAAGAAGGGAAATAGATGAAGTATTCTTTAAACAGAACCTATTCTCAAACACAATTTGCTCGTTGAAATCCTAGAGGATCCTCCTCCACCCAAGGATGATCCGTGTTTGAGCTTAAACCGTTGCTGGTAATCTTAAATATGCTTATCTTGATGAAAAGAAAATATATCATGTTATTATTAGTGCTAACCTTTCAGAGCATGAAGAAGAAAGATTATTGAAAACTCTGAAGAAGCACCGTGCCGCTATTGGATATACTCTTGATGATCTTAAGGTCATTAGTCCCACTCTATGTCAGTATAAAATAAATTTGGAAGCGGATGCCAAACCAGTTCGTGATCCTCAACGACGTTTGAATCCTAAAATGAAAGAAGTGGTAAGAAAAGAAATACTCAAGCTCCTGGAGGCAGGTATAATTTATCCCATTGCTGATAGTTAGTGGGTAAGTCCTGTCCAGTGTGTCCCCAAGAAGGGAGGCATTACTGTTGTCCCTCATGATAAAGATGAATTGATTCCGCAAAGAATTATTACAGGTTATAGGATGGTAATTGATTTCCACAAATTAAATAACGCTACTAAGAAAGATCATTACCCCTTACCTTTTATTGATCAAATGCTAGAAAGATTATGCAAACATACACATTATTGCTTTCTAGATGGTTATTCTGGTTTCTCTCAAATACCCGTATCGGCTAAAGATCAATCAAAGACTATTTTTACATGCCCTTTTGGTACTTTTGCTTATAGACGTATGCCTTTTCGTTTATGTAATGCACCTGCTACCTTTCAAAGATGCATGACGGCTATATTCATGGATTTTTGTGAAAAGATTTGTGAGGTTTTCATGGACAACTTTTCCGTCTATGGTTCCTCTTTTGATGATTGCTTGAGCAATCTTGATCGAGTTTTGCAGAGATGTGAAGAAACTAATCTTGTCTTGAATTGGGAAAAGTGCCACTTTATGGTTAATGAAGGTATTGTCTTGGGGCACAAAGTTTCTGAAAGAGGTATTGAAGTTGATAAAGCCAAGGTTGATGCTATTGAAAAGATGCCATGTCCCAAGCACATCAAAGGTATAAGAAGTTTCCTTGGTCATGCCGGATTTTATAGGAGGTTCATTAAGGACTTCTCAAAAATCTCTCGACCTCGACTAATTTATTACAAAAAGATTTACCATTTGTCTTTGATGATGATTGTGTAGAAGCATTTGAAATACTTAAGAAAGCTTTAGTCTCTCGCACTCGTTGTTCAGCCCAATTGATTGAATTTACCCTTTGAAATTATGTGTAATGCTAGTGATTATGCTGTAGGTGCTGTTCTAGGGCAAAGAGTTGATAAGAAATTAAATGTTATCCACTATGCTAGTAAGACTCTAGACAATGCTCAAAGAAATTATGCTACTACCGAAAAGGAACTTTTAGCAGTTGTATTTGCTTGTGATAAATTCAGACCCTATATTGTTGATTCTAAAGTAACTATTCACACCGATCATGCTGCTATTAAATATCTTATGGAAAAGAAAGATGCTAAGCCTAGACTTATTAGATGGGTTCTCTTCTTTTGCAAGAATTTGATTTGCATATTGTTGATAGAAAAGGAGCTGAGAACCCCGTTGCACACAACTTATCTAGGTTAGAGAATGTTCTTGATGACCCACTACCTATTGATGATAGCTTTCCTAATGAACAATTAAATGTCATAAGCGCTTCTCGTAGCACTCCCTGGTATGCTGATTATGCTAATTATATTGTTGCTAAATTTATACCACCTAGCTTCACATACCAATAAAAGAAAAAGTTCTTTTTGATTTGAGACATTACTTTTAGGATGATCCACATCTTTATAAAGAAGGAGTAGATGGTGTTATTAGACGTTGTGTACCTGAGCATGAACAGGAACAGATCCTACGCAAGTGTCACTCCGAAGCTTATGGAGGACACCACCGGAGATAGAACTGCACATAAGGTATTGCAATCTGGTTTTTATTGGCCTACTCTCTTCAAAGATGCCCATAAGTTTGTTTTGTCTTGTGATGAATGTCAAAGAATTGGTAATATTAGTAGACGCCAAGAAATGCCTATGAATTATTCACTTGTTATTGAACCATTTGATGTTTGGGGCTTTGATTATATGGGACCTTTTCCAGCCTCTAATGGATATACTCATATTTTAGTTGCTGTTGATTACGTTACTAAGTGGGTAGAAGCTATTCCAACTAGTAGTGCTGATCATAACACTTCTATTAAAATGCTTAAGGAAGTTATTTTTCCGAGGTTTGGAGTCCCTAGATATTTAATGACTGATGGTGGTTCACACTTTATTCATGGTGATATCCGTAAAATGCTTGCTAAATATGATGTTAATCATAGAATTGCATCTCCATATCACCCGCAGTCTAGTGGTCAAGTAGAATTGAGCAATAGAGAGCTCAAATTAATTTTGCAAAAGACTGTTAATAGGTCTAGAAAGAATTGGTCCAAGAAACTTGATGATGCATTATGGGCATATAGAACTGCATATAAGAATCCTATGGGTACGTCTCCGTATAAAATGGTTTATGGAAAAGCATGTCACTTACCTCTCGAATTAGAACATAAGTCATATTGGGCTATTAAAGAGCTCAACTATGATTTCAAACTTGCTTTGAGAAGAGGTTATTTGATATTAGCTCACTTGACGAATGGAGAACCCAGCTTATGAAAATGCCAAGTTGTTTAAAGAAAAAGTTAAAATATGGCATGACAGAAGGATACAAAAGCGTGAGTTTAATGTAGGTGATTCTGTATTGCTATACAACTCTCGTTTAAGATTTTTTGCAGGAAAACTTCTCTCTAAATGGGAAGGTCCCTACATTATCGAGGAGGTCTATCGTTCCAGTGCCATAAAAATCAACAACTTCGCAGGCACAAATACGAAGGTGGTAAACGGTCAAAGGATCAAACACTATATCTCAGGTAATCATATAAATGTTGAAACTAATATTATTAGAACCGTAACCCCGAAGGAATACATAAGGGACACTTTCCAGAACGTTCCAGACTCCGAAAAGGAATAGGTATGTGTTAGGGTAAGTAAACCGACTCCAAAACAATTTCTAAGGCAATATTTCTCCGTTTTGGAATATTTAGAAAAATAGGAAAATAAGTAGCAGTCCGGGGAGGACACGAGGCCTCCACGAGGGTGGAGGGCGCGCCTCCTGCCTCGTGAGCACCTCGTGTGCCCTCCGGACTCCGTTTTCTTGCACGAAACGTATTTTGGTCGGTAAAAATTCATTATATATTCTCCCGAAGGTTTTGACGACTGTATCACGCAAATATCCTCTGTTTTTGTTTCGAGCTGTTTCCGTTGCAGTCAAGATTCTTGAGTATGCCAGCCGAGTCACCCGCAGCAAAGTTATCAAGTTTTGCAAAGTTCAGTGGAGCCACCACACCGAGGATGAAGCCACCTGGGAGCGAGAGGAAGATTTCTTTGAAGACCACCCTCACTGTTCTCTAGCCAACCCGAATCTCGAGGGCTTAGATTCATCTTAAGGGGGTAGGTTTGTAACATCCCAAATTTTCAATTTGGAATGTTATACTAATAGATCATCATTGCATATCATATTTAATGCATTTTGCTTCATCCTAGAAATTCTACGCAACTCAAGGACCCACGGAGAGAATTGGGGATTTCGATATTTTCATATTTGAGTTTTCTCAAATTTTGGAAGTAGGATCATTTGATTTTATTTATTTTATCTTCAATTATTTCAATTATATAAATATGACAGAGGGAATAGAATGACTTTCCCAAAATAAGGAAATATTGAGGATTTAATAAAAAAATCAAATAAGATTTTATTTTGGATTTTCTGGCTATTTTATTTCAATTTAGGAAAAATGCGTGTTTTCCAAAAATTGCATTTAGGCCCAAATAAATGTTCATCTAAACCGCTTGATTTTAGAAGTCAGATAATTTGTTTCGGATTTTTGGAGTCCGCTTAGTATTTCTTTCGTTTGTTTTTCTCGTGATATTTATTTTAAAAAAATCGAACCGACTACGGGCCGTAATCGCCAGACTCCGCCTGGCCGGTCTTTATATACGCTTGCCCCGCCCAGCCCAAACCGGCCGAACCCAACTGCCGCCGCCAAACCCTAACCTAAGCGCCGCTTGCCACGCCCGCCACGCTTATCGCCCGATCGCCCGCCATCGCCGGACCTCACGCCTTGCCGAGCCGCCGCCATCACGCGCCGCTCGAGGTTGACCTCGCCGCCGCCTTTTTTTTAGAAAAACCGTTCGGTTTTTTCCGTCGGTTTTTTTAGATTCCGTTTTTTTCGTTAGATCGGTTTTCTTCCGGTTTGGATTAATTAGCGAGCGTTCACTCGTTTGTTCGTTTTTAACGAACGCATTCATCGTTTAGATCCAGATAACGAACGTTCGTTCGTTAACCTGTTCATCGTTTTTTTTCTCGGATTTATTCCGCGATTTTTCTAATCGCGATTTCTGATCCGATTTTTGTTTTAGTATAACTTTTCGCTCGTTTATCGGAATCAGGCGATTCAAGCGCCTAGAGTTTTGTCTCGAAACCCTCTTTCGGAATAATCTAATCAAACCGGTGTTTGCTTCTGTAAAATTTGACTTAGGTCCAGATTAGTAAACGAAGCTTGTTTCTTTCGCCGTTTGAGTTTTGTTTCTTCGTTCGATTTGATTCTTTTTGCAAACCGGAGTTCTTAAGTTGAAATTTCTGGTTAGACCTCTTGTTTGAGTTTTACCCGTGCATTAGATGATTACTTATTGTATGCTTGTTTGTTTGTTTGCTTGCGATAGAGTACCCGGACTGCGCTGCTTGCTACTTCGAATCCCTAGGTTACGCGGATCATCAGCAAGGGAAGTAACACTTTGATCATACCTCTTTACTACCCAGTTTTTATGCATTAGATGAATCCTCAAACATTGCATGATTAGGATCTAATTAAATTGTGGGTTTTGGGAAGTAGATTGAGATAGTACCTATTACCTGTTTTATTATCAAACCCTTGGGAGTTACTTCTACGTTTGCTTATTTTTCCAAGCTATGCAAGTAGACGTGGATTGGGTGAGTGATTTTCCATGACAGATGTGAGATTGTTAATTAATGGTTTATTTAAGGTGGCAACATTAATACACATCTGGGTGGATTGAGGTACCTGGTTATTCCAGGATTGCCTGTTTTTTATGGACCGCCACCCAGGCTCAAAGGGATCATAAGATTATTCATGCTAGAAACTTCCGTGTGCAGCCACATGCTATTATGGGCTCTAGCATAGCTGATTAAGTCGTGCGAACTCTTACAGTGGTAGACTAGCGTATGTAGGGGAAAGTAGGTGTACCGGTCTACCCATCGTAAGGTGCTAGCGCTTCTGAAAGACTATGTCTCAGTCATTCGTTTCTCAAACACCATGTAGTGTGAGAAAACCAACGGAGGAGATCGAGTCATGTGGGGAAAAGTGTGCAACCTCTGCAGAGTGTATAAAGTAATCATGATTAGCCGTGTCCCCGGTTATGGACATCTTGAGTATCTAGTACTTGGATTTTCATGTGAATCTCATCATGTTACTTTAATTAATATTGTTGGGTTTGTTTAATGATGATGCTTAATTGGGATTGAGGATGCTGTCAACCATTCTCAATGTTTAACAACCACCATGATAGTTAAACAATTTATTCCTTTGTAGTAGGGAAAATTGGCTTTACACAAAAACTATAACCATAGAGCTATCCACCAAGCCATATATGCATGTAGTATAGATTTACTCTTTCATTTTTCTCTATGTGTTACTTTGCCAGCATATTCCATGTGCTGACCCGTTTTCGGGCTGCAACGTTCATGTTGCAGACTTTTCAGACGACGAGTAAGATGCTTTAGGAGTTGATGGACTCACTTATCTTCCAAGCCTTCCGCTGTTATCGTTATTAGATGGCCTTAAGCCACATCCATTGTAATAAGTTTCTCTTTGGAGACATTCGATGTAATAAATGTGTGATTGCTACTCTATTATAAATCCTTCAAATCTTGTGCGTGTCAAGACATTCTTGATCCAGGATGACACCGATGCACGTAGATCGGTATTTGAGGTCTGGTCGCTACAAGATGGTATCAGAGCACACGCTGACTGTAGGACACGACCACTAAGCAAAGACCATAGATTACTATTCTCTCTTCTCATTCTAACTCCTCGTCTCTTCTATTCTTCTAGGATGGCGGATGCAAGGAACAAGTTCATGCAACCGGATGAAGATACACCCTTTGGACGACACCTGAAGGAAGTAACCAAGTACTTGAAGATCGGAGTACCAAGCTTCACCGGAACCTACAATGCCACCTTACCTGAAGAGGAGCGCTGGATGATTCAATTTCAAGTTCCAGGAAGGACGTTCATGCCAGTCACTGAGCCTATAGAGTTTTCCTTTGATGCACCAACCTGGAGTTTAGGGAAGAGCATGGCAGCTCACATCATCATGGGACGCATTGGAGAAGTTTGTCACCGGGAGCTTAAGGATACTACCTACCAGATTTATGGGTGCCGAGATGAGCAATGGGAGATGGTCAACACCAGGAAAGACAGATCAGTTGCAG
The DNA here is from genome assembly GCA_021605145.1 of Aegilops bicornis. NCBI lineage: Eukaryota > Viridiplantae > Streptophyta > Magnoliopsida > Poales > Poaceae > Aegilops > Aegilops bicornis. Next base: position 489,964,146 of record CM038669.1, on the reverse strand, counting down.
CTTTCATCCAGGAGTTAAACCAGCACATTCGACGCCAGGAGAACCAAATGAGTGCAGGCATGATGGATCTGAAGAAAGCCATGACCAAGATCACGGAACTGGAGGAAGAACTCAAGTCTACACGCGATAGATATGAGGAGGAAATATCAACTCTAGTCGAGAAGAATGATGATCTGAAGAAGAAGCTAAGAGTGTTGATGGGATTTCCAAAGAATCGGAGAAGACGAAGATCGCACTTGTCCCGAGAATTACATTATTATCGATTTATACCGACTCGACCCGGATGATAGTGATGATGACTATGTTGATGAAGTCGGAGCGGATATCATGGAGTCTTCATCGGAGCAGCTTCTAGTAGACCACCATAAAGTAGTAGAATTTCCCTCCATGTATCTATTATAGTCTGAGCACTTTGTAATGATAGATAGACCATTGTATGCCCTTGCTTGTTTGAATGAAGTGTTTTGATTGCAATTTGCCTCATGTGCATATGGGTAGTGTTTTCCCTCTAGACCTCATTCTATTATGTATTCTCGTCTTTTCTAAACCCTCAGATGCCTCCGAGACGTGACAACGGATTCGCTTTCCCACCGGAGCTCACCCAGCTTGATCCAAAGAAGAATGCATTGATGCAGATACTAGTACAAAATCAGAATCAGGGAACAACAACAACAACAATCCACCACCACCACCACCTGTTGATCACTTAACCCGTTTTCTTAGACTGAATCCGCCGGTGTTCTCTAGTAGCACCGAGCCGATTGTTGCAGATGATTGGCTTCGCAAGACAACCAGGGAGTTGATCACTGCAGGAGGCACATCTGCGGAGAAGGTGCGATTTGCCGCACATCAGCTTGAGGGACCCGCAACATCATGGTGGGAGAATTTCACAGCCACTTATCCAGCAGACACTGTCACATGGGATCAGTTTCAGCAGGATTTTCGTACGGCCCATGTTTCAACAGGAGCTATGGCCATGAAGAAGCATGAGTTTCGCAACTTGCGCCAGGAGGAAGATCAGTTGGCCAAAGATGTGGATGATTTCAGTAAGCTAGCACGTTATGCCCCAGATGACGTCGCTACGGATGCAGCTAAGCAAGAGAAGTTTCTGGAAGGGCTGAATGATGAGCTGAGCATGCAGTTGATGGTAGCAAGTTTGAACAACTACCAGGAGTTGGTAGATCGTGCTCTCATGATTGAAGGGAAGCAGCAACAGAATGAAAACGCAAGAGGAAGTATGGACAAGGGAAGTACAATCCTGGAGCTCAGCAGAAGCCCCGTTTTACTCCAAAGTCAGGAGGACAGTTTCAGCATACCCATGGAGGAGGTAGCTCGCACAATCACAATGGTCCCAAGAATGGTATCGGGAATGGAGGAAGTAGTAGCCAGAACCGTACCAACCCCTCAACACCAGCCAAGAAAGATCTGAGTCAAGTCACTTGTTTTAAGTGCTAGAAGACCGGACATTACGCCAATGAATGTCCTGAAGGCCAGACTGGAAATGGCAATGGAAACTCCGGGAAGAAGCCAAACCCTTTCAACAGAGGACAAGTGAACCACGTTAGCGTGGAGGAGGTTGAAGCTCAGCCAGATGCAGTAATAGGTAAGTTTTTGGTTAAGTAATTTACTGCACTCGTTCTTTTTTATACTCGTGCATCGCATTCATACATATCAAGGGGATTTGTGGATAAGTATAGACTTCCCACTAGAGTTCTAAAAACACCCTTGCTAGTAACCTCGCCAGGAGCAGAGTATATGGCCAGTCGAGGATGTTTTCAAGTTCCGTTGGGTATAGGCAAGCATGTTTTTCCCTCGGATTTAATCATTTTGGAATCCCAAGGTTTGGATGTGATTATGGGTATGGATTGGCTATCAATGTATGGAGGAAACATTGATTGCGCTTAGTAAGTCGATTCGCTTACTACCCCGGAAGGGAAAAGGATAAGGTATGTATCAAGGCATGAGCCGAGGAGGATGCACGTAAATTCCTTATCGTGGAGTTTTGCGGGAGGAAGTACTAGTAGTGAAGGATTTTCCGATGTATTTCCAGAGGAGTTGCTGTGCATGCCACCGCATGTAGACATTGAGTTTTTGATCGAAGCTTTTGCGTGCATGTGGCCAATATCCAAGAGACCATACAGGATGCCCGCAAAAGATTTGGAGGAGATTAAAAGTCAGATTAAGGAGTTCTTGAATAAAGGATACATTCGCCCAAGTTCTTCACCTTGGGGATCACCAAGACTTCTAGTGGAGAAGAAGGGACGGATCGTTAAGGATGGTTGTTGATTATCGAGGATTAAATGCGGTAACCATCAAGAATAAGTACCCACTGCCAATGATCAATGATCTGTTTGACCGACTACAAGGAGCAAAGGTGTTTTCCAAGATCGATTTGCGATCAGGATACCATCAGTTGAAGATTCGAGAACAGGATATACCCAAGACAGCTTTTACCACTACGTATGGGCTGTACGAGTATACCATTATGTCATTCGGTCTGACTAACGCACCTGCATATTTCATGAACATGATGAAAAAAGTATTTATGAAGTTTCTGGATAAGTTCGTCGTGGTGTTCATTGATGACATCTTGGTCTACTCGAAGAACGAAGAGGAGCATAAGGAGCACTTGCATTTGGTATTGGAGAAGCTCAGAGAACACCAGTTATATGCCAAGTTTAGCAAATGTGAGTTCTGGTTGAAGGAAGTTGGATTCCTCGGACATGTTATATCCGGAGAGGGTATAGCAGTAGACCCCACCATGGTTGTCACCGTGACTAATTGGGAAGCACCAACGACAGTTGGGGAGATCAGAAGTTTTCTTGGACTAGCAGGATACTACCAGAGATTCATTGAGAATTTTTCAAGGATTGCAAAGCCCATGACGGAGTTGTTGAATAAGGATACCAAGTTCAATTGGACTGAGGAATGTGAGGTCAGTTTTAAGGAATTGAAGAAACGTCTAGTTACCTCACAGTGTTGATTCTGCCAGATCAGACTAAGGATTATGAGGTGTATTGCGATGCTTCGCGTCGAGGACTTGGAGCAGTACTTATGCAGGAAGGAAGAGTTGTTTCGTATGCGTCACGACAGCTTAAACCTCATGAGTTGAATTATGCCACTCATGATTTGGAGTTAGCAGCCGTAGTGCATGCATTGAAGACATGGAGACATTTTCTTATCGGAAATCATTGTGAGGTGTACACGGATCACAAGAGTTTGAAGTACATCTTCACGCAAAAAGAGTTAAACCTCGTGCAAAGGAGATGGTTGGAACTCATCAAGGATTATGATATGAGATTGCAGTATCACCGGAAAGGCTAACGTAGTAGCCGATGCGTTGAGCCGTAAGAGCCATGTTAATACACTCATGACCGCAGGACTGCCAAAGGAGTTAGCCGAGGACTTTTGCGAGCTATGTTTGGAGATAGTTCCGAGAGGCTATGTAGCAACATTGGAAATTCAGTCAACTTTGGTGGATAAGATCAGAGAAGCTCAAAAGACCAATAAGGAGATTGCAGAGATAAAGGAGAGGTTGAACAAGGGAAAAGCCAAGGGATTTCGTGAGGATGAGCACGATACCCTCTGGTTTGAGGACCGCGTTTATGTACCCAATGACCCTGAGATCAGGAAGTTGATTTTGCAAGAGGCCCATGATTCGTCGTATTCAATTCACCCAGGGAATACCAAGGTGTACTTGGATTTGAAGGAGATTTTCTGGTGGACCGGAATGAAGAAGGACATTGCCGAGTATGTCAGAGGGTAAAGGCAGAGCATCAGAAGCCAGCAGGATTGTTGCAACCATTGCCGATACCCGAATGGAAGTGGGATAAGCTAGGCATGGATTTTATTACGGGATTGCCCAAGACTCGTTCAAAGCTATGACTCGATTTGGGTGGTACTCGATCGTTTGACGAAGGTAGCTCATTTCATCCCAGTGAAGACTACTTACACAAGTGCCAAATTGGCCAAGATTTACATGACCAGGATTGTATGTCTGCATGGAGTTCCAAGGAGCATTGTATCAGATAGAGGAACCCAATTCACCTCAAAGTTCTGGAATCAGTTGCACGAAACCTTGGGTACCAGGCTAGAGTTCAGTACCGCTTTTCATCCATGAGCGGATGGACAGACCGAAAGAGTCAATCAGATTATAGAAGACATGCTGAGAGCTTGTGCGCTAGATTATGGATCTAGTTGGGATGACAATTTGTCGTATGCAGAGTTCTCTTACAACAACAGTTATCAATCCAGTTTGAAGATGGCCCCTTTCGAAGCCTTATACAGAAGGAGGTGCAGAACCCCGTTGTCTTGGGACGAAGTTGGAGACCGTCAGTTGTTTGGACCAGATTTGATAAGGAGTCTGAACGGAAAGTGAAGTTGATTCGCGACAGGCTCAAGGTAGCCCAGTCCAGGCACAAAAGGTATGTTGATGCAAAACGCAAGGAGACAGTTTACGAAGTTGGGGATAGAGTTTACCTTCGGGTATCTCCACTTCGAGGAGTTAAGCATTTTGGTGTTAAAGGAAAGTTAGCGCCGCGTTTTGTGGGACCATACAAAGTTTTGGAACGTATGGGAGAGGTTGCCTACAAGTTGGAATTACCTGAGGGATTGTCAGGAGTTCACGACGTGTTCCACATCTCCCAGTTGAAGAGGTGCCACGCAGAGATGGCTGATATACCGCTAAGAGATACCGTACGCTTAGAGGCGATTCAAGTTGGACAAAGTGATTTGACCTATGAGGAGAAACCAGTCAAGATTCTTGAGTATGCCAAATGAGTCACCCGCAAAGAAAGTTATCAAGTTTTGCAAAGTTCGGTGGAGCCACCACACCGAGGATGAAGCCACACAGGAGCAAGAGGAACATTTGCTGAAAGACCACCCTCACCTATTCTCTAGCCAACCCGAATCTCGAGGGCGAGATTCGTCTTAAGGGGGGTAGGTTTGTAATATTCCCAAATTTTCAATTTGGAATGTTATACTAATAGATCATCATTGCATATCATATTTAATGCATTTTGCTTCGTCCTAGAAATTCTCATAACTCAAGGACCCACGGAGAGAATTGGGTATTTCGATATTTTCATATTTGAGTTTTCTCGATTTTGGAAGTAGGATCATTTGATTTTATTTATTTTATCTTCAATTATTTCAATTATATAAATATGAGAGAGGGAATAAAATGACTTTCACAAAATAAGGGAATATTGAGGATTTAATAAAAAATCAAATAAGATTTTATTTTGGATTTTCTCGCTATTTTATTTGAATTTAGGAAAAATGCGTGTTTTCAAAAAATTGCATTTAGGCCCAAATAAATGTTGATCTAAACCGGCTTGATTTTAGAAGCCGGGGAAAATTTATTTCGTGATTTTTGGAGTCCGTTTAGTATTTCTTTCGTTTGTTTTTCTGCGCGATATTTATTTAAAAAAAACTGGAACCGACTACGGGTCGTAACCGGCCAGGACTCCGCCTGGTCTTTATATAGCGCCCAGGCCCTTGACCCAACTTTGCCGCCGCCCAAACCCTAACCCTAAGCGCCGCCCATTGCTAGGTAGCCACGCCGCCGCCACTCGCTGATGCCGCCGCCACCGCCGGACCCCGCTGCCGTCGCCGCCGACCATTGCCGACCCACACCCCGAGGTTGACCTCGCCGCCGCCGTTTTTTTAGAAAAACCGTTCGGTTTTTCCGTCGGTTTTTTTTAGATTCCGTTTTTTTTGTTAGATCGGTTTTCTTCATGTTTGGATTAATTAGCGAGCGTTCACTCGTTCGTTCGTTTTTAACGAACGCGTTCATCGTTTAGATCCAGATAACGAACGTTCGTTCGTTAACCTGTTCGTCGTTTTTCTTTTTCTCAGATTTATTCCGCGATTTTTCTGATCGCGATTTCTGATCCGATTTTTGTTTTAGTATAAGTTTTCGCTCGTTTATCGGAATCAGGCGATTCAAGCGCCTAGAGTTTCGTCTTGAAACCCTCTTTCCGAATAATCTACTGAAACCAGTTTTTGCTTCTGTAAAGTTTGACTTAGGTCCAGATTAGTAAACGAAGCTTGTTTCTTTCGCCGTTTGAGTTTTGTTTCTTCGTTCGATTTGATTCTTTTTGCAAACCGGAGTTCTTAAGTTGAACTTTCTGGTTAGGCCTCTTATTTGAGTTTTACCCGTGCATTAGATGATTACTTATTGTATGCTTGTTTGTTTGTTTGCTTGCGATAGAGTACCCGGACTGCGCCGCTTGCTACTTCGAATCCCTAGGTTACGCGGATCATCAGCAAGGGAAGTAACACTTTGATCATACCTCTTTACTACCCAGTTTTTATGCATTAGATCAATCCTCAAACATTGCATGATTAGGATCTAATTAAATTGTGGGTTTTGGGAAGTAGATTGAGGTAGTACCTATTACCTGCTTTTATTATCAAACCCTTGGGAGTTACTTCTCGTTTGCTTATTTTGCCAAGCTATGCAAATAGACGTGGATTGGGTGAGTGATTTTCCATGACAGATGTGAGATTGTTAATTAATGGTTTATTTAAGGTGGCAACATTAATACACATCTGGGTGGATTGAGGTACCTGGTTATTCCAGGATTTGCCTGTTTTTTTATGGACCGCCACCCAGGCTCAAAGGGATCATAAGATTATTCATGCTAGAAACTTCCGTGTGCAGCCACATGCTATTATGGGCTCTAGCATAGCTGATTAAGTCGTCTTGAACTCTTACAAGTGGTAGACTAGCGTATGTAGGGAAAGTAGGTGTACCGGTCTACCCATCGTAAGGTGCTATCGCACGAAAGACTATGTCTCGGTCATTCGCTTCTCAAACACCATGTAGTGCGAGAAAACCAACGGAGGAGATCGAGTCATGTGGGGAAAAGTGCTAACCTCTGCAGAGTGTATAAACTAATCATGATTAGCCGTGTCCCCGGTTATGGACATCTTGAGTATCTAGTACTTGGATTTTCGTGTGAATCTCATCATGTTGCTTTAATTAATATTGTTGGGTTTGTTTAATGATTATGCTTAATTGGGATTGAGGATGCTGTCAACCATTCTCAATGTTTAACAACCACCATGATAGTTAAATAATTTATTCCTTTGTAGTAGGGAAAAATTGGCTTTACGCCAAAAGCAGAACCATAGAGCTATCCACCAAGCCATATATGCATGTATTATAGCTTTACTCTTTCATTTTTCTCTATGTGTTACTTTGCCAGCATATTCCATGTGCTGACCTATTTTCGGGCTGCAACGTTCATGTTGCAGACTTTTCAGACAACGAGTAAGATGCTTTAGGATCGTGGTTATATACTCAGTGATGCCGTTGGAGTTGATGGACTCACTTATCCTCCAAGCCTTCCTCTGTTATCGTTATTAGATGGCCTTAAGCCACATCCATTGTAATAAATTTCTCTTTGGAGACATTCGATGTAATAAGTGTGTGATTGCTACTCTGTTATAAATCCTTCAAGTACTGTGTGTGTCAGCATTACTGATCCAGGGATGACACTGATGCACATAGATCGGACTATTTGAGGTCTGGTCGCTACAGTGAGCCTATGCTATGGAAGGTGGACGACAAGCTTGCATCATCAACAACACCTCCACCACCAAAAACAAAGAAGGAGACATAATCACATGGGTATGGGCACTCCCCTTGGCAACTGCCAAGCTTGGGGGAGGTAACCCGGTATCGTATCACCATCACAACTCCTATCTTTACCGTTTTTCTTAGTTCGATCCTATTAGTAGTATATTGATATAGTAGAACAAAGTCATAGCATGATCTAGTTTTGAAGTTTTGCTTTATGATCCCTCTATGCAATCGAGTCCGTGAGCTATATATAATAAAGATTAGTGTTGAGTCAAGGGCTTGATTATTTTTCCATGATCTTGAGTGAATAAAAGAAAAGAATAAAAAGAAACAAAGAGTTCATATTGATCTTATTGAAAGTAATGACTTCACATAGAAAGAGTATGATGATTAAAAGTTGTTGGGAGTTGGGAAATATAGCTTTGGTCATCGTTGCAATTAATAGGAAGTAATAAGGAGAGAGAGGTTTCACATATAGATATATTATCATTGACATCTTTTATGATTGGGAGCACTCATTAAAATATGACAAGCTAAAGAGTTGATGTTGGACAAGGAAGACAACGTAATGAGTTATGTTTTCTTATATCTGAGATAAAGTATATTGTCATGGATCTCCCAACATGTTGAGCTTGCCTTTCCCCCTCATGCTAGCCAAATTCTCAGCACCAAGTAGAGATACTACTTATGCTTCCAAATACCCTTAAACCAGTTTAGCCATGAGAGTCCACCATATCTACCTATGGATTGAGTAAGATTCTTCAAGTAATTTGTCATCGGTGCAAGCAATAAAAATTGCTCTCTAAATATGCATGACTTATTAGTGCAGAGAAATAAGCTTTGTACGAACTTGTTGTGGAAGTAATAAAAGCGACGGACTGCATAATAAAGTTCCACATACAAGGGGCAATATAAAGTGACGTTCTTGTGCATTAAGATTTTGTGCATCCAACCATGAAAGCGCATGGAAACCTCTGCTTCCCTCTGTGAATGGCCTATCTTTTATTATTATCCTTTACCTTATGCAAGAGTCACGGTGATCTTCACCTTTCCTTTTTCATTTTATCCTTTGGCAAGCCCAGCATATTGGAAAGAACATGATATATATATATATCTAATTGGATGTGGGGGAGCATGAATTATTATTGTTGACATTACCCTTGAGGTAAAAGGTTGTGGGGCAAAACTATAAGCCCCTATCTTTCTCTGTGTCCGATTAAAACTCCGTAACCACAAGTATTGCGTGAGTGCTAGCAATTATGAAGGACTAAGTGATAGTTGAGTGTGTGGACTTGCTTTTGAGCTCTGACATAGACTCTTTCCGATGTTATGATAAATTGCAGTTGCTTTAATGACTGAGGTTATAATTGTTGGTGCCCAATAGAGTTTCTGATTCATACTTTTGCATTGTGAGAAGATCATCACTTGAACATAAGTAATCATATGACAAAATTTATATATGTTGCTGTTATGAGAATAATCATGATGCCTTCATGTCCGTATTTTATTTTTATCGACGCCTCTACCGCTAAACATGAGGACATATTTATTGTTATCGGCTTTTCGCTTGAGGACAAGCGAGGTCTAAGCTTGGGGGAGTTGATACGTCCATTTTGCATCATGCTTTTATATCGATATTTGTTGCATTATGGGCTGTTATTTTACATTATGTCACAATATTTATGGCTATTCTCTCTTATTTTACAAGGTTTACCATGAAGAGGGGGAATGCCGGCAGCTGGAATTCTAACTGGAAAAGGAGCAAATATTGGAGACCTATTCTGTGCAACTCCAAAAGTCCTGAAACTGCACGGAATGTCTTAAAGTAAATAAAGAAAAATCGTCGCCAAAGATGAAGGCCGGGGCCACACCACCGCTCACGAGGGTGGGCGCGCCTCCCCGGGCGCGCCTACCTCATGGGCCCCCTGGTGGCTCTCCGACGCCCATCTTCTCCTATATTAAGTATTTCGATGAGAAAAAAATCATAAGCAACCTTTCGGGACGAGACTCCACCGCCACGAGGCGGAACCTTGGTGGAACCAATCTAGGGCTCCGGCAAAGCTGTGCTGCCGGGGACACCTCCCTCCGGGAGGGGGAAATCATCGCCATCATCATCACCAACGCTCCTCTCATCGGGAGAGGGCAATCTCCATCAACATCTTCACCAGCACCATCTCATCTCCAAACCCTAGTTCATCTCTTTGTATCCAATTCTTGTCTCCAAGTCCGGATTGGTGCTAGTAGGTTGCTAGTAGTGTTGATTACTCCTTGTAGTTGATGCTAGTTGGTTTACTTGGTGGAAGATCATATGTTCAGATCCTTTATGCATATTATTACCCCTCTGATTATGAACATGAATATGCTTTGTGAGTAGTTACGTTGTTCCTGAGGACACGGGAGAAGTCTTGCTATTAGTAGTCATGTGAATTTGGTATTCGTTTGATATTTTGATGATATGTATGTTGTCTAACCTCTAGTGGTGTTATGTGAACATCGACTACATAACACTTCACCATTATTTGGGCCTAGAGGAAGGCATTGGGAAGTAATAAGTAGATGATGGGTTGCTAGAGTGACAGAAGCTTGAACCCTAGTTTATGTGTTGCTTCGTAAGGGGTTGATTTGGATCCATATGTTTCATGCTATGGTTAGGTTTACCTCAATACTTTTGTTGTAGTTGCGGATGCTTGCAATAGAGGTTAATCATAAGTGGGATGCTTGTTCAAGTAAGAACATCACCCAAGCACCAGTCCACCCACATATCAAATTATCAAAGTACCGAACGCGAATCATATGAGCGTGATGAAAACTAGCTTGACGATATTCCCATGTGTCCTCGGGAGCGCTTTTCCTATTATAAGAGTTTGTTCCGGCTTGTCCTTTGCTACAAAAAGGATTGGGCCACCTTGCTGCACCTTATTTACTTTTGTTACTTGTTGCTCGTTACAATTTATCTTATCACAAAACTATCTGTTACCACTTATTTCAGTACTTGCAGAGAATACCATGCTGAAAACCGCTTATCACTTCCTTCTGCTCCTCGTTGGGTTCGACACTCTTACTTATCGAAAGGACTACGATAGATCCCCTATACTTGTGGGTCATCCCTCCCCCTCTCTCGTGGAGATCTATTCGATGTAATCTTCTTTTTGCGGTGTGTTTGTTGAGACCGATGAATTGTGGGTTTATGATCAAGATTATCTATGAACAATATTTGAATCTTCTCTAAATTCTTTTATGTATGATTGGTTATCTTTGCAAGTCTCTTGAATTATCAGTTTGGTTTGGCCTACTAGATTGATCTTTCTTGCAATGGGAGAAGTGCTTAGCTTTGCGTTCAATCTTGCGGTGTCCTTTCCCAAAGGATGTGAGGGGCAGCAAGGCACGTGTTGTATTATTGCCATCGAGGATAACAAGATGGGGTTTTTATCATATTGCATGAATTTATCCCTCTACATCATGTCATCTTGCTTAAGGCGTTACTCTGTTTCCATGAACTTAATACTCTAGATGCATGCTAGATAGCGGTCGATGAGTGGAGTAATAGTAGTAGATGCAGGCAGGAGTCGGTCTACTTGTCTCGGACGTGATGCCTATATACATGATCATACCTAGATATTCTCATAACTGTGCTCTATTCTGTCAATTGCTCAACAATAATTCGTTCACCCACCGTAAAATACTTATGCTCTTGAGAGAAGCCACTAGTGAAATCTATGGCCCCAGGGTCTATCTTCATCATATTAATCTTCCAATACTTAGTTATTTCCTTTGCTTTTTTAGTTTGCTTTTATTTTACTTTGCATCTTTATCACAAAAATACCCAAAAAATTATCTTATCATCTCTATCAGATCTCACTCTCGTAAGTGACCGTGAAGGGATTGACAACCCCTTATCGCGTTGGTTGCGAGGAGTTATTTGCTTTGTGTAGGTACGAGGGACTCGTGCGTAGCCTCCAACTGGATTGATACCTTGGTTCTCAAAAACTGAGGGAAATACTTACGCTACTTTCTTTGCATCACCCTTTCCTCTTCAAGGAAATCCAACGCAAAGTGCTCAAGATGTAGTAGAGAAGATTTACGGCACCGCTGTCGGGAGTCTACATAAAAGTCAACATACCAAGTACCCATCACAATCCCTTATCTCCCGCATTACATTATTTGCCATTTGCCTCTCGTTTTCCTCTCCCCCACTTCACCCTTGCCGTTTTGTTCGCCCTCTCTTTTCCTTTTGCCTTTTTCTTGTTTGCTAGCCGTATGGCTAGTTCTCTATCTTCTCCGTTGTCTCCCGAGAATGAAGTTCTTAATTTTAAGCAAAGGGAGGGAGAAATTTTAGAAGACGCTTGGTATAGAATTTGCAATGCTCAAAATATATCTACCAGGAAGCAATCTACTTCTGTTCTTCTCCAAAAAAATTATGTAGGTGCCAATCCTTGGTATAGATATATCCTTGATACCATTACCGGAGGGAATTTCTTGGGTAGCCATACTTTTGATTCTTATAATGCTATGATAGATTTGTTTGGCTCACCCCCTCTTTTGGTTAATGGAACTTTGTTAACTTTGGAACATGTAATGCAAAGACTTGAAATTATTGAAAATAAGGTTGCTACCGTAGAGTTAATTGAAAATCTGGATAAAAAGATCCACAACCAAATTACACAATATGGATCTAAGGTAGGAATAACTTTGAAAAATATTAAGGAGAAGGAACCCATAGTTAATGAGAGAATTAATCAAGGTTCCACTAGAATCGATAAACTTGAGGGCATCATTACCAACTTGGGAACCGCTTTTCCTTCCGTAAAGAATACTACAAGTCCTCCTACTAAAATTGCCAAGCTTATGTATGTTCCTAAAAATAAGGGTGAATCCTCTTGCAAGGAAACTATGGATCTTAAATCTATAAGTATTCATCCCAATCTTTTTACTATCATTAAGGAACCAATTGCTACGAATGAATTTTTTGATCTTGTGCCTAAAAGTTTGATAATTACTCAAAAGAAAGAAATTCCTAAGGATGATATATGTCTCATTGAAGAATTGCCTACCAAAGATGGCAATACCTAGATCTATCCTTGCTTTTATGCCTAGCTAGGGGCGTTAAACGATAGCGCTTGTTGGGAGGCAACCCAATTTTATTTTAGTTTTTTGCCTTTTGCTTCTGTTTAGGAATAAATATTTGTTCTAGCCTCTCGTTAGATGTGTTTTTATGTTTTAATTAGTGTTTGTGCCAAGTTAAACCTATAGGATCTTCTTGGATGATAGTTATTTGATCTTGCTGTGATTTCCAGAAACTTTCTGTTCACGAAAACAATTTTTAAAAACCATCAGAACGTGATAAAATAGTGATTCCAATTGCTTCTGATCAATAAACAAATTTCCTAGGTCTTCCTATTTTTGCTGATATTTTGGAGTTCCATAAGTTTGCGTTAGTTACAGATTACTACAGACTGTTCTGTTTTTGACAGATTCTGTTTTTCGTGTGTTGTTTGCTTATTTTGATGAATCTATGGCTAATAAAATAGTTTATAAACCATAGATAAGTTGGAATACAGTAGGTTTTACACCAATATAAATAAAGAATGAGTTCATTACAGTACCTTGAAGTGGTCTTTTGTTTTCTTTCGCTAACGGAGCTCACGAGATTTCTGTTAAGTTTTGTGTTGTGAAGTTTTCAAGTTTTGGGTGAAAGATTTTGCTGGATTATGGAACAAGGAGTGGCAAGAGCCTAAGCTTGGGGATGCCCATGGCACCCCCAAGATAATCTAAGGACACCAAAAAGCCAAAGATTGGGGATGCCCCGGAAGGCATCCCCTCTTTCGTCTACTTCCATCGGTAACTTTACTTGGAGCTATATTTTTATTCACCACATGATATGTGTTTTGCTTGGAGCGTCTTGTATGATTTGAGTCTTTGTTTTTAGTTTACCACAATCATACTTGCTGTACACACCTTTTGATAGAGCCATACATGATTTGGAATTTGTTAGAATACTCTATGTGCTTCGCTTATATCTTTTGAGTTATATAGTTTTGCTCTAGTACTTCACTTATATCTTTTAGAGCACGGTGGTGGATTTGTTTTATAGAAACTATTGATATCTCATGCTTCACTTAGATTATTTTGAGAGTCTTAAATAGCATGGTAATTTGCTTAAATAATCATAATATGCTTGGTATTCAAGATTTGTAAAAAAATTCTTATGAGTGTGTTGAATACTATGAGAAGTTTGATGCTTGATAATTGTTTTGAGATATGACGATGGTGATATTAGATTCATGCTAGTTGAGTAGTTGTGAATTTGAGAAATACTTGTGTTAAAGTTTGTGATTCCCGTAGCATGCACATATGGTGAACCGTTATGTGATGAAGTCGGAGCATGATTTATTTATTGATTGTCTTCCTTATGAGTGGCGGTCGGGGACGAGCGATGGTCTTTTCCTACCAATCTATCCCCTAGGAGCATGCGCGTAATACTTTGCTTTGATAACTTGTAGATTTTTGCAATAAGTATATGAGTTCTTTATGACTAATGTTGAGTCCATGGATTATACGCACTTTTCTTCCTTCCACGATTGCTAGCCTCTCTAATACCGCGCACTTTTCGCCGATATCATTCACCCACCATATACCTTCCTCAAAACAGACACCATACCTACCTATCATGGCATTTCCATAGCCATTCTGAGATATATTGCCATGCAACTTTCCACCGTTCCGTTTATTATTACACGCTCCATCATTGTCATATTGCTTAGCATGATCATGTAGTTGACGTCCTATTTGTGGCAAAGCCACCATTCATATTTTTTTCATACATGTAACTCTTGATTCATTGCATATCCCGGTACACCGCCGGAGGCATTCATATAGAGTCATATTTTGTTCTAAGTATCGAGTTGTAATTGTTGAGTTGTAAGAAAATAAAAGTGTGATGATTTTCAATTTTAGAGCATTGTCCCAAGTGAGGAAAAGGATGATGGAGACTATGATTCCCCCCACAAGTCGGGATGAGACTCCGGACGAAAAATAAAAAAATGAGAGAAAAAGAGAGAAGGGACAATGTTACTATCCTTTTACCTCACTTGTGCTTCAAAGTAGCATCACGATCTTCATGATAGAGAGTCTCTCATTTTGTCACTTTCATATACTAGTGGGAATTTTTCATTATAGAACATGGCTTGTATATTCCAATGACGGGCTTCCTCAAAATGCCCTAGGTCTTCGTGAGCAATCGAGTTGGATGCACACCCACTTAGTTCCTTTCGTTGAGCTTTCATATGCTTATAGCTCTAGTGCATTCGGTTCATGGCAATCCCTACTCACTCACATTGATATCTATTGATGGGCATCTCCATAGCCCGTTGATACGCCTAGTTGATGTGAGACTATCTTCTCCCTTTTTGTCTTCTCCACAACCACCATTCTATTCCACATATAGTGTTATATCCATGGCTCACGCTCATGTGTTGCGTTAAGATTGAAAAAGTTTGAAAATGTCAAAAGTATGAAACAATTGCTTGGCTTGTCATCGGGGTTGTGCATGATTTAAATACTTTGTGTGGTGAAGATATAGCATAGCCAGACTATATGATTTTGTAGGGATAACTTTCTTTGGCCATGTTATTTTGAGAAGACATGATTGCTTTGTTAGTATGCTTGAAGTATTACTATTTTTATGTCAATATTAAACTTTTGTCTTGAATCTTTCGGATCTGAATATTCATACCACAATTAAGAAGAATTACATTGAAATTATGCCAAGTAGCACTCCGCATCAAAAATTATCTTTTTATCATTTACCTACTCGAGGACGAGCAGGAATTAAGCTTGGGGATGCTTGATACGTCTCCAACGTATCTATAATTTTTGATTGCTCCATGCTATATTATCTACTGTTATGGACATTAATGGGCTTTACTATTTACTTTTATATTATTTTTGGGACTAACCTATTAACCGGAGGCCCAGCCCAGAATTGATGTTTTTTGCCTATTTCAGAGTTTCACAGAAAAGGAATATCAAACGGAGTCCAAACGGAACGAAACCTTCGGGAACGTGATTTTCTCACCGAACATGATCCAGGAGACTTGGACCCTATGTAAAGGAAGCTTCCAGGAGGCCACGAGGTAGGGGGGTGCGCCCTCCCCCCAGGCGTGCCCTCCACCCTCATGGGCCCCCTGTTGCTCCACCGACGTACTCCTTCCTCCTATATATACCTACGTACCCCCAAACGATCAGATACGGAGCCAAAAACCTAATTCCACCGTCGCAACCTTCTGTACCCACAAGATCCCATCTTGGGGCCTGTTCCGGAGCTCCGCCGGAGGGGGCACCCATCACGGAGGGCTTCTACATCAACACCATAGCCTCTCCGATGAAGTGTGAGTAGTTTACTTCAGACCTTCGGGTCCATAGTTAGTAGCTAGATGGCTTCTTCTCTCTTTTCGGATCTAAATACAATGTTCTCCCCCTCTCGTGGAGATCTATTCGATGTAATCTTGTTTTTTGCGGTGTGTTTGTTGAGACCGATGAATTGTGGGTTTATGATCAAGATTATCTATGAACAATATTTGAATCTTCTCTGAATTCTTTTATGTATGATTGGTTATCTTTGCAAGTCTCTTCGAAATATCAGTTTGGTTTGGCCTACTAGATTGATCTTTCTTGCAATGGGAGAAGTTCTAAGCTTTGGGTTCAATCTTGCGGTGTTCTTTCCCAGTGTGATGAGGGGCAGCAAGGCACGTATTGTATTGTTGCCATCGAGGATAACAAGATGGGGTTTTTACCATATTGCATGAATTTATCCCTCTACATCATGTCATCTTGCTTAAAGGCGTTACTTTGTTTCCATGAACTTAATACTCTAGATGCATGCTTTGGATAGCGGTCGATGAGTGGAGTAATAGTAGTAGATGCAGCAGGAGTCGGTCTACTTGTCTCGGACGTGATGCCTATATACATGATCATACCTAGATATTCTCATAACTATGCTCAATTCTGTCAATTGCTCAACAGTAATTCGTTCACCCACCGTAAAATACTTATGCTCTTGAGTGAAGCCAATAGTGAAATCTATGGCCCCCGGGTCTATCTTCATCATATTAATCTTCCAATACTTAGTTATTTCCTTTGCTTTTTTACTTTTCTTTTATTTTACTTTGCATCTTTATCACAAAATACCAAAAATATTATCTTATCATCTCTATCAGATCTCACTCTCGTAAGTGACCGTGAAGGGATTGACAACCCCTTATCGCGTTGGTTGCGAGGAGTTATTTGCTTTGTGTAGGTATGAGGGACTCACGCGTAGACTCCAACTGGATTGATACCTTGGTTCTCAAAAACTAAGGGAAATACTTACGCTACTTTGCTGCATCACCCTTTCCTCCTCAAGGAAATCCAACGCAGTGCTCAAGAGGTAGCAAGGTTCCTGTGACGTAAGCCATGACGACTGGAGCCAGGCGGGCGCGAGGCAGGCCCCGGCGCAGTGTCCTTGTTTCCTCTTTGGTGCTAAAGAGGCAAGCGCAGGCGTGGAGTCCCGAGGCATCAGGCAAAGGTTTTCATATCGGTGCAACGAGACCAAGACCAGCAGGACGGTAGGACGGAGGTCACCATGGAGCCCAAGGCGGCGTCACCACCAGAGCCTTTGGCAGGCAAAGACCACCTTTAGTCGGGATAACTTGTACTAGTTGTCTCCCTTCGAATTTGGCCGTTGTGGCATCCCTTCCCACTCAATATTTGGGAAGAGGACCAGGGCCTCTATAAATAGGACTAGGCACCTTCGTAGAAGGGGGGGGGGGAAGACGGATCATTCAGATCACCCTCAGGCACACAAGCTCACCAAACACAAGAGCACCTCTCCTAAGGAGGTTGTTCTTCCTTTGTACTATTCATCTTCGGCCCAAGAGGCAATCCACCACACCACACTGGAGTAGGGTATTACACCACGTCGATGGCCCGAACTAGTATAAACTCTTGTGTCTCTCGTTCTTTGGGTTCGTCAAGCTAGGCCCTCTGATTGTTGTGAGAGCGATCTAGGGAGAGAGAGAGAGAGAGAGAGAGAGAGAGAGAGAGAGATCTTTGTGTGCACCCGAGTGTTCGAACCTCAAGGGTTTTGCCAGAACCTGAAATCCGACAACATCCGATTACTGGCAATCCCTACTCCTTGCATTGACACCAATTGATGGGCATCTCCATAGCTCGTTGATTAGCCTCGTCGATGTGATACTATATTTTTTTACTTCTCCTTATAAATATCTACTACCGCATTCTATTCCACCCATAGTGCTATATCCATGGCTTGCGCTCATGTCTTGCATGGGGGTTGAAAAAGTTGAAGCACGTTGAAAAGTATGAACCAATTGCTCGGGTTGTCATCGGGGTTGTGCATAATAAATACTTTGTGTTGAGAATATGGAGCATGGCAAGACTATATGATTTTATAGGGATAACTTTATTTAGCATTTTTATTTTGAAAAGCAGGATTGTTTGTTAGTATGCCTGAGTATTGATATTCTTATATCAAGTTATAGACTATTCTTTTAATCATTCGGATCTTAATATTCATACCTAAAAGAATTACATGATAGACATCTTAGGTAGCATTCCACACCAAATTTTTTGTTCTATCATTTACGTACTCGAGGATGAGCAGGAATTAAGCTTGGGGATGCTGATACGTCTCCAATATATCTATAACTTCTATTCTTCCATGCTATTATAGTATCAATCTTGGATGCTTTATATGTAATAATATGAAATTATATATCATTTTCTGGGAGTAACTAATTAACCTAGTGCCAAGTGCCAGTTATTGATTTTTTGCCTATTTTTTGTTTTTCCAGGAAATCAGTACCAAACAGAGTCCAAACACTAAAAAACTTTAACAATTTTTTTCTGGACAAGAGAGACCCTAGAAGCTTTGGGAGGAGACCCGAAGGCAACCGAGAAGGCGACAAGGCACTATGGCGCGCATTGGGGGCGTCCTTGTACCTTGTGGGGCCCTCGTGGCTCCGTCTGACCTAACTCCACCTCTATAAATTCTCTAAAATCAAGAAACCAACAGAGAGCACCCAAGATACTTTTTCCGCTGCCGCAAGTTTCTGTTCTTTCGCGATCCCATCCGGATGCCTTTTCAGGTAGTTTGTCGGAGGGTGAAACAATCATGGAGGGCTTCTACATCAACCTTGCTGCCCTTCCGATGATGTGTGAATAGTTTACCACAGACCTATGTGTCCATAGCTTGTAGCTAGATGGCTTCTTCTCTCTCTTTGGTCTTCAATACAATGTTCTCCTCGATGTTATTGGAGTTCTATTCGATGTAATTAATCTTATTTTGCTTTATGTTTGTTGGGATCTGATGAATTGTGGGTTTATGATCAGATTATTTATGATAAATATTTGAGTCTTTTCTGAATTCTTATATGCATTATTATTATAGCTTCGTATTTATGTCTGATCTATCTGTTTGTTGTGTCCAACTAGATTGATTTATCTTGCAACGGGAGAGGTGCTTTGTAATGGGTTCAATCTTTTGGTGATCTATATCCCAGTGACAGAAGGGGACAAGACACGTATTTGTATTGTTGCCATTAAGGGGAAAACAATGGGGTTTATTCATATTGCTTGAGTTTACTTTGTCTACATCGTGTCATCTTGCTTACGGTGTAACTCCATTCTTTATTAACTTAGTACTCTAGATGCATGCTGGATAGCGGTCGATGTGTGGATTAATAGTAGTAGCTACAGGCAGGAGTCGGTCTACTTGTCTCGGACATGATGCCTATATAAATGATCATTGCCTTGAATATTGTCATAACTATGCGCTTTCTATCAATTGCCCAACGATAATTTGTTTACCCACCATCCGCTTTTTGTCCGGGTGAGGGAGTCCTGGATTAGGGGGTCTCCGGACAGCCGGACTATATCCTTTAGCCGGACTGTTGGACTATGAAGATACAAGATTGAAGACCTTGTCTCATGTCCGGATGGGACTCTCCTTGGCATGGAAGGCAAGCTTGGCAATACGAATATGTAGATCTCCTCCCATGTATCCAACTCTGTGTAACCCTAGCCCCCTCCGGTTTTATATAAACCGAAGGGTTTTAGTCCGTAGGACAACAACAATCATACCATAGGCTAGCTTCTAGGGTTTAGCCTCTACGATCTCGTGGTAGATCAACTCTTGTAATACTCATATCATCAAGATCAATCAAGCAGGAACTAGGGTATTACCTCCATCGAGAGGGCCCGAACCTGGGTAAACATCGTGTCCCCCGCCTCCTGTTACTATTTGCCTTAGACACACAGTTCGAGACCCCCTACCCGAGATCCGCCGGTTTTGACACCGACATTGGTGCTTTCATTGAGAGTTCCACTGTGCCGTCACCATAAGGCTTGATGGCTCCTTCGATCATCGGTAACGATGCGGTCCAGGGTGAGGTTTTCCTCCACGGACAGATCTTCGTATTCGGCGGCTTCGCACTGTGGGCTAACTCGCTTGGCCATCTGGAGCAGATCGAGAGCTATGCCCCTGGGCATCATGTCAGGTTCGGAAACTTGAACTATACTGCCGACATCCACGGAGATTTGATCTTCGCCGGATTCGAGCCCATGTCAGGTGCGCCGCACGGTCACGACGAGCATGATTTAGCTCTATCGTTGGACAGTGTTCGGGAGATCACACCTGCAACTACTCCAGCACTCAATCCCGAGCAAATTGCGCCATCCGAGGACGGGAGGATAAACCCCGCCATGGAGGCCGCACTCTCAGTGGCGATAGAGCCGGATACTGACTTCACCCCTTAAGAGAGCCGTGTTGCCGAACCACTGTCTCCGGCCACGGACTCCGAGCCGCCTGCGTCCGTGCCTATCAAATCCGACTGGGCGCCGATCATGGAGTTTACCTCCGCGGATATCTTTCAGCACTCGCCTTTCGGCGACGTTCTAAATTCATTAAGGTCTCTCTCCTTGTCAGGAGAACCTTGCCGAACTATGTCCGGCTAGAATGGGATGCGGACGACGAAGAAGTTCGCTGCCCACCCACCACCCACTTAGTAGCCACTATCGACGATTTAACCTACATGCTCGACTTCGACTCCGAAGACATCGACGGTATGGACGACGATGCAGGAGACGAACAGGAACCACCGCCCACAGGGCGCTGGACCGCCACCTCATCATATGACATATATATGGTGGATACCCCCAAAGAAGGCGATGGCGATAAGACAGCGGAGGATGACCCCTCCAAGAAGCAACCCAAGCATCGACGACAGCGGCGCCGCTCTAAGTCCCGCCATAGAAAAAGCAGTGATACTGGCACAAGAGACAATAGCACTCCCGATAGTGCCGAAGACGACAACAATCCCTTCCAGCACGATTTAGAGCGGGAGGGTGAACAAGCTAGCCCTCCAGAACAGGCAGGAGATGGAGAAACGGAGGATGACAATTACATGCCTCTCTCCGAAGACGAGGTGAGCCTCGGCGATGAAGAATTTATCGTGCCTGAGGATCCCATCGAGCAGGAGCACTTCAAGCGCCGGCTTATAGCCACAGCAAATAGCTTGAAGAAAAAGCAACAACAGCTTCAAGCTGATCAAGATTTTCTAGCAGACAGATGGACCGAAGTCCTTGCGGCCGAGGAATACGAACTCGAACGCCCCTCCAAGAGTTACACAAAGCGCAGGTCACTACCCCGACTCGAGGAGGAAGCATTGAAACCTACATCACCAGCGTACGATGCGGCTGACCGGCCACCTCATGGCCGAGACAGAGAGGCGTTTCAGCCTGAAGTTCAGCCTGCACCCCACCTCCACTCAAACAAAAATACCAAGGCCCGGGGAAACACGCGGGACCTGCGAGACGTATTGGAAAGTAGGGCAAAACATGCAAGATCAATATACGGGTCACGGGGGCGCGCGCCAACGCGGGACGATGACCGTCACGCCGGATACAATAAAAGTAAATCCGGCCGGGCTGAATACAGCAGACAAGACTCATATGAACTACGTCGTGATATAGCCCGGCACAGAGGCGCCGCACACCCCCTATGCTTCACCGATGAAGTTATGGATCACGAATTCCCGGAGGGTTTTAAACCCGTAAATATCGAATCGTATGATGGTACAGCAGATCCCGCGGTATTGATTGAGGATTTCCTCCTCCACATCCACATGGCTCGCGGTGATGATCTACATGCCATCCAGTACCTCCCACTAAAACTCAAAAGACTAGCTCGGCATTGGCTGAATAGATTGCCAGCAGACTCCGTCGGCCATTGGGAGGATTTGGAAGATGCATTCCTTGACAACTTCCAGGGCACTTATGTGCGACCACCGGATGCTGATGACTTGAGCCATATAACTCAGCTGCCAGGGGAATCGGCCAGGCAATTCTGGACACGGTTCCAAACTAAGAAAAACCAAATTGTCGACTGTCCGGATGCAGAGGCCTTAGTGGCATTCAAGCATAACATCCGTGACGAGTGGCTCGTCCGGCACCTCGGCCAGGAGAAGCTTAAGTCTATGGCAGCCCTCACGACACTCATGACCCGCTTTTGCGCAGGCGAGGATAGCTGGCTGGCTCGCAGCAACAACACATCAAGGAATCCGGGCACTTCAGATACTAAAGATGCTAACGGCAGACCACGTCGTTACAGACACAAGCGCCGCAACAACGGCGATAACGCCGAAGATACGACAGTCAATGCCGGATTCAGAGACTCTAGATCCGGTCAGCGGAAAAAGCCATTCAAAGGAAGTACTCCGGGCCCGTCCAGTTTGGATCGTATACTTGATCGCTCGTGTCAAATCCACGGCACCCCCGATAAGCCAACCAATCACACCAACAGAGAATGCTGGGTGTTCAAGTAGGCCAGCAAGTTGAATGCCGAAAACAAGGACAAGGGGCTGCATAGTGATGACGAGGAGCAGCCTCGGCCGCCGAACACGGGAGGACAGAAGAGGTTCCCCCCACAAGTGAAAATGGTGAACATGATATATGCAACCCACATTCCCAAGAGGGAACGGAAGCATGCACTAAGGGACGTCTATGCGATGGAGCCTGTCGCCCCAAAGTTCAACCCATGGTCCTCTTGTCCGATCACCTTCAATCGCAGGGACCACCCGACTAGTGTTTGATGACCCACAAGTATAGGGGATCTATCGTAGTCCTTTTGATAAGTAAGAGTGTCGAACCCAATGAGGAGCAGAAGGAAATGATAAGCGGTTTTCAGCAAGGTATTCTCTGCAAATCGAAACAAGTGGTAACAGATAGTTTTTGTGATAGGATAATTTGTAACGAGCAACAAGTAACAAAAGTAAATAAAGTGCAACAAGGTGGCCCAGTCCTTTTTGTAGCAAAGGACAAGCCTGGACAAACTCTTATAATAGGAAAAGCGCTCCCGAGGACACATGGGAATATCGTCAAGCTAGTTTTCATCACGTTCATATGATTCAAGTTCGGTACTTTGATAATTTGATATGTGGGTGGACCGGTGCTTGGGTGCTGTTCTTACTTGAGGCTAGACAACATACATCTCACCAAATTCACATGACTACTAATAGCAAGACTTCTCCCATGTCCTCAGGAACAAACGTAACTACTCACAAAGCATATTCATGTTCATAATCAGAGGGGTATTAATATGCATATAGGATCTGAACATATGATCTTCCACCAAGTAAACCAACTAGCATCAACTACGAGGAGTAATCAACACTACTAGCAACCTACTAGTACCAATCCCAGACTTGGAGACAAGAATTGGATACAAGAGACGAACTAGGGTTTTGAGAGGAGATGGTGCTGGTGAAGATGTTGATGGAGATTGCCCTCTCCCGATGATAGGAGCGTTGGTGATGACGATCGCGATGATTTCCCCCTCCCGGAGGGAAGTGTCCCCGGCAGAACAGCTCTGCCGGAGCCCTAGATTGGTTCCGCCAAGGTTCCGCCTCGTGGCGGCGGAGTTTCTTCCCGAAAGGTTGCTTCTGGTTTTTTTCTCGACGAAAGACCACATATAGAAGAAGATGGGCTTCGGAGGGCCACCAGGGGGCCCACGAGGTTGGGGGGCGCGCCCTAGGAGGGGGGGGGCACCCTCGTGGACAGGGTGTGGGCCCCCTGGCCTTCATCTTTGGCGAGGATTTTTTATTATTTATTATAAGATATTTCGTGGAGTTTCAGGACTTTTGAAGTTGTGCAGAATAGGTCTCTAATATTTGCTCCTTTTCCAGCCCAGAATTCCAGCTGCCGACATTCTCCCTCCTTATGTAAACCTTGTAAAATAAGAGAGAATAGGCATAAGTATTGTGATATAACATGTAATAACATCCCATAATGCAATAAATATTGATATAAAAGCATGATGCAAAATGGGCGTATCAGTATCCGTCATGGCGGATCCGCCGCATTGGTCCTAGACCCCATCATTGACGGATTTCACCTCACTCGAGTCCTCATGGACGGCGGCAGCAGCCTGAACCTGCTCTATCAGGATACAGTGCGCAAAATGGGTATAGATCCCTCAAGGATCAGACCAACCAAAACCACCTTTAAGGGTGTCATTCCAGGTGTAGAGGCCCATTGCACGGGCTCAATCACACTCGAAGTGGTCTTCGGATCTCCGAACAACTTCCGAAGCGAGGAGTTAATCTTCGATATCATCCCGTTCCGAAGTGGCTATCACGCACTGCTCGGGCGAACCGCATTTGCAAAATTCAATGCGGTACCGCATTACGCATACCTCAAGCTCAAGATGCCAGGACCTAGGGGGGTCATAACAGTCAATGGAAACACAGAGCACTCGCTCCGCACGGAGGAGCACACTGCAGCCCTTGCAGCAGAAGCACAAAGCAGCCTTTTAAGGCAAACCGCCAATTCGCCGATACAGCCCCCGGACACCGTCAAGCGAGTCTGGAGTAACCTGCAGCAGGATCGCCTGGCATGTTCAGAGCTCGCCTAGCAATTCAGCCCCTGTCCTAGTCCCAGTCAAGCGACAAAATCCGTGTCGCGCGTACATAATTACGCACTGAAAATACCATGGGCATAGGCGGGGGCACGATCAGGGCACATCCCGCAATGCGGCTCAACCGCCCTGGGGGCTGCATACCTTTATCATTTTTTCTCTTTCAGGACCTTACTCTCTGGAAGACCTTTCCGGCAGTATGATTGCCGGACACATTATGGGAAGGAACAACCAAGGAGGCAAGAAGCTAAGTCGTATAAGGGAACCCCCAGGTGGTCTCTAATAACAATCGACATACCCGTTTTTTAATACCAATACACAGCCAACCCTTGGATAGGACATGTCAAATAGTCCTATTTTTTGCTTATTGCACTACTTGTATCAGTATGCTTCGACGTATTATCTAAATAACAATGCATAGCATTAGCCTATTATTGCATTATTCATCCTTTTCTCTTATATGTTTATTTACGACAACTTGCACCCGTACATTCTGGTACGACCAGTACGCCGGGGGCTTTCGTATACCCCGTAATACAGCGTGAGAAGTCCGAACACTTTCGACAGTGCAGCACCCCGAACTTATAGCATTATATGCATCAGCTCTGAATCATGTCTTGGGTCAATAGTTGGGTTTGCCCGGCTCCCATGTTTTGGTACCTTACGTTCCGCTATATCGGCTAAGGTAGCGCTGGGAGAACTACTGCGATTGTGTCCCGGTTCTTTCGGACGAGCACCTCAGTAGAGAAAGCCGAAAACTGACCGTCATGATAAGGCGAGAGCTGGTTGCTGTTCGAGAGGTCTCAAGTCCTTAAAGACTTCTTCCGCTTTGGGCGAGGAGTCGGCCTTGCCCGACTTAGGCGTATATAGCGCCCCAAAATCGGCCTTCCGAATACTAGGGGCTTCACCAAAATTTAAAATTGTAGACTTCTATGGCTAAGTGAGAGTGATAAAGCCTTATAGTCCGATTGCTTGGTTCGTTGTGTTGAACACCTCCCTCGAAAGACCCAAAATTGGGAAAAAGAATGCTCAGGTTTATCCCGAACACCCCAGTACTAGTTACATGGGGGCAGAAGCCGACGACTGGCCAACTCCCAAATTTTATAAACGGCCGCACAGAAGGTAATATTTTAAATTCAAAAAGCGTTGCATAGCGCAAATGAACTAGTTTCACATCAAAGGATCACATGAGCACGTTCATTCAAAAATTACATATTTAGCACATTGCTCCGCCACAAGGCGGGGACCCTTCAGGACACTGTCATAATACATCTCGGGGTGGTGATGCTCCTTGCCCTCCGTGGCCCTCCTTCACCAAATTTCACGGCGTCGGCTTCGCCCATGCACCTTCGCCGGGCAAAGCCCGGCGCACCTTGATCTTGACGGACCGCTTTATGACTTCAAGCCGTGGGCAGTCATCTACAAGCTGCCTCTCCGGACCGAAGTAGCTGTCAGGCAAGGGATCGCCAGGCCACATCCGGACTATAAGACCCTTCATGGCATGTTCGGCCGCCTTGTGAAGCTTGACTAGTTGCTTCAGCTGGTCCCTCACGGGCATTGGGTGTTCGGTCCCAGTATACTGAGACCAGAACAACTTTTCCGTTGAGCTCCCCTACTCAGCTCGATAAAACTCCGCGGCATCTAAACACTGCGGGGAAGATCTGTGAACGCTCCTGGAGAGCTCCGAACTCGGGTAAGTAAAAGTAAAGTTTCCTTTAAGTGCTTGCTTTGCATAATGAATCCCTTACCCGCTGCCACCTTCTTCACCGCACCAATCTCCTCGAGGGCCTTGTGGGCTTCAGCCTTGGCGTTCTGAGCGCTTTCGAGGGCCTTTGCAAGCTCGGACTATCGCGTCTTAGAGTCAAGCTCCAAGGACTCCTGTTTTTTGGCGAGAGCCTGGAGCTCTTGCTACACCTTGCCTACCCGGGCTTCTTGCTTTTCTCGCTCGATGCGCTCCTTGGCCGCTTTGTCTTTGGCCTCGGACAGCGCCTTCTTCAGGGTCGCCACTTCAATCGTGGCCCCTAGCAAATCCATGATGATCCTATTATTTTACAACCAAATTTATTTTTAATATATAGACAAGGTATTGCTTACCTTTGCTCTCCTCGAGCTGCCTCTTGGCAAGGCCGAGCTCTTCCTCGGACCGCTCAAGGTCCTGCTTGATCTGGCGACCTCCAGATGCGTCTTGCGGCGGCCAGCAGTGAAGCCTGCATATGCACATAGACATATTCTGATTAGACTCCTGAGTCCTTATTTGACCCTCTATTCGGCCTTTCTTCGTGAACGCCAAACAGAGCATCAGGGGCTACTGTCTATGCGGTAATATTTTCCTATATTTTGATTACTTACCTGAAAGCCTGTTAGGAGGCTGGCACAAGCTTCAGTTAGTCCGTTTTTGGCGGACTGAACCTTCTCGATCACCGCACTCATGATAGTGCGGTGCTCTTCGTCGATGGAAGCGCCGCGAAGCGCTTCCAGCAAGTTGTCCGGTGCCTCTGGATGGAGAGAGGCCACCAGCACGGGGGGCTTGCCCTTCTTAGCGGGGGGTCGCCTGCCGGAGTCCGGAACCACTGGAGGTTCCGGCGTAGTGTTGGTCGGGCGAACTTGGAGCCCGTGGGAGTCTTCCTCCCTTTGCGCCCAGGGTCCGGAAGGTCGCCTCGAGGCACCTCCAGGACTACCTCCCCTCGGCTCGGTGCCCTTTGAGACAACACCTCGACGTTGTCCGTGGGGCGAGGGGTGGAGGCGGTCGGAAGTGAATCGCTATTCATATCCGACGGGTCCAAAGAACCATCCGACAAAGATACGTTGATATGGGCTCGGGACGGACTACATAATCATGTTCGGCATAAAGAGAAGGAGTGCAATAAAACATACCATGAATTACTGTGGGATCCGGATACTTACGACTTAGCCAGGGGCCTGTCCCTGGGTAACCACTCGTCGTCGCTGTAGGCGGCCGTCGTGGAGCAGTCCGGAAGGAGGGTCCTTCCCTTCTTGGACCCTTCGGCCTCCCCGGTTGGGGCGGCCTTCCTTTTCTTGTCTCCCCCGGTTGGGGGGGAGAACTTTCCTCTTCCTCCTCCTCGTATTCGTGGGAGGAGTGCGCCTCGAAGTTATCGGACGATGAGTCCGATATAACCTTGCACCGGAGACCCTTTCGGGTCCACGTGGCCTTCTTCTTGGCCTTCTTCACCGGCACCTCGTAAGGCACCGGAACCAGCATCTCTGCTAGGAGAGCATCTACAGGATCTTCGGGCAGGGGGCTGGGCAATCGATCTGCTCCGCTGTCTCTACCCAGTCCTGTTAATGGCGTGGAAGCTTAGATCCCGCACATGATTAAACTGGGGCAAATGAATAACCTGTGAGATATAAAAATTTACCGGATTGGCATGGCGCTTTGCGCTGAGTCTGTGGTCCTCGGTAAAGGGAGGAGGTACCACGGCGCCCTTGAACAACACCCTCCAGACGTCCTTGTGTGTCATGTCGAAGAGCTCTCGCAGCGTCTGGTGCTCGGCCGGGTCGAACTCCCACAAATTGAAGGCCCATCGTTGACACGGGAGGATCCGGCGGAAGAGTATGACCTGGACCATGTTGACAAGCTTGATTCTCTTGCTCGTCATGTTTCTGATGCATTTCTGGAGTCCGGTCAGTTCCAACAGTGAACCCTAGGATAGGCCCTTCTCTTTCCAGGAGGTGAGCCGCGTGGGGATTCCGGATCGGAATTCGGGGGGTGCCACCCAGTTGGTGCCGCGTGGCTCGGTGATGTAGAATCACCCCAATTACCACCCCTTTATGGCCTCCACATAGGATCCTTCGAGCCAGGTGACGTTAGGCATTTTTCCCACCATGGCGCCTCCGCACTCCGCTTGCTGGCCGACCACCACCTTCGGTTTAACATTGAAGGTATTCAGCCACATGACGAAGTGGGGCCTGATGCGGAGGACCACCTCGCACACGACGATAAACGCCGAGGTGTTGAGGATAAAATTGGGGGCCAGATCGTGAAAATCCACCCCGTAGTAGAACATGAGCCCGCGGACGAACGGGTGGAGGGGAAATCCGATCCATGGACGAAGTTGGTAAGGAAAACCACCCTCTCATGGGGTTCGGGCGTGGGGATGATCTGCCCCGCATCTGGCAGCCGGTGTGCGATGTCCGCGGCAAGATATCCGGCTCCCCGTAGCTTTGGGACATCCTCCTCCGTGACGGAGGAGGTCATCCACTTGCCTCCCGCTCAGGACATGCTTGGAGTGTTTTAAGGGGAAAAGTGCAGACTTGGGTCTTTGGAGCTCGAGTCTTGCAAGAATGGATGAGCAAGGAGGAAGAAGGCATGGGTAAAAAGAGGAATCCTTGTCCCTTTATAGGGGCATCGCCTCCCCTTTGTCTAGTAAAACTTGCTTATTCCCCAAGCGCCGTAATTGATGGCGCGGTTGGGTTACCCACACCCATATTGATGAGAATCCCGTGATAAGGGGACACGATCTCTGCTTCGACAAGACGTGCCTAAAAGCCGCCTCGCAATGCATGTAGTGGATGGTTGAGAAAAACGGTTCGAATAATGACCGGGCTGTGGCATGATGTCATGTTGTCAAATGTGTCAGCAGATTATATGTGTGGAAATATTATTCTCTCTACGGTGGTATGTGGAACTTTTTTTGCAGAGCCGGACACTATCCTTGTGTTCAAAATCTTCTATGGAGTATTCGGAGGAGGAACTTGCCTTGCAATGCCGAAGACAATCTGCACACCGGACTCATCGTCATTGAAGCCTGGTTCAGGGGCTACTGAGGGAGTCCTGGATTAGGGGGTCTCCGGACAGCCGGACTGTATCCTTTGGCCGGACTGTTGGACTATGAAGGTACAAGATTGAAGACCTCGTCTCGTGTCTGGATGGGACTCTCCTTGGCGTGGAAGGCAAGCTTGGCAATACGGATATGTAGATCTCCTCCCATGTAACCGACTTTGTGTAACCCCCCCTCCTCTGGTGTCTATATAAACTAGAGGGTTTAGTCCGTAGGACAACAAAAATCATACCATAGGCTAGCTTATAGGGTTTAGCCTCTACGATCTTTTGGTAGATCAACTCTTGTAATACTCATATCGTCAAGATCAATCAAGCGGGTAGTAGGGTATTACCTCCATCGAGAGGGCCCGAACATGGGTAAACATTGTGTCCCCCGCCTCCTGTTACCATCCGCCTTACACGCACAGTTCGGGACCCCCTACCCGAGATCCGCCGGTTTTGACACCGACACCGGGAGAGAAGCCTCTGGTGAAAACTATGGCCCTCGGGTCTGCCTTTATCATATATAAAATCCAAAAATACCTTGCTGCAATTTATTTACCATTTTTTATTTTGTGTTTTATTTTATCTATCTATCACTACGAGATTTGATCCTTGCAATTAACTGCCAAGGGATTGGCAACCCCTTGTTTGCGTTGGGTGCAAGTATTTGCTTTTGTGTGTGTAGGTGCTGCTAATGAGGCTTCACGTGGTTCTCCTACTGGATTGATAACCTTGGTTTTTAGTTGAGGGAAATACTTATCTCTACTGTACTGCATCATCCACTCCTCTTCGAAGAAATCCCAACACAGCTCACAAGTAGCACCCTACTAAACCTTACTGTCACCAGTGTTTGGTATAACACTTCACGTTCCCCTTGCTCCTAGCCTCACCGGTGCTCGATCTCCATGATCATGTGTACCTACAGGGATGTAGATCACGGACAAGAGAAGAGATACTTCGCGATGCAATTTTATTTTACACATACAAGACGTTGTGTATAAGACTTCCATTGATCCCTTCACCAAATACCTGGGGCTGGAAGGCTCAAGCCTCACCCTATACCTTACTCGACTACTCACACATGGAGATCAGATCGTGAGAAGAAATAATTGAAGAACACATCTTGAGATTGATTGATTGACATATATGTCTTACAATGGATGTCTTGCGCGATGCACCATTAAAAGTATGATCTAGATGAGAGAGGGATATGGTGGTGGAGATGGCTATGGAGGTGAGTATGGACGCGGCTAGGGTTTGTAGATGAAGATGATGATGAATGGGTTGTGGCTATGCTCGATGCTGTTTTTCTGCCTCTCCTGTTGACATTACGATGGGGTCCCCTTAACAAAAGTTGTTCAGGTGGATGAGCTACCTTGGTTTCCACGCCAAACGACCACTCATGGGAGCGTTTGCGGTCGCATGGAACACCATCTTTTGCTCTGGAGTCCTTCTAACGCCAACTGGTGATTCATTTCTTCTCCATTTTCCTTCCTTTCCTTTCTCCCATGTGATATCTTCCCTTTTTAGCCCATTTCCTGTGCAAAAATTAAAGAGAGGATTCGTGGAATCCTTTTCATTCATTAGTCATTTGTGGCAATATTGGAGTGAATATCTCTCTTTTAATGAAATATCTCGGTTTAAACAAGGTGGAATGAGTGTAAAAATATCACTCATCAACTCCCCAAAGCTTAAACTTGATCGTTCTCAAGCAACATAGAGAGAAATCCGAATCATAAGGAACTCAGTTGTTTAAACCGAAATAACGAGAAGGTTTTGGTTCACTTACGATCCATACGCCTAGATAGCCCTCTGCTTCTTGACCTAAAAACTTATCGTAGATATAGCGGTGGCATGGTTATAGTGCAGGTGTTAGTGGAGCAAAGATAATCAATACAGAGTTTCTGGTCTACTAGATAAAACAACTTTGCAACACTTCATTTCATTTAATTTAGACAACACTTGCTTGCCCGGAATGCACGGAAGATTCTCTTAAGATGGATCCATGAAAACATAAGCTTGGTAGTAGAAAGCATGTAGTGAAACATGATGCTCAAGTGCTCTTGAACACACTGTCGGTGTCAAAACCGGCGGATCTCCGGTAGGGGGTCCCGAACTGTGCATCTAAGGCGGATGGTAACAGGAGGCTGGGGACACAATGTTTACCCAGGTTCGGGCCCTCTCGATGGAGGTAATACCCTACTTCCTGCTTGATTGATCTTGATGATATGAGTATTACAAGAGTTGATCTACAATGAGATCGTAGAGGCTAAACCCTAGAAGCTAGCCTATGGTTATGATTGTTGTTGTCTCTATCGACTAGCCTAGCCTTGGTTTATATAATGCACCAGAGGCCTAGGATAACAAGAGTCCTAGCTGAATACGCCGGTGGGGAGGAGTCCTTGTCTTGATCACCATGTCTTGTGGAATTGATTCCTTGTATGCGGCAGCTGTCCGAACTGGCCCATGAGTATACGACCATGGGGGTCCTCGGCCCAATCAAACTAATCGGGAGACGACGTGATGAGTACCCCCTAGTCCAGGACACCGTCAGTAGCCCCCTGAACCGGTCTTCAAGTTGAGGACGCTCCTCGATTCTTCCGAACTGTTCTTCATCTTCGGTTGTCGGTCTTGAAAATTGGTTCAACAAATCTTCTCATCTTCATTCTTGAGGATCGCCGAAGTGAATCCGGAAAGTTTACACGTCGGGTATCCGAGGAGCCCTTTAAAGTTCTCGGCCTTTATCAATGCCTTGTTATATTTTACGCCACACCTCGGGTTTGAAGTTGTTCCCGGGCGGCAGTGTCCTCTTGCGTCCAAGCCCCAACGCCGGACTGTATTCGAGGTATCTTTTGCAGCCAGGTACCAACGTCGGGCTGTATCCGAGCTCCAACGTCGGACTATATCCAAGCTCCAACGCCATACTGTATCCAAGCTCCAACGCCGGACTATGCCCGAGCTCCAACGCTGGACTGTATCCGAGGTGTCATAGATCACCCTGGTTCTAAAAAGTTGAATGATTTTAGCCGAGCTCAATGCCGGAAATGCCCTCTATGGAGCCAGCCACTGGCGCCCGAGCTTTATGAAAGACTGCTTCCGAGGTGGTGCACCACCCGACAGCGGGCTGATTTTTTGTGAATATTTTTTATTGGTGCAATTTATTCTCTGCCGAGATATATATCCAGTATATGTATATCCACTAGCCCTCAAGCTGTGTGTCGGTCTAAAATCCGAGATGCACATGAAGGAAAATATGAAACCGCTGATCCTAGTAGCTTCTGAGACTCGGGTCGTGAAATCGGCCTGAGGATCAACTCCTACCTCGGCAGCATACATAGGAATAAAAATGCAGTGTAATATATTAGAGATAACAGTGATCGGCGAACGGGCCCCTAAGAGAGGGTCATGAGAAGTCGCCACAATATACTAGCTTGATGTCGGATAGGTCCATATGGTACCTATTATTATCCGAAGACACGTTTGCACATAGTTCGGTCAAGGCAGTTGGAATTTTCTGCATTGAAATAGGCAATGCAGTAGCCCCCGAGACACTGGTCTGGTGGCAACACCAGATTAGGGGATCGATGTTCCCCTTTAATTTTTGTAAATAATGAGCGCAAAGCCCAGTAGCCCCCGAGCCTTAATGTGGGCACGGGTGGCCGAATTAAGGATCGATATCCAGAGTAAAATCACAGATTATGTGTAATGATTCTATGTATCCAAGTACTTTACATCATTGTTTTGACTCCATTGTGACCGTTTATCAGTTGAAAGTGGCCCATCGCCGGCTTCTACCCCTTGGTAGATACTATGCAGGGTGTTTCCGCACTAACAAAACAACCCTTAGCCGACGTCTCGGTGCCCGAAGGCGGTTGTGTTAGCAGAAACGAGGCAATCAGATATGCGGGCTTTATAACTTTCAGTCATAGGAGCTTTAAACTGGGGAAGCTAGCTATGAGCCCCCGGTTAGTGTTCGGTGACATCCGAGGTCAAGCCGTAAACACTTCGGCCAATATTATGAACAACCCGTCATTTATAACAGTCATCGGATCACTGACCAGTTTATGCTTATTGTGACAGTCAGTTTTCGGCTTTCTCAACTGAGGCGCTTAACCATGCTAGCTGGAAGCATAATCGTAGTGATTCTCCTGTTGCGCACCTAGCCGAACAAAGCGGAACGTAGGAGGCAAGCACAGGAGCCGGGCAACCCAACTATTGACCAAAGACGCAATTCGAAACCAATGCATATACAGCAATGTCTGAGAATGTTTTTTCCGAATCCCTAAAGGTGTCCGGCGCTGCACTACGAGACTAATGCTGGAAACACACAAATAATCTAAAAGTGCCAAAGGCTTGGAAAACCGAAAACTTCAAGAAAGCGGGCCTTGAACTAGATCAAGTGTTCGGTGCCAAATCGAAAATTGGTCTTAGAAAAAAAAGGTGCTTCTGTCGTGCTTTATCATGACACATCTTATCTCAAGACCTCAAGCGGGTCAGCCTATGGCTTCAACCTCCTACCCCGAAGGCGGAGTACTTCTCGTTAGGCCAGCTTAGCAAACTAAACTCTAAGGGCTTTAAGAGAGAAATTAGGCTCCCCAGCTAGTGACCACACACTCGTGTTGAAAAAAGGAGTGATAAATAATAATAACAAAAACTTTGCAACGACTAAGAAGAAGAACACTTATTATAAAATGGCTCATATAAATTTAAGAGCCCCCAAGTGACTTGGGTAAAAGAATTTTATGTATAATGATTGTATGTACCAAAGTACTTATATCATATCTGTTTTCACCTGAACTTTATACGCGTCTTAACCGACCGTCGGCTTCTCCCTTTTCGGTCAAGGGCTGAAAAGTGTTATGTACTCCACCTGTCGAGAATATCGACGGTGTTTCCGATAACCAGGCAATCAGGCCATAAGGTTGTAACAGACAAAGCGCGCTCAGGGAACTTATGCTATATTACTGACAAAGTGTAAGAAGCATCTTCGAAGAAAATAGTACCCCCACCGACACCTTTCTTCGATGCTCATTGTTACTATGAGACTTGTGCAATAGATTTTTTGTACTCATGAGTTCCGTTGTGTGCCGACCATAATTGAAAACAATAAGAGCACTAGCTTTCGGCTTCACCCAGTCTGAGGTCCAGCTCAGATGAACCGATGGTGACAATCGCAGAGGTGCTCCCTTTACTCCCTAGCCGAACAATCGGGAACGTAGGGGTAAACACAGGAGCGAAGCAACCCAGCTTGCAAATCGCTTAAGTCACTATGGTGCATATTGTGGTGTAATACACGAACAAGGAACGAAGCCGTACAAGTATAATCATATGCAAGAGGAAAAGCTTCATAAAGGAAGCCCCCAAGTAAATGAGGTATTTGAATTTGTGTGTCACAAACAAAGTTTCGACAAGGAAGTTTTTCACAAGCCACTTTTTGCCAAAAAGGTATAATGTTTGGTCGAATCGAACAAAATTTAAAACTGGGAGTTTTTGAGCGTCAAAGCGACTTAGCTGGTTAATGTGTTTGGCATTGATGACGCGGTCCAAGCTTGGTGCGGGACAAGGTCTCAGCCCCCAAGCCCGATGTGGCCGAGCGAAGAACTCGGCACTCCGAAGAGGTGACATAGCGCGACCAATGCAGGCCGCCAAACTCCCCGGCGTGGGTTAATGAGGTGTTGACGAAGCCCCCCTTCCAGCCGTGGTATGTCAGTATGCCGAGTTGACAACACTGCCCGACCCGAATCATTTACCTGTGCACAAAAAATATTGCAAACCGGATATAATAATAATAATGATAAATTAAAAAAAATGTTGCATAATAAATGATTTGTGCAAAGTGAGTAATAAAAGGAATATGGCCTGGCGCCGAAGTCAATGTCGATGCCGGGCGTCGGCATGATGCGGTAAAGGTGTGGCAAAGCCTGAATTCACTGGTCGGTCCGAGTTTCGGATGCGGCGTTCACCGGACTATGTATGGAAACTGACTGAACAACCACGCGATCGTCGTTAATGCGGCCATAATTTGATAGACCTATGTACCGATGATGACAAACCAGAGTAATAATTCCTTGGGAAAAATAAACCCAAACAAGCAAAAAATACTACGATTAATAGCACCTGGTTTATTTGTTGTAGCAATTCAAAGAAAAGTGACTCCCAAAATTGGGACTCGATCCGCATTCTCATTTCCTAATGGGTGGTAAAGAGACGGCATGGCGATGCTGGTAAAGGTTGGCTCGTCGAGGCAAAGCCCCCGGTCCAGCTAACGAGACGAAGCTGGTCGGCTAGTGACGCCGAATTTTCCGGAGTAGGTCGATGAAGAGATGGCGAAGCCCCCGGTCCAGTCGAGATGTCGAAGCCTCGATGTCAGCCGATGAGTCGAAGTAGGTCAGCGTGAGGGACAACGGCTTGAAGGAGCAACGTTGCAGCCCTGCCGATGCAGGTCGTGAAGCGTGACGTGGTCAATGCCGGCTTGATGAAGTGACCGTGCGGCGATGCCGGCATGCCCGCTCCGTGTAATCCATGGGGCAGCGATGTTGGTGATGATTTATCTTTCGCGATGCCGGATTCTTGTTCGGCTCACCGAGATGATGATCCGAAGAAGTTGAGATCGGCTCAACAAAGTGACGACGTGTCTAGGGCAGGTCGGCAGCCGTGGAGCAATATTGCCGGACTGGTTTGACACCATCATGATGGTGAAGATCATGTTCAAAAGATTTTAAAGTTAGTGGGATGTGTTCAGGAACAAAACACAATACCTGTCATGGTTTTGTCACGGCAGATGTCCTTAGAGTCAGGACTTAGTCGCGAGGCCGACGCATCTATGTGGCAGCTTGAGAGGGGTTGAGCGGAATCGAGAGACGCAACACAAGACAAGGATTTAGACAGCTTCGGGCCCCGGGAAACATCATCCGGTAACAACACTACATGATGTTTGAGGCTAGGTCTCATTATGATCACAAGGGAGTCGCCGGTAAACCGGCTCTTTGTGTCTAACCCTAGAGATTGTTTCTTCTGGCTTGACGCTTGCCCCTCTTTAGGGAGCCCTGCCCCTCCTTATATATGTTGAAGGGGCGGGTTACATGTGGAGTCCTATTAGGATTAGGACTAGTCTATCTCTAATACAAACCGGATACAAGTCCTGGTCTTAATTCCTTGTAAGGTAAATATTCGCCATGCCTTTCCTCTTAAACCGGCCCACCATAGTATGAACCGGCCTTCATGAACCGCCAGTTGGGCCACCGGGTCTTGTCGCTCCTTTGACCCGCCTGTCGGATTACCAATGAACCGTAAACCGCCAGGTCCAAACGGGTCGCCAGTGAATCGTCAAGTCTTAGCCAGGTCTCAAGTAAACCGCCAAAGTCCGGCCGGGTTATACTTCCATCCGGTTTACGCCGCGGGGAATATCCCCGACATTAGCCCCCAGTTTAATTTGGATTTATCCATGTTAAACTGTTCCTGAGCATATTTAAATCCTTGTCATTTCCTTCTAGATAATCCGGGTCAATAGGCCAGCTTCATAATCAATTTGCTGACATTGGTTTGTCATAGAGAAATATTGTGAAGAATAACTTCTTTTACTCAGCTCCCAATGCTTAACAAAGATATTGGTCTTTGAAATACTCATCTGATCTTCAGCCGGTTTAAGAATGTAGAACTTTGCCGGTTTACAATGGCACCGGATCATAACTGTTTGTTAACATCAGCTTTTGAAAATATACCTCTTATATGCCTATCACTTGTAGCCCTCAAATCTTAAGAAGGTAACGTAGTAACAGCTTAAGATTTGCTTCAATATGAATGTCACAATCTTGAAGAAATCCAGATTGTTCATCTCAATCACTAGTCAGAACTGAGTATTCCACATATGTGGCCCCCAAGTGCCGGGTTGTCATGCTTGCAGCAACCTGGGACTTGTAATTTCCTGATGCTCATAAAAATTTCAACCAGTGTAGCCCCCAAGGGCCGGGTCATTATGCCAATAATGAGCAAGGACTTCAAAAATATGATCATGTAGACTTCAACAGCAACTTGTAGCCCCCAAGGGCCGGCTCAGTAAGATAATATTGAGCTGGGACTTTATATATACTTCAAACATTATATTATGTAACTCCCATCATGGGGCTTGAACCCACGTCCACAAGGTTGAGAGCTTTGTGCTTTACCAACTGAGTAGTTGATCCTTCAATAATAGATGAAAATTTGTGTACCTTGAATTGTTGACAGGAGCAATTGGTAGCCCCCAAGGGCCGGCTCATTATGATGTGATGAGTCGGGTCTTCAATAAGACTAATAAAAATGACTTTGCATTAGCCCCCAAGTGTCATGGTGCATGCTTGCAGCGACATGAGACTTACATGTAATCTCAAATTGAATAATGTAGCCCCCAACTTCCGGGTCGTAAGCCTGCAGCGACTCGTGACTATTCCTTCCATTGTAGAATAAATCATATCCTTTGATAAATAATAGCCATTGCGCTAAAGCGACTTTGAAAACCTCAATAATATCGGTTATTAATAACCATAATAAAAATCCAGCCATGTTGGCTATTCAAGATAATATAATCCGGTATGAAAACCTTATTCATTCAATATCATAATGAAAATTCAGCCAAGTTTGGCTATTTGAATAATATAACCCAATGATTTATAAGCGCATGATTCCAATGGCGCAATCCAAATATATACTGGCGACTTATAGTCCAAAGCCAGGCCGGGTTAACAAACACCAGATAATTTCTCATCATATACTGGCGACTTATCGTCTTAAAGCCAGGCCAGTGTAATAAACACCGGTGATTTATAATCGTGCTTTATTCAACCTGTTTCTGCATACAACAAATTTAAAGTGTCCTGGCGGTTTACCGCCGGACGGGTCATAGTGCCCAACATATAACCCAGGTTTATAACCAAGGCTGCACTTAAGAATAATCAAATATGAAATATATCATACCTGTGACATTGAATCACATCGCTGGTTTACCAACTTTTTGTAGTAAGGGTGATAACCCTAATCATGAGTAATGATAACTCCTTCCATATTGTGCCGGTTTATGATAAAACCGTACCATGTTGTGATAAACACCGGTTTATCCATATTCAATTCTGGCGACTTATAGTCGAAACCAGACCGGGCCGGTAGTCTCCGAATTATAACTAATCATATATTGACAACTTGTAGTTGAAAGTCAAGCCGGGTTGATGAACACCGGTTTAAAAACATCACAAATCTTATCAAAAGAAAAAAAAACTTAGCAAAAGGCAAATAAAAACCGTTGTAGTCGAGGCTTTGAGCCGATCAAGAGGTGTGACTATTGTTCGGATACGACCAAGCCCCCAAGTGACGTTGTGGCATTACGCCCGATCAAGAGGTGTATCTATGGTTCGGTTACGAACAAGCCCCCAATTGATGTTGTGGCATTGCGCCGATCAAGAGGTGTAGCTATGGTTCGGATATGACCAAGCCCCCAAGTGATGCTGTGGCATTGCGCCGATCAAGAGGTGTAGCTATGGTTCGGATACGACCAAGCCCCCAAGTGATGTTGTGGCATTGCGCCGATCAAGAGGTGTAGCTATGGTTCGGATACGACCAAGCCCCCAAGTGATGTTGTGGCATTGCGCCGATCAAGAGGTGAAGCTATGGTTCGGATACGACCAAGCCCCCAAGTGATGATGTGGCATAGCGCCGATCAAGAGGTGTAGCTATGGTTGGATACGACCAAGCCCCCAAGTGATTCTTCATTTATGACTTTATAAGCCGGATCAATGAGCAAATAGGACGCCGCTTTATAACAGAAGCCCCCACATGATCAATAATATGATAAGCCAATAAGGCAGGATACCCATGTTTGAACTGCGCATCATGGAGCAGGTCCTCTTTGGCAACCTTTAACTTTTTGCAAGAGATAAATTCTTCTTGAACCGGGATTTTGAACCAGATACTGAGAGCTTCAAAGCTTTGTGGGAGACATCTTTCCCTTGAACCGGATTTTAAACCGGAATCTTCATTTTCAGCCGGAAATTTTCTAATGGCCTTTAAACTCGAACTTTCGAGAAGTTAATTCCTTTTTGAACCGGACATTTTTAAACCGGATTTGAGAGCTTCAGAGCTTTGTGGGAGAACAGATTTCCCTTGAACTGGATTGTAAACCAGCTATTTGAGAGCTTCAGTGAGACTGACTTCCCTTGAGCCGGATTTTAAACTGGAATCCTTTCTCATGACCCGGAACTTCTTCATTGAGCCGGGATTTTGTAACTGTCATATACTTTCTAAGCCGGAAATTTTCTGACGGCCTTTAAATTTTCATCAATATAACAGTAGCCTCCGGGACCGGGTTATCTTTCCCTCCATCGCCCTGGGTTCTTAGATTTCTTGGCCGGCAAAATTTCTTTGAGTCATATCATTGTAACCCCCGAGTCTCAAGGTGACTTGAAGAGTTGGCTTGAGATTCTCCATATTTGACCGTGATATAAACTGGCATAACTTGTATATCATTGGTGTTGATAGCACGATGTGAATCCACCGAAGGTTGAGGTGACTGCGGTGAGTTATAAATGATCCCTTATGAGCCGTGTCAGCAACTCGGCCAATGGTTCCTTCAAATTGGCTATTTGAAGTTACCCAAACTTTAGTGGCGGTGACTTGTGCGCCTGCTCATTGATCCATCAAGGGCAGATGGCGGTTGATGATAATTTGCCTCCAATTTGAAAGAAAACCGGGCTACCCAAGCAGTGAATGGCTCATACTCAATAAACAGCTCATGCAGACATGTGCGGCCTGGCGTGTTGATGTAGACGAGGCCGCGAGAGACAGACGGAAAATACGACCGCAACATCAGAGGTGGCTCAGACAGATGAGTCGGCCACGACATTGTAAGCCGGTGCGGATGGGAGAGTCGGTCGTAGCATTGTAAACCGGCTCGGACGGGAGAGTCAGCCGCGACATTGTAAACCTGTGCAGACGGGGAGAGTCGGCATCGGTGTTGTAAACCGGCATGGACGGGGAGAGTCGGCACCAGGGACGGTCCCGGTGATTGAAGTAGTCCGGGCCGCAAGGGCGGCGTCTTGCGCACATATATTCATCGAGCTTGATGACACAGTTAGATGCTAGCGCATTATAATGATGGTGCGAGCTATATACCCATGACACGATCATCGCCCTTGCAGTGATCAGTTGTTCTGCATCAAAAAACATCACAAGACCAGAGTAACTGTTTTTTGACAAAAATAATACATGCTAATGAAATAAACTTAAATGGATATCACCTAATTTGTCCGGACAACAAATGATCAATATGTGGCGTTCGGAGATGATTTTTTCAAAACCGTTGACCTCCCAAGACTGTTATCCTCATGTAGATATTCTCCACGGGAGTAATAATACTAGTGGCGAGAGCAGTAGTACAGAGGGCATCCGATAAATTTTGTTTTACGCTTCGGCGAGGCACTGAATCTTGTTTTGCCTCTTAGACTCGATCAACTGCTCAAATTTAGAGACTGCATGATGGTTCCTCCTGACTTGATAGTAACATGTCGTACTGAGGTGACCCAGCACGGTACTGGCACCGCCGCCGTAGTGATACAACAACACGGAGCCAGGCAACAGCTTGAAGTGGCGGCTCAAGGCACGGCACGACGCGCGATGTTAACAACTCCAGAAGGCGAGACGGGGCCTCAAGGGCAGCTCAGAAGGAGGCCAGCGGAGGTGACCTGGCAACTCGCCACGGCGGGCCGGCTCACAGGTGAATGCGGAGCTTCGGCCTCGGTGTTGATAGTACGTGCGGCGGCGGCCAGCGGTGAAGCCTGCATATGCACATAGACATATTCTGATTAGACTCCTGAGTCATTATTTGATCCTCTATTCGGCCTTTCTTCATGAACGCCAAACAGAGCATCAGGGGCTACTGTCTATGCGATAATATTTTCCTATATTTTGATTACTTACCTGAAAGCCTGTTAGGAGGCTGGCACAAGCTTCAGTTAGTCCGTTTTTGGCGGACTGAACGTGCTCTTCGTCGATGGAAGCGCCAAGAAACGCTTCCAGCAAGTTGTCCGGTGCCTCTGGATGGAGAGAGGCCACCGGCACGGGCGGCTTGCCCTTCTTAACGGGGGGTCGCCTGCCGGAGTCCGGAACCACTGGAGGTTCCGGCGTAGTGCTCGACTAGGGGCCGAACTTGGAGCTCATTGGAGTCTTGCTCCCTTTGCGCCTGGAGTCCGGAAGGTCGCCTCGAGGCGCCTCCAGGACTACCTTCCCTCGACTCGGTGCCCTTTGAGACAACACCTCGACGTTGTCCGTGTGGCGAGGGGTGGAGGCGGTCGGAAGTGAATCGCTATTCATATCCGACAGGTCCAAAGAACCATCCGACGAAGATACGTCGATATGGGCTCGGGACGGACTACATAATCATGTTCGGCATAAAGAGAAGGAGTGCAATAAAACATACCATGAATTACTGTGGTATCCGGATACTTACGACTTAGCTAGGGGCTTGTCCCTGGGTAACCACTCGTCGTCGCTGTAGGCGGCTGTCGTGGAGCAGTCCGGAAGGAGGGTCCTTCCCTTCTTGGACCCTTCGGCCTCCCCGGTTGGGGCGGCCTTCCTTTTCTTGTCTCCCCCGGCTGGGGGGGAGAACTTTCCTCTTCCTCCTCCTCATTTTCGTGGGAGGAGTGCGCCTCGAAGTTATCAGACGATGAGTCCGATATAACCTTGCGCCGGAGACCCTCTCGGGTCCCCGTGGCCTTCTTCACCGGCACCTCGTAAGGCACCGGAACCAGCATCTCCGCTAGGAGAGCATCTACAGGATCTTCAGGCATAGGGGCTGGGCAATCGATCTGCTCCGCTGTCTCTACCCAGTCCTGTTAATGGCATGGAAGCTTAGATCCCGCACATGATTAAACTGGGGCAAATGAATATTCTGTGAGATATAAAAATTTACCGGATTGGCATGGCGCTTTGCGCTGAGTCCACGGTCCTCGGTAAGGGGAGGAGGTACCTCGGCGCCCTTGAACAACACCCTCCAGACGTCCTTGTGTGTCGTGTCGAAGAGCTCTTGCAGCGTCTGGTGCTCGGCCGGGTCGAACTCCCACAAATTGAATGCCCATCGTTGACATGGGAGGATCCGGTGGAAGAGCATGACCTGGACCATGTTGACAAGCTTGATTCTCTTGCTCATCATGTTTCTGATGTATTTCTGGAGTCCGGTCAGTTCCACCGGTGAACCCCAGGACATGCCCTTCTCTTTCCAGGAGGTGAGCCGCGTGGGGATTCCGGATCGGAATTCGGGGGGCGCCACCCAGTTGGTGTCGCGCGGCTTGGTGATGTAGAACCACCCCGATTGCCACCCCTTTATGGTCTCCACATAGGAGCCTTTGGGCCAGGTGACGTTAGGCATTTTGCCCACCATGGCGCCTCCGCACTCCGCTTGCTGGCCGACCACCACCTTCGGTTTAACATTGAAGGTATTCAGCCACATGACGAAGTGGGGCCTGATGCGGAGGAACGCCTCGCACACGACGATAAACACCGAGGTGTTGAGGATAAAATTGGGGGCCAGATCGTGAAAATCCAGCCCGTAGTAGAACATGAGCCCGCGGACGAACGGGTGGAGGGGAAATCCCAGTCCGCGGACGAAGTTGGTAAGGAAAACCACCCTCTCATGGCGTTCGGGCGTGGGGATGATCTGCCCCGCATCTGGCAGCCGGTGTACGATGTCCGCGGCAAGATATCCAGCTCCCCGTAGCTTTGGGACATCCTCCTCCGTGACGGAGGAGGCCATCCACTTGCCTCCCGCTCAGGACATGCTTGGAGTGTTTTAAGGGGAAAAGTGCAGACTTGGGTGCTGGAGCTCGAGTGCGCAAGAATGGATGAGCAAGGAGGAAGAAGGCATGGGTAAAAAGAGGAATCCTTGTCCCCTTTATAGGGGCATACGCCTCCCCGCCTGTCTAGTAAAACTTGCTTATTCCCCAAGCGCCGTAATTGATGGCGCGGTTGGGTTACCCACACCCATATTGATGAGAATCCCGTGAAAAGGGGACACGATCTCTCCTTCGACAAGACGTGCCAAAAAAACCACCTCGCAATGCATGCAGTGGATGGTTGAGAAAAACAGTTCGAATAATGATCGGGTCGTCGCATGATGTCATGCTATCAAATGTGCCAGCAGATTAGATGTGTGGAAATATTATTCTCTCTACGGTGGTATGTTGAACTTGTTTTGCAGAGCCGGACGCTATCCTTGTGTTCAAAATCTTCTATGGAGTATTCGGAGGAGGAACCCGCCTTGCAATGCCGAAGACAATCTGCGCGCCAAAATCATCGTCATTGAAGCCTGGTTCAGGGGCTACTGAGGGAGTCCTGGATTAGGGGGTCTCCGGACAGCCGGACTGTATCCTTTGGCCGGACTGTTGGACTATGAAGATACAAGATTGAAGACCTCGTCTCGTGTCCGTATGGGACTCTCCTTGGCGTGGAAGGCAAGCTTGGCAATACGGATATGTAGATCTCCTCCCGTGTAACCAACTTTGTGTAACCCTAGCCCTCTCCGGTGTCTATATAAACCGGAGAGTTTAGTCCGTAGGACAACAACAATCATACCATAGGCTAGCTTCTAGGGTTTAGCCTCTACGATCTTGTGGTAGATCAACTCTTGTAATACTCATATCGTCAAGATCAATCAAGCAGGTAGTAGGGTATTACCTCCATCGAGAGGGCCCGAACCTGGGTAAACATCGTGTCCCCCGCCTCCTGTTACCATCCGCCTTAGACGCACAATTCGGGACCCCCTACCCGAGATCCGCCGGTTTTGACACCGACATCGGGAGAGAAGCCTCTGGTGAAAACTACAGCCCTCGGGTCTGCTTTTATCATACATAAAATCCAAAAATACCTTGCTGCAATTTATTTACCATTTTTTATTTTGTGTTTTATTTTATCTATCTATCACTACAAG
The DNA here is from genome assembly GCA_021605145.1 of Aegilops bicornis. NCBI lineage: Eukaryota > Viridiplantae > Streptophyta > Magnoliopsida > Poales > Poaceae > Aegilops > Aegilops bicornis. The sequence goes on along the minus strand of CM038669.1, from coordinate 489,919,856 downwards.
ATTTGATCCTTGCAATTAACCACCAAGGGATTGGCAACCCCTTGTTTGCGTTGGGTGCAAGTATTTGCTTTTGTGTGTGTAGGTGCTGCTAATGAGGCTTCGCGTGGTTCTCCTACTGGATTGATAACCTTGGTTTTTAGTTGAGGGAAATAATTATCTCTATTGTACTGCATCATCGACTCCTCTTCGAAGAAATCCCAACGCAGCTCACAAGTAGCACCCTACTAAACCTTACTGTCACCAGTGTTTGGTATAACACTTCACGTTCCCCTTGCTCCTAGCCTCACCGGTGCTCGATCTCCATGATCCTGGGTACCTACAGGGATGTAGATCACGGACAAGAGAAGAGATACTTCGCGATGCAATTTTATTTTACACATACAAGACGTTTTGTATAATACTTCCATTGATCCCTTCACCAAATACCTGGGGCTGGAAGGCTCAAGCCTCACCCCATACCTTACTCGACTACTCACACATGGAGATCAGATCGTGAGAAGAAATCATTGAAGAACGCATCTTGAGATTGATTGATTGACATATATGTCTTACAATGGATGTCTTGCGTGATGCACCATTACAAGTATGATCTAGATGAGAGAGGGATATGGTGGTGGAGATGTCTATGGAGGTGAAGATGGACGCGGCTAGGGTTTGTGGATGAAGATGATGATGAATGGGTTGTGGCTATGCTCGATGCTGCTTTTCTGCCTCTCCTGTTGATATTATGATGGGGTCCCCTTAACAAAAGTTGTTCAGGTGGACGAGCTACCTTGGTTTCCACGCCAAACGACCACTCATGGGAGCGTTTGCGGTCACATGGAACGCCATCTTTTGCTCTGGAGTCCTTCTGACGCCTCCTGGTGATTCATTTCTTCTCCATTTTCCTTCCTTTTCTTTCTCCCATGTGATATCTTCCCTTTTTAGCCCATTTCCTGTGCAAAAATTAAAGAGAGGATTCGTGGAATCCTTTTCATTCATTAGTCATTTGTGGCAATATTGGAGTGAATATCTCCTTTTAATGAAATATCTCGGTTTAAACAAGGTTGGAATGAGTGTAAAAATATCACTCATCAACTCCCCCTAGCTTAAACTTGATCGTTCTCAAGCAACATAGAAAGAAATCCGAATCATAAGGAACTCAGTTGTTTAAACCGAAATAACGAGAAGGTTTCCGTTCACTTACGATCCGTACGCCTAGATAGCCCTCTACTACTTGACCTAAAAACTTATCGTAGATATAGCGGTGGCATGGTTATAGTGCAGGTGTTAGTGGAGCAAAGATAATCAATACAGAGTTTCTGGTCTACTAGATAAAACAACTTTGCAACACTTCATTTCATTTAATCTAGACAACACTTGCTTGCCCGGAATGCACGGAAGATTCTCTTAAGATAGATCCATGAAAACATAAGCTCGGGAGTAGAAAGCATGTAGTGAAACATGATGCTCAAGTGCTCTTGAACACACTGTCGGTGTCAAAACCGGCGAATCTCGGGTAGGGGGTCCCGAACTGTTCGTCTAAGGCAGATGGTAACAGGAGGCGGGGGACACAATGTTTACCTAGGTTCGGGCCCTCTCGATGGAGGTAATACCCTACTTCCTGCTTGATTGATCTTGATGATATGAGTATTACAAGAGTTGATCTACAACGAGATCGTAGAGGCTAAACCCTAGAAGCTAGCCTATGGTTATGATTGTTGTTGTCTGTATCGACTAGCCTAGCCTCGGTTTATATAATGCACCAGAGGCCTAGGATAACAAGAGTCCTAGCTGAATACGCCGGTGGGGAGGAGTCCTTGTCTTGATCACCAAGTCTTGTGGAATCTTCCTTGTATGCGGCAGCTGTCCGAACTGGCCCATGAGTATACGGCCATGGGCGTCCTCGGCCCAATCAAACAAATCGGGAGACGACGTGATGAGTACCCCCTAGTCCAGGACACCGTCAGTAGCCCCCTGAACCAGTCTTCAAGTTGGGGACGCTCCTTGATTCTTCCAAAATGTTCTTGAAAACTGGTTCAACAAATCTTCTCATCTTCTCATCTTGAGGATCGCCGAAGTGAATCCGGAAAGTTTACACGTCGGGTATCCGAGGAGCCCTTTAAAGTTCTTGGCCTTTAGCAATGCCTTATTATATTTTACGCCACACCTCGGGTTTGAAGTTGTTCCCGGGCGGCAGTGTCCTCTTGCGTCCAAACCCCAACGCCGGACTGTATTCGAGGTATCTTTTGCAGCCAGGTACCAACGTCGGGCTGTATACGAGCTCCAACGTCGGACTATATCCAAGCTCCAACGCCAGACTGTATCCAAGCTCCAACGCCGGACTACGTCCGAGCTCCAACATCGGACTGTATCCGAGGTGTCATAGATCATCTTGTTCTAAAAAGTTGAATGATTTTAGCCGAGCTCAATGCCGGAAATGCCCTCTATGGAGCCAGCCACTAGCGCCCGAGCTTTATGCCGGACTGCTTCCGAGGTGGTGCACCACCCGGCAGCTTGCTGATTTTTGTGAATATTTTTTATTGGTGCAATTTATTCTCTGCCGAGATATATAGCCAGTATATGTATATCCAGTAGCCCTCAAGCTGTATGTCGGTCTAAAATCCGAGATGCACCTGAAGGAAAATATGAAACCGCTGATCCTAGTAGCTTTGAGACTCAGGTCGTGAAATCGGCATGAGGATCAACTCCTAGCTCGGCAGCATACATAGGAATAAAAATGCAGTGTAATATATTAGAGATAATAGTGATCGGCGAACGGGCCCCTGAGAGAGGGTCGTGAGAAGTCGCCACAATATACTAGCTTGATGCCGGATAGGTCCATATGGTACCTATTATTATCCGAAGACACGTTTGCACATAGTTCGGTCAAGGCAGTTGGAATTTTCTGCATTGAAATAGGAAATGCAGTAGCCCCCGAGACACTAGTCTGATGGCAACACCAGATCAGGGGATCGATGTGCCCCTTTAATATTTGTAAATAATGAGCGCAAAGCCCAGTAGCCCCCGAGCCTTAATGTGGGCACGGGTGGCCGAATTAAGGATCGATATCCAAAGTAAAATCATAGATTACGTGTAATGATTCTATGTATCCAAGTACTTTACATCATTGTTTTGACTCCATTGCGACCGTTTATCAGTTGAAAGTGGCTCACCGTCGGCTTCTACGCCTTGGTAGATACTACGCAGGGTGTTTCCGCACTAACAAAACAACCCTTAGCCGACGTCTCGGTGCCCGAAGGCGGTTGTGTTAGCAGAAACGAGGCAATCAGATATGCGGGCTTTATAACTTTCGTTTAGTCATAGGAGCTTTAAACTGGGGAAGCTAGCTATGAGCCCCCGGTTAGTGTTCGGCGACATCCGAGGTCAAGCCGTAAACACTTCGGCCAATATTATGAACAACCCGTCATTTAACACAGTCATCGGATCGCTGACCAGTTTACGCTTATTGTGACAGTCAGTTTTTGGCTTTCTACACTGAGGCGCTTAACCATGCTAGCTGGAAGCATAATCGCAGTGGTTCTCCTGTTGCGCACATAGCCGAATAAAGCGGAACGTAGGAGGCAAGCACAGGAGCTGGGCAACCCAACTACTGACCAAAGACGCAATTCGAAACCGATGCATAAACAACAATGTCCGAGGATGTTTTTCCCGAATCCCTAACGGTGTCCGGCGCCGCACTACGAGACTAATGCTGGAAACACACAAATAATTTAAAAGTGACATAGGCTTGGAAAACCTAAAACTTCAGTAAAAACTGGACGCCCGAACTAGATCAAGTGTTCGGTGCCAAATCGAAAATTGGTCTTAGAAAAAAAAGGTGCTTCTGTCGTGCTTTATCATGACACATCTTATCTCAAGACCTCAAGCGGGTCAGCCTACGGCTTCAAACTCCTATCCCGAAGGCGGAGTACTTCTCGATAGGCCAGCTTAGCAAACTAAACTCTAGCGGATTTGAGAGAGAAATTAGGCTCCCCGACTAGTGACCGCACACTCGTGTCGAAAAAAGGAGTGATAAATAATAATAACAAAAACTTTGCAACGACTAAGAAGAAGAACACTTATTATAAAATGGCTCATATAAATTGAAGAGCCCCCAAGTGACTTGGGTAAAAGAATTTTATGTATAATGATTGTATGTACCAAAGTACTTATATCATATCTGTTTTCACCCGAACTTTATACGCGTCTTAACCGACCGTTGGCTTCTCCCTCTTCGGTCAAGGGCTGAAAAGTGTTATGTACTCCACCTGTCGAGAATATCGATGGTGTTTCCGATAACCAGGCAATCAGGCCATAAGGCTGTAACAGACAAAGCACGCTCAGGGAACTTATGATATATTACTGACGAAGTGTAAGAAGCATCTTCGAAGAAAATAGTAACCCCACCGATACCTTTCTTCGATGCTCATTGTTACTATGAGACTTGTGCAATAGATTTTTTGTACTCGTGAGTTCCGTTGTGTGCCGACCATAATTGAAAACAATAAGAGCACTAGCTTTCGGCTTCACCCAGTCTGAGGTCCGGCTCAGATGACCCGATCATGACAGTCGCAGAGGTGCTCCCTTTACTCCCTAGCCGAACAATCGGGAACGTAGGGGTAAACACAGGAGCGAGGCAACCCAGCTTGCAAATCGCTTAAGTCACTATGGTGCATATTGTATGTAATACACGAACAAGGAACGGGTTGCATAAGTATAATCATATGCAAGAGGAAAAGCTTCATAAAGGAAGCCCCCAAGTAAACGAGGTATTTGAATTTGTGTGTCGCAAACAAAGTTTCGACAAGGAAGTTTTTCACAAGCCACTTTTTGCCAAAAAGGTATAATGTTTGGTCGAATCGAACAAAATTTAAAACTGGGAGTTTTTGAGCGTCAAAGCGACTTAGCTGGTTAATGTGTTTGGCATTGATGAAGCGGTCCAAGCTTGGTGCGGGACAAGGTCTCAGCCCCCAAGCCCGATGTGGCCGAGCGAAGAACTCGGCACTCCGGAGAGGTGACATAGCGCGACCAATGCAGGCCGCCGAAGTCCCCGGCGTGGGTTAATGACGTGTTGACGAAGCCCCCCTTCCATCCGTGGTATGTCACTATGCCGAGGTGACAACACTGCCCGACCAGAATCATTTACCTGTGCACAAAAAATAGTGCAAACCGGAGATAATAATAATAATGATAAATAAAAAAGTGCACAATAAATGATTTATGCAAAGTGAGTAATAAAAGGAATATGGCCTGGCGCCAAAGTCAATGTCGATGCCGGGCGTCGGCATGATGCGGTAAAGTTGTGGCAAAGCATGAATTCACCGGTCGGTCCGAGTTCTGGATGCGGCGTTCACCGGACTATGTACAGAAACTGATCGAACCACCACGCAATCGTCGTTAATGCGGCCATAATTTGATAGACCTGTGTACATATGATGGACAAACCAGAGTAATAATTCCTTGGAAAAAATAAACCCAAAACAAGCAAAAAATACTAGGATTAATAGCACCTGGTTTATTTGTTGTAGCAATTCAAAGAAAAGTGACTCCCAAAATTAGGACTCGATCCGCATTCTCATTGCCTAATGGGTGGTGAAGAGACGGCATGGCGATGCTGGTAAAGGTTGGCTCGTCGAGGCAAAGCCCCCGGTCCAGCTAATGTGACGAAGCTGGTCGGCTAGTGACGCCTAAGTCTCCGGAGTAGGTTGATGAAGAGATGGCGAAGCCCCCGGTCCAGCCGAGATGTCGAAGCCTCGATGTCAGCCGATGAGTCGAAGTAGGTCAGCGTGATGGACAACGGCTTGAAGGAGCAACGGTGCGTCCCTGCCGATGCAGGTCATGACGCGTGACGTGGTCAATGCCGGCTTGATGAAGTGACCGTGCGGTGATGCCGGCATGCCCGCTCCGTGTAATCCATGGGGCAGCGATGTTGGTGATGATTTATCCTTCGCGATGCCGGACTCTTGTTCGGCTCGCCAAGATGATGATCCGAAGAAGTTGAGCTCAGCTCAACAAAGTGACGACATGTCTAGCGCAGGTCGGCAGCCGTGGAGCAATATTGCCGGACTGGTTTGACACCAGCATGATGGTGAAGATCATGTTCAAAAGATTTTAAAGTTAGTGGGATGTGTTCGGGAACAAAACAAATACCTGTCGTGGTTTTGTCACGGCAGATGTCCTTAGAGTCAGGACTTAGTCGCGAGGCCAACGCATCTATGTGGTAGCTTGAGAGGGGTTGAGCGGAATCGAGAGACGCAACACAAGACAAGGATTTAGACAGCTTCGGGCCCCGGGAAACATCATCCGGTAACAACCCTACATGTTGTTTGAGGCTAGGTCTCATTATGATCACCAGGGAGTCGCCGGTAAACCGGCTCTTTGTGTCTAACCCTAGAGATTGTTTCTTCTTGCTTGTCACTTGCCCCTCTTTAGGGAGCCCTGCCCCTCCTTATATATGTTGAAGGGGCGGGATACATGTGGAGTCCTATTAGGATTAGGACTAGTCTATCTCTAATACAAACCGGATACAAGTCCTGGTCTTAATTCTTTGTAAGGTAAATATTCGTCATGCCTTTCCTCTTAAACCGGCCCACCATAGTATGAACCGGCCTTCATGAACCGCCAGTTGGGCCACCGGGTCTTGTCGCTCCTCTGACCCGCCTGCCGGATTACCAATGAACCGTAAACCGCCAGGTCCAAACGGGTCGTCGGTGAATCGTCAAGTCTTAGCCGGGTCTCAAGTAAACCGCCAAGTCCGGTCGGGTTATACTTCCGGCCGGTTTACGCCGCGGGGTATATCCCCGACAATACCCCATACAAAACTTCCTTCAAAAAGGATGTCCGAAATCCCGTTCATAAAAAAGACGAACTCGGGTCGGATTCGTTTTCGCGCAGAAAACGGATCCGAAAAGTGATGCACTAATCGGAAGGTTCCCGAAGTTTGGACGGTCGGATCGAGCTGAAATTTCGAGGGGTGGTAGATATAGGAATTCCGCAGCCGATCAACGGTTGGATCTTCCAAAGGGCATCCGATCTAGAAGCTGGACACCACGCCCTAAATTCGTCCAGATTCACGTCCAGATTTGACAGGGCTCCGGTATATCGCGGATTGCAAGACATTCCTCCATCGGAACTCGACGAAATTTTTCAGAGTTGTTGTAGACTCAATTCCGCATAATTCCACCGAAGCAATCGTTCAAACGACACCTGAGGAGGCGGTGGCGGCGGATACAAGTTCGCTGTCCAGAAAAACAGCACGATCGCCCGAGGGCCATGTTGACGTTGAGCCCCCGGGCACCCTGGATGATTCCTCCATGATCTTGATAGAGATCAGAGTTGATGTTGATGGAGGCCCTCATCCGAACATGACGATCGGAGGTAGGGCGCAGTCCTCGGTCCAGCCAAGGTGACCAGCCGAGCCGGTGACCAAGAAGCCGACGTCGCAGTCGATCTGCAGTCGAGCCATTGATCCTTTTGCCGATCACACAGCGGAACTCTCAATGAAAGCACCAATGTCGGTGTCAAAACCGGCAAATCTCGGGTAGGGGGTCCCGAGCTGTGCGTCTAAGGCAGATGGTAACAGGAGGCGGGGGACACAATGTGTACCCAGGTTCAGGCCCTCTCGATGGAGGTAATACCCTACTTCCTGCTTGATTGATCTTGATGATATGAGTATTACAAGAGTTGATCTACCACGAGATCGTAGAGGCTAAACCCTAGAAGGTAGCCTATGGTTATGATTGTTGTTGTCTCTATCGACTAGCCTGGCCTCGGTTTATATAATGCACCAGAGGCCTAAGATAACCAAAGTCCTAGCTGAATACGCCGGTGGGGAGGAGTCCTTGTCTTGATCACCAAGTCTTGTGGAATCTTCCTTGTATGCGGCAGTTGTCCGAACTGGCCCATGAGTATACGGCCATGGGGTTCCTCGGCCCAATCAAACTGATCGGGAGACGACGTGATGAGTACCCCCTATTCTAGGACACCGTCACACACCCACAGTTGTTTCCTCCCCTAGGCTCTTAAACACTTTCTTTCAATCATTGTTTGCTGGAACTTTGGTTGTCACATGAAGGAGATTATGCCAAATAAGTGATCATGCATAGGTTTTCGTTGTGGCATAATGTTTGGGAACTATGGACCTTTAGCAATAATGTCTCTTTCGAGCTCTGTTGATCAGTCCCCTTTATTTACCACATACACACCCATTCAAGAGAAAACCGAATAATATTCATTTATAGTATTGCCACTACATACGTAACAAACTCATAGACAAAATCTGAGCTATCGCTCTTGGTGGATCGTTCTTGGCCAACGAAGTCCTCAACATAACATCAAGAAGGGTGACAACGCCACATTTACACACATAAACGCATATATAGTAGCAAAGGCCATGGTACTAGCCAGAGGATGTAACACCATGTTGAGATATACAACATAGATTTATGGCATAATCTCACCCACCTTTCAACTAAGTTCCTCTAGACAATTTAATCCGCAAGTGCTTAAAAGTCTATTAAAATTAACAATGTGGGGTTGAGCATGTCAAACATCACTTCCATTACAATTTCCCAACTCCCAAGTCTTGAAAGACTTTCTCTTGTGCAAAGTTATACTTGGTTAATTTCATTTCCTTTTTAAAATTGTCCCACAACAAGTCTAAGTTGTCTAAACTAAAGAAAACAAAGGCTACAAAATGATTTCAACTACTGGAGCAAAACCTTTGTGTCAACTATCAAGACTCACTCCCATCCGCACATATTACAAATACTACTACTACATCTACTCTAAGTATCCAAGTGCAAAAGACCGAGGGTCGTAGGACATACCTTCACGGTTGCGAATATGCACATTTCTCTTCCTTAGTGTTTCATTCCTTGTTGTCCAGGCATTGACCAACTCCTCTGAAAAAAAATGTAAATGAACTCCAAGGCGCTAATAAGAACAATAGCAAAGCAAAGCTTATTCTTTTTTTGATTTTTGGGTTTCGGAAAACTAACTTGCAACCGAAAAATTGCAAAGGCAAAAGCAAATAAAAAGCAAAGTGTTAGAATAGACCAACCGAGTGTTTTGAAGCTCCTTGATCTTAGGTACAACATCATTACAATTTATTCAAATACCACAACATCTTGATGTAGAAGTGGTGATAACCTCCCCCAAGCTTAGGCTTTTGCAAGCCAAACCAGCAAGATCATTCTGGCGCTTGGTCAGGAGCCCACTCTTGGCTCCAGTTGGATAAGTTCATGTTCATGTAGGCGGACGTGCTCCTTAGGGACAAAGCGAGGTTGCTCATATCATCAATAGAGCCATGAAGGTTGTTGAGGTCCATGTAGGTGGTGTAGTCTTGCTGGGGCTACTCTTCCTCTTCATCCGTGACGAGTTCTTCTTCATCTACTTGTTCAGGTTCTAGCCCTTCCTCGTCAAAAGCTGCATCTCCTTCCTGTGCAGCATAATGCAATTTTCCATTCTCGATGGAGAAACTGTTAGGCACCGGTGTGGGTAACAAGTACTCCACTCCAGGAATTTTGATACAATGACGGCGAATACGGACTACTACCATACCAGCGCTAGTAAGAACATGAATGTTAACAAGGGTGTTACCGACAATGGGGCGGAGATGACTGTAGTTAAGGCGAAGGGAGTTGGCCAACATGGTGATCACTCCTCCACACACGATATCTCCTTGTGCATGATTGGCTTGATGCTTGAGGTGTGCAAAGGTATTGCCGCTAATTTGGGCGAATAACCGACGTCCAGGTTTGCTACTTTCTTGAGAACTAGCATGTTCTCATCATTTACCTTAGAAACTTCTCCTCATGCCTACAACGAGTTAGTGATAACATAGTAGAAATAATGTATAGCTGTACTTTGTATGCAACTGGCTCTTTGCTTAGAGACTTGATGACTCATCCTAAGAAAGGATTGCCTCGGGTGCGGGTCAGTGAAATCATAAACATATCTAATATCAACATTATCGTTGGGGAAGACAAAATAATTACACCACTCAACAAAAGTGATGTTAAAGTCTTGGTCAAGGAGACGGAAAGTGATCCTCTCTTCCTCATATGCATTTGGCACTAATCCAACATTGTGCGAGAGAGTACTAAGAAACTCAAGCGTCAATCGTTCATAAGTCTCACTTCCCTGATAAAAAAATGGTGCAACCCGACATTATGACAAAGCATATTAAAATCATGAGAGACACCTAGCTTGGCAAGAGTATTCGCACAAGCCCATTTGGTTGCATTGATCTTCCTTGTTGTAAGCTTTTAGAACTTCTTCCTTGCTCCACGGTCGGTAAAGACGATCCCCTAAGTGAAAACTTGTTGCGGTTGTGCGCTGGATGAACTCGAGTCACCGCGTACGCGCGAAGACCTCCATGCAAAAATCTATAAAACAATTTTTTAGTCCACATAATAAAACAATAATGATCCTATGCTACTCAAAACATCTCACTCATCTAAAACATTAACAAATCCATGCCAAACTCAAGTTTGAGTCAAGAATATGCATTTCCTAAACATGGCAATGCTAGGAATGTAGAACAGGTATTCACAAAAAATAAGTTGGGGATTGGAGAAGAAACATACCGTAGACCAATCACACGGAAGGATTCGAACTAAAAATGAACGAGTAGAGAGATCGGGTGAAGTTTTGCTAGGGTTTGGAGAGGTTTGGAGGAAGAAGAATAAGAAACGAGAGAGATGGGGGCGAAATACCTCCTTCCTCGGGCTTATTGGAGCCGCCAGGGTGCCAAATGACTGCTCATGAGAAAGCAAGCGCCCGCATGGAACGCCGCCGTTCTCCCTGACAACTTATCTGCGCATGTGCATAGATGAAATGACTGCTCGGACGGGCGCCGGCATCCGTTTCAAACGCCATCGTTCATTCTATTCTTTTTGTGCTTCTAGTGGTGGATGTCAAATGACCGCTCAAATGGGAGTGTGCGCTCATTTGGAATGTCGTCAAATGCTCCGGACTTGTTGATGGTTTCTTCAAAGAAACGAAACGCCGGCAGAAATGAGCATATGCGCCCATTTGAAACATCGTCCTTCACTTTGTTGTCTCTGTTGTTTGGTGCTGGAACCTCCTGCAGGTTAAACGACCGCCCATACGGCCGCTGCGGTCACAGGAAGGGTCGTCTTCTGGTCTATTTCTTCCAAAACTTGGATTTTTCTTTGTTTTCCTACGGTGTTAGTTCCATAGCAATACATAGACATATATCCAGGAATTCAAACATCGACTAGCGTATAAATCATCTTGCACAAGGCTAAGCCTTCATTAGAACAACTCTTCCAAACTAAGTTTTTCACATGGAACTTCAATCACTTTTATTAAAAAAAACAAGAACTTACTTATTTACTTTATTCACGTGGGATGCCTCCCACGAAGCACTTGTTTTCAGTCGGATAGCTCACCCGTATTGGTAGTCAAGGTGGTGTTAGAACACCGAAACCATAGCTTCTGGCATTCAGAATGATGCCTCCTCTTGTGTAGGAATTAAATTTCTTTTTCTTGGGAAAATGCCTTATAAAGGGATCTTTAGCTGGTAAATCAAAGCAAACATTTCCCTCAAACACATTTATCACAGCTTTAATAGTCCTTAGAAAAGGTCTACCGAGAATTATAGGAGCATTTGGATCTTCAGGCATATCTACTATAACTACATCAATCATGGCATGGCAATCATTATTTGGACTATGATTCCTTGCTTATTTGCCTACTACGTGAGTAAAAATAGAAATAGCCATATTCAATATAATCTCAGTACTAGCATAAGGACCAAGATTGAGACTATCATAAACAAATTCCGGGATAGTGGAAACACTTGCCCCAATATCACATAGAGCGCTGAACTTATTAAGTCCTATCTCAATCTCTATAGTAGGTTCAAACGCATCCTCTTGCTTAGCTGGTAACTTACTGAATAAATTTTTTCTTTCATCATCAAGTTCACGTACCTTAGCTGCAACATGTTCAACAAAGACAATATATGCCTCATCGTTAGTTACCTCTGGTAGTGCGTACTTCATGGATATCATCTTGACAAACTGCAATGGTATAATTGTACTCTGGCACATGACTTGTGTCAAGTACCTCGGCTTTCTCTTTGTTTCTTCTTACCATATTAACTTATTCGACCGGGTTAGGCTCCGTTTTACCTACAAACTTGGCCAAAATCAAGGTTAGGCTCTCTGCTATCTTTGCCACTTGTGCCTCCATATTCTTGGATGTGGCTTCAAGTATCTGCACATCATTTGTTAGTCCAATAACCTTCCCGGTCAAGTGACCAAGTAAATTATCATGATTCTTCAAGATATTCTTGTAGTTTTCATTGTACTCAGTCTGGCAAGCAATAAAACTTTTAAGAGTTTCTTCAAGAGTATTTTCATTGCTAGCATTAGCTACACCAAAATTATTTGATGGTCCTCCATTATTAGGATAAGGAAGTTTAGGAGCATAGCTATTGTTTTTCCAATTGGGATTATAGCTATTATGATCAATAAAATTCACATCACCAGTATCTTCATCAGCGATGCCATTGACATTTACCTCCTCTTTACCTTTCATCAAAGAAATAAGTTCTTCTAGCTTGGTTGTCAACTCTGAGCTGTTTTCTTGTATGGCATTCACCTTGTTGGTGGTGGTTCTTTGAACATGCCACTGGGAAATACTCAAAAAACATGCCATTGGGCATGGTTATCTTGCATATCATCTAGTATATTCTTGACATCTTCTATGGTTTTTTTTTCATGATTGTTCCTCCTGCAACTATATCAAGCATAGTTTTTGATATATGGTTCAAGCCATTATAAAACATATGAAGGATTAACCACTCCTGCAGCTGTATCACGCAAACGCTAGTGGCTCACATTCCTCTTGCTTGAAACCTGTAATCTGACAACGTAATTGCATGATTTTTGCGGGTGTGAAAAATATAGATAAAAATTTGCTGCAACAAACATCCCAAGAAGTAATACTGCCTTTAGGAAAAGCTAAAAGCCATTCTTTGGCTTTTCCTCTCGAAGAGAAAGAAAAGAACGAAGTTTCAGAGCATCTGGGTCATAATCCTTTATGTGTGTCATGTTGCACAATTCGGTAAAATTATGTAAATGCATACCTGCATCTTCAGAAGCAGAGGCTCCAAATTGGTCATGTTGAACCATGGAAACTAAGTTTGGTTTGATCTCATATTCTGCAGCTGCAACATCAAGTTGTGCTAAGAGTAGCAAAACTCCCAAGATTATGAACCATAGTAACTTTTTGGATTTTTTTCAACTGACAAGACTTGCAACAAAATAAAACTTAAAATAAAACTGAAAAGGTAAAAACAAAAACTGAAAATTAACTTTAACAAAAACTCTAAACGCAAAGACTAGGAATACTAAACTCCTCTCCACCAACGGTGCAAGAAAAAGGGCTTGATATCTCCTTTTTGTTGACCCAGTATTGGAACTAAAAAGAGTATCCCGCACCTATTTCCCTAGAGGTGACCCTGGGTTATCGAACACATGAGAGGAAGATTCCCTTGAAGTGACGGTCTCTAGCAAGCTTTTGCTAAAGTATCAAATCTAGCTTTTGACCGGATCAGCAAGCAAATATTAACTCAAACACTTACAATAGAAAGAAGGTAAGAGGATGAGGTCTTAATGCTTACAACCATGTACTGGTGTTAGGATAAAAATGATATTAGTTTGTGTTAGGGAAGTCACCCATCAAGAGGTGCCTGCGTCGTTTGGAATGGGGGATGTGTCCGAATAACATACTGACCGGCACGAGTCCTGCATCAAGAATCAGTTGTCCTACCGAAGGCCCTATCCGTCTCGCGGGGTTGCCCCGATAATTAAGATAATAATATCAGACAAAAGGCTTTGGGCGTTCAATGACTACACCTCATGAATCCTCAAGGATATGATGCATGTTACCCTATTAAACCTTACTGTCACCGGTGTTCGGTATAACACTCGACAGTCCCCTTGCTTCTAGCCTCACCGGTGCTCGATCTCCATGATCCTGGGTACCTATAGTGATGAAGATCGCGGACAAGACAAGAGATACTTCGCGATGTAATTTCATTTTACACATACAAGATGTTGTGTCAAAGACTTCCATATATCCCTTCACTAAATACCTGGGGCTGCATGGTTCATGCCTCACCCCATACCTTACCGGACTACTCACACATGGAGATCAGATCGCGAGAAGAAATCATGAAAGAACACATATCGAGATTGATTGATTGCAATATGTCCTACAATGGATGCCTTCTGCGATGCATGGTTACAAGTATGATCTAGACGAGAGAGGGCTATGGTGGTGGAGATTCCTATGGAGGTGAAGATGGCGGCGGCTAGGCTTTGTTGATGAAGATGATGATGAATGGGTTGTGGTTGTGCTCGACGCTACTTTTCTGCCTCTCCTGTTGACATTTTGACGGCGTCCCCTTAATAAAAGTTGTTTAGGTGGATGATCTACCTCAGTTTCCATACCAAATGAATGCTTATGCGAGAACTCGCGGTCACATGGAATGTCGTCTTTTGCTTTGGAGTCCTTCTGACGTCTCCTGATGATTCATTTCTTCTCCATTCTCCTTCCTTTCCTTTCTCCCACGTGATATCTTCCCTTTTTAGCCCATTTCCTGTGCAAAAAATATTAAAGAGAGGATTTGCGGAATCCTTTGCACTCATTAGTGAGGCAATATCAGAGCGAATATGTGTATTTTAATGAAATATCTCGGTTTAAACAAGGTTGAAATGAGTGTAAAAATATCACTCATCAATTCTGCCGGCGAGAGGTGCAGCCGCATCCAAGGCGTCCTCAAAAATTATGTGCTTATTCTTGTATTCCCGCTGCCGACAAGGCACATGTAAAGAAAAATACTTGTCTTCAATTAGGCTTGTCTTGTCATGTATATGATACAACTTTCATGTCGAATGAATGTATGCTTCTTCCTCATGTAAATTTTCCTTTCTATTTTTTATAGCCTACACTTTCCGGAAAAACCTTCCCGGTGCACACACTCCAGTCGCTAGCGCTTGAGAACGGATCCTTAGCGGCCTGCCAAAAGTGCCGCTTCTCGGTAATGCTAAAACTTCCCAGTCTCAGTGCAACCACCTAAGTTGTTGAGCGGACTCGAAACAACTAGCAGCGCTACTAATTCCGACAAGGTCCCTTCATGTGCATGTTTTTACGAAGATTGAAATCATCCAGGAAAGACTGGCAACAACAAGAATGTTTCAAATTTTTTTGCTACTTAGTTTTATTTGTTGATCTTCTTGTGTTTGATGATAACTTGAAAGTCATTGGTGTCACACCGGTACTCCTATCGGGAAACTTGCACGCGGAGGAACTTCTCTTCCTTTAATAAAAAAGGAGAATTTTTTTTCCGGCTAGTACACTTGACGACATGTTAAACATTTGATACAAGGATTGCAAATGTAACACAACATGGTATTTAACATACATAACACAAATGTACACCAACAAGAGTTGTGAAACACTTAACTTTATTTGACTACGCACGGGTTCTGCGCCTGGCTCTGTACAAAGGTTTACATGCCATGACGGCCAACTTGTACAAAATGTGTTGCCGGGGTGTCCGGCAACTGTGCCTTATCGGTAAAACTTGCAAAGAGGCTCAACATTCCATGAGTTATGCACATGGGTGCCATCTTTGGTCTCTACATGGACTGAGCCAGGTCTAGTGACTTTAGCTACCCAGTAAGGGCTTTCCCACTTTGGTGTCAACTTGTTTGATCCCTTCAAGGATTGAATCCTTCGAAGAACAAGGTCGCCTTCCTCAAGCCTCCTTAAACAAAATTTTCGGCTATGGTAGTGGTGCAAAGCTTGCTGGTATCGTGCAACACGTACAGCAGCCCGGGAACGGTCCTCCTCCAAGCGTGTGACATCATCATGCCTTCTCTATTCCAAGAACGAATATGCTCCTGATGAAATTCCCATGTATGATCAACGTGCCATTCTCAACAGGCCATACAGGAGCCCCTTACCAGTGAAAGTTCACCCTCTCCAAGGAAATCACCAAGGCTTGCACCCATTTCCGTCACTGACAAACCTTCGGGTTCTGCTATTCCAACAACAAAGAGAAAGCTGTAGTCTGAAGGAAAAGAAGATGCTTCTGCTTAGAAGGCCAAACCCAGTATTCCGGCTTCCACAGAGGAACAGAAATATGATTTCAATTTCATGATTGATGTGATTGAAAGTGTTGCATATGATGCAAAATCTGCTAATATAAGTAGTCCGGGACTTCCTGATGATGTTACCAAAATGGTAACGAAACATTTCATCGTGCTGAGGAAAATTACCAAGAAGTTGAACCAAGCTGTCAAGGACAAGCAAGCTGTCAAGCAAATGAGAGAGGGGCCAACTCTGAATCCGAAAGAAAACATCTGAACAAAGAGATTGTTGAAATCACCAAGGCTCTTAGTATCATGAGGAATGAAAAAATTGATTGGCACTCGTGGTTGCATATAGAAGTGTCTCAGCTGTGTGACAAAAGTAATGATGAGTTTGACTTCAAGGCAGATCTTGCTCGAAGAAGAATCCAAGAAAAAAACATTAGAAGGCCAGAGTGAGAGCTAGCAAACCGAAAGTAAACCAAGAACGCCGCCTTCAGACTATTGCTGTTGATATTCCACTTGATTCTAGTACTCCCTTGCAGCAGGTTCCACCATCTCCCACTCACGAGGATGAACCTATGCAACAAGTTGACCATGTGGAGGTTATCATTCCTACTCCATTAGACCAAGAACAACCTGATGTTGTTGACATCTTTCTGGAAAAGACTGGTGAAGAAAATGCTTCGCCTAAGGAGCAAGTCTCGGCTGATGAGGTTGATGAGGAAATTGAAGTTGAGAAGGCAGATCCATCACCTACGAAATCATTAGAAGTTGAGCCCTCCATATCACTCAAGGAGGAGAGTGACAACATCGAGGGGGAGCTAAATGCTTCCCGAGACAAAACCACCCCTGTCTCTTCATCTGGTGCCCCTACCTAGATGGACGTTGACCCTGCTCCTCATTCCAATGCACCACTGTTGTAAGAGGAAGAAAGAAAATCTGATGAGCCGATGGCTCAAGAAGTAATTGTTCCACAAGTTGTGCCCCAATCATCTGAGAAATAAGTTGTTGTGATTCCAACCGAAGAAAATACAGTGAAAGAAAGGGCCCTAGTACCCGAAAGCAAGAAAGCTTCTAAAGGAGTTCCAGTAAGCAAAAGTGATAAACTCTCAAGTTCCTCAAGGCAATCTGTACCAGAAAAATCAAGGAAGCCAAGTGCTCCTCTCAAGCCCATAGAGGAAGGTGTGCCTGCACCTGATGACATTCGGACCCAGAACATGAGTGAAGAAGAACAGCTAAGAAACCCACTGGAAACCTTTCTGTCGGTGCAACAAACCTTGGGTCTATTGTCCAGACTGTGCACAGGCACGGGAACAAGGTTAAGTTACCAACCCAAGTCAGAGTACAAGGGACCAAGATTATTGAAGGACCAACATGCAGATCAAGAGGACCAAAGTCAAGCCAGAGAAGCAAGATACCACCAGGGGAAAAGCCTCCCTTGCCGGCCAGGCGAGCTCGACAAGGGCGGGATCACCACCGGAAGCAGATGACCAAGACGTCCCGGTAGGGCCTGCCGGGACTCACGGAGGCGAAACCACCTCACCAACCACTCCGCCACGACCCACGTCATCAATCAGTGCTGTGTCAAGACGCAAAGTGACTAAGTGGCAGGCATTCGCCACATGGCGGCCTCTTTCTACAGAAGATACCTACAGATGACACCCATCCTGCGACGTGCCAAGCGAGCAGGCGTGGAGCTGGCAAGATAGCCCGGCAAGGCTTTTCGGGAAAGCGGCGATGTGACACTAAGCGGTGCATTTAATGCGCCCTGTCAGCCTGTAGAGGTCGGTATGATAACACTGTTTGCTATCCTATCAGTGCATAATGACTACTTTGCCACTGTGGTGACCCCTTGATCTATAAAAGGAGGCCCATGGCAACCATAGAGAGGGTTAGAAGGTTGGATAACTCACACCCCCATATGCGCGTAGCCACTGCTGCCCCTGCCGGGCAAGTGTACTACGCTCCACAACCATCATTCCACCATCAACCCACCAAAGCAGGAGTAGGGTTTTACACCTCACGGCGGCCCGAACCTGGGTAAAATTGCCGGCATCATCTCTGTCGTGCTGCCCCACGCTCGTCTGCTCTTTGTGCAACGCGACGCCCCCCTGCCGAACCAGCAAGGGGTCCTCTGGTCCCATAGGTGGCCGTGGTTTTCCCACGACATCTTTGGCGCGCCAGGTAGGGAATCGCTTGCGTGAACCTGAAGGCGTGTGTAGCGCGTTAACTTCATCACCGCCTTCGCCTTCGACGGAGCAA
Source organism: Aegilops bicornis (assembly GCA_021605145.1). Taxonomy (NCBI): domain Eukaryota; kingdom Viridiplantae; phylum Streptophyta; class Magnoliopsida; order Poales; family Poaceae; genus Aegilops; species Aegilops bicornis. The sequence goes on along the minus strand of CM038669.1, from coordinate 489,901,476 downwards.
TCGGCCATGGCACCCAAGAAGAAACCCGGTGCTTCGGCTCACCCATCCACCTCAAAGGCTCCGCCGCCCGCGGCCTCTAATGCCGCGGGGGATGCGGAGGCGTGCGAGGATGTGGACGCTGCTGGGGACGTGGTCGGAGTGGGTGGCACCGTCACCACTTCCCCCACGGCTGACACGGGAGCAGGAGGCATCAGAGGAGAACAGCATCAGCAGCGCCTCGACAGCCATGCTCTGCAAGGTACGGACGAGGGGTTACTCCATCCATGCTCCCTCCTCTCGCCGACGGGCACAGCCGCAGCAACAGCGCTCGGACCGGGGCAAACCACCGCCCTCCGGCCGCTCCCACCACGGGAGCGACCATGGCGCATGCGCCTCACCCGGGACGGGTCGACCAAGTTGTTGCGCCCAACAGAGCCGCTAGCACTCCAGCGCCTTCGCCGCACCACCCTGCTGCCCAGGTTGTCGCCCCACAGCATCGGGGGCACGGTGTTACTGCCGCTGGCACCGTCAGGAGCCGAGCGACGGTGCAATCGACTTCATCATCACCCATGACAAGTACATCCATGGAGGCCATGGCACGGGCTTAGCTGCTTCTGAGGTTTCCGCTAGCGGCCGAGCAGATGAAGGAGTGGCGTGCCACCATCAAAATTCTGCTCGGTTTCGCCAAAGCTGGGAGCTCTGATACGTCTCCAACGTATCTATAATTTTTTATTGCTCCATGTTATATTATCGTTTGTTTTGGACATTATTGGGCTTTATTATTCACTTTTATATTATTTTTGGGACTAACATATTAACCGGAGGCCTAGCCCAGAATTGTTGTTTTTTGCCTATTACAGAGTTTCGCAGAAAAAGAATTTCAAACGGAGTCCAAACGGAATGAAACCTTCGGGAACGTGATTTTTGGAACGAACATGATCTAGGAGACTTGGACCCTACGTCAGGCAACCAACAGGGAAGCCACGAGGTAGGGGGCGCGCCTACCCCCCAGGGCGCTCCCTCCACCCTCGTGGCCCCCCTGTTGCTCCACCGACGTACTTCTTCCTCCTATATATACCTACGTACCCCAAACGATCAGATACGGAGCCAAAAACCTAATTCCACCACCGCAACCTTCTGTACCCACGAGATCCCATCTTGGGGCCTGTTCCGGAGCTCCGCTGGAGGGGGCATCGATCACGGAGGGCTTCTACATCAACACCATAGCCCCTCCGATGAATTGTGAGTAGTTTACCTAGATGGCTTCCTCTCTCTTTTTGGATCTCAATACAATGTTCTCCCCCTCTCTCGTGGAGATCTATTCGATGTAACCTTCTTTTGCGGTGTGTTTGTTGAGACCGATGAATTGTGGGTTTATGATCAAGTCTATCTATGAATAATACTTGAATCTTCTGAATTCTTTTATGTATGATTGGTTATCTTTGCAAGTCTCTTCGAATTATCAGTTTGGTTTGGCCTACTAGATTGATCTTTATGGCAATGGGAGAAGTGCTTAGCTTTGGGTTCAATCTTGCGGTGCCCTTTCCCAGTGACACTAGGGGTAGCAAGGCATGTATAGTATTGTTGCCATCGAGGATAACAAGATGGGGTTTTTATCATATTGCATGAATTTATCCCTCTACATCATGTCATCTTGCTTAAGGCGCTACTCTGTTCTTATGAACTTAATACTCTAGATGCATGCTGGATAGCGGTCGATGTGTGGAGTAATAGTAGTAAATGCAGGCAGGAGTCGGTCTACTTGTCTCGGACGTGATGCCTATATACATGATCATACCTAGATATTCTCATAACTATGCTCAATTCTGTCAATTGCTCAATAGTAATTTGTTCACCCACCGTAAAATACTTTTGCTCATGAGAGAAGCCACTAGTGAAACCTATGGCCCCCGGGTCTATCTTCATCATATTAATCTTCCAACACCTAGTTATTTACTTTGTTTTTGATTTTTACTTTGCATCTTTAACATAAAAATACCAAAAATATTATCCTATCATATCTATCAGATCTCACTCTCGTAAGTGACAGTGTAGGGATTGACAACCCCTTATCGCGTTGGTTGTGAGGATTTATTTGTTTTGTGTAGGTGCGAGGGACTCGCGCGTAGCCTCCTACTGGATTGATACCTTGGTTCTCAAAAACTGAGGGAAATACTTACGCTACATTGTTGCATCACCCTTTCCTCTTCAAGGGAAAACAACCGCAGTGCTCAAGAGGTAGCAAGAAGGATTTCTGGCGCCGTTGCCGGGGATGTCTACGCAAAAGTCAACATAGCAAGTACCCATCACAAACCCTTATCTCCTGCGTTACATTATTTTCCATTTGCCTCTCGTTTTCCTCTCCCCCACTTCACCCTTGCCGTTTTATTCGCCCTCTCCTTTCCGTTTGCCTCTTTTCGCTCGTCTTTCTTTCGCCATGTCTGAATCTGGGGAGGTTATCGCTAATGAAGGCAATAATAATAACTTGGAAACCTCTGATGATTTCGGTGATCCTCTTGAGGAACCTACTATCTTGCACACCAAAAAGTTCGAGTCGGTAGTGGCAATATTATTGGGAAAGGAGCTATTCAAGATTTCTTTACTTGTGTCGAGGCTTTGCCCGTTATGGTGTCTCTATTATTCATAAAACTACTAGCCTTGACGATGCAATATCTTTGCTTGTAGTTTAACTTAAAAGGCAATGTCGGGGAGGCTGATCGGACCCACGAACACCTATGGGGCCGGCGGACCAGGCCCCTTCTGGTTCGGAGGGGGGCGGAGATCGCACGAAGAGCGGATCGAGGCGAGGCACACGAGCAGTTTTTACCCAGCTTTGGAGCTCTCCGGAGAGATAACACTCCTACTGCTGCTTGTCTGATTTGTATTGTGTTCTTGCTAGGGAGCGATGAGAGCTAAAAAACCTAGCGTGAATGTCTCTGGTCTCCAATGAGTCGAACGTACCCAACCCCCTCTACGTTGCGCATGGGCCTCCTTTTATATGCTCAAGGGGTCTCCGACAGGTGGCAACGTAGATGAGGGTACAAATGGAAAAATAGTAGTTGGTACACCCTCTTTGGAACGATTATGCGGTGCAATATACCCTAACTCGACGGCAAGGGACAAAAGCATTAAATGCCCGTCCACTGTCGCCTAAACAATCTGTGAGGGACCGTCGGGGCGCCACCGTTTGCCACGATGGTAGGCTTGTCGGCGCCGCTTATCGCTGCTCCCCGCTGGCTGCACTGACCTCTTGATACTGTGGCGCATGGAATGGTCCCATGGCGACACGTTGATGGATGAGCTGGAGCAGAGATGAAGAGAGAGGTTACTGCCGCGGCAAGTGCCTTGCCGCGCTGAATCCTGTCGCGTCCGAGGCTTGTCGCCCTCGAGCCTTCCCGACAAGCTCCTCTTGCCGGGTCTTGTCTTCTGCGTGCCTTGAGTGGCCTTCCGGCAAGCTCCTCTTGCCGGGCCTTGTCTTCTTGGTTAAATACTTTGTTCTTGAATGGCTCCAAAGGAAACACGAAGATCTTGGCGGTGACCGGGCAAGCCTTGCCGCTGGTGTCAAGCGATCGCCCGTGCACGAGTTCGGGATACTAGGGTACCCCTACTCTAGTACACCGGCTGGAGCCTCGGCCTGCCGCACACCTGCCGAGCGCTGTCGGGCCAGGCCCAAAATAGAGCACGGTCACACGCGGCCTTGATCACGCCGTAACTCACCCCGGACCTACCACGTCCCCCACTAACGACACGCACCGAACGTGGCGTCGTGTGAGAGATCGTGGGCGAGGTCGTGGGAGTTTCTTTATTAGGAAAAGCGGAACGTCCGCCCCCTCCCCCTCCTTATAAACAGGGGAAACAGGGGCAGGTCGCCCACCTCGCCATTGCTGTCTTGTCTTGAAAACCACCATCGCTCCCCCCTTCTTCTCCAGTGCGAAGAGAGCAGCGCTCCGCCCCCTTTCGCCACCAGCACACTCAACGCCGTCGACCTCCTCCACCGCCTCCGCCATGGCTCCGAAAGCCGACAAGGGGAAGGGCGTGAAATCGTCCGAGGCGCCCAGCTCACGACGCTGCGAAAGGAGCAGGCCATCTTCTCCCCCTAGCTCGACGCAAAGGAGCTGAGGGAGGGCTTCTACCTCTTCTGGTCGACGGAGACGCGTGCGCATCCGCGCACAAAGGTACTCCCCGCCACCGCTTCGGAATTAGCCCCAACTGGGTATCCTTTCTTTGCCCTTTTCTTCTATTGCGGGCTCTGTCCGCCCTTTTCCGAATTCTTTTGCGACATTATGAACACCTACGGGTTCCGCCTCCTTGATTTCACCCCCAACGCCATTTCGACCATGGCAGTTTTCGCACACCTTTTGCGAAAACTTTGTCGGGATCCACCCCAACGTAGCCCTCTTCCGCCACTTCTTCATGCCCAGCGTTGAGAGAGGGGAGCCGCTTGCGGAGGGATTGCTTGGGTCTCGAGTCGGCAAGAAGGAGGCCTATCTCTGGAAGGAGAGTTCGCGACAAGTGGGAGGTGGAGAGCCAATTGGTGTTGGATCGTAGAGGAGAACCCGCAGCCCTTCACTGCCGTGCGCCAAACCCCTATAGTGCGCGGCAACGATTGGAGTAGCTTGGCGCCGGAGGATGCTAGGTTGAAGATAGCTGTGACCCGTATCTTGCGCCTCAGGCTTGCCGGACTAACCGTAGGCGCAGTTGGCGCAGATTTCCTTCGCCGCCGCATCGCTCCCTTGCAGGAGAGGAGGAGGCCTGCTTGGGAGTTCCAAAACGCAGCGGACATCATGAGGCTGCGTCCGGGCCTTAACTGGAATTTCACCGTCTTGGAGCTGGATGCGATGCTGCTAGAGCTGTTCAAGAATGACCCCGATCACCCCGAGTGGTTTAGGTTGCCGAGGGGGGTCGTCCCATTGTGCAACAACTCTGCGCTCGACCGCATCCGTGCCATGATGCCGTTGTGCGATTCCCATGGGATCGTTCCAACCTGGCAAGAGCCTTCCGATGACATCGTGCAGCAGTTCTTCGACAACTGGAAGAAGTGCCGATCCTCCGACGAGCGTAAGAGGCTCACCCGCGACACCACCGACGAAGAGATGGTGCGCATTGCCACCGTGCTGGAGGAGGTGGCAGCATTTCTTGCCGGCGTCTTCGGGTACACCGTGGAGGAGGCAGATGCAGCCGAGGCGGCAAGCCTTGCCGAGCGAAGGAGTTCGCCCGGCGAGGAAGAGCTTGTCGCACCCGAGGCCGAAGTCGAGCGAACCAGCCGAGGGCGCTTCTTCCCCACCATCCAATGCTTGCCGCAAATGGAGCCCCCTGCCCGCCAAAGAGGCGTCTCCGCAAGGCCGAGATTTAGACGGGCGGCAGACGGGCCACAAAGAAGTTAGCGTTGCCATGACGCTCTACATGACAAGCGATGTTGCCGCTGGAGCACTTACACTGCTGCGACAAGCTGGGCGGGATCCTCCCTGTGCCACCGTCGACGCCTCCGCCAAGCGACCAAGAGAGCCCACTCCTCCGCCTCTCGTCGCTTGCCGAGGCGAGCCGGAGTTTGACTTCTCCACGCTTAGCTCCGAGGAGGAAGAAGAAGAGTAAGCTTCAATATTGTGCTTGTATTTCTTCAATTTTGTTGCTTCATCTTGAATCTGATTTGCTTCGTTCTGAACTCTTTCCTTTTCAGGACGCTGCGCCAGAGAGCGTCGAAGAGAGCCAAGACCCCGGTGGTCGTCGTTGAGGATGATCCACCCAGCAACAGGACGCGTTTGAGACCCCTTGCGGACCCGGCAACCCTTCCTCAAAGCAGCCCCAAAGACAGCCCCAAGAGTAAGTATGCGGTTTTCTCCTTACTGTTAGGTGTGCATGGGTGCTCCTTCTTCATCGATATCTGACTGTTGGTTTGTGTAGGAGCAGAGCAGCCTCATCAGGAGGGATCGGAGGCCGCCCCCGAGATTCTATCTGCTTCGACTACGCCGCCAAGGGAGGAGTCTCGACAAGGAGCATCCTCCGCAAGGGAGGCTACTCCGGCAAGGGACAGCGCCAAGTGATCCTCCAAAGTGGTCGAGACCATGGCTGCAGATCCCATTGCAGGTAATCCTCTTGCGCGAAAATTTCCCTTGGGCTTGTTTTCTTCTGTTTTTGTTTTTGAACATTTGCTTGACTATTCTTTCTTTGTCCGCCACAGAGCCGATGGAGACTGAGGTCGCCGGCGAGGAGGACACACGCGGCGATACTGACGAAGTCGCCGTCGTGGAAGAGGAGGCCGGCGCTGACGAGCCTGCCGACGAGGAGGCCACCGAGGCTGCCGCCACAGAAGCCGGCGAGGGGTCTGGCGATCGCACTGACGGCCCTGGGGCCGCAGGAGCGCCAGGTGCTACACCGACCGCCGACTTCTGGCCACAGTCAGAGCTCAGTTCAAGAGCCCTAGCCCGGCGCCTACTTGAAGGTGGCGACAGCGTCTTCATCAAACTCCCACAGGAGTCGAGCTCAGGCGCCGGTCGAAGGAGAGACCTTCGACGGAGAGCTGCTCGCCTCCGCTGGCCGACGCTGATGGACACGCCAAGCAGCAAGAAGCGAGTATGAGGAGGAGCAATTTGAAGAAGCCGATGTCGCTCTACAGCGCCCGCAAGCCAAGTTGGAGTCCCGGAAGCACTTGTCGCGAGGCGGAGCGGACATGGAGAAGCTGCCAGAAGAGCTCCGGGCGCCAACCAAGAAACTCTCCTAACATAGCGAAGCGCGGGAGCAACTTGCCGAGGCGCACGACCTTCATCCTTGAGAAGGCTGCGGTGAGGAGGAGCAGCGGCTTGTCCGAGAAGCTGTCCGCGCAGAAAGCGGTAAGGCGCAGTGAAGGTCAACCTGGACAGCCATGAGGAAGAGCTTGTCGCGCGCGAGGAGTCACTTGGCGGGGCTCTTAAGGAAGCGAAGGATGCTGCCGCATCCGCCGAGGCCGCCAAGAAAGAGCTGGAGACAAAGGTGGCGCAACTGGAGGCCAGTCTTCAGAAGAGCGGCGAGGAGCTTGCCGCGCTCAAGCACGAGCGCGAGAAGGACGCCTACACTCTTGGCGAGCTGCAGGGCCGTCTCGCTGATAGGAGCAAGGAGCTCGACGCTGCCAAGGATTCCAAGGCAGATCTTCAGCTGAAGCTGACCACTCTGACGCAGACGCTGGACGGTGCCAAGGAGCAGGAGGTGGGCCTGTTGGAACAGATCAAGGCCAACGAGGAGCTGCTGGCGAACAGCTGCCGCCAGGCGCCTTGAGAGAGAGTGTGGAGCATGGACCGAAGGTCTTGTGGATATCTTGCCGACATCCACAACGAAATGATGGAGCTGGGATGGTGGATCTCGGATACTCCTCCGACGAGCATCTCCAACCCAGCGCCAAGCTTAGCTTATTCTTCAAGGGCGTGGTGACGGGCCTCCAGCGACTCCGGGAAGAGGTCCCAAAGCAGCTGGCCAAGGAATCATGCCAGATCTGTGCAGGAGCCCTCGAGAAGGTATTGATGAAGGTGGCCTTCCGCAATCCAGGCCTCAACCTCAACGGCGTCCTCAGATCCTTGCCGCCCAGATCTTGGCGTGGGCGCTCAAAGCCCTTGTCGCACCCATTGTGGACAAGGTGAACAAGATCAAGCGGATTGATGGCGACCGCGTAGACTAGGCCGCCAATTTTATCTTTCCCTTGTCGCTGCTGATCATGTTTAGAACAATTTATTAGATCTGCAACAAGCTTATTTTTGTAATATGCTCTGCAGTATTGTTTGTTGCTTGCTCCTTGGGAAAGTGCATCTGGACTACGTACTTGAGGTGCTCTCCGGTGGGTGCGACAAGCAGCACGCCGGCACCGGGCGCCTTTGCAGCGAGAAGGCACCATCGAAGTACATCAGCCACTCTTTGCTTGCTTCCTTGACGGGACTGCGCGTCTCTGGAATTTCTTCATCGGGTGTTGGCGTCCCTTCTGCGATGAATTCTGCCAATGCTCTGCGTTGGATTGTGGTAGTGCTTTCAAACTTGAGGCCAAAGCTTGACAGTTCGATGCCCACTCGACAATCCTGCACTGCCGCTTCCGGATTCTCGCAGTATCCTCTTCAGCGGAAAGCGAGTGACAACTGTGATCTCATGTTCTTGAAAGTAATGGCGAAGCTTTCTCGAGGCCATGAGGAGGCCGAAAAGCAATTTCTACACACCAGAGTACCTTGATCTAGCCCCCTGCATAAGGGAACTGACAAAGTAAATTGGGCGCTGCACCATCCTTTTTCTCAGATTCGCCCATGCGTCTCACAAGCAGATCCGTCCTTGTCGGGACCAGAGCTTGTCGGCGAAGCCCCACCTTGTCGCTGGATGTGTCTGCCGTGGTTGCTAGCTCATCATCCGCCTCCCTCTCCGCTACTAACGCATCACTAACCACTTGATTGGTTGCCGCTATATATAGCAGCAACTTCTCTTGTGGCTTAGGTGCGACAAGTGTTGGAGTGGAGGACATGTATCTCTTCAAGTCCTGCCTTTTTCATTGGACCTGCCTTTTTCAAAATCTTGAAAAATGGCAGGGCGCGTTCAGTAGACCTAGAAATAAACCTGCTGATAGCAGCCACGCAACCGGCAAGTCTTTGTACATCCTTGACGCGCTTTGGTGCTTCAATCTGCTCAATGGCCTTGATCTTGTCGGGATTGGCTTCAATCCCCCGCTGAGACATTTAAGAACCCGAGAAGCTTGCGGAAGGGACTCCAAACACGCACTTCTCGTGGTTGAGCTTGAGGTTGATCTTGCGCAGATTTGCAAAGGTCTCATCCAAATCTTGAACCAGAGTTGCTTTGTCCTTGCTCTTGACCACTATGTCATCCATGTAGGCTTCTACATTTACGTGCATTTGTGGCTCAAAAGCGTCATGGACTACTCTTGCAAACGTTGAACCAAAGCATTCTTCAAACCGAAAGGCATCCGTATGAAACAGTATGTGCCACATGGAGTAATGAATGTGGTCTTCTCCTCATCTTCTTACGCCATGAAGATCTGATGATATCTCGAGTATGCATCAAGAAATGAAAGCAAATCACATCCGGTAGTGGAGTCAACAATCTGGTCGATGCTCGGCAAGGGAAATGGATCTTTGGGACAAGCTTTATTAACATCCGTGAAGTCAATACAAAGTCTCCATTTCCCATTTGCCTTGCGCACAACTACGAGATTGGCCAACCACGTAGGATGGAGCACCTCCTCGACAAGGCCTGCTGCTTCCAATTTCTTGATCTCTTCTGCGATGAATTCTTGGCGCTCCTTTGCATGTTTCCTAATGTTACGCTTGGCGGGCGCGCATGAGGACAAAGCGGCAAGACGGTGCTCAATTACTTTCCAGGAACACCGGGGATGTCGACGGTTGCCATGCAAACACGCCGACGTTCGCCCGCAGGAAAGCAACGAGCGTGCCTTCCTATTTAAGGTCGAGAGAGGCACTGATGGTGAAGGTACCACCAGTGCCGTCCTCCTTGGCGGACACCTTCTTGGTCTTCGACGGAGCTGCCATCGTCTTCTTGCACTTGCCGGTGGAGCTCGATGGTGCGTCCTCGACAGTAGCGCAGCACTCCGAAGAGGTGCGCTTGCCGGAGTGGGCATCAGAGCTCTTGCCGGACTTGGACTTGGTCTTCTTCCCTCCGGGAGCTTCAGCGGCAAGTGACTTGCAATCTGTCGCGGCTGCTGCTTCCCGGTAGATCTTGTCGGCGCAGATAAGAGCATCCTTCTTGTCGCCATGGACAGAGATGATGCTTATCGGGCATGGCATCTTAAGTAAGTTGTATGCATAATGAGAGGCTGCCATGAACTTGGCGAGTCTTTGGACGGCCAAGTATCCCATTGTAAGGCAATGGGAAATCAACAACGTCGAATGTGACCCACTCGGTCCTAAAGTTCAACTTCACCAAATGTTACCGCAATGTGATCTTCCCCTTCGCTTGCTCCTTCCTGGATTGATTCCTTGAAGGTGCCGATCTTCGAGCTCACCGTCGGGGATCTGAAGCTTCGGAGCACCGCTGGAGGAGATCAGTTCAAGCCGGCCCCGCCGTCAACTAGCATCTTGGTGACCTTGAGGTTGCGGATAGTTGGTGAGACCAACATCGGCAAGCACCCGACCGCAGTTATGCGATCAGGGTGGTCCTCAATATCGAAGATGATAGGCGTGCTGGACCTCTTCAGAGGCTTGCGTGACTACGAATGGTTCCGCTGCATTGACCTCCCGCATCCACTGCTTGAGTTGGCGGTGGGAAGTATGCAGGGAAGCACCTCCGTCAACGCAGAGGACCTCCGTGGATTTCTGAAACTCCTGCTCATCAGCGTCGTCGTCTTCCATATCTTCGTCGTCGTCGTCATCTTCATCCTTGTCGCGCGGCCCGGGAGGTCTATCTCCTTGCCGCTTGGCCTTGCCATGGCGCCCTCCCGGCCGGACGTTTCTTCTTGGCTCCTCCAAAGACCTTCTGAAGCCTTCTCCTTGTCGCGCCAGCTCGTACTCAGCCTTCTGTTCAACAAGCTGCTCGACCTTCTTGCAGCTCTGGAGGTCGTGGCCCTTGGTGCGGTGGATCTTGCAAGATCGCTTGCCGAAGCCGTCCCGCTTGTCGGCGGCCGCCACAGCCGGTGGTTGGCGTCGTGACAACCTCCTTGCCGGAGCCACCAGCCTTGGCGTTCTTGTCGCCACCTCCGTTGCCGGACTGCTCAACAGCTAGCACTTCTCTGCCTTTCTTCTTCCTGTTGCCTCGCCGCCGGCTCTCCTTTGCCGTGGCGGTCTCCTCACTGTCAGATCCTTCTTCTGCATTCTCTCCTGGGAGTCTCCTCCCTTCCTCAGTGCGTGCACACTTGTCGGCCAAGGCATACAGATCACTGACATCCTTGACTTTGCACATCGCCATCTCCTCCCTCATCCTGCGGTTCCGCACGTTCTGATGAAACGCGCTGATCACCACGGCAGGGTGGACATCTCGATGTTGTAATGCACACGGTGAATCTCTGAATGAACTTGCGCAGGGACTCTCCTTCCTTCCGAAAGCGAAAGCGATGAAGGTCACTTTCTTGGCCATGAGGCTTGTGGCGCTCGTGAAGGCGCCAACAAACCGATGGCATAGATCTGCCCAAGAGGATATGGAACCGTCCGGCAAGTGCATGAGCCAAGACCGACGTTGGGCTTGAGCACGGCGGGAAGTAGTTGGCAAGGATCTTGTCGTCCCGTCCCCGCAGCTTGCACCGCGATGGTGTAGATGCTGAGGAACTCCGACGGATGCGTTCTGCCATCGTACTTCTCCGGCACATCTGGTTTGAAGTTTTTCTGGCTGGGCCACTGGACTTGCCGCAGCTCACGAGTGAACGCAGGGCAACCTACCGCGTACGGCAAGTCGCCTGGTTCCTCTGGCGCGCGCATGTCAACGAAGGGCCCGACGCGCTTGTCAGACTGACGTCGCGCTTCTCTCCGGCGCTCGATGCGAGTTCGAGCGTCCTCTTGTTGTCGTTCATGAAGAACTTGGCACTGATCGCGGCAAGCTCGTGGATCTGATGACGCGGTGGAGTCGCTGTCGAGGTGGATCCGGTGAGTCGGCGATCTTGGCCTTCGGGGCGGAGAGTGCATGGTGGTTGCACCCCCACCGGTCTCGTCGCCACCGACTCGCGTTTGGCGTTCCTGCTGGCGGCACGCACTCGGTTGCAGCGGAGCGTCGCCGTTAAGCGGCCGATGAGACTTCAGATAGTGGCCCTCCACTCGTCGACCACAGCCGGCCGTTGGAGGGGAGTCGAGGAGCAGTTGAGCTCTCGCCAAGGCTTCTGCTGGAGTAGTAGGTGGCAATGGTGAACGGTGCGAGGAGCGGGATATGCTCGGACTTCTAACTATGTTAGAAGGAGCAGCATCCCGTCCAGGCGACCGTATCTCGCTCGTGCCAGCGTGTTGGCGTGGACGCTGGTCTTGAGGGTCTCGAGATCCTCCAGCTCGGTCTTGATCCAACGAGCGTATGGTATTGTGAATACCATGACGGTGTTGGTCCCGCGTCTCCTGAGCTGGGCGCGGGGCATGCGCGGACGTCGAGGTTTGCGCGGCCTTGTCCTTGGACTTGGTGGCGTCACGAACTCCTTCGCCGGCGCCCGTTCTTCCGCCAGCGTCTGCCCCACCACCCGTTTGCTCCGGCGATGGTGGGTACGACGCGGACGGCTCCGCTGCCGTTGAAGCCTTCTTCTTCGGTGGCATGTTGATGATGATGAAGATGATGCTCGTGTGAACGCTGGATCAGGTTCACACAGCCTCGACGCCCCGTACCTGGCACGCCAAAGATGTCGGGGAGGCTGATCGGACCCACGAACACCTGTGGGGCCGGCGGACCAGGCCCCTTCTGGTTCGGAGGGGGGCGGAGATCGCACGAAGAGCAGATCGAGGCGAGGCACACGAGCAGTTTTACCCAGCCGGAGCTCTCCGAGAGATAACACTCCTCTGCTGCTTGTCTGATTTGTATTGTGTTCTTGCTAGGGAGCGATGAGAGCTACAAAACCTAGCGTGAATGTCTCTGGTCTCCAATGAGTCGAACGTACCCAACCCCCTCTACGTTGCGCATGGGCCTCCTTTTATATGCTCAAGGGGTCTCCGACAGGTGGCAACAAAGATGAGGGTACAAATGGAAAAACAGTAGTTGGTACACCTACTTGAACAGTGTACAGTGCAATATACCTAACTCTGACGGCAAGGGACAAAAGCATTAAATGCCCGTCCCTGTCGCCTAAACAGTGCAACAGGGACCGTCAGGAGCGCCACCGTTTGCCACGATGGTAGGCTTGTCAGCGCCGCTTATCGCTGCTTCCCCTCACCGGCTGCACAGACCTCTTGACACGCTGCATGGAATGGTCCCATGGCGACACGTTGATGGATGAGCTGGAGCGGAGATGAAGAGAGATTGCCCGCCGTGGCAAGTGCCTTGCCGCTGCTGAATCCTTGTCGCGTCCGGAGGCTTGTCGCCTCCGAGCCTTCCCGACAAGCTCCTCTTGCCGGGTCTTGTCTTCTGCGTGCCTTGAGTGGCCTTCCGGCAAGCTCCTCTTGCGGGGCCTTGTCTTCTTGGTTAAATACTTTGTTCTTGAATGGCTCCAAAGGAACCACGGAGGATCTTGGCGGTGACCAGCAAGCCTTGCCATGGGTGTCAAGGATCGCCCGTGCACGAGTTCGGGATACTAGGGTACCCCTACTCTAGTACACCGACAGGCAATTTCTTCATATGCATCCTTGCATACAAAGAATTTTCCTAGAATTTTCTAATATTGAGCATTCTTCTGTTAAGCATGCCGCCACTATCTTTTTGGCTCATGAGTTTAGATTCATAATGAAAGAGGCTAGAGAAATCTTCGCACATTATAGGGTAGATGCTAGTCATCCTCCCATAGAAGCTATCCTTTTTAATCAAGAAGACATGACGCGTTTAAAATCTTTGGATCACGTTGCTTATAATGAAAATCTTAGGAAAAGGGTTCCATCTGATGTTCTAGTTGATAAAATTTCCAAGCTTAATGATGATTTTGCTATTCAGAATAATGGATTAGGTTTTTCTCTTGAACGAAGGCTTGTGACTTTTTGCCAAAAGAATGCTTGTAATGATGAATTGGTTGTGCAATACAAAGGGCCAAGGGAGGAACCCATACCTCCCGAGATTGATCTTGGGGATTTTTCTCCCATTAAATTTAGCCCTTTTGATTATTTTTGCTTGCCTCAAAGAAAACTTGCTGCTGAATGAAGAGAATATGAGAAAAAAATTCATGACTTGACGTACCATTATTATGGTAATACCTAGATCTATCCTCGCTATTATGCCTAGCTAGGGGCGTTAAACGAAAGCGCTTTTTGGGAGGCAACCCAATTTTATTTTTAGTTTTTTGCTTTTTGCTTCTGTTTAGGAATAAATATTTAATCTAGCCTCTAGTTAGATGTGCTTTTATGTTTTAATTAGTGTTTGTGCCAAGTTAAACCTATAGGATCTTTTTGGATGATAGTTATTTGATCTTGCAGAAATTTCCAGAAACTTTATGTTCACGAAAACAATTGTTAAAAATCACCAGAACGTGATAAAATAGTGATTCCAATTGCTTCTGTTCAATAAACAAATTTTCTAGGTCGTCCTATTTTGGCTGATTTTTTGGAGTTCCATAAGCTTGCGTTAGTTACAGATTACTACAGACTATTCTGTTTTTGACAGATTCTGTTTTTCGTGTGTTGTTTGCTTATTTTGATGATTCTATGGCTAGTAAAAAAATTGATAAACCATAAAGAAGTTGTAATACAGTAGGTTTAACACCAATATAAATAAATAATGAGTTCATTACAGTAACTTGAAGTGGTCTTTTGTTTTCTTTCGCTAACGGAGCTCACGAGATTTTCTGTTGAGTTTTGTGTTGTGAAGTTTTCAAGTTTTGGGTGAAAGATTTGATGGATTATGGAACAAGGAGTGGCAAGAGCCTAAGATTGGGGATGCCCATGGCACCCCCAAGATAATCTAAGGACACCAAAAATCTAAAGCTTGGGGATGCCCCGGAAGGCATCCCCTCTACTTCCATCGGTAACTTTACTTGGAGCTATATTTTTATTCACCACATGATATGTGTTTTGCTTGGAGCGTCTTGTATGATTTGAGTCTTTGATTTTTAGTTTACCACAATCATCCTTGCTGTACACACCCCTTTGAGAGAGACACGCATGATTCGAAAATTATTAGAATACTCTATGTGCTTCACTTATATCTTTTGAGTTATATAGTTTTTGCTCTAGTACTTCACTTATATCTTTTAGAGCACGGTGGTGGATTTGTTTTATAGAAACTATTGATCTCTCATGCTTCACTTAGATTATTTTTAGAGTCTTAAATAGCATGGTAATTTGCTTAAAAATAATCCTAATATGCTAGGTATTCAAGATTAGTAAAAACTTTCTTATGAGTGCATTGAATACTAAGAGAAGTTTGATGCTTGATGATTGTTTTGAGATATGGATGTAGTAATATTAAAGTCGTGCTAGTTGAGTAGTTGTGAATTTGAGAAATGCTTGTGTTGAAGTTTGCAAGTCCCGCAGCATGCACGTATGGTAAACGTTATGTAACAAATTTGAAACATGAGGTGTTCTTTGATTGTCCTCCTTATGAGTGGCGGTCGGGGACAAGCGATGGTCTTTTCCTACCAATCTATCCCCCTAGGAGCATGCGCGTAGTGCTTGGTTTTTGACGACTTGTAGATTTTTGCAATAAGTATATGAGTTCTTTATGACTAATGTTGAGTCCATGGATTATACACACTCTCACCTTTCCATCATTGCTAGCCTCTTGATGCAGTGCATTGCCCTTTCTCACATTGAGAGTTGGTGCAAACTTCGCCAGTGCATCCAAACCCCGTGATATGATATGCTCTTTCACACATAAACCTCCTTATATCTTCCTCAAAACAGCCACCATACCTACCTATTATGGCATTTCCATAGCCATTCCGAGATATATTGCCATGCAACTTTCCACCATTCCGTTTATCATGACACATTCATCATTGTCATATTGCTTTGCATGATCATGTAGTTGACATAGTATTTGTGGCAAAGCCACCGTTCATAATTATTTCATACATGTCACTCTTGGTTCATTGCATATCCCGGTACACCGCCGGAGGCATTCATATAGAGTCATACTTTGTTCTAGTATCGAGTTGTAATCATTGAGTTGTAAATAAATAGTAGTGTGATGATCATCATTTTCTAGAGCATTGTCCCAAGTGAGGAATAAAAAAAAGAGAGAAAGGCCATAAAAAAGGACAAGGCCGTAAACAAATGAGAGAAAAAGAGAGAAGGGACAATGTTACTATCCTTTTACCACGCTTGTGATTCAAAGTAGCACCATAATCTTCATGATAGAGAGTCTCTTGTTTTGTGACTTTCATAAAATAGTGGAAATTTTTCATTACAGAACTTGGCTTGTATATTCCAACAATGGGCCTCCTCAAGTGCCCTAGGTCTTCGTGAGCAAGCAAGTTGGATGCTCACCCACTTAGTTTCTTTTTGTTGAGCTTTCATATACTTATAGCTCTAGTGCATCCGTTGCATGGCAATCCCTACTCCTTGCATTAACATCAATCGATGGGCATCTCCATAGCTCATTGATTAGCCTCGTTGATGTGAGACTTTCTCCTATTTTTTTCTCCACATAACCCCCATCATCATATTCTATTCCACCGATAGTGCTATGTCCATGGCTCTCGCTCATGTATTGCGTGAAGGTTTATAAAGTTTGAGATTACTAAAGTATGAAACAATTGCTTGGCTTGTCATCGGGGTTGTGCATGATGAGAGCATTCTTGTGTAACGAAAATGGAGCATGACTAAACTATATGATTTTGTAGGGATGAACTTTCTTTGGCCATGTTATTTTGAGAGGACATAATTGCTTAGTTAGTATGCTTGAAGTATTATTATTTTTATGTCAATATGACCTTTTATCTTGAATCTTTCGGATCTGAATATTCATACCACAGTTAAGAAGAATTACATTGAAATTATGCCTAGTAGCACTCCGCATCAAAAATTCTGTTTTTATCATTTACCTACTCGAGGACGAGCAGGAATTAAGCTTGGGGATGCTTGATACGTCTCCAACGTATCTATAATTTTTGATTGCTCCATGCTATATTATCTTCTGTTTTGAACATTATTGGGCTTTATTATTCACTTTTATATTATTTTTGGGACTAACCTATTAACCGGAGGCCCAGCCCAGAATTGATGTTTTTGCCTATTTTAGAGTTTCGCAGAAAAAGACTATCAAACGGAGTCCAAACAGAATGAAACCTTCGGGAACGTGATTTTCGGAACGTACATGATCCAGGAGACTTGGACCCTACGTCAAGCAACCTACACGGAAGCCACGAGGTAGGGGGCGCGCCTACCCCCCTAGGGCGCGCCCTCCACCCTCGTGGGCCCCCTGTTGCTCCACTGACGTACTTCTTCCTCCTATATATACCTACGTACCCCCAAACGATCAGATACGGAGCCAAAACCTAATTCCACCGCCTCAACCTTACATGCCCACGAGATCCCATCTTGGGGCCTGTTAGGAGCTCCACGGAGGGGCACCGATCACAGAGGGCTTCTACATCAACACCATAGCCCCTCCGATGAAGTGTGAGTAGTTTACCTCAGACCTTCAGGTCCATAGTTATTAGCTAGATGGCTTCCTCTCTCTTTTTGGATCCCAATACAATGTTCTCCCCCTCTCTTGTGGAGATCTATTCGATGTAATCTTCTTTTGCGGTTTGTTTGTTGAGACTGATGAATTGTGGGTTTATGATCAAGTTTATCTATGAACAATATTTGAATCTTCTGAATTCTTTTATGTATGATTGGTTATCTTTGCAAGTCTCTTTGAATTATCAGTTTGGTTTGGCCTACTAGATTGATCTTTCTTGCAATGGGAGAAGTGCTTAGCTTTGGGTTCAATCTTGCGTTATCCTTTCCCGATGTGATGAGGGGCAGCAAGGCACGTATAGTATTGTTTCCATCGAGGATAACAAGATGAGGTTTTTATCATATTGCATGAATTTATCCCTCTACATCATGTCATCTTGCTTAAGGTGTTACTCTGTTCTTATGAACTTAATACTCTAGATGCATGCTGGATAGCGGTCGATGTGTGGAGTAATAGTAGTAGATGCAGGCAGGAGTCGGTCTACTTGTCTCGGACGTGATGCCTATATACATGATCATACCTAGACATTCTCATAACTATGCTCAATTCTGTCAATTGCTCAACAATAATTTGTTCACGCACCGTAAAATACTTTTGCTCATGAGAGAAGCCACTAGTGAAACCTATGGCCCCCGGGTCTATCTTCATCATATTAATCTTCCAACACTTACTTATTTACTTTGCATTTTATTTTACTTTGCATATTTATCATAAAAATACCAAAAATATTACCCTATCATATCTATCAGATCTCACTCCCGTAAGTGACCGTGTATGGATTGACAACCCCTTATCGCGTTTGTTGCGAGGATTTATTTGTTTTGTGTAGGTGCGAGGGACTCGCGCGTAGCCTCCTACTGGATTGATACCTTGGTTCTCAAAAACCGAGGGAAATACTTACGCTACTTTGTTGCATCACCCTTTCCTCTTCAAGGGAAAACCAACGCAGTGCTCAAGAGGTAGCAGGCTCGTAGCGAGCTGGCCCGCCACGACCTCCCTAGGCAACGACAACAGCTCGTGCTGCTGACCGCACAGAAGGGGCCACCCCACGGTGCAGTTTCTGCCACGGCAGCCAGCATGAGCGCAGCAGAAACAAGACCCCGACGACGTCTCGATGGCCTCCTCTGACCCTCGAGCACGTCCAGGCCGACGGCGAGCCCCGGAGGATAGGCGGGGGGGGGGGAGACACGTGCGTCATTGTCGAGCAACATAGCGACGACCCCCGCCAGACCAATGGGTGCGACGGGCCCGACGTCGACGAACCCGCGCTCGGTATTGGCGGGTGCCTACCTTTCGAGGTTGGCTGCCCTACCTTTACTCGTGAGCTACGGCAAGTCCGTTGGCTGTCCGTTCGCATGTTCAAGCCAGAGATGCCTGAGAAGTACAATGGGAGGCTGAACCCGCCAGAGTTCCTGAGCATCTACACCATCGCTGTTCAGGCTACCAGGGGAAGAGATGAGAAGGTGTTTGCCAATCACTTTCCTTTGGCTCTCAAGTCCAGTGTGAGGTCTTGGCTGATGCACCTACCAGGGAACTCCATTTCGTCGTGGGCTGACCTATGCCATGAGTTCATTGGCGCCTTCACTGGCGGCCATCAAGAGCCCGGCAGGGCCAGCGACTTGCAGCTTCTCCAATAGAAGGAAGGAGAAACCTCCGTAAGTATTTACAGAGATTCAGCAAAGTTCATAGAAATATCCCAAATATCCATCCAGCAACTGGGATGGCTGCCTTCCAGTCCAATGTGCGAAATGGACGGATTCGTTCCAAGATGAACGTGCGGTTGCCCAAAACTGTGAAGGAGCTTTACACCTTGGTGGATAAGTGTGCTCGGATGGAGGAGGAAAGAAAGTTGCCTGGAGAGGTGTTGGGGAACGCAGTATTTCAAAAAAATTCCTACGATCACGCAAGATCTATCTAGGAGAAGCGTAGCAACGAGCAGGGAGAGTGTGTCCACGTACCCTCGTAGACCGAAAGAGGAAGCGTTTTATCAACGCGGTTGATGTAGTTGTACGTCTTCACGATCCGACCGATCCTAGCACCAAACGTACGGCACCTCCGTGTTCAGCACACGTTCAGCTCGATGACGTCCCTCGTACTCTTGATCCAGTTGAGGCCGAGGGAGAGTTTCGTCAGCATGACGGCGTGGCAACGGTGATGATGAAGTTACCGACGTAGGGCTTCACCTAAGCACTACGATGATATGACCGAGGTGTGTAACTGTGGAGGGGGGCACCGCACACGGCTAAAAGATCAACTTGTGTCTATGGGGTGCCCCCCTCCCCAATAAATAAAGGAGGGGAGGAGGAGGCCGGCCGGCCACAAGGGGCGCGCCCAAGGCGGGGGGAATCCTACTCCAAGTAGGAATAGGTCCCCCCCCCCTTTCCTAGTCCAACTAGGAGAAGAAGGAAGGAGAGGGAGAGTGAGAGGGAAAGAGGGGCCGCGCCCCCCTCCCCTTGTCCTATTCGGACTTCCCTTGGGGGGGCACCACCTCTTAGCTGCGGCCCTCTCTCTCCCCTAAGTCCCACTAAGGCCCATAACTTCCCGCGGGGTTCCGGTTTTATCCGAAACTATCTGGAACACTACCGGTGTCTGAATAACATGGTCCAGTATATCAATCTTTATGTCTCAACCATTTCAAGACTCCTTGTCATGTCCGTGATCTCATCCGGGACTCCGAACAACCTTCGGTACATCAAATCACATAACTCATAATAGAAATCATCATCGAACGTTAAGCGTGCGGACACTACGAGTTTGAGAACTATGTAGACATGACTGAGACACATCTCCGGTCAATAACCAATAGTGGAACCTGGATGCTCATATTGGCTCCTAGATATTCTACGAAAATATCGGTCAAACCGCATAACAACATATGTTGTTCCCTTTGTCATCGGTATGTTACTTGCCCGAGATTCGATCGTCGGTATCATCATACCTAGTTCAATCTCGTTACCGGCAAGTCTCTTTACTCGTTCTGTAATGCATCATCCTGCAACTAACTCATTAGTCACATTGCTTGCAAGGCTTATAGTGATGTGCATCACCGAGAGGGCCCAGAGATACCTCTCCGAAACATGGAGTGACAAATCCTAATCTTGATCTATACCAACTCAACAAACACCATCGGAGACACCTGTAGAGCATCTTTATAATCACCCAGTTATGTTGTGACGTTTGATAGCACACTAAGTGTTCCTCCGGTATTTGGGAGTTGCATAATCTCATTTTTTTTGACTATATACTGCAAGGCAACAGCCTCACACCCTTTTATTAAACCACAGAGCCAAAGTAATACAAAGTTACAAAGTTAAGACAGAGGGGGAGAGGGTAATACTTACAAGGAAACTGATTAGGGTAAGGCAGCTATCCAAGATATTAGTCTATTCCTATATTTACGTTTGATTCTATGAGCTAAAAGAGAGATGTCATGCAAAAAATTCCTCCTCCATGCCCTAAAAGAAGGTGTCTCATTCCTGAAGATCTTCCCATTTCTTTGTGTCCAAATATTCCAAGTGGCAGTGAAGACCACCTCAGAGAAAAAGGAAGGCCAAAATCCCTCCTAGCATCGAAGCCATCTCATAAGTGGTGCAGTTAGGATGAGGACTCCATGAAATACCCAGTAGTTCGAGATCACCGCTAAAATTACAAGCAAAGAAGAGATGCGCTTATGTCCTCATGTGATGCCAAGAGGCATAGGACACATGTGTCATCTTGGATAATCCAATGCCGCCGCTGCATCATGTCCCTAGTATTTAGGCGATCCATCAATAAGAGCCACCCAAAAACCTTAAACTTGAGAGTACAAGAGCAATTCCAGATCCACCTAAATATGGGGTCAACCACAGTGTCTGAAAAGCAGGACAAGTAATAGATCCTGGACTGGTAATCACCAGATTTGGAAGGCCATTTCCAGATATCATTATTCCCATCTTGAAGATTAAGCAAAGGAAGCATCTCCTGAAGTTGATTAAACTCCTCAAAGGCCCGAAAGCGGTGAGAGGCAGATGGAGATTATCAGTGAAACCAGACAGCACCATAATATCCTTAACTGTGAGAGTGTCATCGATCACAAAAGAGTGGAGCCACGGAAACTGATGTTGCATGCTAACCATATTGCTGCAGTTGCCAACGATCAAGCCAGAAGATCACCGTATCTCCAGATCGAACTAGAGGAACTGCCAACTTGCAAAACTTATCATATAACTTGAACACGTCCCTCCACCGGAAAGAACCGCATGTTTGAGTGGCTTGGGGGGCGCAGAGGCATAATAAGTGTCCCAAATAAGAGATACCCATGGCACGTCCAACTTATTAAAGAACTTAAAAAGTTGCTTGATGAGCAAAGCATCATTTTGAGAGCTCAAGTCAAGAACTCCAAGACCACCCAAAGATTTAGGAGGACATACCAAGTCCCAAGCCACCAAGGATTGCCGGGGTGTATCCGTATTCCCTCTCCACAAGCATTGTCGCATAATCCGTTCAATCTGCTTCAAGATACCCTGTGGCAGCGATAGGATGCAGAAGAAATATATTGGTATAGAACTAAGGACTGATTGCGAGAGCTGTAGCTGGCATCCTTGATTCAAGAGGCAGGAAGACGCAGATAAACGCCTCTCAATTGGACCCACCAAAGGCAACAGATCATAAATTGTTGGCCTAGATGTGCCCATGGGAAAACCCAGGTAAGTGAATGGCATGGAACCAACATCACAACCAAGCAAAGCAGCAACACGCTTGCCCTCGTCATCACTCATATTGATAGGTATCAAAGATGACTTACTAAAATTCACTTTTAGACCGGTTGATCTGGCAAAAACTTCAAGCGTTTCTTTGAAAGCAATTAACTAGCTGTCAATAGCAGGAAGAACGATGAGGGTATCGTCAGCATATTGAACGATCAGATAGTCCTTCGAGGTCGTTGGCATTGGTAAGGTGAGGATATTCCTAGAGCACATCTCATTTACAACCGATTGGAGCAAGTCCACCGCGATCACAAAGAGCAAAGGAGAGAGTGGATCTCCTTGGCGAACACCCGAACAATGTATTTAAATGGTTCCCACGCACTCCATTCAAAAGAACCGAAGAGGAGCCCGTGGACAGAATGATGTCAATCCAACTTGTCCAACGATCATCAAATCCCTTGCATTTCAAAATCCGAAGAATCAGCTCATGCTCAATGGTGTCGAACGCCTTTGCGAAGTCAAGTTTAAGAAGAATGCTAGGCCTCTTGGAAGCTTTGCATTGGTGGATATACTCAAAACACCACGCCAGACAATCTTGAATGGATCGACACAGGAGGAAACCATATTGGTTGCGGTGGATACATTTCAAGATCACACCCTGAAGACGATTTGCCAAAAGCTTGGTTAAGAACTTTAAACATGTATTAGTCAAAGATATGGGCCGGAAATCACCGACATATTCAGGGCTCAGCTTCTTCGGAATGAGAGTGATAAGAGATGTATTGAGACACTCCAAATTACATTTCCCCTCATAAAATTCTTGAACAAGTTTCATAAAATCCTCTTTCAAAATAGGCCAACATTTCTTCAAGAAAAGCCCGGAAAACCCGTCAGTCCCGGGCGCGGTCGGAAGGCATATTCTTAATTACCGCATCCACCTCGTAGTCTGTGAACGGTAAAGACAACTCCTCCGCACCATCAATCCTGGTAATTAATGTGTCTAGATCAAAACCCATTTGAATGCCTTTTGATTGTCCCATTCGTTGGTTAAAATCAGCCCAGAACATCCCAATAACTGTTGGTGATCCGTGACCACATCACCCTCCACAGTATTGATCGAGGAGATAGCATTCTTACGAAATCGTTCTGTAGCCATGGCATGAAATTTTTTTGAATTCTCTTCACCAACTTTGATGTTTCTGATCGTGCAACGCTGCTTCCGATAAATAAATAGCCAATGCAAGACATCTTCAAGATGCAATTTAACAATTCTACGAAAATTAAACTCCGCCTACTCAACGGCCTAATTTCCTCAAGATTGTCCAGGAACATAATCACTTTATTACAATCAGCAATTAGAGCTTTCACTGTGGACAAATTTAAATGCCATTTCTTGAGAGCATAACGGAGGGACTTAAACTTAGCCAAGATTGTTAGAGCCATCGATGATTTTACCACTGGCCTATTCCAAACCTCAGCAACACAGTCAGCAAAACCAGGAAGATCAACCCAATAATTCTCAAAGCGGAAAACCTTTGACTTGGGGATACAGGTGGCAATCGAGACCACACACGGCACATGATCAGAGGCAGTGCGTGCGAGTGGGAAAACCATCGTGTTGGGGTGGTCCGATGTCCAAGCAACCGATGTGAAAAACCAATCGATCTGCTCAAGAAGCAGCGAAGATTGCATATTCGACCAAGTATATTGGCGCCCCTTGATTGGCAGCTCAACAAGACCCAAATGCCCAATTATTTCATTAAACAAGAAGATATCATTAACATCACCTCCCGGAAGATTGCGGTTCTCATGCGATCGCATGAAGTTGAAATCACCCAAAAGTAGCCAATTTTCACCAAACAGAATATTAAGATTATATAACCACTGAACAAAATCATCACGGGCAGGGCCTTGACACGGGCCATAAACAGAGACTAAAGACCATGTTTCTGAAGTATGTTTGGATTTAAACTCCACAATTATCCCATAGGAATTGGCCTCAATTAAACAACCAATGAAAAAGAAGAATTCCAAACCACCACCATCCTAGCGCATTTAACCACCAAGGAACATAAACAAAATTATCAAAACGCCTCGGGCAGAACTTCCTAATGAAACGCTGGTCCATATGCATGCATTTAGTTTCCTGAAGACAGACAACAGAACAACCACGTTCATCGATCTTTTGCCTAACATCAAGCTGACGCACTTCAGAATTGAGGCCCCGAACATTCCAACATAGAACTTTCCACTCCTTAAATATTGTCTGATTCATTACAAACCAAAAATAAAAGCATAGAGAATAGGCCACATAATGACCTACAACGACCCACAAAGCAGACAAGCAGCACATAGTTCTGAACAAAGAAATAAAGATAAATGGCGATTACGGTACGCCATAGACCATAACCCTGCATGAAGTGACTATTCATCAGAACCCCCGCTGCTGGTGGACTTAGCAGGATCAGCCACAAGCTTCTCCGTAGAGATCTTCTCAGGTGCAATGCGAAGACGCGTCGCCAATGCGTTGAAGGTCTGCAATAGCAGTTGGTGGTGGTACGTATGAGTATCTTCGCATCGAGAGCTGCTAGTCTTGCGCTTCTTCAGAGTGTGGGATTTCTTGGAAGAAATGCCACTAGTTACTTTGCGATAGCCATCACGGAGGGCGCTCAGGCGTGCACTGTGCCGAACCTCTGTATCAACAATAATTCATGAGGCTTTGGGCTTCCTCGCACGCTTCAGAGATACTTCAGGCACAGCAGAGAACTCAAAGGCTTCAGAAACTGGGTCATCCAGGTCATCAAAGCAGAGCGCCCGAGCAACTGGTCGTTTGACAGGAGCAGTTGACACATCCAAAGCAGAGCTGATCGAGGAGTCAGGTGCGGGCAGAAGCTTAAGGGAGGAAGCTGGGGCACTGCAAAGAGCCTCGCAGTTCTGCTTGCTGAGCATAGCACCAATGTCAGCTTTGAAAACAAATTGAGGAATACTGGAAGACCATAGAAATGGCATCATCTTCTCAAAAGAGCGCTGCCACTGCATCACAGGTGGCAAAACCGGTCCATAGATAGTGAGAACTTGTCCAATCATAAGAGGTGGTTGCTGAGGTCCCATTGGGGGCTGGAAGAGAGCCACCTCAGCAGCATTGTCACCATTGTTAATCGAATCATCTCAAGGTTGCGTAACAATGGACTCACAGGACTGAATTTCTGAACCTCCTCATGCTGCATGCCTTCATGATCCGGTTTCTCATCATTGTTTTGCTATTCATTGTCAGGATGTGGCACATCATTCCAGCCCAGCTCAGGAAATTCAGGCATAACCCAATTGTGATTCTGAAACTGTAAATTGCCAGGGAGGGGGTGAGGATTGCCATTAAAAGGCATGGGATCTTCATCAGCTGGCAAGATGTCTGCAAAATCTCCTGACAGGATATAGACAAAGTGCATAAAGAGATCCTAGCCCCACCAAAGTCAGCATATTCTCTATAAGTCACAGAGCGAGGAACCAAAGTCGGCGCAGGATAAGACACATAGGCCAACGAGCGGACAAGCATCGGATCATCTTGGTGCCAATGATGAAATCTCCCAAACGTGCTAATGACATCCGCAAGATATCGAAAAGCGCTTGTAATCCAGGGGGACACCAAGCAACATAACCCATCCACGTCGAAAACCCTGCGTTGCTCTGTAATTTATGCCCTCATCATGCGGGATAAACCGAACAAATCTATCATTGCCCAGATCGAAAGGTGGATGATCAACTAGAGCTTGACGAGCCAAAGCACTACGAAAACGAAATAGCCCAACTCCTTGTATCCAAGGTTGGGCATCCAGAACAGCTCTTCCCAGATCATTGACAACAAAGTTACTGACCATGTTCCGAAAGATGGCGATTTCTTCAGGCAACGGGGCTGGCTCCACAATGGCGATGGCATACTCCTCATGCTGCCGATCTGGAGCCACCGCAGGCGCGAAGAAGGTGCGAGGAAGCAGCTCGCCTCCGTCTATGATGTCGAAGCCTTGCAGGACATACTCCATGGGGTCCAACGCAAAATTCGCCATTGCCGGTGCCGAAGAGGTGGCGCAGAAGGTAGCCGGCAATGAGGTTGTAGGAGGCGATGCAGGCGGCGATAATGGGGGCGGAGGCGTGATGGGCGGTGGCTCTGCAGGGAGAGGCGGAGTAGATGGGGTGGCAGGCTCAACGGGATTGGGCAGAGACCCAGCGGGACTAGCTATGGAGGGAATCGAGGCGTCCATCGTAGAAAAACCTCCTGGCCGGCTGGAGTCGCAAGATTTGATCCGTGGGACCCACTTGTAAGCGGGAGAAGGGGTAGAATCCGAATAGCCCTTCGCCCGGTGACCCAACCGAAAGCATCTACGGCATCGAACCCTGCTGGTGCACGCCTTGGATAAATGCGCCATGGATAAGCAATTTTGACACTTCCACACCTTAAAAACCATATCATCCATAAGTTCATTAAAATCAGAAAAATCACCAGATAAATCCGTTGGTTGCAAATCAATATTCTCCTCATTGCCAAAATCAGATGGGGAAATATCAGAACAATCCAGGTTAGTTTGGGCCGGGGAAACAACCTGGGCCATTGGAGATGAGACGGTTTGGGCCGGGGAGGTGTTTTGGGTCGGAAGCGGAGCTGATCCAACCAGCTCGTTCCCATGCACATGCAGATTGACGTCGAGAGTGGTTTGAGCTGCCATAGAAAACCCCGCCGAAGAAATCTCACGAACGTTAACTGTTCCGAAAGTGATGGGTGGCTCAGTCACCGTCCATCGGAGGTCAGTCACCGGCGGCGAAGGCAGAATTACCCGTTCACGAGGAAGAACCGGATACCCAGCATGAGCAACAGCATCAACCAGACCAGGCGAGATTGGGTAACTATACCCCTTACAAACATCGTATTGTTGAAATGTAGCAAACGGAATTTTCTTTGAAGATCCAGAACCAGAACGTAAGGCAGATTTAGATGGTGGTCTATGCATCGCGATCAAACCAAGAGAAGCACGCCTCTTAGAAGGACTGATTAAGATCCATTCAGCATCACATTCTTTTTTCCAAATACGAAATTCACGGCTCCAATTAGGACCACCATTGCCCCAAAGATGGAAGAAACATTTGAATTGCAGCACGCAAAAGATCGCATTTGCAGAATAAGAAGGCCAACACGTTTGCAAGAGACAATGAATGAAAATACCTTGTCTTTAATGAGCTGAACAGACAAATCAATTGTGGGTCCTCCAATTGCAGATTCCAAAGCCGCCGCCACTGAATCCTCATCAAGACGAAAATTGTGCCGGCTAAAAGACACGACCATAATAAAATGTCCCGTGTCATCCACGGGATGAATGCATTTCCCATAAGATCTAAAAACCTCCTCCGCAAAAGCCAGACCTTTAGAAAAATCCAGATCCAGAGTTGATCCCGCATGATGACCCATGTGAGATGGGTATAGGGAGAGAGATCAGAGGACGCCGGAGGTGATGCGTGGAGAAGGACCAAGATTTACTGGTTGGAGAGGGAGATCGCCGGAGGGCCTAGGGCGCCGGTGGGAGGAGAGGTGGGACTCTCATGGTGCGCCTGCCGTGAACTAGATTTGCATAATCTCATTGTCATAGGAACATGTATAAGTCATGAAGAAAGCAATAGCAATGAACTAAACGATCATAGTGCTAAGCTAACGGATGGGTCTCATCCATCACATCATTCTCTAATGATGTGATCTCGTTCATCAAATGACAACTCATGTCTATGTCTAGGAAACTTAACCATCTTTGATTAACGAGCTAGTCAAGTAGAGGCATACTAGGGACACTCTGTTTCTCTATGTATTCACACATGTACTAAGTTTTTGGTTAATACAATTCTAGCATGAATAATAAACATTTATCATGATATAAGGAAATATAAATAACAACTTTATTATTGCCTCTAGGGCGTATTTCCTTGATCTCCCACTTGCACTAGAGTCAATAATCTTGTTCACATCGTCATGTGATTTAACACCAATAGTTCACATCGCCATGTGACCAACACCCAAAGGGTTTACTAGAGTCAATAATCTAGTTCACATCGCTATGTGATTAACACCCAAAGAGTACTAAGGTGTGTTCATGTTTTTCTTGTGAGAGAGTTTTAGTCAACGGGTCTGCCACATTCAGATCCGTATGTATTTTGCAAATTTCTATGTCTACAATGCTCTGCACGGAACTACTATAGCTAATTGCTCCCACTTTCAATATGTATCCGGATTGAGATTCAGAGTCATCCGGATTGGTGTAAAAGCTTGCATAGACGTAAATCTTTATGACGAACTTTTTATCACCTCCATAACCGAGAAACATTTCCTTAGTCCTCTTAGGTAACTAAGGATAACTTTGACCGCTATCCAGTGATCCACTCCTGTATCACTATCGTACCCCCTTGACAAACTTATGGCAAGGTACACAATAAGTCTGGTACACAGCATAGCATACTTTATAGAACCTATGGCTAAGGCATAGGGAACGACTTTCATTCTCTTTGTATTTTCTGCCATGGTCGGGGTTTTTTTGAGTCTTACTCAACTTTACACTTTACAACTCAGGCAGGAACTCCTTCTTTGACTGATCCATTTTGAACTACTTCAAAATCTTATCAAGGTATGTGCTTTGTGAAAGTCCAATTAAGCGTCTCAATCTATCTCTATAGATCTTGATACCCAATATATAAGCAGCTTCACCGAGGTCTTGCATTGAAAAACTCTTATTCAAGTATCCTTTTATGCTATCCAGAATTCTATATCATTTCCAATCAACAATATGTCATCCACATATAATATTAGAAATGCTACAGAGCTGCCACTCACTTTCTTGTAAATACAGGCTTCTCCAAAAGTCTGTATAAAACCATATGCATTGATCACCTCATCAAAGCGTATATTCCAACTCCGAGAGGCTTGCACCAGTCCATAAATGGATCGCTGGAGCTTGCACACTTTGTTAGCATCCTTTGGATTGATACAACCTTCTGGTTGCATCATATACAACTCTTCTTCTAGAAATCCATTCAGGAATGCAATTTTGACATCAATTTGCCATATTTCATAATCATAAAATGCAGCAATTGCAAACATGATTTGGACAGACTTAAGCATCGCTACGGGTGGGAAAGTCTCATCGTAGTCAACTCTTTGAACTTGTCGAAAACCTTTCGCAACAAGTCAAGCTTTGTAAATAGTAACATTACCGTCAGCGTCCGTCTTCTTCTGGAAGATCCATTTATTCTCTATGGCTTGCCGATCATCAGGCAAGTCAACCAAAGTCCATACTTTGTTCTCATACATGAATCCCATCTTAGATTTCATGGCCTCAAGCCATTTCGCAGAATCTGGGATCATCATCGCTTCCTCATAGTTCGTAGGTTCGTCATGGTCTAGTAACATGACTTCCAGAATAGGATTACCGTACCACTCTAGTGCGGAACGTACTCTGCTTGACCTACGAGGTTCGGTATTAACTTGATCTGAAGTTTCACGATCATCATCATTAGCTTCCTCACTAATTGGTGTAGGCATCACTGGAGCTGATTTCTGTGATGAACTACTCTCGAACTCGAGAGAAGGTACAACTACCTCATCAAGTTCTACTTTCGTCCCACTCACTTCTTTCGAGAGAAACTCCTTCTCTAGAAAGGATCCATTCTTAGCAACAAATATCTTGCCTTCGGATCTGTGATAGAAGGTGTACCCAACAGTCTCCTTTGGGTATCCTATGAAGACACATTTCTCCGATTTGGGTTCGAGCTTATCAGGTTGAAGATTTTTCACATAAGCATCGTAGCCCCAAACTTTAAGAAACGACAGCTTAGGTTTCTTGCTAAACCACAGTTCATACAGTGTCGTCTCAACGGATTTATACGTTGCCCTATTTAACGTGAATGCAGCCGTCTCTAAAGCATAACCCCAAAACGATAGCGGTAAATCAGTAAGAGACATCATAGATCGGACCATATCTAATAAAGTGCGGTTACGACGTTCGAACACACCATTACGCTGTGGTGTTCTAGGTGGCGTGAGTTGCGAAACTATTCCACATTGTTTCAAATGAAGACCAAACTCGTACCCCAAATATGCACCTCCATGATCAGATCGTAGAAACTTTATTTTCTTGTTATGATGATTTTCCACTTCACTCTGAAATTCTTTGAACTTTTCAAATGTTTCAGACTTATGTTTCATCAAGTAGATATACCCATATCTGCTCAAATCATCTATGAAGGTCAGAAAATAACGATACCCGCCGCGAGCCTCAACACTCATCGGACCGCATACATCGGTATGTATTATTTCCAACAAGTCTGTTGCTCGCTCCATATTTCCGAAGAACGGAGTCTTAGTCATCTTTCCCATGAGGCATGGTTCGCAAGCATCAAGTGATTCATAATCAAGTGATTCCAAAAGCCCATTAGTATGGAGTTTCTTCATGTGCTTTATACCAATATGACCCAAATGGCAGGCCACAAATAAGTTGCACTATCATTATTAAACTTATATCTTTTGGCTTCAATACTATGAATATGTGTATCACTACTATCGAGATTCAGCAAAAATAGACCACTCATCAAGGGTGCATGACCATAAAAGATATTACTCATATAAATAGAACAACCATTATTCTCCGATTTAAATGAATAACCGTCTCACATCAAACAAGATCCAGATATAATGTTCATGCTTAACGCTGGCACCAAATAACAATTATTCAGGTCTAAAATTAATCACGAAGGTAGATGTAGAGGTAGCGTGCCGACGGCGATCACATCGACTTTGGAACCATTTCCCACACGCATCGTCACCTCGTCCTTAGCCAACTTCGCTTAATCTGTAGCCCCTGTTTTGAGTTGCAAATATGAGCAACAGAACCAGTATCAAATACCCAGGCACTACAGCGAGCATTAGTAAGGTACACATCAATAACATGTATATCAAATACACCTTTCACTTTGCCATCCTTCTTATCTGCCAAGTACTTGGGGCAGCTCCACTTCTAGTGACCAGTCCCTTTGCAGTAGAAGCATTCAGTCTGAGGCTTAGGTCCAGACTTGGGCTTCTTCACTTGAGCAGCAACTTGCTTTCCGTTCTTCTTGAAGTTCCCCTTCTTCCTTTTACCCTTTTTCTTGAAACTAGTGGTCTTGTTGACCATCAACACTTGATGCTCCTTCTTGATTTCTACCTCCGCAGCCTTTAGCATTGTGAAGAGCTCGGGAATTGTCTTGTTCATACCTTGCATATTATAGTTCATCATGAAGCTTTTGTAGCTTGGTGGCAGTGATTGAAGAACTCTGTCAATGACACTATCATCAGGAAGATTAACTCCCGCTGAGTCAAGTGGTTGTGGTACCCACATTCCGAGTATATGTTCACCGACGTAACTATTCTCCTCCATCTTGCAGCTATAGAACTTATTGGAGACTTCTATCTCTCAATCCGGGCATTTGCTTGAAATATTAACTTCAACTCCTGGAACATCTCATATGCTCCATGACGTTCAAAACGTCGTTGAAGTCCCGGTTCTGAGACGTAAAGCATGGCACACTGAACTATCGAGTAGTCATCAGCTTTGCTCTGCCAGATGTTCACAACGTCCATTGTGGCTCCTGCAGCGGGTCTTGCACCTAGCGGTGCTTCCAGGACGTAATTCTTCTGTGCAGCAATGAGGATAATCCTCAAGTTACGGACCCAGTCCATGTAGTTGCTACCATCATCTTTCAACTTAGCTTTCTCTAGGAACGCATTAAAATTCAAAGGAACAGTAGCATGGGCCATTGATCTATACATATACATGCAAAATACTACCATGTACTAGGTTCATGATAAATTAAAGTTCAATTAATCATATTACTTAAGAACTCCCACTTAGATAGACATCCCTCTAATCATCTAAGTGATCACATGATCCAAATCAACTAAACCATGTCTGACCATCACGTGAGATGGAGTAGTTTTCAATGGTGAACATCACTATGTTGATCACATCTACTATATGATTCACGCTCGACCTTTCGGTCTTAGTGTTCCGAGGCCATATCTGCATATGCTAGGCTCGACAAGTTTAACCCGAGTATTCTGCGTGTGCAAAACTGGCTTGCACCTGTTGTATGTGAACGTAGAGCTTATCACACCCGACCATCACGTGGTGTCTCAGGACGATGAATTGTAGCAACGGTGCATACTCAGGGAGAACACTTGTACCTTGAAATTTAGTTAGAGATCATCTTATAATGCTACCGCCGAACTAAGCAAAATAAGATGCATAAAGGATAAAAATCACATGCAATCAATATAAGTGATATGATATGGCCATCATCATCTTGTGCCTTTGATCTCCATCTCCAAAGCACCGTAATGATCACCATCGTCACCGGCTTGACACCTTGATCTCCATCTTAGCATCGTTGTCGTCTCGCCAACTATTGCTTCTACGACTATCGCTATCGCTTAGTGATTGAGTAAAGCAATTACATGGCGATTGCATTTCATACAATAAAGCGACAACCATATGGCTCCTGCCAGTTGCCGATAAATGTTACAAAACATGATCATCTCATACAACAATTTATATATCATCACGTCTTGACCATATCAAATCACAGCAAGCCCTGCAAAAACAATTTAGACGTCCTCTACTTTGATGTTGCAAGTTTTACGTGGTTGCTACGGGCTTCTAGCAAGAACCATTCTTACCTACGCATCAAAACCACAACGATTTTTTGTCAAGTGTGATGTTTTAACCTTCAACAAGGACCGGGCATAGTCAAACTCGATTCAACTAAAGTTGGAGAAACAGACACCTGCTAGCCACATGTGTGCGAAACACGTTGGTAGAACCAGTCTCATGAACGCGTTCATGTAATGTCGGTCTGGGCCGCTTCATCCAACAATACCGCCAAATCAAAGTATGACATGCTGGTAAGCAGTATGACTATTGTCGCCCACAACTCTTTGTGTTCTACTCGTGCATATAACATCTACACATAGACCAGGCTCGGATGCCACTGTTGGGGAAATTTCAAAAAAAAAATCATACGATCACGCAGGATCTATCTAGGAGAAGCATAGCAATGAGCGGGGAGAGTGTGTCCACATTCTCTCGTAGATCGAAAGCGGAAGCGTTTTAGCAACGCGGTTGATGTAGTCGTACGTCTTCATGATCCGACCGATCCTAGCACCGAACGTACGGCACCTCCGTGTTCAGCACACGTTCAGCTCCATGACGTCCCTCGTACTCTTGATCTAGTTGAGGCCTAGGAAGAGTTTCGTCAGCACGACGTCGTGGCGATGGTGATGATGAAGTTACCAGCGTAGGGCTTCGCCTAAGCACTACGATGATATGACCGAGGTGTGTAACTATGGAGGGGGCACCGCACACGGCTAAAAGATCAACTTGTATCTATGGGGTGCCCCCTCCCCCGTATATAAAGGAGGGGAGGAGGAGGCCGACCGACCACAAGGGGCGCGCCCAAGGGGGGGGGGAATCCTACTCCAAGCAGGAATAGGTTCCCCCTTTCCTAGTCCAACTAGGAGAAGAAGGAAGGAGAGGGAGAGGGAGAGGAAAAGAGGGGCCACGCTCCCCTCCCCTTGTCCTATTCGTACAACCCTTGGGGGGCGCCACCTCTTGGTTGCGGCTCTCTCTCTCCCCTAAGGCCCACTAAGGCCCATAACTTCCTGGGGGGGGGTCCGGCCTCTAGCACTCTGGTGTTATCCGAAACTATCCGGAACACTTCCGGTGTCTGAATAACATGGTCCGATATGTCAATCTTTATGTCTCGACCATTTCGATACGGGACTCCGAACAACCTTCGATACATCAAATCACATAACTCATAATACAAATCGTCATCGAACGTTAAGCGTGCGGACCCTACGGGTTCGAGAACTATGTAGACATGACCGAGACACATCTTCGGTCAATAACCAATAGCGGAACCTGGATGCTCATATTAGCTCCTACATATTCTACGAAGATCTTTACAGGTCAAACCGCATATCAACATACATTGTTCCCTTTGTCATCGGTATGTTACTTGCCCGAGATTCGATCGTCGCTATCATCATACCTAGTTCAATCTCATTACCGGGAAGTCTCTTTACACTGGTGCGTGTCGGTCCTAAACAAACGGTTTAAAACCCCTTTCCGCGACGGCATCTGGAGCCGTCTCTAAGTAAGTGTGGGCGATAGGGGGTCCTTCCCACACGACCCAGAAACCGTCGGGGATATGCTCTCGTGGCACACACGTTCGGCAAAATGAGGTCGTGTGCGACCGGCGAGCGCTCAAATACGAAAATACGTATAGTACAGATAAAAAATACAACTATATGGCAAAATTGTTTCCGATCGCAAGTACATCCCACACAGTCAGTCCCCGCTAAACGTTTCCGTTCGTATGCACATCCCACACAGTCGCTCCAAGGAAAGCGTTTCCGTTCACAGGTACATCACACACAATTTTTCCCATTAAATCGTTTGTGATAGCGTTGCCGATGAACACGATATTAATAATTTTACCGTTAGCGTTATTGAATGCATCACACACGGTGCGTAGAAATAAACTGTGTGGCAAAGGCTGTCCATCACACACACTTTTTATGTGATAAACATTTGCGCAAGGTGGACTAATGCAAACAGTTTTCAAGAGAAAGTCGTGTGTGCAGTGGAGATTGATCGCACACGTAGTGGATCCTAGAAACGTTTCTGATCTCCACGTATATCGCAGACGTTTCGCTTTCGCAAACCGTGTGCAGTGTAATCTCTATTTAATCCATAATTAATCCAATTAATCCCTAATTTAAAAATCAAATGTCATGAATTTGAAAGTAGGCAATCACTTATTTCATATCCAACCATGTTTATTACAAATATAGGTTCAACCACGAATCGATAATTCAATGCACAGGTGCATATACTGAAGAACTACAAAAGCACCAAGTAAAGAATGATAAACCACAGTTTTACTAAGGACTGTAAAGAGAGAGGCGAAAGACATTCTGGTTGCTGGAGAAGGTGAAGCGGAATGCCCATATTGTGCCCTCCTCCATGCGTAAGGCGCTCACGACTCTAGGCCAACCCCTTGTGATGGATGCCCGTCCATCCTTCACTGTCATCATTAGGACTTATCGATGCTCATTGTAGTCTGGATGAAATACTTTAACCTTCATTGTGTGTCCACCAATCATGTACTTTGCGAGGTAATCTTGAGTGAACTGCTTCGGGAACCACTGGGAATGAAAAATATTCAGACATTGTTGTCTAACAACTCATTATGGGCAGTAAAAAGAGAAGGCTGCAGAGTTTGTAGTTACCATCCTATAGCTCACTGTTGTGTTGGTTTGAGACATACATGGATATGAGAAAGTAGTTGAGGGTTTTTGGAGCATATCACTAAGCATTTTGAGCAAGGAACTCATTAAGCAACACCTCACCCCCTCTTGATAGTATTGGCTTTTCCTATGGACTCAATGTGATCTTGGATCACTAAAATGAAAAATGTAGAGTATTGTGTTTTGAGCTTGAGCCAATCCTTTTGTCCTTGGCATTTTGAGGGGTCCACTTTTCTAATCATTGAGCTTTCCTGAAATATTTATCTTGAAATAGCATTAGCTCAATGAGCTATATGTTGTTAGGAATTACCAAAACCACCCAGGGATAGTTGCACTTTCAATGATTGGCATATGATCAAACACATGATCAAACAAGTATTTCACAAGAACATAAAGTATCTCACACAAGCACACATTAAAGAAGTGCAACCAAAAACAAGAGAGATAAAAGCAACACTCTCTCTCGAAGCACATGATCTATACATTTTTCTCCCCCTTTGGCAACAAGTTACCAAAAAGTTCAGAAATGTATAGTGCTAAACGTCTCTCAGGCTTGATCTTCGGGAGGTGGTGTAGAGAGAACTCCAAGGACGAAGGCATCTGTTGATGTAGCTGGAGCTGGTGGAGTGGTGATACGTCTCCAACGTATCTATAATTTTTGATTGCTCCATGCTATATTATCTTCTGTTTTGGACATTATTGGGCTTTATTATTCACTTTTATATTATTTTTGGGACTAACCTATTAACTGGAGGCCCAGCCCAGAATTGCTTTTTTTTGCCTATTTCAGAGTTTCATAGAAAAAGAATATCAAACGGAGTCCAAACGGAATGAAACCTTCGGGAACGTGATTTTCGGAACGAACATGATCCAGGAGACTTGGACCCTACGTCAAGCAACCAACAGGGAAACCACGAGGTAAGGGGGCATGCCTACCACCCTAGGGCGCGCCCTCCACCCTTGTGGGCCCCTGTTGCTCCATCGACGTACTTATTCCTCCTATATATACCTACGTACCCCCAAACGATCAGATACAGAGCCAAAAACCTAATTCCACCGCCGCAACCTTCTGTACCCACGAGATCCCATCTTGGGGCCTGTTCTGGAGCTCCGCCGGAGGGGGCATCGATCACGTAGGGCTTCTACATCAACATCATAGCCCCTCCGATGAAGTGTGAGTAGTTTACCTCAGACCTTCGGGTCCATAGTTATTAGCTAGATGGCTTCCTCTCTCTTTTTGGATCTCAATACAATGTTCTTCCCCTCTCTCGTGGAGATCTATTCGATGTAATCTTCTTTTGCGGTGTGTTTGTTGAGATCGATGAATTGTGGGTTTATGATCAAGTTTATCTATGAACAATATTTGGATCTTCTGAATTCTTTTATGTATGATTGGTTATATTTGCAAGTCTCTTCGAATTATCATTTTGGTTTGGTCTACTAGATTGATCTTTCTTGCAATGGGAGAAGTGCTTAGCTTTGGGTTCAATCTTATGTGTCCTTTCCCAAAGGATGAGGGGCAGCAAGGCACGTATAGTATTATTGCCATCAAGGATAACAAGATGGGGTTTTATCATATTGCTTGAGTTTATCCCTCTACATCATGTCATCTTGCCTAATGCGTTACTCTGTTCTTATGAACTTAATACTCTAGATGCATGTTGGATAGCAGTCGATGTGTGGAGTAATAGTAGTAGATGCAGGCAGGAGTCGGTCTACTTGTCACTGACGTGATGCCTATATACATGATCATACCTAGATGTTCTCATAACTATTCTCAATTCTATCAATTGCTCAACAGTAATTTGTTCACCCACCGTAAAATACTTATGCTCATGAGAGAAGCCACTAGTGAAACCTATGGCCCCCTGGTCTATCTTCATCATATTAATCTTCCAACACTTAGTTATTTACTTTGCTTTTTATTTTACTTTGCATCTTTATCATAAAAATACCAAAAATATTATCCTATCATATCTATCAGATCTCACTATCGTAAGTGACCGTGTAGGGATTGACAACCCCTTATCGCGTTGGTTGTGAGTATTTATTTGTTTTGTGTAGGTGCGAGGGACTTGCGCGTAGCATCCTACTGCATTGATACCTTGGTTATCAAAAACTGAGGGAAATACTTACGCTACTTTGCTGCATCACCCTTTCCTCTTCAAGGGAAAACCAACGCAGTGCTCAAGAGGTAGCAAGAAGGATTTCTGCGCCGTTGTCGGGCATGTCTACGCAAAAGTCAACATACCAAGTACCCATCACTAACCCTTATCTCCCGCATTACATTATTTGCCATTTGCCTCTCGTTTTCCTATCCCCCACTTCACCCTTGCCGTTTTATTCGCCCTCTCCTTTCCGTTTGCCTCTTTTCGCTCGTCTTTCTTTCGCCATGTCTGAATCTGGGGAGGTTATCGCAAATGAAGGCAATAATAGTAACTTGGAAACCTCTAATGCTTTCGATGATCCTCTTGAGGAACCTACTATCTTGCACACCAAAAAGTTTCGAGTCGGTAGTGGCAATATTATTGGGAAAGGAGTTATTCAGGATTTCTTTACTTGTGCCGGGGCTTTGCCCGTTATGGGTGTCTCTATTGTTCATAAAACTAGTAGCCTTGCGGATGCAATATCTTTGCTTGTAGGTGAACTTGAAAGGCAATTTCTTCATATGCATCCTTGCATACAAAGAATTTTCCTAGAATTTTCTAATATTGAGCATTCTTCTGTTAAGCGTGCCTCCACTATCTTTTTGGCTCATGAGTTTCGATTCATAATGAAAGAGGCTAGAGAAATCTTCACGCATTATAGGGTAGATGCTAGTCATCCTCCCATAGAAGCTATCCTTTTTAATCAAGAAGACATGATGCATTTACAATCTTTGGATCACGTTGCTTATAATGAAAATCTTAGGAAAAGGGTTCCATCCGATATTATAGTTGATAAAATTTCTGATCTTAATGATGATTTTGCTATTCAGAATAATGGATTAGGTTTTTATCTTGAACGAAGGCTTGTGACTTTTTGCCAAAAGAATGCTTGTAATGAAGAATTGGTTGTGCAATACAAAGGGCCAAGGGAGGAACCCATACCTCCCGAGATTGATCTTGGGGATTTTTGTCCCATTAAATTTAGCCCTTTTGATTATTTTTGCCTGCCTCAAAGAAAACTTGCGGCTGAACGAAGAGAATATGAGAAAAGTTTTCATGACTTGTCGTACCATTATTATGGTAATACCTAGATCTATCCTTGCTATTATGCCTAGCTAGGGGTGTTAAACGATAACGCTTGTTGGGAGGCAACCCAATTTTATTTTTAGTTTTTTGGTTTTTGCTTCTGTTTAGGAATAAATATTTGATCTATCCTCCGGTTAGATGTGTTTTTATGTTTTAATTAGTGTTTGTGCCAAGTTAAACCTATAGGATCTTCTTGGATGATAGTTATTTGATCTTGCAGAAATTTCCAGAAACTTTCTGTTCACGAAAAAAATTGTTAAAAATTACCAGAACGTGATAAAATATTGATTCCAATTGCTGCTGTTCAATAATCAAATTGTCTAGGTCTTCCTATATTAGCTGATGTTTTGGAGTTACATAAGTTTGCGTTAGTTACAGATTACTACAGACTGTTCTGTTTTTGAATGATTCTGTCTTTCGTGTGTTGTTTGCTTATTTTGATGATTCTATGGCTAGTAAAAGAGTTTATAAACCATGGAGAAGTTGGAATACAGTAGGTTTAACACAAATATAAATAAATAATGAGTTCATTACAGTACCTTGAAGTGGTCTTTTGTTTTCTTTCGCTAACGGAGCTCACGAGATTTTCTGCTGAGTTTTGTGTTGTGAAGTTTTCAAGTTTTGGGTGAAAGATTTGATGGATTATGGAACAAGGAGTGGCAAGAGCCTAAGCTTGAGGATGCCCATGGCACCCCCAAGATAATCTAAGGACACAAAAAAGCCAAAGCTTGGGGATGCCCCGGAAGGCATCCCCTCTTTAAATCTACTTCCATCGGTAACTTTACTTGGAGCTATATTTTTATTCACCACATGATATGTGTTTTGCTTGGAGCGTCTTGTATGATTTGAGTCTTTGATTTTTAGTTTACCACAATCATCCTTGCTGTACACACCCTTTTGAGAGAGACACGCATGATTCGAAAATTATTAGAATACTCTATGTGCTTCACTTATATGTTTTGAGTTATATAGTTTTTGCTCTAGTACTTCACTTATATCTTTTAGAGCACGGTGGTGGATTTGTTTTATAGAAACTATTGATCTCTCATGCTTCACTTAGATTATTTTTAGAGTCTTAAATAGCATGGCAATTTGCTTAAAAATAATCCTAATATGCTAGGTATTCAAGATTAGTAAAAACTTTCTTATGAGTGCATTGAATACTAAGAGAAGTTTGATGCTTGATGATTGTTTTGAGATATGGATGTAGTAATATTAAAGTCGTGCTAGTTGAGTAGTTGTGAATTTGAGAAATGCTTGTGTTGAAGTTTGCAAGTCCCGTAGCATGCACGTATGGTAAACGTTATGTAACAAATTTGAAACATGAGGTGTTCTTTGATTGTCCTCCTTATGAGTGGCGGTCGGGGACAAGCGATGGTCTTTTCCTACCAATCTATCCCCCTAGGAGCATGCGCGTAGTGCTTGGTTTTTGATGACTTGTAGATTTTTGCAAGAAGTATATGAGTTCTTTATGACTAATGTTGAGTCCATGGATTATACGCACTCTCACCTTTCCATCATTGCTAGCCTCTTGATTGCAGTGCATTGCCCTTTCTCACATTGAGAGTTGGTGCAAACTTCGCAGGTGCATCCAAACCCCGTGATATGATATGCTCTTTCACACGTAAACCTCCTTATATCTTCCTCAAAACAGCCACCATACCTACCTATTATGGCATTTCCATAGCCATTCCGAGATATATTGCCATGCAACTTTCCACCATTCCGTTTATCATGACACATTCATCATTGTCATATTGCTTTGCATGATCATGTAGTTGACATAGTATTTGTGGCAAAGCCACCGTTCATAATTCTTTCATACATGTCACTCTTGGTTCATTTCATATCCCGTTTCAACTCCAGAGGAATTCATATAGAGTCATACTTTGTTCTAGTATCGAGTTGTAATCATTGAGTTGTAAATAAATAGTAGTGTGATGATCATCATTTTCTAGAGCATTGTCCCAAGTGAGGAATAAAAAAAGAGAGAAAGGCCATAAAAAAAGGAGAAGGCCCTAAACAAATGAGAGAAAAAGAGAGAAGGGACAATGTTACTATCCTTTTACCACACTTGTGCTTCAAAGTAGCACCATAATCTTCATGATAGAGAGTCTCTTGTTTTGTGACTTTCATATAATAGTGGGAATTTTTCATTATAGAACTTGGCTTGTATATTCCAACAATGGGCCTCCTCAAGTGCCCTAGGTCTTCGTGAGCAAGCAAGTTGGATGCTCACCCACTTAATTTCTTTTTGTTGAGCTTCCATATACTTATAGCTCTAGTGCATCCGTTGCATGGCAATCCCTACTCCTTGCATTAACATCAATCGATGGGCATCTCCATAGCTCATTGATTAGCCTCGTTGATGTGAGACTTTCTCCTTTTTTTCTCCACATAACCCCCATCATCATATTCCATTCCACCCATAGTGCTATGTCCATGGCTCGCGCTCATGTATTGCGTGAAGGTTTATAAAGTTTGAGATTACTAAAGTACGAAACAATTGCTTGGCTTGTCATCGGGGTTGTGCATGATGAGAGCATTCTTGTGTGACGAAAATGGAGCATGACTAAACTATATGATTTTGTAGGGATGAGCTTTCTTTGGCCACGTTATTTTGAGAGGACATAATTGCTTAGTTAGTATTCTTGAAGTATTATTATTTTTATGTCAATATGAACTTTTATCTTGAATCTTTCGGATCTGAATATTCATACCATAGTTAAGAAGAATTACATTGAAATTATGCCTAGTAGCACTCCGCATCAAAAATTCTGTTTTTATCATTTACCTACTCGAGGACGAGCAGGAATTAAGCTTGGGGATGCTTGATACGTCTCCAATGTATCTATAATTTTTGATTGCTCCATGCTATTTTATCTTCTGTTTTGGACATTATTGGGCTTTATTATTCACTTTTATATTATTTTTGGGACTAACCTATTAACCGGAGGCCCAACCCAGAATTGTTGTTTTTTTGCCTATTTCAGAGTTTCGCAGAAAAAGAATATCAAACGAAGTCCAAACGGAATGAAACCTTCGAGAACGTGATTTTCGGAATGAACATGATGCAGGAGACTTGGACCCTACGTCAAGCAACCAGCAGGGAAGCCACGAGGTAATGGGCGCGCCCTCCACCCTCGTGGCCCCCCTATTGCTCCACCGACGTACTTCTTCCTCCTATATATACCTACGTTCCCCCAAATGATCAGATACGGAGCCAAAAACCTAATTCCACCGTGGCAACCTTCTGTACACGGGATCCCATCTTGGGGCCTGTTCTGGAGCTCCGCCGGAGGGGGCATCGATCACAGAGGACTACATCAACACTGTCGGTGTTCTGGGAATGGGGGTACCCAGACTTGCCTGCCTGCGGCCTGCGGCATGGCT
The DNA here is from genome assembly GCA_021605145.1 of Aegilops bicornis. NCBI lineage: Eukaryota > Viridiplantae > Streptophyta > Magnoliopsida > Poales > Poaceae > Aegilops > Aegilops bicornis. Next base: position 489,859,612 of record CM038669.1, on the reverse strand, counting down.
CAAGGGGTGGCCCAGTACGGCCCATCTTCATCAGCACAAGCTCAAGACCCTCGCGAGGGGCCAAGCCTCATGAGGCGGGCGACAGAAGCTTCCTCGAGCACGGCCTCGTCAGGCTGGCTCGCGAGGAGGCGGAGAGATCAAGGCGGGTACCTCACGAGGTGCCCATGATGCAAGCCATGACGACCAAGGGCGCCAAAGGGCGCTGCATCACAGAAGTGTCCTCATTTCCTCTTTGGTGCAAAGGGGGAAAGCGCAGGCGAGAGCATCAAGCAAAGGCACCCGTTTCGGTGCAACAAGACCAAGACCGTCGCAACGGCAGGAAGGAAGTCATTGTGGAGCCCAAGCCGGCGTCACCGCTAGAGCCTTTGACAGGTGAGGACCAACTTTAGTCAGGATAAGTGTACTAGATGTTCCCCTTCAAAATGGCCAATTGTTGGCGCCCTTCCCGCTCAATATTTGGGAAGAGGCCCAGGGCCTCTGCCTATAAATAGGACTAGCCACCCACAGGGTAGAGGCATCTGAGAGAGATCCGGACATCTCATCTTAGCTTGATCCAACCCGATTGAGAGCCTAGCCACAAGAACACCTCACCCTCGCGAGGCTGTTCTTCATCAGCCCCTGAGGCAATCCACCACACCACACACTGGAGTAGGGTGTTACACCACAATGCTGGCCCGAACCAGTATAAACCTTGTGTCTCTTGTGTTGTTCTTTTGGTAGTTTAGATCCTAGCGAGGCGACGAGGCGCAGGTAGGTAGGGGGCGAGATCTCCACGCGCACCCAGAGTTCGAACATAGAGGGTCTGCCGGAACCCGAAATCCGACATTTGGCGCGCCAGGTAGGGGTGCGCCGGAATTCGTCTTCCGCCGCCCTGTTCTTCGCCGACCATCGCATCCATGTCAGACGCTGTCGGGCCCGCTGCCGAAGCGCCGAGCCGCTCGCTGCTGCGTCGCCCAGACGGCCCCGTCGGCGGCCGCCCGCCGTTCCTCGCTGTTGCCGTCAATGTCGCCACCGGCCCGGCGGGGAACGAGCAGCAAGCATCGTCCCAGCATCCGTTCGTGAGGCGAGACGGCCGTACCGCTACTCCTTCACTCGCCCCAGCTGGTTCTTCGTCTCGCGCGCTCCGCGCGCCCATAGAGGCTCAAGCTGCGCTCATCGTGGCAAACGAGCTCCTGCACTACTGCCCTGTCGACGACGTCTACGAAGAGTGGCTCGACCGCGTCGCCGAGCTCGTCCATGCCGCAGGGGGCTCTCCCGCGCCGTCCTTTTCGCTGCACCGCGCCCCGCCTGCTGGGCGATGAAGCCTCGAGCGCCTCAGCCGCCTCCCCTCAAGAAGGCGCCTTGGCCCCAAGGCGCGTGGGCCCCTGGCGGAACCCACTCTGTCCGGCGCCAACAAGCAGCAAGAGCAGAGCTGTCAAGAGGTCCCTCGCCCCAAGAAGCCGCCCGAGTGCTCCTCGCACTGCTCGTCACAACCAAGGCTCCTTCTCCAAAGACGCCTAAGACCTCACACTGCTCCAAGGCCGCAGCGCATGGGGACCCGCAAGACCAGGCTCTTCGTCACCAAAGGCCTCCCGTGGCCACAGCAGGCTGCCGCACCTTCACCACCGAGCTGCGCAGCTTCGCGTGGCCCGACAAGTTCAAGCCAGACCTGCCTCCTCGCTACGACGGCACGGCCAACCCTGCGGAGTTCCTTCAACTCTACGAGCTGGGCATCGAAGCCGCCAATGGGGACGAGAAGGTCATGGCGAACTGGTTTCCCATGGCGCTCAAGGACGGAGCCCGCACCTGGCTCCTGAACCTGGCTCCCGGCACGATCTCCTCCTAGGATGAGATGCGCACCCGCTTCATCGCCAACTTCCAAGGTACTCGTGACCGGCCTCCTGCCATGAGCGACATGCGGCGCATCAAGCAGCAGCCAGGGGAGACCCTACAGAAGTACATCCAGCGCTTCAACAACGCACGCCTCAAGTTCCCAAGGTGACCGAGGAGGCCATCATCTTAGCCTTCTCTGACGGTGTGCGTGACATCAAGATGAAAGAGGAGCTGGCAATGCATGAAGATCTGTGCCCTTCCTTGGAGCTGTTCAACTTGGCGACCAAGTGCGCCAGGGCTGAGGAAGGACGCCTTTCCCTCCTCGATCTACCAGCCGCAGACCCAGAAGAGAAGAAGCCCAAGGCCAAGGACGTGAAGCGCAAGGGGGCTGTCGTGCTCATGCGTAACCGCATACCAAGCGAGGCAGAGATCAGCTCGTGTCTTCCAAGGGCATCCGGTACTGTGTGTACCACGACCTCCACACCCACAACACCAACGAATGTCAAGAGCTCCGAGACGTGCGAGAAGGGAGAATCGTTCGACGCCCCGACCGCAACGATCGAGGCTACGGCCGAGGAGGAGGAAGAAACACAGGACGCTGGGAAGACCGTGGCCCTCGCCAAGGGTGGCGTGACCAGCCTCGCGAGGGAGGCTGGAGGGATCAGCCTCGCGAGGATCGCCCGCAAGGAAACGCAGGCCTCCCTCCTCTGCTGCCGCAGCCAAGGAGAAATGAGGACCATCATCAAGACGAGGGGGCTGGGGGCTTCCAGGAGCCGTGCACGATCGCTTGCATCCTGGGCGGAGCTCAAGCCCCAGCCTCTCAACGCATCTTCAAGCAGTTCACCCGCGAAGTGAATGCAGTCCTCCCCAAGCTCGAGGCCACGCGCCCTCTTAGGTGGTCAGCGTGCGCCATGACGTTCAGCTCAACGGATCAGCTCAAGTGCGCGGCCACAGCCGGAGTCCTCCCGATGCTTTGTTCCCCAATCATCAGCAACGTGCAAGTCACCAGGACCCTCATCGATGGCGGAGCAGGGGTCAATGTCATGTCCGAAGAGACATTCAACAATCTCCAAGTGCCTTACAATCAGCTTTAGCCAACCAAGCCTTTCTCTGGAGTCACCGATGGCTCCACGGTTCCGATTGGGCAGGTCCGCCTCCCCGTCACCTTCGGGGCGCGCGACAACTACCGCACCGAGCTCATCGACTTCGATGTCGCCCACATTCGCCTGCCATACAATGCCATCCTCGGGTACCCAGCTCTGGCCAAGTTCATGGACATGACTCATCGCAGCTACAACGTCCTCAAGATGCGAGGAAGCGACGGAGTCATCACGGTGCCTTGTGAAGAAAAAGACGCAGTATGCTCCCTGGAGCGAGCTTTTCAAACCGCGTCACTTGAAGACCCAGATCGCAGGAGCGGGAGGCTCCCCGAGACTGCTCCCGAGAAGAAGAATACATCGCCAGACCCGACCCCTCGGGAGGCAGGCCCCTCAACGTCCGTGCCTGTTCAAGGGGCACCTCCTTCTGTCGCATAGGAAGGCGCGCCCGGCGCCCTCCTCAAGCAAGGCTCGGGGGCTCTCTCCTGGAGGGCCACCGACCTTGGTAAGGTCACGAGGGAGGCGCTTGGGCACCACTTGGAGGCGTGTTTCAAAGCACGTTTCCCTCAGGAAGGAGCGAGGAAAGGAGGGCCAAACCCTCAGGAGTTCGTCAGCCAGATCATTCAGGAGCTGCAGGAGTCAAAAGTCATGAGTGGCAGCCGCCGCTTACCCGCCGTAGCTCCCCATCCAGGCGAGGATGGTGGGCTGCACGTCTGCATCGACATAACAGGGCTCAACCGAGCCGCCTCTCAGGAGCACTTCTGGCCCTCACGCGTGGGGAGCTGTGAAGGTCCACCCACAGCCACGCTCAGATGCCCTACAACAGGCCGAACGCGGCCGCCAGCGCCTCCTGGGGAGCATCCTGGAGGCCCAAGAGGCCATGCGTTCCGCAGTCCTGGCGGAGATGGAGACGGTCCGCGAGGAGCCACCAGTGCCACCGGAGCCTCCCGAGGCTCCTGGGCCTGGGGGCTCATGAAGATCGGCTTCCGCAGCCCACGACGTCCGCTACTTCAGCATCCCTTCGTCTTCAACGTTATCAGGTGACATCTAAGTTTCATTTCCAGCTGGGAGCGCCCCCCAGGGCTGCATCATTCCCAGGCCGCGTGGGTCCGTCCCTGCAGCGTGTATCCCTTTTACTTCATGTTCCTAGCTTACTTTGTTGGGGGCGCCCCTCGGGCTGCATCATCCCCAAGTCGCTCGGGCCAGGCCCAGCGGCATCTACCCCTCTTGTGTTTATTTCGGGTCATGCGTTCGACCCATCATGATTGTTATTTGATGCCTGTCCACGACACCCCTTCTTCCTTCATGTCGGCCGCTTGCACGTTAAAGGGGGGGGGTACCTGAGCATCGCGACTCATGGGCTCCTACTGGCTCTCCAGCCCTCACCCTCTGGCCTTGTCCAAGGCATCGCGACCTGGCATACCAGCCGACGGCCGAGACCCGCCGAGGGCCGGGACCCGAGGACGAGAGCGCCCGGCATCTAACCAAATTTGCAGGAACACATCACAAGTTAAGGCCCAGTGCCAGGCGCAACCCGCCTTGAGGTAGGGCCCCGTGAGTCCCGCGCTGGCTCACGGGTGCCCAGATACACCTCGTCAGGCCCTACCATGCTAGCCACATGTCAGGGCAGGGTTGTACACGCCCTAGGGTCTCCTCCCAGAGGGGAGCCCCCTCCCACGCACCAGTGGAAGCACCATGCTCCGCGCTGGCTGACGACACTGCCGAGGAGCGGCTATGCCCGTACACATACGGAAGCGCTATGCTCCGCGCTGGTGATAAACAACTGAGGGTGGCCCCCGGCCGCATCAACCTCAGGGAGCCCAAAGCTCAATGTCTAGCCTCATCACAACGCCTCCCCTCAGGAGTGTCGCGCGAGGGGGCTGGGCACGGGGGCTACGCCTGGGTCACGCCCAGACGCACGCCACCCAGCCAGGCCCCTCGGGCCTGGTTCGTCGCACGTCCCTTCCCGAGCGAAGCCAAGGTACGAAGGCCGTTTGAACGTCAAGGGGACTCTCGAGCATCGCGACTCAGAGCCTAACTGGTCACGTAGCCCCTCACTCCTTAGTTCGAAGGCTAACGGCGGTTGAGGTATGCGCTGGGCGGGCTCTGTAGACGAGAATGGTAAATTCACCCACACATCTCACCTCCCTACTTGCTGTTCAGGCGCCAAGGGGGACTCTTGAGCATCGCGACTCAGGAGCCTAACTTGTCACGTAGCCCCTCACTCCTTGGTCCCGTCCTGGTTTCCGGTCGGGGCTAATGGCGGCTGAGGTATGCGCGGGGCCGGGCTTTGCCGGCGTAGAACATAAGCAAGTAGGAAGGAAAAGCGCAAATCTCAAGGAATTTAAAAGCAAATATTACAGTCCATAACTGTTGTTACAAGACCAAACGCAAGTTTAAACGCCTCCCCGAGGCATGATGCATGTTGCAGGAGCTGAAAGCAGAACAGGAGCCACAAAGGAGTCACTCGTTGACGGCGGAGTTGCGCTGGGCGGGTTCGCCTCGTGAAGCCTCAGGATCGGCAGCGCCTCTCTTCGGCTTGGTGCTGAAGGCCCGGAACTTCGCCAGAAGAGCCTCCGCTCGACCCTTCACGGCCTCAGCAGCGGCAGCGGCAAGCTAGCCGCTCATGGGCTCCAGCAGGCTGTCGAGGTCGACGTCGGGATCACGAAGGTAGACGTGGGTAAGGACGCGCGTCAGCCCTGCAAAAGACAGGACACAAGCCTCGGCCTCAGCCGTAGAGCCAAGGCCGAGGGTGACATCTTCAAGGGCGCGGATCAGGAAGGGAAGCAGCTTGGCAGGGCCATCCTCAGCGCCGGCCAGCGGGCTTTCCAGGCCGCTGTCGTAAAGCGACCTCAGCAAGGTGCGAGACTTCACCTCCATCTCCGCGAAGGCCACGCAGTCCTCGGCGAGGACCCGCGCCTTGCCGTCCAGCTCGACCCTCTTCGCCTCCAACTCCTGTTCCAGCGCACCCAGGCGGTCACGGCGCTTGTTAAGCTTGGCACCCTGGTCCTTGACGGCCGCCTCGCGAGCCTTCATGTCTTCCTCCTTCTCTTGGCGAATGCGGGCCTCCTTGGCAAGCTGGTCACGCAAGCCCTGCAGCTCGCTCTCCAAAGGCCTTGCAGCGACCTCGGACATCGGCTACCTCCCCAAGGCGGCGTCATGAGCAGCCTTCGCCTAAGGACGGCTTGCTTCTCCTCGTCATAAGTCGTCATGCCTTAACCAGCACCGCTCTAATCGGTTGCCGAGCGAACTCCAGGAGGCCAGCTCCAAGCACCCGCCACCAAGCGAGGGTCGGCGCCCGTAAGATCTTGCCGCAGCCGGTCCGGGGCTTCAGCAAAGAAGACGATCCAGATCGTGGAGGAGTCGGAGAGACAACATTTGGTGGAATAGGAGGAGAGGACGGCAGTGTAACCACAACATCCTGAGGCGGGACCTTCTGCGCCCCGACAGCTGCGGAAGGGGCATCAGGCAAGGATACCTCGGGAGTCGCTTGGGCCATGGGGGCTGAGCTCGCCCCAGCTAGCTCCGCCAGGCCTCACGAGGATGACCGGGCAGGAGAGGCCTGTGTCTTGCCGTCGCCTTCTTTCACGGGCGGAGGCACCGCCCCAGACGAAGCCTCAGGAGCTCCCTTCAGCTTCTTCGCCGCAGACGCCAGCCTAGCCAAGAAATACAGATATCAAGCCTCAACGACAAAGCAAGGAATAAAACAAAAATCAAGCACTTACTGGTCATCGCTCGCGGGCTCGAGCAACCTCCGGCCATACTTGAAGCCTGAGAGCCGGCTGCAGGGATCAGCCTCAAGAGGCCCAGAGCAGGAGGCACGCCCGCATGATCGCCGGAGCCGGGCAGACCCGGCGGGGACCAGCCCAGTCCTGTCCTTCTTCGATCGGGAGCAAGCTCTCGCCGCCCGCTCATCGCCATCCTCGCTGCCGCTTGGCAAGAGGCGGAGAGCTGGACCTGCGCCAGGGGAGGGGCGCTCTCGACTCCCCGTCGGTCGCCTCGGAGTCAGGCCCCTCCTCCCGCTCCTCTTCTTCCTCCTCTCCGCTGGAGTCGCCGGAGGACACGTTCACCGTCGCTAGGGCCGCCGGGTCCTCGGGAAACTCCGCGGGCACGGCCCGTCCCCATTGAAGACGGGCATGGAGTCCACCGCCTGCTCCCAATCATCTCGAAGGAACAGGGATACAGGAGCGCCCTCCAGCCTCGCCACGTCTCGCCCAACCAAAGATTGGAGGACCGCAGCCAGATCTTCGTCGGCCAAGACTGCGGGGGGCTCAAGGGCCTCCATAGCGGAAGGCGTGTCGACGGCGGAGCCACCTGGTGCTCCAGAACTCCCTCAGAGCGACGCCCGGTCGGCTTCATTGCCGCCATGTTGCCCAGCCATAGGTCCGCTGTTCATCTTCTCCAAAGACTGCTTCAAGGTGGGGATCCACGAGTTCCGCGGCGAGACCAATCGTCGGAGGTCGTGGGCTGCTCGTGCGGGCAGAATCAGCCAAGGATGGATGCGCCCAGCGTCTACCATGACCCACTTTCTCCTCGAAGCCCTCAATCCTCTTCCCGGCTTCGAGATGGCGTTGAGCTGCCATACGCCGACAAAGCTTCACAAGACGCCGGAGATGGGCCCGCGAGAGGTCCGAAGGTAGAAGTAGTGGCACAACAAGGCCACTGAGGGCTGCACCCCGACATGAGCCTCACAATAGTAGGCGAAGATCGCCAGAAGAAGAACAGAGTTCGGGTGGAGGTGCAGAGCTTGCAGTTTGTAATGGCGGAGGACAGAAAAGAAGAACTCAGAAGAGGGAGGCACCAGACCGGCAGCAATGGCGCTCACGAAGAGCAGATAGAAGGTGCTTCCTTGGCCCTCGGGAAGGGCGGAGCTGGCCCTGAGCACCGCTGCCCCATCGTTGCCTTGCGCCGCCACCATCCGGCGTGCCCGGGCAAGGCCCTTCTCCGACACGTTCGGCGAGTCCAAGGCGGGTAAGTACCAAGCTCTGGCCGGGGTCTGGCGAGGTGCCATGTCTTGCTAGGGCACGCGGTTGAAGTAGATCTGGAGATTTCGGAGGCAGGAAGGAAAGGCGCAAGAAAGGGGATCTGGGCAATGACCGGAGGAGGCAAAGGAGGCAAAGCCTAGATGGGTTCCCACTTTTGTCGGTTCGCGCAGTTGCTAAAGGCGCCCACGTCCAATCAACTGCCACACGGCGCCCGAGGCCGCAGGCTATTAGGGCCCGCGGCGCTTCGCACTTGCCCCTTCGCTTCTCTGCTCAGCCAAGTCCAGGCGCGCCTTGGGCTCGGGGGCTACTATCGGTGTTCTGGGAACGGGGGTACCCAGACTTGCCTGCCTGCGGCCTGCGGCGTGGCTCAAGGGGTGGCCCAGTACGGCCCATCTTCATCAGCACAAGCTCAAGACCCTCGCGAGGGGCCAAGCCTCGCGGGGCGGATGGCAGGAAGCTTCCTTAGGCACGGCCTCGTCAGGCTGGCTCACGAGGAGGCGGAGTGATCAAGGCGGGGTACCTCACGAGGTGCCCATGACGCAAGCCATGACGACCAAGGGCGCCAGGCGGGCGCCAGCCCGCGCAGTGTCCTCGTTTCTTCTTTGGTGCAAAGGGGGCAAGCGCAGGCCGAGAGCATCAAGCAAAGGCACCTGCTTCGTGCAACAAGACCAAGACCGTCGCAACGGCAAGAAGGAAGTCATCGTGGAGCCCAAGCCGGTGTCACCGCCAGAGCCTTTGACAGGCGAGGACCAACTTTAGTCAGGATAAGTGTACTAGATGTTCCCTTCAAAACGGCCAATTGTTGGCGCCCTTCCCGCTCAATATTTGGGAAGAGACCCAGGGCCTCTGCCTATAAATAGGACTAGCCACCCACAGAGTAGAGGCATCTGAGAGAGATCCGGACATCTCATCTTAGTTTGATCCAACCCGATCGAGAGCCTAGCCACAAGAACACCTCACCCTCGTGAGGTTGTTCTTCCTTGTACTGTTCTTCATCAGCCCCTAAGGCAATCCACCACACCACACACTGGAGTAGGGTGTTACACCACAATGGTGGCCCGAACCAGTATAAACCTTGTGTCTCTTGTGTTGTTCTTTTGGTAGTTTAGATCCTAGCGAGGCGACGAGGCGCAGGTAGGTAGGGGGCGAGATCTTCGCGCGCACCCCAGAGTTCTAACCTAGAGGGTCTGCCGTAACCCGAAATCCGACAAACACCATAGCCCCTCCGATGAAGTGTGAGTTGTTTACCTCAGACCTTCGGGTCCATCGTTATTAACTAGATGGCTTCCTCTCTCTTTTTGGATCCCAATACAATGTTCTCACCCTCTCTCGTGGAGATCTATTCGATGTAATCTTATTTTGCGGTGTGTTTGTTGAGACCGATGAATTGTTGCTTTATTATCAAGTTTATCTATGAACAATATTTGAATCTTCTGAATTCTTTTATGTATGATTGGTTATCTTTGCAAGTCTCTTCGAATTATCAGTTTGGTTTGGCCTACTAGATTGATCTTTCTTGCAATGGGAGAAGTGCTTAGCTTTGGGTTCAATCTTGCGGTGTCCTTTCCCAAAGGATGAGGGGCATCAAGGCACGTATAGTATTGTTGCCATCAAGGATAACAAGATGGGGTTTTATCATATTGCATGAATTTATCCCTATACATCATGTCATCTTGCTTACAGGCGTTACTCGTTCTTATGAACTTAATACTCTAGATGCATGCTTTGGATAGTCACGATGTGTGGAGTAATAGTAGTAGATGCAAAAGTGTGAGTCAGTCTACTTGTCTCGGACGTGATGCCTATATACATGATCATACCTAGATATTCTCACAACTATGCTCAATTCTGTCAATTGCTCAACAGTAATTTGTTCACCCACCGTAAAATACGTATGGTCATGAGAGAAGCCACTAGTGAAACCTATGGCCCCCGGGTCTATCTTCTTTATATTAATCTTCCAACACTTAGTTATTTACTTTGCCTTTTATTTTACTTTGCATCTTTATCATAAAAATACCAAAAATATTATCCTATCATATCTATCAGATCTCACTCTCGTAAGTGACCGTGTAGGGATTGACAACCCCTTATCGCGTTGGTTGCGAGGATTTATTTGTTTTGTGTAGGTGCGAGGGACTCGCTGCGTAGCCTCCTCTTGGATTGATACCTTGGTTCTCAAAAACTGAGGAAAATACTTACGCTTACTTTGCTGCATCACCCTTTCCTCTTCAAGGGAAAACCAATGCAAAGTGCTCAAGAGGTAGCAAGTGGCTTGGAGGTGGCATCGAGCTGTAGTCAGCCGGTGCCGATGTTGTAGCTCTAGTATCTCGTGGATCGGCACTGTAGCTGATCTCTGTCCTCAGGCACTCTAGCAAAAGCAGTTGTAGTAGACTTGCCCTTCTTCTCCTCTGCTTCCTCCTGAAGCTGCTCAACTGCTGTTTGAATCTCAGTTACGTTCACATCAAGGTCATAGAATTTCTTCTCAATAATCCTCTCCAAGCTCTCCTGGTTTTGAGTCAGGGTGGCCAATCCCTTCTCAATCCTCAAAGTGGATTGGATCAGATATGCAAGCTGGTCTTGCTTACTCTTCATGAACACTTGAGATGCTTCTTCAGCAGTTGGCATCTTTGCAGCTTTCTCTGCCCTTGCCTTCTCTCCTCCTTCAGAATCTCTCTTCATTGAGGGCTTGCCAAGAACTCTGGCAGTAGTGGTTCTTGCCCTCTTCTTCTTCTTGTCCTCACCAGCTGCCTCTTCTTCAGATTCAATGGTGAACTTCATAGTTTCACCTGTGGCAACTTTCCTTGGCTTTGACATTGGCATTCTTCTTGCTGGAGCTTTTGTTTTCAGTCCTGGCTTACTTGCAGCAGATGTGCCATATTCCTTTTTCAGCACTTTTTTCCTTGAAGTGGCTTCATCCTCAATAGCCACATAATCCTCATCATCAGAATCTGGGGTTCTCTTCTTCCTTGTCCTGGTGGCTGCCTTTGGCAAGTTACTAGGTGTTCTCCTGCTGCCCTCATCATAGCTGATGGAGGGACTAGTGCCCTCACTCATCTGAACCTGCTCTTCAGACTTGTTACATTTGTCACTTTGATCAGACATCTTCAGGAAAACTGTCAGCAGACCCTGTGAATAGGTTGTAGATGAGGTAGAGTAGATGAGCATCACAAAGTACGGAGGTTATGCAAAGCAATTGAGTCAAAAATATTAGTTTTAGTTCTCTACAGAAGTGATCTCGGAGCTACCAAATTGACAAACTCGGTGATACCGAAGCAACATTTGGAACCTAAACTAGTGAACTCGGTTGGGCCGAGTCACAGTTTGGTGGCACCGAGATTGCTAGGCTTTCACAGAATCTTGAACTCGGTCACACCGATATGCACGTTTCGGTTGTACTAAAAAGCCCATGTGCAATGGCCAAGGCCGAATCAGTGAGACCGATTTCTACATTTCGGTCAGTCCGAGATGAGTTCTGCAGGGAGCTAACCTTAAAATTTTCGAATCAATCTAGACCTAAGGAAGTTTTAGCTGGATGGATCAATCTCAATCGTGGCAAGATACATGGCATTGTCCTTGTGCTAGGAATCAAAGTGAAAAAGATAGCACAAGGTGTCGAACACTTACCCTAGAGCGGCGAGTGTTCGCTACGGCGGCAACGGTGCAGCAGATTGCCATTGACGGTGGCGGAGACCAGCGACGGGAGGTCGCTGGTGGCGAGAGGACGATCCGGAGACCCGAAGAGGCAGAGCAGGTCATGCGCGGATAAAGGGTTTCAAAAAAATTTCCAAATTCTGACCCATCAGTATATATAACCTGACCCTGTCGGTGTGACCGAGTGGAACAACTCGGTGGCACCGAGATGCAAAACTATAGTCAGTTACTGCAACTTGGTGTGACCGAAAGGTTCTAATCAGTTGCACCGAGATTGAAAACCTAGATCAACAAAGTGATCTCGGTAGGACCGAAAAGGATGATCGGTCAGACCGAAATGCAGAAAGAGGTTTTGGAAGTTTAAGCCTATGACGAATTGGGGACTCCGAGTGCTCCTCACACAGAGTGGTTCGAATCTGACTGGATCAAACTTTGTGATGTAGCATGAATAGAATTTGAGACAAGGAAAGCATAGAGCGCTAGAGGGAGTTCTTAGGCATTCTTGTCCATCCATTTAGCAAAAGAGAAAAAGCCAAACAATCAAAGCAACAAATGGATGTCCTCGAATGAGAAAAATATGCATCCAGCATGCTCACACAATAAAATGGCAAATGAAATATGTGACAAAGCATGCACAAACACTCTAGCATCTATCAAGCAATTGGCGATGACTAGGTCATCTATATATGAGTATATCGACTTAGGAGTCAAATGAGAACATTTGATCATAGGTCATACTCATCGTTTAAGCACAAGTGGGGTTACCACTTTTACATAAAGCATTGTTGTGCTCACACCATTAGAGTTGCTTTAGCTCAATTCTTAGAGTAAAGCTCCCCCTAGATGTGATATCCCCCCTAAGAGGGATGAACTAACCTTGGGTTTTGTCGATGATGCATTCATGTAGGTAATGAAGAAGTGGATGCTCAATGTTGATGTAGATCATTCGGAGCAATCCATTGGAGTGAGTTGCACTGTCAATACCTACACGGGTTAGTCCCACAAGGAACAAACAAGGATATCCATAGACATAGAGTGATGTTCACATATGATGATGTCCATGAAAGCATTAGGTTACCTTGTCCCTTGTCTTACCAACAAGAGGGTATGTGACTCCATGAACTAGTGCAAGATATGGAAGATGCTTGCACTTGTCCTTGCCAAAATGATAAGAGTGAAGTATGTTGGCAGAGTCACCCTCAAGAACTCTCTAGTTCTTCTTCTTAGTGATCCACACCATCTTGATGGGAATCCTTGGAGTTGTAGTCGTACTTGATGGAGTGGAACTTGATGTAGTCTTGGGAACCCACTTGACCAAGGCCTTAGGTGCTTCTTCAAATGCATCAATCTCCTCTTGAAGCTTGTCCTTGCCTTTTTGCTTGTGGTCTTGTGGTGGAAGGTCATCTTGAGCTTGTGTTCCTTGGAAAGAAGTAGGATCGTACTTCTCTTGTTGAGGAACAAACTTCGTCTTGGGGTATTGATCTTCTTCCCACTCAACTCCATTGGCATTGAACTTTCATTCAAAACCAACACCTTGATTCTTCCGGTGCCTTCCTTGCTTGTGTACAATTTCCTCAGATTTCTTACTTCCGGCAAGGCTCTTGTAAACACCTTTCTCTATAATTCCCTTAAATAAGCTATTTTGTTTCTCAAGTTTAACTTGGCTAAGAGAATCATTAGTGGAATCAAGAGAACTACTAGAAGCAACAACATTGGATTTAGCATGATTGTTGTTACTACTAGATGAAGAATCTTTCTTGTTCTTGTTGCTAGATTTAACTTGTGGCATGTAAGTAGACAAGAGTAAACGCTTGGCAATGTAAGAAGAACTTTTCTTTAAGATCATCATTGATTGCCTTTAAAAACTCATGTTCTTGCTCAAGGTTGAGCTTTTCAAAGCGTAGCTTATCATGAGTCTTTAAAAGTTCTCGATGATCTTCCAAGGTAGTTTCATGAGCTAACTTAAGAGTGTTTAGTTCTTTAGTTAGACGCTCAATCTCCTTCTTATCATCGTCATTCGTTTTATCTTGATTAGTATGATTAATAGCAAGTTCATCATAGTTTTCATAACTAGAGTTGTCAACAAGTAAATCATCATCTCCTAGCAAACCATCTTCATCACTATTGAAATCAACATACTCGGGGTGTGTTACCTTTGGACCTTTAGCCATGAAGCATCTCCCTCCTTCATTTGGTGAGTCAAATATGTCGTCTGAGTTTGTTGTCACAAGTGCTAGTCCGGCAACACCTTCATCTTGAGTATATTCGGAGTCGGAGTGATAACTTCTTTCGGAGTGATTGTCGGAGTCGGAACCGGATACCCATTCACCAACATGAGCTTGATGTCTTCCTTTTGTGTAGCTCCTTTATGACTTATCCTTCCTTTCCAAAACCTTGCTTCTCCGAGAGGGTCTTCGTTCATAACGATCATCTCTACTCCTTCTTTCTCTTGGTGGTGATTCTTCTGTTCTACTCCTTTTGGGAGAATCTTCTCTTCTTTTGTAGGGAGTCGTACACTCATTGGAATAGTGTCCGGGTCTTCCACAATTGTAGCAATTACGCTCACGACTAGAAGATCTTTTGTCACTGTAAGACCTTGACTTGGAGCTTCTTTCCTTGCTTCTACTCTTGTAGAATTTGTTGAAGTTCTTCACCATTAGACTCAATTCTTCATTGAAGGTTTGCTTCTCACTTGATGATGTGGGGGCTTCACACGAGTCTTTGTAAGCACCACTTGACTTGTTGTGGAGCTCTTCCTTATCCTTAAGTGACATCTCATGAGCAACAATTCTTCCAATGACTTCCGTTGACTTGAGATCTTTGTAATTTGGCATCATTTAGATCAATGTGCACACTGATATTTTCCATCCAAGGCTCTTATGATCTTCTTGATGATGAATCAATCAGTCATCTCTTCACTTCCTAAGCTGGCAATCTCATTTGTGATGAGAGCGAGCCTAGAGTAGATTTCGGCGACGCCTTCACCATCGTTTATTTTGAACTTGTCAAGTTGACTTTGAAGCACATCCAATTTGGATACCTTGACGGAGTTGGTACCTTCGTGCATATCAATCAAAGTATCCCAAATTTCCTTTGCATTCTCAAGACGGCTGATTTTGTTGAATTCTTCAGGGCACAATCCGTTGAAGAGAATATCACAAGCTTGAGCATTGTATTGCAGCATCTTCAACTCTTTCGCGGTAGCTTCACGGTTTGGTTCTCTCCCATCAAAGAATTCACCTTGCAAGCACACAATAGCCCAAACGGTCGGGTTATGTCCAAGAATATGCATTTTCATCTTATGCTTCCAACTAGCAAAATTTGTACCATCAAAGTAAGGACCTCTACGGTGGTAATTTCCTCGCTAGGCATACATACTCTCCTAGGTTGTGAAACCAAGGCTATCACCACCAAAAGCTATGGAAATCAAAGCAAATGGAGAACAAAGCTCTGATACCACTTGTAGGATCGAAAGTATGTCTAGAGGGGAGTGATTAGACTACTTGACCAAATAAAAATCTAGCCTTTTCCCAATTTTAGTTCTTGGCAGATTTTAGCAACTTTGCACAAGTCAAGCAATCAACCTACACATGCAATTCTAAGAGTATAGCAGCGGAATGTAAAACAATTGCATATGAAGGTAAAGGGAGGAGTTTGAGGGAGAAAACACAATGTTGACACGGAGATTTTTATCCGTGGTTTCGATAGGTGGTGCTATCGTACATCCACGTTGATGGAGACTTCAACCCATGAAGGGTAACGGTTGTGCGATTCCATGGAGGGCTCCACCCACGAAGGTTCCACGAAGAAGCAACCTTGTCTATCCCACCATGGCTGTCGCCCACGAAGAACTTGCCTCACTCGGGTAGATCTTCATGAAGTAGGCGATCTCCTTGCCCTCACAAACTCCTTGGTTCAACTCCACAATCTTTACGGAGGCTCCCAAGTGACACCTAGCCAATCTAGGAGACACCACCCTCCAAGAGGTAACAAATGGTGTGGTGATGATGAACTCCTTGCTCTTGTGCTCAAACGATAGTCTCCCCAACACTCAACTCTCTCTCATAGGATTTGGATTTGGTGCAAAGAAGATTTGAGTGGAAAGCAACTTGGGAAAGGCTAGAGATCAAGATTTATGTGGTTGGAATGGAATATCTTGACCTCAACACAAGTGTAGGTGGTTCTCTCTCAGAAAATGTATGTTGGAAGTGTAGGCATGTTTTGATAGCTCTCTCCATGAATGAAGAGTGGGTGAGGGGTATATATAGCCTCCACACAAAATCTAACCGTTACACACAATTTACAAAACTCGATGGGACCGAATCATGAACTCGGTCGGACCGGTTTAGTTCAAAATGTGAATGTTAGGATTTTCGGTGGGAACGACATGTCAACTCGGTGGGACCGATTTTTTAGGGTTAGTGCATAACGTAATCTTGGTGAGACCGGTTACACAAACTCGGTGAGACCGATTACACAAATTCCGTGAGACCGATTTTGGTAATAGACTAACCAGAGAGTTGGTTAGGCAAACTCGGTGGGACCGATTCGATCATCTCGGTTGGACCGAAACGTTACGAAAGGGAAACAGGGAGTTTGCATTGCAATCTCGGTGGGACCGATCGCTCATCTCGGTTTGACCGAAACGTTACGAAGGGAAACAAAGAGATTACAATCCCATCTCGGTGAGACCGAGATCCCTATCAGTGAGACCGAAAAGACTAGGGTTTCTGGCAGTGGCTATGTCAAGTGAACTCGGTGGCGCCGGATAGAAAGTTTTGGTGGGGCCGAGTTTGACTTTTGGTTTGAGACATATGTGGATATGAGAAAGTAGTTGAGGGTTTTTGGAGCATATCACTAAGCATTTTGAGCAAGGAACTCATTAAGCAACACCTCACCCCCTCTTGATAGTATTGGCTTTTCCTATGGACTCAATGTGATCTTGGATCACTAAAATGAAAAATGTAGAGTCTTGTGCTTTGAGCTTGAGCCAATCCTTTTGTTCTTGGCATTTTGAGGGGTCCACTTTTCTAATCCATGCCATGCAAATCATTGAGCTTTCCTAAAATATTTATCTTGAAACAGCATTAGCTCAATGAGCTATATGTTGTTAGGAATTACCAAAACCACCCAGGGATAGTTGCACTTTCAACTACACCAGGAATAACTGGAACCAAATATGGCCTTTCAAACTGGTATTGATGTAGTCGAGCAGCACAGTTCCGACTTGCACATAATGAACCACACATTGTGAATGACTGAAATAAACAAGGCATAAATGACCAGTATAACGACCAAATATAGCCATTGAAAACTAGACAGAGTCTCATCAAGCAACCAACCTAACAAGCAAATACAGATAAACAGGGCATATGCTTGAAAACTGGACAAATGCTCACTACAACCAACCTAACAAGCAGATAAAGATAAACAAGGCATCTGCTTGATAACTGGAGAAATGATAAAAAAGCAACCTAACAACCAAATACAGATAAACAAGGCATCTTCTTGATAACTGCACAAATGCTAAAAAAAGCAATCTAACAACCAAATACAGATGAACAAGGCATCTGCTTGATAACTGGACAGATACTCACTGCAGCCAAACTAAGAACCAAATACAGATAAACAAGGCATTTGCTCGATAACTGAAAAAATGCTCACTCCAACCAACCTAACAACCAAATACAGATAAACAAGGCATCTACTCACTATAAACAACCAAATATAGCCATTCGTGAAACTAAAGTGGACAATTCATACTTAAACATCACATAGACCTATTGAACAATACATTTTTGCATAACTGAAATAATTAAACATGGCACAGTTAAAGCACCGCACGGCAAATGCTACTACAACAAAGGGTACGGGTTGGCAAGCTAGAAAAGGTAATATTTGCTGATAGAATGTTGCCTCACATTTCATGGACGGGATCCTTCCAGTTGGAAGAACATAGACCCATGGTGCGCTCTCTGATGTCACAGATGGGTTGTTTCACCTTGGAAGAACCTTCGTGCGTGCCCTCCTCCTGGTCGAGGTCGCGGTCGATGAGATCTGACTTGGCAATTGAGGATCCCAAGCCGCGCCGTAGAACGTGTCCTTCAGAAGTGACAAAATGGGCTCGATGGCGTATAAAGCTTGCAAATCCTTGACCGCTTGGCGGAGGAGATCAGCGGCAGGGCCGTTGAAGAGATCGACGGCGGTTGAACCAGAGGTTTGGGGATGGACCACTTAACCTGTGACATGGCCCGCGTGAAGCCGTCGGTGTGGACGAGCTTGATGTCGTAGCCAGCTTTCCCGAGATACAGTAATACGCTAGCCCGCTGACATGAAGCCTTCGGCATGGCAACATAGTGAACATCTTTGCTGGCTTCCGCGGTGACGTGTTGTTCCGGGATCGACAGGTCGGGGCGAACGGCGGCCACCTCGCCAACGAGAGTAGGAGACGCCATGATAAACCTCTTCTTGGCCGAATGCTTGTCGGGCTCCCCAGGATACATGGTCGAGCTTAGGCTGCGACATTCTGGAGCAGGGGATGTGGATCTGGTAGGGAGGGACACCGCATGCCTCATCTAGAAACTCAGGGGAGTGGGGCGACGGTATGGGAATCGCTGGATAACCTGAACTTTATTATCTAAGCTAGGAGGAATATGTAGACCGGCAGGGTTGGCGGCGCCGACGGCGGCGGCCGCGAGCTAGGGTTCGAAGGAGGGTGGGGGGGGGGCGGGTGGGGGCTGTGGAGGGGGGTGTTTGAGGATACGTCGCGGCTACTGAAAATTTTAGTAATGGTGGGTGGAGATGGTGGTGGATGAGGGAGGGCGACGGTTCAGATGCCTCGGCTACTGCAATTTTACTATAAGGTCGGTGCTGGAGGAGTGTGGGCGACGGTTGAAGTACGGCGGCTACTAAAATTTGGGTAAAGGAATTAATGCGGGACGGCAGTGCCCAAGATCGCGCACTGTCCAATAACAATATGCGTGTATGATTATAAGGAAAAGTGGCGCGGATCCTCCAATTTTTGCAACGCTCAAGGTGGGTAGTTTGTTTTTTATATTTCTAGCTAGTTGGTCTATCGCACACGGTTCGTCCTAATTTCCAAGTAAACTTACCCGCCTTTAGCTTCTCAGTGGTGTGTTTTACAACAGACTTGCATCACACACGGTTAAGCCAAGATTACCTCCACCCTTTGCTCGCGCTTGCGCGGTCGTGGTGATTTCAGCGCACTTGCATCGCACACGGTTGAGCCAGTACCTGCACTCTTTGCTCGCGCTTGCACGGTCGTGGTGATTTCAGCGCACTTGCATCGAACACGGTTGAGCTAGTACCTCCACCCTTTGCTCACGCTTGCGCGGTCGTGGTGATTTTAGCACACTTGCATCGCACATGGTTGAACCAGTACCTCCACCTTAATTTGCTCACGCTTGCGCGGTCGTGGTCATTCACATCGCACTTGTATCGCACACGGTTTAGATATTATACCCCGTGTCCATTTATGATCATCAGAGTCTTTGCAGCAAAAAATAACGTTAGTGAGGGTCAAAAGACAGCCACACCAACATGTGGCCAAAATATATATGAGTGAAAAGGGTGGTATGTGATGTTCAAAATTCCAATGCACAACTTTGACCCCGCGGGCCCACGGTTGGGCGCGTCATTGAAGATCCATGAGAGGGGCCAGAAGTCAAGAACCACCAGTAAGTGGCCAAAAATATGTATGAATATTGGGGATGTTTAAAACTTCAAATACACAATGCATAACTTTGGTGGCACCTGCCTAGCAAACCCGAAAGCACCCTAACAACCACCTAGCTAGGATATATATAATGACATAACGTCGTACCTAGCTAGGATGCTTGGCCCACCACCTCCCACTTCGTGTCGGTAAGGATGCACGTAATGATCGATACTTTGGTCATACATGCATGTCGCCATGACCTACCATAAGACGGACCAATGAATCTTTCGTTTGGTCAAATGACAGTTTTTGTTGTCGATAAACCGCTAGGGCCAAATAGATTGAACCATCATAAACATCGCACGAGAGGGACCACAAAACCAGCACCTCTTGCCTGCGGCCCAAAATGATGTACGTTGAGAAGGGGTGATGTGTGTTTTCAATATAGAATAATGTACAATTTAGATGTGGTGCCTACCTCTCGATACTGAACAACAACCATGAAGGCAAGGTAGTTATGACGAGATACGCAGGGTTTGATGTAGGTCGAACCCAGCAATCCGAGCATCTGGGAGGGAATCCTGACAACGCATGAGCTCGAGCTTTGGTTGACCGACATTTGACGGTGACTGGCCCTAACATGAACTAGGAGGAATCCATTCATGGCCAACACATACCCCTCATTATCGGTCAAAGGGATGATATATATACACTCGGGGAGCCCACAGATATCTCGTATGCGTCACAAAAACCGCGCACAAGGGAGACGTGGTCAATCGAAGACCCGTATACACTGCATGCGGCTGAAAATATGTATGCGTCACGATGGTGTATGATGTGTTTAAATCCCAAATGCACAACCCGATGGGCCACGCCAAGTACATTACAAACCGAACACCGTACCCGACTCCAAGCCTGGTTCAATACCTATGATGTCAGTTTCCCAACTTCGAGACGGCAGCGGGGGGGGGGGGGCACGCATGCGCTCGAACTTTATTTTGTCTAGCATGGGACACATCTATATATATATATATATATATATATACGTATATATGTATATATATATATAGACACACACACACACACACACAACTATACACATATATAGTGTGCGAATAACTATGAAAGTTGCTCGTTGGATGAAGCCAATCCAACGGTACAGAGATGGCAAATCCGAGCACTACTGGTCGTTGGATATCATCTACATTCCACCAGATTCTGCCACATGTACAATCTAGAATACTCCATGGTTGAACTTAAGCATAATGCACAAACCTCAAAACACAAGAACTTCTCCATTGTTCTCTAGAATCTTCCATATCTTAATTGCCCAAACCTTGTTTTCTAAATGAATTGTCACTTTTTATTTTTACCTTTACAATACACAATTCCATGAATCTTAAAATAGTTTTTTTACAAAACTAATTGATTTTGGATGAGATGAACTATAAGAATTAAACGAACATCTACGTCATGCATATTTGGGAGAAGAGGCAGGAAACCGATGAGAGGAGTGGCGAGAGACGGTAGCCTGTTTTGAATGAAAACCTACTATTAGAGAAGGAAGCGTGAGCTACACGACGCATGCGCACAGTGCTTACCCATGTACTGCATGTGCTGTCGAAAGGGCTCAAGGTTGCCGTTCGATCTGGGAGCATCCAACGGTGCACACGTACAGTCCGTGGGGTTTGGGTTCTGGCCAGTCAGAACGCAGGACTCAAATCGCGTGCGCAGCAGGGGGGTATCATACGGAAACCAACATTCGGTGGAAACCGTTGAAAACCACGAGCAAAAGATGTTTTGAAGTTTAAAAAAAATTAAAAAAATGCGGGATGTTAAGAGGATGAAGTTTTATTGGCACACAAAATTTCAAGTTGAAACACATTAAGAGATGTGAGCTCTGAAAAAGACGAAAATCAGTGTTGAATAGTAATGTCACTATTCAGGGCGGAATTTGTCTTTTTCATAGCTCACATCTCGTAATGTTTTTCAACTTGAAATTTTGTGTGCCAATAAAACATCACCTTCTTAACATCCCACAGTTTTTTCATATTTTTATGAAACTTTAAATATGGTTTCCACGAAGTTTTCATTGAATATCGGCTTTCGTGAGTGAACCATGTGCTATTTGAAAACATTTTGTGAGAAGAATCTCGGTTTTTAAATCCCCATAAATCCAAAACTAAGCTGAAAATCGTGAAACCTGCCATGGTGTCACGACATATGTCGAGGAATTTTTTTCGTCCATTGTGGCGCATGTTTTATTACAAGCCTCTTACAAATCGGAGCTTTTCTCAAAGAAGCCTCGTGGTTCCGATAGGGAAACGTGTCCCCCTTGTGGGCGAAACATAATCACTGCCTCTTTTCACCTTGTATTTTCTTCTACGGGCAACATGGAACGACAGGATATCCGTGCTGAAATTTAAACTTATTCAGGGTTCGTTTGGCCTTTTTATACACTAATTTATTTCCCTAGGCATTTAATGTCCATAATTCAAATCTAAACTACAAATGCATGCTCCAGTTCACCAAAATGGCTAGAAAAATTATACATGTGTCCTTGGGTGCATGTTTAGGTCCCATGCCAAGAATGGGAACGAATTACAACCGTACTGGTGTCATGGCTCGTACTCAAACATTTCGAATCTTGGTTTTTAATTCCGCATAAATCCTAAACTCAGCAGAAAGTCATCAAAGGTGGCATGGTGTCACGTCATGGCACATATTGTCGTGGTAAAAACATTGTCCAATTTGGGCCAAGCTTTATTACAAACCTCTTACAAAAACTGGAGCTTCTCTCAAAAAAGCCGCATGCTTCTGATAGGGAAACGTGTCCCCTTGTGGGCGAAACGTAATCACTACCTCTTTTCGCCTTGTATTTTCTTCTACGGGCAACATGGAACCATGGGATATCTGTGCTGAAATTTAAACTTATTCAGGGTTCGTTTGGCCTTTTTATACACTAATTGAGTTTCCTAGGCATTTAATGTCCATAATTCAAATCTGAACTACAAATACATGCTCCAATTCACCAAAATGGCTAGAAAAATATACATGTGTCATTGGGTGCATGTTTAGGTCTCATGCCAGGAATGGGAACGAATTACAACCGTACCGGTGTCCTGGATCTTCCTCAAAATTTCGAATCTCGGTTTTTAAGTCCCCATAAATCCTAAACTCACCAGAAAGTCATCAAAGGTGGCAAGGTGTCATCTCATGGCACATATATGTCGTGGTGAAAACATTGCCAATTTGGGCCAAGCTTTATTACAAACCTCTTACAAACCAGAGCATGTCGCAAGAACCCTCGTGGTTTTGATAGGGAAACGTGTCCCCTTGTGGGACAAACGATAATCACTCCCTCTTCTAGCCTCGTATTTTCTTCTACACGCGACACAGAACAACTGGAGATTCACGCTAAACTTTGAAATTATTCAGGGTTCGTTTGACCTTTTTTATTCATTAATTTAGTTTTCTAGGCATTCAATGTCCATCATTCAAATCCGAACTACAAATACATCCTCCAGTGCACCAAAATGGCTAGAAAAACGTACATGTTTCCTTGGGATGCATGTTTAGGTCCCATGGAATGAATGGGAACAAATTCAACCGTCTCGCTGTCCTGGCCTTGCCACAAACATTAGGAATCTCGGTTTTTAAAAGTCTGTAAGTCCAAAACTCACCAGGAAATCATGAACATGGCATTGTGTCACTACATGGTATATATAATTGTCCAATTTGGGCGAAGCTATATTACAAGCCTTTTACAAACCGGAGCCTGTCGCAACCCTCGTGGTTCCAGTAGGGAAACATGCCCCTCTTGTGGGCGAAACGATAATCGATGCCTCTTCTCGCCTTGAACTTTGTTTTCTACAGGCAACATAGAATAACAGGAGTGTTGGGCTGAAATTTGAAACTGTTCACGGTTCGTTTGGCCATTATATATATATATATATATTACTAATTAGTAATTTTTCTATGCATTTAATGTAGTCCATAATTCAAATTTGAACTATAACCACATGCTCCAGTGAAGCAAAATGGGTGGGAAATCGTACATGTGTCATTGGGTGCATGTTTAGGTCTCGTTTAAGGAATGAGAATGAATTACAAACTTGTCGTCGTCCTGAAACAATGAGAATCTAGGTTTTTAAATCCCAGTAAATAAAAAAGTCACCCAAAAAACATGAAACTTGGCATGGTTTCATGACATGGCACATATATGCTATGGTAAAAAAAATCGTCTAGTTTGAGAAGAGGTGCACACATTAGTAGCCAACGAAGTCCTTTTTGAAACAAAAAGCTGACACGTTAATATCGCAAACGGTTGTATTATATTTACCGTCTCGAAATTTAACCATACTCGGTGGCATGCGTGCAGCTGTTTGATTAGACAGGGCGAGCGCGAGAAGTCCGCCGTGCAGGATCGATGGGACGCGTGCGAGAAGTCCGCCATGCAGGCTCGACGAGACGCGTGCATCCTGTCCACCTCGTAGGCTCGACGGGACACGTGCGAGCAGCAAGGCCGCCCATGCTCACCGGGAAGTGAGCTCTTTGACCTCCATGCACCAGCCGCCGCCCGCCTCGCTCACAACTTCTCCATTAATGGGTTAATTAAAGCACCTGGACGGAGGGTGTTTGCTTGTGATCCCATGGCAACATTTGCTTTGTTCATGTTTTCAACTAGTATTCCGCCCTACTTTAAATTGCCACATAGGGCAACGAATAATACGACCACAAATAAAATGGAAATGGATAATACAACGACAAATTTACAATGGTGCACATAATAATTGTCTTACATATTCCGGATAATTTAAAATGCCACATGCGGCAAAGCCCGGAAGACACGGGGGCAAGAGAAGAAGGAAATTGCAGACAACAATCTGGGTCGCTACTGTCTCTACTCGTCGATGGATCACCGGGTGGCGAAATCCTGGAGCTCCTTCTTCAATTCCTCATGACTTTGCTTGAAAGCAGCCACGGATTCCTCCAACTACTGCTCGCGCTTGATCCAGAGCTTACTCAAGCCACCCATCAGTTCCTCGATCCAATGATCTCCAGCCCCGCCTCCCGGACGACCCTCGAAGAAGCTAAGAGATCCACCGCAGCAAGGACCAGGCTCACTCCCCGAACACCAGCACCAGTGTTTGGCAACACCGGCCTCAACCAAGAGCCCGGGGGCTGGCCCCAAGCTCTTCCATTCGGCATGACCAACGAGAAGTATGGAACGAAGCAGGAGCAGCGCAAGGATGGATGACTCTGCTCTCCCTTCGCCCCTCCTTTTATAGGCGGGGCGGGGAGGGGAGCAGCTCCCTCAACGGGCGACCACCATCCTCCTCCACCAATTCAAGATGGTCGGGCCCTCGCCTTGGTGCTCTTCCTTGCCACGCACCTCCGTTACCTACCCCACGCGATGCATGCCGCATTTGTGGCTAAGGATAAGGATGTGGTGGGAAGAGTGAATTGGCAGTTTCTACCCCGTGCGTTAAAGTCATTCACGGGCCATTACCAGGGCGGCCCCACCACTATTGGCTTTACGCGATGCGCGGGGAAATCGGAAACTGTCCTGAAGTCAAGATTAATGAAGAAGCAATGAAGACCCCAAGAGGCCAGCCCCTTCCGCACCCTCGCCTGTGCACTTATTAGGCCCTAACTCGACGATGCTCAGCAAGCGTCGGCAGGCCCGGGCTTCGTCGATGTAACACACCACAGGTCATTGCCCGGTGTGCCGCACGCACGGAATAAGGTTAAGTTACTAACCCAAGTGAGGGTACAAGGGACCAAGATTATTAAAGGACCAACATGCAGATCAAGAGGACCAAAGTCAAGCCAGAGAAGCAAGATACCACCAGGAGAAAAGCCTCCCTTGCCGGGCAGGCGAGCTCGACAAGGGCGGGATCACCCCCGAACGCAGATGGCCAAGACGTCCTGGCAGGGCCTGCCGGGACTCACGGTGGCGAAACCAACTCACCAGCCACTCCGCCACGACCCACGTTGTCAATCAGTGTAGTGGAAAGCCGCAAAGTGACTAAGTGGCAGCCATTCGCCACATCGCGACCTCTTTCTACAGAAGATACCTACAGATGACACCCGTCCTGGGACGTGTCAAGCGAGCAGGCGTGGAGCTGGCAAGGTATCCCGGCAAGGCTTGCCGAGCAAGCAACGATGTGACGCTAAGTGGTGCATTTAATGCGCCCTGTCAGCCTGCAGAGTTAGGTATGATAGCATTGTTTGCTATCCTATCAATGCAAAATGACTACTTTGCCATTGTGGTGACCCCTTAATCTATAAAAGAAGGCCCATGGCAACCGTAGAGATGGTTAGAAGGTTGGAAAACTCACACCCCCATACGTCCGTAGCCACTGCCGCCCCTGCCGGGCAAGTGTACTACGCTCCACCACCATCATTCCACCATCAATCCACCAAAGCAGGAGACGCCTCACAGCGGCCCGAACCTGGGTAAAATTGCCTATGTGATCTCTGCCGTGCTGCCCCCACGCTCGTTTGCTCTTTATGCAACACGACGCCCCCTGAAAGTGCAACTATCCCTGGGTGGTCTTGGTAATTCGTAACAACATATAGCTCATTGAGCTAATGCTATTCCAAGATGAATACTACCTCTCTCTCTCAGTTTACAGGGCATGCACATATCTCTAGGTCGTCAATTTGACCAAGCTAATACAAGTTATATATTACAAAAATTATACCAATATAAACTTCAGATGTTCTATGTTAAAATGTATAATTTTTGTGTTATATAGTTTATATTAGGATGATAAAATTGGCAACCTAGGTATACGCATAGGACTTGTAAACTGAAATGGAGGTAGTATTTCAGGAAAGCCCAATGATTGGCATGGCATTGATTAGAAAGTGGACCCTTCAAAATGCTAAGGACAAAAGATTGGCTCAAGCTCAAAGCACAAGACTCTACATTTTCAATTTTAGTGATCCAAGATCACATTGAGTCTATAGGAAAAGCCAATACTATTAAGAAGGGATGAGGTGTTGCTTAATGAGGTTCTTGCTCAAAATTCTTAGTGATATGCTCCAAAACCCTCCACTACTTTCTCATATCCACATATATCCCAAACCAAAAAGTCCAACTCGGCCCCACCGAAATTTCATATCCAGAGCCATCGAGTTCAGTTGACATAGCCACTGCCAGAAACCCTAGTCTTTTCGGCCTCACCGATAGGGATCTCTGTCTCACCGAGATGGGATTGTAATCTCTCTGTTTCCCTTCGTAACGTTTCGGTCAAACCGAGATGAGCGATCGGTCCCACCGAGATTGCAATGCAAACACTATGTTTCCTTTTCGTAACGTTTCGGTCCAACCGAGATGAGCGAATCGGTCCCACCGAGTTTTCCTAACCAACTCTCTGTTAGTCTATTACCAAAATCGGTCTCACCGAGTTTGTGTAATCGGACTCACCGAGATTACGTTATGCCCTAACCCTAATGATATCGGTCCCACCGATTTGACGTGTCGGTCCCACCGAAACACCTAACGGTCACATTATGAACCAAATCGGTCTGACCGAGTTCTTTGAATCGGTCCCACCGACTTTGGTGATTTGTGTGTAACGGTTAAATTTTGTATGGAGGCTATATATACCCCTCCACCCACTCTTCATTCGTGGAGAGAGCCATCAGAACATGCCTACACTTCCAACACATATTTTCTGAGAGAGAACCACCTACACTTGTGTTGAGGTCAAGATATTCCATTCCAACCACATAAATCTTGATCTCTAGACTTCCCCAAGTTTCTTTCCACACAAATCTTCTTTCCACCAAATCCAAATCCTGTGAGAGAGAGTTGAGTGTTGGGGAGACTATCATTTGAATCACAAGAGCAAGGAGTTCATCATCAACATAGCATTTGTTACTTCTTGGAGAGTGGTATCTCCAAGATTGGCTAGGTGTCACTTGGGAGCCTCTGTCAAGATTGTGGAGTTGAACCAAGGAGTTTGTAACGGCAAGGAGATCGCCTACTTCGTGAAGATCTACCCTAGTGAGGCAAGTCCTTCATGGGCGACGGCCATGGTGGGATAGACAAGGTTGCTTCTTTGTGGACCCTTCGTCGGTGGAGCCCTTTGTGGACTCGTGCAATCGTTACGCTTCGTGGGTTGAAGTCTCCATCAACGTGGATGTACGATAGCACCACCTATCGGAACCACGGATAAAAAAATCTCCATGTCAACATTGCGTTTGCTCCTTCAAACTCATCCCTTTGCATTCATATGCAATTGTTTTACATTCGGCTGTTATACTCTTAGAATTGCATGTGTAGGTTGATTGCTTGACTTGTGCTAAGTTGCTAAAATCTGCCAAGAACTAAAATTGGGAAAAGGCTAGATTTTATTTCGTCAAGTAGTCTAATCACCCCCCCCCCTCTAGACATACTTTCGATCCTAGCAGTGGTATCATAGCTTTGGTCTCCATTTGCTTTGATTTCCATATATAGCTTTTGTTGGTCATAGCCTTGGTTTCACAACCTAGGAGAGATGGCGTCTAGCGAAGGAAATTACCACCGTAGAGGTCCTTACTTTGATGGTACAAATTTTGCTAGTTGGAAGCATAAGATGAAAATGCATATTCTTGGACATAACCCCGCCGTTTAGGCTATTGTGTGTATTGGCTTGCAAGGTAAATTCTTTGATGGGAGAGAACCAAACCATGAAGCTACCGCGAAAGAGTTGAAGATGCTACAATACAATGCTCAAGCTTGTGATATTCTCTTCAACGGATTGTGCCCCGAAGAATTCAACAAAATCAGCCGTCTTGGGAATGGAAAGGAAATTTGGGATACTTTGATTGATATGCACGAAGGTACCGACTCCGTCAAGGAATCCAAATTGGATGTGCTTTAAAGTCAACTTGACAAGTTCAAAATGAAGGATGGTGAAGGTGTCGCTGAAATGTACTCTAGGCTTGCTCTCATCACAAATGAGACTGCCGGCTTAGGAAGTGAAGAGATGACCGACAAATTCATCATCAAGAAGATCCTAAGAGCCTTGGATGGAAAATATGATGTCGTGTGCACATTGATCCAAATGATGCCCAATTACAAAGATCTCAAGCCAACAGAAGTCATTGGAAGAATTGTTGCTCATGAGATGTCACTCAAGGATAAGGAAGAGCTTCATAACAAGTCAAGTGGTGTTTACAAAGCCTCGTGTGATGCTCCCACATCATCAAGTGAGAAACAAACCTTCAATGAAGAATTGAGCCTAATGGTGAAGAACTTCAACAAGTTCTACAAGAGTTGAAGCAAAGAAAGAAGTTCCAAGTCAAGGTCCTACAATTACAAAAGGTCTTCTAGTCGTGAGCGTAATTGCTACAATTGTGGAAGACCCATACACTACTCCAATGAGTGTACGGCCCCCTACAAAAGAAGAGAAGATTCTCCCAAGAGAAAAAGTAGAAGAGAGGAATCACCATCAAGAGAAAGGAGGAGTAGAGATGATCGTTATGAACGAAAACCCTCTCGGAGAAGCAAGGACTCGGAAAGTAAAGAAAAGTCATCAAGGAGCTACACAAAAAGAAGACATCAAGCTCATGTTGGTGAATGGGTATCCGGCTCCGACTCCGACAATCACTCCGAAAGAAGTTATCACTCCGACTCCGAATATACTCAAGATGAAGGTGTTGCCGGTCTAGCACTTGTGTCAACCAACTCCTACAACATATTTGACTCACCAAATGAAGGAATTGGAAGATGCATCATGGACAAATGTACAAAGGTAAAACATCCCAGTATGTTGATTTCAATATTGATGAAGATGATTTGCTAGGTGATGATGATTTACTTGTTGACAACTCTAGTGATGAAAACTATGATGAAACGTCAATTAATCATGCTAATCAAGATAAAACGAACGATGATGATAATAAGGAGATTGAGCGTCTAACTAAAGAACTAAACACTCTTAAGTTAGCTCATGAAACTACCTTGGAAGATCATCGAGAACTTTTAAAGACTCATGACAAGCTACGCTTTGAAAAGCTCAACCTTGAGCAAGAGCATGAGTTTTTAAAGGCAATCAATGATGATCTTCGCAAGAAAAGTTCTTCTTACATTGCCAAGTGTTTACTCTTGTCTACTTACATGCCACAAGTTAAATCTAGCAACAAGAACAAGAAAGATTCTTCATCTAGTAGTAACAACAATCATGCTAAATCCAATGTTGTTGCTTCTAGTAGTTCTCTTGATTCCACTAATGATTCTCTTAGCCAAGTTACACTTGAGCAAGGAAATAGCTTATTGAAGGGAATTATAGAGAAAGGTGTTTACAAGAGCCTTGCCGAAGTAAGCAATTTGAGGAAATTGTACGCAAGCAAGGAAGACACCGGAAGAATCAAGGTGTTGGTTTTGAATGAAAGTTCAATGCCAATGGAGTTGACTGGGAAGAAGATCAATACCCCAAGATGAAGTTTGTTCCTCAACAAGAGAAGTATGATCCTACTTCTTTCAAAGGGACACAAGCTCAAGATGATCTTCCACCACAAGACCACAAGAAAAAAGGCAAGGACAAGCTTCAAGAGGAAATTGATGCATTTGAAGAAGCACCTAAGGCCTTGGTCAAGTGGGTTCCCAAGACTACATCAAGTTCTATTTCATCAAGTACGACTACAACTCCAAGGATTCCCATCAAGATGGTGTGGATCCCGAAGAAGAAGAACTAGAAAGTTCTTGAGGGTGACTCCGCCAACATACTTCACTCTTATAATTTTGGCGAGAACAAGTGCAAAAAACTTCCATATCTTACACTAGTTCAAGGAGTCAGAAACCCTCTTGTTGGTAAGACAAGGGACAAGGTAACCTAATGCTTTCATAGACATCATATTGTCTATGCATCACTCTACGTCTATGGATGTCCTTGTTTGTTCCTTGTGGGACTAACCTGTGTAGATATTGAAAGTGCAACTCACTCCAAAGGATTGCTCCAAATGAGCTACATCAACATTGAGCATCTACATCTTCAACACCTACATGAAGTCATCATCGACAAAACCCAAGGTTAGTTCATCCCTCTTAGGGGGGATATCACATCTAGGGGGAGCTTTACTCTAATCAATTGAGCTAAAGCAACTCTAATGGTGTGAACACAACAATGCTTTATGTAAAAGTGGTAACCCCACTTGTGCTTAAACGATGAGTATGACCTATGATCAAATTTTCTCATTTGACTCCTAAGTCAATATACTCATATATAGATGACCTAGTCATCGCCAAATTGCTTGATAGATGCTAGAGTGTTTGTGCATGCTTTGTCACATATTTCATTTGCCATTTTATTGTGTGAGCATGTTGGTTGCATATTTTACTCATTCGAGGACATCCATTTGTTGCTTTGATTGTTTGTCTTTTTCTCTTTTGCCAAATGGATGGACAAGAATGCCTAAGAACTCCCTCTACCTATCTATGCTTTCCTCGTCTCAAACTCTATTCATGCTACATCACAAAGTTTGATCAAGTCAGATTCGAACCACTCTGTGTGAGGAGCACTCAGAGATCCCGATTCATCATAGACTTAAACCTCCAAAACCTCTTTGTGCATCTCGGTCTGACCGATTCATCCTTTTCGGTCCTACCGAGATCACTAAGTTGATTTAGGGTTTTCAATCTCGGTGCAACCGATTAGAACCTTTCGGTCACACCGAGTTGTAACATCCCAAAATTCTAAAATTTGGAATGTTATATTAAATAAATAGTTTTGATTGTTTGTTTGATTGTTGTCTGAATGATTGAGTGAAATTGAGTGCAATTTGAAACTTTTTGAAAGTTGAATGAGAGGGAATAAAAGGACTTTCCCAAAAGTGTTTCCATTTGAAATGTTTTGAAACCTCAATTGAAAGTAATGCAAACTTGATGCCCTAGAGCCCGCCTCCGACCTCCCCGAGACCTGCCGCCACCACCATCGTGATCCCCTCCATCGACTACACCTTCCCAACAACTCGCGCGAGCCCGAAACCCACCGGAGCGCCGCCACCGCTGACGCCCGAACGCCATCGCCGCCTCAACCTCACCGCCGTCCTCCTCTGACGTCCCCGAGCTCACCGCCGACCACCATCGTCATCGCCGTTGTCTTCCGCATCGCCTGGGCGTCTTCACCGTCGTCTAGGACCATCGGAGGCCTCGCATGCGTCGTCCCGAGCCGCCACCGCCGCCTACGACCTCGCCGGAGCTCGCCCCACCACGGTGAGCCATTCTCCTCCCTCCGATCTGTTATTGACGGCGTAGAGTAGATGTAATGAACGGGTAGGTTTTTTTTTTGATTAGATCGGTTTAGTTCCGGTTTTTATACGGTTTATGTCCGGTTTAGTTCCTGGTTTAGTTAGACCGGCCCGATTGGTTTATTTCTGCTGAGCCCGTATAAGTTTCAGTTAAAGATCGCTCGCGCGTTAGATAGTTTTAGAGCGCTCACTGTTCGGCCCGTTAAGCTGCGTTAGTTTTTTTTTTCCTTAGTTTTAATTTTCGTTTCTGTTTTAAAAACAGAAAATGTTTCAATTTTAGATTTCTTATAACTTTTATATTTTAGATCCAAATTGAGTGATTCTTTTTGCATTCTGTCACAAATTTGCTAAAGTTTCTGTTTGGGTACTTAGGTTTCAAATTTGAATAGTTTAGATTTGAATTTGATGAAATTTGTTCAAATCACTAATTTGGTCATATTTTGAGTTTTACAAAGTATTTTTGATTGATTCTTTTTGCTACTGTTTTATTATGGTTTTGTCTATCCAGTAGCATATACTTCTTTATTTTTACTTTATTTTTAAATTAGGTTTTTAGCAAAACAGTACTGTTTTAGTTATAGCTTTGTTTTAGTCTTTTCTTTATTGTTTTTATTAGTTTTAAATTATTTATTTTTTGTCACTTTTGACAAATTTAGTTTTGTTTCTGTTAGTAAACCAAAGAAAATTTTGTTTTTATTTTAAAAATTTATTTTATTTAGTTTTGTATGAAAACTTGTTAGATGCTTGTAGCAAAGTCATAGATTTTCGTTAGTAGTTTTTCTTTCTAGTTTTATTTGTAGCTTCTTTGGAATTTGTTGGAGTTTTATTATTGAGTTTTTTTTTGTTTTAGTTGTTATTATGGGTGTTAGTATTGCTTGCTTATGTGAATGCTATGTTTGACTTGTATAGAGTTTCTTCGGAGAGTGACGAATAGTCCT
The DNA here is from genome assembly GCA_021605145.1 of Aegilops bicornis. Taxonomy (NCBI): domain Eukaryota; kingdom Viridiplantae; phylum Streptophyta; class Magnoliopsida; order Poales; family Poaceae; genus Aegilops; species Aegilops bicornis. The sequence goes on along the minus strand of CM038669.1, from coordinate 489,827,202 downwards.
ATCAAATTTTGTGAGAGCGTTGTTATCTTCATCAATGTACCAGGCAAGTTCACTTTGACCATGCTTTCATACCTATGTTTTATTGCATTTAGTGGCATCTTTGCAACCACCCTCCACTGGTGATATTGAATTCTTGTAGTTGATTAGTATGCATGAGGTAGGAACCCATCACCCTGTTACCAAGCCCGGGACGTTATTTATGTTAATGCTACGCTATAGTAGACGGGGTTTGGTATGAGTGCACGAGAGTGGTGTGAAGAAGGAGGACTCTACGTCAATGATGACAACTCCATGATGACATCTGCAAGGACTGCATCTTCAAGGCCTCAAGACTTCAAGACTCGAGACAAGAATTCAATACACACTCTTTGGGTGAAGGACGGTTGTGGGCACCTTGGAGAAACCAGTGGATGGTCGGGATGCATGGAGAAGCGCCATGACATCTTGCGGAAAGCTTCACCCAGACTCAAAGAGACGGAAGAATACTTCATGCCCGGAAGCTTACATGTGCAACCGCAAGTCACTATGGGCTCGGCTTGGTTGACCTTAGTTGTGACTCTGGTGGGGCGGTGCTAGCGGATGTATAACTACGGTAGGATTGGATGAGCACCGGACGGTGGTCGAGGAACTCTTCTAAGACCATGTTTCAGTCATCTTGTTCTCAAACACCCTGAAGTGCGAGAACATAAAAAGAGGGATCGAATCTTGTGGGTAAAGTGTACAAACCTCTGCAGAGGGTTTAAACCTAATCGATTAGCCGTGTCCCTGGTTACGGACAATTTGAGCATCTGGACTTGGATCTATCTCGGAACTCTCAACACCGGACTGATAACTTAATTGTGGGCAACTTATGATGATATGGGCTATGAGACATCGGTTGGCGGAACCATGTCATGATAGAAAACTCCATAGTACAGACTCCTGATATTCCTTGTTGTAGGGAAAAAATAAAACCAGCTTTTATGCAAACAAAAGTCGGATACAGAGCCACAAAGCCATACTGCATATAGTATAGTTTATCATCTGTTTTCTCTTATTGTGATCTTGCCGGTACATCCAATGTACTGACCTACACGGCTGCAACGTATCATGTTGCAGATATTTCCTCGACGAGTAAGAGTTACGATCTGTGGTTACGGTCTACACTCAACCTGCCGATGGCGTTGATGGGACTCCACACCCGATTACTTGTTTCCGCTGAGACTTATGAGGTATATATCAGTTTTACGTTATTGATACATGTGATTGCACTTTGATATATACATTGATGTACTGTGTGTGCCAGCATACTGATCCAGGGATGGCACAGACACTGAGACTTGACCGCCTGAGGTCGGGTCGCTCTGAGATATGGTATCGAGCACATGTTGATCAGAGAACGTGACCCTAGAAATCGGAAAGCCCCTAGGACAGGAAATTTCTAAAACCTTATTTTCAAAAACACTCTTACTTCTCATCTTTTTTTATCAAGTAGTCCCTCTCACCTCAAATAGTTAGAATATACCCCTTTTCCCTTTTGACCACATGAAGGATCAACTGAAGCCGCTCCAAGAAAGATATCGGACAGCTGATGACCTCTTCAAAGTAACAAGGGTTTCACCATGCATTAGAAGAGTTGAAGCTGCAACAATTGAAGACTCAAGACTAGAAGAATTTGAAGAATCAAGAATTATTTGACCTTTAGAAGACCAAACCCCTGTTACACACTTACGTTAGATGCGGCGATTTGTGAGCTGTCATTTGTTTGATGTTTTCCGACAGTACCGCAAAGTAAAACCCGCTTTCTTCAAAAACTATTGTTTGTATTGTGTGTATATCCCTCCCCACCTCTCTCATATCTCATCCCAAAACTTTTGGACCCCATAGATGATGAATGAAGTTGGACTGATATTCTCTGGACCGAAAACCCAGTAGAAAGGCGAGCTATGGATTCGTAACATGGAGAATCACTTGGGAACAATTTGGTTTCAAGGAAGAATGAAGTATCTTACGCTCTTCAAGATTTTGAAGGAAGTGCTGCAACATGGTGGCAGATGCATCAAGCTATACTGAGGATGGAATGGAGCAAAGACTTGGGAAGAATTCAAGAAGACTCGACAAGATCTCGTCTTATCCGGAAGCACCATGATACACCAAGAAATAAACCTTGTGCCTGCAAGATTTGTGGAGAAATAGGACACACCCAGGAGGAACACAAGGATGGATGCCCTCATTGTGAGGAGAAACACCCAGCTGAGGAATGCCCAACTAGTCAGGTGACATGTTTCTTGTGTGAAGGAACCACCCACTACCCGACTCAGTGTCACATTTACCCCATGGTGCAACAAACTATTCAGGAGCAGGAAGAAGGAATGAAAGAAGCCCTCCGAGAAGTTATGAAAGAACCAGCGATGAAGGAATGTGTTGAAGACCTTGATGGAGAAGGCCTCAACAGATTTTACTCCAATGCCCGCTATTCATGTGGAGAAGAAGGACATTTTTCACAAGATTGCACCAAGGAAAGAAAAGAGTATCCGGGATACTTCCCATTTAAAGCAATAGAGTTTGATCCACAGGGAATAGAAGGTTAGATCGTAACGAAGAAACCTGTGAAGAGAAAACAAAGACACCCTCGTAACAACCCAATTTCTACAAATAGGGACAAGAGTCATATTACCTGTTTTGAATGTAAGGACGTCGGGCATTATGCCAATCATTGTCTCGAAAGGAAGCAAGGAACTCAAGGAGCAGGCACCATCTCCAAGAAGCCCAAAGACTTATCGAGAGTTATGTGTTTTCATTGCAAGGAAGCAGGACATTATGCTACTAAATGTTCCTACAAGAAGGAAGCTGGAGTTGAGTAGTTGGAATTTTGATATGGATAATAAGAGTGGTAGAAACCATTTTTTCATGAGTACAATAAGGCTGAGTTATGTAATGGGTGCTCGAGTTTGTAATGGATACATGAAATCAATAAAGTTAAGGTGACATGTTTTCATATGTTTAATTGTATGAGTTGTTACTCTATGAACACGGATTTTGACCATTTTCGAGGATATGAGAAATATGGTCTATGGATGGATTTGTGAATTTCATTTTAAGGGTGATAGTACCCTATGAAGAACCCTAGACCAATGGAAATCGAAATGTGTCCCACAGGTTGGAGTTTGGAAAAAAATGAGTTGAAGTTTTATCTTTGATATGATGGTATTAAGAAATGAAATGTTATTGGATTTAAAGTGGTGTAATGTTGGAAAATGGAGCAATTGTAACTCCAAGGATGAGTGAAATTGGTACAAGTGTTGAAGTGGGCTCATAACCCACAGGCCCAGGAATTAATAAGGGTCAAGTACCCACTGGAAGAAGAAATTTTGGGAAGACTGCGATTTGATCAGCAGACGTTTCATAGGAGGTTACGCAAAAACCCGAGAGTTGTGAAGAAACGATAGATGTTTTGTTCAGCTTGCAGAATCAATGGAATTATCCGAACTAAGTTCGTTGAGAAGAGAAATTCTGCAACGCTTGCGAGAATGCCCGAGTGTTAGAAATGCGATATCCGCTAAACCTTATATGTGGTAATGATTTGGGTGCGGAATGGATTGATCACCATACCGACTTACTCGTCATTCGCTCTTGCTATTTGGAATGGTAAATCTGAGTGACTTACCCATAGTAGAGAGACGATATCAAACCTTGTTTAAACCATAGAATGGTAGAACGATGGACCCTCAGATAGGCATCCATTGCCAATCGTAGGATATACGGTGAGATTCAACCTGACCCTTTTCTCGCAGGAGAAACCATTAATTGTTGACCACCATGAGATTTCGCTAATTAATTAGAATTGGCGGCACTGTCGAGATATGAAGACCCGCCTCGGAAGAACCTCACCAGGATGAAAGGACACGTGTTTGAGGAAAAGTTTGTGACCCTATCGGAAGAGCCTCAGTGAAGGAGTTATTCCAGAGAATATGAGAAGACCGACACAATCAACCCAAAGGATGGAGTACATGAATTTTGTCGGAACCGTAACCCTGCTTTTAAGTGTGGTAGCACACTAGACCATTCCGATCGATGGATTTGCTGGAAGACCTCCAAGCCCTAACCTTTTCTTTCTAGCCTCTTCGAATCTCGAGGACGAGATTCATTTTAAGTGTGGTAGGTTTGTAACATACCAAAATTCTATGGAATGTTATATTAAATAAATAGTTTTGATTGTTTGCTTGATTGTTGTCTGAATGATTGAGTGAAATTGAGTGCAATTTGAAACTTTTTGAAAGTTGAATGAGAGGGAATAAAAGGACTTTCCTGTAAGTGTTTCCATTTGAAATGTTTTGAAACCTCAATTGAAAGTAATGCAAACTTGATGCCACTCAAGGACTTTCAAGAGAGGAGATGAAAGGACTTCTCCAAAGTTTAATTAAAGAGAGTAGGGAGTTAAACCACTTTTGGAATTCCATTTGGAATCCTTCCCATTTGAATAGTTTCAAATTCCTCTGACCCATTTCAAAAATAAAGAGAGGAGCAACATGACACTCCAAACCAGGGGCAAATTTGAAATATATTTGAATGAGGAAAATAAAAAAAGATTTGGAAGTGGTTTGAATTTCAATTTCAAAACCATTTAGGAGTTATTTGGCTATAAATCAAATTATTTTCTCCTAAAACTAAATAAATGTAAATAAGGGTAAAATGATTCCCTTCAATGGAAAATGAGGATAAATGTTTTTTTTTGAAATCATTTTGGTATTTAAAAAAATGTATTTTATTGGGTTTTATTGCAACAGCAGCACTGTTTGACTTTTATTAATTTTTATGTATTTTATTTGTCTCTGTGAAATAGTTCATGTTTTAGGATTTCTTTTTCTGAAAATTGTGATATATTATATGTCTATATAATATTATTTATTTATTTATTTGTGTTTTTTTTATTGTCTATGTTTTATTAAAAAATGCAAACGCTCAAGCCCGGAGGCCCATCTCCCCTCTCCTTTCCTCGGCCCGGCCCGAGCCATGAGCCCACCAAAGAACCGAGCCGGCTGCCTGCCCAGCCTGACGCCCGAACCCTCTCCCCTCGGTCGCCTGGCCGCTCTCCTCTCTCCTCTCTCACCGATCACGGCCCGACCCTTTCCCTTACCTCTCGCCCACGGCATGCCCGTTTGGAGCAATGCCCGCCGCCAGATCCGTGATCCTCGGGATCGCATCCACGATCCGCCTCCTCTAGGTCGACCCGCCCTATAAATACCCCTCCCTCGACCCGTTCCCTCCTTTCCTCGCCAAACCCTTTGCCTCGCCTAGTAATCTCTCGCCGGAGCCGAGCACCGCCGCCGCACCATTGATGCCCTAGAGCCCGCCTCCGACCTCCCGAGACCTGCCGCCACCACCATCGTGATCCCCTCCATCGACTACGCCTTCCCAACAACTCGCGCGAGCCCGAAACCCACCGGAGCGCCGCCACCGCTGACGCCCGAACGCCATCGCCGCCTCAACCTCACCGTCGTCCTCCTCTGACGTCCCCGAGCTCACCGCCGACCACCATCGTCATCGCCGTTGTCTTCCGCATCGCATGGGCGTCTTCACCGTCGTCTAGGACCATCGGAGGCCTCGCCTGCGTCGTCCCCGAGCCGCCACCGCCGCCGACGACCTCGTCGGAGCTCGCCCCACCACGGTGAGCCATACTCCTCTGTACGATCTGTTATTGACAGCGTAGATTAGATGTAATGAACGGGTAGGTTTTTTTTATTAGATCAGTTTAGTTCCGGTTTTTATACGGTTTATGTCCGGTTTAGTTCCTGGTTTAGTTAGACCGGCCCGATTGGTTTATTTCTGCTGAGCCCGTATAAGTTTCAGTTAAAGATCGCCGCGTTAGATAGATAGTTTTAGAGCGCTCACTGTTCGGCCCGTTAGCGCGTTAGTTTTTTTTTCCTTAGTTTTATTTTCGTTTCTGTTTTAAAAACAGAAAATGTTTCAATTTTAGATTTCTTATAACTTTTATATTTTAGATCCAAATTGAGTGATTCTTTTTGCATTGTGTCACAAATTTGCTTAAGTTTCTGTTTGTGTACTTAGTTTCAAATTTGAATAGTTTAAATTTGAATTTGATGAAATTTGTTCAAATCACTAATTTGGTCATATTTTGAGTTTTACAAAGTATTTTTGATTGATTCTTTTTGCTACTGTTTTATTATGGTTTTGTCTATCCAATAGCATATACTTCTTTATTTTTACTTTATTTTTAAATTAGGTTTTAGCAAAACAGTACTGTTTTAGTTATAGCTTTGTTTTAGTCTTTTCTTTATTGTTTTTATTAGTTTTAAATTATTTATTTTTTGTCACCTTTGACAAATTTAGTTTTGTTTCTGTTAGTAAACCAAAGAAAATTTTGTTTTTATTTTAAAAATTTATTTTATTTAGTTTTCTATGAAAACTTGTTTAGGTCATAGTTAGAGTTTTATAAAAGCTTTTTATTTGTTTCTTTTTGCAAATAAAATTTTATGAAAAAAATACTTTCTGTTAACTTAGTTGTTTTACTTTTTATTTTCTGTTAAATTATTAGTTTAGTGTTTTAATTGCTGTTATGTTTTTTACTTAGGGCAAAACTATGTTAGATGCTTGTAGCAAAGTCATAGATTTTCGTTAGGAGTTTTTCTTTCTAGTTTTATTTGTAGCTTCTTTGGAATTTGTTGGAGTTTTATTATTGAGTTTTTTTTGTTTTAATTGTTATTCTGGGTGTTAGTATTGCTTGCTAGAGTGATTGCTTATGTGAATGCTATGTTTGACTTGTATAGAGTTTCTTGGAGAGTGACGAATAGTCCTATCAAATTTTGTGAGAGCGTTGTTATCTTCATCAACGCATTGTGCAAGTTCACTTTGACCATGCTTTCATACCTATGTTTTATTGCATTTAGTGGCATCTTTGCAACCACCCTCCAAAGAGTGATATTGAATTCTTGTAGTTGATTAGTATGCATGAGGTAGGAACCCATCACCCTGTTACCAAGCCCGGGACGTTATTTATGTTAATGCTACGCTATAGTAGACGGGGTTTGGTATGAGTGCACGAGAGTGGTGTGAAGAAGGAGGACTCTACGTCAATGATGACAACTCCATGATGACATCTGCAAGGACTGCATCTTCAAGGCCTCAAGACTTCAAGACTCGAGACAAGAATTCAATACACACTATTGGGTGAAGGACGGTTGACGGGCACCTGGAGAAACCAAAGGATGGCCGGGATGCATGGAGAAGCGCCATGACATCTTGCGGAAAGCTTCACCCAGACTCAAAGAGACGGAAGAATACTTCATGCCCGAAGCTTACCTGCAACCGCAAGTCACTATGGGCTGTGGCTTGGTTGACCTTAGTTCGACTGGCCGGGACGGTGCTAGCGGATGTAGAACTACGGTAGGATTGGATGAGCACCGGACGGTGGTCGAGGAACTCTTCGAAGACCATGTTTGATCATCTTGTTCTCAAACACCACGAAGTGCGAGAACGTAAAAAGAGGGATCGAATCTTGCGGGTAAAGTGTACAAACCTCTGCAGAGGGTTTAAACCTAATCGATTAGCCGTGTCCCGGTTATGGACAATTTGAGCATCTGGACTTGGATCTATCTCGAACTCTCAACACCGCATCGATAACTTAATTGTGGGCAACTTATGATGATATGGGCTATGAGACATCGGTTGGCGGAACCATGTCATGATAGAAAACTCCATAGTACAGACTCCTGATATTCCTTGTTGTAGGGAAAAAATAAACTCAGCTTTTATGCAAACAAAACTCAGATACAGAGCCACAAAGCCATACTGCATATAGTATAGTTTATCATCTGTTTTCTCTTATTGTGATCTTGCCGGTACATTCAATGTACTGACCTACACGGCTGCAACGTATCATGTTGCAGATATTTCCTCGACGAGTAAGAGTTACGATACAGGGTTACGGTCTACACTCAACCTGCCGATGGCGTTGATGGGACTCCACACCCGATTACTTGTTTCCGCTGAGACTTATGAGGTATATATCCGTTTTACGTTATTGATACATGTGATTGCACTTTGATATATACATTGATGTACCGTGTGTGCCAGCATACTGATCCAGGGATGGCACAGACACATAGAGACTTGACCGTCTGAGGTCGGGTCGCTACACTGAGTTGCAGTAATTGCTTGCAGTTTTGCATCTCGGTGCCACCGAGTCGTTCCACTCGGTCACACCGACAGGGTCAGGTTATATATACCGACGGGCCAAATTTTGGAAAAATTTCCGAACCTCCTCGCCCGCGCATAACCTGCTCTGCCTTTTCGGGTCTCCGGATCGTCCTCTCGTCGCCAGTGACCTCCCACCGCTGGTCTCCGCCGCTGTCAGCGGCAATCTACCCCGCCGTTGCCACCGTAGCAAGTTCGCCACCGAACTAGGGTACGAACTTGAACTTTGTGCTAATCCTTAACTCTGATTCTTAGCACATTGCTTTGCCATGATTCTTGCCACGATTGAAATCATCCAGTCGAGCGAAAACATCCCATAGATTAGTTTTGATTTGAAAATTTAGGGTTAGGTCTCCGCCGAATTCATCTCGGACCGACCGAGTTGTAGAAATCGGTCTCACCGATTTGGCTTAGGCCAGAGCACATGCATTTTCGTTCCGACGAAAATTGCAAATCGGTGTAACCGAGTTCGATTCTCTGTGAAACCCTAGCAGTCTCGGTGCCACCGAACTGTGACTCGGTCTGACCGAGTTCACTAGTTTAGGTTCCAAAAGCCGCTTCAGTATCACCGAGTTTACAAATCGGTAGATCCGAAATGCTTTCTGTGAAGAACTAAAACTAAGTTTTTAAGTCATCCGTTTTGCAAAACTTATGTACTTTGTGATGCTCATCTTCTCTACCTCATCTATAATCTATTCACAGGGTCTGTTGTCAGAGAGTTTGCAAAGATGTCTGACTAGAGTGACAGCCAGAACAAGTCTGAACAGTAGGTGGAGATGAGTGATGGCTCAGATCCCTCCTGCAGTTATGATGATGGCAGCAGGAGCACTCCCAACAATTTGCCAAAGGCTGCCACCAGGACAAGGAAGAAGAGGAATTCTACTTCAGAGGATGAAGACTATGTGGCAGTTGAAGATGAAGCCACTTCAAAGAAAAAGGTGCTGAAGAAAAAGTATGGCATAGCTGCTGCAACAAAGCCTGGTCTGAAAACAAAGGCTCCAGCAAGAAGAGTTCCAATGTCAAAAGCCAGAGCCTCCACTCAAGAAACAATGGAGTTCACTCTTGAACCCAAGGAAACTAGAGATGGCAAGAAGAGAAAAGAAAGGGTCAAGAAGACCATTGCGAGAGTTATTGGGAAGCCATCAATGGTGAGAGAGTCTGAAGAAGAAGAATAGCAAGAGGATGTTGCACCAGCACCCAAAGCACGAAAGCTTATGGGGGATGGAATCAAATCAGGGGCTGCTCCAACTAAGCCCAAATCTGCTCCCAAGGCTGCAGCTCCAGCTCCAAAGCCTAAACCCAAGAGGAGCACTAGGAACATCCCTGCTGAAGAGAAGAACAAGGCCCCAAAGGTTCAAGTCAGCCAAGAAGAAGAAGATGACTCAGTTGTATTGAGGAAGCTGAAACCCAAGATCCTTGACCACACTGATGCCCACCCAGTTGCAAAAAACATGAAAATCAGGAAGGATGCAGGATTGAGACTATGGAGACAGTCTGATCCATATTCTATCAGGAGAAGGACTGATGTGGACTATAGGTTTCACACTAAGGAACAGCAGGACTTCTATGAGACAATTATGCTTGATAAGAAGCCCATTGTGTGTGACATGAGATGGGTTGATGGGAGTTCATCAAGGAGAATGAGGATCACTTCCACGGGTGTGCTTGATAGCTTCAAGGCATGTGGAGTTGACACTTTTGTTGCCCCAAGCTCACCTAGTGGAATGATGAGCTCATCATGCGCTTACTCCATCGCCCACTTCTATCCGTGATGGAAGGATAGTATGGATGTCTCGAGGGTACTAGGTACCGCCTACAGCTTGAGGAATGGGCCAAGCTTATCAATGCTCCTGAGGAACATGAGGATGACTTCGATGTCTATGCAGAGAAGAAGAAAGACCACAACACTATGGCCAACATGTACAAAGAGATCCCCGATGCTGCCTTGGATACACACAAGTTTCGATCTGTTCAGTACTTGTTGTCTGGTCTGCCCACTATCAAATGGATCTTAAGGGATACACTGCTACCCAAGTCAGGTGATCACAAGATGATCAGAGGACATGACATCAACTTGCTGCATATATTTGATGTCCCACAGAAGTTCAAGTTCATGAGTTTGATTGTTGAGACAATCAAGAGGACTGCTGCTGACCAAAAGAGAAGCTGTGGGTATGCCCCTCAAATTCAGGAGCTCATCAACTCAAAGATGGGCAAAGGCAAATACATTTTGGATAAGGAGCACCTGCCCATCTATCCTGAATTTGAAGATAACACAGTGGTGATGAATGAGAATGAACCATCTTCAGCTCAAGCACATGAGAAGAGAGAGAAGGCTAAGGCAGAGAAGGCTGCAAAGATGCCAACAGTTGAGGAGGCATCTCAGGTATTCTTGAAGAGCAAGCAAGACCAGCTTGGATATCTGATCCAATCCACTCTGAGGATTGAGAAGGGCTTGGCCACCCTGACCAAGAACCAGGAGAGTCTGGAGAGGATTATTGAGATAAAATTATATGACCTTGATGTCAAGGTGACAGAGATCCAAACTGCAGTTGAGTAGCTCCAGGAGGAAGCTGAGGAGAAGAAGGGGAAGTCTACCACAGATGCTTTTGCTAGAGTGCCTAGAGGATGCTTATCTCACTGCAGCGTGCGATGGACACTAGAGCTACAAAGATCAAGCACCAGCAGCAACAGCTCCAGTTCCACCTCCAGCAGCTACTCCACCAACTACTCCACCAGCTCCAGCTACTTCATCTGAAGCCTTCGTCCTTGGAGTCCTCTCAACACCACCTCCCGAAGATCAAGCCTGAGAGTCGTTTAGCACTATGCATTTTTGAACTTTTTGGTAACTTGTTGCCAAAGGGGGAGAAAAAGTATAGATCATAGGCTTCGAGAGAGAGTGTTGCCTTTTTATTCTCTCTTGCTATTTTGGTTGAAACTTTATTGTGTGCTTGTGTGAGATACTACTTTATGTCCTTGTGAGATACTTGGTTGATCATGTGTTTGATCATATGCTACCCTTAATGCTTGTTGGATGATATTATCTTTATATCCTCTTATGATCATTCACTTTGCTTGGTGATGAGTGCATGTGTTTTAATTTCTATCATTTTGAGCGCTCCACCAAGATGTATGTGACATGGAAGAATAACCCATGATCCTAATCGATTGTGCATTTGCATTCAAAAGCAAATTTCAAATAATGAACAAATTTAGGGGGAGATCTTGCTTATCACATACTTCTCAAAGCGATGATGTTTTTCAATCTTACTTATCATTTGTCGAAGCTTTGATCTATATGTTGTCATCAATTACCAAAAAGGGGGAGATTGAAAGTGCAACTATCTCTGGGTGGTTTTGGTATTCCTAACAACATATAGCTCATTGAGCTAATGCTATTCCAAGATGAATATTTCAGGAAAGCTCAATGATTGGCATGGCATGGATTAGAAAGTGGACCCTTCAAAATGCTAAGGACAAAAGATTAGCTCAAACTCAAAGCACAAGACTCTACATTTTCTATTTTAGTGATCCAAGATCACATTGAGTCTATAGGAAAAGCCAATACTATTAAGAAGGGATGAGGTGTTGCTTAATGAGGTTCTTGCTCAAAATGCTTAGTGATATGCTCCAAAACCCTCCACTACTTTCTCATATCCACATATGTCCCAAACCAAAAAGTCCAACTCAGCCCCACCGAAATTTCATATCCGGAGCCACCGAGTTCAGTTGACATAGCCACTGCCAGAAACCCTAGTCTTGGTCTCACCGATAGGGATCTCGGTCTCACCGAGATGGGATTGTAATTTCTCTGTTTCCCTTCATAATGTTTCGGTCAAATCGAGATGAGCGATCGGTCCCACCGAGATTGCAATGCAAACACTTTCTTTCCTTTTCGTGACGTTTCGGTCCAACCGAGATAAGCGAATCGGTCCCACCGAGTTTGCCTGACCAACTCTCTGTTAGTCTATTACCAAAATCGGTCTCACCGAGTTTGCGTAATCGGACTCACCGAGATTATGTTATGCCCTAACCCTAATGATATCGGTCCCACCGAGTTGACGTGTCGGTCCCACCAAAGCACCTAACGGTCACATTATGAACCAAATTGGTCTGACCGAGTTCTTTGAATCGGTCCCACAGAGTTTGGTGATTTGTGTGTAACGGTTAGATTTTGTGTGGAGGCTATATATACCCCTCCACCCACTCTTCATTCGTGGAGAGAGCCATCAGAACATGCCTACACTTCCAACACATATTTTCTGAGAGAGACCACCTACACTTGTGTTGAGGTCAAGATATTCCATTCCAACCACATAAATCTTGATCTCTAGCCTTCCCCAAGTTGCTTTCGACTCAAATCTTCTTTCCACCAAATCCAAATCCTGTGAGAGACAGTTGAGTGTTGGGGAGACTATCATTTGAAGCACAAGAGCAAGGAGTTCATCATCAACACACCATTTGTTACTTCTTGGAGAGTGGTGTCTCCTAGATTGGCTAGGTGTCACTTGGGAGCCTCCGTCAAGATTGTGGAGTTGAACCAAGGAGTTTGTAAGGGCAAGGAGATCGCCTACTTCGTGAAGATCTACCCTAGTGAAGCAAGTCCTTCGTGGGCGACGGCCATGGTGGGATAGACAAGGCTGCTTCTTCGTGGACCCTTCGTGGGTGGAGCCCTCCGTGGACTCGCGCAACCGTTACCCTTCGTGGGTTGAAGTCTCCATCAACGTGGATGTACGATAGCAACACCTATCGGAACCACGGATAAAAAATCTCCGTGTCAACATTGCGTTTACTCCTTCAAACTCATCCCTTTACCTTCATATGCAATTGTTTTACATTCCACTGCTATACTCTTAGAATTGCATGTGTAGGTTGATTGCTTGACTTGTGCTAAGTTGCTAAAATCTGCCAAGAACTAAAATTGGGAAAAGGCTAGATTTTTGTTTGGTCAAGTAGTATAATCACCCCCCCCCCCTCTAGACATACTTTCGATCCTACACCCCCCCCCCCCACTAAATCATCAAGGGGCCCTCTAGTCCCATAGGTGGGCGTGGTTTTCCCACAACACTTTCCCTTGTTTCCTGTCAAAGATGGGCCGAATGGTCCTGCCTTTAACGAGCAACTTCATCTTTCGAAATTTGCACTCTTTGGAACAGCCCATATGATGGAGAAAGAACTTCCTTGTCACCAAGATTCTGGACCAAGGAACAGGCAGTGTATTATGCTCGTATTCGGTATGAGAAGAATCACATTTTCAAGCACAAGTTCTGGATTTTGCTGAGCTCGAAAACATTACCCTGCTTTCATCATACCATCTAGCAAATTGAACAAGTCTTCCTGAAGAGCTTCCTTCGTTTCAATCATGGCTGGAATCGTGAAGTAATCCTTCAGTTCCATGCCACTCTTTATATCTCAGGAGACCTTGCAGATAGCAGTACTTGGATCCACGAATGGATGACAGGATAAGAAAAGATCAAATGTTCGGTTGACCAGGTCTTAGCACTGTTGAATCTTCCTCGGTGCGAATTTGATGCAAATCTTGAACATAGATTGCACTTTTGAGAAGTATCTGAAGCTCAAATTCATAGGCTGATGAACCCCAAGCTTGTTGGTGATGAATGTACAGAGGTGAATCCAAAGAATCTGGCTTATGAGAACAAACTGTTATTCTATATCCTCTGCAATTCCCTCACGCCAACAAACAGGCCAGAAACCATTCAAGGCATCGTGGCTAATGCTCTTCTAGCCTCGGGCTGAAGGGATTCATTTTGATGTTCTAGATCTTTTTATTCGCAACCTAGCCTACGCGGATGATAACCCTCAAGCCTTGAAGCCATATGCACCTTGGGTCATGTTTGCCATCGTGCAACTTATTGAGGAAAAAATTCTGCCCACATGTCTCGAATGTTTTCATGCCACCAATTCGCGACACACTCCGAATTGTGAAGGACATTGGCAAAGGGAAAATACCGACTAATGTTGCTACTCCTGGTTCTATGTTTGCTCCTGCTACAGCTTCCAAGGTCAAGAAAGCAAAAGTTGAAATCCCTCGTGAAGAGAATCCTTCACTGTACGAGATTTATCTTCGCACTCAACAAGCCCTAGAAAGCCATATCTGTTGGAAATATGCCCTAGAGGCAATAATAAAAGCATTATTATTATATTTCCTTGTTCATGATAATTGTCTTTTATTCATGCTATAATTGTATTATCCGGAAATCGTAATACACATGTGAATACATAGACCACAATACGTCCCTAGTGAGCCTCTAGTTGACTAGCTCGTTGGTCAACAAATAGTCATGGTTTCCTGACTATGGACATCAGATGTCATTGACAACGGGATCACGTCATTAGCAGAATGACGTGATGGACAAGACCCAATCCTAAGCATAGCACAAGATCGTGTAGTTCGTTTTGCTAGAGCTTTTTCAATGTCAAGTATCTCTTCCTTAGACCATGAGATCGTGTAACTCCGGATACCGTAGAAGTGCTTTGGGTGTACCAAACGTCACAACGTAATCGGGTGACTATAAAGGTGCACTACGGTATCTCCGAAAGTGTCTGCTGGGTTGACACGGATCGAGATCGATTTGTCACTCCGTATGACGGAGAGGTATCTTTGGGCCCACTCGGTAATGCATCATCATAATGAGCTCAAAGTGACCAAGTGTTTGGTGACGGGATCATGCATTACGGTACGAGTAAAGTGACTTGCCGGTAATGAGACTAAACGAGGTATTGGGATACCGACGATCGAGTCTCGGGCATGTAACATACCGAATGACAAAGGGAATAGTATACGGGGTTGTTGAATCCTCGACATCGTGGTTCATCCGATGACATCATCGAGGAGCATGTGGGAGCCAACATGGGTATCCAGATCCCGCTGTTGGTTATTGACCTGAGAGCGTCTTGGTCATGTTCAAGCATGTCTCCCGAACCCGTAGGGTCTACACACTTAAGGTTCTTGGACGCTAGGGTTATTAGGAAGACTTGTATGTGATTACCGAATGTTGTTCGAGTCCGGATGAGATCCCGGACGTCACGAGGAGTTTCGGAAGGTCCGGAGGTAAATATTTATATATGGGAAGTTGCCAAGCGGACACCGGAATGTTTGAGGCGTCTGCATTATTGTACCGGGGCCACCGGAAGGGTTCCGGAGGTCCACCGGGAGGGGCCACCCCTCCCGGGGGGCCACATGGGCTGCGTGGGGATAGCAGCCAGCCCCTGGTGGGCTGGGTGCGCCCCCCCCTTTGGGCCCATGCGCCTAGGGTTTGGGGGGAACCCTAGAGGGGGGCGCCCCCCTTGCTTGGGGGGCAAGCCACCCCTCCCTGGCCGCCGCCCCCCCTCTAGATTCCCATCTAGAGGGGCCGGCCCCCGTGCCCCCTCCCCTATGAATAGAGGGGTGAGGGAGGGCAGCCGCACCCAAGCCAAGGCGCAGCCCTCCCTCCCCAACACCTCTCCTCCTCCGCACGTGCTTGGCGAAGCCACAGCCGAGATCTTCTTTGCACCAACAACACCACGCCGTCGTGCTGCCGTTGGAGCTGTCTTCCTCAACCTCTCCTTCCTCCTTGCTGGATCAAGACGGAGGAGACATCGTCCGCACTGCACGTGTGTTGAACGCGGAGGTGCTGTCCGTTCAAAGACTTGGTCATCGGTGATCCGAATCACGGCGAGTACGACTCCATCATCACCATCCCCTTGAACGCTTCACTTTCGATCTACAAGTGGTATGTAGATGCAAACTCTCCCTCGACTCGTTGCTTAGATGAACTCATAGATGGATCTTGGTGAAACCGTAGGAAAAATTTTAATTTTCTGCAACGTTCCCCAACAGTGGTATCAGAGCTAGGTCTATGCGTAGTTCTCTATTGCACGAGTAGAACACAATTTTGTTGTGGGCGTAGATCTTGTCAACTTGCTTGCCGCCACTAGTCTTATCTTGCTTCAGCGGTATTGTGGGATGAAGCGGCCCGGACCAACCTTACACGTACTCTTACGTGAGACCGGTTCCACCGGTGACATGCACTAGTTGCATAAGGTGGTGGCGGGTGTCTGTCTCTCCCACTTTAGTTGGAGCGGATTCGATGAAAAGGGTCCTTATGAAGGGTAAATAGAAGTTGACAAAATCATGTTGTGGTTATTCGTAGGTAAGAAAACGTTCTTGCTAGAACCCAATTGCAGCCACGTAAAAGATGCAACAACAATTAGAGGACGCCTAACTTGTTTTTGCAAAGAATTGTCATGTGATGTGATATGGTCAAGTTGTGATGAATGATGAATGATATATTGTGATGTATGAGATCATGTTCTTGTAATAGGAATCACGACTTGCATGTCGATGAGTATGACAACCGGCAGGAGCCATAGGAGTTGTCTTTATTTTTGTATGACCTGCGTGTCATTGAAGAACGCCATGTAAATTACTTTACTTTATTGCTAAACGTTTAGCCATAGAAGTAGAAGTAGTCGGTGGCGTGACAACTTCATGAAGACACGATGATGGAGATCATGATGATGGAGATCATGGTGTCATGCCGGTGACAAGATGATCATGGAGCCCGAAGATGGAGATCAATGGAGCTATATGATATTGGCCATATCATGTCACTACTATATAATTGCATGTGATGTTTATTATGTTTATGCATCTTGTTTACTTAGAACGACGGTAGTAAATAAGATGATCCCTTACAACAATTTCAAGAAGTGTTCTCCCCTAACTGTGCACCGTTGCTAAAGTTCGTCGTTTCAAAGCACCACATGATGATCGGGTGTGATAGATCCTTATGTTCACATACAACGGGTGTAAGACAGTTTTACACATGCAAAACACTTAGGGTTAACTTGACGAGCCTAGCATGTACGGACATGGCCTCGAACACGGAGACCGAAAGGTCGAACACGAGTCGTATGGAAGATACGATCAACATGAGAATGTTCACCGACGATGACTAGTCTGTCTCACGTGATGATCGGACACGGCTTAGTCGACTCGGATCGTGTAACACTTAGATGACTAGAGGGATGTCTGATCTGAGTGGGAGTTCATTAAGATAATTTGATTAGATGAACTTAATTATCATGAACTTAGTATAAAACCTTTGCAAATATGTCTTGTAGATCAAATGGCCAACGCTCATGTCAACCTGAACTTCAACGCGTTCCTAGAGAAAACCAAGTCGAAAGATGATGGCAGCAACTATACGGATCGGGTCCTAACCCGAGGATCATCCTCATAGCTGCCAGAAACAATATGTCCTAGAAGGACCGCTAGGTGACGCCTCCGTCCCTGAAGAACCAAGGCATTATGAATGATTGGCAAACTCGTCGATGATTACTCCCTCGTTCGATGCGGCATGCTATACAACTTAGAACCGGGCTCCAAAAGCGTTTTGAGCATCACGGAGCATATGAGATGTTCGAGGAGCTGAAACTAGTTTTCCAAGCTCACGCCCGGGTCGACAGATATGACGTCTCGACAAGTTCTATAGTTGTAAGATGGAGGAAAATAGTTACATCGGTGAGCACATACTCGTAATGTCCGGGTTGCACAACCGCATGACCCAGTGAATATTAACCTCCCCGATGAGGCGGTCATTGACAGAATCCTTGATCGCTCCCACCAAGCTACAAGAGCTTTGTGATGAACTACACCATGCCGGGATGGTGAAGACCATTCTGAAGTATTTTCAATGCCAAGTCAGCAGAGGTTGAGATCAAGAAAGAACATCAAGTGTTGATGGTCAATAAGACCACTAAGTTCAAGAAGGGCAAGGGCAAGAAGAACTTCAAGAAGGACGGCAAGGATGTTGCAGCGCCGATAAGCCGCCACTCGAAGAAGTCAAAGAATGGACCCAAGCCTAAGACTGAGTGCTTTTATTGCAAGGGGAAGGGTCACTGAAAGCGGAACTGCCCCAAATACTTAGCGGATAAGAAGGCCGGCAACACCAAAAGTATATTTGATATACATGTAATTGATGTGTACCTTACCGATTCGTAGTAACTCCTGGGTATTTGATACCGTGCCGTTGCTCATATTTGTAACTCACAGCAGAGCTGCGGAATAAGCGGAGGCGGCAAAGGACGAGGTGACGATGCGGCGTCAGGAATGGTTCCAGAGTCGATGTGATCGCCGTCGGCACGCTACCTCTACATTTACCTACGGGATTAGTTTTGAACCTTAATAATTGTTATTTGGTGCCAAGTTTGAGCATGAACATTGTATCGGGATCTCGTTTAATGCGAGATGGCTACTCATTTAAATCCGAGAATAATGGTTGTTCTCTTTATATGAGAGATATGTTTTATGGTCATGCTCCGTTGGTCAATGGTTTATTCTTAATGAATCTCGGCGTAATGTTACACATATTCATAGTGTGAATACCAAAAGATGTAAAGTTGATAACGATAGTCCCACATACTTGTGGCATCGCCGCCTTTGGTCACATTGGTGTCAAGCGCATGAAGAAGCTCCATGCTGATGGACTTTTGGAGTCTCTAGATTATGAATCATTTGACACATGCGAACCATGCCTTATGGGCAAGATGACCAAGACTCCGTTCTCCGGAACAATGGAGCGAGCAACCAACTTATTGGAAATCATACATACCGATGTGCGGTCCAATGAGTGTTGAGGCTCATGGAGGATATCGTTATGTTCTCACTCTCACGGATGACTTGAGTAGATATGGGTATGTCTACTTGATGAAACACAAGTCTGAGACCTTTGAAAAGTTCAAGGAATTTCAGAATGAAGTAGAGAATCAACGTGACCGAAAGATAAAATTCTTACGATCGGATCGTGGAGGAGAATATTTGAGTCACGAATTTGGTACACACTTAAGAAAATGTGGAATCGTTTCACAACTCACGCCGCCTGGAACACCTCAGCATAGCGGTGTGTCCGAACGTCGTAATCGCACTCTATTGGATATGGTGCGGTCCATGATGTCTCTTACCGATTTACCGCTATCATTTTGGGGATACCCTCTAGAGACATCTACATTCACTTTAAATAGGGCACCGTCTAAATCCGTTGAGACGACACCGTATGAATTATGGTTTGGGAAGAAACCTAAGCTGTCGTTTCTAAAAGTTTGGGGATGCGATGCTTATGTCAAGAAACTTCAACCTGAAAAGCTCGAACCCAAGTCGGAAAAATGCGTCTTCATAGGATACCCTAAAGAAACCATTGGGTATACCTTCTACTTAAGATCCGAGGGCAAGATCTTTGTTGCCAAGAACGGATCCTTTCTGGAAAAGGAGTTTCTCTCGAAAGAAGTAAGTGGGGGAAAGTAGAACTCGATGAAGTACTACCTCTTGAACGGGAAAGTAGTGCATCTCAGGAAAATGTTCCTTTGATGCCTACACCAACTGAAGATGACAATAATGATCATGATCAAGGTACTTCGGATCAAGTAGAGACTGAACTTCGTAGGACCACAAGGATACGTTCCGCACCAGAGTGGTACGGCAACCCTGTCCTGGAAATCATGTTGTTAGACAACGGTGAACCTCCGAACTATGAAGAAGCGATGGCGGGCCCAGATTCCAACAAATGGCTAGAAGCCATGAAATCCGAGATAGAATCCATGTATGAAAACAAAGTATGGACTTTGGTGACTTGCCCGATGATCGGCGAGCGATAGAAAACAAATGGATCTTTAAGAAGAAGACGGACGCGGATGGTAATGTCACCATCTATAAAGCTCGACTTGTTGCTAAGGGTTATCGGCAAGTTCAAGGGATTGACTACGATGAGACTTTCTCTCCCGTAGCGAAGCTTAAGTTCGTCCGAATCATGTTAGAAATTGCCGCATACTATGATTATGAGATATGGCAGATGGACGTCAAAACAGCGTTCCTTAACGGTTATCTTAAGGAAGAGTTGTATATGATGCAACCGGAAGGTTTTGTCGATCCTAAGAATGCTAACAAAGTATGCAAGCTCCAGCGATCCATTTATGGGCTGGTGCAAGCATCTCGGAGTTGGAACATTCACTTTGATGAGATGATCAAAGCGTTTGGGTTTATGCAGACTTATGGAGAAGCCTGCGTTTACAAGAAAGTGAGTGGGAGCTCTGTAGCATTTCTCAAATTATATGTAGATGACATACTTTTGATGGGAAATGATATAGAATTCTTGGACAGCATTAAGGCCTACTTGAATAAGTGTTTTTCAATGAAGGACCTTGGAGAAGCTGCTTATATATTAGGCATCAAGATCTATAGAGATAGATCGAGACGCCTCATAGGTCTTTCACAAAGCACATACCTTGATAAGATTTTGAAGAAGTTCAAAATGGATCAGTCCAAGAAAGGGTTCTTGCCTGTCTTTGCAAGGTGTGAGATTGAGCTCAGCTCAATGCCCGACCACGGCAAAAGATAAAGAAGAGATGAGTGTCATCCCCTATGCCTCGACCATAGGATCTATTATGTATGCCATCTTGTGTACTGCACTGATGTAAACCTTGCCGTAAGTTTGGTAGGAAGGTACCAAAGTAATCCCGCAAGGAACACCGGACAACGGTCAAGAATATCCTAAAGTACCGAAAAGGACAAAGGACATGTTTCTCGTTTATGGAGGTGACGAAGAGCTCGTCAGAAGGGTTACGTCGACGCTTAGCTTCGACACAGATCTGGATGACTCTAAGTCACAAACCGGATACGTGTATATGTTGAATGGTGGAGCGATGGCTGGTACACACAATGAGCGTCGTGGCGGGATCTACATGTGAAGTGGAGTACATGGCAGCCTCGGAGGCAGCGCATGAAGCAATTTGGGTGAAGGAGTTCATCACCGACCTAGGAGTCATACCCAATGCGTCGGGGCCGATCAAACTCTTCTGTGACAACACCGGAGCTATTGCACTTGCCAAGGAGCCTGTGTTTCACAAGAAGACCGAGCACATCAAGCGTCGCTTCAACTCCATCCGTGAAAATGTTCAAGATGGAGACATAGAAATTTGTAAAGTGCATACGGATCTGAATGTCGAGATCCGTTGACTAAACCTCTTCATGAGCAAAACATGATCAACACCGTAACTCTATGGGTGTTCGATTCATCACAATGTAACTAGATTATTGACTCTAGTGCAAGTGGGAGACTGTTGGAAATATGCCCTAGAGGCAATAATAAAAGCATTATTATTATATTTCCTTGTTCATGATAATTGTCTTTTATTCATGCTATAATTGTATTATCCAGTAAATCGTAATACACGTGTGAATACATAGACCACAATACGTCCCTAGTGAGCCTCTAGTTGACTAGCTCGTTGGTCAACAGATAGTCATGGTTTCTGACTATGGACATCGATGTCATTGACAAGCGGGATCACGCCATTAGGAGAATGACGTGATGGACAAGACCCAATCCTAAGCATAGCACAAGATCGTGTAGTTCGTTTTGCTAGAGATTTTTCAATGTCAAGTATCTCTTCCTTAGACCATGAGATCGTGTAACTCCGGATACCGTAGAAGTGCTTTGGGTGTACCAAACGTCACAACGTAAATCGGGTGACTATAAAGGTGCACTACGGTATCTCCGAAAGTGTCTGGGTTGACACGGATCGAGACTGGGATTTGTCACTCCGTATGACGGAGAGGTATCTCTGGGCCCACTCGGTAATGCATCATCATAATGAGCTCAAAGTGACCAAGTGTTTGGTGACGTGATCATGCATTATGGTACGAGTAAAGTGACTTGCCGGTAACGAGACTGAACGAGGTATTGGGATACCGACGATCGAGTCTCGGGCATGTAACATACCGAATGACAAAGGGAATAGTATACGGGGTTGCTTGAATCCTCGACATCGTGGTTCATCCGATGACATCATCGAGGAGCATGTGGCAGCCAACATGGGTATCCTGATCCCGCTGTTGGTTATTGACCTGAGAGCGTCTCGGTCATGTTCAAGATGTCTCCCGAACCCGTAGGGTCTACACACTTAAGGTTCGGTGACGCTAGGGTTCTTAGGAAGACTTTTATGTGATTTCGAATGTTGTTCGGAGTCCCGGATGATGTCCCGGACATCATGAGGAGTTCCGGAAGGGTCCGGAGGTAAAGATTTATATATGGGAAGTTGTCAAACGGACACCGGAAAGTTTGAGCGTGCGGTATTGTACCGGGGCCACCGGAAGGGTTCCGGAGGTCCACCGGGAGGGGCCACCCCTCCCGGGGGGGCACATGGGCTGCGTGGGGATAGCAGCCAGCCCCTGGTGGGCTGGGTGCGCCCCCCCTTGGGCCCATGCGCCTAGGGTTTGGGGGGAACCCTAGAGGGGGGCGCCCCCCTTGCTTGGGGGGCAAGCCACCCCTCCCTGGCCGCCCCCCCTCTAGATTCCCATCTAGAGGGCGGTCCCCTGCCCCTTCCCCTATAAATAGAGGGGTGAGGGAGGGCAGCCGCACCCAAGCCAAGGCGCAGCCCTCCCTCCCCAACACCTATCCTCCTCCCGTGCGTGCTTGGCGAAGCCACAGCCGAGATCTTCTTTGCACCAACAACACCACGCCGTCGTCTTGCCGTTGGAGCTGTCTTCCTCAACCTCTCCTTCCTCCTTGCTGGATCAAGACGGAGGAGATGTCGTCCGTCTGCGTCACGTGTGTTGAACGCGGAGGTGCTGTCCGTTCGGCACTTGGTCATCGGTGATCCGAATCACGGCGATACGACTCCATCATCACCATCCCCTTGAACGCTTCCTTTTCGATCTACAAGTGGTATGTAGATGCAAACTCTCTCCCTTGACTCGTTGCTTAGATGAACTCATAGATGGATCTTGGTGAAACCGTATGAAAATTTTTAATTTTCTGCAACGTTCCCCAACAATATCAACCTCGGCCAAAAAGCGAAGCTGGAAATGATGACCAAGATAAATTTACTTCACAATTTATCTCACCAAGCTCTTCTGTATGAGAAGGAACAAAAGAAGCGCTCTTGGACCCTTCTGTGCAAGCATTACTCTCGCAAACAACTGTTTGCCAAGGGCATCGAGAAAGAATACGATTATCTGGAGTTGTTTGTAGTTCCTCACATCCGAAGGCAAACCCAAGTGCTTCCTCAGCGTTCTGACACCACTGACCTACAGTTTCTTGAACCAGATGATGTTCTTGAAGACACAACAGGCACAATTATCTTCAAGCCGGATGTACCTCACGCTGCTATTCCCGAAGTTGACCCTGAAGCCCATGCTACGTCTCCAACTCCTGCTTCGGCCTCGACAATCACTCGCTCTGCTTTGCCTAACAGTTCGAGTTCTGACTCTGAGGATTCTTCGGATGAGTAGTTCCTCCTATGCATTCTCTTTCCTTTTTGACACTTGTTGACAAAAAGGGGAGAAGAACATCGAGCGATAGATAAGCGGGTTATTTGCAGGGTGTTTCCATTCGTTATTTGTTTTTTGTCGAACTATTTGGTTTTCGTCAAACTATTTGCTTTTGGAACTTAAAGCACCGTCTGTGGTGTTTGAATACTAGGTCGTCATGTACCGTTAATAACCCCCTTTGCAATGCTATTTGCTTCCAGTTATCTACTTGCAAGTGCAATCGAAAGCTTACTTCCTTGCAATAATTATCCTCGATAGTTATCTATCGTGCAGGGAAAGTAAAAGCATTTCATGGAGGATTGGAAATCATGCTTCTCTAGAAGAGATATTTTACTCCTTTAAACTATATGTGTCACACGTTTAGATATACTATCATGGTTATATTTCGCTATCTAACCTTGCAAGATAAGAAAGCCAGCATCAGATTAAATTTCTTGAGATTCGTGCTACCTCTTGAGCACTACGTTGGTTTTCCCTTGAAGAGGAAACGGTGGTGCAGTAAAGTAGCGTAAGTATTTCCCTCAGTATTTGAGAACCAAGGTATCAATCCGGTAGGAGACCACGCTCAAGTCCCACTCATCTACACAAACAAATAAGAACCTTGCAACCAACGCGATAAAGGGGTTGTCAATCCCTTCACGGCCACTTGCAAAAATGAGATATGATAGAGATGATAAGATAATATTTTTGGTATTTTTATGATAAAGACTAAAAGTAAAGAAAGCAAAATAAACGACAAAAGAAATAGCTTGTTGATGGAAGATTAATATGATGGAAAATAGACCCGGGGCCATAGGTTTCACTAGTGGCTTCTCTCAAGATAGCATAAGTATTATGGTGGGTAAACGAATTACTGTCGAGCAATTGATAGAATTGAGCATAGTTATGAGAATATCTAGGTATGATCATGTATATAGGCATCACATCCGTGACAAGTAGACCGACTCACCTTTTGCATCTACTACTATTACTCCACACATCGACTGCTATCCAGCATGCATCTAGAGTATTAAGTTCATAAGAACGGAGTAACGCTTTAAGCAAGATGACATGATGTAGAGGGATAAACTCATGAAATATGATATAAACCCCATCTTTTTATCCTCGATGGAAACAATACAATACGTGTCGTTTCCCCTCATCCTTTGGGATCGAGCACCGCAAGATTGAACCCAAAGCTAAGCACTTCTCCCATTGCAAGAAAGATCAATCTAGTAGGACAAACCAAACTGATAATTCAAGAGACTTGCAAAGATAACCAATCATACATAAAAGAATTCAGAGGAGATTCAAATATTGTTCATAGATAATCTTGATCATAAACCCACAATTCATCGGATCTCGACAAATACACCGCAAAAGAAGAGTTACATTAAATAGATCTCCTAGAGAATCGAGGAGAACTTTGTATTGAGATACTACATGCATATATGGCTGGTGGAAAGCTCTATGGTTACAGTTTTGCAGAAAGCCAATTTTTCCCTACTTCAAAGGAATAAATTTTATTTTAACTATCATGGTGGTTGAAACATCATTGAGAAGGTATAACCCCAACTCAATCCCAATTAAAGTGATTAACAACCCGACAGTATTAACTTAGAGTGATGAGATACATGTGAATACTCAAGTACTAGATACTCGAATTGTCCATAACCGGGACACGGCTAACCATGATTAGATTGTACACTCTGCAGAGGTTTAGCACTTTTCCCCACAAGACTCGATCGCCTCCGTTGATTTCTCGCCTTTGCGCAGGTGTTTGAGAAGCGGATGACCGAGACACGATCTTTCGAAACATTAACTCTCTACTCCGGATAGATCATACCAAACCTATAAAACCCACTACCTGCTGATCTACCTCTTCGAAAGCTTCACGTAACTTACTCAACTATGCTAGAGCCCATAATAGCTTGTGGCTGCACACGGAAGTTTCTAGCATGAATAGTCTCAGTTCCCTTTGAGCCTGGGTGGCGGACCATAGGAAAATCACACGGGTACCCCGGGATTTCCAAAATAAAACAGACAACACTGGGTTCCCCAGGTGCCTCAATCCACCCAGATGTGTATTTAAGTTGCCACCTTAAAGTAAACCATTAATTAATAACCTCACATCTGTCGTGAATATCTCTCAAACCCAAACCACGTCTCTGAGCATAGCATGGCAATATAAACAGCAGCGTAGAAGTAACTCCCAAGGGTTTGATAGTAGCAGGCAATAGGTTCCTACCTCATCATCTACTTCCCAATACCCACAAATTAATGACATCCTAATCATGCAATGTTGGAGGGTTGAGCTAATGCATAAAACTGGGTATGAAAAGGTATGATCAAGTGTTACTTGCCTTGCTGACGATCCGTGAATCCTAGAGACTCGTAGTAACACGCTTCGCACTCCGGGAATTCTATCGCAAGCAAACAATACATACATAAGTAACAAACCAAGATGCACAAATGAACTTCAACTGAAAGAGGTTGACCGGAGATTTCAACTTAAGAACTCCTGTGTGCAAAAAGAATCAAACCAAACGGAACAACGAAACTCAAACGGCGAGAAAAACATGGTCCGTTTACTAATCTGAACTAGAGTCAAATTTTACAAAGATAAAAACTGGTTTAAGTTGAATATTTGGAAAGAGGGTTTCGAGATGAAACTCCAGGCGCTTGAATCGCCTGATTCCGATAAACGAGCGAAAAGTTATACTAATTTGAACATTGGTTCAGAAATCGAATTCAAAAAAACCGCGGAATAAACCCGATAAAAGAAAACGATGAACGGCTAAACGAACGAACGTTCGTTAGCAGAAACTAAACGACGAACATGTCCGTAAAAACGAACGAATGGGTGAACGTCCTCAAAATAAATAAACCGGGAAAATAAACCGATCTAAATAAATAAATAAATAAAACGGCTAGGGTTTTCCAAAAACCGAAGGGTTATATATTTTTAAAAGAAAACCGGCGACGGGCTACCTCCGCGATCGTCCGTGAGGCGGCTCGGTGGGGTCCGCGAGGGCGGGGAGGTGGCGGCGGAGTGGCAGCGGCAACTAGAGGCGGCGACGACTCGTCGTGGCTCGGGGTCCGAGGCGGCGGTGGTGGGGTGGTGGTTTAGAGGGGCTATATATATAGGTTGGGGGTCCGACTTGGGAAGGGGCAAAGGCGGCGGCGTGGCTCGGCTGGGCCGGCTTCAAGCCCGTTAGCCCGGTCGGTATGATTCTCTCTTTTTTAAAAAAAAAACATTCCGCCAAAAATTGTAAAAATCCTAGAAAAATAAATAAAAATCTAAAAATGCCAAAACAAGTTTTCTTTGCCTAAATAAAATATTTAGAACGAGATGAACTTTTCTTGGCCCCTGAAATGCAAATTTTAAATATATGCAAATTTTTTTCTAGGCAATTAAAAGTCCAAATAAGTAAAATAAAATCCCAAATAATGATTTTAACATTTTTCCTCCGGTATTTCAATTATTTTTGGAGAAGTCATATTATCTCCTCTCGTTTATTTTGACTTGAAATATTTTTCCGGAGAGAAAAATAATAAAATTCAAAATCCTCGCCTTTCATTATTTGATAAAATTCAAATATGAAAATCGGAAAATCCCCAACTCTCTCTGAGGGTCCTTGAGTTGTTTAGGATTTCGAGGATAGCAAATGAAAATGCAATAAAATATGATATGCATGGATGACCTGTGTATAACATGCCAAATTGAAAATTTGGGATGTTACAAACCTACCCCCCTTAAGAGGAATCTCGCCCTCGAGATTCGGGTTGGCTAGAAAATAGGTGCGGATGGTCCTTGCGAATATCATCTTCTCGCTCCCAGGTGGCTTCCTCCTCGGTATGGTGGCTCCAATTGAACTTTACAAAACTTGATAACTTTGTCATGCGAGTGACTCGGCCGTCGAAATCCAAAATCTTTCTTGGCTTCTCCTCATAAGTCAAACTACTATCCAATTGTATCGCCTCCAGGCATCAGATCCTTTAACGGCATCGTCGGCCATCTCAGCGTGGCACTTCTTCGCCAGATCGTGAAACACATCGTGAACTCCTCGACAGTCCTTCGGTAACTCCAGCTTGTAGGCAACTTCTCCCATTCGCTCCAAAACACGATACGGTCCTACAAATCTTGGGGCTAACTTTCCCTTTACTCCAAAACGTTTCACTCCCCCAGGGGTGATACTTGCAGATAGGCTCTGTCTCCGATTTCATAGGTTACTTCCTTGCGTTTTGAATCTGCGTAACTCTTCTGTCTAGACTGAGCAATCTTTAGTCTGCCTCTGATCAGCTTAACCTTCTCCTCTGAGTCTTTGATCAAATCTGGTCGAAACAACTGACGGTCTCGGCCTCATCCCACATCAAGGGTGTTCTACATCTGCGTCCGTCTGAGCTTGAGCGGTGCCATTTTCAAAGCGGCTTGGTAGCTGTTGTTATATGAGAATTCTGCGTCTGACAAATTGTCATCCCAACTAGATCCATAATCTAGCGCACGGGCTCTTAACATATCCTCCGTAATCTGGTTAACTCTCTCTCATCCATCCGTCTGCATGGGTGGAACGCGGTACTAAACTCCAATCTGGTACCCAAAGTCCGTGTAGTTGATGCCAAAACTTTGAAGTAAACTGTGTTCCTCTATCTGATACGATGCTCCTCGGAACTCCATGAAAACATACCATCCTGGTCATATATATCTTGGCCAACTTGGCACTTGTATAAGTTGTTTTCACTGGGATGAAGTGAGCTACTTTGGTCAAACGATCCACAACTACCGATATTGAATCATATCCTGCTTTGGTTCTGGGTAATCCGATGATAAAATCCATGCCAAGTTTGTCCCATTTCCATTCGGGTATTGGCATAGGCTGCAACGATCTGCGGCTTTTGATGCTCTGCCTTCACTCTCGACATACATCGCCATAACGGCTACATACTCGGCAATATCCTTCTTCATACCAGTCCACCGTAAGCGTTCCTTCAAGTCCAAATACATCTTGGTGTTTCCGGGGTGAATCGAGTATGGTGAGTCATGGGCCTCTTGAAGTATTAACTTCCTGATCTCCGAATTGTTGGGCACATAAATCTGATCCTCAAACCACAAGGTATCGTGCTCATCCTCGCGAAAACCTTTGGATTTTCCTTTGCCCATCTTTTCCTTTATCTCAGCAATCTCCTTATCCTCCTTTTGAGCGTCTCGAATCTTGTCTAACAAGGTCGACTGAACCTCCATTGTTGCAAGAAAACCTCTTGGAACAATCTCCAACTGAAGTTCCATAATATCCTCTGCTAACTCCTTTGGCAGTCCTCTACCTTCAAGGATATTGGCATAACTCTTCCGACTCAAAGCGTCTGCTACAACGTTGGCCTTTCCTGGATGATAGTGTAGCTTTATGTCGTAATCCTTTATAAGTTCCAGCCATCTCCTCTGTCTGAGGTTTAACTCCTTCTGTGTGAAAATGTACTTTAAACTTGTATGATCCGTGTACACATCACAACGATTTCCCATGAGATAATGTCTCCAGGTCTTCAACGCATGTACTACAGCTGCTAACTCCAAATCATGCGTGGCATAGTTTAACTCATGAGGCTTCAGTTGTCGTGAGGCGTACGAAACAACCTTTCCGTCCTGCATAAGAACACATCCAAGTCCCAAGCGAGAGGCATCACAATACACTTGAAACTCCTTATGTATATCCGGCAATGTCGACCTTGGGCTGTAGTCAACCGCTTTCTTCAACTCTTGGAAGCTTGTCTCACAATCCTCATCCATTTGAACTTGGTATCCTTCTTTAGCAATTCTGTCATTGGTTTCGCAATCTTGGAAAAACTTTCAATGAACCTCCGATAATATCCTGCCAGTCCGAGGAAACTGCGAATCTCGCTGACTGAAGTGGGTGCCAACCATTCAAAGGATCGACTGAATTTTACCGATCTCTTGCTATACCTTCTCCTGATATAACATGCCCAAGAAATCCAACTTCCTTCAACTAAAACTCGCACTTGCTGAATTTGGCATATAACTGGTGTTCCCTGAGTTTCTCAAGAACCAAACGTAGGTGTTCTGCGTGCTCCTCTTCGTCCTTCAAGTAAACCATAATATCATCGATGAACACCACAACAAACTTGTCCAAATACTCCATGAACACTTTGTTCATCATACTCATAAAATAGGCAGGGGCGTTAGTCAGTCCAAATGACATGACTGTATACTCATATAATCCATATCGTGTGGTGAATGTTGTCTTTGGTATATCCTTCTCTCGGATCTTCAACTGATGGTATCCTGATCGTAGATCAATTTTAGAAAACACCTTAGCTCCTTGCAACTGATCAAACAGATCATTTATCATCGGTAAGGGATACTTGTTCTTTATCGTTACTTCATTCAGTGCTCGGTAATCAACAACCATCCTTAGGGATTTATCCTTCTTCTCCACCAAAAAATCTTGGGGCTCCCCAAGGTGATGAACTTCTCTGAATATAACCTTTCTCCAATAACTCCTTGATCTTCTTCTTAATTTCCTCCGGATCATTTGCGGGCATCCGATAGGGTCTCTTTGATATTGGTCCATGCACGGCATTAGTTCTATCGTAACTCGATGTCTCGATCCGGTGGCATGCCTGGTAACTCTTCTGGAAAAACATCCGGATAATCCTTCACTATAGGTACTTCCTCTTGTACAACTCCCGTGAGGGTATTCACTTGGCTCCTCCTAGGCACATGCCTAGATACATACTTAATCCTTTTTCCCTCTAGGGTGGTAAGATAAATTGACTTGCTAGCACAGTCAATACTTCCTCCAAACTTCGACATCCAATCCATACCTAATATCACATCCAATCCTTGCGACTCCAAGATAATTAGGTCGCACGAAAAAACATGCGTGCCAATGATTAGGGTATCTGGCGCACCTTCTTTGGCCATGTACTCTGCTCCAGGCGAGCTCACTAAAAGAGGGGTCCTAAGGGTCGGGTTGGTAACTTAAACTTATCCTCAAATCCCCTTGATATGAATGAATGCGATGCACCAGTATCAAAAAGAACAATAGCGGTAAATGACTGAACTGAAAATTTACCTATTACCGCGTCCGGCTGCTCTTCAACTTCCTCCACGTTAACGTGGTTCACTTGTCCTTTGTTGAATGGATTGGGCTTCTTCCCAGCGCTCCCATTTCCATTTCCATTCTTTCCCTCAGGCGATCGTTGGCATAGTGCCCTGTTTTCCCGCACTTAAAGCAAATAACTTGGCTCAAGTATCTCTTGGCGGGTGTAGATGGGTTTGAGCGATTCTGATTATTGTTGGCTGCATTTCCATTCCCATTCTTTGCACCATTATGCGATCCTCCTCAGGTATGGTTATGTCCTCCATGGTTATGAACTAGTCTCCGAGTTCGGGGTTAAGCGAGGTTTCTGGTGAGCTCCTGAGTTATACTTCCCTTGTCCATATTTCCTCTTACGATTCTCAATTTTCTGCTGCTTTCCTTCAATCATTAGGGCCTTATCTACCAACTCACGGTAGTTGTTGAAAGTTGCCACCATCAACTGCATACTCATCTCATCATTCAGCCCTTCCATAAACTTCTCTTGCTTCGTGGCATCTGTGGCCCACATCGCCGAGCATAAGCGTGATAACTTGCTAAACTCATCCACGTCTTTGAGCCACGATGCGGTTCCCTGGCGTAAGTTGTGGAACTCACGCTTCTTTATCTGCATGGCTCCAGTTGAAACATGGGCCATGCGAAAGGCTTGATGGAACTGGTCCCAAGTGACATTAGCTATAGGAAAAGTAGCCGTGTAATTCTCCCACCATGCGGCTGCTGGTCCATACAATTGATGTGCGGCAAAGCATACTCTTTCAGCATCCGTGCATCCTGCGGTGGTTAACTCCCTTCCAATACGGCGTAACCAGTCATCTGCAACTATTGGCTCGGTGCTCTTTGGAAAACACCGCGGTTGTAACCTTAGAAAACGGGCTAAATTGTCCCTTTGGCGGCGGGTTGTTGTTGTTGTTGTTGTTGTTGTTGTTGTTGGCATTGCCACAGTTACGAACTAGCAATTGCATCAAGGCATTCTGCTGTTGGATCAACTGAGTGAGCTCCGGTGGGAAAACAAAAACGGGGTCACGTCTCGGAGGCATCTGAAGGTTTAGATGGTAGAGATTAGAATAGAAAGAGGTCTAGTGAGAAAACACTACCCATATGCACATGAGGCAATCACACATTCATTCAATCAAGCAAGCAAGGGCATACAAAACGATCTAGGACTATCGCATAAGTGCTCAACTACTACTAGTTACATGGGGTAATGCTACTATTATATGGTGGTCATCTAGAAATTTTGATCGGTGGAAGACTCCATGATGTCTGCTCCGACTTTGTCTTCATAGTCATCATCACTTGGATCTGAGTCGGTGTAAATGCGATGATGATGTAGTTGTCTGGACAAGCGGGATCTTCTTCCTCTTCTTGCTCTTCTTCCTTGGGTGCCGGTCCTCCCATGAAGACTCCAATCTTCTTGACTAGGTCGTCGTTCTTCTCCGAGAGTATTTTGATTTCTTCCTCATATCCGTCGGCGTGTAGACTTGAGTTCTTCCTCCAGCTCGATGATCTTAGTTTTCGCCTTCTTCAAATCCATCATGTCTGTGCACATCTGGTTCTCATGACGTCGAATGTGCTGGTTTAGTTCCTGGATGTAGGCTGCAATGGATCTATCCTTCTTGGTGCTGATTACTTCCCATTGCTCGTCTTGGCGCCCACATATTTGATATATGATGTCTTTAAGCTCCTTATTGTAGACTTCTCCAATGTGTCCCACGGTAATGTGAGCTGCCATACTCTTTCCCAAACTCCATGTTGGTGCATTAAAAACACATACTATGGGCTCCGTGCTTGGCGCAAACGTCCTTCCGGGAACTAGAGCTTGAATCTTCCAGCATTCTTCTTCTGGTAAGGTGGCATTGTACGTCCCGGTGAAGCTTGGTATTCCAATATTCAGGTACCTAGTGACTTCCTTCAAGTGGCGTCCAAAAGGCGTGTCTTCATCTGGTTGGGCAAACTTGTACTTCATCTCCGTCATCCTAAAGAGTGGAAAAATGGGGAGGAGTCAGAAATGAGTAGAGAGGAGTGACCTATGGTTTTATCTTAGTGGTCGTGTCCTACACTTTCAGTGTGCTCGATACCATCTTGTAGCGACCCGACCTCGGATGGTCAAGTCTACGTATACATGTCATCCACTGGATCGGTAATCTTGACACACACAAGACTCAAAGGATTTATAATGAGTAGCAAACACACACTTATTACATCGAATGTCTCAAAAGAGAACTTATTACAATAATATGGCTTAAGGCCATCTAATGCGATAACAATGGAAGACTTGGAAGGTAAAGTGAGTCCATCAACTCCAACGGCATAACTGAAAGCTGCACGGCAACGACCTACAATCCTTACTCCTCGTTCGAAAAGTCTGCAACATAAAATGTTGCAGCCGAGAACGGGTCAAGACATGGAATATCTTTGGCAATGTAACACATAGAGAGTAATGAAAGAATAATCGATACTACATGCATATATGGCTGGTGGAAAGCTCTATGGTTACAGTTTTGCAGAAAGCCAATTTTTCCCTACTTCAAAGGAATAAATTTTATTTTAACTATCATGGTGGTTGAAACATCATTGAGAAGGTATAACCCCAACTCAATCCCAATTAAAGTGATTAACAACCCGACAAAGATTAACTTAGAGTGATGAGATACATGCGAATACTCAAGTACTAGATACTCGAAATTGTCCATAACCGGGACACGGCTAACCATGATTAGATTGTACACTCTGCGAGAGGTTTGGCGCTTTTCCCCACAAGACTCGATCGCCTCCGTTGATTTCTCGCCTTTGCAGGTGTTTGAGAAGCGGATGACCGAGACACGATCTTTCGAAACATTAACTCTCTACTCCGGATAGATCATACCAAACCTATAAAACCCACTACCTGCTGATCTACCTCTTGAAAGCTTCACGTAACTTACTCAACTATGCTAGAGCCCATAATAGCTTGTGGCTGCACACGGAAGTTTCTAGCATGAATAGTCTCGATTCCCTTTGAGCACTGGTGGCGGACCATAGGAAAATCACACGGGTACCCCGGGATTTCCAAAATAAAAGCAGACAACCTTTGGGTTCCCCGGTGCCTCAATCCACCCGGATGTGTATTTAAGTTGCCACCTTAAAGTAAATCATTAATTAATAACCTCACATCTGTCGTGAATATCTCTCAAACCCAAACCACGTCTCTGAGCATAGCATGGCAATATAAACAGCAGCGTGAAGTAACTCCCAAGGGTTTGATAGTAACAGGCAATAGGTTCCTACCTCATCATCTACTTCCCAATACCCACAAATTAATGACATCCTAATCATGCAATGTTGGGGGTTGAGCTAATGCATAAAACTGTGTATGAAAAGGTATGATCAAGTGTTACTTGCCTTGCTGACGATCCGTGAATCCTAGAGACTCGTAGTAACACGCTTCGCACTCCGGGAATTCTATCGCAAGCAAACTATACATACATAAGTAACAAACCAAGATGCACAAATGAACTTCAACTGAAAGAGGTTGACCGGAGAGTTCAACTTAAGAACTCCGGTGTGCAAAAAGAATCAAACCAAACAGAACAACGAAACTCAAACGGCGAGAAAAACATGGTCCGTTTACTAATCTGAACTAGAGTCAAATTTTACAAAGATAAAAACTGGTTTTAGTTGAATATTCGGAAAGAGGGTTTCGAGATGAAACTCCAGGCGCTTGAATCGCCTGATTCCGATAAACGAGCGAAAAGTTATACTAATTTGAACATTGGTTCAGAAATCGAATTCGGAAAAACCGCGGAATAAACCCGATAAAAGAAAACGACGAACGGCTAAACAAACGAACGTTCCTTAGCAGAAACTAAACGACGAACATATTCGTAAAAACGAACGAACGGGTGAACGTCCTCAAAATAAATAAACGGGGAAAATAAACCGATCTAAATAAATAAATAAAAGGGCTAGGGTTTTCCAAAAAAACTGAAGGGTTATATATTTTTTTAAAAGAAAACCTGCGACGGGGCTACCTCCGGCGATCGTCCGGCGGGGCGGGCGGCTCCGGTGGGGTCCGGCGAGGGCTGCGGGGTGGCGGCGGGAGTGGCGGCAGCGGCGGGAGTGGCGGGCGGCGGCGACTAGAGGCGGCGGCGATGACTCGGCGGCGGCTCGGGGTCCCGAGGCGGCGGTGGTGGCGGTGGTGGTTTAGAGCGGCTATATATATAGGTTGGGGGTCCAACTTGGGGAAGGGCAAGGCGGCGGTGGCGGCGGGAAGGCGGCGGCTCGGTGGGCGGGCCAACTGCTTTCAGTGGCCGTTAGCCCGATCGGCGATTCCTCTCTTTTAAAAAAACATTCCATGAAAATTGT
Source organism: Aegilops bicornis (assembly GCA_021605145.1). NCBI lineage: Eukaryota > Viridiplantae > Streptophyta > Magnoliopsida > Poales > Poaceae > Aegilops > Aegilops bicornis. The sequence goes on along the minus strand of CM038669.1, from coordinate 489,792,246 downwards.
AAAAATCCTAGAAAAATAAATAAAAATCTAAAAATACCAAAACAAGTTTTCTTTGCCTAAATAAAATATTTAGAACAAGATGAACTTTTCTTGGCCCGTGAAATGCAAATTTTAAATATATGCAAATTTTTTTCTAGGCAATTAAAATTCCAAATAAGTAAAATAAAATCCCAAATAATGATTTTAACATTTTTCCTCCGGTATTTCAATTATTTTTGGAGAAGTCATATTATCTCCTCTCGTTTATTTTGACTTGAAATATTTTTAGGAGAGAAAAATAATGAAATTCAAAATCCTCGCCTTTCATTATTTGATAAAATTCAAATATGAAAATCGGAAAATCCCCAAGTCTCTCCGAGGGTCCTTGAGTTGTTTAGGATTTCGAGGATAGCAAATGAAAATGCAATAAAATATGATATGCATGGATGACCTGTGTATAACATGCCAAATTGAAAATTTGGGATGTTACAGGCTCTGTCTCTGATGGTTTGGGGGTACGTAGGTATATATAGCAGGAAGAAGTAGGTCGGTGGAGCCACGAGGGGCCCACGAGGGTGGAGGGCGCGCCCCTGCCTCCTGGCTTCCTCGTTGGTTGCTTGACGTCCACTCCAAGTCCTCTGGATAACGTTTGTTCCCAAAATCACGTTCCCGAAGGTTTCATTCCGTTTGGACTCCATTTGATATCCTTTTCCTTCGAAACACTGAAATAGGCAAAAAAAAGCAGCAATTCGGGCTGGGCCTCTGGTTAATAGGTTAGTGCCAAAAATAATATGAAAGTGTATAATAAAGCCCATTAAACATCCAAAATAGAATATAATATAGCATGGAACAATAAAAAATTTATAGATATGTTGGAGACGTATCAAGCATCCCCAAGCTTAATTCATGCTTGTCCTCGAGTAGGTAAATGATAAAAACAAATTTTTTGATGTGGAATGCTACTTAGCATATTTTTCAATGTAATTCTCTTATTTGTGGTATGAATATTCAGATCCGAAAGATTTAAGATAAAAGTTTAATATTGACATAAAAGTAATAATACTTCAAGCATACTAACTAAGCAATTATGTCTTCTCAAAATAACATGGCCAAATAAAGTTCATCCCTACAAAATCATATAGTTTGGTCATGCTCCATTTTAAATCACACAAGAATGCTCTCATCATGCACAACCCCGATGACAAGCGAAGCAATTGTTTCATACTTTAGTAATCTCAAACTTTTTTCAACTTTCACGCAATATATGAGCGTGAGCCATGGATATAGCACTATGGGTTCAATAGAATATGATGATGGGGGTTATGTGGAGAAGACAAAAAAGGAGAAAGTCTCACATTGACGTGGCTAATCAACAAGCTAGGGAGATGCCCATCGATTGATGTCAATGCAAGGAGTAGGGATTGCCATGCAACGGATGCATTAGAGCTATAAATGCATGAAAGCTCAACAAAAGAAACTAAGTGGGTGTGCATCCAACTTGCTTGCTCACGAAGACCTAGGGCATTTGAGGAAGCCCATTGTTGGAATATACAAGCCAAGTTCTATAATGAAAAATTCCCACTAGCATATGAAAGTGACAAAACAAGAGACTCTCATCATAAAGATCATGGTGCTACTTTGAAGCACAAGTGTGGAAAAAAGGATAGTAGCATTGCCCCTTCTTTTTCTTTTCTTTTTTGGGCCTTTCTTTTTTTTGGCCTTTTTTTTGGACAATGCTCTGTGAATGATGATCATCACACTTCTATTTATTTACAACTCAATGATTACAACTCGATACTAGAACAAAGTATGACTCTATATGAATGCCTCCGGCGATGTGCAGGATGAGAAATGAATCAAGAGTGACATGTATGAAATAATATGCATGGTGGCTTTGCCACAAATACGATGTCAACTACATGATCATGCAAGGCAATATGACAATGATGAAACGTGTCATGATAAACAGAATGGTGGAAAGTTGCATGGAAATATATCTCGGAATGGCTATGGAAATGCCATAATAGGTAGGTATGGTGGCTGTTTTGAGGAAGATATAAGGAGGTTTATGTGTGATAGAGCGTATCGTATCACGAGGTTTGGATGCACCGTGAAGTTTGCACCAACTCTCAAGGTGAGAAAGGGCAATGCACGGCATCAAGAGGCTAGCAATGATGGAAGGGTGAGAGTGCGTATAATCCATGGACTCAACATTAGTCATAAAGAACTCACATACTTATTGCAAAAATCTACAAGTCATCAAAAACCAAGCACTACGCGCATGTTCCTAGGGGGATAGATTGGTAGGAAAAGACCATCGCTCATCCCGGCCGCCACTCATAAGGAGGACAATCAAAGAACACCTCATGTTTCAAATTTGCAACACAACGTTTACCGTACGTGCCTGCTACAGGACTTGCAAACTTCAACACAAGTATTTCTCAAATTCACAGTTACTCAACTAGCACAACTTTAATATTACTACCTCCATATCTCAAAACAATCATCAAGCATCAAACTTTTCTTAGTATTCAACGCACTTACAAGATTTTTTTTACTAATCTTGGATGCCTATCATATTAGGAATAATTTCACAATTTAAGCAAATTACCATGCTGTTTTGTAGGACTCTCAAAAATGATATAAGTGAAGCATGAGAGAACAATAGTTTCTATAAAACAAAACCACCACCGTGCTCTAAAAGATATAAGTGAAGCACTAGAGCAAAAACTATATAGCTCAAAAGATATAAGTGAAGCACAAAGAGTATTATAATAAATTCTGAATCATGTGTGTGTCTCTCAAAAGTGTATTCAGTGAGGATGATTGTGGTAAACTAAAAAGCAAAGACTCAAATCATACAAGACGCTCCAAGTAAAACACATATCATGTGGTGAATAAAAATATAGCTCCAAGTAAAGTTACCGATGGACGAAGACGAAGGAGGGGATGCCTTCCGGGGCATCCCCAAGCTTTGGATTTTTGGTGTCCTTAGATTTACCTTGGGGTGCCTTGGGCATCCCCAAGCTTAGGCTCTTTCCACTCCTTGTTCCATAATCAATCAAATCCTTACCCAAAAAATGAAAACTTCACAACACAAAACTTAACAGAAAATCTCGTGAGCTCCGTTAGCGAAAGAAAACAAAACACCACTTCAAGGTAATGTATTGAACTCATTATTTATTTATATTTGTGTGAAACCTACTGTATTCCAACTTATCTATGGTTTATAAACTCTTTTACTAACCATAGACTCATCAAAATAAGCAAACAACACACGAAAAACAGAATCTGTCAAAAACAGAACAGTCTGTAGTAATCTGTAACTAACGCAAACTTCTGGAACCTAGCAAAATCTAAAAAAATAGGAAGACCTAGATAATTTGTTTATTGATCTTCTGCAATTGGAATCGGTATTTTATCACGTTCTGGTGGTTTTTAACAATTGTTTTCGTGAACAAAAAGTTTCTGGAATTTTCAGCAAGATCAAATAACTATCGTCCAAGAAGATCCTATAGGTTTCACTTGGCACAAACACTAACTAAAACATAAAAACACATCTAAACAGAGGCTAGAACAAAGATTTATTCCTAAACAGGAGCAAAAAGCAAAAAAACTAAAATAAAATTGGGTTGCCTCCCAACAAGCGCTATCGTTTAACGCCCTAGCTAGGCATAAAAGCGAGGATAGATCTAGGTATTGCCAAAATAATGGTAAGGTAAATCATGAAAACTCCTTTCGTATTCTGTATGTTCAGCGGCAAGTTTCCTTTGTGGCAAGCAAAAGTAATCAAAGGGGTTAAATTTAATTGGACAAAAGTTCCCAAGATCAAGCTCGGGAGGTATGGGTTCCTCCTATGGCCCCTTATATTGCACAACCAATTCATCATTACAAGCGTTCTTTTGACAAAAAGTCACGAGTCTTTTCTCAAGAGAAAAACCTAACCCATTATTCTGAATAGCAAAGTCATCATTAAGTTCAGAAATTCTATCAACTAAAACATCGGTAGGAACCTTTTTCCTAAGGTTTTCATTATAGGCAACATGATCCAAATATTGTAAACGCATTATGTCTTATTGATTAAAAAGGATGGATTCTATGGGAGGATGACCAACATCCACCCTATAATGCGCAAAAATTTCTTTAGCCTCTTTCATTATAAATCTGAACTCATGGGCCAAAAAGATAGTAGCAACATGCTTAACAGAAGAGTACTCAATATTAGAAAATTCTAGGAAAATTCTTTGTATGCAAGGATGCATATGAAGAAATTGCCTTTCAAGTTCAACTACGAGCAAAGATATCGCATCCATAAGGCTACTAGTTCTATGAAGAATAGAGCCACCCATGATGGGCAAAGCAAGCACAAGTAAAGAAATCTTGAATAACTCCTTTCCCAATAATATTACCACTACCGACTCGAAACTTTTTTGTATGCAAGATAGTAGGTTCCTCAAGAGGATCATCGAAGGCATCAAAGTTTCCCATGTTATTATTATTGCCTTCATTAGCGATACCCTCCCTAGATTCAGACATGGCGAAAGAAAGGCGGCGGGAAAAGAGGGCGAATAAAGCGGCAAAGGGTGAAGTGGGGGAGAGGAAAAGCGAGGCAAATGGCAAATAATGTAATGCGAGGGATAAGAGTTTGTGATGGGTACTTGGTATGTCTTGGCTTGTGCGTAGACTCCCCGGCAACAGCGCCAGAAATCCTTCTTGCTACCTCTTGAGCATTGCGTTGGTTTTCCTTTGAAGAGGAAAGGGTGATGTAGTAAAGTAGCATAAGTATTTCCCTCAGTTTTTGAGAACCAAGGTATCAATCCAGTAGGAGACCACGCTCAAGTCCCACGCACCTACACAAACAAATAAGAACCTTGCAACCAACGCGATAAAGGGGTTATCAATCCCTTCACGGCCACTTGCAAAAGTGAGATCTGATAGAGATGATAAGATAATATTGTTGGTATTTTTGTGATAAAGACTAAAAGTAAAGAAAGCAAAATTAAATGGCAAAAGAAATAGCTTGTTGACAGAAGATTAATATGATGGAAAATAGACCCCGGGGCCATAGGTTTCACTAGTGGTTTCTCTCAAGATAGCATAAGTATTACTGTGGGTAAACGAATTACTGTCGAGCAATTGATAGAATTGAGCATAGTTATGAGAATATCTAGGTATGATCATGTATATAGGCATCACGTCCGTGACAAGTAGACCGACTCACTTGCATCTACTACTATTACTCCACACATCGACCGCTATCCAGCATGCATCTAGAGTATTAAGTTCATAAGAATGGAGTAACGCTTTAAGCAAGATGACATGATGTAGAGGGATAAACTCATGCAATATGATATAAACCCCATCTTTTTATCCTCTATGGCAACAATACAATACATGTCGTTTCCCCTACTGTCGCTGGGATCGAGCACCGCAAGATTGAACCCAAAGCTAAGCACTTCTCCCATTGCAAGAAAGATCAATCTAGTAGGCCAAACCAAACTGATAATTCGAAGAGACTTGCAAAGATAACCAATCATACATAAAAGAATTCAGAGGATATTCAAATATTGTTCATAGATAATCTTGATCATAAACCCACAATTCATCGGATCTCGACAAACACACCGCAAAAGAAGAGTTACATCAAATAGATCTCCAAGAGAATAGAGGAGAACTTTGTATTGAGATCCAAAAAGAGAGAAGAAGCCATCTAGCTAATAACTATGGACCCGAAGGTCTGAGGTAAACTACTCACACATCATCGGAGAGGCTATGGTGTTGATGTAGAAGCCCTCCGTGATCAATGCCCCCTCCGTGAGCGCCGGAAAAAGGCCCCAAGATGGGATCTCACGGGCATGTAAGGTTGCGGCGGTGGAAATAGGGTTTGGCTCTGCCTCACGATGGTTTGAAGTGCGTAGGTATATATAAGAGGAAGAAGTAGGTCGGTGGAGCCACGAGGGGCCCACGAGGGTGGAGGCGCGCCCGGTGGGTAGGCGCCCCACCTCGTGGCTTCCTCGTGGTTGCTTGACGTCCACTCCAAGTCCTCTGGATCAAGTTTGTTCCGAAAATCACGTTCCCGAAGGTTCCATTCCGTTTGGACTCCGTTTGATATCCTTTTCATTTGAAACACTGAAATAGGCAAAAAAAACAGCAATTCGGGCTGGGCCTCCGGTTAATAGGTTAGTCCCAAAAATAATATAAAAGTGTATAATAAAGCCTATTAAACATCCAAAATAGAATATAATATAGCATGGAACAATAAAAAATTATAGATAAGTTGGAGACGTATCAATTCGAAAGCGAACTCTCTCTATCTGCCTCATAAGCTATTTTCCCTTGCATATCTCCATCGTATTTTCCTTGTTGTAGGAAAAACCTCTTCTGAGGCATATCTACTCCGAGCAATATACCTGAGATTCCCTTGCTTTGATTCTTCTTGAGTATCTAACTTGCAGGGAACCTATATCTCGTGTGGATTCAAATCGTGTTCTGAGCAAATCCTTATGGCTTACCCTTCGTCACAAATCATTTCAAAGTATTCACTCTATCTAACAAATCTTTTTCAAAGGTTGTGTGTGACAGGAAATATCTCAGATATTGTCGAGTGTATTGAAAGAAACCACGAATGAGATTTTATGTCAATGTCACTCATACAAAGATTCATCTAGCTACCTTCCGTGTTATCTCCTATGCATTCTCCAAATGATGCATACCTTCAGGGGGAGCATGTTTTATCTTCGTAATTATCTCTCATCTTTCATTATCCTTCACATTCATTTCATTCCATTATCTATCTTTCGATGTGTTCTGTTTTGTCAACAATCGTCCAAAAAAAGGGGGAGATTGTTGGTGCAATATTTGCCCTCCAGTGTTTTGGAGTTTGTTGACAGAAACACGCATGGACTAATTTGTTTTCTAGTGCACACAGAGAGAAATAGTCCATGGAGAACCAAAGAGAATGTTGTCTCCGATGCCAAGCTCAAGGAACTTCACCGAAGAATATCTGCGTTGCAGAGAAGATTGAGCTACATCTATTGAAGACATGTAGGCGAGAAGATTGATGTGAAGGAGTTAACCCCTCGAAAAAATTATTGCTGATGTGAAGCAATTCGTTGGGAGATTCAGTCCGAAGAAGATTGACTACAGCGAATGGAAGTCGAAGACAAAGTGAAGACGTAGTATTCATTTCGTTGTTCTTCTTCCATTTATTTGAGTCATAGGACCTCCGTGCTATTAAGAGGGGTATAGGTTCTCGAAGCTTAGATCCGATGTGATGCTTGGCCCAAAACCTATGCGAGACTGGGAGAAATCTCCTTATGTTTCGAATGATTACCTGTCAACAGTAGACGTTGTTCTTCATGCTGCAGGAGATATCTTTCGAACTAAGGAGTTAGCATTACTTGCTCCACGAAGAATGTTACCGTTGTGCTAAATTTCCGACCGTTGGACTCGTGTCGTTCAGCCATTGGCTGTTACACATGTCCAATTTGGTCTTTTCCCTTCAGGGAAGGCCGCGACTATAAATAGCCACCCCGCTCCAACGTTGTCCGTTGGCTGCTCCGCTTAAGATTTCTGAGAAGATTGATTGAGCATCCCCTCTGAGTGATTTGAGTTTAAGATCCATCGAGAGAAAAATCAAGAGCCAAAGCTTAGACAGTGGTTGAGCATCACGGTAGTTCTGAGTTTAGAGTTCTTGTGCCTATTACTCTTGAGAGCTGCGCACTCTCTAGACGGATAGATGTCGGCTCGAGTGTCGAAGAGTAATTGTCTTCACCGAGCAAGATCTTCAACAACCAAGAGTCGTTGTGGTTTGTGAAGAAGTCTGTCGAAGGTTTGGAGATCACCGACAAGTATCTACCACGAGTGAAATCAACTGGAGTCTGATCAGCTCCGAGTTGAGGGAGCATAGGGCGAAGAGAGTTTATCTTCTGTGTTAAATCACAACCCCTCCTACCAGACGAAGTCCTTTGGCAGAAGGACGAACTGGTCTACCAAATTCATCTGTCGCCATCGAGCACCACTGGTTCATTCTACCTTACTGCCTTACCTTCAGCAGTTTACTTTCGTGCTCAGTGACCATAGTTTATCTGATCATTCATTGTCTGTTGCATATCTTTAGTTACTGTCGTCTCTGTCACTCTCATCTGTTATAGTTCGTTGCTCTCCAATTTACATTCTCATATTTCTGTTTAGGCGCCCCAGTCATATAATTTACTCGTTGCACTTATCCTTTTAGACTGGCGTGCCTTCCCTGTATCAATTTCATTCAACTCGTCTCCCCGTGTTGTGCATTTTTCTTTCGTAGTTCTTGTCCTGTTTTCATTCATGCTATTGCATATGTTCGCATATTGCATAACCATCATTATTGTCAAACCAGTGATATCCTATGCTCGAATTGTTATTGCTTCCTTCTTCGATGGATATGTTCCTCTCTGGTGTGCTTGATTAAGATCTTTTCTACCAAACTTTATTTTCGATGTCGTGTTTGGGATCAGTTCAAAACATTCGCAAGATTTTTTGAATCTCCCATTCACCCCCCCCCTCTGGTCGATATACTCTCGGTCCTAACAAAGTTGCCTAAGCTTGTGGACCCCTCGTAGGTTCATTTGACCCAATTCCAACACCATAAATTTCCTAAATTCCAGAAACCACGAGAGCGAGACCCAAAAGAATTATTCCACCGCCGCAAACCTATGTTCTTCTACGATCCCATCTGGAAGCCTCCACCGGTACTCTGTCAGAGGGGGAATCGATCACGGAGGGTTTCTACATCAACCTTGTTGCACATATGTTTCTATTCGATGTAATCTTCTTTTGCGGTGTGTTTGTTGGGATCCGATGAATGTGGCTTTATGATCAGATTATTCATTGAAAGCAATTGAGTTATATTCCAAACTTTATTACGTATGATTGTTATAGCTATGTAATGTTTTCCGATCTATGAGTTTTCTTTGGCCAAGTTGATGATTAGATCTTCAGTGAAAGTGGTGCATAGTAGTAGGTTCAATCTTGCGGTGTCCTCACCTCGTGACAGAAGGGGTAGCAAGGCACGTATTTATATTGTTGCTTCTAAGGGTAAAACAACGAGGGCCGGTCATATTGATTGGTCTTATTTTGTCTACATTATGTCATCATGCTCCAAGCATTAGTCTGTTTGTTATGAACTTAATACATATAGAGGCAAGCATACAAGCGCTCTCGAAGTGGAGTAATAGTAGTACATGCAGGTGGATGTTGGTCTACTTATCTCGCATGTAATGCCTATGTACTGAGCATGCCATGAACAACGTCATAACTATGTGTTTTTCTATCAATTGCCCAACAGTATTTTGTCTACCCACCGTATGATATGTTCTTGAGAGAGATGCCTCTAGTGAAAATTATGGCTCCGAGTCTATTCATCATATTTACTAAAACCCTAAAAAGCTCGTTGCAATCTATTTACTTTTATTTTCTTGTGCAAATTATATATCTATCACTATCAGAATTAATCCTTACAATTAACGAGTACAAGGGGATTGACAACCCTCTTGCCCGCGTTTGGTGCAAGTATTTTGTTTGTGTGTGTAGGTACTATTGACCTTTGTTTGTGTGAATCTCCTATTGGTTCGATAACCTTGGTTATCTACTGAGGGAAATACTATCTGCTACTATATTGCTCCCCCTTCCTCTTCGGGGAAAACCCCAATGAAGCTCACAAGTAGCAATGCTCCATAGTTATCATTTGCATAAGGCCTATGGATGCATAATGTTCAGTGAGGATAACGAGAGGAGGCAGTAAATATGCTCTGTAATTACCGATTGGACAACGTAAACATGGATAACAAGAGGAAGGAGTAAATATGCTCTGTATTTTTTCGTGGGATAAGAGCCAAGAAGCCATAATGTCAAATATAAATAAACAAAGGAAGGAGTAATTTACTCTCTAATTATAGGTAGGATAAGAACTGTGGAGTGATAACATGTGGAAGGAGTAAAGATGCTCCACCATTATCAACTAGATAAGACTCATGGAGCGATAATATGGAACAGAGACAACCGGAGGAAAGAGTAAATACTCTCCATAATTCTCGGTAGGATAGGACCCATGAAGCAATACCATGGAACAATGATAACATGGCTAAGGAATATATCTACTGTGTGTTTATCGATAGGACTACCTACCTTGCGTCAATGTGAAATAAAGATAATGAGTGGAAAGAATAAACATGATCAATAACTAGTGGTAGAAAGATAGTGGTAGGAAATAGCAAATATACTCCATAATTATCGGTAGGATACGACTCATAAAGATATAACATGGAGCAAATATAACGGGAGGAAGGTGTAAATGTGCTCCGCAATTATCGGTAGGATAAGACCTATGGAGTGATAACATGAAACGAAAATAACGGGAGGAAGGAGTAAATGTGCTCAGTAATTATCGGTAGGATAACACCTATGGAGCGATAACATGCAACGAAGATAACAGGAGGAAGGAGCAAGTATGCTCAGCAATTACTGGTAGCATAATGTTAAACATAGATAATGATTCCCCACAAAAAAACAGAGATAATGATCCCCCACAGATTAAAGATGAAGATTAGAAATTACCAGTTCAAATAAAAGGGTAATATAGTCTTTTGTGTCCAAATCAATGTATTCAATTCGTTTGATCTGCCTTTTAATATGATGATAGGCTTTTTAAGTAACTTTACGATTCATGTAAACTTTTAACGGTGGTATACTAAAGGAAAACTCAAACCTAAAATCCAATGTGTGACTCCAAAGAAAGTAGAAGGTTCTACATCATGTGCATATGTGATTTGTTTCAAAATTTCCTAAAACTGGTAGATACTATGATTTCTTGTTACCCAGTAGCCAAAAGAGCACACACTTCTTGTTTCGAACACAGTACAATCGAAGTCGCCCACATACACGAGCATAAGGTCACCAGACTGAGGTGGCATAGCATCTTGAGATTTTACGAAGTCACCACAGGCGCCTGGTAGTCGATGGAAATGCTTGCTCCCACTGAACAAGCATCGCCGGAAGCCTGAAATAAATCCAGAAATAATGTAAGCACCAATATCAAAGTCTATGACTTGAACCCTGGTGGGCTGGGGCCACTGTGCTCCTAACTATCAAACCATATGTTGAAGTTGGTTCGCCAAAAGAGCACACTCTAATACGTATCTAACACTGATCAGACATAGATAAAATAACACTGAACTTTTAAGCCTATTTTACAGGAAATATGAGTTGGCCACTGGATTTCATACGGTGTCCCCGCGCGAGAAGCGCGAGCTCACCCTTGTTGTGCTCATACTACCATTGGAACACGACTGCCGAACCTGGTCAGTCGCGCGGGCGCACGGCTCCAAGTCGTTGAATCGATCATAAAACCAAACGATTCCAACCGTGCGTTTTCGTGTCCGATGATGAAAGATTTTTTGACGCTAGACACTGACCCGCTCCCTGCTGCAGTGCTGCTGCGCCGATTCATTCACCAACCCGTTGTGTGTGGGAGGGGGGAACCGGGAAAGTAAAGAGCAGTCAGAGATGGTGGAAAGCCAAGCAAGCAATGCTACCGTAGCATGTCCCGAGGGAGGGGAGGGGAGGGGAGGGGATGGGTGGGGGACAAGACAGGTCCTCGTCGTCGCTCACCTGAACAAAATCCACACACCTCGCTTTCTTTACCTGCGGGAGATGGGCCGATCCTCATAGATTTTTTCCCATTAACGCCTTGGTCGCTCTCGTGGTCACATCACTTAATGCCAGGTCACGCCCCTAACAGCAACACGAACCCCGTCCCTCCCTCCGTCCTCGGCAAATCAATGCCGCAGCGGCTCCCCCATCCATCCACGTATCTTTCTTCGGACTCGTCAACGCCAATACAGACCAGATCGGATCAGATCAGATACACTCCTAGCTACCTGCGCTACATACTCCTAGATGGCTACGGGGAATGTGGTTGAGCAAATCACATGACATCGTGGTACTCTCTGATCGTCACTGGCAAGTCAGCGAGTGTTTGAGAATTCAGATCCACGGTACCACACCAGCTCTAATCTGCCCAGCTAAATTAGCACTGCCAGGTTGCTCAGATGATCAGGTGGGCAAGATACTGTCAGCGTAGTTGGGAATGCATGCTTCACACCTGCTAGTGAATAGTGTGACGCGTTCACGCATTGGGAGAGCAGGAAAATACTGTTGATTTGAACATACCCCAATTAAGCATCACTGTACGCGCGCAATTCAACAAGGTTTTCTTTTTTTGTTCTTCTCTCAGGGCTACAGGAAACAACAAGCTTTTGAAATGGAGCAGGGAAGATTTACAAATGGTTACCACTACAAGAAATTTAATCATGATCCTAGCAGCAGCAGCAGCAGCAGAATGTAAGTGCAACCTTTGCTACACATGTTCATCCTCCGGAAGCCGAAAGGAGGAGCTAAATTGTCATCATGCCGGTACAAACAAACTTAATTCTCAGACTTATTCACCTCCAAGCTCAGGGTGGGTGGGTCCTTGATAGTATTATTCAATCCTGCCTATATCATCTCTACTCGACTCACCTATGCAATCTGCAATGGTAGATGATTGCATCACTTGTTTGGAGGGATCACAGCTCACATGCAGATGGTTGCATCACTCGAGGACCAAGTGTCAGTCGCCGGGATGAGCAGAGCAGACTGGCCCCTGGATCCTCCGCGCAATTCGCAAGGATTCAATTTTCTTTCCTCAGACAACCAGCAACATGAATGGAAGTACTAGCAACCAGCAAATTTTCACAACTTTTTTACCGTCTAAAATAATTGTCTCTAGGGCTAAGCTTTTATGTCATCAACAGCAAAGAACAAGGAGAGAACGGGAACAGCAATGACAAATATCCGCAACACAAGAACAGAACAGCAGCACTGGCGAATAGAGAGATAGATAGAAAATATGGGTGGCGGAGCGCTAATTCCCAAGAATTCTTGGCCTCTATGATATGACGATGTGGGGCGTGAATCTTGCTGGGATTCTATGCCGATCTGTGGGAAGTAGCGGCGGCGGCAGAGGGGAAAACGAATTTTATATACCCGAGGAGGACGGACGGATGCCATTCGATGCCGGTCACCGTCGATGTCGACACTCAGTGCTCGCCGGAAGTCGGGAACAGCGTCAGCTCCCGGCGCCCGCCGCCGCCTCCGCCGCCGCGGGACCCGAGCTCCAGCTCGTCGGCGAAAGACGACGGCGCCATCATCCCCATCGCGGCCCCGCCGCCGACCATGCGGTGGTGCATCCCGGGCGGGCCGACTGGCGCGCCGCTGGCCACGGCGCGGCTCAGGAACCCGTGGTCGAAGCCGCCGCCTGGCCCGGCGCCGTAGTGGCCGAGCGGGCGCGCGGCGGGGTGGTGGAAGTGGCCGATCTGCTGCGGGTGGTGGTGATGGTGGTGCGCGGCGGGCATGGCGGCGTAGGGGGTGTAGGGGTCGGCGACGGCCGGGCCGCGGCCGGGCGGGAGGAACGGGGAGGGCCCGGTGGCGAAGAGGTGCTCGGTGGCGGCGTCGGTCCCGGAGCCGGAGGAGTGGCTGCCTCCCCCGCCGCCGCCGCCGCCGTTGCCGAGCCCCTGCATGCGCTTGAGGTAGAGGCGGTACTTCTGGAGGTGGGACGCGACGTTCTCGCGCGTGAGGCCGTCCACGCTCATCAGCTGCATTATGGTCTTGGGCACGGCGTTCTTGATGCCGAGGTGCGCCACGGCGTCGACGAAGCGCTTGTGCAGCTGCGGCGTCCACACGAGGCGCGGCCGCTTGAGGGTCCTGGCCGGCTCCTCCCCGTTGCCGCCGCCGTTGCCGCCGCTGGAGCCGGCGGCCGAGGACGCGCCGCCGTTCATCTCCTGGCCGCCCGCGCCGCCGGCCCCGTCGGCGCCGCCGCTGAGCGGGCCGCCCCCGCCGTGCGTGGGGATGTCGAAGGCGGCGGCGAGATCGCGGGTGATGAGCGACTGCGAGAGCGGCATGAGCTCGTCCGGCGCCGGCAGGTCCTCGTCGAAGCGCGCGAACCAGCTGGGCTCCTCCTCCTCCCTCATCCTCCCGGGCCGGAGCAGGGCGGAGCAGAGCAATTCGCCTCCTTGGCGCAGTCCTCCGCTGGCAGCAGCAAGCGAGAGAGCACGGGTGGAGAGGAGAGGAGAGCGGGGGAAGGGAGGAAGGAGATGATGGGGAGGGAGGGAGGGAGGGGGGTTACTTCGAGGTGGATCTCTCTTCTTCTAAGCTTTCGTCTCTCTCTCTCTCCTCTCTCACTCGTTTGGGTCTTTCTTTCTGCCCGCTGCTGCGGCTGCTGCTGTGATATCCCCCTCTTTTCTCTCTCTCTCTCCCCCCCTCTATCTATCAACAATCTGCTCACACCTTTTCCACCCCTTCCCTCTCTCCCTCTCTCTCTACTCTAGGACGGAGGCTAGGCCGATGATGAGTGAGGAGGAGAGTATCTGATGAGTTCGGGAGTGGTGCGGTGCAGTTTAACTAGTGGGCTGCCCCGCCCCGCCCTGCCTCTGTCTGTCTGGCTTTAAAGCTATTTTTGTGTTATCCTTGGTTGCTTTGTTTGTTTGCTCGCTTGTTGGTCCTGCCTTCCCTTCTCAATTCTGTGTGATTCTCCTCCCCCTTTCACATCTCCTCCTACATATCCTAGATAAATACGGAGTACGTACTACTAATAAAGAGAAATAGAAAAAGATAAGCCGAGCGATTTCGTTTTTCCGGGATTTCCGGGGCACATATCTACACATGCATCACACACAGCATGACAAAACAAAAACACTGGACTGGAAAAGGACGAGACGGGACGAGGAGATATCTTCTTAGCTGGAGTTTGGTTTGTCCTCATGTGGACATGTCGCTCGATATCACCGAACCGAACCCAACCGGGGAGCGGGGGGAGTGGTGGAGAGGGGGAATCTCGTGTGGCTCGTGTGTCCTCGGGGTCGAGGTGGATATCGCTCGCGTCCCGCGTTGCCTGGCTGCTGTGCTGCTGGACGGACGGACGGACGGATCGATCGTCTGGACCGACCCGGATCTATCTACGCAAGGGTGGGAGGGAGGGAGGGAGGGCTGGATCTGGTACGTGCTCCCACCTAGCTGCTGCTGCTGCCGCCGCAGGTACAGCCGTTCAGCATCTAGGAATGTAGCAGTAAATCTTATGGCCTCGTACAACTTAAAAGTTACTCCTACTAAAAAAAAAGCAGCTGAAAAATACATATTCACTGGATTTGATGGGGAGTGGAGCGGTCAAAGGCTCCTTGCATTCTCACTGTTTGTTTTAATGGGTACTATAAAATCCACCTATCTCGCTTTCAAGCAGATAAACATGGCCTATTGGGTCTACTCTCGCAGCTTGTTATTTTCCTTCCTGCACAGAAAAGGGAAGTGGTAATACTGGTAATAATTGAGAAAAGGCAGGATTCAATTTGGATTTGTTCTCGACCGTGGCAATTAAGCCGGGGACAGCCGTTTTACTGCAATTGATTGGTGGTGTTATCCAGGTCTTACTACTCCTATTATGGTTCAAAATATTTAGCACTACCTCCATTTAAAAATATTTAAAAAAGAAATGGATGTATGTAGACGTCTTTTAATTTTAGATACATTCATTATTATACATTTCTACAACATGTAATTCCGGATGGAACGAGTACTACTCTTCTACGGTGCATTACTCTTATGCATTGATGATGAAAATTAAATTTGTACCTAAAACGAACGATAATGTGTATCTTACACGGAGGTGTAGCATTAGTTTATACCATATTTGAGTTCGGTTACACAACACAATTCCTAACAAAATTACGGGTGCAGGCTTATTTTGTTTGTAGGATCTAAAAAAACCATGATAATAAAAGATATAATTCTGATTTAAAAGAAATGTGTTGCAAGACAAAAAGAATGCTCCAGCCACCCCTATTTGCCTAGAATCTTCTGCATTTTTTTTCAAACGAAAGAAATGCCAAGTCCAATTTGTTCAGGACAAGAGGTTTTTTTCCGTGAGGGAAGGGGTTTGTTTGTTGTTAAAACAAAGGAAATCCACCTCAATGCAATAGCTCAAATTAGGACAAAATTACTCTCGCGCGGCCCCTTGTACTTAATTCTACTCTCTAGATTAATTGTCATCATGCAGTTGGATTTTTTCTATTTTATTTTTTGCAACGGCCACTCAAACTCCTTATCCTCTAGTGCCATCAAAGCTTTGCCCTTTACACTAACAGCTTACGCAATCCTCATTATCTGTGGAGTAGATTTTTTACCGTTTTATGGTCTGATATGGTTGGAGTAGAACAAAGTAAACATTAATTACATTGCATGCAAAACAGTTCATAGGAAAAAATTCCACCGCAGCTGTACAAATCAAACAAACCTTTAAAAATTTGTATTTATTCGTCAAAAAACTATTTGAACGAAAAGGTCCTAATTTTGGATATATTAAAATGGGGAATAATAGTGAACTGAGAGTAGCTCTGATGGTTTGGTTCCTTGTGGCGGACCCATCAAGATTCAAGTTCTAGACTTGACATTGATAGTCGTTTTTTCCTAATTTATTTCATGCCTTTCAAAGATATGCGTTCAGTGAGGTGTATGAGCGTCCTGCGTCCGTACTGTGTTTAAAATATAATATTTGAAAAATTGGAAATAATATTTTTTTATGGAGTAGACCAGGATTAACAAGAAAAGTCGGCGTGTCAACTGCAAGTGCAAACTGAGAGTAATAATATAGTAGAACCAAACATATCAGTTCCTTGTTTACGAAGTTGTCTGTTTCTAGCAATTGCTACTCCATGGAATATTTCACTGCCGTAGGGTAGCCCGCCCATGGAATATCTGAGCAACTTTATCCCGGTAGCACTTTTCCACTTAACCCTACAGCCCCCTCCTTTTCACAAAACATTGGCCTTGGTGAAAAAGAGGCAGGCATGCTCTCGGGGGAAAGAAAGAGGACCAGCAACCAAATCAGCTCCTAATCATTGTCTGCTGGGGAGAAAGAGAACAGGATGTGGATTTGAAGGTTAAATCCCATGATCCCTGGGAGCCAAAACGCCATGGAAAGAGGAAATGCGGATCAGATCAGATCAGATCAGCGGCATGCGCTGTGTGCTGCCCAGTTCATGCTCCACTCGATCTTGCCCCTATAGTCGCCGCTTCCCCACCAATCCATCACTCAAAGCTGAGCACGCGCCAGGACCTCAAGTACACGCATGATCATGATGTGTGGCCCAGCAATCCTCAAACTGCGACAATCCTATTTGTGCATCCGGCTGAAGAAACTAATTTCCAAATGTCAAATATATTCCAAAAGATGTGTTTTAATCCTCCTATTAATTTTTTCAGAAAACTTTACGCGGTGTGGAAAGAAAGAGCTTAGTACTAAATACACATTTTTTGTCAATATGTAACAATACAATCAGGTTAGTGGACCTGTTCTTGAAACTTTTCTGGACATTCGTCCATGAATATGTACATATACTTCTTTTTGGATGAAAATGTGCAGATACTTACGAGAACAAAAACCTGCACCTCCTTTGTTCTTGAGACTTAGGGAAAGTGCCATGATTCCTAAATACAAAGGTTTCTTTTGGCTCTTATTACATGACAGAATAAATACAAGGAATTTGCTCCATCGAAAATCTTTTCATCTGTCGTGATACAATTGTGCCCTCTTCAATGACAATATTGAAGAAACCTTTATGCATCTCTTTTGGGATTGCTCTTTTGCTCTGCACTGTTGGGACAATCCCAAAAGAGATGCATAAAGGTTTCTTCAATATTGTCATTGAAGAGTGGTGAGCAATCCCAAAAGAGATGCATAAAGAGATACATAATATAAGAGTGGTGAAGAAGATGCATTTGTATCTTTGTTCAAATTATGCATGTTTGCCATGAGCTGCCGAAGAAGATCGACATGGATATTATCATCATGGCGTGACCAAATATTTGGCTCCAGCAAAATGAAAAGATATCCAGGAATGTGGCTCAACATATCCAAGGCTGGCTTGCCAATCTCAATGAAAATCTCACGATTGATTTATGGTTTTCGGGTCAAAATAAATTACAGTCGTATCGGTTTTAGGCTCCTCGGCAAAATAAATTACTAAAGGGAGACGTTTTGCTAATTTTCCCTAATTGGGGTTTCTTGTTACATGCACGCCAAAGTTAAATAAGTCATGCATGGTTCCCTTGAAGCGCTTGAAGGTGGCTTGTAGCCGTTACCCGAATTCGCGCAAGTGTGTCCACCCCCCCTGACTTGACGAGGAATCCATTCTCGCGAACAAACACACACCCTACACACACCTAGGAGCACCCCTTCTTGCATATCCATACAAGAACTGAGTAGGCGGGTCGAGGTCCCTGTAATCTCCATATTTGTAGTTAAGGCCAACATGTGCGAAAAAACTAAAAAATCGTACACATGTCAAAGTGATCCAATAAAAATATAAAAGTAGTATGAACAAATAAAAATTATAGATACGTTTGAGATGTATCACGAACTAGTTGTGAAAAAATTTAAAGCAAAAATATTTTGTATGGACAGGATAGTGGGAACTCAACACATGAATTCCAGATAAAATAAGGGCACCAAGGATAGCGTAGAAAATTATACCATCCCTTATCCCAACATCGAGGTGATGCAATAGCACATAAGCGGAGGGGTGGGAGGGAGTATTTCACCACTCTTATTTTATTATGCCTTTCTCGTTACATATTAAGAACAAGGTTTTCTTGAATCATGGTCTACCTCGTTCATGGAGGTCTCGTCGACGGCGTAGATGAAGGTGGGTGATTATTTGGTCTCTAGTCTTCTAGATTGGTGTATCTAGTAGTGTCTTCGTGTTATGTGGATGGTCTTTAAAAGTTCCTTCTCACAAGGGAACGCAGCCACTTTATGTCTTGGTCCTCTGGCTCCTTCTCCGACCAACGACGTTCAGCTAGCTGCTTCGGCATCTTCGGAGAGGTAGTGAGGTTACATTTTCCCGATCGGTCTAAACAGATCAGGGGTGGTCGTCGACCGTCTTCATTGCCTTCTACTCTGGGACGACGATGTATTTCTTGGATCGTTTTCGCTGGCATAATCTGGCTCCGACCAACAACTTCCGAACAACTAAGTCAACAATCTTTTTTGACGCTGGTAGTGTCTTAGAGGTCCAAAGGCGGCATCGAGTTTGCTCGTCGTGCATTGCAAACGGGTGCAGGAAGAAGACCACATCATTTTCCACAAAACTGATGCGTAATTTATAATTCAATGTAAGGGTTGGTCGACTTTAATATATTGTCTTCGACCTATTCCGCAAAATAAAATAAAATATTCAAGAACTTTGTGTATGACTTACATGAGTCACGGCCACATGGCCCCCTTAAACTCTATCTCCATGGTCAAAGCCTATTGATCTTGACACGCACCATGCGTCCTTTCCTCCTCCACAAGAAAATACCTTAGGTTGTCCTTCTCCTCTCACTGGTGCCGCGGCCAGTTCGCCCCGTCTCTGATGGCCTTTGGGACGTGGAGATGTCGAGGACCTCGGGCCCCTCAGCGGAAGGAGGGACCCCGTTGTTGTTTTTGTTAGGTTTGAGGGCATCTCCAACACCGACCCTTAAACCGCCCGTATCTGTCCAGGCCGAGCTGTTCGGACCCATTCTGCCATCCAACATGGTGCGCGAGCAGTTCGAACGCCCATTTTCCCACATATCGAAAACAAATTGGGGGGGGGGGGGGCATACCGTCGCCACGTAGGACTCCGACATCCTCAGCCTACTCAAGCCCCCTCTCATGGTCCAATTCTCTTCCACTCTGCCCAGCCCCCTTGCTTAGTATCCGCACCCTCCTTGTCTGATGATGCCGTTGTACCTCTCTAACCATAGCCCAGGCATTGTCGGACATCCGCAGCCCCCACCCAGACGCCCGCTCGCCTTGTACAGTTGCACTACGCCCCTTCCACCCAGGATCCGTCCGTAGTCAAATACCCTCTACTCCCTGTCGATGGCGGACACCACGCCCGACAAGTGTTTGTCAAATGCAATTAAGCTTATTTTCGAATTTCATATTGTTTTTTAGAGTAAGCATGATGGTGGGTACTCGGTGAAGAAGGATCAATTTTTGTGCAATGCGTGGTTGGTCGTATCTGCGGACTTTGCAGACAAGAGCGCAAGGGGCGGGGTCTTTTGGCAGCGTGTGCATGGTTTGTTTCATGCATGAAACCATATTGCGTCCTACGACATGCACATCATCCATGAACATAATATGAAGTCATGGGGGCATCGATGGTACACCATCCAGAACTCCATCACGAAGTTTTGTGGCGCGATTGAACGGCTCGAGGCACTGTGGCCATTGTGCGCGGCAACCATGGAGGTCGTAAGTTTTGCTTCTCCTTGCTCTGCATGTCGATTAATTTACTCATTCACTCAATGTTGCTTTACATGTTGTGTAGCCTACATGTGTTGCCGTGATGTACTACAGGTCAGAGCGCAGACCATTCACGCACATCCATTGTTGGATGAAGCTCAAAGGGTAGTATGTGACCATGTGTGGGACAACCTGTGCAGGCTCTTATTATTCTAGTATCGTTGAACTGGATATATACATGAAAAACTTGTTGAACATCTGGTTATCTCATTGAATTTGAACTATTGTTCTACTAGAGATATTTGCATGCTATTTATGGATGAATTGTGCTATTTCTATCTGAACTTTGATGAATTTTGCCATGTTTTAGGAAAATCGTTTGGTTTGTTGAAACCATTTTGAAATGTATGCGGCTACAGTCGGATGGTCGGCTCCCGCAGCATTGTCCGTGAACCAGTCCCCACTGGTCCGCGGAAGAATATAGTGTCTCGTTTGGGGTCAATCTTGGAGATGCCCTAACGTCTTGGTTTGGATTGTGTGGCGGCGGCGATGCCACTCATTAGAAATAATCTCTCCCACATTCGATCCCCGTCCCAATGGTGGGTCAAGCGACATCAGAGGGGTGTGTGGAGGTGTGTTCCTGTTGGTTCGCGCGAGATTCGATCGGTGCTGGTCCTCGGTGGATTTGTTTGCATCTAATCATCGCTTGTCTTCGTTTGGCTGTTTACAAGTTTGATTCTTCCGATTTACAACTATCTTCATTGGCGATGATTGTTGTTGTGCTGCCCTGGTCCTATGGGTTTGAGCACGACGACTTCCTGATTGTCTATTATAACAAGATTTACCACACTTCAATAAGGGAGAGGCGATGACGGTGGCACGCCTTCCACTCGATCATGTGATTGTAGTCGTCCACGGACCTGATTGTAATTTTTGTGACTTTTTTTACCGGCATGATTGATTATGAATAGATTAGAAGTTTATTCGAGAAAAAAGCCTACGGATCATGAAGAAGTATGCACAACTTGAATTAATGGTACGCATAGCATAATGATCGCTGGCAGCGCATTAATTGGGGATAACATTGGCACCAATAATAGGTTTCAAAACTGTACCATCGTTTATCCCAACGTCTACACGGTCTACCTTAAAAAAAACGTGATGTTTTTTCATAGGCTTTTCCCCAACGTGACTGGCCTCCAATACTACATCGAATAAGTGCGAGTGGACAGACGGGCGTGACCGCCGTTGGAATGTTCTCGCTTCTGTAATTGGTATAGTACCTGAGTGCTCTAGAACCACACGATCCCTTTGATGCCTCAGGAGCGAGAGACACATGTCTGGGCACACAAAGATAATAAGAGGGGGTGGATGAAGATCATTACTGGCTAGTCATGTCCAACAGCTACTAAGGAAACTGGCATCTGCCCACGAAAAAGTAACCGAATGATAAGTTCAATCAAAGTCATTGAAGTTATGGCTCTTGTTTTGTTTTTTTAGCAGCAAGAGCTCATTTTCATATACAAGAAGATAATCAACTAGCTACTCATAGTTAGGGAAAAATGGCCAGAAACCGACTATGACTTTTGTTTTTTGGCTAATATAACATCGACCTTAGTTAAGTGCATTGAAGTATTGTTGTTTTGACAAATAAAAGTAAATGATAGTATAAAGGAAGTTTTTTTTCTCGCAAAAAAAAAAGATAGTACAAAGGAAGTTACGGTCAACGCTTGCAAAAGAGGGCCAAAGGCAACGGATCGAATAGCTTCCGGTCACAAGAGAGTATACTATTGGCCCAGAGAAGAATCTAGCCATAAGTTTTCATGTGACCACTTTTCCTCCAAAATATATCTAGCATATCATTGTCATAAAACAATTTTCGGTCGACGGCGAATCTTCACCTCCCCGACTAAACAAGGCCAAATCGGCACTGTATTTATCTTGACAAGTCATGCGTTGATCCTTTTGTTTGTTCCGCCTTATCATCATGACCATAATTGATTATACAACTCGGGGAGATCGGGCGTGGCCGTTATTTTAAGAGCTGCTACACGTAGGTACGGCGGTGTTCGTGTTGGGAAAAGCCAGCCATAGATAGATTGATTAACAATCATGCCAAGCCAACGATTGCTTTGGCAGTGATAAACAAAGCGGGAGCCGGAGATTTCCGGGCTATCAGGCTAGCATGGAGATTGCATAATGACAGCGATTCTGTCCGGCGATGGCGACCCTGAGATTCTTTCCATTATATTTCGGTGAGAGGGACATGGTGGCTTTGACGCCACAGAGCTGTTGGTTTGGCTGCCTGTACAAGGTAAGGTATTGATGTGGCAGATCTGAATCCTCTCCCCCACCAAACCATCATTTCTTCTACTATCATCTTCACATGTTTTCACCAACAGCAGGATTTTCACATAGGACAAAACAGGCCTGTCCTGCTTACTGTTTCCTCTGTTCACAAATCTCCTAGGTACCCTCTGTAAAGAAAAACAGATCTGTCCTGCTTACTATTTCCTCTGTTCACAAATTTCCTTGATATTTATATTTTTTTACGGAGGAAGTGCTATCTTCATTAGGGCATCTTCAACGCCGACCCGTAAACCTCCCGTAATCATCCGGACCACGCTGTCCGGATCATGGAAGTCATCCAACGCCGAGCTGTATCGGTCTGCGGGGCGGTCCGGATGCGATTTCTCCTGCAAACCGAAGACAAACATGGAGGAGGTTTGCAGAAGTCCGGGCACGCGAAACGTCACTCTCCGCCCCCTGGCCCACCAAAAAGGAAGGCCGAGCCCGCGCTTTTGTAGCATCCCGCACTGTTTCTGCGCCAAAATCCCCCACTCTCTTCTTTCACTCCCCGCCTCTCTCCGACCAATTCCCGCTTTTTTTCTCCCACCCTCCCTTTCCCTCCGCCGCCGATGCATGGAACCATGGGAGAACACAGCCGGAGATGGGCGGCGAGAATCTTGAGGATCCGAGCATCACGCTCGCTCGGAAGATCAACTCGGAGACGCGGCAAAATCGCCGTGTCAAAGCAAAGGCCGCAAAGGAGGAGGAGATGAGGAAGCGTCTGGCCGCCGGTGGGGCTGGTGGTGGCGGATGGGGCGGTCGGCAAGGCCGTGGCGGACGCTGCCAGACGGGGGTGCCCACAGTACTGACGGCGCAATTATCATGCAATCCGTCCGCTATCAGATGCTGAAGCGGCAGAAAGATCTGTTGGCGGCGGCGCAAGATGAGGACGCGACGGAGGCGGAGGTGGACGCGGACGTGGAGGCTTCCTACGCGGTGGCGACGACACCTCCTTTATCGGGAAGCATCTTGCTGGGATGGCCGGTCCGGCAGGGTAGAAATGCACGGACTGCCGGACTGGTGTTCTTTTGGATTCGGACATGTAAAACCTAATCATATTTGCCTTCTTTTGATTGTGATCGGGGATGCGATCCGGTGCGGGTGTGATCCGGCACGTTGTATGGATCAGTGTAGGTTTGAATTTAAATTTGCTGGCGGACAGAATGCAGATACGGTTGGATGACTGTCTCCCGTATCCGTGTCCGCGAATTGGTCCTCTTGTCCGCGGACGGATGCGGAAGATTTTTTGCGGGTTGCCGTTGCAGATGCCCTTAAATCATCAAAAATAGAAGTAAAGATTACTAATTTTGTCTTGTGACCAACCATTTTGTTTTGGTTTGATGCTGTTTAGTATGCCCCAGTTCTCATCTTGTACTAATTGCTAGTAATAACTTTGGATTCTTGGCTTTTTGAAGGAGGGCCTAGATCACCGAGATAGAAGTAGCTTTCTGAATTTATATTCTGTCTGCTCAAGGATAGTAGTTATTGGTGGGCACAGCATCTGCAGATTCGTCTAGAAAATCCAACTCGTGAAAAGCAGCTCGCAAATTCCCTGGAGTTAGGCAGGCCCAAAGTTACATGCGCAAGTGAACTATCAGTACGCTAGGCCCGGTCAAACTGCGGCCACCACTATCTTTCTTTCACCACTGCTGCTTAGGTTCTGCTGATGGAATCATCAATAATAAACTAGGGCAGACATGCTTGCTTTGTGATGCCAAGAAAGTAACATTCCCTTGCTAATCCCTTGTAGTTTAATCCAAAGGCTGGCGCCCCTCTAGAGAAGAGGATAAAAAGTTGACTGGGAGCTAAGCATTGCCTAGCACTCGAGCCACTCTTATTACTAGTGTAAGTAGTTGGCAATTGTTAATTACTAGTCACCATCATGGCAAGCAGCTGAAAGCTCTTTCATCGACTGCCCAGGCTTTGCTGCTGCCGTTTGCTTGCTTGCTTGTTTGTTTGTTCCTCTCACACTTGCAAGTGGTCCAGATGTGGGTGGTGATGTGCTGATGTGAACAGTGACAGCACTTGGTGGTGGGATTTGAATTAGCTCTCACTTACTTGTGCACATCTGCACTTGCTGAGTTTAACTAAAGCAGTGACAGAGACGGCTATAAATCAATCTGGGACGTGCTACACTACACAGATGGTGAATTTTGGGCTCCAGATGTTGATTAGTCTTGTGACCAATGGACATGACTGGAGTGGGTTTTTGCTGAACTGTCTTGTTGTGAATAAAAAGGAGTATACAAGTGTTGAGGCCAGTCTTCTGGCATGACAGCATCACCTTTGGATGTTTGTTGCTGACTCAAGTTCCCAACCACAATCAGGACCAGAACCAGATAGATAACAACTCCATTTCCCAGACAGTGAACCGCTTTTATTCCCTCATGGAACCATGGGGTGGGTAACAGTGGCGCCAAGATCAATCCCAACCCACTCACAAAAGGCCCCGAGGATGTATCCAAGCTGCAAATCCTTGTGCTGCTGTTTCAACAGGAGATGAACTCAGCCGGGAAAGGGGAGATAGATAGCTTCCAAGACCAAGAGTCCAAGGGAGAGAACAGCTATTATAGACAGTAAGATATGGTTGCATCACATCAAGGCACATGCTTAGATGTCAACTGGATTTTAGTAAGTACAACTCCAGCTTGGGTGCTTTTGTGCATCAGAAACCAGAAGATCTGATCCCTGGTCACTACGCATACCATACCATATGTTTATTATCACTAACGCCCATTTGATTTCGGCCTATATTAGTACTAGTACAGTTGGTGTCAGGGAAACTTTCTGATGCTGCGTGTCAGCATGTGTGGCGTCAGAGAGCGCACATCCTCATCCAACTGCTACTTCTTACTGGTGTACTGCTGTACTGTTTGTTGTGAGGTCATGCTCCTATTGTCGGTCCAGGATATATATATTCTCCTGGACGGACGCTAATCAACTACTAGTAGCGTTAGAAGAAGAATACTCTAATCACCGTGCCATGCCTCTTCCGTTGGCAGGTTAGCGCTCGACCTACCTGCAGCCTGCAGGTTGAAGCCTTGAAGGAATCCAGTCTGAAGGGAAAATTATTTCACAAAGAAAATTCAGTTACTTCTAGCTCAGTGGTTAGCTGCATCAGAACAACTTTGCTTGACTAATTCTGTTTTTTTAGAAAGGAGGATAACCTCCGGCCTCTGCATCTGGGAGATGCACTGGCTTTATTGATTATTTTCGGCGACCTGAAAGTATTACAACAATGTCTTGAAGCCATCATCTTGGCAACACATGCCGCTTCTCTTATCCAAAATGATGAAGGGGGTCTTGGTAGCTACCCAAACCACTCACCTTTCAAGCCTAACATCAAAAGCGGTCGAAACATATTCGAAAGCCCCACCGAGCCACATACCGGTGCAGGGCACAATCCGCCGAACACACTCGTGTGTCGTCACCGCCATCTTCCACGGGTCCATCTTCAGATCATATTGAAGTTTCTACCTTGTCTGGCCACTCTGCCATCGACGTCACCATGACGCCAGACAGCAACCTCCTCCTGCGCGAGTCCATCTCCGTGCATCGGACGCCGAGCCTCCACAACGCCATGCCGCCGATATCTGCCGCCATCGATGTGTGAGATGAAGCACCACTACACCATCCCCAGCCAGCACTTACTCCAAAACGATGCCCCCAGGAGGGAAAGCGATAAAACGCCATCATTGTCCGATCCGGAAGACCCAGATCTAGGGTTTCCCCCGGAGCATCCCGAGCCTGATGATGCAGACTGCAACGACGATGCCTCGACAAGGGAGCGACATCTAAGACGCCGCCATCGTCCGCCATGACCGTAGTCGGCGCGATTTTCATCGGCAGCCGCTCCACCGAACGTCTTGCCGTCGGCGTCATTGGTCCCTTCAGCGGAGCAAACTCCAAAACAATGCCCTAAAGAGGGACTACAATGCAAAAGCGCCGCCATCGCCGATCTCAAGGAGATCTAGGGTTTCCATAGTTGCCCGCCTGTCGAGGCCGGACAAGGATAGAATCCCGCGGATCTGCCATTTGCCGATGAGTCGCACCACTGCGTGCCATCGGCCGACCGGCGATCAATCCATTGCTGCCCGCGAACCGATCGATCCACGCCGCCGCCGTCCTGGCGGCCGCGACGCAGATCGCAAGGCCTCTGCCCTTGAGGAATCGGCGTCGCCGAGGCGCCCGCCGCCCGCCATGGCGACGGCCCGCCACCATGCTCGGCCCGTGACTGCCCGCGCCCTTGACCCACCCGAGCGATAGGACCCGAGTCCCCACAGCCGCCGGCGATGGCTAGGCTTCGCCTGGCCGCGCCCTTGGGCGGCGGCGAGGGAGGAGGAGGAGGAGTGGGGGAGGTTCGGCTTGACTAATTCTGTATAATACTATATGTGGAGTTCATTTCCATACGGAGGGAGTACATATGTAGCAGGACAGGAGGAAGGTTCAGAGGATCTGGAGGGCGGAGGGCAGTCATATGCATCCATCATCGTCGCACCCACCCACGCACCAAGATCTTGGAGTAGATCAGGACGTATGCAAACACAGACACGAGATGCTTCTTGCTGGGGATACATGAACCGGGAGATGCTGCCATTACATATCTTATTTGGCCCCAGCTCCTCAATCAACACCTATTTTATTGTTCAAGGATCAAGATCTCTCTCTCACAAACACACTGCATGATTAGTTAGTGGCTAATTTAATTTGTTTACAATGAACGAACGAATATGTACACACACACTGATACACCTATCCACGAGGCGGGGAGATAAGTTATACTAGTACGGGGCCCCAATCATGGCTGCCATTCCATTGGTGCAGCCGAGAGAATCTGATTGCGTTTTAAAATGCGCGCCACTTGGTGGCAGTGAGCTCATGCCCTAATGCGATCACGGGGGGAGGTGACTAATCTAATCCTGTAGATATGGGCTCAGACTGTTTTTATATGCTTGGGATGTGGAGAATGTGGTGGGGCTGGCTGAGGTTGGGGTTGAGGTCCACCCCGAATGTGCTGTATCGTAGGTACACTGGATTCTGGTCTGGGGGGCAGAGCTCGGTTGCAGTTTACTATATGAGCTTTTTCTTTGATCTTTTCTGAGACAAGAGACATGAGATTTTCTTAGGGAATGGTGTGAGTGGTTTAGAAAAATACTGTCCAGGTTCAATTATGGCTGGGCTGCGAGAGAGTACACGCACAGGGCAGCGTCTGAATGGGCCTCGCATATTTCCTGGTCTCCCTGGTTTACCAGTTTTCATCGGTTTCTCCATGGTTTTCCTCTGCTATGTTTGTTATTTGGTTTTTAGGTGTGTTTTTGGTTTCTGTCGGTTTCCAATTGTTTTTTTTTTGTTGTGTTTATTAGACATTTGGTTTTTAGGCTTGAATATTTTTCTGGTAGTATATTGAAATATATATTTATACATGTATTTGTTTTGGAAATGATTAGTAATACTCGATGGTCTCACTTAATTCTACCCCTCCATCCAAAATACTCATCGTAGTTTTAGTTCATATTTGAACTAAAACCACGACGAGTATTTTGGACGGAGAGACTGTGGGATAAGTCCAGACAAATTGTTATGATCAACTAGTCAAAAGAGCAAATAAAAATATAAACAAGAAGTCAACAAGAGGACAAGAAGCAAAGGGACCCAAGCAATAAGGAGCCAATACCCGCTTCAAAGGACACTTGTAATAAAGAAGCCGTTAACAACGATGACATAGAGCTCAGCACCGTCGAGTCACGCCGAGAAAATGGTCCCTCAAATCACAAGGGGTTGAAGAAAATGAGCCAAACGCAAAGAGTATCAACCCCAGATCGGGCTAGGGGGAGCACCTATTCCCCAACCCATACGAGGGGGTAATGCGCCACACGCTCCCCCTAAACAACATGCGCAGTTTGGGCCGGCCAATGTGCAGGGCGGGCGGCCCATTATTTCTTCATTTTTATTTTTGTTTTGCTTTTAGTTTTTTTTTCTTTAAAAAATGTTCTGGATTTCAAAAAATCATTTGAATTTTGAAAAAAGGTTCAAGAATGAAAGATGTTTTTGAATTTCAAAAGGAATTTGTGAAATTGTAAAACAGCTCTTAATTTTTAAAAATCTTGACAAAATTTAAGAATTTTCCCAGATTACAAAAAATGTTTTTTAATTTACTTGTTTTATCATATTTCAAAAAAATGTTCATGAATAAGAACATTATTATTCTATTCTTTTAAAAATAATTAGAATTATTCTGATGATTTAAAAAAGAGTTCATGAATTTGAAAAATGTCCCTAGATTCAAAACATGGGCATGATTTTGTTTTTCCCCATATTTGAAAAAATGTTCACAGTTTTAGGAATTGTCCCTATATTTTAAAAAATGTTCCTGCATAAAAAAATGTTCAAAATATCTTGCATTTCAAAAGCTGCTATGAATTTAAAAATGTTCCCATAGTTAAAAAAGGTTAAAAAATTTAAATGTGGTCCGTATTTAAATAAAATTTTGATGAATTCAAATATTATTCCCTTTAGTTCTATAAAGTTCAAAAGCTTTGAAATTATTCCCATATTCAAAAAATGTTGATGGATTTGAAAATTGTTCCCGTATTTCGGAAACTAGGTAAAATTTTGGAAACTATCCCCATTTTTAAATGGTCATGAACTTCAAATATGTGCCTAGATTCAAAAGATGTTCAAGAATTTAGAATTTGTTCCTAGCTTCAAAAAATGTTCACAAATTTGATAAAATTTCTTGTATTCCAAACACTGCTCATGAATTTTAAAGTTTCCCAATTACAAAATTGTCCATAAATTTTAATGTGTTCGTGTATTTCCAAAAAAAATGCCCATGAGTTCATAAAGTATTCCCAGATTTCAAAAAATGGGAACAAATTTGAGCATTATTTCCATATTTCAGAGATTTTCATGGATTTGATTTGTTTTCACGCATATTCACGAATTTCAAAAATGTTCCTGTATTTTAGAAAATGTTCAACCATTTGAAAAAAAATCTCGGATTAAATAATTTTTAAAATTGTTCCCATATTTCATAATAAGTTTTCACCGGTTTAAAAATGGTTCCTGTATTTCAAAAATATTCATGATTTTTTTCTTCTGATTTTAAGTTTTGAATTTGAAAACTATTCACAAATTAACTATTTTATTTTATTTGTAAAAATTAATGAAATCAAATATTTTAACCTTATTTCAAAAAATGTTCATGAATTTGAAAAATCTTCATAATTTGGGCTTCCGGTCAAATAACTCTCCACCACTAGGCCTTACTGTTATTTTCTTTAGACCTTTGACTCTAAATAAATAAATTATCTTAGCCCTCTATTATTTATGTTAGGTCCCCGGAAACAGTTTCGTCCTATGTACCATTTCCCGGTATTACTCGGTATTCCCCGAAACAGTTCAAGTAATCATGTCGGTTTCCCTCGAAAGTATTTCTATAATTCCCGAAACTATTTCGAGAATATTTTCTTATATTCCTCGCTCCCCTAAAACTCAACATGTCAGAATTCCCTTAGGCATGTGACCCTGTAGGTTTAGTAAAATATAGATATGAACGAAAACCCCCTTCGTTCCATGATCAATAGCGGAATCGTGGACATCCGTATTGACCCCTATGTTTACACGAATGGGTATCCCCGTGAGTCATACACATACTCACAATATCAGTCTCCTCGTTACCGGTTTTGTTCTTCTTTGTCGTTGTCATGTTTTCTGGCATCCCTGCGAGCTAGTCACCTGTGTTTGGCCAGAGGATGTTGAATGCCGTCACACAGAGAGGGCCCTAAGAATATATCTCCATCGTCGGAGGAGCAAATCCCACTCTTGAGCTATCTTGCCCCTTGTCACACTTTTCGATAAACACATAAGTTGTCGTTGTGTCACCGAGTTACACGTGATGTTGGAGCAACCCCAAAGTGTATTGTCCAGCATGAAGTGACTCGATACTCTCATGGTCTAGGGAACTGAGAATACGTTAACACTCCATGTTATAGACTATAGACTTGCGATGATAACATCTCTAAGTCTAACAAGCAAGTTGAGTCAATTCAATATGATCGTTCTTCCAACATCATACTCTCAAAGTTGTCGCGTCCTTGTTACACTTAACTTATGCCTATGACTACGAGAACATAATCATCATGTAACACTTGAGCTAGTCCTAGGCGGGACTAGGAATCATGTTTTAGCGTTATAACTCTACACGTGCTTATGTGTTTTTCTATGAATCACATATTCAAGAACCATAATACTTATAGAATAGAGTGTAAACATCTAATTATAAACGTGAAAATAAACAATACAATTATTATTACCTCTAGGGCATTGACACGTCTCCAATGTTTCTATAATTTTTTATTGTTCCATGCAGTTATATTATCATTCTTGGATATTTTACAATCATTTTATAGCAAATTTATATCATTTTTTAGGACTAACCTATTGACATAGTGCCCAGTGCGAGTTGCTATTTTTTTGCTTGTTTTTTACTTCACAGAAAATCAATACTAAACGGAGTCCAAACACAGCGAAACTTTTTGGAGATTTTTTTGGACCAGAAGACACACGATGGGCCAAGGAAGTACTAGAGGGGGGCTCCGAGGGGAGCACAACCCACCTGGGCGCCCCGGTGGGTTGTGCCCACCTCGGCCAGCTCCCGCACCGCCTCTTTGCTCCATAAATACGCCAATATTCCAAAAACCCTAGGGGAGTCGACGAAACACAATTCCAGCCGCCGCAAGTTCCGGAAACCACAGATCCAATCTAGACACCATCACGGAGGGGTTCATCATCCTCATTGGTGCCTCTGCGATGATGCGTGAGTAGTTCATTGTAGGCCTACAGGTAGATGGCTTCCTCTCTCTCTTTTGATTCTCAATACAATGGTCTCTTGAAGATCTATTTGATGTAACTCTTTTTGCGGTGTGTTTGTTGGGATCCGATGAACTTTGAGTTTATGATCATATCTATTTTATCCATGAAAGTTATTTGGGTTTTAATCTACTTATAGCCTCGTATTTCTTCTTCTTCGAGTCTTTGGTTTAGTTAGGCCGACTAGATCGATTTTTCTTGCCATGGGAAGAGGTCCTTTGTGATGGGTTCGATCATACGAAGCTCAATCCCAGTGAGAGAAGGGGAAATGACACGTATGTATCGTTGCTATTAAGGATAACAAGATGGGGTCGATTCCTACATGAATAGATCTTGTCTACATCATGTCATCGTTCTTATTGCATTACTTCGTTTCTCCATGAACTTAATACACTAGATGCATGCTAGATAGCGGTTGATGTGTGGAGTAATAGTAGTAGATGCAAGCAGGAGTCGGTCTACTAATCTTGGACGTGATGCCTATATAATGATCATTTCCTGGATATCGTCATAATTATTTAAAGTTCTATCAATTGTCCAACAGTAATTTGTTTACCCACCGTATGCTATTTTCTCGAGAGAAGCCATTAGTGAAATCTACGGCCCCGGGTCTCTTCTATATCATATTTGCATTTGAGATCTATTTTTATTCGCTTTTATTTTCAGATCTATTAATCCAGAAACCGAAAAATAACTTGCTACAATTTTTTGTTATTTATTTTATCTCACGTTCCCGCGAGATCTATTTATCCGATCTACAACAACTTTTATCTATCTTTTTAGCCGGGAGGGATTGACAACCCCTATTTTATGTCAGGTTGCAAGTATTTGTTATTTGTGTGCAGGTACCGTTTACGTAGTGTTGCGTGGTTCTCCTACTGGTTCTATAACCTTGGTCTCATCACTGAGGGAACTATCTACTGTAGTTGTGCTGCATCATCCCTTCCTCTTTGGGGAAATACCGACGTAGTTCAAGCCTCATCCGGCATATTCCAACAAGTCATTCGGCCATCGAGCTACAAGCCGTTGCAACCGCTACCTCAAATCTCCGTTTGCAACAACCATAAAATGACGTAACTCACGGGCGAACCGCTCCTGCCGCTAACGATGATGACTTCTCTATTATACGAATCATGATTGATCTTCTACAAACCACCGTCATCATTGCATTCAATGCACATGTGTCTGCACGATGGTTGTTGAAATTCGGAGGGACCACACAATGATACGTCTCCAACGTATCTATAATTTTTTATTGTTCCATGCTATTATATTATCTGTTTTGGATGTTTGATGGGCTTTAATATACCTTTTTATATTATTTTTGGGACTAACCTATTAACCGAAAGCCCAGTGCAAATTGCTGTTTTTTTGCCTATTTCAGTGTTTCACAGAAAAGGAATATCAAACGGAATCCAAACGGAATGAAAACTTCGCGAGGATCATTTATGGAACAAACTCAATCCAGGAGACTTGGAGTGGACGTCAAGGAAGCAACGAGGCGGCCACGAGGCAGGGAGGCACGCCCCCCACCTTCGTGGGCCCCTCGTAGCTCCACCGACCTACTTCTTTCACCTATATATACTCTTATACCCTGAAAACATCCAGGGGAGCCACGAAACACTGTTTCCACCGCCGCAACCTTTTGTACCCGTGAGATCCCAACTTGGGGCCTTTTCCGGCGCTCCGCCGGAGGGGGAATCGATCACGGAGGGCTTCTACATCAACACCATAGCCTCTCCGATGATGTGTGAGTAGTTTACCATAGACCTTCGGGTCCATAGTTATTAGCTAGATGGCTTCTTCTCTCTCTTTGTATCTCAATACAAAGTTCTCCTCGATCTTCTTGGAGATCTATTCGATGTAATACTTTTTGCAGTGTGTTTGTCGAGATCTGATGAATTGTGGGTTTATGATCAAGATTTTCTATGAACAATATTTGATTCTTCTCTGAATTCTTATATGCATGATTTGATATCTTTGCAAGTCTCTTCGAATTATCGGTTTAGGTTGGCCTACTAGATTGATCTTTCTTGCAATGGGAGAAGTGCTTAGCTTTGGGTTCAATCTTGCGGTGTCCTTTCCCGATGTGAGGGCAGCAAGGCACGTATTGTATTGTTTCCATCAAGGATAAAAAGATGGGATTTATATCATATTGCTTGAGTTTATCCCTCTACATCATGTCATCTTGCCTAATGCGTTACTCTGTTCTTATGAACTTAATACTCTAGATGCATGTTGGATAGCGGTCGATGTGTGGAGTAATAGTAGTAGATGCAGAATCGTTTCGGTCTACTTTCACGTACGTGATGCCTATATACATGATCATGCCTAGATATTCTCATAACTATGCGCGTTTCTATCAATTGCTCGACAGTAATTTGTTCACCCACCGTAAAATATGCTATCTTGAGAGAAGCCACTAGTGAAACCTATGACCCCCGGGTCTATTTTCCATCATATTAATCTCCCGTCAACTAGCTATTTCTGTTGTCGTTTATTTTGCAATCTTTATTTCCAATCTATACAAAAAAAATACCAAAAAAATTTATCTTATTATCTCTATCAAATCTGACTTTTGCAAGTGGCCGTGAAGGGATTGAAAAACCCTTTATCGCGTTGGTTGCAAGGTTCTTAATTGTTTGTGCAGGTACTAGGTTTTTGCGTGTAGTCTCCTACTGGATTGATACCTTGGTTCTCAAAAACTGAGGGAAATACTTACGCTACTTTGCTGCATCACCCTTTCCTCTTCAAGGGAAAACCAACGCATGCTCAAGAGGTAGCAAGAAGAATTTCCGGCGCCGTTGCCTGGGAGGTTTACGCCAAGTCAAGTCAAGATTTGATCTCCCGTCAACTTGCCAATTTCTGGCGCCGTTGCCGGGGAGATCTACACGAAGTCAAGACATATCAAGTACCCATCACAAACTCTTATCCCTCGCATTACATTATTTGCCATTTGCCTCTCGTTTCCTCTCCCCCACTTCACCCTTGCCGTTTTATTCGCCCTTTTTCGTTCGCTTCTTTTTGCTTGATCCTTGTTTGCTTGTGTGTTGGATTGATTGCTTGTCACGATGGCTCAAGACAATACTAGATTGTGTGACTTTTCCAATACCAACAACAATGATTTTATTAGCACTCCGATTATTGCTCCTATTACCGATGCTGAATCTTGTGAAATTATTGCTGCTTTGTTGAATCTTGTCATGAAAGATCAACTTTCTGGCCTTCCTAGTGAAGATGCCGCTACCCATCTAAACAACTTTGTTGATCTGTGCGATATGCAAAAGAAGAAAGATGTGGATAATGATTGTGACCTCCTCGATTCAATCATACACTAATCATACACGCAAATGTGTAAGATCAAGATCAAGGACTCACGGGAAGATATCACAACACAACTCTAGACACCAAAATAAAATAATACAAGCTTTATGTTACAAGCCAGGGGCCTCAAGGGCTCGAATACATAAGCTCGAAAACACAAGAGTCAGTGAAGCAACAATATCTCGAGAACAGGACATGAGTTAGACAAGTTTGCCTTAAGAAGGCTAGCACAAAAGCATCTACGATCGAAAAGGCAAGGCCTCCTGCCTGGGAGCCTCCTAACTACTCCTGGACGTCGGCGGTCTTCACGTGGTAGTAGGCACCCTCGTGGTAGTAGCAGCCGTCGTCAAAGGTGGCGTCTGGATCCTGGGCTCCCACATCTGGTTGCATCAACCGGAAAGAAAATAAAGGGGGAAACATGGGAGCAAAGCAACCGTGAGTACTCATCCAAAGTACTTAAGCAAGGATCTACACTACATATGCAACATTATCAAAGAAAGGCTGTATATGTGGATTGGGCTGCAGAAATGCCAGAATAGAGAGAAGGCCTAGTCCTATTGAAGACTAGTATCTTCTGGAAACCACCATCTTGCAGCAACAGGAGGAAGTAGAGTAGCATAAAGTAAGTAGTAATAGTGTCATCAACCTCGGCCGGAGATCCTTTCTCGACTCCCTGCGAGAAAGCAATCCCAGAGCCATACTATCCAGTTATCATCACAATCCAATTCTCATCACCATCCAATTCTCATCACAAGTATCCCGTTCTAGTTGTATCGATCGGGATACAACTCCAAGTGTCCGTTACCGTAGGGACAGGCTATCGATAGATGTTTTCTTCCCTGCAGGGTGCACCAACTTACCCACCACGCTCGCTTAACTCCGGCGGACACACTTTCACAGGACATGCCGGCCTCGGCCAAACAATACACCGCAACCCGACCTAGGCTTAATAGAGAGGCCGCACGCGGACTAAACCTATGCCCCCAGGGTCATGGGCCATCTCCCGGGAACTCACGCACGTTGCGAGGCGGCGGTGAGCAGACCTAGCTACCTCCCTAAAAAGGCAGGAGCTTACTAGTCCAACCCAGTAGCGCGCCGCTTCGTGGCGTCTATTAAGCTTCGGCTGATGTATCTGACGCCAAAACGCCCATACTATGCCCACGTGATGGTTAGTGCTATCGGGCGGAGGCCCCTTGGATCAAGTATCCAAATCGTAGTGGATTAGGAACGCGGTAACAAGCGAGATACTCACGAAAGATGTGACCCGTTGCCCGCCTCGAGGACTTGCGGCAAGGGCTAGGAATGCCCGGCCACGCCTCGTAATTATCTCGCGGGCACCCTCCAGGTCAACCCGACTCCACATCACTCGCAATTAAGCTCGCGCGGGTACCCCTCAAGGTCGACCCGTCTTTCCAAGTAACAGGGGTAAAGTCCAAGTATCCGTGTGTCCAAACATCAAGGGGAAAACCCGAGGAATCACCCCCGATGAATTCCACTAGATGTAATCATCAAGGTGAACGTAAGAGGAATCACCCTCGAGGTCCACACTTGAGGGGTTACCTGACAGTCGTGTCGGAAGTGGTTAAGGCGGAATCACCCTCGATGACCACGACCGAATAGCTACACTACTGAGGTTAACATCAAAAGTCTTTGTAGAGGTCTCACCCTCGGCACTCAATAGTAACACCGCAGAGTCGAACAACGAAGAGGCGTGATGTGGCGTGAGGTGTCGGGTCCTGGTCTTGATCCCGTTGATCGGGTCTTGATAATCCGGTAGGCGATCGAGTCAAGTGGGGTCAGCGATGGGTCTCTAACCAACCTATACTAAGCAGTTTAGGATAAGCGGTAGGTAACAATAGCGAGTTACAATAAAGCAGGCTATGCAGAATAGGAGCAAACAATAACGATAGCAAAATCTAATGCAAGCATGAGAGAATGGAATGGGCGATATCGGGATGATCAAAGGGGGCTTGCACTGGTTGCTCACAGCAAGGAGGGGTCGTCGTCGACATAGTCGATCACAAGCGTAATCGGTCTTGGGGTCTCTAGGAGAAGAGGGAAGAAAGCGATAAATATAAAGCAGACATAGCATCACAAAGCAGAACTTGGCAATATGTTGTGCCGGGAGTGACCTAACGTATGGCTACACGAAAAAGGTGAAGAGGGGAATCAACCGGGAATGTTTTCCCGGTTCCGGACCTATGTCACACATATGACCGGAGGGGAAATGTTCAATGTTCAGCATGCTAGAGGCATGTGACAGATGAACGGACCGCATATTCGGATTCGTGGATTTTTCTGAGCAACTTTCATATGGAAAACATTTTCATCCGAGTTACAGATTACTTTATATGAATATTCAAAGATTAAACCATTTTCTGGAATTATTTAAATTAACAAAAAATGAATTATGACGCGTCGTGGGGTCAACATGACATCAGCAGGTCAATGAGACTACCGACCAGTCAAACCAATAGGTCCCACCGGTCGACCTCTCTTACGTAATGTGAGTTTATTTCAAACTAATCTGGGGTTATTTAGCTCCTGGGCCCCACATGTCAGTGACTGGTTAGGTTAACTAATTAGTTTTATTTATAAAAACATTTAATTGGCCTAATTAACCGAAAGGGGCCACATGTCATACAGAGGGGGGAATAGCAACTGCGTTGACCAGAGTCAACATGGTCAACTAGGGTGTTGGGGCCCTTGGCAGCCTCCTTTGGGGTGGGCCCCCACGAGGCGCGTCCGCGCCAGTCGGCCTGGCGGCGGAGCAACGCTTGGCGACCACAAGAGGTGGCGGCGACGCTGCTGGATTCGCCCCCGTCGTCGTTTGACGCGCTGAAGTGCGTTCGTCGAGGGAGATGAGCCGCATCGAAGGGGTGGTAGCCGGGCGGCCGGGAGGCAGCGGTGGCAAGCGGCGGAGTGGACGCCGGAGATCGGGCAGCGATGGAAACAGAGCTAGAGGGCGCATGAAGACGAGCTAGAGGCTCGGGCGGCACTAGGGAGATGCCCTGAGCACGTTGCCGTGCTTGCCCGGCCTTGGCAACGACTACAACGATAGCGACTAGCTGCACGGCGGAGCCGAGCTCGACCATGGCGTACGCGGTGGCTACGGGAGTGCAAGAGGCCAGAGGAGCGAGGGGAGAGGATGAGGGGCTCACCGCGCGGCACAAGAAAGGCCCTCGACAGGTTAGGAGCGCAGGGGAAGGCCGAATCGACGACGGCGGCGTCCGTCGACCCGGGGAGGAAGAAGACGGGGATCCGGTGTTGCGGGGCTTGCCAGCTCGCGTTCGTGGCCGTAGTCGACGTAGCGGAGCGCAGCGGAGCGGCTGAATTACGTCGGAGGAGCACGAGGAGGCGATCGCCAGCGGTGATGCGAGTGGGGACGGTGGTGATGGCGCTCGGGTGAGGCGGTGGCGAGAGAGGGGAGGAGCGCGTGGATCTGGGAGGCGAGAGAGGGGAGTGGAGGTAGGTGAGGGGAAGGACTCGAGGCGTCCGGGGGCGTGGAGGCCTTATCCTCTCGGGGGGGGGGGGGTCATCGGCGAGGTGGTTCGGCGGCGACCGATCTCCTCAGAGCGACGCCAAGAAACGAGTGGGGAGACGACCAAGCGGTGAGCTGGGCCTGGCCGGCTGGGCCTGTCCCTGAGGCCTTAGGCCCAGGGGCAGGGGGGTTCCCTTTTCCTTCTTCTCTATTTTTTTGCATTTCTATTTCTTTTCTCTTTTTTTACAGAATGCTTTGCAAATTTTTGGAGCTGCCAAAAGGATTCTGTAAAATGTGGGACTTGGCCACATAATTACAATGCAATGTTTGACACAGCCACAAAAAGTTTGGAAGAAGTTTGAATTGGATGGAATTTGCAAAAGATGGAAAAGCAATTAATTTCTTTGAGTGGCACTGTTTTAATCTGCTATAGTCCATCTTAGCTTGGAGGTGATGTTGTTTTCCTTAACAATCATTTGTTATGGAATTTTTACTAAATGATGGACTATTTTGCAACAACTTTTGTGCAATTTCAAAAATCACTTGCAAATTGAATTTGATTCCAAAGTGTAATTTCAAATGAGATTTGAATTAAAGGTGATTAAGCACTGTTTGGAAAAATGATTAGCTTAATCACAGTGGGTTACTGTAGCATGACCCTGGGGGTGTTACAATGATATTGTTAAATTTAAGCTATTTCCGTTTTCGCTTAGAGATCGTGCTAAAACTTGGTTCTCTTCTTTGCCTAAAAATAGTATTGATTCATGGAATAAGTGCAAAGATGCTTTTATCTCTAAGTACTTTCGTCCCGCTAAGATCATCTCTCTTAGAAACGATATTATGAATTTTAAACAATTTGATCATGAGCATGTTGCACAAGCTTGGGAGAGGATGAAATTAATGATACGTAATTGCCCTACACATGGTTTGAATTTATGGATGATTATACAATTTTTTATGCCGGATTGAATTTTGCTTCTAGAAATCTTTTAGATTCGGCCGCGGGAGGCACTTTTATGGAAATCACCTTAGGAGAAGCTACTAAACTCCTAGGTAATATTATGGTTAATTATTCTCAATGGCACACCAAAAGTTCTACTAGTAAAAAGGTTCATGCA
This sequence comes from Aegilops bicornis, assembly GCA_021605145.1. Taxonomy (NCBI): domain Eukaryota; kingdom Viridiplantae; phylum Streptophyta; class Magnoliopsida; order Poales; family Poaceae; genus Aegilops; species Aegilops bicornis. The sequence goes on along the minus strand of CM038669.1, from coordinate 489,752,786 downwards.
ATTGAAGAGATTAATGTTTTGAGTGGAAAGATGGATGAACTTATGAAATTGTTTGCTAATAAGAGTGTTTCTTCTGATCCTAATGACATGCCTTTGTCCACTTTGGTTGAGAATTAATGAATCTATGGACGTGAATTTTTTTGGTAGGAACAATTTTGGTAACAACGCGTATAGAGGAAACTTTAATTCTAGGCCGTTCCCTAGTAATTCCTCTAATAATTATGGTAATTCCTACAACAACTCTTATGAAAATTTTAATAATATTCCCTTGATTTTGAGAGTAGTGTTAAAGAATTTATGAATTCGCAAAAGAATTTCAATGCTTTGCCTGAAGAAAAATTGCCTAAGATTGATGAGTTGGCTAGGAACGTGGATATAATTTCTCTTGATGTTGATTATTTGAAACTTAGATCTATCCTACCTAAGCATTATATCAATGAGTCTCTCAAAGCCATGAGAATTTCCATTGATGAGTGTAAAGAAAGAACTGCTAGGATGCGTGTTAAAAAAGATTGCTTTGTGAAAGTGTGTTCTTCTAGTTTTCATGATAATAATGATGAAGATCTAAAAGTGATTGATGTGTCTCCTATTAAATCTTTTTTTTCCAATATGAATCTTGATAATGATGGGACTGGAGATGAGTCAACTTTAGTTAAAAGGCGCCCCAATGTTTTGGAGTTTATAGATCTTGATGAAAAAATTGGTAAAAGTGGGATTGAAGAGGTCAAAACTTTACATAGCAATGAACCCACTATTTTCGATTTCAAGGAGTTTAATTATGATAATTGTTCTTTAATAGATTGTATTTCCTTGTTGCAATCCGTGTTAAATTCTTCTCAAGCTTATAGTCAAAATAAAGCTTTTACCAAACATATCGTTGATGCTTTATTGCAATCCTATGAAGAAAAACTTGAATTAGAAGTTTCTATCCCTAGAAAACTTTATGATGAGTGAGAACCTACTATTAAAATTAAGATTAAAGACCATGAATGCTATGCTTTGTGTGATTTGGGTGCTAGTGTTTCCATGATTCCAAAAACTTTGTGTGATGTGTTAGGTTTTCGTGAATTTGATTATTGTTCTTTAAATTTACATCTTGCGATTCCACCATTAAGAAACCTATGGGAAGAATTAATGATGTTCTTATTGTTGCAAATAGGAATTATGTGCCCATAGTTCCATTGTTCTTGATATAGATTGCAATCCTACATGTCCTATTATTCTTGGAAGACCTTTCCTTAGAACAATTGGTGCAATTATTGATATGAAAGAAGGAAATATTAGATTCCAATTTCCATTAAGGAAAGGCATGGAACACTTTCCTAGAAACAAAAATAAATTGCCTTATTAATCTATTATGAGAGACACTTATGGATTGCATACCAAAGATGATAATACCTAGATCTATTCTTGTTTTTATGCCTAGCTAGGGGCGTTAAACGATAGCGCTTGTTGGGAGGCAACCCAATTTTATTTTTATTCCTTGCTTTTTTCCCTGTTTAGTAATAAATATTTCATCTAGCCTCTTGTTAGATGTGATTTTATGTTTTAATTAGTGTTTGTGCCAAGTAGAACCAATAGGATCTTCTTGGGTGATAATTGTTTGATCTTGCTGAAAAAGACAGAAACTTTACGCTCACGAAAATAATTGTTAAAATTCACCAGAACATGATAAAGTACCAATTATTTTTGCAGTATATCAATATACAAATTATCCAGGTTTTCCTAGTTTTTTAGAATTTTGGAGTTCCAAAAGTATTCGAACAAATCAGATTGGTACAGATTCTGTTTTTGACAGATTCTGTTTTTCGTGTGTTGTTTGCTTATTTTGATGAATCTATGGCTAGTATCGGGGGGTATGAACCATACAGAAGTTGGAATACAGTAGGTTTAACACCAATATAAATAAATAATGAGTTCATTACAGTACCTTAAAGTGGTGGATTGTTTTATTTTGCTAACGGAGCTCATGAGATTTTCTGTTGAGTTTTGTGTTGTGAAGTTTTCAAGTTTTTGGGTAAAGATTTGATGGATTTTGGAACAAGGAGTGGCAAGAGACTAAGCTTGGGGATTCCCAAGGCACCCCAAGGTAAAATTCAAGGACAACCAAAAGCCTAAGCTTGGGGATGCCCCGGAAGGCATCCCCTCTTTCGTCTTCGTCTATCGGTAACTTTACTTGACGCTATATTTTTATTCACCTCATGATATGTGTTTTGCTTGGAGCGTCTTCTATGACTTGAGTCTTTGATTTTTAGTTTACCACAATCATCCTTGCTGTACACACCTTTTGGGAGAGACACACATGAATCAGAGTTTATTAGAATACTCTATATGCTTCACTTATATCTTTTGAGCTAGATAATTTTGCTCTAGTGCTTCACTAATACCTTTTTAGAGCACGGTGGTGGTTTTATTTTATAGAAATTATTGATCTCTCATGCTTCACTTATATTATTTTGAGAGTCTTTTAGAAAAGCATGGTAATTTGCTTTGGCCATAAAATTAGTCCTAATATGATAGGCATCCAAGATGGGTATAATAAAAACTTTCATATTGAGTGCATTAAATACTATGATAAATTTGATACTTGATAATGGTTTTGAGATGTAATGGTGGTAATGTTAGAGTTATGCTAGATGTGTAATTGTGAAATTGAGAAATACTTGTGTTAAGGTTGGCAAGTCCCGTAGCATGCACTTATGGTAAACGTTGTGTGACAAATTTGAAGCATGGGGTGTTCTTTGATTGCTTTCCTTATGAGTGGCGGTCGGGGACGAGCGATGGTATTTTCCTACCAATCTATCCCCCTAGGGGCATGCATAGTAGTACTTTGCTTCGAGGGCTAATAAATTTTTGTAATAAGTATATGAGTTCTTTATGACTAATGTGAGCCCATGGATTATATGCACTCTTACCTTTCCGCAATTTGCTAGCCTCTACGGTGCCGTGCATTGCCCTTTCTCACCTTGAGAGTTGGTGCAAACTTCGCCGGTGCATCCAAACCCCGTGATATGATACACTCTATCACACGTAAGCCTCCTTATATCTGCCACAAAACAGCCACCATACCTACCTATTATGGCATTTCCATAGCCATTCCGAGATATATTGCCATGCAACTTTCCACCATTCTGTCTATTATGACACGCTCATCATTGTCATATTGCTTTGCATGATCATGTAGTTGACATCGTATTTGTGGCAAAGCCACCTTAATAATTCTTTCATACATGTCACTCTTGATTCATTGCATATCCCTAAGACACCACGGAGGCATTCACATAGAGTCATATTTTGTTCTAAGTACCGAGTTGTAATTCTTGAGTTGTAAGTAAATAAAAGTGTGATGATTTTCATTATTAGAGCATTGTCCCATGTGAGGAAAGGATGATGGAAACTATGATTCCCCCACAAGTTGGGATGAGACTCCGGACTAAAAAAAGAGAGGCCAAAGAAGCCCAAATAAAAAAAGAGGCCAAAGAAGCCAAAATAAAAATAAAAAAATGAGAGAAAAAAAGAGAAGGGACAATGTTACTATTCTTTTTCCACACTTGTGCTTCAAAATAGCACCATGATCTTTATGATAGAGAGTTTCTTATTTTGTCACTTTCATATACTAGTGGGAATTTTTCATTATAGAACTTGGCTTGTATATTCCAATGATGGGCTTCCTCAAAATGCCCTAGGTCTTCGTAAGCAAGCAAGTTGGATGCACACCCACTTAGTTTCTTTTGATGGGCTTTCATACATCTATAGCTCTAGTACATCCGTTGCATGGCAATCCCTACTCCTCGCATTGACATCAATTGATGGGCCTCTCCATAGCCCGTTGATTAGCCGCGTCAATGTGAGACTTTATCCTTTTTTGTCTTCTCACATAACCCCTATCATCATACTCTACTCCACCCATAGTGCTATATCCATGGCTTGCGCTCATGTATTGCGTAAGGGTTGAAAAGGCTGAAGCGCGTTAAATAATATGAACCAATTGCTCGGCTTGTCATCAGGGTTGTGCATGATGGGAGCATTTTGTGTGACGAAAATGAAGCATGGCCAAACTATATGATTTTGTAGGGATAAGCTTTCTTTGGCTATGTTATTTTGATAAGACATAATTGCTTGGTTAGTATGCTTGAAGTATTATTATTTTTATGTCAATATTAAACTTTTATCTTGAATTTTTTGGATCTGAACATTCATGCCACAATAAAGAGAATTACATTGAAAATTATGTTAGGTGGCATTCCACATCAAAAATTCTGTTTTTATCATTTACCTACTCGACGATGAGCGGGAATTAAGCTTGGGGATGCTTGATATGTCTCCAACGTATCTATAATTTTTGATTGTTCCATGCTATTATATTATCCGTTTTGGATGATTAATGGGCTTTAATATACCTTTTTATATTATTTTTGGGACTAACCTATTAACCGAAAGCCCAGTGCAAATTGCTGTTTTTTTGCCTATTTCAGTGTTTCACAGTAAAGGAATATCAAACGGAATGAAACCTTCGCGAGGGTCATTTTTGGAACAACGCAATCCAAGAGACTTGGAGTGGACATCAAGGAAGCAACGAGGCGGCCACGAGGCAGGGAGGCGCGCCCCCACCCTCGTGGGCCCCTCATAGCTCCACCGACCTACTTCTTTCGCCTATATATACTCTTATACCCTGAAAACATCCAGGGGATCCACGAAACACTTTTTCCACCGCCGCAACCTTCTGTACCCATGAGGTCCCATCTTGGGGCCTTTTCCGGCGCTCCGCCAGAGGGGGAATCTATCACGGAGGGCTTCTACATCAACACCATAGCCTCTCCGATGATGTGTGAGTAGTTTACCACAGACCTTCGGGTCCATAGTTATTAGCTAGATGACTTCTTATCTCTCTTTGGATCTCAATACAAAGTTCTCCACGATCTTCTTGGAGATCTATTCGATGTAATACTTTTTGTGGTGTGTTTGTCGAGATCCGATGAATTGTGGGTTTATGATCAAGATTATCTATGAACAATATTTGATTCTTCTCTGAATTCTTATATGCATGATTTGATATCTTTGCAAGTCTCTTGAATTATCGGTTTAGTTTGGCCTACTAGATTGATCTTTCTTGAAATGGGAGAAGTGCTTAGCTTTGGGTTCAATCTTGCGGTGTCCTTTCCCAAAGTGTTAGGGCAGCAAAGGCACGTATTGTATTGTTGCCATCGAGGATAAAAAGATGGGGTTTATATCATATTGCTTGAGTTTATCCCTCTACATCATGTCATCTTGCCTAATGCGTTACTCTGTTCTTATGAACTTAATACTCTAGATGCATGCTGGATATCGGTCGATGTGTGGAGTAATAGTAGTAGATGCAGAATTGTTTCGGTCTACTTGTCACGGACGTGATGCCTATATACATGATCATGCCTAGATATTCTCATAACTATGTGGTTTTCTATCAATTGCTCGACAGTAAGTTATTCACCCACCATAAAATATGCTATCTTGAGAGAAGCCACTAGTGAAACCTATGGACCCGGGTCTATTTTCCATCATATTAATCTTCTGTCAACTAGCTATTTCTGTTGTCGTTTATTTTGCAATCTTTATTACAACAAAAATACCAAAAATATTTATCTTATTATCTCTATCAGATCTCACTTTTGCAAGTGGCCGTGAAGGGATTGACAACCCCTTTATCACGTTGCTTGCAAGGTTCTTAATTGTTTGTGCAGGTACTAGGGATTTGCGTGTAGTCTCCTACTGGATTGATACCTTGATTCTCAAAAACTGAGGGAAATACTTACGCTACTTTGCTGCATCACCCTTTCCTCTTTAAGGGAAAACCAACGCATGCTCAAGAGGTAGCACACAACACCAACACAAATTGACATCGCCGTGCATGATGGGAAAAGGCATTCGTTAGGTTATGAAAAAAGGCTTCACAACGTGCATCTGTAATGAACGGCTTCACAACATGTGTTGTGTTCTAATGGTCATCACAAAAAGTGTTGTGTTATAAAGAAGCATTGAGGCATGCGTAGGGATGGCAATTTTGCCCATGGGTACGGGTATCCGCAAGTACCCTACCCCAAACAACGGGCATGGGCAAGATTTGGAGAGATTGTTTACCCATGAATAATGGGTATCAATACCCACAAAAAAAATATGGGTAGGGTATGGGTATGAAATTATGCCCATGGGTAACACAATGGATACCCAGAAAAAGTTAATAAATGAAAATAACTCCATTGATATGTGGGGTTAACATCCAAGTCCTATGGACCATCCTAATTCCTTATTCCTTGAATCAGCCATAGCTCATAGGCCCGTAATTACATGCTCGCCACTCCCCCTATGTCCTATGCGACTCCTCAAAAAGACAAAATCTTGACTCTTCTTTGCAGTTCTGTCCAACTCTTGACCTAGCGATCCCCCATTCCCCACACCATCTCCCACTACGCCAAGCTTCACCAACATACAAACATACTCCCTAGATGCCTCCAAGAGGCCACCCACCGTGGGAGGCAGCGTTAATGGTATACTACTTGCCTATCATCACCTGAATTTTAAACTCATTTCTCTACCTTCTAATATTTCAAATGCTATACATTGTACCCACTGGATACCCATTGGGTATAGGAGACCTGATGGGTATGGGCATGGGTTCCAATTTATGCCCATGATGATTGAAGTGGGTGGGTATAAAAAGTTTATGTGGGTATGGGTTTGGGCAGAAGGAGGTTGTAGCCGCCCTACCCTGCCCATTGCCATCCCTACATGCTCTACGTTGTAAGAGGGCCACGATGCTAGACCGCTCGATCGTATCGATCCAACGGTTTGCGACCCAATCGACCGTCCCAAACGATCAGCGGGCCGGCGTGTAGCACATGCCATATTTTTTCAAATTCATGAACCTTTTTCAAACCATACATAGTGGAAAAAGAAAGAAAATAAAATAAAAGGAAAAACAAAATCATACTAGGCTATCGAAGCTAGCGATCGAGCTATAGGCAAGTATAGATGGTGTGCGCTAATGGGCCAGCTATCCCACACGCTAGTGACTGAGCTATAGGTTATTGCTGAGGGTTTCGTTAGGGCTCCAGCCGCCGCCGTAAGGGAATTTTTGGTCCCGTCGCCTCCGGCTGCCATCTTGGCGCTGATAGGTGGGGGACCTCAAATCTTCATAAGTTTTACGTTCTTCATCATCGTCATCGTCTATTGATCATCTTATTTTGTGAGAATAAATTTACTTGCGTTCTTTTGGCGGTGCCATGAGGTTAGATAGTTTTTTGTCCTCGCAGACCCGATCTATTTGGATATGATTAGTTTACATTGGTGTGTCAAACTATTTTTGTTGGTTGATTCTTTGTGGAGTTAAAGTCTTTCATCAACACCATGGTGAAGATGTTATGATCCAATGGCCTGCACTTCTAGGGGATCATCCCCGTCCCAAGTACGTTCATCGATCAAGGCTTCCCATCTCTTTAGATGGGCGACACTTTCAAAAATCATTATTTGTAATGTTTGTGTAGGTGAAAGAGTGACAACATCATTGCTTTAGTGCAATTGCAGCCTCTTTACCGAAGTATTTAGAGTATTTCTTCTAGTGGAGATTGATACCGTAAAGAAGGTGTTTCCAAGAGATTTCATTGTAATTCTCAGTCATAGGAGTTACTTTGTATTTTCTTGGAATTTACATGCAAATCAATGTATCTGTAATTGTTATGAGTATGAATAAAACTACAGGCGTTTTAAAAAAGAGCCGTAGGTGATTGCTCGATGTGTAATCTTTATAAGTTATACAACTGTGTAATCTTTATAAGTGATACATACTAGCACCCATTTTCCTTGGACTAGTGGATCAAGTTTTACCAACACATAGCCTTTACACCTACCACCACCTTGAGTAGCCTATGTAACGTCTTCAATGAAGATTACTCTATTCAATTTCACTTGAGTAAACTCAAATGGGGCACGAGAACTCCAAAGGAAACATCAGGGGGTCTAGGGTCGAGTCGAGGGGTGTGTGTTTGATGAAGGCCAACATTGAGGGAAATGAGCTGGGAGTGTATGTCAAGGAGACGTGTTCGACTCAGGATTGCATCCAAATTTACCTCGAAGCCCTCCTCAATACAACTAGGCCGCGCTCCGTCATGACAGCTGAGACCACTTAAAAGCATCATTGTGTCAAGGCATAAGGTCGTTGTACACAACCTCGCTAATCTTTGAAACCATTTTGCTGACTACGCCTCCTAATCACACGTTGTTTCTGGTACAATAAAGTGTATTAAAGAAAACTCAAAACTTATTTATTGTATGAATATATGTATGTTTATACATGAACATATCAGGGGTGCTTCGATTCTCTGCTTAGGTCGAGAGTAACTAGATAAATCCTACACCCGAGGCCTCTCGTGGGCCGGACTAGTATCATCCCATTTTAAATTCTAAAAATAAAAATGTTTTTATTCTAGTAAAAGAGTTCATATATTTTATTCGTGAAAATATTTTATTTATAAAATATATTGATGTACTTTTTGATTCATGGAAAAGTACGTTGGTTTTCCTATTTTTGTATTTTTGTCTTGTATAAAAATTTCATGAATAAAAAATAGTTCATGAATAAAAACATTCTAGTACAAGAGTTCATAGATTTTATTCATGAATATACCAAATTCTATGGACGAATATAGCATCATCCGCTTGCCCCAGTGATGTTAGGTGTCTTATTGTACGCCCTAAGTGTAGAATAAGACTATCCTAACAACATGGGTGCACATTTTTTATAAAATCTACGGACGAATATAGTTATATTTGTACATGAACTTTTTTAAATATGGATGGAAATGCTTATTAAATATATGAAAGAACACTTTTTCAGATACACAATGAATATTTTGAAATAGGTGGCGGGCATTTTTCAAATACACAATGAACCATTTTTCATGTACGCAAGTGGACCATTTTTAGTTTTCACAATATTTATATCCTTTTTTGACAAGAGAAGTGTCCGGCCCCATATAAGGCGATATCTCGTCCCATGATGGTAGAAGATGGTCATCGTGCATGCTAGACTGGCCCAAGTGTTATATATTGTTGGGGGCTCAATCCCTCCCCGCGTCGACATGGAGAAGTACGTTGGTTTCCCGAAAATTCGTTTCTGAGCCCGGGCTTAGATGCACTCGCTATCCTGACCATCGCTAGTTCTCGAGATCGCTGCAGTTTCCCGTATTTGTCTGTCGTATCTCATGTGTATTTGGATAGAGAATTTAACAGGCCCACCGCATTTAATTCTGTAAGGTGACTAGAGGGTCGTCCCGGTCCATGTAAGCGGCCAACGGCCATGCTGTTTTTCTTGGCCGTGCTGGACTGACGTTGTCGACGGGATTCTACCTACTCTTCGTAAATAACTATACAGAAATGTCTCAAAAAATAAAAAATACAGACACTAACCCCTCCCGCTGGCTTCACCGTTCCCATCTTGTTTCCTCCACAGATCGTCTTTCTTCCCCCACTCAATTTCTCGTCCGATGCCCAGACAGGTCCATTCTTCCACCACAGCTCAGCATCAACAGCTTCTCCTCTCATCCGGTGCTTTTTCTGCGGTGACGAAGTGGTCAGGTTCATAGCCTGTAAAATCTAACATTCAGTTCACTTTCAGACTACACACCAGGAACCAAAACATTTTGTGGAAACGAACCTATCAACACCCAACTAGCCGCCTTTATCCTTTTCTTATTCTTCTTTGAAATAAGCTACAAACAACGGAGCACACAGACTCACAGCTCCCCGCATCCTATTCGTTACTGCCAAATGCTAACTTTGTGTATTTCTGACCCTCAAGTCAAAGACCGAAGGATTCAGGGTTGACCTTCCCCGTCAACTAGGTACGGCCACCACCTGCATCTGCTCCAGGCTGAAATAGGCGAGCAATCAGCCAGTCGTTGAAGAACAACACAAGGATAATCGTCCCGATCGTGATTTTCACATGCCAATCGTTGAAGAACTAAACAAGGAAATCCAAACTGTCGTCCGCCATGGTCTCCGGTGATGCCAGTCAGCCGACGGCCACATCCGCCACATCCAAACCTGCTATGTCTACTCAGTTTTGGAAGACCCAGAGATCTCGCACGCCCACAGGAGATACTCCCTTTTTTTCGGTTTATAAGGCTCAATTCAAAATTCTCATCAACCAAGATAGATGGTGAATGGTGGAATACTTTTTGTAGTTTGCAAAAGCATCCAATTAATGCTCTTGTTTAAAAAAAGTATGTTTACCAATGCATTAATTGTAATGCATGCATGCGTAAATTACATGCATTGGTCAATTTTCTCTTAATACTTGCATGCAATGATTTAATGCACCTTGAAATCTGAATATGTGATTGGGAACAACCAAATTAAGCCTTATAAAATGGATTTTTTTAAAGATAAACCTTATAAACCGCAAAGGAGGGAGTATTGATTTGGTCCGACCTACGATAGATTCGTCAAAGTCTAACGGCATCTCCTATAATTCTGTGCCACGTTTTACAACTCCCATTGACCCGTCCCTGAGCCACGGCTCAGATGGAAAAGCTGCCCGACGCACCCACGTGAACTATCTAACAGGCGTCCCGAGCTACGCAAATGGCCCACCGTACTGCACTGTACCCTCCAGTATACTGCACGTATCTAATTTTTTGACGCACTGGTTCTGACATGCCAGTAGGATTTTTTAGCATCCCAATGCACCATTCAACACCTAAGATTTCAGGTTCAGCTGGACCTGGGCACCGAAACGCCGTTTCCGTTGGTTTTCCTATTTTTGTATTGTCCTGTTTTTGTTTTTGATTTTTTTATTTTTAATATTAAAGCTCTCATCTTCAAAAAAAATAATTCTTGCTGGTTTCCTTTTTTATTTTTTGCGGGGTTCCTTTTTTACTACTAGTAAGCACGTGCAAACCTTAAACAGGAATCTCATTGTTCATCTCTGCAATCTGAATCAACTAATTCCTCTCTTCAAGCTGACGATTGCTCACATGTTAACCAGACAGAAAAAATCAGAAAATTTAATACTACATATATTTGAGCATACGTAGCAGGTCTATTTACATATTTTCTAAAAGTAAGATGTATATCTTTATCAAAATCTTCTAACCTATAGTGCAACATCATATGCAGTTTTGTTTGTTTCTAATGCTAGAAGCAATCGGAGCACTCTTGCATGCCGACCTTCGCTTTGTTGATCACTCACCTTCCGTGTCGTCGTTGTTGGGCGGCTTTGCCTTTGGCATGTCCTACTGACTATGCCAACGATGGCAGGTTTCACTGGACATAAGTGCATGTCTGGAATAAGACCTGCATAACTTAAAAGCATCCGGTACTCATTAGGACTTCTCTATTTAAAGAGAGAGCATTAGGAGGACATACACACTGGTTGGTCAATATTTTGGTGCAATTGCAAAAGAAAAATGATGAATCTGTTAGGACATATAAACCGAGGAATGGATTAATAGTTGTACAGAGTGAAAAATATTTCAAAGTGGAAAAAATGAAAAAAAAACATAGCACTAACTAACGCTTGGTTGGTTAATATTTTGGCGCAATTGCAAAACAAAAATGATGAATCTGCTAGCACATATAAACCAAGGAATGTATTAATAATCTTACAGAGCGAAAAATATTTCAATGTGGAAAAAAGGAAACAAAAAGCATAGCACTAACTAACGCTATGCTTTTCAATCCAACAACTTTTGTATTTTGTATAGAGGGTGCAATGTTAGTTCAGAAGAATTACACTAGTTTAATACTGAAGCAGTAAAGCACTTGTCATCATTATAACCAGAAAAGATCATAGCATGTTGAAGAACCTTGCATTTCGTTCCTAATTGATATCAGAAATAAGAAGTAACTATTGACTGACAATGTCATAACACACGAAGTACTTTCACTACAAAAATTAGGCTCATCCATAGCATGATGCCCGAATGATTCCATTATTACAAAGTGATGTTCACAATTTTCTCATTACCTCAACATATGAAACAAATCTACTCACATATCTTAGCTCTGGGTAATATAAAAAAATAGCAAAGAACTCATGTTACATTTTCAATAACACCCAAATTACATACACTCTTCCTTTCTAAAAAAATTAGCACCAGGAGATGTCTGCGGTCCCCTTTTCAAAAATTAATATAAATCAGATGATTAACTAGCAATACTTTCATTTTAAAATTAAGCCAAATCAATTGATCATCCGGCAGTAGTCTCGAATGTCATCTTATACCTCATCGACGAGCTGGTTCCACATAAAACAAGGGAAGAATTCATTCAAAGATTAGAGAAGCTATAAGATTTAGAATTGATTTGTATTAATAGCACATGGGGTATTGCTTCATAGATCATAGAAGTTTACATGATATCCAAAGTACGAATAATAAGTTCATTTATTCTGAAGGACAATGTAAACTGAAAAATCACAAACCACTTAATATATAACTTATCAAGTAAATTAAGATCAGCACCAAACGCACAATTGAACCGAAAAATAATTTCAGTATGACCACACTAATTAGAGCAAAAGTGCTGACCCAACCTAAAACCAAGCACTGATTACAACTGCCCTATACATACTGATTACAAGCTTACATGATGGAAAATGGATTACCGCAGCGTGACGATTATGACTGTCCATATTTTTGACGAAAATTATGATTGTCCATATGATCCAGACAACAACCTGATTTGAAATATAACATCACGATTGGTTCTTTCGGACCAACAATAAATTATGCATTGGGAAATTTTACAAATTAGACGTTGTCAAATGGATGAAGACAGTAGATAGGTGCAGCCAAGTGCACTGCAAAATTCAGTCATGTTAACAATGTAACAATAGAGCAAAATAAACTTGTTTTTTGTACCGGAGGTTATTTGCACAATGGAAGAACTGCAATGGACTGTCAAGTCCTGATGTAGATCCTCCAAGAGAATGGTCACAAGTAGAGTGTGAAAGCCTAAAATTTATATCTTCTCATAATTAATACATGAGAATCGGTATGATATTCATACCTGACAATTTCCACTAGAGAACAACATTCTAAATAATTAGATAATTAGGAAAATGGAGATGCCAAATTTGAAATTACCATCCGACAACTTCAAATTAGACAGAAGAACAGTAAATTAATGGATCAGGGCATAAAAAACATACCTTGAGCCAAGCACAACGATCAACATGCACTTGCAGGGATGAAGCCACTGCAAAAGACCAGTGAAGTATAAGCATAGCTGTGGATTTACATATTTCAGTTGGCACATGCAAATGCGACAACTTTGAATAAAAAGGAGACACAATTAATGATGTGAGACTGAGTGATGTTTGTAGATTCACATCTTGGAATATCAAGGATACATGAAGCAATGTTCTCTTTCCATCTCTTGTATCCATGTGACTATGTCAATAGACCATGTGTAAGACATATGGCAACGTGAAACAGTGCACCGACACTTGGAAGGTATATAAGCTAGATGTAATCTCAATACCGAGACAAATTCCTGAACCAATATAGTTATACATCTATGGGGAAAGTTCCAGATGTTGGTAGATGGACCAAAATAAAAGAATAGTTTCAAACGTTGCGGCAACAACACATGATCTGCTTTTTCGAGAAGCAATTTAGTTGCATTTCATGTTTCTGTAGATTCTCCAGACAAACATAGTACAAAGGAAAGGAACAAAATTAAAATGACTTATGGGAAAGAGGAAGACACAGAGGAAGAGCTTAGGAGAAGCTTGAGATACAAAGGCAATGAAGACCAAAAAGTGGAAGACCTGGCCAGCACTAGAGCTGAAGAAAGAGATAATTATGGTAAGATTGTTGATCCCTATGATGTCAATAGTTCTTTGCTTCATATGACTTATCTTGTGGGGATTGACTTGGGGTGTTCTATTGAGATGATTGACAAGAATCTAGAGGTTATTCATAAAATGGAAATTGCTAGGAAGGAGATGTACTTGAAAAATCTAGCTAGACAGGTTAAAACTTCAGAAGGGGAAAATGGACAAAGAATGCTCACCAGTTCTGAACTATGTGAAGCACTCTATGTCAATTAGGGCTCTGAAGAGAAGGGGTAGAAGGGAAAAAATAGTGATACCTTCCCCCTTTTATTGCCTTTATTGTTTTTGGCTAAATCAATTTTTTTGTTCTTATAGGTAACACAACGAAAGGTGTTTTTTTGGAATGCTAGACGTGTAGGAAAAGACCCGAAGAAAAGATATATCAGAGAGATGGTTATGGAGCATACTTTAGATTTCATAGGAATTTTGGAGACTATTACACAAAATTTTACTAAGAATGAGTTGTCTAATCTCTGCAATGGTAAGAATTTTGACTGGCACTGGATCCTCCAAGAGGTCACTCTGGTGAGATTTTAGTTGGGGTTAATATAGATCACTTTGATGTGATGCATGTTGAACATGGGTGAAAGGATCAATATAGTTGACTAGAGGGGGGGGGGGTGAATAGGCAACTAACAATTTTTAGCTTTTCTTTACCAAATTAAACTTTGCATCAAAGAAAGTTGTCTAAATATGCAACTAGGTGAGCAACCTATATGATGCAACAATCACAAGCACACAAGCAAGCAATGAATGAAACACAAATAAGCTTGCACAAGTAAAGGGAAGAGATAACCAAGAGTGGAGCCGGTGGAGACGAGGATGTGTTACCGAAGTTCCTTCCTTTTGAGAGGAAATACGTCTCCGTTAGAGCAGTGTCGAGGCACAATGCTCCCCAAGAAGCCATTAGGGCCACCGTATTCTCCTCACGCCCTCACACAATGCGAGATGCCGTGATTCCACTATTGGTGCCCTTGAAGGCGGCGGACCGAACCTTTACAAACAAGGTTGGGGCAATCTCCACAACAATTGGAGGCTCCCAACGACACCACGAAGCTTCACCACAATGGACTATGGCTCCGCTGACCTCAACCGTCTAGGGTGCTCAAACACCCAAGAGTAACAAGATCCCCAAAGGGATTAGTGGGGAATCAAATTTCTCTTGGTGGAAGTGTAGATCGGGGCCTTCTCAACCACTCCCGAGCAAATCAACAAGTTTGATTGGCTAGGGAGTGAGATCGGGCGAAAATGGAGCTTAGGAGAAACAATGGAGCTTAGGGTTGGAAGAGGTGGTCAACTAGAGGTAGGAGACGACCTTTTATAGTGGTGGACGAAATCCAACCGTTATCCACTTAACCAGCCCGCGACACGCGGTACTACCGCACCAGGGGCGCGGTACTACCGCAAGGCCATGCGGTACTACCGTGGGCCACCACGATACTACTTCTGCTGCAGCGGGGGCTACAGCGAGCATGACAGGGGGCAGTACTACCGCGGGCGCGGTACTACCGCTCCCTCCTTGCGGTACTACCGCAAGACAGGAACGCCCTAGCCTGGGAAGGGCGCGGGTGAATAAAAATACATCCGTGCCTACTTCCGCTGGAAAACAGCCGGTGCAAAAACCCGACACGGTACTACCGCTGGAGAGCAGTACTACCGCGTGGCTTCTGAATCATACCCCGCGCGGTACTACCGCGGAGGCGTGGATGTAAAAAATTACATCCGCTCCTACTACCGCAAAGCAGCGGTACTTGGCCTGGGGCCACAGTAGTACAGATCCAGAGGAGCGGTACTACCGTGGGCTCCCGTGGTACTACCGCGCCTGAGCTACGGTACTACCGCGGGTGCCTGCAGTACTACCGCTCCAGGGAGCAGTACCGCCGCAAGCACAGCAACAACAGCCAAGGCAATCACAACGAGGATAAATGGGGAATGCTCCATAGTGCAAGGGAAAGGTGGAGACAAGGAAGGGAACGTGTACGTGATGATTCCACCCAAACCTTTCCGACACGGACCCCCTCTTAATAGTACGGCTTTCCTACGACTCAAATCCACCAAAAAGAAACATAGAGAAACGCCGTCTTCAATAGTCTTTGAGGGGCACCAAACCGTCTTGTACCTAGTGAAGAAAAGTCTGAGAGACTCAAAGGCACACGATTAGTCCGCAAAAGCATTGTCATCAATCACCAAAACACCTAAGGGATAAATATGCACTTACAATCTCCCCCTTTTGGTGGATTGATGACAATCTGAATTCTTGCTAAAGGAAATAAACTATAACAAAAGCAAACCCCTCCTCTCTAAAATATAGACGGGCTCCTCTAGATGTGTGCAAACTAGATGAATGCTTTGGACTGCATAGCACACAACTAGGATCAACACTCCCCCTATATTTTAGAGACAAGGCATATCTAGCAATGATAAGGCTAAACAACTACTAACGAGCATAAAACATAGGTAGCACAATATAACATAAGCTTGCTAAGATAGGATAAAGTGCATATGTCTTACACCATATGAAGGTAAGTCTCAAACCAAACCAAAGCAACGAAACGAGGTTCAAACAAACGAGGTTCAAATGAGACAGGAAACACACCAAACACAACGACACACGAGCAAATCCCTACACTCTCTCCCCCTTTGGCATCGAGACGCCAAAAAGGCAGAGAGGACACCTACACACTCGGGGTGGCTCAAGCGGAGAAATCATCCCAGTGCTCCTCCTCAGACTCGGCAGCAGGGATGTCCTCCACGAAGTCCTCGTCAGAATCGGTCCACTTCAAGCCCTGCTTCTCCATCCACTTGGCCTCTAGAGTGATGTTCCTCTCTGACCCGCTGGAATGAGCCTCACCAAAGACCCTCAGGATGTGCAAGTCACGGCGGCGAGCCTCCTTGGAGGCAACATGAGTCCTGTACTGCCCCTTAGCTTGCATGCAAAAGAGTCTTCATCTTGTCCTTGACTTCTTGGCCCACGAGGGCATAGAGGAACTCTGGGAAGACCTAGCAACACGGTCCTCGGCCAACAAACTCAGCTCCAGTCTCCCCTCACCAACATGCCTCCCTAGCAGCGAGACGCCTCGGCCGAGTGGTAGTGTTAGCCCAGTTGGGCTTGACACGGAGACAAATGGGATCATGCCTAATCCAGTCTGGTGCAAGGAACTCCTCTCCAGGGTACATCTTCTCCCAAGACTTGGAGATCAGCAGAAACAAGTATGGCCCGTAGATGGGCACCTTGCGGTTGAACACCGCAAACCGAAGCTCATGCCACGTGATGTTTGAGACATCAAGAGGCTGAGTCTGAGACACCCGGGCGTCCTCGCACATGAGCATCATAACCACCATAAATGCATGAACCTTATCCTTGTCGCCAATGCGCGGGAACAGAGAGTTGCGGAAGATGCGATACATGATATCCAGAAAAGGGTTCAGCACCCAAGCTGACTTGCCACTGGCGAGCACCTTCTCAACAAAGTACGGCTGGAGCTTATCCTTGTCGGCAGACTCAGAATGGGCATGGGGACGAACACCAACAGGAGTGTCGAGTCCGTCATCTGGAACATGCAACAGGTCCATGAACTCCTTCCAGGTAGCGGTCAACTGACGGCCGTTGGTCATCCACGTCATCCGCCGCTCCTCCCCTGGGTGAAAGTACACAGAGGCAAAGAACTAACAAACCAACTCAGGGTCAAAGTCCAGATGGAAGGAGATCACATGCTCAATGCCAAACTGCTCCACCAAGTCCAGAGCCTCTCCAAAGTACTCACGATACTGTTCCTACCTCATGTGATGCATGTCAATCCACTTGACCTCCACGTAGGTATTCTGCTTGTTCTTGATGACATCCAGATAGATGAGATTCTGCTGCTTGGTCCAGAACAACTCACAGCCTCTGAGAATAGCACGAGGATTCACATACGGGTTCATCTTCCTGTGACGAACATACTCAGCGGAGGGTATCTCGTCCATGCTCTTAGCGGGTTCCTTGTCCTTGTTGGTGGTGGTCTTGACATTGCGCTTGGGGGCACTGGAGCCCTCTGCGGCTTCACCTGGATTGCGCAACCGCTTGGATCCAGTGTGGCGACTGGGATTGGAGCGAGAGCCACCACCACGAGACACAACACATAAAACACCCACAAAAACCAAGAAGGATCAATGCAAAGACCACGGCAAAACAAAAGAACCACTTAGGAAGCACACATGCTAAATGCCATGAGAAAGATTGGACCGAAGCGGTAGTCTTTGCTAGGTGCTGCGGTACTAAAATTTTAATCTTGCCACAAGTCCTGATAATCCGTGTCTTTATCCTGATAGTACCGTGTCTGGGAATGATAGTAAGATTTTAGTGCCGCCCTTGTGCAGATAATACCCGCACCGACGGCGGTAGTACCGGACGAGCGGTAGTACCGCACAAGTGGCGCGGTAGTACCGTACCGCGTCAGATCCGAATCAGATTTTGAAGCGAGAAGGACCGCGAAATCACGGCGGTACTACGGTTGATCAGATCTATCACAAGACAACATAGCAAGTATAGTTCCTACACTCCACTACCCTCCTACATCCTACTCTTGCAAAGATTTAGCCTAAAATCTCAAGAACACATGCATCTCCCCAAAATCCTAAAGGCAAGGAAAAACAACCAAAAGAGAGAGGGATTTGGGGAAAGACCTTGTTCCATGGCAAGAGCACGTGGTGGGGAACGATCCCACCGGACGGAATCGAAGAAGAGCAGCCGGAGGCGGAGATCCGGCGAGGGACCCGACCCTCGTTCTTGAGCGAAGAGAGAGAGAGAGAGAGAGAGAGAGAGAAGTGGGAAAGCGGCGAATGGGTATGGGGAGTTAGAACTCCCCTGCCGATCCTTAGCCCTGCAGCGTCTGCTGACGGGCGCGGTAGTACCGCATATCATCGCGGTAGTACCGCTCGGCGGAAGTACCGCGCACGAGCGGTAGTACCGCTCTCCTGGGCGGCAGTAAAAAATTACTGCCGCGCAGGTGCGGTAGTACCGTGCCCTCTCAAAGAGATAGTACCGTGGCATGCCGCGGTAGTACCGTGAACTCAGGAAGAAGCTGGTTTCAAACACACGAACAAAGGGTCTTTGCAAAGAAACTTTGAGCACAGGAGACACCACAAGAACACGCACAACACAAAGATAGAACGGGAACCGACAACAAGAAACAACCACGCGACACCAACTCTCCAAAGAGAGGGCGGTGGCCGGAGCCACCTATGTTTGAGTAAATTGGTACGACACCGCGAAGAACTATCCTTGGGCCCATGACCAAAACTCGTCTTTGAAGCACAAGTACCACCAAAAGTGGCTAATGTGAAAGAGTTGATCGATTTATGCATAATGGGGGAGGAGAGTTCATTGAGAGAACAACACTCCCCCTATGTCCATGCCTACACCTAAACAAGATAACAAGTTGAGTATGGTGGGGTGTGCAGGGGTTCAAGCAACATTGCTCGAATCAATGATATTTAGCTCATGCCTTAACTCGCGAAATCTTGCTTCATCCAAAGACTTCGTGAAGATATCTGCAAGGTTATCATGAGTGTTGACGTATTTGAGCTCGATCTCCCCTCGCCTAATGTGATCCCGGATGAAGTGATACCGAATCTCAATATGCTTCGTCTTGAAGTGTTGCACGGGTTGAGAGAAATCTTGATGGCACTTTCATTGTCACACCAAAGAGGCACTTTGTCACAAATGACACCGTAATCCTTTAAAGTTTGCCTCATCCATAAGAGTTGTGCACAACAACTACCGGCCGCTACATACTCCGCTTCGGTGGACGAGAGAGACACACAACTTTGCTTTTTGGAAGACCAACTTACCAAAGAGCAACCAAGGAATTGGCACCCTCCAGAAGTGGACTTCCTATCCACTTTGTCTCCGCGGAATCCGAATATCCTTCAAGCTTGATGTTTTCTCCTCTCGGGTACCATAGGCCAAAGTTTGGGGTATGAGCCAAATATCGAAAGATTTGCTTGACCGCCACATAGTGGCTTTCCTTAGGTGCTTGACTTGAAACCGTGCACAAATTCCCACACTCAACATGATATCCGGTCTAGATGCACAAAGGTAAAGCAAGGATCCAATCATGGAGCGATATACCTTTTGATCCACCGCTTTACCATTGGGATCGATGTCAAGTTGACACTTAGAGGGCATCAGAGTGGAAGCCGGCTTGACATCGCTTAGCTTGAATCTCTTGAGCATGTCTTGAGTGTATTTGGCTTAGTTGATGAAGGTACCTTCTTTTCTTTTCTTCACTTCGAAACCTAGAAAGAACTTCAACTCTCCCATGGAAGACATCTTGAACTTTGAGGTCATTAGTGCGGCAAATTCATCATTGAAAGCTTTGTTAGGGGAACCAAAGATAATTTCATCAACATATAGTTGGCACACAAACAACTCCCCATTGACCTTCTTAGTAAAAAGAGTGGGATCGATGAGCCCAACTTCAAACCCACGATCTTGTGGCAACTCGGTAAGGTGGTCATACCACGCACGTGGGGCTTGTTTAAGGCCATAGAGTGCCTTATCGAGTTGGTACACATGATCGGGAAAGTAGGGATCCTCGAACCCGGGGGGTTGTTTGGCGTAAACCAACTCATTAATAGGACCATTAAGAAAGGCACTCTTCACATCCATTTGTTGCAACTTAAAGTTGTGATGAGAAGCATAAGCAATCAACAAGCGAATGGATTCAAAGGCGAGCAATGGGAGCAAAGGTTTCCTTGTAGTCGATACCCTCGACTTGGGAGTAACCTTGTGCCACCAATCTTGCCTTGTTGCGAATGATGGTTCCATGAGCATCTTGCTTGTTCTTGAAAATCCACTTGGTCCCAATGACATTGTGGTTCCCCGTTGGCCTTGGCACCAACCTCCACACCTTGTTGTACTCGAAGTTGTTGAGTTCTTCATGCATGGCATTAAGCCAATCCGGATCTTCGAGTGCCTCATATACCTTTTGGGGTTCAACACAAGAAACAAACGCGTGATGTTCACAATAGTTTGCCAATTGTCTACGAGTGCTTACCCCCTTTTGGATGCTTCCAAGTACATTCTTCATGAGATGACCCTTGGTGGTGAGCTTGGAAGCAATCTTGGCGGCACGACGCTCTAATTCCTCCTCGGGGGAGAGTTGAGGAGCGGTCACTTGATCATCTTGAGCGCCGTCTTAAGCATGTTCTTGATCTTGAACTTGCTCGGGGGAGAGAACTTGACCTTGGACATCACTTGGAGTGTCAACAACGTCTTGAGCATGATCTTGCCCTTGGTCTTGTTCATGAGGTTGAGGGCCTTCACTTTGTTCTTCGGAAGCGTGTGGGCCTTGGTTTGGTGATGGCTCCACTTGAGTGGAGCATTGTCCTTCTCCTTCGGCCACAAGGGGTTCCTCAACGGGTAGGATAAAACCAACACCCATTATTCTTATGGCTTGAGGAGGAATTTCATCACCTACATCACAAGTGCCACTTTGCTCCACTTGGGAGCCGTTATTCTCATCAAACTCCATGTTACACGTCTCCTCAATAAGTCCGTGGATTTATTGAGGACACGATAACATGGGAGTTTGTAGCATAACCAACAAATATGCCCTCATAAGCTCTAGCTTCAAACTTAGACAACCGAACACCTTTCTTGAGAATGAAACACTTACACCCGAATACCCGAAAGTACTTGAGGTTGGGCTTGTTACCGGTGAATATCTCATATGGAGTCTTGTTCTAGCCCTTGCGGAGGTAGAGCCGATTGGATGCATGACATGCGGTGTTGATGGCTTCAGCCCAAAAGTTGTATGGAGACTTGAACTCCGCCATCATGGTCCTTGCCGCGTCCATCAACGTCCGGTTCTTCCTCTCCGCGACACCGTTTTGTTGAGTGGTGTAGGGTGCAGAATATTGATGCTTGATCCCCTCATCACTCAGAAACTCATCCAAGGTGTAGTTCTTGAACTCGGTGCCGTTGTCACTTCTTATTGTCAAGATCTTTGCATTATGTTGACGTTGTGCTTCATTTGCAAAGTCAATGACGGTTTGTTGGGTCTCGCTCTTCCTCTTGAAGAAATACACCCAAGTATATCTTGAGTAGTCATCCACAATCACCAAGCAATACTTCCTACCCCCAAGACTATCAAAGGATGGAGGCCCAAAGAGATCCAAGTGAAGGAGCTCCAAAGGCCTCTTCGAGTAAATGATAGTCGTGGGAGGGTGAGCCTTTTCATGAAGCTTTCCTTCAATACAAGCACTTCAAGCACGATCTTTAGCAAAACTAACATTTGTTAGTCCACGGACATGGTCCCCCTTGAGAAGACTTTGCAAAGATCTCATATTGACATGGGCTAAACGGAGATGCCAAAGCCATCCCACATCAACTTTAGCCATTAGGCATGTCACGGTCTTAGTGGGTACCTCCTAAAAGTTAATCACATAGAGACCATTCTCGACATGCCCAACAAAGGCTACTTTAAGAGTCTTGCTCCACAAGAGGGCCACGGTATCAATATCAAAGAAAGTGACAAAGCCCATGATTGCAAGTTGTGAGCGGAAAGTAAATTGTATGCAAGGGACTCCACAAGCATGACTTTCTCGATCGTGAGATCATGAGAAATGACAACCTTGCCGAGTCCCAATACCTTAGAAGACGAGGCATCACCCCACTCGACATTGGTGGGCATAGAAGGAATCTTGTGCACGTCCACCACCAAGTCCTTGCTCCGGTCATATGATTCGTTGCTCCACTATCGAGCAACCATGATCCCCACCGAAGCAAACACCTACAAGAGATCAATGCTTGGTTTTAGGTACCCATTTTGTAATGGGTCCTTTGATGTTAGTAACAAGGGTCTTAGGAACCCAAATAGACCATTCAATGTACTCATGAGGAGAACCAACAAATTTGGCATAAGCGTGCCCATCACTATATGACATAACACATAAGAGGGATTAAAATTGCTGGCTTTGTTGGGAGGGGTGGCATTGCCCTTCTTGGCATCGCCACCCTTTGCGTTGCTCTTCTTCTCCTTGGAAGCACCCTCTCTCTCCCTCACAAAAGTTTGCTTGAGAGGAGGGAGTCGTTTGGTCTTGTCATTCTTCTTCTTGTTCTTGGGCTTGGGTGCGAACCCAATCCCCTCCTTGTCCACAACTTACTTTTGATTACTCAAAAGGTCGTTGAGGTTCTTCTCACCTTGTATGCATGTGAAAAGGCCTTTCTCAAGTTGCTCCTTCAACTTAGCATTCTCCTCAACAAGATGCACATTCTCACAACAAGGGTTAGTAGCATTTGCATTATCAATCAACACCATATGAGGAAAAGTGGCTTTCTCCTTGGTTAGCTTCACTTGGAGTTGATCATGAGACTCTTTGAGGCTAGCATGAACACCCTTCAAGACTTTGTGAGACTTGTCGAGTTGTCAAACTCCTCGTTGAGTCTAGCAAGATCAACCCCAAGCTTCGCCTTCTCAGAGCTTAGCACACGAGACACAACAAGAGCATGATCAAGATCTTTCTTTAATTTAGCATGATCATCGTTGTATGACTCCTCAAGAGCCAAACGAAGATCACACTCTTCCTCAAGAGCATTGGAAAGATCCGAAATCTCATCGGCATAGTCACGACTATGCCCCTCCATCTTAGAGATGGTTTCTTCGTGAGCCTCGATCATGTCATTGGCTTCACCAATTTGTTCCAAGAGAAACAGCGAAGTGCTTCTTGGATTTTCCCTTGAGTTTACCCATAAAGGCCTCAAACTCATTCTCCTCCACATTAGTTCCCTCATGTTCATCAATGCAATCCGTAGAAGAAGAATGATTGATGATAGTAGTTTTGATGTTGGGGGTTACCTTGTTGGTGGATTTAGACATGAGGCACTTGGCGGTGATGCTCTCATTGGGTGAGTCGAAGAGAGACACCCGGGGAGTCGTTGCAATGGCAACGGAGGCCATGGCAATCGACTCACCATCATCATCATCCTCATTGTACTCTTCTTGTACCACCAAAGCCTTGCGAGGAGTCTTCTTGGTGAAGTTGCTCTTGTTGGGGAAAGACTTGGCCTTGTCCTTACGGATGAGCTTGACACCATTGTCTTCCCTCTTCTCATACGGGCACTCCATAGCATCTAAATGACTCACATTGCCACAATTGAAGCAAGTCCTCACTCGTTGCTTGCCCTTTGCGCCACTTGAGCTGCTCTTGTTGAAGTTGGGCCTTGAGTTCTTCTTGCTCCGAAATTGCCTTGAAGCAAGGGCCATGTGTTCATGATAGGCATACTTCAGATCTTGAGGTTGCTCTCTTCTTCTTCCTACTCTTCTTCTTCTTGACACAAACCTTGGCCTTCAATGCAAGGTTGGGCTTCTTTGCTCTTTGGGAGCGAAGCACCGCATTGTCGGCGGTCTTGTCCAATATGCTCATAGCCACAA
This sequence comes from Aegilops bicornis, assembly GCA_021605145.1. Lineage (NCBI taxonomy): Eukaryota > Viridiplantae > Streptophyta > Magnoliopsida > Poales > Poaceae > Aegilops > Aegilops bicornis. The sequence continues at coordinate 489,728,495 of CM038669.1, read as the reverse complement.
ACTCATCCAACACATCACTCGAGGACAAGGTGTGAATGTCCGGCCTTTGACGATGACGGAGGACATGGCTTTGTCGTAGGGCATCATTGCCTTGAGAAATTTGCGCTTGATCCAATTGTCATCCGTATCCTTACTTCCATGATCCTGGAGAGAGACCGCGAGCTTGGTAACTCTCCCATAGAGCTCACGAGGTTCTTCATCTTCTTTCATTTCAAACTCATTGGCTTCATCTTGTACCACTTCATAATTGGAGCGTTGAATGCTTGCGCTTCCCCGATAGAGGGAAACCACTTTGTGCCAAGCATATTTGGCCAATGAGTAGGGCCGAAGATGTGGGAGGTCTTCGGGAAGGATTGCTTCTTGGATGATGAAGAGATCATTTTCATTGAATTGATCATCCACGGCTTCTCTAGGAGTGAACTTGCTCCGGTCATGCGGATAAAAACCTTCTTCAATGATTCTCCAAAGGTTAGTGTTCACATTATTTAAATGACGCTTAAAATGATAGATCCAAGAATCAAAATCCTCCTTTTTATCAATCTTGGGGGGAGGACCGGCATGATTCAAATGAGTAGAAGGAATCGGTCCACCATAAACGGGTGGAGGTTGCACATGAGCAAAGATGTCGGTGCCATTTTTACCACTAGACATAGGAGCTTTCTCACTAGTAGCCTCCCCCTTGTCGGGGTTAGCATCCGTCTCCGTGTTGGCGGGATCACCCACTTTCACGGGCGCGGTGGAAAGTTTAAGACCTTCTAAGAATTCCTTGAACATGTCCTTGATCTCGGTCGTCATGGAGGTTTTCAATGTGTCCAACGCCACATTGAATTCCTCACGTGAGATCGAGTTACCCCCATCTCCCGTAGACAATATTGGATTCGCACTGGAGTGCTCTCCTACATCGCCTACGACGTCAACCATACTCTTCGGACGGTAAAGTCCTTAAAAAGAGATGAGGCTCTGATACCAATTGAAAGGATCGATATAGTTGACTAGAGGTGGGGGGGGTGAATAAGCAACTAACAATTTTAGCTTTTCTTTACCAAATTAAACTTTGCATCAAAGTAAGTTGTCTAGATATGCAACTAGGTGAGCAACCTATATGATGCAACAACCACAAGCACACAAGCAAGCAATGAATGAAACACAAATAAGCTTGCACAAGTAAAGGGAAGAGATAACCAAGAGTGGAGCCGGTGGAGACGAGGATGTGTTACCGAAGTTCCTTCCTTTTGAGAGGAAGTACGTCTCCGTTAGAGCGGTGTGGAGGCACAATGCTCCCAAAGAAGCCACTAGGGCCACCGTATTCTCCTCACGCCCTCACACAATGCGAGATGCCGTGATTCCACTATTGGTGCCCTTGAAGGCGGCAATTGAACCTTTACAAACAAGGTTGGAGCAATCTCCACAACTTAATTGGAGGCTTCCAACGACACCACGTAAGCTTCACCACAATGGACTATGGCTCCACGGTGACCTCAACCATCTAGGGTGCTCAAACACCCAAGAGTAACAAGATCCATAAAGGGATTAGTGGGGAATCAAATTTCTCTTGGTGGAAGTGTAGATCTAGGCCTTCTCAACCACTCCCGAGCAAATCAACAAGTTTGATTGGCTAGGGAGTGAGATCGGGCGAAAATGGAGCTTAGGAGCAACAATGGAGCTTAGAGTTGGAAGAGGTGGTCAACTAGAGGTAGGAGACAACCCTTTTATACTGGTGGATGAAATCCAACCGTTATCCACTTAACCAGCCCGCGACACGCAGTACTACCGCACCAGGGGCGCGGTACTACTGCAAGGCCATGCGGTACTACCATGGGCCACCACGGTACTACTGCTGCAGCAGCGGGGGCTACAGCGAGCCTGATAGGGGGCAGTACTACCGCGGGCGCGGTACTACCGCTCCCTCCTTGCGGTACTACCGCAAGACAGGAACGCCCTAGCCTGGGAAGGGCGCGGATGAATAAAAATACATCCGTGCCTACTTCATTGAAAACAGCCGGTGCAAAAACCCGACACGGTACTACATTGCAGAAGCGATCTTGCCGGCGTGGCTGCTGAATCAGACCGCCGCAGCGGTACTACCGTGAGCAAGGCGGCAGTACTACCCGCGGAAGGCGCCGGATGTAAAAATTACATCCGCTCCTACTACCGCCAGTAAGCGGTACTTGGCACAGGGGCCCGCGATGGTCTGACTCGAGGCGGTACTACCATGGGCTCCCGCGGTACCACCACGCCTGAGCTACGGTACTACCACGGGTGCCTGCGGTACTACCGCTCCAGGGAGCAGTACTACCGCAAGCACAACAACAGCAGCCAAGGCAATCACAACAAGGATAAACGGGGAATGCTCCATAGTGCAAGGGAAAGGTGGAGACAAGGAAGGGAACGTGTATGTGATGATTCCACCCAAACCTTTCCGACGCGGACCCCCTCTTAATAGTACGGCTTTCCTATGACTCAAATCCACCAAAAAGAAACGTAGAGAAACACCGTCTTCAATAGTCTTCAAGGGGCACCAAACCGTCTTGTACCTAGTGAAGAAAAGTCTGAGAGACTCAAAGGCACACGATTAGTCCGCAAAAGCATTATCATCAATCACCAAAACACCTAAGGGATAAATATGCACTTACAATGGGGATACTTTGTTAGAGTCATGGTTTTTGATAGAAAAGCAAAGTTCAATTGGAATTTGATTGCAGTTTATGCAGATTCTGAAACTAATAGGAAAGCTGGGTTCCTAACAGAATTGTCTACGGTTTATAATGATAATACCATACCCTGTTTGGTGGGAGGTGATTTTAACATCATTAGAAACGAAACCAAGAAAAACAAACCTGTTAGTAATGAACATTGGAGCTTTATGTTCAATTCTATCATAGAAAATGCTGGACCGAGGGGATTCCCTTTGAATGGGAGGAATTTTACTTGGGCTAATAACCTACCTGATCCTACTTATGAGAAATTGGATAGAGCCTTGTGCTGCCCTGTGTGGGAAGAAAAGTATCATCTTACTATTGTACATGCTTTTGCTAGAGAAATATCTCATCATGCCCCTTTATTCTTAGATTTTGGGGAACATAGTAAGAGTGAGCTCATATTTAGATGTCAAAAACTATTGGAGTTTGAGAGAAGGTTTTAGGATCTTCTTTATAAAATTTGGAATGCTCCTTACGAAGGTGACAATTTAGAGAGATGGCAACTAAGGTTTAGGGAGTTGAGGAAGAAGGCTAAAGGCTGGAATAAGAATGTAGATTCCTGGTATATGAAAATCAAAACTGAGCTTATAGAAAAACTTGATGAGATAGATAAGATGGCAAAGAGACAAGGGCTGACTACTTGTGATAGACATGAGCAGAAAGAACTTAGAGAACAATTATAGAGACTCCTAAAACAAGAAGAAGTCAAGTGGCTTCATAGAAGGCCAAGGAAATTACTGATGGTGATGAAATACTAGATATTACAATGCTAAAGTAAATGGTAGGAGGAGGAAAAACATGACCACATCTTTAGAGCAAGAAGAAGGGGTTATAGAGGGATATGAACAATTGATGAAATACATTATTGACTTTTATAAAAATCTCTTTGGGCATCCTGATGTGACCAACTACTTTGACTGATCAGAATCTGCCAAAAAATTCTGAAGATGATATTAAAAAAACTCACTAAACCTTTTTCTCTACAAGAAATTAAAGATGTTGTTTTTGGTGTGAAGAAAATAAGAGCCCAGGTCATGATTGGTTTCATGTAGATTTCTATCAGGATTTTTGGGATTTGGTCAAATGGGACTTGAAAACTTTGATTGATTATTTTTCCATTGGAAAACTAGATATTTCTATATTAAACTATGGCATTATTACCTTGGTCCCTAAAACTGCTGATGATATACAAGTTCAGAAATTCTGGCCCATTTGTCTACTAAATGTTAGCTTTAAAATTATTATTAAAGTGCTCATGGAAAGATTAAGCAGACATGTGTCCCCTGTGATTTCTCCTACTCAAACAGCTTTGTGAAGGGGAGATACATCATGGAGGGAGTGGTTATTTTGCATGAAGCCTTAAACTCTATTCATGTCAAGAGGCAAAATGCTTTGCTTTTTAAGGTTGATTTTGGAATAGCATATGACCAAATCAAGTGGCATTTTGTAATCAAAATGCTTAAACTTAAGGGTTTCCCTGGTCAATAGTGTGATTGGGCTATGATGACCATCGTTAGGAAACATAGCATGCAATTTCAAAAAAATTCCTACGCCCACGCAAGATCTATCTAGGAGATGCATAGCAACGAGAGGGGGAGAGTGCATCTATGTACCCTCGTAGATCGAAAGCGGAAGCGTTTGACAACGCAGTTGATGTAGTCGAACTTCTTCTCGTTCGGACCGACCAAGTACCGAACGTACGGTAGCTCCGAGTTCTACACACGTTCAGCTCGATGACGTCCCTCGAACTCTTGATCCAGCAAAGTGTCGAGGAAGTAGTGAAGGAAATATTCTCTAGAGGCAATAATAAAGTTGTTATTTTATATTTCCTTATATCATGATAAATGTTTATTATCCATGCTAGAATTGTATTAACCAGAAACTTGATACATGTGCGGATACATAGACAAAACACCGTGTCCCTATTAAGCCTCTACTAGACTAGCTCGTTAATCAAAGATGGTTAAGTTTCCTGACCATAGACATGTGTTGTCATTTGATGAACGAGATCACATCATTAAGAGAATGATGTGATGGACAAGACCCATCCGTTAGCTTAGCATAATGATCGATAAGTTTTATTGCTATTGATTTCTTCATGACTTATACATATTCCTTTGACTATGAGATTATGCAACTCCCAAATACCGAAGGAACACCTTTTGTGCTATCAAACGTCACAACGTTACTGGGTGATTATAAAGATGCTCTACAGGTGTCTCCAAAGGTGTTTGTTGGGTTGGCATAGATCAAGATTAGGATTTGTCACTCCGAGTATCGGAGAGGTATCTCTGGGCCCTCTCGGTAATGCACATCGTGATAAGCCTTGCAAGCAATGTAACTAATGAGTTAGTTGCGGGATGATGCATTGCGGAATGAGTAAGAGACTTGCCGGTAACGAGATTGAACTAGGTATGAAGATACCAACGATCGAATCTCGGGCAAGTAACATACCGATGACAAAGGGAATGACGTATGTTGTCATTGTGGTTTGACCGATAAAGATCTTCGTAGAATATGTCGGAACCAATATGAGAATCCAGGTTCCGCTGTTGGTTATTGATCGGAGATGCGTCTCGGTCATGTCCACATAGTTCTCAAACCCGTAGGGTCCGCACGCTTAATGTTCGATGACGATTTGTATTATGAGTTATGTGTTTTGGTGACCGGAGATTGTTTGGATTCCCAGATGAGATCACGGACATGACGAGGAGTCTCGAAATGGTCGAGAGGTAAAGATTGATATATTGGATGATAGTACTCGGACAACGGAAGGGTCCCTCCTTTATATACGTGGGCAGGGCACCCCATGGAGACACACAAATTGTTCCAAGCCGTGTGCGGCATCTCTCTCCATGGTTTACTCCTCCGGTCATATTCACGTAGTGCTTAGGCGAAGCCTTGCTTGGATCACATCACCATCACTGTCACCACGCCGTCGTGCTGACGAAACTCTCCCTCGACCCTCTGCTGGATCAAGAGTTCGAGGGACGTCATCAAGCTGAACGTGTGCTGAACTCGGAGGTGTCGTACGTTCGGTACTTGATCGGTTGGATCGCAAAGACGTTCGACTACATCAATCGCGTTAACCTAACGCTTCCGCTTTCAGTCTACGAGGGTACGTGGACACACTCTTCCCCTCTCGTTGCTATGCATCTCCTAGATAGGTCTTGCGTGATCGTAGGATTTTTTTTGAAATTGCATGCTAAGTTCCCCAACAGTGGCATCCGAGCCAGGTTTATGCGCAGATGATATGCACGAGTAGAACACAAAGAGTTGTGAGCGATAATAGTCATAATGCTTACCACCAATGTCTTATTTTGATTCAGCAGTATTGTTGGATGAAGCGGCCATGACCAACCTTACATGACCACGTTCATGAGACCGGTTCCACCGACAGACATGCAACTTGTTTTGCATAAAGGTGGCTGGCGGGTGTCTGTTTCTCCAACTTTAATTGAATTTAATTTGACTACGGACGGTCCTTGTTGAAGGTTAAAATAGCACACTTGACGAAAAATCGTTGTGGATTTGATGCGTAGGTAAGAACGGTTCTTGCTAGAAGCCCGTAGCAGCCACGTAAAACTTGCAACAACAAAGTAGAGGACGTCTAACTTGTTTTTGCAGGGCATGTTGTGATGTGATATGGTCAAGACGTGATGAGATGTATGTTGTTGTATGAGATGATCATGTTTTGTAAAAGTTATCGGCAACTGGCAGGAGCCTTATGGTTGTCGCTTTATTGTATGAAATGCAATCGCCATGTAATTGCTTTACTTTATCACTAAGCGGTAGCGATAGTCGTAGAAGCAATAGTTGGCGAGATGATAACGACGTTACGATGGAGATCAAGCTGTCAAGCTGGTGTCTATGGAGATCATGACGGTGCTTTGGAGATGGAGATCAAAGGCACAAGATGATGATGGCCATATCATGTCACATATTTTGATTGCATGTGATGTTTATCTTTTATGCATCTTGTCGGGGAGGCTGATCGTACCCACGGACACCTATGGGGCCGGCGGACCAGGCCCCTTGTGGTTCGGAGGGGGGCGGAGATCGCACGAAGAGCGGATCGAGGCGAGGCACACGAGCAGTTTACCCACCGGAGCTCTCCGGAGAGATAAAACTCCTACTGCTGCTTGTTTGATGTATTGTGTTCTTGCTAGGGAGCAATGCGAGCTACAAAACCTAGCGTGAGTGTCTCTGGTCTCGAGAGAGTCGAATGAACCGAACCAGCTGAACCGAACCCTTTCTACGTTGCACATGGGCCTCCTTTTATATGCTCAAGGGGTCTCCGACAGATGGCAACATAGGCGGGGGTACAAATGTAAAAACAGGAGTTGGTACACCTACTTGAGCGATTATGCGATTGCAAAATACCTAACTCTGACGGCAAGGGACAAAAGCAATAAATGCCCGTCAGTGTCGCCCGAACAGTTCAACAGAGGCCGTCAGGTGCGCCTCCGCTCGCCACGATGGCAAGCTTGTCAGCGCCGCTTATCGCTGCTCTCCGCTGGCTACACAGCCGCTCGACACGCGCGCATGGAACGGTCCCAAGGCGACACGTCGCTGGATGAGCTGGAGCGGAGACGGAGAGAAGTTGCATGCCGCGGCAAGCGCCTTGCCGCGGCCGATCCTTGTCGCGCCCGGAGGCTTGTCGCGCTCCGAGCCTTCCCGGCAAGCTCCTCTTGCCGGGGCCTTGTCTTCTGCATGCACAGGTGGCCTTCCCGGCAAGCTCCTCTTGTCGGGGCCTTGTCTTCTTAATCAAATACTTTGTTCTTGAATGGCTCCAAAGGAGCCACGGAGGGTCTTGGCGGTGGACGAGGCAAACCACCTGCAGCAGGTGCTTTACTGTCTGTCCGTGCAGTACGGGATACTAGGGTACCCCTACTCTAGTACACCGGCAGAGCCCCGAACTGGGCCCGGGCATGCCGAAGCGCTTGTCGGGCCAGGCGAAATCGTGCACGGACACACGCGGCCTCGACCACGTCGCATTCGCCCGGACCCACCACGATCTCCACTAACGGCACGCGCCGGGCGTGGCGTCGTCACGAAGATCGTGGGCGCGGTCGTGGGGGTTCTTTATTAGTATAAGCGGGCGTCCGCCCCTCCCCCTCTTTATAAGCGGAGAAGCGAGGCAGGCCGCCCTCCTGCCATTGCTGTCTTGTCAAGAAAACCATCGCCGCTCCCTCTTCTTCTCCGGTCTGCGAAGAGCAGCGCCCTGCCCCTTTCGCCACAAGCACGCTCACCGCCGTCGGCCTCCTCCGCCCCCTCGCCATGGCTCCGAAGCCGATAAGGAGAAGGCGTCAAGTCTGCCGAGGCGCAGCGGCTCATGGCTGCGCAAGGAGCGGGCCATCTTCCCCGCAGCTCGGCGCAAAGGAGCTGCGGGGCGTCTTCTACCTCTTCGGTCGACGGAGATGCGTGCGCATCCGCTGCGAGGGTGCTCCCGCCTCATTGCTGATTTGGCTAACAGGGTACCCCTTTTTTGCCCTTTTCTTCTATTGCGGGCTTTGCCCGCCCTTTTCCGAGTTCTTTTGCGACATCATGAACACCTTTAGCCTCCGCCTCCTTGATTTCACCCCCAACGCCGTCTTGACCATGGCCGTTTTCGCACATTTGTGCGAAAACTTTGTCGGAGTCCACCCGAACGTGGCACTCTTCCGCCATTTCTTCGTTCCCCGCGTCGAGAGAGGAGAGCCACTTGCCGGAGGGATAGTCTGGGTCTCTAGGATCGGCCAGAAAGAGGCCTACCTAAAGGGAGAGTTCCGCAACAAGTGGGAGGAGTGGAGAGCCAACTGGTGCTGGATCGTAGAGGAGAACCCGCAGCCCTTCACCGTCGTCGCCAAACCCCAATAGTCTTGTGGCAGGGATTGGAGTAACTTGGCGCCGGAGGATGCGGTGAAGATAGTATGACCCAAATTCTGCGCCTCGGGCTTGCCGGGTTGGACCGTAGGAGCGGTTGGCGCAGATTTCCTTCGTCGCCGCCATCGCTCCCTTGCGGGAAAGGAGGAGGCCTGCTTGGGAGTTCGAATCTGGCGGAACATTATGAGGCTGCGCCCGGGCTTGAACTGGAACTTCACCGTCTTGGAGCTGGACGCGATCTTTGCTCGAGCTGTTCAAGAGCGACCCGACCACCCTGAGTGGTTTAGGTTGCCGTGGGGGTCGTCCCATTGTGCAACAACTTCGGCGCTCGATCGCATCCAGCCATGATGCCACCTGTCGACTCCCGCGGATCGTCCCAACTGGCGAGAGCCCCGACAGTCGTGCAGCAATTCTTCGACGATTTGCAAGAAGTGTCGATCCGCTCCGACGAGCAGAAAAGGCTCACCCATGACACCACCGACCAGGAGATGGCACGGATTGCCACCAGGGTGGAGGAGGCGGCAGCATCCGCTACCGCTGGAGCCTTCGGGTTCACCGTGGAGGAGGCGGACGCGGCGAAGGCGGCAAGCCTTGCCGAGCGAGGGGAGGTCGCCGGCGAGGACGAGCTTGTCGAGCCCGAGGCCGGGTCGAGTGGACCCGCCGAGGGCGCTTCTTACCCACCGCCAAGCGACTTGCCGCCAGCGGAGCCCCCGGCTCCGCCGAAGAGGCGTCTCCGCAAGGCTGGAGACGAGTCGGGGCGACAGACCGGCCCACAGCAGCAGCACCGCGCGACGCGCTCCACCGCGGCAAGCGAGGTTGCCGCGGGAGCACCCCACACTGCAGCGACAACTGGGGCGGAATCTTCTCAGGCCACCGCCGACGCCTCCGCCAGCCGCCCAGAGGGCCCACGCCTCCGCCTCGTCGCACGGGCGAGCCGAGTTGACTTCTCCGCGCTCAGCTCCGAGGAGGAAGGCGAAGAGTAAGCTTCTCGAGATTGTGCTTGTATTTCTTCAATTTTATTGCTTCATCTTGAATCTGATTTGCTTAGATTCTGGACTCTTTCCTTTTCAGGCGCTGGCCCGGAGAGCGGCGAAGAGGGCCAAGATCCCGGCAGTGCGTCGTTGAGGACGATTCCCCATGGCGGCAGGGGGCCAGCGTGAGACTCCCTTGCCGGACCCGACAACCCTTCCTCTGAGCAGCCCTCAGCATAGCCCCCAGAGTAAGTGTGCAGTTTTCTCCTTACTAATAGGTGTGCAGGGGTGCCCTTTCTTCGTTGATATCTGACTGTGTGCTTGTGTAGGAGCAGAGCAGCCTCATCAGGAGGGCTCGGAAGCCGCCTCCGAGATCCTGCCCGCTGCCACTACGCCGCCAAGGGAGAACTCCCCGGCAAGGGAGCGCCCTCCGACAAGGGAGGCCACCCCGGCAAGGGAGGCCACTCCAGCAAGGGAGGCTACCCCGGCAAGGGACGGCGCCAGTGACCCTCCAGTGGTCGAGGCCATGGCTGCGGATCCCGTTGCAGGTAATTCCCTTACACGAAAATTTCCCTTGGGCTTGCTTTCTTTTGTTTCTCTTTTTGAACATTTGCTTGACTGCTCTTTCTTCGTCTAACGCAGAGCCGATGGAGGTCGAGGCCGCCGGCGAGGAGGAAGCGCGCGGCAACACCGACGAGGCCGCCGTCGAGGAAGAAGAGGTCGTGGTTGTGGAAGAAGAGGTCGTGGTTGTGGAAGAAGAGGCCGTCGCCGACGAGCCTGTTGGCGAGGAGGCCGCCGAGGCTGCCGACGCAGAGGCAGCCGAGGGTCGAGCGATCGTCTTGGCCCCGAGGCCGCAGAGGCGGCAAGCGCCTACACCGACAACCGACTCCTCCGCCGCTGCTGCGGCAGGCTCAAGGAGCCCGACTGGCGCCTACACGAAGGCGGCGGCGTCTTCATCAAGCTCCCACAGGGAACCGAGCTCCAGGCGCCCGGTCGAGGAGAGACCTTGACGGCGAGCTACTGCGCCTCCATTGGCCGGCCGGTGGGCCAGCGCCAAGCAGCAGCGGCGAGTCTGAGGAGGAGCAGCTGTTCAAGAAGCTGCTGTCGCTCTACCGCGCCCGGCAGACCAAGTTGGAGACCCAGGAGGCACTTGTCGCGAGGGCAGGAGCGGACATGGAGAAGCCAGCGAAGAGCTCGGGCGCCAACCAAGAAATCCTCCATGACGTGGCAAGCGTGGGGGCAACTTCGCGAAGCGCCACGACCTTCATCCTTGAGAAGGCAGCGGTGAAGAGGAGCTTGGCTGGCTGCCGAGAAGCTCGCCAGCGAGAAAGTGAGCGCAGCGGAAGGTCAACACGGACAGCCATGAAGAAGACCTTGCCGGCGAGAGTCACTTGGCGGGCGCTCAAGGAAGCGAAGGATGCCGCCCGCAGCCGAGCCGCCAAGGAGGAGTTGAAGGCGAAGGTGGCGCGGTGGAGGCCACCCTCAAGAAGAGCGGCGAAGAGCTTGCCGTGCTCAAGCGTGGCCGAGAAGGACGCCTACACTCTGCGAGCTGCAGAGTCGTCTCATTGATAGAGGCAAGGAGCTCGGCGCCGCCAAGGATTCAAAGGCGGATCTTGAGCTGAAGCTGACCACTCAGCGCAGACGTTGGATAGCGCCAGAAGGCGGGAGGTGGGCTTGTTGGAGGCGATCAAGGCCAAGGAGGAGCTGCTAGCGAATGCTGCCTCCGTCCTGAACACCTTGAGGGAGGCGTGGAGCACTTTGGACCGAAGGTCTTGTGGACACCGCCGCCCGACATCCTAGCAGTGATGGAGCTGGGGATGGCGGACCTTGCATACTCCTCGACGAGCATCTCCAACCCAGCGCCAAGCTCAGCTTATTCTTCAAAGGCGTGGTGGCCGGGTCTCCGCGACTCGAGAAGAGGTCCCAAGCAGCTGGCGAGGAATCACGCCCGGTCTGTGCGAGGAGCCCTCGAGAAGGTGTTGATCAAGGTGGCCTTCCGCAATTCGGGCCTCAACCTTAACGGCGTCCTCGGATCCCTGCCGCCCGATGCCAACGTGGAGGAGCTCAAAGCCCTTATCGCACCCATTGTGGACAAGGTGAACAAGATCAAAGCGGATTGAGGGCGACCCGCGTAGACTAGGCCGCCAACTTTATCTTTCCCTTGTCGCTGCTGATCATATTTAGAACACTTTGTTAGATCAGCGACAAGTTATTTTGTAATATACTCTATCTTAGGCGATCAATGCAACGTTATTTCCTCTACTTGATTCCTTCCTTTATGCGTTTACGCCTTACGCATTTTGGGGACTTGTCGGTAGCGGGCACTTTTTGCATGGCCGAGTCTTGAACGTCGTGACTATTTTGGCGATTGCCGCCTCCGACAAAGCAACCTTGTCGCGACTAACCCGCAGCTCACTTAGGTTGTTGAGCGGACTCGAAACAAAGTAAGTAGCGACTAGCCGTGAGTTGGTTCCTCTGCGCAGTTTTCCATAGAAAGTACTATCGTTCGAGGAAGATAACTTAAAAATTTAAAAATTGATTGCTCAAACTTTGGCAACTTAGCTTTTACATCTCTTGCTTCCCGATGAGGTGAAACTTCCTCGGCGGTGCACGGTCCATAGTATTATCTCCTCCTTCCCCCTGGTTAACTTGTGCCGAGGGAGCCTTCCTTTCTTTGAGAAAAGAAAAGAAGAGGAAATAACGTTATGGAGCCCAATGACTCGATTACGCTTACCGGGTGTGGTTGCTGCACAAAGTGTTAGCCAAAACATGCAATAAAATGATGAAAGCATGAATTTGATAAGTTGTGCGCAACACATGAGCTTTACTGATGCACGGGGTCTGCGCCCGACTTTGTACAAAGGATTACATGCAACAGCGGCAAGACTTGTACAAAAGGTGGTTGCCGGAACGGGTTCCGACAACCGCGCCCTATGGGTAAAACTTACGAAGATGCTCAATGTTCGGGAGTTGCTCACGGAATGCCATCTTCGGTCTCAAAGCGGACGGCGCCGAGCCTAGTGACTCGTTTCACCCGATAAGGGCCTTCCCACTTGGCGTCAACTTGTTTGAATTCTTGGCGGACTGAATGCACCGAAGAACAAAGGTCGCCTTCCTCGAGACTTCTGGCACTAACTCTGCGGCTATGATAGCGGCGCAAAGCTTGCTTTGTAGCGGCGGCTACTTTATCGGCACGAAGAGCGATCCTCCTCAAGGAGCGTAGCGTCATCTTGTCGCAGCTGCTCTTGCTCAAACTCATCATAGCGAGTACTCGAGGCGATCCATTATCTGAGTTCCGTGGGGAGAACTGCCTCTGCTCCATAGACTAGAGCAAAAGGTGTCTGGCCAGTGGCTCGATTTGGCGTCGTCCTGATCGACCAAAGAACCACCGGCAGCTCCTCGATCCAGTTTCTTCCGCACTTGTGTAGCCTGTCGAAAGTTCTGGTCTTGAGCCCGCGCAGCACTTCAGCATTTGCCCTCTCTGCTTGACCGTTGATTCTCGGGTGAGCAATAGAAGCAAAGCAGACCTTGGCGCCAAGATCTTGGACGTACTGCATGAAGGTGCGACTCAAATTGTGTGCCGTTGTCGGTGATGATCCTGTTAGGGATTCCGAAACGGCAAACAATTGACGAAAGAACTTGACTGGCCGTCTTTGTCACCTTCCTCACTGCTTCCACTTCCGGCCACTTTGTGAACTTGTCGATGGCGGCGTACAAGTACTCAAAGCCCCCGACCTTCGGGGAAGGGCGAGGATGTCGACCCCAGGACCGAAAATGGCCGGGATAAAGGGATCGTCTGGAGAGCTTGAGCTGGCTGGTGTATCTGTTTGGAATGGGCCAGCACGCTTCACACTTGGTTACTTGTGCGATTTGCATCTGGAGGGCTGTCGGCGGAAGAAACCTTCTTGGAAAGCTTTGCCGGCAAGTGCTCTTGCGCCAATGTGGTGACCACATATGCCTCCATGTATCTCTGCCAACTTCATCCATCTTCCACAGGAATACACTTCAATTTCACACCGTTGAGTCTTCTTACATGCAGTATCTTTGTCGACAAACTGGTACATACTTGACTGCCGGGCTACTCTTTCCGCTTCTTCTTGCTCTTGGGAAGTTCTCCGTCTGAAGGAAATGGACAATCTGCTGCGCCCATCTTTGGAGCTTATGCGGCTCGACAACAAGGACTAAAGGCACATCTGCTGCTGCGGGAACATCGGCTTCCACGGCAGAACCTGCGGTCCTGCCGGACTTGATGCTCCCGACAAGCTTGCCGGAGCAAGACTTGTCGGGGCGTCTGCTTCAACGAAACAAACCACAGGGTGCAGCCGGAGCAGACTGCTCCTCGGCCTTTGTTGGTGTTGATCTTGGGGACCTTTACTGCAACGGCAGGAAGCTCTGTGGAAAGTAGTCACCGAGGCCAACTTCCTCTTCTTGCCTTGTCCGAGTTGATGGTGTTACGGTTGGTGAGTCGACTTGAGCACGAAAATCCCTGGTTCCACGAGCAACTTAAGTGCGGCGCACTTTGACAGCCGTTAGCAATATCATTACGAGCTCTTGGAACATGTTCCATTTGCGAGGCCGTCAAAGTGTTCTTCTAGCTTCCTCACTTCATCAACGTGAGGCTTCCATCAGCGGACTACGGTAATCTTTGTTCACTTGTCGGACGACAAGTTGCGAGTCACCGACAATAAGCTTCTTGATCCCAAGGTCCACGGCGATCCACGAGACCGGCAAGCAAACCTTCATACTACTCTGCGGTATTGTTAAACGCTTGCTCCTTGGGAAAGTGCATCTGGACGACGTACTTGAGGTGTTCTCCGGTGGGTGCGATAAGCAGCACGCCGGCACCGGCGCCTTGCAGCGAGAAGGCACCATCAATGCTCTGCTATGAATTCTGCTATGAATCTCTTCATCTGGTGTTGGCGTCCATTCTGCTATGAATTCTGCCAACGCTCTGCTTTGGATAGTTGATGTGATTTCAAACTTAAGACCAAAGCTTGACAGCTCCAGTGCCCACTCGACAATCCTGCCGTAAACCACGGATTCTGCGGTATCCTCTTGATGGAAGCGAGTGACAAGCTGTGATCTCATGTGCTTGGAAGTAATGGCGCAGCTTTCTCGAGGCCATGAGGAGGCGAAAAAGCAATTTCTGCACACCAGTACCTTGACCTAGCCCCTGCGGGAGGGCCGACAAAGTAGAGCGGGCGCTGCACCATCCTTTTACATGTCTGGTCATGCGTCTTCGTGGACTCGTCCTTGTCGGGACGAGCTTGTCGTGAAGCCCTTGCTTGTCATTTGGATGTGCTTGCCGTGGTTCTTTGGCTCGTCGTCCGCCTCCCTCTCCGCCACTAACGCAGCACTAACCACTTGATTGGTTGCCGCTATATACAGCGACAACTTCTCTTGTGGTTTAGGTGCGACAAGTGTTGGAGTGGAGGCAGGTATCTCTTCAAGTCTGCGGCGCAGCCTCCGCTTCGGGAGTCCATTTCATTGGACCTGCCTTTTTCAAAATCTTGAAAAACGACAGGGCGCGTTCAGCAGACCTAATGAACCTGCTGAGAGCAGCCACGCAACCGGCAAGTCTTCGTACATCCTTGACGCGCCTTGGTGCTTCAATCTGCTCAATGGCCTTGATCTTGTCGGGATTAGCTTCGATCCCTCGTTGAGACACGAAGAACCCGAGAAGCTTGCGGAAGGGACTCCAAACACGCACTTCTGGGTTGAGCTTGAGGTTGATCTTGCGCAGATTTGCAAAGGTCTCGTCAAATCTTGAACCAGAGTTGCTTTGTTCTTGCTTTTGACCACTATGTCATCCATGTAGGCTTCTACATTTACGTGCATTTGCGGCTCAAAAGCATCGTGGACTACCCTTGCAAGCGTTGAACCAGCATTCTTCAAACCGAAAGGCATCCGTATGAAACGATATGTGCCACATGGTGTGATGAATGCGGTCTTCTCCTCATCTTCTTCAGCCATGAAGATCGATGGTATCCTGAGTATGCATCAAGAAGCGAAAGCAAATCACATCCGGTAGTGGAGTCAACAATCTGGTCAATGCGCGGCAAGGAAATGGATCTTTGGGACGAGCTTTATTAACATCCGTGAAGTCAATACAAAGTCTCCATTTCCCATTTGCTTCTTGCGCGACTACGAGATTGGCCAACCACGTGGGATGGAGCACTCCTCGACAAGGCTGCTGCTTCGGTTTCTTGATCTCTTGACTATGAATTCTTGGCGCTCCTTTGCTTGCTTCTGACTTTTTTGCTTGACGGGCGCGCGCGAGGACAGGCGGCGGCGGTGCTCAATCACTTCCACAGGAACACGGGGATGTCGGACGATTGCCATGCAAACACGTCGACATTCGCCCGTGGGAAAGCAAGCGCGCCTTCCTATTTAGGGTCGAGAGAGGCAGCGATGGTGAAGGTACCACCGGTGCCGTCCTCCTTGGCGGGCACCTTCTTGGTCTTTGGCGGAGCCACCATCTTCTTGCACTTGCGGTGGAGCTCGATGGTGCGTCCTCGGCAGTAGCGCAGCACTCCGAAGAGGTGCGCTTGCCGGAGTGAGCATCGAGCCCTTGCCGGACTTGGACTTTGTCTTCTTTCCCCGGGAGCTTCAGCGGCAAGTGTCACGGCAATCTGTCGGCGGCTCTTGCATCCGGTAGATCTTGTCGGCACAGATAAGGGCATCCTTCTTGTCGCCATGGACAGAGATGGCGCTTATCGGGCCTGGCATCTTGAGTAGATTGTAGGCGTAGTGAGAGGCCGCCATGAACTTGGCGAGTCTTTGGACGGCCAAGTATCCCATTGTAAGGCAACGGGAAATCGGCAACATCGAATGTGACCCTCTCGGTCCTAAAGTTCAGCTCGGCTGCCAAATGTTCTTGGCAACGTAATCTTCCCTTGGCTTGCTCCTTCCCGATTGATTCCTTGAAAGGTGCGGTCTCTTGAGCTTCTTTGTCGAGTTTGAAGCTTACGGAGCACCGCGGAGGAGATCAGATTCAAGCCGGCCCGCCGTCAACTAACATTTTGTGACCTTGAGGTTGCGGATGGTTGGAGAGACCAACATCGGCAAGCACCCGACCGCAGATTATGCGATCGGGGTGGTCCTCAATATCAAAAATGATAGGCGTCTTGGACCACTTGAGAGGTTTGCGTGACTCTATGGATGGTTCCGCTGCATTGACCTCCCGCATCCATTGCTTGAGTTGGCGGTGGGAGGTATGCAGGGAAGCACCTCCGTCAACGCAAAGGACCTCTGTGGCTTTCTGAAACTCCTACTCATCAGCGTCGTCGTCTTCCATATCTTCGTCGTCGTCATCATCTTCATCCTTGTCGCGGCCGCGGGGAGGTCGATCTCCTTGCCGCTGCTTGGCCTTGCCGCGGTGTCCTCCCCGGCCAGGACGTTTCTTGCTTGCTCCCCCAGCACCTTCCTGGGCCTTCTCCTTGTCGCGCCGCTCGTACTCAGCTCTCTGCTGTTTGACGAGCTGCTCGACTTCTTGCAACTCTGGAGGTCGTGGCCCTTGGTGTGGTGGATCTTGCAGTCTTGCTTGCCGGAGCTGTCACCTTGTCGTGGCCGCCAGCGGCCCGGTGGTTGGCGTCGTGACAACCTCCTTGCCGGAGCCACCAGTCTTGGCGTTCTTGTCGCCACCTCCATTGCCGGACTGCTCAACTGCTAGCACTTCTCTCGGCTTTCTTCTTCCTGTTGCCTCGCCGGCCCTTCTTTCTTGAGGCGGTGTCCTCATTGTCGAGATCCTGCTTCCGCATTCTCTCTGAGTCTCCTCCCTTCCTCGTAGCGTGCACACTTGTCGGCCAAGGCGTACAGCTCATCGGCGACCTTGACTTTGCACATCGCCATCTCCTCCCTCATCCTGCGGTTCCGCACATTACGGTGAAATCTGGCTGATCACCTTGGCGGGGTTAACGTCTGGGATGTTGTAGTGCACACGGCTGAATCTCTGAATGAACTTGCGAGGACTGTCCTTCCTTCAGGCGGCAGATGAAGGTCACTCTCTTGGCCATGAGGTTTGTGGCCACATGAAGGCGCCAACAAAGCGATGGCGCAGATCTGCCAAGAGGATATGGAGCTGTCCGGCAAGTGCATGAGCCAAGATCTGGCGTTGGGCTTGAGCACGGCGGAAGTAGTTGGCAAGGATCTTGTCGTCCCGTCCCCGCAGCCTGCACCGCGATGGTGTAGATCTTTGAGGAACTCCAGCGGATCGTCCTGCCATCATACTTCTCCGTACGCGTCTGGTTTGAAGTTTTTACGGCGGACCCTTTGGACTTGCCGCGACTCACGAGTGAATGCGGGGCAACCTACAGCGTCTGACAAGTCGCTGGCTCCTCCGGTAGCGCGCATGTCAGCGAAGGCCCAGCGCTTGCCGGATGACGTCGTGCTTCTCTTGGCGCTCGATGCGAGTTCGGCGTCCTCTTGTTGTCGCTCGTGAAGAACTTGGCGCTGATCGCGGCGAGCTCGCGGATCCGGCAGCGGTGGAGTCGCTGTTGAGGTGGATCCGGTGAGTCGGCGATCTTGGCCTTCGTGGCGGAGAGTGCACGGTGGTTGCACCTCCGACAGTCTCGTCGCCACCGGCTCGTGCCTTGTCGTCTCGCCAGCGGCTTAGCGATGGCGTTAGTTGCCGCGGAAGCGTCGCCGTTAGCAAAGCCGATGAGGCTATGGATAGTAGCCCTCCACTCGCCGACCTTGTCGGCCGTTGGAGGGTAGTCGAGGCAGCTGAGCTCTCGCGAATACCTGCTTTGGAGTAGTGGGTGGCATTGGTGAGCGGTGCGAGGAGCGGGATATGCTCGGACTTCTAACCACGTTAGAAGGAGCAGCACCCGTCCGGGCGACCGTATCTCACTCGATGCCGGCATGTTGGCGCGCATGATGGTCTTGAGGGTCTCGATCCAGCGAGCGTATGGCATTGTGAGCGCCATGGCGTTGTTGGTCAGCGTTCTGAGATGGGCGCGGGGGATGCTGTGACGGCGAGTTTGCGGTGCCTTGTCCTTGGACTTGGCAGCGTCGCGAGCACCTTCGTCGGCGCCCGTTCCTCCGCCAGCGTCTGCCCACCACCCGTTTGCTGCGGTGAGGTGGAGTACGCAGCGAACGGCTCTGCTTGCCGCGAAGCCTTCTTCTTCGGTGGCATGTTGGCGAAAGATGTTGATGGCGCTGCTCGTGTGAATGCGGATCAGATTCACACAGCCTCGGCGCCCTACAGCGCGCCAAAGATGTCGGGAGGCTGATCGTACCACGGACACCTATGGGGCGGCGGACCAGGCCTTGTGGTTCGGAGGCGGAGATCGCCTGAAAGAGCGGATCGAGGCGAGGCACCACGGCAGTTTACCCAGCTTCGGAGCTCTCCGGAGAGATAAAACTCCTACTGCTGCTTATTTGATGTATTGTGTTCTTGCTAGGGAGCAATGCGAGCTACAAAACCTAGCGTGAGTGTCTCTGGTCTCGAGAGAGTCGAATGAACCGAACCAGCCGAACCGAACCCTTTCTACGTTGCACATGGGCCTCCTTTTATATGCTCAAGGGGTCTCAAGCGGATGGCAACATAGGCGGGGTACAAATGTAAAAACAAGAGTTGGTACACCTACTTGAGCGATTATGCGATTGCAAAATACCTAACTTTCGGCGGCAAGGGACAAAGCAATAAATGCCCGTCGATTATCGCCCGACTTGATTACTGGCAACCGAGGCCGTCAGTGCGCCTCCGCTTCGCCACGATGGCAAGCTTATCGGCGCCGCTTATCGCTGCTCTCCGCTGGCTGCACAACCGCCGACACGCAGCGCATGGAGCGGTCCCAAAGGCGACCACGTCATTGGATGAGCTGGGCGGAGATGGAGAGAAGTTGCATGCGCGGCAAGCGCCTTGCAGCGGCGGAATCCTTGTCGCGCCCGGAGGCTTGTCGGCGCTCCGAGCCTTCGGCAAGCTCCTCTTGCCGGGCCTTGTCTTCTGCATGCACAGGTGGCCTTCCCGCAAGCTCCTCTTGTCGAGGGCCTTGTCTTCTTAATCAAATACTTTGTTCTTGAATGGCTCCAAAGGAGCCACGGAGGTCTTAAGCGGTGTGAGGCAAACCACCTTGTGAGTCTTTAATCGTCCGTGCAGTGCACGGGATACTAGGGTACCCCTACTCTAGTACACCGACACATCTTATTTTGCTTAGTACGGCGGTAGCATTATAAGATGATCCCTCACTAAATTTCAAGGTATAAGTGTTCTCCCTAAGTATGCATCGTTGCTACAGTTCATCGTTCCGAGACACCACATGATGATCGGGTGTGGTAAGCTCTACGTTCACATACAATGGGTGCAAGACAGTTTTGCACGTGCATAATACTTGGGTTAAACTTGACGAGCCTAGAATATGCAGATATGGCCTCGGAACACTGAGACCGAAAGGTCAAACGTGAATCATGTAGTATATATGATCTACATAGAGATGTTCACCATCGAGAACTACTCCATCTCACGTGATGATCGGACATGATTTAGTTGATTTGGATCACGTATCATTTAGATAACTTGAGGGATGTCTATTTAGTGGGAGTCCTTAAGTAATATGATTAATTGAACTTAATTCATCATGAACTTAGTCCTGATAGTATTTGCATATCAATGTTGTAGATCAATAGCTTGCGATGTAGCTCCCCGTTTATTTTTTATATGTTCCTAGAGAAAAATAAGTTGAAAGATGATAGTAGCAATGATGCGGACTAGGTCCTTGATCTGAGGATTATCCTCATTGCTACAAATAAGAATTATGTCCGTGATGCACCGCTAGGTGACGGGCCTATTGCAGGAGCAGATGCAGACGTTATGATCATTTGGCAAGCTTAGTATGATGACTACTTGATAGTTTAGTGCGCCATGCTTTACGGCTTAGAACCGGGACTTCAAAAACGTCTTGAACGCTGATACATCTCCAATGTATCTATAATTTTGATTGTGCCATGGTGTTATATTTTCAATCTTGGATGTTTTATATGTTGGGGAACGTTGCAGAAAATTAAAATTTTTCCTATGGTTTCACCAAGATCCATCTATGAGTTCATCTAGAAACGAGTCATGGGAGAGTGATTGCATCTACATACCACTTGTAGATCGCGTGCGGAAGCGTTCAATGGAGCAGGGTTGAAGGAGTCGTACTGGCCGTGATTCGGATCACCGATGACCTAGTGCCGAGCGGACAGCACCTCCGTGTTCAACACACACGTGCGGAGCGGATGGCGTCTCCTCCTTCTTGATCCAGCAATGGGTAAGGAGAGGTTGATGATGATCCAGCAACCTGACGGCGTGGTGGTGGATGCAGCAGAACTCGGCGAGGGCTTCGCTAAGCAACTACGGGAGGAGGAGGAAGTGTTGCGAGGGGAGGAGGAGGCGCCGGGGGCTTATGGGTGCGGCCACCTCCCTCCCTCCCTTTATATAGGTGCAAAGAGGGGGGCGCAGCCTTGCCCCTTCCTCCAAGGAAGGGAGTGCGGCCAAGAGGGGGAGAGTCCATCCTCCCCAAGGCACCTCGGAGGTGCCTTCCCCTTTAGGACTCTTCCTCCCAAGTCTCCTTGGCGCATGGGCCCTTTGGGGCTGGTGCCCTTGGCCCATATAGGCCAAGGCGCACCCCCTACAGCCCATGTGCCCCCAGGGCAGGTGGAACCCCGGTGGACCCCGGACCCCTTCGGCACTCCGGTACAATACCGATAATGCCGAAACTTTTCCGGCGACCAAAATAAGACTTCCTATATATAAATCTTTACCTCCGGACCATTCCGGAACTCCTCGTGACGTCCGGGATCTCATCCGGGACTCGAACAACATTCGGTTTGCTGCATACTCATATTCATACAACCCTAAGCGTCACCGAACCTTAAGTGTGTAGACCCTACGGGTTCGGGAGACATGCGAACATGACCAAGAGGCGGCTCTCAAAATAACCAACAGCGGGATCTGGATACCCATGTTGGCTCCCACATGCTCCTCGATGATATCATCGGATGAACCACGATGTCAAGGATTCAATCAACCCGTATACAATTCCCTTTGCCAATCGGTATTTTACTTGCGAGATTCGATCGTCGGTATCCCAATACCTCGTTCAATCTCGTTGCCGGCAAGTCACTTTACTTGTACCGTAATGCATGATCCCGTGACCAAACACTTGGTCACTTTGAGCTCATTATGGTGATGCACTACCGAGTAGGCCCAGTGATACCTCTCCGTCATACGGAGTGACAAATCCCAGTCTCGATCCGTGTCAACCCAACAGACACTTTCGGAGATACCTGTAATGCACCTTTATAGTCACCCGATTCGTTGTGGCGTTTGGTACACCAAAGCACTCCTACGGTATCCGGGAGTTACACGATCTCATGGTCTAAGGAAGAGATACTTGACATTGGAAAAGCTCTAGCAAAGCGAACTACGATCTTGTGCTATGCTTAGGATTGGGTCTTGTCCATCACATCATTCTCCTAATGATGTGATCACGTTATCAACGACATCCAAAGTCCATAGTCAGGAAACCATGACTATCTGTTGATCAACGAGCTAGTCAACTAGAGGCTCACTAGGGACATATTGTGGTCTATGTATTCACACGTGTATTACGATTTCCGGATAATACAATTATAGCATGAATAAAAGACAATTGTCATGAACAAGGAAATATAATAATACTTTTATTATTGCCTCTAGGGCATATTTCCAACAGTCTCCCACTTGCACTAGAGTCAATAATCTAGTTACATTATGATGAATCGCACACCCATAGAGTTACGATGTTGATCATGTTTTGCTCATGGAAGAGGTTTAGTCAGCGGATCTGCGACATTCAGATCCGTATGCACTTTGCAAATTTCTATGTCTCCATCTTGAACATTTTCACGAATGGAGTTGAAGCGGCAGCTTGATGTGCACTGGTCTTCTTGTGAAACACAGGCTCCTTGGCAAGTGCAATAGCTCCGGTGTTGTCACAGAAGAGTTTGATCGGCTCCGACGCATTGGGTATGACTCCTAGGTCGGTGATGAACTCCTTCACCCAAATTGCTTCATGTGCTGCCTCCAAGGCTGCCATGTACTCCGCTTCACATGTAGATCCATACGGCCTTTGCTTGCAGCTGCACCAGCTTCTTGCTCCACCATTCAACATATACACGTATCCGGTTTGTGACTTTGAGTCATCCGGATCTGTGTCGAAGCTAGCATCGGCGTAACCCTTTCTGACGAGCTCTTCGTCACCTCCATAAACGAGAAACATGTCCTTTCTCCTTTTCGGTACTTCAGGATATTCTTGACCGCTGTCCGGTGTTCCTTGCCGGGATTACTTTGGTATCTTCCTGCAAACTCACGGCAAGGTTTACATCAGTGCAGTACACAACATGGCATACATAATAGATCCTATGGCTGAGGCATAGGGGATGACACTCATCTCTTCTTTATCTTTTGCCGTGGTCGGGCATTGAGCCGAGCTCAATTTCACACCTTGCAAAACAGGCAAGAACCCTTTCTTGGACTGTTCCATTTTGAACTTCTTCAAAATTTTATCAAGTTATGTGCTTTGTGAAAGACCTATGAGGCGTCTCGATCTATCCCTATAGATTTTGATGCCTAATATGTAAGCAGCTTCTCCAAGGTCCTTAATTGAAAAACTCTTATTCAAGTAGGCCTTAATGCTGTCCAAGAGTTCTATATCATTTCCCATCGAAGTATGTCATCTACATATAATATGAGAAATGCTACTGAGCTCCCACTCACTTTCTTATGTATGAGGCTTCTCCATAAGTCTGCATAAACCCAAACGCTTTGATCATCTCATCACAGCGAATGTTCCAACTCCGAGATGCTTGCACCAGCCCATAAATGGATCGCTGGAGCTTGCATACCTTGTTAGCATTCTTAGGGTCGACAAAACCTTCCGGCTGCATCATATACAGCTCTTCCTTAAGGAACGCTGTTTTGACGTCGATCTGCCATATCTCATAATCATAGTATGCGGCAATTGCTAACATGATTTGGATGGACTTAAGCTTTGCTACGGGAGAGAAAGTCTCATCGTAGTCAATCCCTTGAACTTGCCGATAACCCTTAGCGACAAGTCGAGCTTTATAGATGGTGACATTACCATCCGCGTCCGTCTTCTTCTTAAAGATCCATTTATTTTCTATCGCTCGCCCATCATCGGGCAAGTCTGTCAAAGTCCATACTTTGTTTTCATACATGGATCCTATCTCGGATTGCATGGCTTCAAGCCATTTGTTGGAATCTGGGCCCGCCATCGCTTCTTCATAGTTCGTAGGTTCACTTTGTTGTCTAACAACATGATTTCCGGGACAGGGTTGCCGTACCACTGCAGTGCGGAACGTGTCCTAGTGGACCCTCTGAAGTTCAAGAGCAACTTGATCCGAAGTACCTTGATCATCATCATTAATTTCCTCTCCGGTTGGTGTAGGCACCACAGAACATTTTCTGAGCTGCACTACTTTCCGGTTCAAGAGGTAGTACTTCACCGAGTTCTACTTTCCTCCCACTTACTCCTTTCGAGAGAAACTCTTTTTCCAGAAAGGATCCGTTCTTGGCAACAAAGATCTTGCCTTCGGATCTAAGGTAGAAGGTATACCCAATGGTTTCCTTAGGGTATCCTATGAAGACGCATTTTTCTGATTTGGGTTCGAGCTTTTCAGGTTGAAGTTTCTTGACATAAGCATTGCATCCCCAAACTTTTAGAAACGATAGCTTAGGTTTCTTCCCAAACCATAATTCATACGGTGTCGTCTCAACGGATTTAGACGGTGCCCTATTTAAAGTGAATGTAGCTGTCTCTAGAGCGTATCCCCAAAATGATAGCGGTAAATCTGTAAGAGACATCATAGATCACACCATATCCAATAGAGTGCGATTCTGACGTTCGGACACACCGTTCTGTTGAGGTGTTCCAGCGGCGTGAGTTGTGAAACGATTCCACATTTCCTTAAGTGTGTACCAAATTCGTCACTTAAATATTCTCCTCCATGATCTGATCGTAAGAACTTTATTTTTCGGTCACGTTGATTCTCTACCTCATTCTGAAATTCCTTGAACTTTTCAAAGGTCTCAGACTTGTGTTTCATCAAGTAGACATACCCATATCTACTCAAGTCATCAGTGGGAGTGAGAACATAACGATATCCTCCGCGAGCCTCAACGCTCATTGGACCGCACACATCGGTATGTATGATTTCCAATAAGTTGGTTGCCCGCTCCATTGTCCCGGAGAACGGAGTCTTGGTCATCTTTCCCATGAGGCATGGTTCGCATGTGTCAAATGATTCATAATCGAGAGACTCCAAAGGTCCATCAACATGGAGCTTCTTCATGCGCTTGACACCAATGTGACCAAAGGCGGCGATTGCCACAAGTATGTGGGACTATCGTTATCAACTTTACATCTTTTGGTATTCACACTATGAATATGTGTAATATTACGTTCGAGATTCATTAAGAATAAACCATTGACCATCGGAGCATGACCATAAAACATATCTCTCATATAAATAGAACAACCATTATTCTCGGATTTAAATGAGTAGCCATCTCGCATTAAACGAGATCCGGATACAATGTTCATGCTCAAACTTGGCACTAAATAACAATTATTGAGGTTCATAACTAATCCGTGGGTAAATGTAGAGGTAGCGTGCCGACGGTGATCACATCGACCTTGGAACCATTCCCGACGCGCATCGTCACCTCGTCCTTTGCCAGTCTCTGCTTATTCCGCAGCTCCTGCTGTGAGTTACAAATATGAGCAACAACACCGGTATCAAATACCCAGGAGTTACTACGAGTACTGGTAAGGTACACATCAATTACATGTATATCAAATATACCTTTAGTGTTGCCGGCCTTCTTATCCGCTAAGTATTTGGGGCAGTTCCGCTTCCAGTGACCCTTCCCCTTGCAATAAAAGCACTCGGTCTCGTGCTTGGGTCCATTCTTTGACTTCTTCCGGGCAACTTGCTTACCGGGCGCGGCAACATCCTTGCCGTCCTTCTTGAAGTTCTTCTTTCCCTTGCCCTTTTTGAACTTAGTGGTTTTATTGACCATCAACACTTGATGTTCTTTCTTGATTTCAACCTCTGCTGACTTCAGCATTGAGAATACTTCGGGAATGGTCTTCACCATCCCCTGCATATTGTAGTTCATCACAAAGCTCTTGTAGCTTGGTGGGAGCGATCAAGGATTCTGTCAATGACCGCCTCGTCCGGGAGGTTTATGTCCATTTGGGACGGCGGTTGTGCAACCCGGACATTTTGAGTATGTGCTCACCTTGTAACTGTTTTCCTCCATCTTACAACTATAGAACTTGTCGGAGGCTTCATATCTCTCGACCGGGCATGAGCTTGGAAAACTAGTTTCAGCTCCTCGAACATCTCATATGCTCCGTGTTGCTCAAAAGCGCTTTTGGAGCCCGGTTCTAAGCTGTAAAGCATGCCGCCTTTGAGCGAGGGAGTAATCATCAAGACGAGACTGCCAAGCATTCATAATGTCTTGGTTCTGCAGACGGGTGCATCACCTAGCGGTCCTTCTAGGACATATTGTTTCTGGCAGCTATGAGGATGATCCTCAGGTTCCGACCCAGTCCGTATAGTTGCTGCCATCATCTTTCAGCTTGGTTTTCTCTAGGAACGCGTTGAAGTTCATGTTGACATGAGCGTTGGCCATTTGATCTACAAGACATATTTGCAAAGGTTTTAGACTAAGTTCATGATAATTTAGTTCATCTAATCAAATTATTTTAATGAACTCCCACTCAGATTAGACATCCTCTAGTCATCTAAGTGTTACACGATCCGAGTCGACTAGGCCGTGTCCGATCATCACGTGAGACGGACTAGTCATCGTCGGTGAACATTCTCATGTTGATCGTATCTTCCATACGACTCGTGTTCGACCTTTCAGTCTCCGTGTTCCGAGGCCATGTCTGTACATGCTAGGCTCGTCAAGTTAACCCTAAGTGTTTTGCATGTGTAAAACTGTCTTACACCCGTTGTATGTGAACGTAAGGATCTATCACACCCGATCATCACGTGGCTCTTCGAAACGACGAACTTTAGCAACGGTGCACAGTTAGGAGAGAACACTTCTTGAAATTGTTGTAAGGGATCATCTTAGTTACTACCGTTGTTCTAAGTAAACAAGATGCATAAACATAATAAACATCACATGCAATTATATAGTAGTGACATGATATGGCCAATATCATATAGCTCCATTGATCTCCATCTTCGGGCTCCATGATCATCTTGTCACCCGGCATGACACCATGATCTCCATCATCATGATCTCCATCATCGTGTCTTCATGAAGTTGTCACGCCAACGACTTCTTCTACTTCTATGGCTAACGCGTTTAGCAATAAAGTAAAGTAATTTACATGGCGTTCTTCAATGACACGCATGGTCATACAAAAAATAAAGACAACTCCTATGGCTCCTGCCGGTTGTCATACTCATCGACATACAAGTCGTGATTCCTATTACAAGAACATGATCTCATACATCACAATATATCATTCATCATTCATCACAACTTCTGGCCATATCACATCACATGACAATTCTTTGCCAAAAACAAGTTAGACGTCCTCTAATTGTTGTTGCATCTTTTACGTGGCTGCAATTGGGTTCTAGCAAGAACGTTTTCTTACCTACGAATAAACACAACGTGATTTTGTCAAATTCTATTTACCCTTCATAAGGACCCTTTTCATCGAATCCGCTCCAACTAAAGTGGGAGAGACAGACACCCGCCAGCCACCTTATGCAACTAGTGCATGTCAGTCGGTGGAACCGGTCTCACGTAAGCGTATGTGTAAGGTTGGTCCGGGCCACTTCATCCCACAATACCGCTGAAGCAAGATAAGACTAGTAGCAGCAAGCAAGTTGACAAGATCTACGCCCACAACAAAATTGTGTTCTACTCGTGCAATAGAGAACTACGCATAGACCTAGCTCATGATGCCCTTTGTTGGGGAACGTTGCGAGAAAATTAAAAAATTTCCTATGGTTTCACCAAGATCCATCTATGAGTTCATCTAGAAATGAGTCATGGGAGAGTGATTGCATCTACATACCACTTGTAGATCGCGTGGAAGCGTTCGATGGAGCAGGGTTGAAGGAGTCGTACTACGCCGTGATTCAGATCACCGATGACCTAGTGCGAGCGGACAGCACCTCCGTGTTCAACACACGTGCGGAGCGGATGACGTCTCCTCCTTGTTGATCCAGCAAGGGGAAGGAGAGGTTGATGATGATCCAGCAGCACGACGGCGTGGTGGTGGATGCAGCAGAACTCCGGCGAGGCTTAGCTAAGCAACTACGGGAGGAGGAGGAAGTGTTGCGGGGAGGAGGGAGGCGCCTGTGGCTTATGGGTGCGGCCACCTCCCTCCCTTCCTTTATATAGGTGCAAAAGAGGGGAGGCAGCCTTGCCCCTTCCTCCAAGGAAGGGGTGCGGCCAAGAGGGGGAGGAGTCCATCCTCCCCAAGGCACCCTGAGGTGCCTTCCCCTTTAGGACTCTTCCTCCCAAGTCTCCTTGGCGCATGGCCCCTTTTTGGGGCTGGTGCCCTTGGCCCATATAGGCTAAGGCGCACCCCTACAGCCCATGTGCCCCCAGGCAGGTGGACCCCAGTGGACCCCGGACCCCTTTCGGCACTCCCGGTACAATACCGATAATGCACAGAAACTTTTCCGCGACCAAAATAAGACTTCCTATATATAAATCTTTACCTCCGGACCATTCCGGAACTCCTCGTGACGTCACGGGATCTCATCCGGACTCCGAACAACATTCGGTTTGCTGCATACTCATATTCATACAACCCTAAGCGTCACCGAACCTTAAGTGTGTAGACCCTACGGGTTCGGGAGACATGCGAACATGACCGAGACGGCTCTCGGGCAATAACCAACAGCGGGATCTGGATACCCATGTTGGCTCCCACATGCTCCTCGATGATATCATCGGATGAACCACGATGTCGAGGATTCAATCAACCCGTATACAATTTCCTTTGCCAATCGGTATTTTACTTGCCGAGATTCGATCGTCGGTATCCCAATACCTCGTTCAATCTCGTTGCCGGCAAGTCACTTTACTCGCATCCGTAATGCATCATCCCGTGACCAAACACTTGGTCACTTTGAGCTCATTATGATGATGCACTACCGAGTGGGCCCGATGATACCTCTCCGTCATACGGAGTGACAAATCCAGTCTCGATCCGTGTCAACCCAATGTACACTTTCGGAGATACCTGTAATGCACCTTTATAGTCACCCAGTTACGTTGTGACGTTTGGTACACCCAAATCACTCCTACGGTATCCGAGAGTTACACGATCTCATGGTCTAAGGAAGAGATACTTGACATTGGAAAAGCTCTAGCAAAACAAACTACACGATCTTGTGCTATGCTTAGGATTGGGTCTTGTCCATCCAATCATTCTCCTAATGATGTGATCACGTTATCAATGACATCCAAAGTCCATAGTCAGGAAACCATGACTATCTGTTGATCAACGAGCTAGTCAACTAGAGGCTCACTAGGGACATATTGTGGTCTATGTATTCACACGTGTATTACAATTTCCGGATAATACAATTATAGCATGAATAAAAGACAATTATCATGAACAAGGAAATATAATAATACTTATTATTGCCTCTAGGGCATATTTCCAACATTATAATCATTTTATAGTCATTTTATATCATTTTTGGTACTAACCTATTGACATAGTGCCAAGTGCCAGTTGCTGTTTTCTGCATGTTTTTTACATCGCAGGAAATCAATATCAAACGGAGTCCAAACGCAACGAAACTTTATGGAGATTTTTTTGGACCAGAAGGAACAAAATGGGCAGTGGCTGCGCCTGGGGGGTGCTCCGAGTAGAGCACAACCCACCAGGGAACGCCAGGAGGCCCAGGCGCGCCCTTTTGGTTTGTGCCCACCTCGGGTGCCCCCGGACCGCCTCTTTGCTCTATAAATACCCCTATATTCAAGAAACCCTAGGAGAGTCGATGAAATATTGATCCTACCGCCGCAGAGTCTAGAACCACCAGATCCAATCTATACACCATCTCGGATGGGGTTCACCCCCTCCATTGGTGCCTCTCTGATGATGCGTGAGTAATTCTGTAACGCCCCGGATTCGACGCGCCAGGTGTCCTTCAGTTATTCGCCGTCTTTGCCATGTCATTTGCTTGCGTGTTGCATTTTTCCATGTCATCATGTGCATTTCATTTTGCATACGTGTTCGTCTCATGCATCCGAGCTTTTTCCCCGTTGTCCGTTTTGCAATCCGGCACTCCTATGTCTCCCGGCGCCCCCTTTTACCTCTTTTCGTGTGCGGGTGTTACACGGTCTCGGAATGGACCGAGGTTTGCCAAGCGGCCTTGGTATACCACCGGTAGACCGCCTGTCAAGTTTCGTGCCATTTGGAGGTCGTTTGATACTCCAACGGTTAACCGGGTAACCGTAAAAGCCCCCTTCTCTTTGCAGCCCAACACCCCTTTCAAAGTGGCCCAAAACCCAGCAAACTCCCTTCCATGCTCTCGGTCGTTCGATCACGATCGTGTGGGCGAAAACCGTGCTCCATTTGGACTCTCCTAGCTCCCTCTACCTATAAATATGTGATCCCCTCCGAAAATCCCGCAGATGAAACCCTAGCCCCCTTCTTCCTCCCTGGCCGCGGACATGTCCGTCCACTGGCGGACGCGTCCGCCCGCCAGCCCGTCAATCGGAGGCCGCCACATGGCGACCGCCGCCGCCCCGCACCGCCCGGCCCGCAGCGGCCGTCCCCGGCCCCAGCCGAAACCCGCCGCCCGCCTCGTCGCCCGCTGCCACATGGCCCGCTTCCGCCGCCCGCCGCCATCCCGCTCGCCCGCCCGTGGCGCCTCCCTCGCGTCGCCCGGCCTGCGCCGCGCCTGGCCGCCCGGCGAAACCGCCCGGCCGGCTCCATCTCATTCTGCCGCCTCCATGAGGCTCACTTGCTTCGCGCCCGGCCTCGTACTCGCCGAGGTCAGCGCCGGATCCGGCGAGATCCGCCGGACCCGCCTCGGATCCGTCTCCCGGCCATCTCCGGTGACTTCCCCGACCTCCGGTGTCCTCCTCCACGCACGTCTCCGGCGAACCTCGTAATCCGCGCCACCATTGACTTTTTCCCTGAGGTCCAAATCTGCTAAGTCCCGGAGTATTTTGTTATTATCATGCCATGTTTGACCTGTTGTATCTCTGTGCATGTAGCTCCGTTTTGCGTGTGTAATATGTCAAATTGTGTGCCTCGACGAGTACATCATTATATTCCATTGCATCATATTCATTTGAGGTCATTTTGATGCCTGAATAATCGTTGTAAGAGTGCTATATGATGTTAATCTGCTGAAACTGTTATAATTTGATGATTTGTCATTTTTGTTGCATTTGATGTGTGCATCCTATGAGGTTGATGTCTAAATGAGTTTTGTGCTATGGCATGCCATATTCACAGAGGTGTCATCCATGTATTTTTTTGATTCCTGTAGTGAGTGCATCAAGCTTGTTAAGTAGGGTACTTGCTGTTGCTGTTTGGCTTGTCTGAATCTGCTACATCATGATGTTATGTTAACCTGCTGCGACAAGTCATTCTATGCATAATCTGGAGATGTTCACCAAGGGTGTTTTGTTCTACATGTCATGCTCTATCCATCCATGCCCCTGGTTGCATTTATAGCCTGCTGTAGCTTGTTGTTATCTTGCTCCAAATTTGCTAAATAATGTTGCTGTCAACCTGTTAACATTAAGTTCAGTTTTTCCATGTGCTTTGCTAGTGATCCATGCACCCTATGAACTTGATCTTGCCATTCTTAGCTTCATAATCATGTCTTCTTGCTGTTGGTTGCCTTGCGATGCCATTTATTGCTCTGTAGTGAGTGGTTCAAGCTCACCAACATGCCTACTTATCATTCTTCCTGCCATGTATGAATCTGTAACATAACTTGCCATGTTTACATGGGTGCCATCATATCTTCTGATCCTTTTTGGCTCATGGTCAGTAAGGCACTTTTGTTCTATTAATTAAGTAGATTCATTAAATGCCTTTGTTTGCCATGTTAAGTTCCTGTAGAATATTGTTTGATAGCTCTAAACATTGCAATCTGATGTTATTTCCTGATAAGTCTGAAACTGTTATTATTTGCAATCTTGCCATGTCATTTTGAGCTTGTTCTAGTGATTTCTGGAGATAGCTCAGTGTTCATGTTTTGTAATGCTTTACCTTTACATCATGCCCATGCCTTTTGTTTTCACGTTGAGATGCTGTAGCATAGTGTTTTGATGCTTGAAATATGCCTAGTTGCTGTTTTCGACAGATTGTTGCTATAACTTTGTATAGAGTATGTGTTGAACCGTTGCTCCGTTTTGAGTGTGCTCTATATGAAATTTGCTTGATTTTGCATTTAGTTTCATATTATCATGTTGCATCCTTGTTTTGAGGTGTTGCTTGATGTTTGGATGCATTTTGCATCAATGCCATGCTTATCTTGTTTTGCTCATATCTTCTAGGCCGTAGCTCCGAATTTAATGAACTTTATATGTAACTTGACTAGAATTCCGTGTAGATCATCGTGGTGCATCTTAACTTTCTGTTTAACAACTTGAACATAAAGTTTATTCAGATCTGGACCAATTTTGAAATTTGCATATGAGGACTTGACGGAATTGTTATATATTGTTTCCGGCCTCATTTAAACTTGCGTTGATGTGTTGCTCTTGTATGCATCATCTCTTGCCATGAGTAGCTTCATGTAGCTTTGTCATGCATCATGCTTGGTTGTGCATCATGTCTTGTTTATGTGTGGTGTGTTTACTTTGTTGTGTGCTTCTTCTCGGTAGTTCCCGTTTCGTTGCGATCGTGAGGATTCGTTCGTCTACGCTTGGTTCGTCTTCGTGGCTTCATCTTGTTCATGGACTCATTCTTCTTCCTTGCGGGATTTCAGGCAAGATGACCGCTACCCTGGATCTCATTACTATCATTGCTATGCTAGTTACTTCGTTCTATCGCTATGCTGCGCTACCTATTACCTGTTTATCAAGCCATCCCAAATTGCCATGTCGACCTCTAACCATTGACACTTTTCCTATGCAAACCGTTGTTTGGCTATGTTACCGCTTTGCTCAGCCCTCTTATAGCGTTGCTAGTTGCAGGTGAAGATGAAGATTGCTCCATGGTGGACAGGATTTTGGTTGGGATATCACAATATCTCTTATATGATTAATGCATCTATATACTTGGTAAAGGGTGGAAGGCTCGGCCTTATGCCTGGTGTTTTGTTCCACTCTTGCCGCCCTAGTTTCCGTCATATCGGTATTATGTTCCCGGATTTTGCGTCCCTAACGCGGTCGGGTGATTTATGGGACCCCCTTGATAGTTCGCTTTGAATAAGACTCCTCCAGCAAGGCCCAACATTGGTTTTACCATTTGCCTCACCACCACCTACTTTTCCCTTGGGAGTCGCTCTCTCGAGGGTCATCTTATTTAGCCCCCCCGGGCGGTGCTTCTCTAAGTGCTGGTCCGAACCCGAGCTACTGCTTGAGGCCACCTTGAGGCAACCTTGAGGCCTGGTTTTACTCGTAGCTAGTCTCATCCGGTGTTGCCCTGAGAACGAGATATGTGCAGCTCCTATCGGGATTGTCGGCGCATCGGGCGGTCTTGCTGGTCTTGTTTTATTGCTGTCGAAATGTCTTGTAGCCGGGATTCCGAGACTGATCGGGTCTTCCCGGGGAGAAGGAATATCCTTCGTTGATCGCGAGAGCTTATCATGGGCTAAGTTGGGACACTCCTGCAGGGTACAAATTTCGAGAGCCGTGCCCGCGGTTATGTGGCAGATGGGAATTTGTTAATATCCGGTTGTAGTAAACTTGAAGCAAACTCTTCTAAAATACACCAACCGTGTGCGTAACCGTGAGTGTCTCTTTTCGGGGTTGATCGAGAGGAGAACACGGTTTTACGGGTTATGTCGGCGTAAGTAGGAGTTCAGGATCACTTCTTGATCATTACTAGTTGTGACCGTTCCTTTGTTTCTCTTCTCGCTCTCATTTGCGTATGTTAGCCACCATATATGCTTAGCCGCTGCTGCAACCTCACCACTTTATCCCTTCCTTTCCCATTAAGCCTTGCTAGTCTTGATACCCATGGTAATGGGATTCTTTGAGTCCTCGTGGCTCCTGATTACTACAACAACGATTGCAGGTACAGGTTTGCGATGATCATGACGTGAGAGCGATGTTTGCTTGTTTTGGAGTTCTTCTTCTGCTTCTTCTTTGATCAGGGGATAGGTTCCAGGTCGGCAGCCTGGGCTAGCAGGGTGGATGTCGTTTGAGTTTCTGTTTGTGTTTCATCCATAGTCGGATGATGCTCTGATGTATTGTGATGTTGTATTCATGTGGCATTGTATGCCTTATGTATGTATCCCCATCTATTATGTAATGTTGATGTAATGATATCCACCTTGCAAAAGCGTTTCAATATGCGGTCTATCCTTGGTGGGACCTTAGAGTTCCTTTTGGATAGGGTCGCATATTAGGCGTGTTCAAGTTGGTATCGAGCCTCGACCGACCCTAGGAGCCCCCTTGATTGATCGTGTGGTATGGCCGCAGTTGAATCTGGAAAAAAAATCTTTTTTTCGGAGTCTAGTTATATCGGAGAATAGGAATTCTTTTTACTCCTCAGCCCCTTCATCGCTCTGGTAAGGAATCTTGACGTAGGTGTTTTGAACTACTCCTCTTCCCCTTCAAATTTTTTCTTTAGGATCACGCAATTGGTTTTTCGATCGTTGTTCCTCAGCTCTTTTTATCCGGTGCATTTCTCGTCAAGTCGACTCGACCACCCTCATCTTTGCCAAGTTCAATCCTCAGTTCTTCCTCCGACGTCGTTGTTTTTCCTTGTCCGAAGTTGTCCTTGTTTTTTCCACCCGCCCACCCTTTTTCCTTCTCGGAGCCGGAGTCCGTAATCGAGTATCCATCCTACTCGTGTGAAGCATTTGCATTCGTTCAACCGGTGTTTCCTCTTGAAGTTATTCATCGGGTTTCCCCTTGCAAGTTGTCTTTGTTTTCCCGCCCTCCCACCCTTTTTCTTCCCGGAGTCGGAGTCTGTTTCGAGCATCAATGTCATTCATGTGGAGCCTCTTCAGGTTTTCCCTCAATTATTTCAACCGGTGAATTCTCGTCTCGTTTGACATTCATCATCTCTTTTTCTTCTCCGGTGGATTCAATTCAAGTTTTTTTCATTGTCGATCGTATTCTTTCCCTCAGCTCAAATATTTCCCTTCGCTCGTTCGCCTCTCGCCAGTTTATCATTCTGGAGTGCTGAAGACATCTCAGGAGATTCGTCTGTGTTCCAATTAATTCGAGCTTGTCACCTGATTCAAATATTTCAATTATTCCGGTGCATCATCTATCTGTTCAACAATCATTTTCAATGGTGGTATCTCTTCAGTGGGCCCTAACCCACAGGTCTTTTCCCAGGATCTTACCTGACTCTTCTAATTATTCCGGAGCCATTCCTAACTCTTTTCAAGTTTGACGTAAGAATGAATTTCATCAGTCAGACGCCTTCCCAAGATCTCTTTCAGATTCTTTTCATCTTTTGGTTCAGCCCTTCCTCCTTTACATTCTTCGAAGTATCTCAGTAATTTCGGTGGTGTTTCTCGTCGTCTTTCTCAGATTTGAAGATAGAAGAAGAGTTTTCATATCATCCTCTCGATTTATTCCATTTGTCAGATATTCCTTTTCTCACCCATCCGGAGTATTTCAGGAGTTGATTTCTGTTTCTTTTCACTGGAGGCCATCATTCCAGAAGAATTCTTCGTCCTCACATTTCAGTTACCGTTATCCAATTATCCCGGTGCCTCGTTCAAGTGTTCTTTAATCAGCTCATGATCTCCTTGTCCTTTTGCATCTAAATACCCTCGAGCTTATTGGTTCTTCTAATTCTTCCCGGTGATTCATTCTCTTTCATCAGTCATTTCCAAATTCTTACGGTGGTTCGTTCATGATTCTTTTCTTTGTTTATCATATTAATCCATTCGTTCTTTTCAATCCTACCGGTGGTTCATGAAGACCTTCTCAAGTTTGCGATATGTCACTTCTCAATTCTTTTTCAAGAATAATAAGTAGTATGCAAAATCCACTGCTTGTCATCAATTTAATTTGATGAAGGATAAGCATACAATAAATCTTATTCTTATTTCATCCAAGTGATTAATCCCTTCCTTCGGAGTTTGTTCTTGAGGAATAAATTCTAGTTCCAAGTCTTTCCATCTTTTATTTTCCGGAGTTCAATTATTTCCTCGGCCATTTAATCGAAACCTCCATTAAATCATCGCAAGGCCCATCTTATTCTTTCATCCTTCATTTCTATCTCATCATCCTTTTGTCACCGGAGTTCTTCATGGTGGTTCGTCATGATTTAATTCATTCTTCAAGAGTTCATCAAGATTCTTGTTGGTGGAGTTCAAGTATCTATTCTTCTCGCATCTCGAAGTGCAATTAATTCTCCGTATTATTTTGAATTGGAGTTTTGCATGTCTTCGTTCTTCTTAGATATTCAAGCATTTGGTTGCGGCATAATTTCACCTCAAGTTTTGAGATGTTTTTGATAAGCCCACAACAAGCTTATTTCTTTTCGTTGTTGATTTTCTCAACAACTCCGTTCAATCCTTCCTTCTAAGTTCTTCTCATTCAATTCTTTCAATTCTTCCGGAGGCATTGTGTTGTTCCTCTCGTCAACTATCGTTCCATTTTGTCAAACTCAGTTCCAACTCCTTCCATGTTCAGCCGGAGTGCTGCCTAAATCCTTTCAACCTTATTCCTTTTCTTATCTCGTTCTAACCGGAGTGGTTTCATAGTCTATCTGATTCCGTGAGCTT
The DNA here is from genome assembly GCA_021605145.1 of Aegilops bicornis. Taxonomy (NCBI): domain Eukaryota; kingdom Viridiplantae; phylum Streptophyta; class Magnoliopsida; order Poales; family Poaceae; genus Aegilops; species Aegilops bicornis. Next base: position 489,692,032 of record CM038669.1, on the reverse strand, counting down.
TCGATTCTCGGCATTCTCGTCGTTCCTCTCTTTCTCTCGAGTGCTCTCGATTCTTTGCTTCTTCTCTTGAGTTCTTGTTTCACCTCATTCTTTTTTTCCCTGCCGTCTCGGTCCTAATATCTCGGGACGAGATCTCTTGTTAGTGGAGGAGTGTTGTAACGCCCCGGATTCGATCGCCAGTGTCCTTGATTATTCGCCGTCTTTTCCATGTCATTTGCTTCGTGTTGCATTTTGCCATGTCATCATGTGCATTTCATTTTGCATACGTGTTCGTCTCATGCATCCGAGCTTTTTCCCCGTTGTCCGCTTTTGCAATCCGGCACTCCTATGTCTCCGGCGCCCCTTTTACCTCTTTTTCGTGTGCGGGTGTTAAACGGTCTCGGAATGGACCAAGGTTTGCCAGCGGCCTTGGTATACCACCGATGAACCGCCTGTCAAGTTTCGTGCCATTTGGAGGTCGTTTGGTACTCCAACGGTTAACCGGGTAACCGTAAAAGCCCCTTTCTCTTTGCAGCCCAACACCCTTTCAAAGTGGCCCAAAACCCAGCAAACTCCCATCCATGCTCTCGGTCGTTCGATCACGATCGCGTGGCCGAAAACCGTGCCCCATATGGACACTCCTAGCTCCCTCTACCTATAAATATGTGATCCTCCGAAAATCCCGCAGATGAAACCCTAGCCCCTTCTTCCTCCATACGGACATGTCCGTCACTGGCAGACGCGTCCGCCACGCGTCCGTCTAATCGGAGGCCGCCACGTGGCGACTGTCGCCGCCGCCGCCCGTCAGCTGCCCGTCCCGGCCCCAGCGGCCCGAGCAGCCCGCCGCCCGCCTCTCACGCCGCCGCCCGGCCGCCATGGCTTCCCGCCCGCCCGGTGCCGCCCGCGCCCCCCGCTCCGCCCGCCCAAGCGCCTCCCTTCACGTCGCCCGGCCTCGCCGCCGCTTGCCAGCGGCTGCCGCCCAGCCCGGCTCCGTCTCGCCCGCCGCCGCCTCCGTGAAGCTCCGCCACCCGCGCTGGCCTCCGGCCTCGCCGAGGTCAGCGCCCGGATCCGGCGAGATCCGGCCGGACCCGCCTCGGATCCGTCTCCCGGCCATCTCCGGCGACTTCCCCGACCTCCGGCGTCCTCCTCCACGCACGTCTCCGGCGAACCTCGTAATCCGCGCCACCATTGAATTTTTCCCTGAGGTCCAAATCTGCTAAGTCCCGGAGTATTTTGTTATTATCATGCCATGTTTGACCTGTTGTATCTCTGTGCATGTAGCTCCGATTTGTGTGTGTAATATGTCAAATTGTTCGCCTAGACGAGTGCATCATTTTGTTCAATTGCATCATATTAATTTGAGGTCATCTTGATGCCCGAATCATCGTTGTAAGAGTGATATATGATGTTAATCTGCTGAAACTGTTATAACTTGATAATTTGTCATTTTTGTTGCATTTGATGTGTGCATCCTATGAGGTTGATGTCTACATGTGTTTTGTGCTATGTCATGCCATCTTCACAGAGGTTCCATCCATGTATTTTTTTGATTCTTGTAGTGAGTCCATCAAGCTTGTTAAGTAGGGTACTTGCTGTTGCTGTTTGGCTTGTCTGAATCTGCTACATCATGATGTTATGTTAACCTGCTGCTACAAGTCATTCTATGCATAATCTGGAGATGTTCACCAAGGGTGTTTTGTTCTACATGTCATGCTCTATCCATCCATGCCCCTGGTTGCATTTATAGCCTGCTGTAGCTTGTTGTTATCGTACTCCAAAATTGCTAAATAATGTTGCTGTCAACCTGTTAACATTAAGTTCAGTTTTGCCATGTGCTTTGCTAGTGATCCATGCACCCTATGAACTTTCTCTTGCCATTCTTAGCTTCATAATCATGTCTTTCTGCTGTTGGTTGCCTTTCCATGCCATTTATTGCTCTGTAGTGAGTGGTTCAAGCTCACCAACATGCCTACTTATCGTTGTTCCTGCCATGTATGAATCTATAACATAACTTGCCATGTTTACATGGGTGCCATCATATCTTCTGTTCCTTTTTGGCTCATGGTCAGTAAGTAACTTTTGTTCTATGAATTTAGTAGATTCATGAAATGCCTTTGTTTGCCATGTTAAGTTCCTGTAGAATGTTGTTTGATAGCTCTAAACATTGCAATCTGATGTTATTTCCTGATAAGTCTGAAACTGTTATTATTTGCAATCTTGCCATGTCATTTTGAGCTTGTTCTAGTGATCTCTGGAGATAGCTCAGTGTTCATGTTTTGTAATTCTTTACCTGTACATCATGCCCATGCCTTTTGTTTTGACGTTGAGATGCTGTAGCATAGTGTTTTGATGCTTGCAATATGCCTAGTTGCTGTTTTGGACAGATTGTTGCTATAACTTGTATAGAGTATTTGTTGAACCGTTGCTCCGTTTTGAGTGTGCTCTATATGTAACTTGCTTGATTTTGCATTTAGTTTCATATTATCATGTTGCATCCTTGTTTTGAAGTGTTGCTTGATGTTTGGATGCATTTTGCATCAATGCCATGCTTATCTTGTTTTGCTCATATCTTCTAGACCGTAGCTCCGAATTTATTGAACTTTATATGTAACTTGACTAGAATTCCGTGTAGATCATCGTGGTGCATCTTAACTTACTGTTTAACAACTTGAACATAAAGTTTATTCAGATCTGGACCAATTTCGAAATTTGCATATGAGGACTTAACGGAATTGTTATATGTCGTTTCCGGCCTCATTTAAACTTACGTTGATGTGTTGCTCTTGTATGCATCATCTCTTGCCATGAGTAGCTTCATGTAGCTTTGTCATGCATCATGCTTGGTTGTGCATCATGTCTTGTTTATGTGTGGTGTGTTTACTTTGTTGTGTGCTTCTTCTCGATAGTTCCCGTTTCGTTGCGATCGTGAGGATTCGTTCGTCTACGCTTGGTTCGTCTTCGTGGCTTCATCTTCTTCATGGACTCGTTCTTCTTCCTTGCGGGATTTCAGGCAAGATGACCGCTACCCTGGATCTCATTACTATCATTGCTATGCTAGTTGCTTCGTTCTATCGCTATGCTGCGCTACCTATTACCTGTTTATCAAGCCATCCCAAATTGCCATGTCAGCCTCTAACCTTTGACACCTTTCCTATGAAAACCGTTGTTTGGCTATGTTACCGCTTTGCTCAGCCCCTCTTATAGCGTTGCTAGTTGCAGGTGAAGATGAAGATTGCTCCATGGTGGACAGGATTTTGGTTGGGGTATCACAATATCTCTTATATTATTAATGCATCTATATACTTGGTAAAGGGTGGAAGGCTCGGCCTTATGCCTGGTGTTTTGTTCCACTCTTGCCGCCCTAGTTTCCGTCATATCGGTATTATGTTCCCGGATTTTGCGTCCCTAACGCGGTCGGGTGATTTATGGGACCCCCTTGACAGTTCGCTTTGAATAAGACTCCTCCAAAGAAGGCCCAACATTGGTTTTACCATTTGCCTCACCACCACCTACTTTTCCCTTGGGAGTCGCTCTCTCGAGGGTCATCTTATTTAGCCCCCCCGGGCCAGTGCTTCTCTAAGTGCTGGTCCGAACCGAGCTGCCTGCGGGGCCACCTTGAGGCAACCTGAGGGCTGGTTTTACTCGTAGCTAGTCTCATCCGGTGTTGCCCTGAGAACGAGATATGTGCAGCTCCTATCGGGATTGTCAGCGCATCGGGCGGTCTTGGTGGTCTTGTTTTATTGTCGCCGAAATGTCTTGTAGCCGGGATTCCGAGACTGATTGGGTCTTCCCGGAAGAAGGAATATCCTTCGTTGATCGCGAGAGCTTATCATGGGCTAAGTTGGGACACCCTGCAGGGTATAAACTTTTCGAGAGCCGTGCCCTTGGTTATGTGGCAGATTGGAATTTGTTAATATCTGGTTGTAGTAAACTTGAAGCAAACTCTTCTAAAATACACCAACCGTGTATGCGTAACTGTGAGTGTCTCTTTTTCGGGTTGATCGAGAGGAGAACACGGTTTACGGGTTATGTCGGCGTAAGTAGGAGTTCGGGATCACTTCTTGATCATTACTAGTTGACGACCGTTCCTTTGTTTCTCTTCTCGCTCTCATTTGCGTATGTTAGCCACCATATATGCTTAGTCAGCCTGCAACCTCACCACTTTATCCCTTCCTTTCCCATTAAGCCTTGCTAGTCTTGATACCCATGGTAATGGGACTGCTGAGTCCTCGTGGCTCACAGATTACTACAACAACAGTTGCAGGTACAGGTTTGCGATGATCATGACGTGAGAGCGATGTTTGCTTGTTTTGGAGTTCTTCTTCTGCTTCTTCTTTGATCAGGGGATAGGTTCCAGGTCGGCAGCCTGGGCTAGCAGGGTGGATGTCATTTGAGTTTACATTTGTGTTTCATCCGTAGTCGGATGATGCTCTGATGTATTGTGATGTTGTATTCATGTGGCATTGTATGCCTTATGTATGTATCCCCATCTATTATGTAATGTTGATGTAATGATATCCACCTTGCAAAAGCGTTTCAATATGCGGGTCTATCCTTGGTGGGACCTTCGAGTTCCTTTTGGATAGGGTCGCATATTGGGCGTGACAAGTTCTTTGTAGACCTTCGGGTCCGTAGTTAGTAGCTAGATGGCTTCCTCTCTCTCGCTGAATTCTCAATACAATGGTCTCTTGGAGATCCATATGATATAACTCGTTTGCGGTGTGTTTGTTGGGTGAACTTTGAGTTTATGATCAGATCTATCTTTTTATATCCATGAAAGTTATTTGAGTTTCTTTGATCTCTTATATGCATGATTGCTTATAGCCTCGTATTTCTTCTCCGATATTTGGGTTTTGTTTGGACAACTTGATCTATTTATTTTGCAATGGGAAGAGGTGCTTTGTAGTGGGTTCGATCTTACGGCTCTTGATTCCAGTGACAGAAGGGGAACCGACACGTATGTATCGTTGCAACTAAGGATAAAACGATGGGGTGTCTATCTCTACATAGATAGATCTTGTCTACATCATGTCATCATTCTTATTGCATTACTCCGTTTCTCCATGAACTTAATACACTAGATGCATGCTGGATAGCGGTCGATGTGTGGAGTAATAATAGTAGATGCTGGCAGGAGTCGGTCTACTAATCTTGGACGTGATGCCTATATAATGATCATTGCCTGGATATCGTCATGAGTATTTCAAGTTCTATCAATTTCCCAACAGTAATTTGTTCACCCACCATTTGCTATTTTGCTCGAGAGAAGCCACTAGTGAAACCTACGGCCCCCGGGTCTCTTTCTCATATATTTGCCTTTGCGATCTACTTTTCCTTTGCATTTATTTTCAGATCTATTAAACCAAAAATACAAAAATACCTTGCTGCAATTTATTCTTATTTATTTTATCTAACGTTCGATCTATCAATCCACTACAATTTTATCTCACGTCCATTTTCCCATCTGGGGCGCCGCTACCTGAAAGGGATTGACAACCCCTTTTACACGTCGGGTTGCGAGGATTTGTTATTTGTGTGCAGGGGCTGTTTATGTTGTGTTGCTTGGTTCTCCTACTGGTTCGATAACCTTGGTTTTATATCTGAGGGAAATACCTACCGCCGCTGTGCTGCATCATCCCTTCCTCTTTGGGAAAATACTGACGTAGCTTCAAGCGACATCAAAAGGAATTTCTTGCGCCGTTGCCGGGGAGGATCTTCAACATATACCAGGTTCCTAATCACAGATCTCATCTCCTTGCAATTTACATTATTTGCCATTTGCCTCTCGTTTTCCTATCTCCCACTTCACAAAAAAATTGTTGTTTATTCGCCCCTCTTTTTCCGTTCGCTGTTTTCTTGCCGGATCTGTTTTGTAGTGCAATCTTGTTGTGTGGTCATCATGACTCAAGAGAACACCAAGTTATGTGATTTCTCAAATACCAACAACAATGATTTTATTGGCACTCCGATTGCTGCTCCCGCCACTAGTGCGGAGTCTTGTGATATTAATACTGCTTTGCTGAATCTTGTTATGAAAGATCAATATTCCGATACTCCTAATGAGGATGTCGCGGCCCATCTTAATACCTTCGTGGAATTATGCGATATGCAAAAGAAAAAAGATGTGGACAATGGTGTGGTGAAGATGAAATTATTTCCGTTTTCTTTGCGTGATTCTGCAAAAAATTGGTTCTCTTCTTTGCCTTGCAATAGTATCGATTCTTGGAATAAGTGCAATGCTTTTATCACTAACTATTTTCTGCCCCCAAAAATTATTTCCCTTAGAACCCTGATCATGAATTTCAAGCAACTTGAACATGAGCATGTTGCACAATCTTGGGAAAGGATGAAAATGATGCTAAGGAATTGCCCAACTCATGGGTTAAATCTTTGGATGATCATACAAAATTTTTATGCGGGTTTAAATTTTGTATCTCGTAATCTTTTAGATTCCGCCACGGGTGGTACTTTTATGGAAATTACTTTGGGAGAAGCCACCAAATTTCTTGATAATATCATGGCAAATTATTCACAATGGCATACCGAAAGAACTCCTACTAGTAAAAAAGTTAATTCGGTTGAAGAAATTTCTTCTTTGAGTGAAAAAGTTGATGCTCTTATGAAATGTTTCTAGTAATAGTGCTCCCATTGATTTTAATGATATTCCTTTGTCTACTTTGATTGAGCAAAATAGTGATGCCATAGATGTGAATTTTATCTCTTAAAATAATTTCGACAACAATGCTTATAGAGGTAATTTTAATCCTAGGCCTTTTCCTAGTAATTCCCCTAATAATTTTGGTAATTCCTATGGAAATCAATCTTATAATAATAATAGGAACACCTATGATATTGAGAACAATATTAAAGAATTTATCAACACGCAAAAGGTTTTCAACACTTCCATAGATGAAAAATTGAGTAAGATTGATGATTTGTCTAGAAGTGTTGATAGAATTGCTCTTGATGTGGAAAATCTCAAGATGAATTTTTTTGTGCCGAAAGTAGATGAATCAATTAAAGCTCTTTATGTTTCTATGGATGAAAGTAAGAAAAGAACCGCTATGCTTAGAGCTAAAAGAGAATTTTTAGAAAAGCGTTTTCTAGTGATTTCGTTCGTAAAAGTGATGAAGATCTTAAAATGATTGGTGTTTCTTCTATTGATTCCTTGTTTAGTAAAGTTAAGATTGATGAAAAAGGGACTAGAGAAGAGTCACCTTTAGGTAGAAGGCGTCCCAATATTTCAGAGGGTGAAAATCTTGTTGAGAAAATTGATGAAAGTGGGTTTGAAGAGGTCAAAACTTTAGCTAGTGATGTGCCCACTCTTTTGGATTACAAAGACTTTAATTATGATAGTTGCTCTTTGATTGGTTGTATTTGTTTGTTGCAAGCCATGATAAATTCACCCCATGCTTATGAACAAAATAAAGCTTTTACTAAACATATTGTTGATGCTATGATGAAAGCTTTGGAAGAAAAATTGGAATTAGAAGTTTCAATTCCTAGAAAATTGCATGATGAGTGGGAAGGTGGTATCAAAGTCAAGATTAAAAATTATGAGTGTATTTCTTTATGTGACTTGGGTGCTAGTGTTTCTACAATTCCGAAATCTTTATGTGATGTGCTTGGTCTTACCGATCTTGAAGAATGTTCTTTAAATTTGCACTTGGCGGATTATACTATTAAAAAGCCTATGGGAAAAGTTGATGATGTTCTTATTCTTGCAAATAGGAATTATGTGCCCACAGATTTTATTGTTCTTGATATTGATTGCAATCTGTCTTGTCCAATTATTCTTGGCAGACCGTTTTCTACGCACTATCGGTGCCGTGATTGATATGAAAGAAGGCAATATTAAGTTCCAATTTCCTTTGGGGAAGGGTATGGAACACTTCCCTAGAACAAGAATTAGGCCACCATATGAATCAATCATGAGGGCATCTTATGGATCTCGAAACAAAGATGACAAAACTTAGATCCTTGATTTATGCCTAACTAAGGGCGTAAAACTATAACGCTTGTTGGGAGGCAACCCAATGAATACAATTTATATTTTCTTTTTGCTTTCTATTCTTGAGTGTTAGCACAATTATGCTACTGTTATGATTGTGTTTTTTTGTTTTAATTAGTGTTTGTGCCAAGTAAATCCTTTAGGATCTTCTTGGGTGATAGTTGTTTGATCTTGCTGGAAAAAACTTTTGTGCTTACGAAAACAATTCTAATTTTTTACCAGAGCATGATAAAATACCAATTCGTTTTGCATAAGATTAATATACAAATTTCTCAGGTCTTCCTAAATTTTCAGAATTTTTGGAGTTCCAGAAGTTCTCAAAATAGTTAGATTGCTATAGATTCTATTTTCTTTGCGTTGTGTGCTTATTTTGATGGCTCTATGGTTTTCTTTGATGAGTTTTTGCCATAGAAAAGTTGGAATACAGTAGATATAATGCAAAAATAAAATATGAATTGGTTTGACACAACAATTATAGTAGTGATTTATTTTTCTTACACTAACGGATCTCACGAAGGTTTTGTTGAGTTTTGTGTGACTGAAGTTTTCAAGTTTTGCGTTATCTTACGATGGATGAAGGAATAAGGAGTAGAAGAGCCTAAGCTTGGGGATGCCCTCTCATCCCAAGCTATTATCCAAAAATGAGCAACCAACTAAGCTTGGGGATGCCCCCGAGTGGCATCCCCTCTTTCTTCTAACGACCATCGGTATTTTACTCAACCATATTTTTATTCGTCACATACTATGTGTTTTGCTTGGAGCGTCTTGTATGATATGAGTTTTGATTGTTTTATTTTGTGTTTTAAGTCTTGATCCCTTGCTGGACACACCTATTTGGGAGAGCTAAAATTATGTCATGACTTGTTAGAATTGCTCTCTACGCTTCACTTAAATTTTTTATGAGCTATGGACTTGCTCTAGTGCTTCACTTATATCTTTTTGAGCATTGTGTGCTTTAGTATTTTTGAAGAAATGCTCTCTTGCGTCACTTAGATTTATTTGAGAGTTAGTAAAATTTTCAAGAAATTCTCTCTTGCTTCACTTAAATTAATTTGAGAGAAAGAAAAATTATTCTCATGATCTTCACTTATATTTGTTTGAGCTTATGAAAAGCAACACATGAAAATTAGTCCCAAAGTGATAGATATCCAAGAAGGATATAATAAAAACTTTCATGTAGATCATTGGACAAAATAAACTTGATTTTTAGTAACAGTTTTTAGATATGACGATGTGATATGTGAGTTATGTTGACGAGTAATTATGCTTTAGTAAGAATATTGGTGTTAAGGTTTGTGATTCCCTATGCAGGCACGAAAGTCAATAGTCATGCAATGAAATTATATCCTACTTGTGGTGCATTATTCGGTGTTAATTATGCTTAATACTTGCTTATGAGATTATCCGTTTCTTGGTTGGTCGCTTCTCAATCTTTTGCTAGCCTTCATTTTGCACTAAGTATGATCTCTACTTGTGCATCCAAAAACCCTTAAACCAGTTTTGCCACATGAGTCCACTATATCAGCCTATATGCGGTATTATTTTGCTGTTCTAAGCAAATTTGTATGTGCCATATCTAATTTTCAAAATAAACTTCTCTTTTGTGTGTTCGTTTCAATCGCGGAGCGGTGAGGGTTGGCTAATATTTTCCATGCTAGATGTGTTATTCTCAGATGAGTATTTATTCACTTGTCATTGCACGAGAGTAAGGCAAAGGTATTAGGGATGCCCAGTCCCGAAATGAAAAATGAATTTACTTTATGTTGTCAAATAATAAATTCCTTGGAAAGTGTTGGTATTGAAGGCACCTGTGGATACGGTTAGCCATGGAAAGTGAAAGTATGGTGGAAAAAGGAGTAAATTTTATTTTCTGTTTGGGAACCGCCTATGATATATCTAGCGTGGAAAGTGTTGGGAACGCTAAGTCGTTTTCGTTGGTGGGATGGATACACCTCCCAAAATGTTTTTATCTCTAAGTTTTTCGCTCTAAGCTGTGGCACCTCTACAAATCCCTACTTCCCTTTGCGAAGGGCCTTTCTTTTACTTTATGCAATATTTATTTATTTTTTGAATTTGAGTCTCCATCCTCTCTTACAAAGCACCAACTAGGAGGCAATATGATCGTACTTATGTATTGGGTGTAGCTAATATGCGAGTGTGTTTCATGAATGGATCAATGGTTGATCATGATGGGCTAGGGATAACTTATTTTAGCATTGATATTTTGAAAGACATGGTCGCTTGTTGATATGCTTGAGTATTCAAATTGTCATGTCAAAACTAGACTATTGCTTTGAACAATATAAAAGTCCAAATGTCCATGCTACAAAGAAAGAAATATGATATGACATGTTAGGCAGCATTCCACATCAAAAATTCTATTTTTATCACTTACCTACTCGAGGACGAGTAGGAGTTAAGCTTGGGGATGCTGATACGTCTCCAACGTATCTATAATTTTTGATTGTTCCATGCTGTTATATTATCAATCTTGGATGTTTTATAATCATTTTATAGTCATTTTGTATCATTTTGTATCATTTTTTGGTACTAACCTATTGACATAGTGACAAGTGCCAGTTGCTGTTTTCTGCATGTTTTTTACATCGCAGGAAATCAATATCAGACGGAGTCCAAACACAACGAAACTTTACAGAGATTTTTTTGGACAAGAAGGAACATAATGGGCCCTGGCTGCACCTGGGGGGGGGGGGGTGCTCCGAGGAGATCACAACCCACCAGGGCGCGCCAGGAGGCCCAGGCGTGCCCTGGTGGGTTGTGCCAACCTCGGGTACCCCCAGGACCGCCTCTTTGCTCTATAAATACCCTAATATTCCAGAAACCATAGGGGAGTCGACGAAATATTGATCCATCCGCCGCAGAATCCAGAACCACCAGATCCAATCTAGACACCATCTTGGATGGGGTTCACCACCTCCATTGGTGCCTCTCCGATGATGCATGAATAGTTCTTTGTAGACCTTCGGGTCCGTAGTTAGTAACCAAATATTAGTAACTAGACGAATTCTCAATACAATTGTCTCTTGGAGATCCATATGATGTAACTCTTTTGCGGTGTGTTTGTTGGGACTGATGAACTTTGAGTTTATGATCAGATCTATCTTTTTATATCCATGAAAGTTATTTGAGTTTCTTTGATCTCTTATATGCATGATTGCTTATAGCCTCGTAATTCTTCTCCAATATTTGGGTTTTGTTTGGCCCACTTGATCTAGTTATCTTGCAATGGGAAGAGGTGCTTTATAGTGGGTTCAATCTTACGGTGCTTGATCCAAGTGACAGAAGGGGAACCGACACGTATGTATCGTTGCTACTAAGGATAAAACAATGGGGTCTATCTCTACATAGATAGATCTTGTCTACATCATGTTATCGTTCTTATTGCATTACTCTGTTTCTCCATGAACTTAATACACTAGATGCATGCTGGATAGCGGTCGATGTGTGGAGTAATAGTAGTAGATGCATGCAGGAGTCGGTCTACTAATCTTGGATGTGATGCCTATATAATGATCATTGCCTGGATATCGTCATGAGAATTTTAAGTTCTATCAGTTTCCCAACAGTAATTTGTTCACGCACCGTTTGCTATTTTTCTCGAGAGAAGCCACTAGTGAAACCTACGGCCCCCGAGTCTCTTTCTCATATATTTGCCTTTGCGATCTACTTTTCCTTTGCAGATATTTTCAAATCTATTAAACCAAAAATACAAAAATACCTTGTTGCAATTTATTCTTATTTTTTTATCTGGCGTTCGATCTATCAATCTACTATAATTTTATCTCACGTCAATTTGCCCATCTGGGGCACCGCTACCCGAAAGGGATTGACAACCCCTTTTACACGTCAGGTTGCGAGGATTTGTTATTTGTGTGCAGGGGCTGTTTACGTAGTGTTTCTTGGTTCTCCTACTATTTTGATAACCTTGGTTTCATATATGAGGGAAATACCTACCGCCGCTGTGCTGCATCATCCCTTCCTCTTTGGGGAAATACCGACGTAGCTTCAAGCGACATCAAACGCCACGGAGCATATAAGATGTTCCAAGAGCTGAAATTAGTATTTCAGGCTCATACCCGAGTCGAGAGGTATGAGACTCTGACAAGTACTTTGCCTACAAGACTGAGGAGAATAACTCAACAAGTGAGCATGTGCTTAGAATGTCTGAGTACTACAATCACTTGAATCAAGTGGGAGTTAATCTTCCAGATAAGATAGTGATTGACAAAGTTCTCTAGTCACTATCACCAACTTACTGGAACTTCGTGATGAACTATAATATGCAAGGGATGACGAAAACAATTCCCGAGCTCTTCACGATGCTAAAATCGGTGAAGGTAGAAATCAAGAAAGAACATCAAGTGTTGATGGTTAACAAGACCACTAGTTTCAAGAAAAGGGGCAAAGGAAAAGAAAGGGAACTTCAAGAAAGAATGGCAAGCAAGTTGCCATTCCCGTGAAGAAACCCAAAGCTAGATCTAAGCCTAAAACTGAGTGCTTCTACTTCAAAGGGAATGGTCACTGGAAGCGGAACTACCCCAAATACTTGGCGGAGAAGGATGGCAAAGCGGACAAAGGTATATTTGATATACATGTTATTGATGTGTACTTTACTAGTGTTCATAGTAACCCGAGGGTATTTGATATCGGTTCAGTTGCTAAGATTAGTAACTCGAAACAGGAATTGCAAAACGAACAGAGACTAGTTAAGGGCGAGGTGACGATGTGTGTTGGAAGTGATTCCAAGGTTGATAAGATCACCATCGCACACTCCCTCTACCTTCGAGATTAGTGTTGGACCAAAATAAATGTTATTTGGTGTTTGCATTGAGCATGAATATGATTGGATCATGTTTATTGCGATACAGTTATTCATTTAAGTCACAGAATAATTGTTGTTGTGTTTGCATGAATAAAACCTTCTATGGTCATACACCCAATGTAAATGGTTTATTGAATCTCGATCCTAGCGATACACATATTCATAATATTGATGCTAAAAGATGCAAAGTTGATAATGATAGTGCAACATATATGTGGCACTGCTGTTTAGGTCATATTGGTGTAAAGCGCATAAAGAAACTCCATACGGATGGATTTTTGGTATCACTTGATTATGAATCATTTGATACTTGCGAACCATGCCTCATGGGCAAGATGACTAAAACTCGTTTATTCCGGTACAATGGAGCGAGCCACCGACTTATTGGAAATAATACGTACCAATGTATGCGGTCCAATGAGTGTTGAGGCTCGCGGCGGGTATCGTTATTTTCTGACCTTCACAGATGATTTGAGCAGATATGGGTACATCTACTTGATCAAACACAAGTCTAAAACATTTGAAAAGTTCAAATAGTTTCAGAGTGAAGTGGAGAATCATCGTAACAAGAAAATAAAGTTTCTACAATCTGATCACGGAGGTGTATATTTGAGTTATGAGTTTGGCCTTCATTTAAAACAATGTGGAATAGTTTCACAACTCGCGCCACATGGAACACCACAACATAATGGTGTGTCCGAACGTCGTAACCGTACTTTATTAGATATGGTGCGATCTATGATGTCTCTTACCGATTTACCACTATCGTTTTTGGGTTATGCATTAGAGACAGCTGCATTCACATTAAATAGGGCACCATCTAAATCCGTTGAGACGACACCGTATGAACTATGGTTTGGCAAGTAACCTAACTATCCTTTCTTAAAGTTTGGGGTTGCGATGCTTATGTGAAAAAGCTTCAGCCTGATAAGCTCGAACCCAAATCATAGAAATGCGTCTTCATAGGATACCCAAAGGAAACTGTTGGGTACACCTTCTATCACAGATCCGAAGGCAAGATATTCATTGCTAAGAATGGATACTTTCTAGAGAAGGGGTTTCTCTCGAAAGAAGTGAGTGGGAGGAAAGTAGAACTTGATGAGGTAGTTGTACCTTCTCCCAAATTGGGAAGTAGTTCATCACAGAAATTAGTTCCAGTGATGCCTACATCAATTAGTGAGGAAGCTAATGATGATGATCATGAAACTTCAGATCAAGTTACTATCGAACCTCGTAGGTCAACCAGAGTGCGCTCCGCACCAGAGTAGTACGGTAATCCTGTTCTGGAAGTCATGTTACTAGACCATGACGAACCTATGAACTATGAGGAAGCGATGATGAGCGCAGATTCCATGAAATGGCTTGAGGCCATGAAATCTGAGATGGGATCCATGTATGAGAACAAAGTGTGGACTTTGGTTGACTTGCCCGATGATCGGCAAGCCATAGAGATAATGGATCTTCAAGAAGAAGACTGACGCCGATGGTAATGTTACTGTCTACAAAGCTCGACTTGTTGTGAAAGATTTTTGACAAGTTCAAGGCGTTGACTACGATGAGACTTTCTCACCCATAGCGATGCTTAAGTCTGTCTGAATCATGTTAGCAGTTGCCGCATTTTGTGATTATGAAATTTGGCAAATGGATGTCAAAACTGCATTCCTTAATGGATTTCTTAAAGAAGAGTTGTATATGATGCAACCAGAAGGTTTTGTCAATCCTAAAGATGCTAACAAAGTGTGCAAGCTCCAGCGATCCATCTATGGACTGGTGCAAGCATCTCGGAGTTGGAATATACGCTTTGATGAGTTGATCAAAGCATATAGTTTTATACAGACTTGAGGTGAAGCCTGTATTTACAAGAAAGTGAGTGGGAGCACTACAGTCTTTTTGATAAGTAATATGTAAATGACATATTGTGGATCGGAAATGATGTATAATTTTCTGGAAAAGCATAAAGGAGTGTTTGAAAGGAGTTTTTCAAAGAAAGACCTCGGTGAAGACGCTTACGTATTGGGCATCAAGATCTATAGAGATATATAAAGATGCTTGATAAGATTTTTCAATGAGTACATACCCTGACAAGATTTTGAAGTAGTTCAAAATGGAACAATCAAAGAAGGAGTTCTTTCCTGTGTTGCAAGGTGTAATGTTGAGTAAGACTCAAAACCCGACCATGGCAGAAAATGGAAAGAGAATGAAAGTCATTCCCTATGCCTCAGCAATAGGTTCTATAAAGTATGATATTTTGTGTACCATACCTATTGTGTACCTTGCCATAAGTTTGGCAAGGGGGTACGATAGTGATCCAGGAGTGGATCACTGGAAAGCGGTCAAAGTTATCCTTAGTTACCTAAGAGGACTAAGGAAATATTTCTCGGTTATGGATGTGAAAAAGAGTTACGTCGATGCAAGCTTTTACATCGATCCGGATGACTATGAGTCTCAATCTGGATACATATTGAAAGTGGGAGCAATTAGCTAGAGTAGCTCCATGCAGAGCATTCTACACATAGAAATTTGCAAAATACATACGGATCTGAATGTGGCAGACCCGTTGACTAAACCTCTCTCACAAGCAAAACATGATCACACCTTAGTACTCTTTGGATGTTAATCACATGGTGATGTGAACTAGATTACTGACTCTAGTAAACCCTTTCATAGTAGCATCATCATAAGAATCATTCATAGTAGAAGTAGCATCATCAATAACTTGTGACATATTAGGATTAATAGCATGTGGTGGTTTTGCAAGTTTACTCATAACAGAAGGTTAATCTAAAGCAGAACTGGATGGCAGTTTCTTACCTCCCCTCGTACTTGAGGGAAATATTCGGTTTAGGATCCTTCAGATTCTTCATAGTGATAAAATGATAATAATCCCAAGTGACTGAACAAATATAGCTATGCTCCCCGGCAACGGCGCCAGAAAAAGGTCTTGATAACCCACAAGTATAGGGGATCGCAACAGTTTTCGAGGGTAAGTATTTAACCCAAATTTATAGATTCGACACAAGGGGAGCCAAAGAATATTTGAAGGTATTAGCAGCTGAGTTGTCAATTCAACCACACCTGGAGATTAATTATCTGCAGCAAAGTGATCAGTAAAAGTAGTTTGATAGTTTTGATAATAGTGACAGACAGAACGGTAATAAAGAATAAAGGATAGCAGGAATTTGTAGCAAGTGTAACAGTGATGATAGCAATAGTAATGCAGCAAGATCAATAAGGATAAATTCGTAGGCATTGGATCGGTGACTTGTTGGATGATATTATCATGTGACAGTTATAACCTAGGGTGATACGGCACTAGCTTCAGTTCATCGATATAATGTAGGCATGTATTCCGTAAATAGTCATACGTGCTTTATTAAAAGAACTTGCATGACATCTTTTGTCCTACCCTTTCGTGGCAGCGGGGTCCATATTGGAAACTAAGGGATATTAAGGCCTCCTTTTAATAGAGAACCGGAACAAAGCATTAACACATAGTGAATAGATGAACTCCCCAAACTACGGTCATCACCGAAAGTGGGCCCGGTTGTTGTCACTCCGGGTTGTCGGATCATAACCGTAGTAGGTGACTATAACTTGCAAGATCGGATCTAAAACATGGATATAATGATGAATTCATAAACGGTTTAGATCTGAGTTCATGGTACCCGGGCCCAAAGTGGCAAGCATTAAGCATAGCAAAGTCATAGCAACATCAATCTAAGAACAGAGTGGATACTAGGGATCGGGCCCTAACAAAATAAACTCGATTACATGATGAATGTCATCCAACTCCTCACCGACCAGCGAGCCTACGAAGGAATTACTCACTCTCGGTGGGGAGCATCATGGAATTGGCGATGGAGATAGGTTGGTGATGACGAAGAACGAAGATCCCCCTCTCCGGAGCCCCAAACAGACTCCAGATCTGCCCTCCCGAGGAAGAACAGGGCTTGGCGGCGGCTCCGTCTCCTGGATCGTGATAATTCTTTCTCCCTGATTTTTTCTAGAATAATGTGATTTTTTATAGTATCAGTGGGGTCATCAGCGGGGCAACCAGGTGGGTACAACCCACCTGGGCGTGCCAGGAGAAGGGCGCGCGCCCTGGTGGGTTGTGCCCACCCAGGGGCCCCTCTCTAGTGGGTCTTGGCTCCAAAAATTCTTACTATTGCTATAAAAAATCCTCGCAAAGTTTCGTTCCATTTCGAGAATTTTTATTTCTGCACAAAAACAACACCATGGTAGTTCTGCTGAAAACAGCGTCAGTCTGGGGTTAGTTTCATCAAAATCATGCAAATTAGAGCCCAAAACAAGAGGAGAAGCGTGAGAAAAAGTAGATACGTTGGATACGTATCACCTTCCCGCTAAGGATTTCAGGGGAAGAGGACCAAGGCATGATATAAGGAGGGCAGGGTGCCATTGTAGTAAGGGGGAACACCAACCAAAGCTCCCAAACTTTGTACTCTCTCTCTCTCTCTCTCTCTTTCTCTCTCTCTCTCTCTCTCTCTCTCTCTCGCAATCCCAACCAAGTAGAAGTAGGGTTTTACACCGCAAGGTGGCCCGAACTTGGGTAACCGCCGTGGCGCCGATCTGTTTTCGCTAGCTCGCTCTAGCCATAGCCTTGTTGTGTTTAGTTGTTGGTAGGATGGAGTGGTAAGAAGGAGCTCACCCCACTGTTCGAACCTTTGGGTCACCGGAGCCCCGATTCCGACAGCGGCCACTTCTTTCTTGCGACGGCGGGACTCTCTTTTCTTTAGTGCTTTCTGCCTTTTCTGCTCCTTTTGTTCATATTTGGTTGCCTCTTGCTCGACCGCCCATTCGGTCATGACAGCTTCAAAGTCCGCCCACGTAGATGTGCGGCCGCAGGCGGCGATGACCTTGGTGCGGTGGGATGCCATCGCTTCCTTACCATTTAGTGTGCGGTCGCGGGCGGCGAGGAACTCGGTGCGGCGGGATGCCAACACTTCCTTACGAGTTAGTGTGTGGCACGGTGGCATGAACGACGCTTGGAGAGAGCTTTGGGGCGGAGAGGCCGACCAACCATACAATGCGGTGTTTTTTTAGAGCTCAAGGACAAACGACGAAGGAAATTTAGCTTCCGCTACAATCTTGGTCATTCATTATCGTACACGGTTCATCTTCGTTGCCTCTGGAAACCGTGTGCGCTCACCGTATTGTGTGTTGCATTCTGATTGGCCAGAACCCAAGCCACGCGGATCGCACGTGTTCACCGTAGGATGCATCGTGATTGAACGACAACCCACGTCCCTCTCAACACGCCCGTGCAACTGTAGCCGGGATTGCATGTATCTATGCTAAATGTCTAGAAAATGCACATAATCGCTTAAATATGGTAAATGAGCCCGGTAAAGTGCCAAATTTGAACATGGTGATCTGTAGGGTGTATGTTGA
The DNA here is from genome assembly GCA_021605145.1 of Aegilops bicornis. Classification (NCBI taxonomy): domain Eukaryota; kingdom Viridiplantae; phylum Streptophyta; class Magnoliopsida; order Poales; family Poaceae; genus Aegilops; species Aegilops bicornis. The sequence continues at coordinate 489,673,790 of CM038669.1, read as the reverse complement.
TCGTAGAAAAAAACTCAAGGACATAGGACGAAGGAAATTTGGATTCCCTTCAATCTTGGTGATTTCCCTCTGGAAACCAGAAAACTTCCTCGGTGATGGTTCGATTTATGAAGAGCATGCATGACGACATAAGCCAAACCTTCACAAATTTTTATCAGGGCATGGTGAGGACATACCATGGAACCATGTCAGGCGTCATGTGTTTCAAGCATTTCTTTATTTTTTCTATAGTTGAAAAACCAATAAATCACATGTTTGTAGTTGACTCTTGCGACACATATCCTTCAAACCTCTGCCCATTCCTAGTAAAAGGCATGAGAATTTACTAAATACCAGAAGCATGGTTTTCCATACCGTTTTTGTGCACGTTTTCATGCAACGATTGTTTGAATTTGAATTATCTGCATTAATGCCTAGAAAGGGCACATAATCACCTAAATATGGTAAATGAACCCGGAAAAGTGGCAAATTTGAACACGATAATCTGTAGGGTGTATGTTCATCCTAGAAAAAACTCAAGGACAAAGGACGAAGGAAATTTGGATCCCCCTTCAATCTTGGTGATTCCCCTCTCAAAACCACAAAACTTCCTTGGTGATGATTTGATTCATGAAGAGCACGCATGACTGCATAACCCAAACCTTCTCAAATTTTTACCAGGGCATGGTGAGGCCATACCATGGAACCATGCTAGGCATCATGTTTTTCAGGCATGTCTTTCATTTTTCTATAGTTGAAAAACCAATAAACGACATATTTGTGGTTGAGTCTTGCCACACATATCCTTGAAATCTCTGCCCATTCCTTGTAAAAGGCATGAGAATTTACTAAATACCACGAGCATGGTTTTCCAGACCATTTTTTTTGCACTTTTTCATGCACCGATTGTTTGAACTTGAATTATGTGCATTAATGCCTAGAAAATGCACATAATCTCTTAAATATGGTAAGTGAGCCCGGAAAAGTGCCAAATTTGAACATGGTGATCTGTAGGGTGTATGTTCATCATAGGAAAAAACTCAATGATAAAGGACTAAGGAAATTTGGATTCTCCTTCAATCTTGATGAGTTCCCTCTCGAAACCACGAAACTTTCTCGGTGATGGTTTGATTTATGAAGAGCATGCATGATGACATAAGCCAAACATTCTCAATTTTTTACCGGGGCATGGTGAGACCATACCATGGCACCATGCCAGGGGTCATGTTTTTCAAGCATGTCTTTCATTTTCTATAGTTGAAAAACTAATAAACAACATGTTTGTGGTTGACTCCGTCGAAATGTAAATAAAAGAGGCAGAAAAGGAGAGCGGAGCATAGCCACAGCCCATTCATCATCATCATCCTCCACAAACCCTAGCCGCCGCCATCTTCACCTCCATAGCCATCTCCACCACCATAGCCATCTCTCATCTAGTTCATACTTGTAATCCTGCATCGCACAAGGCATCTATTGTAAGACATATTGCAATCAATCAATCTCAGGATGTGTTCTTCAATGATTTCTTCTCGCGATCTGATCTCCATGTGTGAGTAGTCCGGTAAGGTATGGGGTGAGGCATAAGCTTTGCAGCCCCAGGTATTTGGTGAAGGGGTCAATGGGAGTCTTTCACACAAGTCTTGTATGTGTGAAATAAAATTGCATCATGAAGTATCTCTGGTCTTGTACCCGATCTACATGCCTGCAGGTATCCAGGATCATGAAGAGCGAGCACTGGTAAGGCTAGGAACAAGGGGACCATGAAGTGTTATACCGAACACCGGTGACAATAAGGTTTATTTGGGTAACATGGATCATATCCTTTGAGATTCATGAAGTGTAGTCATTGAACGCCAAAGCTTTTGTCTGATATTATTATCTTAATTATCGGGGCAACCCCGCGAGATGGATAGGGCCTTTAGTAGGACAACTGATTCTTGATGCAGGACTCGTGCAGGTGAGGATGTTATTTGGACACATCCCCCATTCCAAACTAAGCAAGCACCTCCTGAGGGGTGACTTCCCGAGCACAAACTAATATCATTTTTTGATCCCAACACTAGTACATGGTTGCAAGCATTAAGACCTTACCCCATACCTTCTTTTTATTGTAAGTGTTTGAGTTAATTTTTGCTTGTTGATCTGGTCAAAAGCTAGATTTGACACTTTAGCAAAGGCTTGCTAGAGACCATTGCTTCCATGGAATCTTCCTCTCGTGGGTTCGATAACCCAGGGTCACCTCTAGGGAAATAGGTGCGGGATACACTTTTTAGTTCCAAGACTGGGTAAAAAAAGGAGATATCAGGGGTCAGACTCGGTAGTAGGTTTCTTCAGCGAAGTCATATCAGCAAGGTCCGCGTGAGGTTAGCTGGGTTGTGGTGGGTGGGTGCTGCGTGACTCCTGCGTTTGCCGCTTCTCCTTCCCGCATAGCACGAGCAGCGTCGACAACCGCCTGTGCATCTGAAACAGCTGGCCGGGGTGGATTTTGCTGATGTTGCTGCTATTGGTGTGCAGCGCTGGAGACTGCCACAGACTCAGCTTGTCAGCTCCTGCTACGACTTGGGTGTAGGGTGGAGTGAAGCCGGTGCTGACAGTGAGAATAGTTTGCCTGTTAGGTGAACGAAATCTTCAACATATCAATGGCATTCATGTCCTCGATTTCAATCGTGGTATTCCCAGTAATCGGAATCGCGGCAAGATGCTGAGTCGCTGCAAGCACATTATCATCTGGGTTGGAATAATGACTCGCCGGGGTCTGGAAACGGCGAGAAGGAGTTGGACTGGCGATAGCCGGTGAGCCAGCTCATGTCAGCGCCGTTGAGCCGGATAATGTGGTTGAGCCGGCTGTGGTTGCACCTGAGCCACATTTGGGGGTGTGGTTTGGGTTAACAGCGGTATAACAGGCTCACTGGGTGTACCATTACCTGGCCTTGGAATAGGTGCGTCTTGCGATGTACTAAACAAACATGTAGGCTCGAAATCGGGTGGCAGCCGACTCTGGTGCCTCCTATGATGGACTACATCTGACCCATTCTGACGGAAACTTAGGTGTAGCACCTCCACTCTCAAGTGATCGACTTTGTCACGGATATATGCATGTACCTCCACCATGCGAGTATTTTCAGCATTGATGTCTTCCTGGATCTTGGCCATGTGGTCACGAAGTTTTGTCACCTTTATGCTATGCTCGCCAGGTTCTCTGCCATCACCGGAGCAGCCAAGAAGGCTCCTAAGGTAGTCATCAATTTTGCCAGAGCTTGAGCTGGCGTCTAGCTTGAGCTGTCCTGATCTGGAGCTGGCACCGAGGTGCGAGTCCCTACCACAACATCAGCCATTGTGGAATCTAGAGCCGCCGCAGTCCCAACCGAGATTAAGTTTCCTGCCATGTAGAAGGCTGCTCGAAGTGGCGGCTCAAAGGCATCCAAACCAATCTCGTCGTTGGAGGTGTCCCCAAATTTGTCGTAAAAAAGCGGGAGAATCAAATCAGTTTCACCAACCAAGGACTTGCCATCGGAGTAGATGAGAGTGTCCCCGCGAGATCGACTCCCTGAGTGAAGCCTATGAAGAAGTGAGCCCGACCGGCTTGGGCCCAACCGGGTCTAGCACGTTGAGCCGACTCAACGATGTTGGTGAAATATGTCTGGCACATGGCCAGATTCACCAGTCATGCCAATGAAAATGTGGATCTTGTCAAAGGGGACTCGGTACCCATACTCGATTGAGTCAGCCCCGCAGCCTGATGCGGCTTGAAGCTACGTCGGTATTTCCCCAAAGAGAAAGGGATGATGCAGCACATCGACGGTAGGTATTTCTCTCAGTGATGAGACCAAGGTTATCGAACCAGTAGGAGAACCAAGCAACACAAAGTAAGCAGCCCCTGCACACAAATAACAAATACTCGCAACTCGACATGTAAAAGGGTTTGTCAATCCCTTTTGGGTAGTGGCGCCCCAAGATAGGCAAACAGACGTGAAATTAATTGTAGTAGCATTGGCACGCGTCGGTCCTAAACAAACGGTTTTTAACCCCTTTTCGCAACGGCATTTGGAACCGTCGCCAAGTGAGTGTGGGCGATAGGGGGGTCCTTCCCACACGACCCAGAAACCGTCGGGGATAGGGCCCCTACAGTACTCCTACTCGTTTCTGCTTGCATTGCCATGGCAGTCGGTATTCTGTGGTGCTACGTTTATGATGCGTGGCCCATCACAAACGGTTCACTATTATAGAGCATGCATGATGCGCGGCCCATCACAAACGGTTCACCATTAAGAAGATTAGCAAATCGTCGTACGAGTGTCGGACAGGATTACGAAACGTCGGACCATCGTAACATCATCGTACACGACAACTATCGCACACGCTATCCTGTGGTGCAACATTTACGATGCATACTTAATCAGTAACAGTTCATGGTTGCGAAGCGTGTACGATAAGGGAGCTAACACATACGTTTAGTTTGCCCGCACCGTTTGTGATATTGTATAACATCGCACACGGTTTGCAAATGGCAACTGTGTGAATGCTTGCACACGTTTCCTCTCTATGAACCATCTCGGATTATGGTGCATATCACAAACATTTGTGTTTTACCAACCGTGTGTGCCGTAACAACCTGGAGAGCGTAATTTCACCCTAATTTAATTGCTGCTTTTCCAAATTGTACCGGATTTGGATTTGGATTTGAATTTGAATGTATGCTACAGCTTTATTCATATCCATCAGGTTCAAACAACCAATGCATTGTTTGATTCATAGGTACATATGTTCAAGAATTACATAAGAACCAAATAAAGAATGATGAACCATAGTTGTATACTTGTACTATTAAAGACGGTAAAGAAAGAGGCAAAATATTTTCTGATTGCTGAACAAGGTGAAGCGTAATGCCCATATTGTGCCCTCCTCCATGCAGAAGGCACACACGACTCTAGTCCAACCCCTTGTGATGGCCGACCGCCCATCCTTCACGGTCTTCATGAAAACATCTAGATAATCATCGTGTTCTGGTAGAAATACTTTAACCTTTGCATGCCCACCAATCATGTAGTTTGAGAGGTAATCTTGAGTAAACTGCTTTGGCAACCACTGCAAAGGAAAAGATTCAGACATTGTCATCTAACACAACTCATTATGGGCAGTAAAAAGAAGGCTGCAGAGTTCTTACTTACCATCCTATAGTTCGCTGTTGTCTTGGATAAAGTGTAAACAAATAGTTTAATTGCCACCTTTGGATCCATTTTTACTAACAATCTTTATCAGCTTCCTCACTTGATGCTGGTTCATCAGTATCTCATTGCCCCATACGCAGAAAGGGTCGAAGCACGGATCTTTACCAATGACATATGTACCTAAAAGCACCAAGTTAATATTAGAAGCTAAACAACAATTGCAGAACGATTTAGTACAACACTCTTTTATGTCTATATACATCCGTATGTGGTAGTCCATATGAAATCTCTAAAAAGACAAATATTTAGGAACAGAGGGAGTATCTTATAACATCCAATATACTCACATATTAGATGAATTAACATCTTATATTATGGGCCGGAAGGATTTTAGTGCATTATTACAAATTATCGGCTGATTAACTGCTGTTGTATCCATGGTTACAGTTAGTTTGAGCTAGTTCAGGCTCAAATAGCCCTAAAGTATATCTAAATATGAGGCCTAGTTTGAGCTAGTTGCATCTGTAATCCACCCAAAAAACCTATCCAACCCAAGAGGTCCTAATTGGAGCTAGTTTTCCTAGTGCATTTATTGTCAATCTAACCCCGCCATCCAAAAAACTCTCTGGATGGAGTTAGTTCAGAGTTACTAATGAGCTAGAAACTAACTCTATCGTCTAGCTAAGTTGAGTATCCAAATAGGGTTGTGTTGTTGTTGTTGCTGCTGCTCTTCTACGTATATCTAGACATCATTAGAACATTAATGTAACACTCTTCCTTGTTGCTATGTAGCCTAGGATTGCATATTTAGACATTAAGTACAGTGCATGTTGCTATGTAGCCTCAGATATATTACATATGGCCCTAGTTAACCTAACAAAAAATGGGTTGCAGATATATTCAGTTAAAAGTACGATTCACCGATTAGTCCCTTATCAGCCACCGGCCTATATGGTACCAGCTACCGATATCCTGAACAGTGAGCAGATATAAGCCATGGGAACCTCGATGGAAACCAGCAGTCGTTCCCAAAATTGTCCCGTGTATGTAAATCGAGAAGCATCTTAAGCACAACATCAACCAAAATTATACATGGCAGACAAAATAATCTCCAAAAGATAGCTTCAGTGTGCAGGTTTAAGCACGCTAGTACAACAAAACAAGTGGAAAGGTGTGCTAACTGCAACAGGCCTAACATTTAACAACAAGCAAACATAGTCATTCAAACTGGTATTGTGTCGGTCTAAGTACACTGGTTATTGTTAAATAAAAATGGAAAGGCGTGTTACCTACAAGATACATCAACCAAATGTATTGTTGAAACTGGTACTGCTGAAATTGAACTGCACAGTTCATACTTGCATATATAGAACATCACGTTGTGAATAACTGGAATAAGCAAGGCATACTACGAACAACCAAAGATAGCATTTGAAACTGGACATATGCTAACTACAAACAACCAAACAATCAAAAAACTTCAAAAGAGGCATATGCTAGCTATAACAGGCTTAACAACAAGCAAATATATGCATTCCTATCGGTATGTTTAAAACTGGACTGATGAAATGTACTGCACAGTAAATAATTGCACGTATAGAGCATCACATTGTGGACAACTGAAATAAACAAGGCATACTGCAAACAAATAGATATAGCAATTAAAAATGGACATATTCTCACTACACTACAAGAGGGACTCGACAAAACAAATCATGGGTTTCCCCCTGTGAAGAGGCACGACAAAACAAATCATGGGTTTCCTCACTTGTCACAGATGGGCTCGTTCCCGTGGGAAGAGCACGAACCCTGGATGTGCTCCATGTTGTCGCAGATGGGCTCCTTCCCCTGGGAAGAGCACGGCTGTAGGGTGCCCTCCCTGATGTCGCAGACGGGCACTTTCCCCTTGGAAGAGCTGGAGAGGGTGCCCTCCTCGTGGTCGCCGTCGATGAGGTCTTACTTGGAAGCTGTGGATCCCAAGCTAGCGTCGCATAATGTGTCCTTCAGAAATGACAAAAGGGGCTTGATGGGGATGTAGAATGGCAAATTGTTGACAGCGAGCCAGAGGAGATCAACGGCAGGGCCATGGATGAGATCGACAGCAGTTGAACCCGGGGGGTTGGGGGTGGGCCACTTAACCTGTGACACAGCCTACCTCAGGCCATCGCTGTCGACGACCTCGATGTCGTAGCCGGTGGCCGAGACATGCCCGCATACTCTAGCCCGCTGCTTGAGTGCCTGCCGCTAGTAATGGTCGTCAGCTTCCTCAGCGACGTCGGGCGAAGAGACCGCTATACACCTCTTTTGGGAAGTCGCTCCTCGAGATCCACGGGAAGCGTAGCCGGGCTTAGGCTACGACGCTCTGGAGTGGGTGATGGGGATGGGGATCTGTGGGAAAGGGGGCATTTGGCAGGCGTCATCTAAGAAACTCAGGGTGGCCTGGGTATGGAGATCGGTGGGTAAGCTGCACAGGCAAACCAGCAGATGTTGACAATGGAGGCCTTGCGACGGCGGTGACCTTGCTAGGGTTTCGAGCAAGGGTGGGTGTGTGTGTGCGCGCACGCCCAAGGAGGTTTCGTGTGTGTGTGTGTGTGTGTGTGTGTGTGTGTGTGTGTGTGGAAGGGGGGCACAGGGTGTTTGAGGAAATGACACGGGTACTGAAAATTTTACTACGCGGGAGTCAAACGCGGGATTGAAATGCTGGGCTATTGAAAATTTTGATGATAGTGCATCGCACACGGTCCGGAGATAACAACCGTGTGTTCTGAAACAGAAAAACCCTCGAGGCGGGCAGATATTTTCTAGGGATGCAAAGGGATTGGGAACAAGAACCATCGCACACGGTCCGGAGATAACAACCGTGTGTTATGAAACAGAAAAACCCTCGAGGCGGGCAGATATTTTTGAGAGGGGGAGCCTCGTGGAGCCCAATGTACTGTGCGGATGTGTGCGTAACAGGTGCACCGGCGTGGCACATGGTTAGTTTGAGTGAACCGTGTCTTTTGTGTCATCTGACTTATCTAATGTTCATAAATTTGGCGAAAAATGATGCGGGAGAGGGTCAGAACACGAACACACTTGCGTGTGGACCAAATTTAGGTATCAAAAGGGTGGTTTGATTTTCAAATACCAAATGCAACTTCGATGTGGCACCTCTCTTGCAAAGCGCACTGTATTGCTTGCCCCTACCCCCTCGTGTCGACACGAAGAGAATCCTAAGCTATGAATGCATGCCCCTCCCCCCAACCGAGGTTCACCTAGCAAAGTGCAAAGTAGCTAGCAGCCACCGTCCTCCCTTGTGTCGGCACAAAGGGAATCCTAAGCTACGAATGCATGCCCCCCAACATAGGTTCATTCACCTAACAAAGTGCGAAGTAGCTAGCAGCCCCTCCCCCTCCCTCATGTCGGCGCGAAGGGAATCCTAAGCTATGAATGCATGCCCCCCCAACCGAGGTTCACCCTAGCAAAGTGCTTGAAGCTAGCAGCCCCTCCCGATGTCGGCATGAAGGGAATCGTAAGCTATGAATGCATGCCCCCAACCGAGGTTCACCGTAGCAAAGTGCAAAGTAGCTAGCAGCCCCTCCTCCTGTCGGGCACGAAGGGAATCCTAATCTATGAATGCATGCCCCCAACCGAGGTTCACCTAGCAAAGTGTGAAGTAGCTAGCAGCCCTCCCTCGTGTCGGCACAAAGGGATTCCTAAGCTATGAATGCATGCCCCCCTCCCAACCGAGGTTGACCTAGCAAAGTGCAAAGTAGCTAGCAGCCACCCTCCCTCGTGTCAGCACAAAAGGAATCCTAAGCTATGAATGCATGCCCTCCCCCTCAACCGAGGTTCACCCTAGCAAAGTGCGAAGTAGCTAGCAGCCACCCCTCCCTCGTGTCGGCACGAAGGGAATCCTAAGCACGAAGGGAATCCTAAGCTATGAATGCATGCCCCCCCTCCGACTGAGGTTCACCTAGCAAAGTGCGAAGTAGCTAGCAACCCCCCCTCGTGTCGGCACGAAGGGAATCCTAAGCTATGAATGCATGCCCCCTCCCCCCCAACCGAGGTTCACCTAGCAAAGTGCAAAGTAGCTAGCAGCCCCCCACCCCCCCTCGTGTCGCCATGAAGGGAATCCTAAGCTATGAATGCATGCCCCCCCAACCAAGGTTCACCTAGCAAAGTGCGAAGTAGCAACCCCCCTCCACACACACACACTTTCAGTCGGCCGGGCTAGTGAGGCATATATCTCACCAAGATGGATCCTAAAACGGACCAAGAATAATCCACCTTGGTCATACAACCTCTCTCTTGTTGTTGGTCAAAGTGATGGCCGTCCATGCGACCCCGGAGATGGCTAGCTCGCCAATAATCACGGAAGTAGCTAGTCCCTGAAGACAACCACTGCATGCGTGTGGCCCAAACATATGTATGGAGATGTGTGTTTTTGAGTAACACTGGAACAACTTTGATGTGTCACCGTGATTTCGAACTAGAAATCCCCAGAATGAGTGAGGATTAGGTTGACGATGCATATGTATGTTACACCACACTTCAAGCCAACGACGGGGATTCATGCATGCATGCGTGCATAGTATATGCGCTCAAACTTAATTAGGTCTGAATCTCACCATGACCTATACTACGATAACACGAACCAAATGAAGAATCCGCCATGGTAACCTATCTTGTTGTTGGTCAGGTGATCATGGATGTCCACGCGGGCCCACGAATATATAGGCTTGTCGCCGATAACCACGCGAGGGAGTGTACCGTTCGAAGGCAACCACTACATGCATATGTATGGAGGTGGTGCGTGCATGCATGTTTGAATACACAACATTGATGTGGCACGTCTGTCAAAAATCGTACACTAGCTCCCCACACAGAGCGAGATCGGTTCATGATGTGTCGTTGTACTAGCCACTTCGACTCGATGGGAGGGATTCATGCGTACACATGCAGGTGTGAGTGCTCAAGCTGTATCATGCATGTCATCCCAGAGCAAAAATAATAATCCCCTCCTAAGTCAAATTAACCTCTCTTGTTGTCAGGAAAAAAGTAGTGATGGACCAAGCGGGCCCACAAATGGAAAGCATCGATATCGCTGATAACCGCTGAAGTGCGTGCGAGAGGACAACCACCATCGCTTTGCATGTGGGCCAAACATATATATGTTGAATATCCAAAATGTACAACTTTCATGTGCCACATGCCTCAAAAACCGTAAACCATGCACCCACACAGAGCGAGGTTCATATCAAGCATACTACATATGATGGTCCCCTTCCCCCCTCTTCGCCGCATACTATATGCTCTTGCTGTAATATATGTACAACCCAAAAGAATCCTCATCGATGGTGAAATTAATTAACTTCTCCCGATGTAGGTCAAAGTGATGCATGCATGCATCGATGATGGCCTCGTGGGCCCACAGATGGAAGCGTCACACATGAGTGTCCTAGCTAGAATATGCATGTGGCCCAAAAAGGTGTTGTGTGATGTTTGAATAACCAATTTCACAATTTTGATGTGGCACACTTTAGAGTTTAGAATTAATTATCGCACTCGAGTGTCCATAATAATATGCCTATTGTCATGGAACACTTTTATGACATCACTAGTATGACTATCTTGATTCAGTAATAAAATCATCTTAGATGTACATGCATGACAGATAACATGACCTACCGTGACAAACACGTATCATCACGGAAGTGTTGTTTTTTTGGTAGTGAAAGATGGAGTAGAGTATTATCTCTTCAAAAGAGTCCGAACTTGGGTAAACACCATGTCTCCTGTTACCATTGTGCTAAGGCTTCCTAATCAGGACCACCTAACCGAGATCTCTCGGATTTAACTCTGACAGGAAGTTGTTCTTAGGTGCGCCGAGTGAGGGAAAAGTGCGCAGGGAAGACTAAAGTTGGTATATATGTGGGGTCAGTCTAGATCCCAAATAAACGGCCAAGAACCGGTGGGTGTATCAATGGGATTGGCTGGGGCATGGCGTTACACTCCCATTTATGGTTTACTATTTTAATTTAGAACTGGTTAGCGCCATGAAACTAATTGTTTGTAGTTCGGCTCTCGTAGTTGCATTTGACGCATGTGGACTTTCCTTCTCGTCATAATTTACTTTATGGGTACAAAATCGTTCTATCTTCACTGAATTCCACATACACAATAATACATTCAATGACTATGACGTTGGCACATGAACTTTGCAGCTTGCCATGCATGGTGATGTCCATCAACAGATGCAGGAAGTTTGACGTAGAGTCTACCGAAGATTGGATGAACAAGAATACTGTCAGAGCTAGAGACAAAAATCTTGGAGGGGTGTGGAAATGATAAAATTTGCAGATCTTAGAGGGCCAAACCCTAGGTTTCCATCTAAGCCCTACATTTTTTCACCTTTATCTTTCCAAGACTAAGGGCAGTGCCCCCCCAATGCACACACAAACGAAATGCACATAGCTCTCCCGCTAGACAATAGAGACAACCGACTTTTGGAGGCACATATTGCTAATTGTCGAGTAATATCATGATTTACCACTACTCACAAACAAATGCAGAAGCAGTGATACTTAGTGATTTTGTAATTTTGCTCATTATTTTCCCTTAGAACATCAAGACTGGTTAGTGTAGACTTGATCTCCTAGCCATGTTTTCTATAGTTCACTCACGACAGTTTGAGCTCATGCATTTTCACAATGCTTCCCATTGTTCCGGATGGCATACTTTTGTCCTCTAGGCGGCTATTTACGTCAGTTTTCAATGGATTGTCCATGCATCATCTGAAATGGTTGGTATTGGCCGGGGCGGGTGGCAAACGATAAAATTTACGGATCTTACATGGCCTAACCCTCGGTAATTTTTTTTCTCACGTTCACACATCTTCCCAAGGCTGGGGGGCAGTGCCCCCCCATACACACAAACAAATGCTGGGCAGTGATGCTTACTAATTTTGTAATTTGGCTGATCATTTTCCCTTACAACATCAAGAGTGGTTAGTGTAGACTTTGAAATAATGCATTTTTTAGCTTCGCTATCAACCACCAAATGCTATTACAATAAATGATTCGCTTGATTCTTGACAGTGGAATGTCATAGCACATTATGTTGGATTTCGGGTTCTGGCAGACCCTCTAGGTTCGAACAATGGGGTGCGCGCGGAGATCTTGCCCTCTACCTACCCGCACCTTACCGCCTCGCTAGGATCTAAACTATGAAAGGAACAACACAAGAGACACAAGGTTTATACTAGTTCGGGCCACCATTGTGGTGTAATACCCTACTCTAGTTTGTGGTGTGGTGGATTGCCTCTTGGGCTGATGATGAATAATACAAGGAAGAACAGCCTCGCGAGGGTCTGTTCTTGGCTGGTGCGATGAACTGCTAGGGGGAGTTCAGTCGCTCTCTCTCTCTCTCTCTATGCGATCTCCAAGATTTCTTGATGCCTCTACCCTGTGGGTGGCTAGTCCTATTTATAGGCAAAGGCCCTGGGCCTCTTCCCAAATATTGAGCGGGAAGGGCGCCAACAATTGGCCATTTGAAGGGGAACATCTAGTACACTTATCCTGACTAAAGTTGGTCCTCGCCTGTCAAAGGCTCTGGTGGTGATGCCGGCTTGGGCTCCACGATGACTTCCTTCCTGCCGTTGCAACGGTCTTGGTCTTGTTGCACCGAAATGGATGCCTTTGCTTGATACTCTTGCCAGTGCTTGCCCCCTTTGCACCAAAGAGGAAAGGAGGACACTGCGTGGGCTGGCACCCGCCTGGCGCCCTTGGTCGTCATGGCTTGCGTCATGGGCACCTCGTGAGGTACCCCACCTTGATCTCTCCGCCTCCTTGCGAGCCAACCTGACGAGGCCGTGCCTGAGGAGGCTTCACTGTCAGTCCGCCTCATGAGGCTTGGCCCCTCGCGAGGGTCTTGAGCTTGTCTTGATGAAGATGGGTCGTCTTTGGGCCACCCCTTGAGCCACGCCGCAGCTGCAGGCAAGTCTGGGTACCCCCGTTCCCAGAACACCGACAGTAGCCCCCGGGCCCAAGGCGCGCCCGGACTTGGCTGAGCAGAGCAGCGAAGGGGCAAGTGCGAAGTGCCGCGGGCCCTAATATCCTGCGGCCTTGGGCGCCGCGTGGCGGTCGATTGGACGTGGGCGGCTCCGCTCCCCCACGACGCCTCGGCAACTGCACGAATTGACAAGTCCCTGCATGCAAAGCGGGTCATGATTACATGTGATCGTGGAGGCCGGCGGTTGGCCTCCTCTGGTGTCAGGACCCCGATTCCAAATCACATCGACCTAGCCGGTAACACCTCATATCACTTTGCGGCCTCACGCACGGTATTCCCACGGGTGTCGCCTTACCATGGCCCGGGACCGTTTGCGTCTTTTGGCTCACGTATATGACAGTGTCACTAGCATCCACATGATAAAGAACCCGGGCCGACATGGCTAGTCATGAACCCAAAGCGGCGCTAACCTATGGGGACAGGCATACATGAATTACATCGAGCATGTCGGTCATCAACGTATAAATTCGGGCTGTAGCACTGGGCTAACAGGACTCCGGTATCCCGGGCTGTAGCAGGCTAGGCAGGACTCGGAATAACACCGCGTGACATTTCCCCGAAGGGACAGACATCGGAACGAAGTGAAACACATGCCGGCCAGTCAAGTGTCCAAGCAGTAGTGCTGGGCTAGCAGGACTCCGGTGAACCGGGCTGTAGCGGACTACTATCGCTCAAAAACACGAGATTACATTTCCCCATATGAGAGGCTGCCAAGGATAAACAACTAGTTTGTCGGATCCCACACATACCAAGCATTTCAAACATACACACAATATGCTCAATATGTGTAAGTACAACATGGCATCACAACATAACTCTCTACGACTCAAATATTTATTCATTAGGCTCCGAGGAGCGAGATATTACAAACATGGGTCTCATGACCCAACACTCGTGAGCATACAAGTCAAAGCACAAAGTGAAGCTAAACATGTCTCGAGTACGTATAACTGTAAATGAAAAGGGCTGAGAAGCCCGACTATCTACCAGATCTGCCGAGGGCACAAGATCGTAAATGAGGTAACAAGCTAAACGTCAAGTCCAAGCGGAACTACTAGTGAGACCGACGTCTCTGCAAAACATAAAATAAGCAAACGTGAGTACAATTGTACTCAGCAAGACTTACATCAGAACTAACTACATATGCATCATTATCAAAAAGGGGTGGTGGAGTTTAACTGCAGCAAGCCAGCTTTGACTCGGTGGCTATCCTGAACTACGACTGCAAGTAACTCTTTTGAGGTGGCGCACACGAGTCCACGTATTCACCATATCAATACACCACTGTGGACCCGCTCCGCCCCCCTACGAGAACGCCATCCATAGCACTCACGCTTATCTCGCGCATTTTAGAGTATCCACTTTCACTTGTCTATGAACCGATATAGGCAACCTGTAAGTCCTTCTCCGTGGACACGGCTATTCGAATAGATCATATTAACCTGCAGGGTGTACCTCTTCACACACGCTCACCACTTACCGCCGTTTACACGACATGTACTCGGCAACCTTCAAGCGGAAGCCCAACGTGGGTGTCGGCCACAGCCTACCTAAACACACAAGTCCCAAGTCCAGGTTTATCGCCTATTCGGGTTCCATCCGCAGGAGTCCGCCGAGGTTTCCCATACAGCCCCGAACGATGTGTGCAGGGTTCCCGAGATACCAAACGGGCACTTTCGTCAGACACCCCAGTGCCTACCGCAACACAACCCACCCCTAAGGTCAGCTATGCGGCCCCAAAGATACTACAAACACCGTAAACTACTTGCAACTCCCGGACAGAGAACAAGGGTGGTTAAGAAGCCGAGAGGGTCCATTGGTTTTGGGCCCAATGCGTGGTAGTAACTGTTTCATGGATCACAAACACATAACTCAGTTCCTGAGGACGGCTGCAATGAGACAACCCACCATGTACTCCTACATGGCCTCTCACCGCTACCTTTACCAAATCATGTTCACACACTTAGCTCACACACAGTAGGACATGTTCACACACCTCCGATTCATTCCCGATGAATCAGACCTGACTCAACTCTAAGCAGTAGCAGGCATGACAAACAAGCATGAATGAGTAGGCACAACATGGCTCAAGCAACTCCTACTCATGCTAGTGGGTTTCATCTAATTCTTGTGGAATGACAAGGTCATCACGAGAGGATAAAGGGGTTCAGCTACATGACAAGTAACACATGAGTCATTGTTGTCCTAATGCAGTAAAATAGAGCAGGAGCGAGAGTGGGATTATATCGGAATGAACAAGGGGTTTTGCTTGCACGATGGAGTGGTGGTAGGATACCGCCTTGAGACAGATATTCGGGGTTATCCTCGGAGGCAGAACCTATCACGAAAGACATACCGAAAATGAACACACATGGCAATATGCAACAATATGATGCATGCTATGACATGGCAATATGGATGTGTGTTGGCCTAATGCAAGCTGAAACAAAAAGGGATGAACTCATTTGAATCAAAGATTCAAATGCTAGCTCATTTAAAATAGCCCTAAAGGTGCAATATCTTATTCTTCTTAAACAGCAAGGTTAACTTGTCTTATCATGCATGAAACCTGTACCAATGGATAGAATTGATTTTTCTGATCATTTTTTATATATAACTTATTTCATTCTGAGCTACGGTTGAATTTATATGATTTTTAGAAGTTTGGGGTATTTTCTGAAATTTCCTGAGTTATAATAAATCCAAAAAATCAATTATCACATCGACCGACGTCGATGTGACGTCGATGGTCAACGGAACATGGTGCAGGTCAAACTGACGATTGGGTCCCAGCGTGTCGAGATAATTAGCTTAACTAAAATTAATTAAAACTAATCCTAAATAGTTAACAGTATCGGGCCCCACCTCATTGACTCAGCAGAGTCAACCAGGCCCACCCGTGGTCAAAGTCAAAGTCGGCTGCGGCGTCTAGCCGCCAGCGAGCCAACAGCCGGGCGAGTGGTTTTGGCCACTCCGGCGACCAAATGGGCCGCGGAGGGCATCTAGGTGGAGCTGGGGACGAGCCGAAGCTCTTGGTGGGGTTAGCTGGGGTCGGGGTGGCCGGAATCGGCGCCGGCGACGACCTAGGTGGCCGCCGGAGTACGGCCGAAGGCGAACTCAAGGCTAGGGGGTCGGTGAGGTGAGGGGAGTGTTTGTTTAGACGCTACGGAGTGTGGTGAGTGCGATGGACACCAAGAGGTGGCCGGAGGGTGACCGGGAGCACGTCGGCGACGAGCTCATGGCGGCGGGTGTGTGATCTTCATGTGGTTGCTACACAGCTCGAGAGCGCGAGAGGAAGGGAAGGGAGATGGTTAAGCTCACAGGAACTCGGACGAAACACTTGGTGCGGCGGGGACGGACCGGGCGACGACGGCGTTGAAAGGGATCTCCATGACGGCGAACTCGGGCGAGTCGGTCACGGTGGCCTCGGTTCACTTGAGCATGCGTGGCTCGGCTAGATCGGGGTAGAGGAGGGTGACGGAGCTCCTAGACACGGCGAGGAGGGGTGCGGACGGCGGGGAGCGCGGTTACAGCGATGGTGCGGCGGCGGTGGCGTCGGCCATGGGGGGAGCGCGAGAGAGAGGAGTCGGGGAGGAGAGGAGGTGTCCGAGGGGTTCGGGGGGGAGAGGGAGAGCAAACCACGTCGGCAGCTGGGCGAGGGGACCGGCGAGGCGGCGACCAGGTGCGTGGCACCCATGCGGTGCTCGCCGCCGAGCACTGCTGCTCGCTGGCCGAGCCAAGCAGCTCACTCATGCTGTGGCTTGGCTGGGCCGGCAGGTGGGCCGGGTAGGTGGCGCCAGGTAAGTTTCTAAACTATTTTTCTTTTTCTATTATTTTGCAACTTTGTGGAGTTTTAAAAAAATACCAAAACAGTTTCAAAAATCACCAAACTGCTCCTGGTCCATTGTTGGAATATTTCCAACATGAAACATTTTGGTTTGGCAATATTTGGGCATTTGAAGTATTTTATATAATTTGAAATGCTCAACCTCAAATACTTATGATTTAATTCAAAGACCTTTGGATGTCCTAGAAAATGGTGCACCACTTTTGGCGAGGCTCAACCAAAGCAAAGATGATGAGCATTTTTGAAGGGCATTTCAGTTCATTGAAATAATTTTTAGTAAACCCTAGTTGAATTAAGAGGGGTTCTGGGGTTTTCTGTCTTCCCATTTCAAATTCAAATGAAATTTAAACATGATGCACACACTAATGCATGGTCTAACTGGATGTGACAACTCACCCCCACTAAACAAGAATCTCGCCCCGAGATTCAAGACGTGAGGTAAGAGGAAAAGGGAAGTCACAGAACTATCACAATCTTCATGATCCATTTGCCCTTCTCGAAAATGTTGATTCATTCCATCATCTTGGTCTTGACGTCTTTGCTTTTGAGATCTTCACTTGACACGACAACAGAAAGAAAGGGGGAAACCCTACCGGATTTAATCTTCTTGAAGATCGAGCAATTCAAGATCAGTTCATGGAGTGACGTAAGAACAATTCTTGAGTTGAGACACAAAACACACATCGAGAGGGATGGAAGAACAAACGACGGGGTTTGATTGGTGGGCAACAATTCCACGCTTAGAAAGGGGGTGGAGGGTGTCAAGGTGGCGAGGAAATATTTACCAAGAACCCGTAACGGGGCACCTTGGAAAAAAATGACTCGAAGAACTGCTCCCTTAAGTGGCAAAAAAATTACTTTTGATACAAAGATCATCGAAACTCTTTATACCAGCCTACGGCAATCACAAACGATCGTTTGGTGGAGTGCAAAGGAGTGGCATACCCAGACTAGAATGGATGATGTGGACTACCTTGTTGAAGACAACGCAATGGATGATTTTGCTTATCATCGGAGGTGGAGGGAAGCAATGGTAGGACCACTTTTGAGGATGATCTTGAACAGAAATTACTAAGAAGGCAGCCCATAGTGAAATGGCATAAGGACGGTGCAAGCTGGGAACGAAATGCAACTGTTGGAATGTTCCAACCAATATATCTGCCTAAGATTCAGATCTGGTTGGTGTTAGGATATTCCAGACTCATCGAGTCTAGAAAGAAAAATGAAAGTTTGCAACACAAATCGACGGGAAGATGTTGCGAGATTCTCAGGAATGAACTACGATAGCAAGCTCCAAAACATGAGCTGGTTCTGCTACTAACATGTGAACACGCTGTCCCCGACAAGCATGGCCACGTAGTAGTCTTATATCAAACACTACCAAGTTCAGGTGGGGAACCATCATCGAGGATAACGAAGTCCTTACATAAGTCCGGATTAGCTCTTAGGAAGGAACTTCTTCTCCTTGAACAAATCAAATCAGTACCAACGATGCTCGTAATGTTGTCTTACTCGTGGTTGATCCCTCGAGCATACACCATTACATCTTTGGTCTGACCAATACTATCACCGTGTTCACATGATGGTGGAAGTCCAGTGATATGGAAATTCCGATGAGTTGTTGTTGAGCCCATCAGCAGCATGTTGTCTCCCCCATGAGTCATGTTGAACATCAACCTAGTGTTGAAAACTTTGTAAGCAATGCCTTCGTGTTCCGTTCATGAAGCTTATGCTTGGATGGAAGAAGTGACTTCCTCGAATTCATGTGCTTTAGGTGTAAGTTGCCGCCATGAATTTGAGAAAGGTTTGTTTTGCTTCCTCTGGAACCACCCCAAGTCAGTCCTGCATGTGCGAAGTATTCTATGGTGTGATAGACTGATCATCTTCATTCCATATTGATACCAACGCTGTCAGGACCCCGATTCCAAATCACATCGACCTAGCCGGTAACACCTCATATCACTTTGCGGCCTCACGCACGGTATTCCCACGGGTGTCGCCTTACCATGGCCCGGGACCGTTTGCGTCTTTTGGCTCACGAATATGACAGTGTCGCTAGCATCCACATGATAAAGACCCCGGGCCGACATGGCTAGTCATGAACCCAAAGCGGCGCTTAACCTATGGGGACAGGCATACATGAATCACATCGAGCATGTCGGTCATCAGCGTATAAATTAGGCTGTAGCACTTTGGGCTATGAGGACTCCGGTATCCCGGGCTGTAGCAGGCTAGGCAGGACTCCGAATAACACCGCGTGACATTTCCCGAAGGGACAGACATATAGGAACGAAGTGAAACACATGTGGCAGATCAAGTGTCCAAGCAGTAGTCTTTGGGCTAGCAGGACTCCGGTGAACCGGCTGTAGCGGACTACTATCGCTCGTAAACACGAGATTACATTTCCCCATATGAGAGGCTGCCAAGGATAAACAACTAGTTTGTCGGATCCCACACATACCAAGCATTTCAAACATACACACAATATGCTCAATATGTGTAAGTACAACATGGCATCACAACATAACTCTACGACTCAAATATTTATTCATTAGGCTCCGAGGAGCGAGATATTACAAACATGGGTCTCATGACCCAACACTCAGAGCATACAAGTCAAAGCACAGGCGGAAGCTAAACATGTCTGAGTACAGACAACTGTAAATGAAAAGGGCTGAGAAGCCTGACTATCTACCAGATCCTGCCGAGGGCACAAGATCGTAGCTGAGGTAACAAGCTAAACGTCGAAGTCCAAGCGGAACTACTAGTGAGACTGACGTCTCTCTGCAAAACATAAAATAAGCAAACGTGAGTACAATTGTACTCAGCAAGACTTACATCAGAGCTAACTACATATGCATCATTATCAAAAGGGGGTGGTGGAGTTTAACTGCAGCAAGCCAGCTTTGACTCGGTGGCTATCCTGAACTACGACTGCAAGCAACTCTTTTGAGGTGGCGCACACGAGTCCACATATTCACCATATCAATACACCACTGTGGACCCGCTCCCGCCCCCCTACGAGAACGCCATCCATAGCACTCACGCTTATCTCGCACATTTTAGAGTATCCACTTTCACTTGTCTATGAACTGATATAGGCAACCCAGAAGTCCTTCTCCGTGGACACGGCTATTCGAATAGATCATATTAACCCTGCAGGGGTGTACCTCTTCACACACGCTCTCACCACTTACCGCCGTTTACACGACATGTACTCGGCAACCTTCAAGCGGAAGCCCAACGTGGGTGTCGGCCACAGCCTACCTAAACACACAAGTCCCAAGTCCAGGTTTATCGCCTATTCGGGTTCCATCCGCAGGAGTCCGCCGAGGTTTCCCATACAGCCCCGAACGATGTGTGCGGGGTTCCCGAGATACCAAACGGCACTTTCGGTACACAGACCACAGTGCCTACCGCAACACAACCCACCCCTAAGGTCAGCGCTATGCGTGCGGCCCCCAAAGATACTACAAACACTAAACTACTTGCAACTCACGGACAGAGAACAAGGGTGGTTAAGAAGCCGAGAGGGTCCATTGGTTTCGGGCCCAATGCGTGGTAGTAACTGTTTCATGGATCACAAACACGTAACTCAGTTCCTCGAGGACGGCTGCAATGAGACAACCCACCATGTACTCCTACATGGCCTCTCACCGCTACCTTTACCAAATCGTGTTCACGCACTTAGCTCACACACAGTAGGACATGTTCACACACCTCCGATTCATTCCCGATGAATCAGACCTGACTCAACTCTAAGCAGTAGCAGGCATGACAAACAAGCATGAATGAGTAGGCACAACATGGCTCAAGCAACTCCTACTCATGCTAGTGGGTTTCATCTAATTACTTTTGAATGACAGGTCATGCAGAGGATAAAGGGGTTCAGCTACCTCAGAAAGTAACACATGATTCGTTGTTGTCCTATTGCAAGAAAATAGAGCAGGAGCGAGAGAGTGGGATTATATCGGAATGAACAAGGGGTTTTGCTTGCACGATGGAGTGGTGGTAGGATATCGCCCTTCGCACGGATATTCGGGGTTATCCTCGAGGCGTAACCTATCACGAAGACATACCGAAAATGAACACACATGGCAATATGCAACAATATGATGCATGCTATGACATGGGAATATGGATGTGTGTTGGCCTAATGCAAGCTGAAACAAAAAGGGATGAACTCATTTGAATCAAAGATTCAAATGTTAGCTCATTTAAAATAGCCCTAAAGGTGCAATATCTTATTCTGCTTAAACAGCAAGGTTAACTTGTCTTATCATGCATGAGACCTGTACCAATGGATAGAATGGATTTTTCTGATCATTTTTCATATATAACTTATTTCATTCTGAGCTACGGTTGAATTTATATGATTTTTAGAAGTTTGGGGTATTTTCTGAAATTTCCTGAGTTATAATAAATCCAGAAAATCAATTACTGCGTCAGCCTGACGTCAGTGGTCAACGGAACATGGTCCGGGTCAAACCTGACAGTGGGTCCCGCGTGTCAGTATAATTAGCTTAACTAAAATTAATTAAGACTAGGTGGAGCTGGGGACGAGCCGAAGCTCTTGGTGGGGTTAGCTGGGGTCGGGGTGGCCGTAATCGGCGCCGGCGACGACCTAGGTGGCCGCCGGAGTTCGGCCGAAGGCGAACTCGAGGCTAGGGGGGTCGGTGAGGTGAGGGGAGTGCTTGGTTAGACGCTACGGAGTGTGGTGAGTGCGATGGACACCAAGAGGTGGCCGGAGGGTGACTGGGAGCACGTCGACGACGAGCTCCGCGGCGGCGGGTGCGGGTGATGTTCATGTGGTTGCTACATAGCTCGAGAGCGCGAGAGGAAGGGAAGGGGAGATGGTTAAGCTCACAGGGAACTCGACGGAACACTTGGTGCGGCCGGGGACGGACCGGAGCGACGACGGCGTTGAAAGGGATCTCCGGCGACGGCGAACTCGGGCGAGGTCGGTGCGGTGGCCTCGGTTCACTTGAGCATGCGTGGCTCGGCTAGCTCGGGGTAGAGGAGGGTGACGGAGCTCCTAGACACGGCGAGGAGGGGTGCGGACGGCGGGGAGCGCGGTTCCGGCGATGGTCGCGGCGGTGGCGTCGGCCATGGGGGAGCGAGAGAGAGGAGCCGGGAGGAGGGGAGGTGTCCGAGGGGTTCGGGGAGAGGGAGAGCGAACCACGCCGGCTGGGCGAGGCGAGCGGCGAGGCGGTGACCAGGTGCGTGGCACCCATGCGGTGCTCGCCGCCGAGCACCTGGCTGCCTGCCTGGCCGAGCCAAGCAGCTCGCTGGCGCGGCTGCTGGGCTGGGCCGGCAGGTGTGCCGGGTAGGTGGGGCCAGGTAAGTTTCTAAACTATTTTTCTTTTTCTATTATTCTGCAACTTTGTGGAGTTTAAAAAAAATACCAAAACAGTTTCAAAAATCACCAAACTGCTCCTGGTCCATTGTTGGAATATTTCCAACATGAAACATTTTGGTTTGGCAATATTTGGGCATTTGAAATATTTTATATAATTTGAAATGCTCAACCTCAAATACTTATGATTTAATTCAAAGACCTTTGGATGTCCTAGAAAATGGTGCACCACTTTTGGCAGAGGCTCTGAACCAAAGCAAAGATGATGAGCATTTTGGAAGGGCATTTCAGGTTCATTAAAATAATTTTTAGTAAACCCTAGTTGAATTAAGAGGGGTTCTGGGGGTTTTCTGTCTTCCCCATTTCAAATTCAAATGAAATTTAAACATGATGCACAAACTAATGCATGGTCTAACTGGGATGTGACATCTGGCTATAAGTACGGGACGGCGCCTGCCCTTCCGGTCCATACCCTCTTGCTTCTCCTTCTTCTTCATGGCTCCGCCAAAGAAGTTCTCGGCCGCGGAGAAAGCAAAGGCCCGCCAGGTGGAGCCTGACTCTCCCCTGCCCAAGCACGGTCGAGGCCGTCCCCACAAACACCCTGTGGCTCCCATGGTGGCTCCTCGCGGCCGTGGAGGTGACCTTGGCTTCCCGAGGCCGAGGCCTCGTCGAACGCTTCATGTCCTGCGAGGGTTAGTCTGGAGAGGTAGCTCCCGGCCTCAGCTGTGGAGGCGACCGACCCAGGTCCTGTGTTCGTGTCGCGGTGCCCGTGGGGCACGGACTGGAGGGGTGCTCCTGTAGTGGACCCGGGTAGGGAAGCCTCGAACGATAAGGGCAGAAAACACACGCGAGCGTGCCCGCGTTGCTCCCTCGCGAGACTTGCATGAGAGAAATCGAGGCAGGAGAGCGAAAAGGCAAAGAGTAACAAGCAAAATATGGCAACAACTTCAATAAAACCTCGAATGGGGATGAACAAGCCAACTGCAGAAAGCGAATGAGAAAAGCCGCGTCTGGCACCTAATCTAGTCTTCGACGTCTTCTCACCAGCGGAGCTAAGTGCTACCACTGGGCGTGGGAGGGAGCCCCAGGGCCTGAGGCCGGAGCTCCTGAGACTCCGGGGCGTGTACAACCCCAACTCATTATTACGTGAGAGTGTCACGGGTGGCGAGCTTCACAGGCATTGGCCTTCTTCACAGGCTCTGGGCCTTTCTCAGAAAGATAAACTTCACAGGCGTTTGCCTTCTTCACAGGCACCGGGCCTTTTCCAAAACGCGACAGCTTCACAGGCGTTCGCCTTCTTCACAGGCTCTGGGCCTTTTACAAAATGTAACAGCTTCACAGGCGTTCGCCTTCTTCACAGGCTCTGGGCCTTTTCCAAAACATAATGGCTTCACAGGCGTTCGCCTTCTTCACAGGCTCTGGGCCTTTTCCAAAACGTAACGGCTTCACAGGCGTTCGCCTTCTTCACAGGTTCTGGGCCTTTTTAGGGGTTAAACCTCCAGAGGTGCTGGATGTTCCACGCGTTCTGGACGCGCACCCCCTCCCGAGTCTCCAAGCACGCGGAGCCGGGCCTGGAAACATGAACAACCTTGAACGGGCCCTCCCACATGGGAGATAGCTTATGCAGCCCTTCCCTGGAGAAAACCCGCCTGAGCACGAGGTCCCCTACCTCGAGAGTCCTGGGGCGGATGTTGCGGCAGTGGTATCGTCGCAGCGCTTGTTGGTATCTTGCCGCTCGTAACGCGGCTTCCCGACGATGTTCCTCCCCCAGCACGAGGTCCGTCCCCCGCATGGCGTCCTGCTGCGCCTCGTCGAACGCCAGGACCCGTGTGGAACGACGTCTGACCTCGTGAGGGAGGACTGTTTCAGCTCCATAGACCAGGAAGAACGGGGTCTCGCCAGTCGGCTTGGTCGTGGTTGTGCGGATGGACCACAATACGTACTGAAGCTCATCGTACCAGCCTCTGCCGCAGGCCTCCAACTTCTTCTTGAATGTCCTGGTTTTGAGGCCCTCAAGACCTCTGCATTGGCCCGCTCGGCCTGACCTTTGCTCCACGGGTGTGCTATCGAGGCGTAGCATATCTGCGTTCCAAGGTTAGCGCAATATGTTTTGAAGAGGTTACTGGTGAATTGCGAACCGTTGTCGGTGATGATGCGGTTCGGCACCCCGAACCGGCTCATGATGCCCTTGATGAACTTGACCGCAGAACCTGCGGGGATGGTGCGGACGGCTTCCACTTCAGCCCACTTGGTGAACTTGTCCACGACGACGTAGAGATAGCGATAGCCCCCTAGCGCCCGAGGAAACGGGCCCAGGATATCCAGGCCCCAGACTGCGAACAGCCACGAGAGGGGTATAGTTTGTAGACCTCCCGCCGGCTGATGGATCTGCTTGGCAGGCCTCGCAAGCCTTCACCAATTCGACGGCTTCATTGAGCGCAGTGGGCCAATAAAACCCGCCGCGGAACGCCTTGCCAACGAGGGTCCGCGATGATGAATGATGCCCACAGTCTCCACAGTGTATATCTGCCAGCAGTTCCTTCCCTTGGTCCCTGGAGATGCAGCGTAGGGACACATCATTTGGTCGCCTCCCGTAGAGCTCTCCGCCCCTGATACAGTATGTTGTGGCTTGCCGCACCATACGCTCCGCTTCCTCCTCCTTCCCCGGCAAGATCCCTTGCGTAAGTAGCCCTGGAGCTCTGTGATCCAGCACCCCTCCTGAGGCTCCAGCGTCAAGAGCAGGCGCGCTCCTGAGGCCGGGCCACAGACCGGGGCTCCCGAGGCTGGTGGCTGGGGGAGCTCCTCCCGAGGCTGCACCGCGCTTGACAGTGATGGCATGGCCGAGGGCTTGAAGAGCCGCTCCTCAAAGACACCAGTTCTCGAGATAGCCGCTGGATGCTCGTTTGGCGATGTCGTCGGCCTCCTGATTGGTGCCACGGGGCACATGCTGCAACTCCAGCCCCCAGAACTGCTTCTCCATCCTGCGGACCTCCGTGAGGTAGGCTTCCATGTGCTCGTCCCTCGGCTCATATACCTTGTTGGAGAAGTTGACGAGGAGCTGTGAATCACCCTTGATGGAGCTTCTCACTCCTAGGGCAGCTGCAGCCTTCAGGCCTGCTATTAGGCCTTCATACTCTGCTATGTTGTTGGAGACCTTTTCTCCGTGCTGGAGACAGAGCTGCACGGTGTAGTAGAGCTTGTCTTGAGTAGGAGATATAAGCACCGCACCAGCCCCCGCGCCGTGCCTGGAGAACGCCCTGTCAAAGTACATGACCCAACCGTCCGGTGCCTCGCTTCCCGGGGAGAGGGATCGGTCCTCATCAGCCTTGAGGCCCGACACCTCCGTCCATTCTGCCACGAAATCCGCCAAAGCGGCCCCCTTGATGACTCTGGTTGTGCTGAATTCGAGCCGAAACGCTTGCAGTTCAATGTTCCACTCAGCGACTCTTCCAGCTGAGTTAGGGCTCCTGAGCACCCTTTCCAAGGGGTACGCTGAGACAACCTTGATGGGGTGGCCCTGAAAATAATGCCGCAGCTTGTGCGAGGCCACCAATAGTGCGAGGAGGAGTTTCTGAGGCATGGGGTACCGCGCCCTCGCGTCCCGCAACACTGTGCTGACGAAGTACACGCGGTGCTCAACGAGGCTGGGAGTGCTGGTATAGATGGTGCCCTCCGGAGACCGTCCTGAGACAGTGGAGCCTCCAGCGGCTGGTCGCCAGGGGGAGGGGTCTCTCCTGTCCCGAAAAGTGCTCTTCAAGGGCGGCTGATCCTTCTTGGCTGTGGTAGTGGTCTCTGTGGGTCTTTCTTGATCCTGCTTCGCCTCGACCCGGGCAGCTGCCGCGGCTTTGGTCCGACGCTCTTCCCTAACCGCCACTAGGGCTGCGTTGGCGGAGTAGGGAGTGGCTGCAAGGTAGAGCACCAGGGGTTCCTGAGGGCGCGGGGCCACCATTACCGGAGGGCTGGTTAGGTACCTCTTGAGATCTTGGAACGCCTTGTCGGCCTCTTCAGTCCATTCAAAGGGTCCCTTTTTCTTCATCAGCTGGAAGAAAGGCAGCGCTCGCTCCCCCAACTTGGAGATGAAGCGTCCTAGTGCTGTCACGCGCCCAGTGAGCTTCTGCAGTTCTCTGAGGGTCTTTGGCGGGCTCATGTCCTCAACCGCCTTGACCTTTTCTGGGTTAGCTTCGATGCCTCGATGGGACACGAGGAAGCCCAAGAGCTTTCCTGAGGGGACCCCAAACACACACTTCTCCGGGTTGAGCTGCAGGCTCACTGCGTTGAGGCTCGCGAAGGTTTCCTCCAGGTCTTGGCTTCGCGAGACTTCACCACAATGTCATCAACGTAAGCCTCAACATTCTTCCCGAGCTGCGGGCCCAAGGTGATGTGCATCAGCCGCTGAAAGGTCGCCTCGCTATGCAGCCCAAGGGCATGCATGTGTAGCAGTACACCCCACACGGGGTCAGGAAAGCCGTTTTTCCACATCTTCTACCGCCATCTTGATCTGGTGATACCCGGAGAAGGAATCCAAGAAACATAACATATCGCACTCGGTGGTGGAATCGACGATCTGATCGATGCGAGGGAGCGGAAACGGATCTTGCGGGCAGGCTTTGTTGTGGTTGGTGAAGTCGACACACATGCGTTCCTTCCCCCCTTTCTTTGGCACGACGACCGGGTTGGCCAACCAATCCGGGTATCGGACCTCGCGAATGACCCCTGCAGCTTCCAACTTGCGGGTCTCTTGGACGATGAAAGCCTGCTTTTCGCTGGATCGCCGCCTTGCCTTCTGCTTCACGGGGCGGACATTGGGGCACACGTTGAGGTGGTGCTCCATCACGCCTCTAAGGATCCCCGCCAGCTGATCAGGCTCCCATGCGAATACCTTCTTGTTTGCGCGCAGGAACTTGACCAGGGCCTTCTCCTGCTCGGGCTCGAGGTTGGCGCCTATGGTGAAGGTGGCGTTAGTGGATCCGTCCTCGTCGACCAGTATCTGCTTGGTTTCCGCCTTGTCTTGGGTGAACAACTACTTCTTCTTGGTCGGCTCAGCCCCCTTGGGCTCAGGGGCGTCTGAGTCGGCGGGCTGCGCCGCCTCCGCCGTCTTGAAGGCGAGCTTGAGCACTTGCAACACATCCCCGGTGTCTCCAGACACGGTGAGGACGTCGTTGCTCCCGGGCATCTTCATGAGGTTGTACGCTGGGTGAGTCGCGGCCATGAATCGGGCAGTGCTGGGTAGCCGAGGATGGCGTTGTATGGAAGGCCGATGGGGGCGATGTCGAAGTCGATTAGCTCCGTGCGGAAGTTGTCGTAGGTGCCGGAGGTTACCGGGAGACGGATCTGCCCCAGGGAGCTGGACGACCCGCCCCCGACGCCCAAGAAAGGCCGGCTGGGCTGAAGCCACTCCGGCGGTATGTGGAGGAGGCTGAAGGCTTCGACTGAGAGCACGCTGAGGCCCGCGCCGCCATCGATGAGAGTCCTGGTGACAGCCACCTGGCAGATGGTGGGGGTGCACAGCATTGGGAGCGCGCCCGAGCAGGTTGAGTTGGAGGGGTGGTCCTCCGAGCTGAAGGCCAGATCGGCCTTGGGCGCCGACCGACCTGGGGGAGCCCCCTGCCGCGTGGAGGCAGCACCGACCTGGCGGACGAATGGCTTGACGTGGCGGCCTGAAGGTGGCGCCTGCGAGCCGCCCAGGAGAGCCGCGACGACCGGGGGCACCGGCGCAGCGTGCTGGGCGAGGAAGAGGTTGCGCAGCTCCCCCCAAGAGGCCACGGAAACCGCTGGTGGGTGGAGTAGCCACGTGCGCGGGGCGTCGGTGAGGGCCATGGGCAGCCAGTTAGCCATGACCCTGTCGTCGCCTCCTGCTTCGAGGATGGCCTCCTCGTACGCCAGCAGGAAGGCCAGCGGATCAGTTGTGCCAGAAGCGCGCGCGGCGTCTCCGGCTTGAACTTGTCCGCCACCGCACTGCCGCAAGGTTGGGGCTAAGGCCCGAGCCCCCGCCCCGTCGGCCGCCGGGCGATCGGAGTGGGCAGCGCGCTGCTCATCGCAGGGCGAGTCGCGGTGTCGGTGGAGAGCGAGTCGGTGGAAGGGAAAGCTCCGGAGCACCCCTACCTGGCGCGCCAAATGTCAGATTTCGGGTTCCGGCAGACCCTCTAGGTTTGAACACTAGGGTGCGCGTGGAGATCTTGCCCTCTACCTACCTGCACCTTGCCGCCTCGCTAGGATCTAAACTATGAAAGGAACAACACAAGAGACACAAGGTTTATACTAGTTCGGGCCACCATTGTGGTGTAATACCCTACTCTAGTTTGTGGTGTGGTGGATCGCCTCTTGGGCTGATGATGAACAATACAAGGAAGAACATCCTCGCGAGGGTCTGTTCTTGGCTGGTGCGATGAACTACTACGGGGAGTTCAGTCGCTCTCTCTCTCTCTATCTCTCTCTCTCTCTCTCTCTATGCGATCTCCAAGATTTCTCGATGCCTCTACCATGTGGGTGGCTAGTCCTATTTATAGGCAAAGGCCCTGGGCCTCTTCCCAAATATTGAGCGGGAAGGGCGCCAACAATTGGCCATTTTGAAGGGGAACATCTAGTACAGTTATCCTCGACTAAAGTTGGTCATCGCTGTCAAAGGCTCTCGTGGTGACGCCGGCTTGGGCTCCACGATGACTTCCTTCCTGCCGCTATGACGGTCTTGGTCTTGTTGCACCAAACGGATGCCTTTGCTTGATACTCTTTCCAGCGCTTGCCCCTTTGCACCAAAGAGGAAAGGAGGACATCACTGGTCGGCGCTCACTGGCGCCCTTGGTCGTCATGGCTTGCATCATGGGCACCTCGTGAGGTACCCCGCCTTGATCTCTCCGCCTCCTCGCGAGCCAACCTGACGAGGCCGTGCCTGAGGAGGCTTCTTGTCGTCCGCCCCGCGAGGCATGGCCCCTCGCGAGAGTCTTGTGCTGATGAAGATGGGCCGTGCTGGGCCACCCCTTGAGCCACGCCGCAGGCCGCAGGCAGGCAAGTCTTGGTACCCCCGTTCCCAGAACGCCGACACATTCAATGCATTTTTTGCCTTGGTGATATTGCTCTTGATAGCATGGTATTAATTCTGAACTAGATCTTCCAACAATGTTTCTATAGTTTACTCATGGCAGTTTAAGTTCATGCATTCTCACAATGCTTTCCATGCTTCCGGATTGCATTTTTTTCTCCTCTGGACTGCTTTCTACATCATGTTTCTATAGATTGTCCATGCATCATCTAAAATAGTCTGATAAGATTTACGACTTCCTAAATTAGTGAACTAATTCACTAGTAATGTTGCACGAGCAATAGACATTGCACCAAATATGTAACAACACGAACTAACGCATGATCAATTTTGTATTGATACACTATAACAGTTCTTATACCTACTCAAATGTGGATGGACACCGGGTTCAATATTTTTTTATCGTTGGTCAGCAGAGTGTTCATCTCATAATGAGGTAATTGTAGTTGGATGTGTTTTTTTGCCAATCAAGCAAGTTGGATGTCAGTGCCATCACAAAAGGGGATCCATAATAGCCATGTATCTACGCCCCAAAAGTTATGATTTTCATGTGTAAGTGCCAATGTAAATTCAAAATTTTGCATCTTATTACACATAACTGCTAACAGTACAACACCTACTAGTATGACATTAGATTATACTCCCTCCATTCCCAAATATTTGGCTTTCTAGAGATTTCAACAAGTGACTACATACGGAGCAAAATGAGTGAATCTACACTCTAAGATATGACTATATACATCCGTATGTGGTAGTCCATTTGAAATCTCTAAAAAGAGAAATATTTTGGAACGGAGGGAGTATATGGTATGGTATTTATCTATATGCTGATCATTTAAATGTCAATTCTTTTTTAAGATTTGTCCTTAATATGTGCATTTACCGAGAGCTGTGACAAACTCAGTTACCACCCAGTAATCAAAACCTTGCTATAGACACGACCTCTAAATTGATGTTTAACCTGCATCGCTAATTGAGATGTAATTCAAAAGAAGCATTTAATTTGTCGACTGAGTAGTGCTAACTATCGCAATTCCCAATTGAAACAATAATCTGACATCAACGACAATGATAATCTTATAATTCAAAAAATTATAGGCATACAATACACGACCAGTAGTTGCATTTTTTCCAAGGAGACTGGTCTGATCGCTGGCGCAATCACTAATGCGGTGCTTGTATCACCTGCTACTTGATGTAGCTTAACACAGTGTATTTTAAAAAGAAAACAAAAGGGATGAAAAATAAGGAAGTTGCATGATATCATCTTATTTATATAGTGCAAGAGAGTACATATCCAAACAGCAAATCATTTGTTTTTAACAAAGCACAGAGTGGGATGAATAGCAGAGATTTTTCAAAAATTGCAGCAAAGCTCCTAGATTTTTAGTAGTGGCGCGGGCAGGCGTTCCGCTGAGCCGATTCATCAATGCAAGCAGGGGGGAAGCGTCATGGCAATAGCGTGTCTGTGCCTCTGCAGTGTCATCTCCTTTGATTGCATCCCATTTGCACGGCGAGGAGTTTGCCACGGGGACGGTTCAACGTCGCGGCTTGTGCGAGACAACCAGATGTTCAGAGCAAGTTGCGGGGTGATTGACGGCGAATTGCTTGGGGTAATGACGCTGCGAGTCGGCGCTAGTGCTCTAAGGCCAACTCCAGCCATGACCCCGAATCGTCCGCAGGCGTCCATTTGGGGTAGGACGGACGAATAGCGCGGCCCAACGCGCGGCTCCAAATAGACAAATGTCTAGTATCGATTCTTGGGATAAGTGCAAGGATGATTTTATTATTAAGTATTATCCGCCCGCGAAAAATATTTCCCTTAGGACACAAATCATGAATTTTAAGCAATTTTAGCTTGAACATGTTGCGCAATCTTGGGAAAGAATGAAATTGATGCTAAGAAATTGTCCTACTCATGGTTTAAATCTTTGGATAATCATACAATTTTTTTATGCAGGATTGAATTTTGTTTCCAGAAATCTTTTAGGTTCCGCAGTGGGTGGTACTTTTATGGAAATTACTTTGGGTGAAGCTACTAAATTGCTTGATGATATTATGGAAAATTATTCACAATGGCATACCGAAAGAGGTCCTACTAGTAAAAAAGTTAATTCAATTGAAGAAATAAATTCATTGAGTGAAAAAGTTGATGCTCTTATGAAGTTGATTTCTAATATAAAAAGCTCCTATTGATCTTAATGATGTGCCTTTGTCTACTTTGATTGAGCAAAATAGTGATGCCGTAGATGTGAATTCTGTTTTGCGAAACAATTTTAATAACAATGCTTATAGAGGTAATTTTCATCCTAGACCTTTTCCGGGAAATTCCTCTAATAATTATGGTAATTTCTGCGGTAATCCTTCTTATAATAATAATAGGAACACCTCTGATCTTGAGAATAATATTAAAGAATTTATCAATGCTCAAAAGAATTTTAATACAACGATAGAAGAAAAGTTTAGTAAGGTTGATGATATGTCTAGAAGCATTGATATAATTTCTCATGATGTAGAAAATCTCAGGATGAAATTTTTTGTGCCTAAGGTTGAAGAATCAATTAAAGATTTATATTTTTCTATAGATGAAAGTAAGAAAATAACCGCTATGCTTAGAGCTAAAAGGGATTTTTTTAGAAAAAGCGGTTTCTAGTGATTGCTTTCATAAAAATGATGAAGATCTTAAAATGATTGGTGTTTCTTCTATTGATTCCTTGTTTGGTAAAATTAATATTGATAATAAATGGACTGATGAAGAGTCAACTTTAGTTAAGAGGAATCCGATAATTTGGAGGGTGAAAATCTTGTTGAAAAAATTGATAAAAGTGGGTTTGGAGAGGTCAAAATTTTACTAGTGATGCACCCACTCTTTTGGATTACAAAGACTTTAATTATGATAATTGTTCTTACATTGATTGTATTTGTTTGTTGAAATCCATGATAAATTCACCCCATGCTTATGAACAAAATAAAGCTTTCACTAAACATATCGTTGAAGCTATGATGAAAGCTTTGGAAGAAAAGTTGGAATGATTTCAATTCCTAGAAAATTACATGATGAATGGGAACCTACTATCAAAGTCAAGATTAAAAATTATGAGTGTTTTGCTTTATGTGACTTGGGTGCTAGTGTTTCTACAATTACGAAATCTTTATGTGATGTGGTAGGTCTTACCAATATTGAAGAATGTTCTTTGAATTTGCACTTGGCGGATTCTACTATTAAAAAGCCTATGGGAAGAATTAATAATGTTCTTATTCTTGCAAATAGGAGTTATGTGCCCATAGATTTTATTGTTCTTGATATTGATTGCAATCTGTCTTGTCCAATTATACTTGGTAGACCGTTTTCATGTACTATTGGTGCCGTGATTGATATGAAAGAATGCAATATTAAATTTCAACACTAAGGAAGGGTATGGAACACTTCCCAAAACAAGAATTAAGCCACCATATATCAATCATGAGGGCATCTTATGGATCTAGAAATAAAGATGACAACACTTGAATCTTTGCATTACGCGTAGCTAGGGGCGTAAAACGATAGCATTTGTTGGGACGCAGCCCAATGAATAAAATTTATTTTTGTCTTTTTCTTGCTGTTCTTGAGCGTTTGCACAATTATGCTACTGTTATGATTCTGTTTTTCATGTCTTAATTAGTGTTTGCGCCAAGCAAAGCCTTTGGGATCATGTTGGGTGATAGTTGATTTGATCTTGTTGGAAAACAGAAACTTTGTGCGCCAGTCACAGAATTATTAAAAATCATAGAAGCGTGATAAAATTCTGAATTTTTTACGCAAGATGTATATACAGATTTCCTACGTTGTCCTAATTTTGCATAATTTTGTAGTTGCATAAGTATTCAAAGTTTTTAGATTTCTACAGTCTGTTCTATTTTTGTCAGATCCTGTTTTCTTTGCATTATGTGCTTATTTTGATGAATATATGGTTTGTATTGGAGGGTATAAGCCATGGTAAAGTTGGAATACATTAGATATAATGCAAAAATAAAATATTAATGGGTTTGCAACAGCACTTAGAGTAGCAATTTGCTTTGTTATACTAACGGATCTCACGAAGGTTTTGTTGAGTTTTGTGTGATTCAAAATTTCAAGTTTTGGGTGAGATCACGATGGATGATCGAATATGGAGTAAGAAGAGCCTAAGCTTGGGGATGCCCCATGGAGTCCCAAGCTATTATCTAAAAGAGAAGCAAGCAACTAAGCTTGGGGATGACCGAGTGGCATCCCCTCTTTCTTCTAACGATCATCGGTACTTTACTTGGAACTATATTTTTATTCGTCACATATCATGAGTTTTGCTTCGAGCGTCTTTTATTATATGAGTCTTTGCTTGTTTTTCTTTTTAGTCTAAGTCAAGTATCCTTTCTGGACACACCTATTTGAGAGAGCCAAAATTATGCTATGAATTGTTAGAATTGCTCTCTATGCTTCACTTAAATCTTTTTGAGCTATGGAATTGCTCTAGTGCTTCACATATATATTTTGGAGCACGGTGTGCTTTAGTATTTTTGAAGAAATTCTCTCATGCTTCACTTAGATTTATTTGAGAGTTAGTAATTTTTTTAGAAATCTCTCATGCTTCACTTATACTATTTTGAGAGAAGAAAAAAATTATGCTCATGTACTTCACTTAGATCTGTTTGAGCTATTAAAAGCAACATATGAAACAAGTCCCAAAGTGATATATATTCAAGAGGGATATAATAAAAACTTTCATGAAGATCATTGGACAAAATAAACTTGATTCTTTGTAATATTTTTTTGGTATGATGATATAATATGTGAGTCATGTTGATGAGTAATTATGCTTTAGTAAGAACATTGGTGTTAAGGTTTGTGATTCCCTATGCAAGCACGAAAGTCAATATTATGCAATGAAATTACATCCTACTTATGGTGCATTATTCGGTGTTAGTTATGCTTAAATGCTCGCTTATGAGATTTTTTGTTTCTTGGTTGGATGCTTCTCAATCTTTTGCTATCCTTCACTTGTACTAAGTGGGATTACTACGTGTGCATCCAAAATCCTTAAACCCAGTTTTGCAACATGAGTCCACTATACCTACCTATATGCAGTATTCTTTTACCATTCTAAGCAAATTTGTATGTGCCATCTCTGATCTTCAAAATAAATTTCCTTTCTATGTCTCGTACCGCTCATGAAACGATAGGGGGTGGCCGATATTTTTCCATGCTAGTTGTGTTATTCTCAAGATGAGTGTTTATTCACTTGTCATTGCATGAGAGTACAACAAAGGTATTAGGGATGCCTAGTCCCGAAATGAAAAATTAATTTACTTTATGTTGTCAAATAATAAATTCCTTGTTAAGTTTTGGTATGGACGGCACCCGTGGATTCGGTTAGTCGTGGAATGTGAAAGTATGGTGGAAAAAGGAATAAACTTTATTTTCTGTTTGGGAACCGCCTATGATATATCTAGCATGGAAAGTATTGGGAACTACTCGATCGTTTTCGTTGACAGGAAAAGCATGCCACCCAATTTGTTTTTATCTCTATCTTTTTCGCTCTGAGATCTGGCACCTCTACAAATCCCTACTTCCCTCTGCGAAGGGCCTTTCTATTTACTTTATGCAATTTTTATTTGAGTCTCCATCTTCTCTTATAAAGCACCAACTAAGGGACACTATGATCGTACTTGAGCATTGAGTGTAGCTAATATGGAAGTGTTTTTCATGAATGGATCAATGATTGAGCATAATCAGCTAGGGATAACTTGCTTTAGTGTTGATATTTTGAAAGACATGGTTGCTTGTTGATATGCTTGAGTATTGAAATCTTCATGTCAAAACTAGACTATTGCTTTGAATCATATAAAAGTCCAAATGTCCATTCTACAAAAGAAAAGAATATGTGATGAATATGTTAGGCAGCATTCCACATCAAAATTTCAGTTTTTATCATTTACCTACTCGAGCACGAGCAGGAATTAAGCTTGGGGATGCTAATACGTCTCCAACGTATCTATAATTTTTTATTGTTCCATGATGTTATATTATCATTCTTGGATGTTTCACAATTATTTTATAGGAAATTTATGTCTTTTTTGGGACTAACCTATTGACACAGTGCCTAGTGCCAGTTGTTGTTTTTTGCTTGTTTTTTACCTCGCGAAAAATCAATACCAAAGCAGCAAAACTTTTTGGATGTTTTGTTGGGACCAGAAGACACATGATGGGCCAAGGAAGTACTAGAGGTGGCTCCGAGGGGAGCACAACCCACCTGGGCACGCCTGGGCCCCCAGGCGCACCCTGGTGGGTTGTGCCCACCTCGGACGCCTCCCGCACCGCCTCTTTGCTCGATGAATACCCCAATATTCTAAAAACCCTAGGGGAGTCGACGAAACACAATTCCAGCTGCCGCAAGTTCCCGAAACCACAGATCCAATCCGGACACCATCACGGAGGGAATCATCGTCCTCATTCGTGCCTCTCTGATGATGCGTGAGTAGTTCATTGTAGACCTACGGGTCCGTAGTTAGTAGCTAGATGGCTTTCTCTCTCTCTCTCTCTCTCTCTCTCTCTCTCTCGATTCTCAATACAATGGTCTCTTGGAGATCTATTTGATGTAACTCTTTTTGCGGTGTGTTTGTTGGGATCCGATGATGAGTTTCTGATCAAATCTATTTTATCCATGAAAGTTATTTCAGTTTTGATCTCTTATATGCATGATTACTTATAGCCTCGCATTTCTTCTTTGAATCTTTGGTACTTAGGCTAACTAGATCGATTTTTCTTGCCATGGGAATAGGTGCTTTCTGATGGGTTCGATCTTATGGTGCTCAATCCCAGTGACAGAAGGGGAAATGACACGTATGTATCATTTCTATTAAGGATAACAAGATGGGGTCTATTCCTACATGAATAGATCTTGTCTACATCATGTCATCATTCTTATTGCATTACTCCGTTTCTCCATGAACATAATACACTAGATGCATGCTTGATAGCGGTTGATGTGTGGAGTAATAGTAGTAGATGCAAGCAGGAGTCGGTCTAATAATCTTTGACGTGATGCCTATATAATTATCATTGCCTGGATATCGTCAAAATTATTTGAAGTTCTATCAATTGCCCAACAGTAATTTGTTTACCCACTGTATGCTATTTTTCTTGGGAGAAGCCACTAGTGAAATCTATGGCCCCTGGGTCTCTTCTTTATCATATTTGCCTTTGAGATATATTTTTATTCGCTTTTATTTTCAGATCTATTAATCTAAAAACCCAAAAATACCTTGCTGCAATTTTTTGTTATTTATTTTATCTCGCGTTCCCGCGAGATATATTTATCCAATCTACTACAATTTTATCTATCTTTTTACCCGGGAGGGATTGACAACCCCTCTTTTACGCCGGGTTGCAAGTATTTGTTCTTTGTGTGCAGGTACCATTTACGTAGTTATTGACTAGAGGGGGGGTGAATAGGTGATTTTTATGAAAGTCATCAAAACATGGGAGTTTCGAAGACAGACAATAGAAATGAACCTATTGATATGCAGCGGAAGGTAGACTACACTAGACAAGCCATAGTCAAGTAAGCAATGAAGTGAAAGCACGAAGACTATTAGCAGCTAGGTAGTATGGATCAGGATGGATGAAAGTATGAAGCCAAACAACAACAGTCTTCACACAGTGAAGTCAATCAGATCATGCAAGAAGGCAATGACTTCACGAGGACAAACTGTAAGTAAGGAAAGGTAAGAGATCGAGCCAGTTGCTTGGTGAGGATAAGGATTTGTTAGACCAGTTCCAGTTGATGTGACAACTGTACGTCTGGTTAGGGAGGCTGAGATTCAACTCAGAAGACCGCGTCTTCACCTTATTCCCCTTGACCTAAGGACACTTAGTCCTCGCCCAATCACTCTGGTGAGTCTTCAAGGTAGACTTCCAAACCTTCACAGACTTTGTTCACCTGCAATCCACAATGACTCTTGGATGCTCAGAATGCGATGCCTACCGGCTGGAGGATTCACAGTCCTCAAGTGTAACAAGTCTTTAGATCACACGGACAGAAAGACTTCAGTGATGCCTAACACTCTTTGGCTATGGGTGTTTTGGGCTTTGTCCTCGCAAGGATCTCTCTCTCAAATGCTTCGGAGGTGGGTTGCTCTCAAAGGACAAAAGCCGTGCACTAACTCTGAGCATCCACCAATTTATGGTGTAGGGGGTGGGCTATTTATAGCCAGGAGGCAACCCGACCTGATTTGTCTGAAATGACCGAGAAAGATTTCTTCTTATTATAAGACATGATTTGATCTGCATATGTCACTAAGGAACTGACACGTGTCCAACGGTCAGATTTCAAACACACGTGGCAGCTTGACTTGGGCTACAAGTAAAGCTGACTCATCCAGCTCTGGATAAGATTTGCTCTCATTGTCTTCGCTCGAAGACATAGGATTTGGTTGAGCATCACTTCAGTCACTCCGACTTTGTTCTCTTGGACCCCACTTAACATTGTGGTGGTTCCTATGACTCAACAAAGAAGAAAAGGAAGCTACGAAACAACCGTGTCTTCACACTCCATAGTCTTCACGTGAATGTCTTCTCAGGTCATAATCTTCATTGTGAATATCTTCACAGACCACCATTGTCTTCAATGTCTTCACACATTTTTAGGGGTCAACTCTGGTAAGAAAACTGAATCAATGAGGGACTACTACCTGTGTTATCCTGCAAATCTCACAAACACATTACTCCCTCAACCAAGTTTGTCGTCATACTCCAAAACCAACTAGGAGTGGCACTAGATGCACTTACAATCTCCCCCTTTTTGGTGATTGATGACAAACTGGTTGAAGTTTTCAATGGGGATAAAAGTATGTGAAAGTTTAAGGATTTAAGGCGTCTTCTTCATAAGTAGCAAAAGGCTCCCCCTAAAGATGTGCATATAAGTAATTTGCTCTTGAATGCAAATGCACATGGCAGGTTTTACTTGCGAAGATCCTCTTCAACATATGAAGCCAATCCATCATGCATATACAGATATAGCGAAGATAATGGCATGCATAATGAAAAATGGACGTCTGCGGAATGACTTCATGCGGAATTTATCATCACATCATAGAGTAGCAGGAAACATAACAGATGACTATTAAGTTTAAGTGTTACAACCCAAAGAACCAAATGTATCAAAAAACGAGAGTTGTAACCACTTGGCAAAAATTATAGCAACCACCCATATGGACCCGCTTGAAGACTATCAACTCATATGCTTCTCCCCATTTGTAAGTAATGCCCAAAAAGGTTTGAAGACATAGAGCATCTACTCGTTCCCATCAGGAGTAGATGAAGGTGCAGGGTCGACGTTGGAGTTTGGTGGTGCAGAGGGGCCTGGTGCAGTGTCGAGACGCGGCGAAGCCATGGTTGGTGAAGTGGCATTGTCTTCTTCACCAACGACTCTTGCAACAACAGTTGCAGCCGAAGATGAGTACTCAGAGTCTTCTATGGAAGGAGTTCGACGCAAGACGACATTCTAGGGAGGGTGGAATCAAATTTGAAGCACTCGGTGAAGCCATCGTCGCGAAGATCCTCTTCAGGGCACAACAGTGTGAGACTCTTCCAAGACCGCCGACAGGCTTCATGTGCTACGAATGCGTTCTTGGTGGCAAGATTGTGAATGTGATTAACGTCCACCAAGAGGCTCTGCATCTGACGCTTTAGCCAGTCATGGTGTCTATCCTGTTTCTGATGTAAGGCCAGAAGAAGCTCTCGGTCATTGAGTATACGAGATCGCTTCCGAGGCCTTTGAGAAATGGTGCTTTCAGTGGCTTCAGTGGGAGCACGATGAGGTGCACGCATATTTCCAGCCAGAGGATAGACTCGAGTTGCAGCAAGAACTCCCTCAATTGGTTGCGTGAAGCTTTGGCGATCAACATTATGAAGATAAATTGGCTCCTTGGCAGGCTCAGGGTAGATGGCTTCGACGGACATATCAACCTCAGGCAAAAAGACAAGATGGTTGCGCACTGAGGGCTGATAGTCGACAAAAGAGTGAAGCTTGATTAAGCGCATCACCCATGGCGCATAAAATTTCAAGCCAAACAAATCAATTACAAATGCAGCAAGCTGTTTGATGAAGAAATCCAGGGAATTGAATCTGATGCCATTGACAATATAGAACACCAAAGTCTTCATGGCTCCTTCAAGTTTGGCTTCAGCTGAGTGTCCCTTGATGGGCCATAGAGTACGCCTCAGAATATGATAGACTGTGCGAAGCAGGTACTCAAGGTCCTTGACGAAGAATTCCTTTGGATAATCAGCATCTTAAGGCAATGGCTTTAGCATATTGAGCATCTGACTCATGTTTGGTTTAGGCCGCTGGAAGATACCCTGCAGTTCATTTTGGTGTAGCTGACAACCAGGCTCATAGAGTTCACCTGGAGTGGGCAGTGAAGTAAGCTCAATAATGTCTTGAGCTTTGGCTTCATGGTGCACATCACCTGTCATCCACTCAAGGACCCATGTCTTCGGATCCCTGTTGTAGCCACGAATGTGAAGAGTGGCATAGAACTGCAGCGTAAGCTCTTCATTCCAAAGGTTTTGTCGCTGATTTAACTGCAGAAGACCAACCTCTCTCAAACAGTCCGTAGCTTCTTCTAGGCGTATGCATCAAGAATGGCTTCACAATCCAGACACATGTGAGGAAAGATTCGCTCTTGATTGTATAAGACACATGAATAATAGCTGCGCTACTGATAGCTCTAGAAGTGATCAGATGAGATATTTGTCTTCGAGTATGGATTCTTGGCGCTATCGAAGAAGGTGTTGTGGGCTCTGAAGCTGTTCACACTGAACGATCCTGGGGAGGTTGCAGCACCTGGAAGCCTTGGTAGCCTGGGCTTTGGCTTCTGAACTTGTGGCCTGCGCTCCACATGATAGTCATATTGAGGTCCAGGAGCAGTGGGAGGCACCATGATGGGCCACAGAACTGTGACAAGTTCACCACGATTATAGGCCTGTTCGATTGTGTGAGGCCTTGGGGGCTGGAACAGTGGCATTGGCATCCACATGTCTTCAGGTTGCACATGAGCTTCAGGCACACCATTGGCTTCAGGCTCCACATTATCTTCAGCCATGACAACGTCATTGGCTTCAGTACCATTGTTGGTGACAGCCTTAGTGTTCACAGGAGGGTCGGGCACAGTCACGTTCTCCTCGAGAACAACTTCTTGAGTGACAGGGGGTGTTCCAACTCTTTCTTCTTCTTGTCTTGGTTCTTGATTGTCATCGACTGATGCAGCCGGAATGTCTTCAGCAGCTTTTGCTTCAGACTCAGAGACATTCGCAGTAGGAGTGGCTTCAGGAAACACTTCGCGTGCAACTGAGCTTTGGTGCACTTCTCCTTCTGGAATGCTCGACATGGTGACCCGTGGCCTAGGGCCTTTGCGAAGCCTGCGAAATGCGGGCGACGCCTGTGGTGATGGAGTGGTCTGCACCATGTAGTCGTCGTCAAGCACCGGAGTGGTGACTTGAGGTGTTGGTATTGTGGGAGTTTTCATCATGAGCGGGGGTGTCTTGCTGGGGGCGATCAACCCATGAATCATCCTGAGCAATTGGCGCCAAAGGACGACCAATGCTGATGAGTTCACTGTTCATGAGAATAGGCGATGATAACGGTTGGTGCTCGATTTGAGGAAGGACTTCATCATCATCTACATTGTCTTCACGACCAATGTCTTCAGATGTGATGGGGTCAACAGCTGGTACTTCTTCAGTTTCAGGAGCCTCTGTGAAAGCAGGCTCGTGGATCACAAGTTGACGCTCTTGGTTGGTGGAGGCAGGACGAGCAACAGAAACGGGCTCGAAAACAAGAGGCTCAGAGGCCGCAAAACGCTCTTTCTTTGAAGCATTTTTCAGTTTCTTCTTCGTTGGAGCATCATCAGAGATATTCTTGTGCTTGCACTTCTTGGCTTCGGCTTCAGCTGCCCTTGTTTTCTTCAGCTCTGAAGCTGTTGAGGGGACCTTAGACTTCGAGCCTGTCATGCTGGCAGGGAAGACAATGCGAGGTGCTTCCTGCCTTGATGCTTCAGCTTGGGCCACAACAGGCTTCTTCTTCTGTTTGGCAGCCATCTTGGGGTCGATGTCTGGACACCCAAGAGCCTTGCGCTTTTCTGCCTCATTGTGTGCTTGAACACATTTCTCTGCGAAGTATTTCATCCGCTCTCTTGAACCTTTTGCTTCTTCATGTTCCTTGTGAAACTGTTCTTTGAGCTCATGCAGCGTTTCCTTGAAGCTTTGAACATCAGCCACACTGAGCTTGGCCATGTTCTTCTTGAATTGAGCCTTTTCATAATCAATTTTGTTCTTCAGCTCGACGATATTCTGAGCCAAGGCCAATTCATCAGCAATGGCTCCATGGAAGGTGACACTGATGTCAATTGGCAGCTGGAGATCATCAATGCAGAGGCTCGGGTTGTCAAACCACTCATCAATGAAATTATTCAGAATATCCACATCAAAGATTGGCAGATCATTGAAGATCTCCGCCTCTTGCTTTCTCTTGATCAGAAGCTCAAGGGCATCATCACCAAGATCGTCATTGCTGGACAGATCAATGGTTTCATCTTCATTCCGCAGAATGGCATCAGGAGTAAGTTCATGCCCAGAAATCTTCATGGGCTTCTTCTTCTTGGGCTTCTCTGTCTTCTTGGAGACACCAGAAAGATCTTCAGATTGCACACTGAGTTCAGGAGGTGCAGTTGCCAATGGCTTCACACGCGAAGCTTTTGGTGCGGCGGAGGGCTTTGAAGCCTTTGATTTCTTCTACTTCTACGGCTTAGGAGGAGCTGGCGCTTCATCAAAATCTGTGTCATCAACTGAGTGCTCCACGGCGGCCCCCTGTATAGCTATGTGAGTGAGAAGGCCATCGAGGCTATAGAAGGGGCCGATGACATTTGGATTGGCATCGCGGGTGTTATCAGCCCTTGGAGCAGATGGACCAGGGTTGAAGTCAAGTCCAAATGCTTTCTTGTTCTTTGCAGTAGACTCCTTTGCAAACTGGAAATTGCGCTTGAAGAGATTGTCTTCATGACTCCATAACAAAGATGATGGATCGGCATTGTCTGGCTACGGTCCATTGACCATGCAAGGGTAGAAGCCTTGAGCAATGGCTTCAGACGGGGACTTGGGCAGGAGACCTCTGTATACAATATATCCCCATGGTCACTTGATAGCGCTCTTTTCAGCATACTCAGCAGTGAAAAATTTATACTTGAACCATTCCTCTGCCCAATATCTTCAAATCCATTATATTCGAGTCTTGTGCTGATTGTAATTCTCCTCAGGATATGTCTTGTACATTTCAAAAAGATCTGGTGGCAAATCCTTGGCAGTATCCCCACGGCGTTGCCTGCCGCCCTTTCTAGCTGATTTCTTAGTGGCCATTATATTCAAGCTGAAAGGCTTGAAGACTGTGAATGGCTTATGTCTGCTGGTCAGACAGGAGCTGGCTTCAGTAGAGTTGATGTGTCGCTGTAAGAACTCTGCAAATGAATGCAGACTATGAGAACTAAGGGATTCTCCCATGGACATGTACATGGGACAGCATTAGAGGTGCAAGGGAAGGGGAAGAGGTCATATGCATTCTCAGAAGATTTTGAAGATAAATCAGTTTGAAGACATTGACCTCATAGTGCAAAGACATTCACTTATTTGGAGAGAGTTAGTTCCAGATTTGTACGAATCCATGAATAAGTACAAGTGAGGAATCTAACTAGTTGTGAAGCATAAGTGAATATACTTGGCATGATATGAGATGTAGAACAAGATTGATCCAGATGTGGAAGTTTAGAAACCAGTTTTGATTGAAGTGGATGGATCTGACAGATCAAAAAGGCAGTAAAAGTAAGTTTTAATTACCCTTGACAAACTGCTAGACGAAGCGAAAAGGGAGGCCGAGCAGTTCAATATCCCGCGCCCTAACTTGGCGGCGGAAGACACCTACGACGGCGGCAGAGAGGACGAGGTCCGCGGCCGGCGTGAGGACGGCGTCGAAGAAGTCGCGGCAGCTAAGCGCTTCGTCTCCGGCGTCGTCGCGAGCTAGCGAAGGTGCTACGGTTTGTGCAAGGTGGCGAGGTGGAAGAAGAGATTGTGATCGCGGTGAGTTGAGTATTTATAAGGAAAGGGACAGCACAGCGTAATTACGCAGGTGCCCCTGGCGGTTCACATCTAAAGGACACATGGCATGCATGCAACACATTGGAAGTTGTTCCATGTTCCCACGCACGCCTGGACTACCGGGTGGTCGTTCTGGCTTCTCCGGTTTTCAGGCAATAAGGATATAGCATTAAAACAGATTCAATTTTTGTCTCTGTGTCTTCTGCTGACAAGGACTCAGAGAAGACAATCGACAGTTTCAATAGAATGCATATGATTTGGATAGATAGAATCTGAGGTAGAAGCATAGAGGGGGTTAGGGTCCGATCACATTCACTTAGATCAAAAGATTCAAACATGAAGACACAGATATAAGTGAATGCTGTAGAGGACAGAACACAAATATATGTATATATCAGTATGAGACCAAATCAACATTGTGAAGATAAACGCGAAAACAAATCAATGTTGAAGACAAACCAAATGCGAAAGCTATGCAAATGTGACGCCAAATGAAACACTTCAAACAAGAGTTTGGTGGTGGCGTTACCCACCGTATATGAAGTATTAGACCCAGACACGGTGCACAATTATCGTGGCGCTCCGAAGTCAAATTCTGCGTTAATGTATTCACACTTAGAGTGTATGTCTTCATTGATTGAAGATATACGTTACTTCATGTGTTGCACATCTAAGTCATCAACATGCATAAGCGTTAGGATGTGTGTCCAATCACAGGACATTCGAGGATTCTAAGATATTTAGCTCACACCGCAACTTGCAAAACCTTTTCTCATCCATGGGCTTTGTGAAGATATCAGCCAATTGCTCTTCAGTGTTGATGTGAATGATATCAATATCTTCCTTCATGACATGATCTCTGAGAAAGTGATGACGGATGTGAATGTGCTTTGTCTTCAAATGCTGAACTAGGTTGTTGGCAATCTTGATGGCGCTTTCGTTGTCACAGTAGAGTGGCACTTGCTTCAGATGGATACCATA
Organism: Aegilops bicornis; assembly: GCA_021605145.1. NCBI lineage: Eukaryota > Viridiplantae > Streptophyta > Magnoliopsida > Poales > Poaceae > Aegilops > Aegilops bicornis. The sequence continues at coordinate 489,629,207 of CM038669.1, read as the reverse complement.
GTCCTTGAGAGTTTGCTTCATCCATAGAAGTTGAGCGCAGCAAGATCCAGCAGCAATGTATTTAGATTTAGCAATGGAGAGAGAGAGACACAATTCTGCTTCTTTGAAGACCAACAGACAAGAGATCGTCCAAGAAAGTCACATGTGCCTGATGTGGACTTGCGATCAACCTTGTCACCAGCATAATCAGCATCTGAGAATCCAACTAGATCAAACTCCGGGCCCTTTGGATACCATAATCATAGTGTTGGGGTGTAGGCCAAATATCGAAGAATTTGCTTCACAGCTAAGTGATGTGATTCCTTAGGTGCCGCTTGGAATCGAGCACACATGCAAACGCTAAGCATGATATCTGGCCTAGATGCACAAAAATAGAGTAAAGAACCAATCATGGAGCGGTATACCTTTTGATCGAACTCTTTACCATTGTCGGTGTGACCCAATTGACCTTTGGTTGGCATTGGCGTCGTGTACCCTTTGCAGTCTTGCATTCCAAACTTCTTCAGGCAATCTTTGAGGTATTTCTCTTGAGATATGAAGATGTCGTTGCTCTGCTGACGGATTTGAAGACAAAGGAAGAACTTTAGCTCACTCATCATGAACATCTGATATTGCTCTTGCATCATGTGCCCAAACTCATCACTGTATCTTTTGTCAGTGCAGCCGAAGATAATGTCATCCACATAGATCTGGCACACAAACAGTTCACCATCGTATGTCTTCGTGAAGAGAGTGGGATCCAGGGGACCAGGTTTGAAGCCTTTGCTCTTCAGGAAGTCTTTGAGTGTGTCATACCAAGCACAAGGGACTTGTTTGAGGCCATACAGTGCCTTGTTGAGCTTGTATACCATATCAGGATGTTTTGGATCTTCAAAGCCAGGTGGTTGTGCAACATACACTTCTTCAATCTTGCCATTGAGAAAGGCACTCTTTACATCCATTTGGTACAGGAGGATATTGTGATGGTTGGCATTGGCTAGCAGTATGCGAATGGCTTCAAGCCTAGCCACCAGAGCAAATGTTTCATCGAGGTCAATCCCTTCAACTTGAGTGTATCCTTGAGCAACGAGACGAGCCTTGTTTCTGACAACTTGACCATGCTCATCTTGTTTGTTGTGATAGATCCATTTGGTGCCAATGATATTGTGCAGGACGCTTGACTAATTCCCACACATTGTTCAGCTCGAACTGTTGAAGATCTTCTTGCATAGCTTGAATCCATTCAAGTTCCATGAAGCCTTCAACAACTTTCTTGGGTTCACATATAGAGAAAAATGCGAAGTGCCCACAGAAATTTGCTAGTTGTGTTGCTCTTGAACGAGTGAGCGGACCAGGTGCATTGATGCTATCAATTATCTTCTTAATATGTACTTCATTAGTGCTACCTCTTGAGCATGCGTTGTTTTTCTCTTAAAGAGGAAAGGGTGATGCAGCAAAGTAGCGTAAGTATTTCCCTCAGTTTTTGAGAACCAAGGTATCAATCTAGTAGGAGACTACATGCAAGTCCCTCGTACCTGCACAAACAATCAAGAACCTTGCAACCAACGTGACAAAGGGGTTGTCAATCCCTTCATGGCCACTTGCAAAAGTGAGATTTGATAAAGATAATAAGATAAATATTTCTGGTATTTTTGTTGTATAGATTGGAAAGTAAAGATTGCAAAATAAACAATGATAAAAAAGCTAGTTGATAGGAAAATAATATGATGGAAAATAGACCCGGGTCCATAGGTTTCACCAGTGGCTTCTCTCAAGATAGCATAATTTACGGTGGGTGAACAAATTACTGTCGAGCAATTGATAGAAAAGTGCATAATTATGAGAATATCTAGGCATGATCATGTATATAGGCATCACGTCCGCGACAAGTAGACCGAAACGATTCTGCATCTACTACTATTACTCCACACATCGACCGCTATCCAGCATGCATCTAGAGTATTAAGTTCATAAGAACAGAGAAACGCATTAGGCAAGATGACATGATGTAGAGGGATAAACTCAAGAAATATGATATAAACCCCATCTTTTTATCCTTGAAGGCAACAATACAATACGTGCCTTGCTGCCCCTGCTGTCACTGGGAAAGGACACCGAAAGATTGAACCCAAAACTAAGCATTTCTCCCATTGCAAGAAAGATAAATCTAGTAGGCCAAACCAAACTGATAATTCGAAGAGACTTGCAAAGATATTTAAATCATGCATAAAAGAATTCAGAGAAGAATCAAATATTGTTCATAGATAATCTTGATCATAAACCCACAATTCATCGGATCTTGACAAACACACCGCAAAAAGATTTACATCGAATAGATCTCCAAGAAGATCGAGGAGAATTTTGTATTGAGATCCAAAGAGAGAGAAGAAGCCATCTAGCTAACAAATATGGACCCGAAGGTCTGTGGTAAACTACTCACACATCATCGGAGAGGCTATGGTGTTGATGTAGAAGCCCTCCATGATCGATTCCCCCTTCGGCGGAGCGCCGAAAAAGGCCCCAAGATGGGATCTCACGGGTACAGAAGGTTGCGGCGGTTGAAATAGGGTTTTTGGTGCTCTCGGATGTTTTCATGGTATATGAGCATATATAGGCGAAAGAAGTAGGTCGGTGGAGCCACGAGGGGCCCACAAGGGTGGGGGCGCGCCTAACCCCTAGGCACGCCTTCCTGCCTCGTGGCTTCCTCGTTGGTTCCTTGACGTCCACTCCAAGTCTCCTGGATTGCGTTTGTTCCAAAAATAACTCTCCCGAAGGTTTCATTCTATTTGGATTCCGCTTGATATTCCTTTCGGCAAAAAAAAAAAATTTGCACTGGGCCTTCAGTTAATAGGTTAGTGCCAAAAATAATATAGAAGTGCATAATAAAGCCCATTAAGCATCCAAAACAGATAATATAATAGCATGGAACAATCAAAAATTATAGATATGTTGGATACATACCAAGCATCCCCAAGCTTAATTCCTGCTCGTCCTCGAGTAGGTAAATGACAAAAACAGAATTTTTGATGGGGAATGCTACCTAACATAATTTTCTAAGTCATTTTCTTTATTTTGGCATGAACGTTCAGATCCGAAAGATTCAAGATAAAAGTTTAATATTAACATAAAAAAATAATACTTCAAGCATACTAACTAAGCAATTATGTTTTCTCAAAATAACATGGCCAAAGAAAGCTTATCCCTACAAAATCATATAGTTTGGCTATGCTTCATTTTCTTCACACAAAAATGCTCTCATCAAGCACAACCCCGATGACAATGTAACATCCCAAATTTTCAATTAGGAATGTTATACATAGGTCATCCATGCATATCATATTTTATTGCATTTTCGTTTGCAATCCTCGAAATCCTAAGCAACTCAAGGACCCTCGTAGAGAGTTGGGGATTTTCCGATTTTCATATTTGAATTTTATCAAATAATGAAGACGAGGATTTTGATTTTAATTATTTTCTCTCTGGAAAATATTTCATTTTGAAATAATAAATGAGAGGAGATGATATGACTTCTCCAAAATAATTGAAATATCGGAGCAAAAATGTTAAAATCATTATTTGGTTTTTATTTGATTTTTGTTGGAATTTTATTGCCCTAGAAAAATTTGCATGTTTTAAAAATTGCATTTTAGGGGCCAAGAAAAGTTCATCTTGTTCTAAATATTTTATTTAGACGGAGAATACCTGTTTTGGTATTTTTAGGTTTTTATTTTTTTTCTAGGATTTTTCTAAGTTTCGGCGGAACGTTTTAAAAAAAGAGACCCGCGCCCGACTGGGCCTAGGGCCCAGCCGCCCGCCGCCGCCGCCTCCTCACACACGCCCGCCACTTTCGGACCCGAGTCCGAGTGGGACTCCGCCTCCCGCCGCCTTGCCCTCCTCCAAGTCGCCGCCCGCCCCTTTATATAGCCTCCGCCTCTAGCCACCACCACCACCACCACCGAGCCCGAGCCGCCCAGCGCCGAGCCGCCACCCCGAGTCGCCGCCACCCGAAGTCGCTGCCGCCGCTGCCTCTAGCCCCCGAGTCCCGCCCTCGCCGAATCTCGCCGAGCCGCCTCACCGGACGACCTCGCCGGAGGTAGCCGCCCCGCCGCCCGGTTTTTTTAAAAGAAAAACCCCTTCATTTTTTTAGAAAAACCCTAGTTCGTTTTTTATATAGATCGGTTTTATTCTCCGGTTTATTTGTTTAGCGAGCGTTCGCTCGTTCGTTCGTTTTAACGAACGTGTTCGTCGTTTAGTTTCTGCTAACGAACGTTCGTTCGTTCGTTAAGCCGTTCGTCGTTTTTCTTTTTATCAGATTTATTCCGCGATTTTCCTGATCGCGATTTCTGATCCGATGTTCGTACTAGTTTAACTTTTTGCTCGTTTATCGGAATCAGGCGATTCAAGCGCCTGGAGTTTCATCTCGAAACCCTCTTTCCGAATAGTCAACTCAAACAAGTTTTTGTCTCTGTAAAATTGGACCCTAGTTCAGATTAGTAAACGGATCTTATTTCTTTTGCCGTTTGAGTTTCGTTGCTCCGTTTGGTTTGATTCTTTTTGCGAACGGGAGTTCTTAATTTGAACTTTCTGGTCGGCCTCTTTCAGTTGAAGTTTCGTTTGTGCATCTTTGCCTGTTGCTTATGTATGTATTGTTTTCTTGCGATAGAATTTCCGGAGTGCGAAGCGTGTTACTACGAGTCTCTAGGATTCACGGATCGTCAGCAAGGCAAGTAACACTTTGATCATATCTCTTTTCATACCTAGTTTTTATGCATTAGTCTCAATCCTCAAACATTGCATGGTTAGGATGCCATTAATTTGTGGGTTGGGAAGTAGATGATGATGTAGGAACCTATTGCCATGTTACTATCAAACCCTTGGGAGTTACTTCTATGTATTGCCTATATTGCTATGCTATGCTCGTAGACGTGGATTGGGTTTGAGTGTTTTCATGACAGATGTGAGTTTGTTAATTAAAGGTTCAACTTGAGGTGGCAACTTTAATACACATCTGGGTGGATTGAGGCACCTGGGGAACCCAGTGTTGTCTGTTTTATTTTTGGAAATCCTGGGTACCCGTGTGATCTTCCTATGGACCGCCACCAGTGCTAAAAGGGAACTGAGATTATTCATGCTAGAAACTTCTGTGTGCAGCCACAAGCTATTATGGGCTCTAGCATAGTTGCGTAAGTTACGTGAAGCTCTTGAAGAGGTAGATCAGCAGGTAGTGGGTTTTGTAGGTTTGGTATGATCTACCCTGAGTAGAGAGTTAATGTTTCTGAAAGACTGTGTCTCGGTCATCCTTTCTCAAACACCATGTAGTGCGAGAAATCAACGGAGGCGATCGAGTCTTGTGGGGAAAAGTGCGCAAACCTCTGCAGAGTGTACAATCTAATCATGGTTAGCCGCGTCCCCGGTTATGGACAATTCTAAGTATCTAGTACTTGAGTATTCACATGTATCTCATCAGTCTTAACTAATATTGTTGGGATGTTAATTACTTTAATTGGGATTGAGTTGGGGTTATACCTTCTCAATGATCTTTCAACCACCATAATAGTTAAATTAAAATTTATTCCTTTGTTGTAGGAAAAAATTGGCTTTTTGCAAAATCAGAATCAGAGAGCTTTCCACCAGCCAAATATGCATGTAGTGATAGCATTATTCTGTTATTGCTCTATTGTGTTACATTGCCAGCATATTCCATGTGCTGACCCGTTCTCGGGCTACAACGTATTATGTTGCAGACTTTTCAGACGAGGAGTAAGGTTCGATAGGTCGTTGCCGTGCAGCTCAGCTATGCCGTTGGAGTTGATGGACTCACTTTATCTTCCAAGTCTTCCGCTGTTATCGTTTTAGATGGCCTTAAGCCATATTATTGTAATAAGTTCTCTTTTGAGACATTCGATGTAATAAGTGTGTGATTGCTACTCTGTTATAAATCCTTCGAGTACTGTGTGTGTCAAAGACATCGATCCGAGGATGACATCAAAACACATAGACTTGACCATCTGAGGTCGGGTCGCTACAAGATGGTATCAGAGCACACGCTGAGTGTAGGACACGACCACTAAGATAAACCATAGGTCATTCTTCTCTACCCATTTCTGACTCCTCTCCATTTTTTCCACTCTTTAGGATGACGGAGATGAAGAACAAGTTTGCACAACCAGATGAAGACACACCTTTTGGACGCCATTTGAAGGAAGTCACTAGGTACTTGAACATTGGAATACCAAGCTTTACCAGGACATACAACGCCACTTTACCTGAAGAAGAGCGCTGGATGATTCAAGTACAAGTTCCAGGAAGGACGTTCTCGCCAACCTCTAAGCCCATAGAGTTTTATTTCGAAGCACCCATCTGGAGTCTTGGCAAGAGTATGGCAGCTCACATTGCCATGGGACGCATTGGATAAGTCTACAACAGGGAGCTTAAAGACACCATATACCAAATATGTGGGTGCCGAGACGAGCAATGGGAAGTAATCAGCACCAAGAAGGATAGATCCATTGCAGCTTACATCCAGGAGCTAAACCAGCACATTCGACGTCAGGAGAACCAGATGTGCGCACACATGATGGATTTGAAGAAGGCGAAAACTAGGATCATCGAGCTGGAGGAAGAACTCAAGTTTACACGCGACGGATACGAGGGGGAAATCAAGACACTACTGGAGAAGAACGACGACCTGGTTAAGAAGATCGGAGTATTCATGGGAGGACCAGCACCGGAAGAAGAGGAAGAAGATCCCACTTGTCCGGACAACTACATCATCATCGCATTTACACCGATTCCGGATCCAAGTGATGATGACTATGAAGACGAAGGTCGAGCAGACATCATGGAGTCTTCCACCGATCAAAATTTCTAGATGACCACCATATAATAGTAGTATTTCCCCCATGTAACTAGTAGTAGTTGAGCACTTTTGCGATAGTCCTAGACCGTCTGTATGCCCTTGCTTGATTGATTGAGTGAAATGTTTGTGTTTGCCTCATGTGCATATGGGTAGTGTTTTCTCACTAGACCTCTTTCTATTCTAATCTCTTCCATCTAAACCCACGAGATGCCTCCGAGACGTGACCCCGGTTTTGTTTTCCCACCGGAGCTCACCCAGTTGATCCAGCAGCAAAATACCTTGATGCAATTGCTAGTTCAGAACCAGGGCAATGCCAACAACAGCAACAACAACAACCCGCCGCCAGCGGACAATTTAGCCCGTTTTCTGAGGTTACAACCGCCGGTGTTTTCCAGTAGCACCGAGCCAATAGTTGCTGATGATTGGCTACGCCGTATTGGAAGGGAGTTAACCACCGCAGGATGCACGGATGCTGAGAAGGTGTGCTTTGCCGCACATCAATTGGATGGACCAGCAGCCGCATGGTGGGAGAATTACACGGCTACTTTTCCTATAGCCAATGTCACTTGGGACCAGTTCCAACAAGCTTTTCGCACGACCCATGTCTCAACTGGAGCCATGCAGATGAAGAAGCGTGAGTTTCGCAACTTACGCCAGGGGAACCGTACTGTGGCCCAGTACGTGGATGAGTTTAGCAAGTTATCACGCTATGCCCCTGATGATGTGGCCACAGATGCCGCGAAGCAGGAGAAGTTTATGGGAGGGCTGAATGATGAGATGAGCATGCAGTTGATGGTGGCAAATTTCAACAACTACCAGGAGTTGGTAGACAAGGCCCTAATGATTGAAGGAAAGCAGCAGCAAATTGAGAGTCGTAAGAGGAAGTATGGACAAGGGAAGTACAACTCAGGAGCTCACCAGAAGCCTCGCTTAACCCCGAACTCGGGAGGACTTGTTCATAACCATGGAGGTCATAACCATACTGGAGGAGGATCGCATAATCAAAATGGTGCGAAGAATGGGAATGGGAATGGAGCCAACAGTAATCAGAATCGCTCTAACCCATCTACACCCGCCAAGAGAGACTTAAGCCAAGTTATTTGCTTTAAGTGCGGGAAGAAAGGGCACTATGCCAATGACTGCCCTGAAGAAAGGAATAGAAACGGAAATGGGAGCGCTGGGAAGAAGCCCAATCCATTCAACAAAGGACAAGTGAACCACGTTAACGTGGAGGAAGTTGAAGAGCAGCCGGACGCGGTAATAGGTAAGTTTTTGGTTAAGTCATTTACAGCTATTGTTCTTTCCGATACTGGTGCATCACATTCATACATATCAAGGGGATTTGTGGATAAGTTTAAGTTACCAACCCAAACCCTTAGGACCCCTCTTTTAGTGAGCTCCCCTGGAGCAGAGTACATGGCTAGCAGATGGTGCACCCAGATACCCCTAATCATTGGCACGCATGTTTTTCACCGACCTAATTATCTTGGAGTCGCAAGGATTGGATGTGATATTAGGTATGGACTGGATGTCGAATTATGGAGGAAGTATTGACCGCTAGCAAGTCAATTTATCTTACCACCCGGAGGGAAAAAGGATTAAGTATGTATCTAGGCACATGCCTAGGAGGAGCTAAGTGAATACCCTCACGGAGTTGTACAGAGGAAGTACACATGGTGAAAAAAATTCGGATGTTTTCCCGGAAGAGTTACGGGCATGCCACCGGATAGAGACATCGAGTTCTTGATAGAACTATTGCCAGGTACAGGGCCAATATCCAAGAGACCCTATCGATGCCCGCAAATGATCTGGAGGAAATCAAAAAGCAGATCAAGGAGTTATTGGAGAAAGTTTATATTCGAAGGAGTTCATCACCTTGGGGAGCACCAGTACTTTTGGTGGAGAAGAAGGATAAATCCCTGAGGATGGTTGTTGATTACCGAGCTCTGAATGAAGTAACGATAAAGAACAAGTATCCATTACCAATGATTAATGATCTGTTTGATCAGTTGCAAGGAGCTAAGGTGTTTTCGAAGATTGATCTACGATCAGGATACCATCAGTTGAAGATCCGAGAGAAGGATATACCAAAGACAGCGTTTACCACACGGTATGGATTATATGAGTATACGGTCATGTCATTTGGACTGACTAACGCTCCTGCCTATTTCATGAGTATGATGAACAAGGTGTTCATGGAGTATTTGGACAAGTTTGTTGTGGTGCTTATTGATGATATTATGGTATACTCGAAGAACGAAGAGGAGCACGCGGAACAGTTGCGTTTGGTTCTCGAGAAACTTCGTGGAACACCAGTTATACGCCAAATTCAGCAAGTGCGAGTTTTGGTTGAAGGAAGTTGGATTTCTTGGGCATGTTATATTAGGAGAGGGTATAGCAAGAGATCCCAAAGAAGGTTCGGGCCAACATCGAATGGTTGGCACCCACTTCAGTTGGCGAGATTCGCAGTTTCCTTGGACTGGCAGGATATTATCGGAGATTCATTGAGAATTTTTCCAAGATTGCTAAACCATTGACTGAATTGCTAAAGAAGGATACTAAGTTCAAATGGACAGAGGATTGTGAGGCTAGTTTTCAAGAGTTGAAGAAACGGTTGACTACAGCCCCAGTGCCGACATTGCCAGATATACATAAGGAGTTTCAAGTGTATTGTGACGCCTCACGCTTGGGACTTGGATGTGTGCTTATGCAGGACGGAAAAGTTGTTTCGTATGCCTCATGACAACTAAAGCCTCATGAGTTGAACTATGCCACGCATGATTTGGAGTTAGCATCCGTAGTGCATGCATTAAAGACCTGGAGACATTATCTCATTGGAAACCGTTGTGATGTGTACACGGATCATAAGAGTTTGAAGTACAGTTTCACACAAAAGGAATTGAACCTCAGACAGAGGAGATGGCTGGAACTTATAAAGGATTACAATATGAAGCTACACTATCATCCAGGAAAGGCCAACGTCGTAGCAGACGCTTTGAGCCGGAAAAGTTATGCTAATATCCTTGAAAGTAAAGGATTGCCAAAGGAGTTAGCTGAGGAGATCATGGAACTTCGGTTGGAAATTGTTCCAAGAGGTTTTATTGCAACCCTGGAGGTTCAGTCAACATTGTTGGACAAGATCCGAGAAGCTTAGAAGGAGGACAAAGAAATTGCTGAGATAAGAGAAAAGATGGGCGTAGGTAAAGCCAAAGGTTTTCGCGAGGATGAGCACGATACCTTGTGGTTTGAGGACCGAATTTACGTGCCCAACGATTCGGAGATCAGGAAGTTAATACTTCAGGAGGCCCATGACTCACCATACTCGATTCACCCCGAAAACACCAAGATGTATTTGGATTTGAAGGAACGTTTCTGGTGGACTGGTATGAAGAAGGATATTGCCGAGTATGTAGCCGTATGTGATGTATGTCAGAGAGTAAAGGCAGAGCATCAGAAGCCAGCAGGACTGTTACAGCCTATGCCGATACCCGAATGGAAGTGGGATAAACTTGGCATGGACTTTATTACCAGATTACCCAGAACCAAGGCAGGATATGATTCAATATGGGTAGTTGTGGATCATTTGACCAAAGTAGCTCACTTCATCCCAGTAAAAACAACTTATACAAGTGCCAAGTTGGCCAAGATATATATGTACAGGATCGTATGTTTGCATGGAGTTCCGAGGAGCATCGTATCAGATAGAGGAACGCAATTTACTTCAAAGTTTTGGCATCAACTACACCTTACCTTGGGTACCAGATTGGAGTTCGATCGCTTTTCACCCATGCACGGATGGATGTAACCGAGAGAGTCAATCAGATTCTGGAAGACATGTTGAGAGCCCGTGCTCTAGTTTATGGATCTAGTTGGGATGAAAATTTGCCGTACGCAGAGTTCTCATATAACAACAGCTACCAGGCCAGTTTGAAGATGGCACCGTTTGAAGCTCTGTATGGACGTAGATGTAGAACACCAATTATGTGGGATGACGTAGGAGACCGTCAGTTGTTTGGACCAGATTTGATCAAGGAATCAGAGGAGAAGGTTAAACTGATCAGAGACAGACTAAAGATTGCTCAGTCCAGACAGAAGAGTTATGCAGATTCAAAACGCAAGGAAGTAACCTATGAAATTGGAGACAGAGCCTATCTGCGAGTATCAACCTTGAGTGGAGTGAAACGCTTTGGAGTTAAGGGAAAGTTAGCCCCAAGATTTGTAGGACCGTATCGTGTTTTGGAACGGATGGGAGAAGTTGCTTACAAGCTGGAGTTACTCAAGGATTGTCGAGTGCACGATGTCTTTCACGTATCACAGCTGAAGAAGTGCCATGCTGAGATGGCCGATATACCGTTAAATGATACAGTGCCCCTAGAGGCAATACAGTTGGACAATAATTTGACTTATGAGGAAAAGCCAGTAAAGATTCTTGACTTTGACAGTCGAGTCACCCGCAACAAGGTTATCAAGTTTTGCAAAGTTCAGTGGTGCCATCATACAGAGGAGGAAGCCACCTGGGAATGAGAAGATGATATTCGCAAGGACCACCGGCACCTATTTTCTAGCCAACCCGAATCTCGAGGGCGATATTCATCTTAAGGGGGGTAGGTTTGTAAAATCCCAAATTTTCAATTTGGAATGTTATACATAGGTCATCCATGCATATCATATTTTATTGCATTTTCGTTTGCAATCCTCGAAATCCTAAGCAACTCAAGGACCCTCGGAGAGAGTTGGGGATTTTCCAATTTTCATATTTGAATTTTATCAAATAATGAAAACGAGGATTTTGACTTTAATTATTTTCTCTCCGAAAAATATTTCATTTTGAAATAATAAATGAGAGGAGATGATATGACTTCTCCAAAATAATTTAAATATTAGAGGAAAAATGTTAAAATCATTATTTGGTTTTTATTTGATTTTTTTTGGAATTTTATTTGCCCTAGAAATATTTGCATGTTTTAAAAATTGCATTTTAGGGGCCAAGAAAAGTTCATCTTGTTCTATATATTTTATTTAGATGGAGAAAACTTGTTTTGGTATTTTTAGGTTTTTATTTATTTTTCTAGGATTTTTCTAAGTTTCAGCGGAACGTTTTTTTTAAGAGACCCGCGCCCGACTGGGCCTAGGGCCCAGCCGAGCAGGACAGCTCAGCCGCCGCCTCCTACGCGCGCGCGCCGCCGCCGCCGCACTCGGACCGGAGTCCGTGTGGGACTCCGCCTCCCGCCGCCTTGCCCCCTCCTCCAAGTCGCCGCCCCACCCCTTTATATAGCCGCCCCCCTCTAGCCACCACCACCACCACCGGAGCCCGGAGCCGCCCCGAGCCCCGAGCCGCCCGCCGCCAATCGCCGCCGCCCGCCACCCAGTCGCCGCCGCCGCCTCTAGCCGCCCCGCCCCACCCCAGTACACCGCCTCGCCATCCCTTGGCCGCCCGCCTGGACGACCTCGCCGGAGGTAGCCACCCCGCCGCCCGGTTTTTTTTAAGAAAAACCCCTTCATTTTTTTTGAAAAACCCTAGTTCATTTTTTATATAGATCGGTTTTATTCTCTGGTGTATTTGTTTAGCGGCGTTATTGCTCGTTTCGCTTTTAACGAACGTGTTCGCTGCTTAGTTTCGCTAATCTAACGCTCATTCGTTAAGCCGTTCGTTGTTTTTCTTTTTATCGGATTTATTCTGCGATTTTCCTGATCGCGATTTCTGATCCGATGTTCGTACTAGTTTTACTTTTCGCTCGTTTATAGAAATCAGGCGATTCAAGTACCTGGAGTTTCATCTCGAAACCCTCTTTCCGAATAGTCAACTCAAACAAGTTTGTCTCTGTAAAATTTTACCCTAGTTCAGATTAGTAAACGGATCTTATTTCTTTCGCCGTTTGAGTTTCGTTGCTCCGTTTGGTTTGATTCTTTTTGCGAACTGGAGTTCTTAATTTGAACTTTCTGGTCGGCCTCTTTCAGTTGAAGTTTCATTTGTGCATCTTTGCTTGTTGCTTATGTATGTATTGTTTGCTTGCGATAGAATTCCCGGAGTGCGAAGCGTGTTACTACGAGTCTCTAGGATTCACGGATCGTCAGCAAGGCAAGTAACACTTTGATCATATCTCTTTTCATACCCAGTTTTTATGCATTAGTCTCAATCCTCAAACATTGCATGGTTAGGATGCCATTAATTTGTGGGTTGGGAAGTAGATGATGAGGTAGGAACCTATTGCCCTGTTAATATCAAACCCTTGGGAGTTACTTCTACGTATTGCCTATATTGCTATGCTATGCTCATAGACGTGGATTGGATTGAGGTGGCAACTTTAATACACATCTGGGTGGATTGAGGCACCTGGGGAACCCAGTGTTGTCTGTTTCATTTTTGGAAATCCCGGGGTACCCGTGTGATCTTCCTATGGACCGCCACCCAGGCTCAAAGGGAACTGAGATTATTCATGCTAGAAACTTCCGTGTGCAGCCACAAGCTATTATGGGCTCTAGCATAGTTGAGTAAGTTACGTGAAGCTCTTGAAGAGGTAGATCAGCAGGTAGTGGGTTTTGTAGGTTTGGTATGATCTACCCTGAGTAGAGAGTTAATGTTTCTGAAAGACTGTGTCTCGGTCATCCATTTATCAAACACCATGTAGTGCGAGAAATCAACGGAGGCGATCGAGTCTTGTGGGGAAAAGTCATAAACCTCTGCAGAGTGTACAATCTAATCATGGTTAGCCGTGTCCCGGTTATGGACAATTCGAGTATCTAGTACTTGAGTATTCTCATGTATCTCATCACTCTTAACTAATATTGCTGGGATGTTAATTACCTTAATTGGGATTGAGTTGGGGTTATACCTTCTCAATGATGTTTCAACCACCATGATAGTTAAATTAAAATTTATTCCTTTGTTGTAGGAAAAATTGGCTTTTTGCAAAATCAAAATCAGAGAGCTTTCCACCAGCCAAATATGCATGTAGTAATAGAATTATCCTGTTATTGCTCTATTGTGTTACATTGCCAGCATATTTCATGTGCTGGCCCGTTCTCGAGCTGCAACGTATTATGTTGCAGACTTTTCAGACGAGGAGTAAGGTTCGATAGGTCGTTGCCATGCAGCTCAGCTATGCCGTTGGAGTTGATGGACTCACTTTATCTTCCAAGTCTTCCGCTGTTATCGTTTTAGATGGCCTTAAGCCATATTATTGTAATAAGTTCTCTTTTGAGACATTCGATGTAATAAGTGTGTGATTGCTACTCTGTTATAAATCCTTCGAGTACTGTGTGTGTCAGCATTACTGATCCAGGGATGACACTGGAACACAGAGACTTGAACATCTGAGGTCGGGTCGCTATAGACAAGCCAAGCAATTGTTTCATACTTTAGTAATCTCAAACTTTTTTCAACTTTCACGCAATACATGAGCTTGAGCCATGGACATAGCACTATGGGTGGAATAGAGTATAATGATGGGGGTTGTGTGGAGAAGACAAAAAAGGAGAAAGTCTCACATTGACACGGCTAATCAACGGGCTAGGGAGATGCCCATCAATTGATGGCAATGCAAGGAGTAGGGTTTGCCATGCAATGGATGCACTAGAGCTATAAATACATGAAAGCTCAACAAAAGAAACTAAGTGGGTGTGCATCCAACTTGCTTGCTCACGAAGACCTAGGGCATTTGAGGAAGCCCATTGTTGGAATATACAAGCCAAGTTCTATAATGAAAAATTCCCACTAGTATATGAAAGTGACAAAATAAGAGACTCTCTATCATAAAGATCATGGTGCTACTTTGAAGCACAAGTGTGGAAAAAAAGGATAGTAGCATTGTCCCTTTTATTTCATTTCACCTTTTTTGGGCCTTTCCTTCTTTTTTATTTGGCCTTTTCTCTTCTTCTTTTTTTCTTTCTTTCTTTATTTATTTATTTGGGACAATGCTCTATTAATGATGATCATCACACTTCTATTTATTTACAACTCAATGATTACAACTCGATACTAGAACAAAATATGACTCTATATGAGTGCCTTCGGCAGTGTACCGGGATGGACAATGAATCAAGAGTGACATGTATGATAAATTATGCATGGTGGCTTTGCCACAAATACGATGTCAACTACATGATCATGCAAGGCAATATGACAATGATGAAGCGTGTCATAATAAATGAAACGGTGGAAAATTGCATGGCAATATATCTCGGAATGGCTATCGAAATTCCATAATAGGTAGGTATGGTGGCTGTTTTGAGGAAGATATAAGGATGTTTATGTGTGATAAAGCATATCATATGACGGGGTTTGGATGCACCGGCGAAGTTTGCACCAACTCTCAAGGTGAGAAAGGGCAATGCACGGTACCGAAGAGGCTAGCAATGATGGAAAGGTTAGAGTGCGTATAATCCATGGACTATCATAAAGAACTCACATACTTATTGCAAAAATCTACAAGTCATCAAGAACCAAGCACTACGCCCATGCTCCTAGGGGGATAGATTGGTAGGAAAAGACCATCGCCCGTCCCCGACCGCCACTCATAAGGATGACAATCAAAGAACACCTCATGTTTCAAATTTGTCACACAGCGGTTACCATACGTGCATGCTACGGGATTTGCAAACTTCAACACAAGTATTTATCAAATTCACAACTACTCAACTATAACGACTCTAATATTACCATCTTCATATATGAAAACAATCATCAAGTATCAAACTTCTCATAGTATTTAGTGCGCTTTTTATGAAAGTTTTTATTATACCCATCTTGGATGCCTATCATATTAGGACTAATTTTATAGCCAAAGCAAATTACCATGCTGTTCTAAAGGACTCTCAAAATAATATAAGTGAATCATGAGAGATCAATAATTTCTATAAAATAAAACCACCACCGTGCTCTAAAAGATATAAGTGAAGCACGAGAGCAAAATTATCTAGCTCAAAAGATATAAGTGAAGCACATAGAGTATTCTAATAAATTCCGATTCATGTGTGTCTCTCCAAAAGGTGTGTAAAGCAAGGATGATTGTGGTAAACTAAAAAGCAAAGACTCAAATCATACAAGACGCTCCAAGCAAGACACATATCATGTGGTGACTAAAAATATAGCCTCAAGTAAAGTTACCGATAGACGAAGACAAAAGAGGGGATGCCTTCCGGGTGATCCCCAAGCTTAGGCTTTTGGTTGTCCTTTAATTTTACCTTGGGGTGCCTTGGGAATCATCAACCTTAGGCTCTTGCCACTCCTTATTCCATAATCCATCAAATCTTTACCCAAAACTTGAAAACTTCACAACACAAAACTCAACAGAAAATCTCATGACCTCCGTTAGTATAAGAAAACAAACCACCACTTTTGGGTACTGTAATGAACTCCTTTTTTGTTTATACTGGTGTTAAACCTACTGTATTACAACTTCTCTATGGTTCATACCCCCCGATACTAGCCATAGATTCATCAAAATAAGCAAACAACACACAAAAAACAGAATCTGTCAAAAACAAAACAGTCTATAAGAATCATATTTTTTCGAATACTTCTAGAACTCCAAAAATTCTTAAAAAATAGGACAACCTGGACAATTTGTATATTGATATACTTCAGAAAGAATTGGCAATTTATCACGTTCTGGTGAATTTTAACAATTATTTTCGTGATCGCAAAGTTTCTGTCTTTTTCAGCAAGATCAAACAACTATCACCCAAGAAAATCCTATTGGTTCTACTTTTCACAAACACTAACTAAAACATAAAATCACATATAAACAGAATCTAGATGAGTTATTTATTACTAAACATAAACAAAAAGCAAGAAACAAAAATAAAATTGGGTTGCCTCCCAACAAGCGTTATCGTTTAACGCCCCTAGCTAGGCATAAAGACAAGAATGGATCTAGGTATTATCATCTTTGGAATGCAATCCATAAGTAGCTCTCATAATAGATTCATAAGGTAATTTAATTTTCTTCTTAGGAAAGTGTTCCATGACTTTCCTTAACGGAATTTGGAATCTAATATTTCCTTCTTTCATATCAATAATTGCACCAATCGTTCTAAGGAAAGGTCTACCAAGAATAATAGGACATGTGGGATTGCAATCTATATCAAGAACAATCAAATCTACGGGCACATAATTCCTATTTGCAACAATAAGAACATCATTAGTCCTTCCCATAGGTTTCTTAATGGTGGAATCCACAAGGTGCAAATTTAAAGAACAATCATCAAATTCACGGAAACCTAACACATCACACAAAGTTTTTGGAATCGTGGAAACACTAGCACCCAAATCACACAAAGCACGGCATTCATGATATTTAATCTTCATTTTAACAGTAGGTTCCCACTGATCATAAAGTTTTCTAGGGATAGAAACTTCTAATTCAAGTTTCTCTTCATAAGATTGCATTAAAGCATCAACGATATGTTTGGTAAAAGCTTTATTTTGACTATAAGCATGAGGCGAATTTAACACGGATTGAAACAAGGAAATACAATCTATTAAAGAACAATTATCATAATTAAATTCCTTGAAATCCAAAATAGTGGGTTCATTGCTATGTAAAGTTTTGACCTCTTCAATCCCACTTTTACCAATTTTTGCATCAAGATCTAAAAACTCCAAATCATTGGGACGCCTTTTAACTAAAGTTGACTCATCTCCAGTCCCATCACTATCAAGATTCATATTGCAAAACAAAGATTTAATAGGAGACACATCAATCACTTTTAGATCTTTATCATTATTATCATGAAAACTAGAAGAACACGCTTTCACAAAGCAATTTTTTTTGCACGCATCCTAGCGGTTCTTTCTTTGCACTCATCAATGGAAATTCTCATAGATTTGAGAAACTCACTGATATCATGCTTAGGAGGAATATATCTAAGTTTCAAAGAATCAACATCAAGAGAAATTCTATCCACGTTCCTAGCCAACTCATCAATCTTAGGCAATTTTTCTTCAAGCAAAGCATTGAAATTCTTTTGCGAAATCATAAACTCTTTAACACTAGTCTCAAAATCAGAGGGCATCTTATTAAAATTTCCATAAGAGTTGTTGTAGGAATTACCATAATTATTAGAGGAATTACTAGGAAACGACCTAGGATTAAAGTTTCCTCTATACGCGTTGTTACCAAGATTGTTCCTACCGACAAAATTCACATCCATAGATTCATTATTATTCTCAATAAAAGTATACAAAGGCATATCATTAGGATCAGAAGAAACACTCTTATTAGCAAACAATTTCATAAGTTCATCCATCTTTCCACTTAAAACATTAATCTCTTCTATTGCATGAACCTTTTTACTAGTAGATCTTTCGGTGTGCCATTGAGAATAATTAACCATAATATTATCTAGGAGTTTAGTAGCTTCTCCTAAAGTGATTTCCATAAAAGTGCCTCCCGCGGCCGAATCTTAAAGATTTCTAGAAGCAAAATTCAATCCAGCATAATTTTTTTTGTATAATCATCCATAAATTCAAACCATGTGTAGCGAAATTACGTATCATTTATTTCATCCTCTCCCAAGATTGTGAAACATGCTCATGATCAAGTTGCTTAAAATTCATAATATCGTTTCAAATAGAGATGATCTTAGCGGGAGGAAAATACTTAGAGATAAAAGCATCTTTGCACTTATTCCGCGAATCAATACTATTTTTAGGCCAAGAAGAAAACCAAGTTTTAGCATGATCTCTAAGCGAAGACGGAAATAGCTTCAATTTAACAATATCATTATCCACATCTTTCTTCTTTTGCATATCGCACAAATCAACAAAGTTGTTTAGATCGGTAGCGGCATCTTCACTAGGAACGCCAGAAAATTGATCTTTCATGACAAGATTCAACAAAACAACATTAATTTCACAAGATTCAGCATCAGTAATAGGAGCAATCGGAGTGCTAATAAAATAATTGTTGTTGGTATTGGAAAAATCACACAATTTAGTATTGTCTTGAGCCATCGTGACAAGCAATCCAACACACAAGCACACAAGAAGCAAGCAAAAACAGACGGGCGGAAAAAGAGGGTGAATAAAACAGCAAAGGAGAAGTGGGGGAGAGGAAAACGAGAGGAAAATGGCAAATAATGTAATGCGAGGGAGAAGAGTTTGTGATGGGTACTTGGTATGTCTTGACTTCATGCCAGATCTCCCCAAGACGGCGCGGAAATCCTTCTTGCTACCTCTTGAGCATGCGTTGGTTTTCCCTTGAAGAGGAAAGGGTGATGCAGCAAAGTAGCGTAAGTATTTCCCTAAGTTTTTTAGAACCAAGGTATCAATCCAGTAGGAGACTACATGCAAGTCCCTCGTACCTGCACAAACAATCAAGAACCTTGCAACCAATGCGATAAAGGGGTTGTCAATCCCTTCACGGCCACTTGCAAAAGTGAGATCTGATAAAGATAATAAGATAAATATTTTTGGTATTTTTGTTGTATAGATTGGAAAGTAAAGATTGCAAAATAAACAATGATAAAAATAGCTAGTTGATAGGAAAATAATATGATGGAAAATAGACCCGGGGGCCATAGGTATCACTAGTGGCTTCTCTCAAGATAGCATATTTTACGGTGGGTGAATAAATTATTGTCGAGCAATTGATAGAAAAGCACATAGTTATGAGAATATCTAGGCATGATCATGTATATAGGCATCAAGTCCGTGACAAGTAGACCGAAATGATTCTGCATCTACTACTATTACTCCACACATCGACTGCTATCGAGCATGCATCTAGAGTATTAAGTTCATAAGAACAGAGTAACGCATTAGGCAAGATGACATGATGTAGAGGGATAAACTCAAGCAATATGATATAAACCCCATCTTTTTATCCTCGATGGCAACAATACAATACGTGCCTTGCTGCCCTCACACATCGGGAAAGGACACTGCAATATTGAACCCAAAGCTAAGCACTTCTCCCATTGCAAGAAAGATCAATCTAGTAGGCCAAACTAAACAGATAATTCGAAGAGACTTCCAAAGATATTTAAATCATGCATAAAAGAATTCAGAGAAGAATCAAATATTGTTCATAGATAATCTTGATCATAAACCTACAATTCATCGGATCTCGACAAACACACCGCAAAAAGAATTACATCGAATAGATCTCCAAGAAGATCGAGGAGAACTCTGTATTGAGATCCAAAGAGAGAGAAGAAGCCATCTGGCTAATAAAATGGACCCAAAGGTCTGTGGTAAACTACTCACACATCATCGAAGAGGCTATGTGTGTGGATGTAGAAGCCCTCCGTGATCGATTCCTTCCGTGAGCTGAAAAGGCCCCAAGATGGGATCTCACGGGTACAGAAGGTTGTGGCGGTGGAAATAGGGTTTCGTGGTGCTCTCGGATGTTTGCAGGGTATATGAGTATATATAGGCGAAAGAAGTAGGTTGGTGGAGCCACGAGGGGCCTACGAGGGTGGGGGCGCGCCTACCCCCCTGGGCGCGCCCTCCTACCTCGTGGCTTCCTTGTTGCTTCCTTGACGTCCACTCCAAGTCTCCTGGATTGCGTTTGTTCTGAAAATAACTCTCCTGAAGGTTTCATTCCGTTTGATATTCCTTTTCTACGGAACACTGAAATAGGCAAAAAACAGCAATTTGCACTGGGCCTTTGGTTAATAGGTTAGTCGCAAAAATAATATAGAAGTGCATAATAAAGCCCATTAAACATCCAAAACAGATAATATAGTAGCATGGAACAATAAAAAATTATAGATACGTTGGAGACGTATCAATTAGCAACACGAGGATGAACTGGACGAAGATTTTGCCCTTGCTGATCATTGTCTTCATCTTGAGCATTGGCTTCAGGCTGAGCAGAGTCTTCAGGTTGATTGGGCACAGAAATGATAATTTCCTCTTTAGCCTGTGCCTCTGAAGGTATGATTTCTCCATTACCCATAAGCTTAATCGATTCACTAGGAGGGACTTCATCTAGCACATTTGGCAGGTGCTCTCTTTGCGATCCGTTAGTCTCATCGAACCGCACACCCACAGTTTCAACCACTTTATAGTGAAAGAGGTTCAAGACTCTGTAGGAGTGCGAATCCTTTCCATAACCAAGCATAAAACCTTCATGTGCTTTCGGTGCAAATTTTGAAGTGTGATGTGGATCCTTGATCCAAGACTCTAGCACCAAATACTTTGAAGTAATGGACGCTTGGCTTCTTACCGCTTAGAAGCTCATAGGATGTCTTCTTTAGAAGCTTGTTAAGATAAACACGATTGATGACGTGGCATGCAAGATCAATGGCTTCAGCCGTAACTTCCTTGGAGTCTTGTACTCATCAAGCATCGTCCGAGCCATCTCAATGAGTGTTCTGTTCTTGCGCTCTACGATGCCATTCTGCTGAGGTGTATATGGAGCGGAGAACTCATGAGTGATGCCCAATGTATCAAGATAAGTGTCAAGGCCAATGTTCTTGAACTCTGTGCCATTATCACTTCTGATGTGCTTGATCTTGATGCCATAGTTCGTCATGGCACGATTGGCGAAGCGTCTGAAGACATCCTGCACTTCATTCTTGTAAAGGATTATGTGCACCCAGGTGTATCTTGAATAATCATCAACAATGACGACGCCATATAGGCAAGCAGTGGTAGTAAGGGTAGAGTAGTGAGTAGGGCCAAATAAGTCCATGTGAAGCAGCTCGAAGGGTTGAGATATCATCATGATTGTCTTTGAGGGATGCTTGGCCCTTGTCATCTTTCCAGCTTCGCAGGCACCACACAGATGATCCTTCTTGAACTTGATGCCTTCGATGCCTGCGACATATTTCTTCTTCGTGAGAGTGTACAGGCATGCCAGCATGCCCTAGCCTCCGATGCCAGAGCCAGCACTCTGAAGCTTTTGCTAGAAGACATACGGCCATCTGTGGTCCTGCTGAGAAATCTACCATGTACAAATCGTCCTTTCGATATCCTTCAAAGACTAGAGATTTGTCAGACTCCATAAGCATAAGGAAACGATATTTTCCAAATATCACAATCATGTTCAAATCACAGAGCATTGAGACAGACATTAAGTTGAAACCAAGGGATTCAACAAGCATCACTTTATCCATGTGCTGATCCTTTGAGATTTCAACTCTACCTAGACCCAATACCTTGCTTTTACTAGTGTCAGCAAATGTGATATGACTCTTGTCAGATGGACGTAATGTTGAGTCCATGAGAAGACTTCGATCACCAGTCATGTGATTAGTGCATCCACTGTCCATAATCCATTCTGAAGCCTTTGGTGTCATACCAGTTAGGGGGATAGGCTTCACCAAGGGTATTGTGAAGCATAAACATTTGACAAACGAGTGGATTATGAA
The DNA here is from genome assembly GCA_021605145.1 of Aegilops bicornis. NCBI lineage: Eukaryota > Viridiplantae > Streptophyta > Magnoliopsida > Poales > Poaceae > Aegilops > Aegilops bicornis. The sequence goes on along the minus strand of CM038669.1, from coordinate 489,607,048 downwards.
AGTTCAGATCCTGGTTAGGGTAGATAGGATGACTGTCAAGGAAACCAGGAACAAAATACATAGTAAGACCATTTGGGCATTTTATCTTGCGCACCACAAGATGTTTTAGGTCCCCAGCAATAGCATCTGACGCCTTTGATTTCCGGCTGGAGACCTTTCCCTTGGCACCGCGTGCCATGAAGCAGTAGGTGGGAGCAGAGTCGTCCTTGTCATTAGCATCAACGTTGGTGACGGAGCCATTGTCTTCAGTGTTGAAGATGGACTTGGCAACATGGGCTGTAGCTATAGCCAGACTTGCAACGCCAGAGTCGGACTCCTCCTCAGACTCCACCTTTGCCTCCTCACAAGTAGACTCCTCCTCTGAAACCATCTCCTTGCCAACAAAAGCACGAGCCTTGCCAGATGAGCTCTTCTTGTATGATGAAGACTTGGACGTAGACTTGGAAGAAGACTTTGAGGATTTCTTCTTCTTCTTGTCATCAGAATCATATTCCTTGCTCTTCTTCTTCTTCTTCTTGGTCTCATTGTCCCATTGTGGACACTCAATGATGTAGTGACCAGGTTTCTTGCGCTTGTGGCATGTTCTCTTCTTGTGATCACGAGTGGAAGCTTCATCATTTCTTGAGATGAATCTTGAAGACTTTCTAAAGCCTTTCTTCTTGGTGAACTTTTGGAACATCTTCACAAGCATAGCAAGCTCCTTTCCAATGTCTTCAGGATCCTCAGATCAGCTGTCAGATTCTTCTTCAGAAGAGGAAACAACCTTTGCCTTTAAAGCGCGAGTTCGGCCATAGTTGGGACCATAGATATCTCTTTTCTTAGACTGCTGGAACTCATGTGTGTTGAGCCTCTCAAGTATGTCAGACGGATCGAGAGTCTTGAAGTCAGGGCGCTCTTGAATCATCAAGGCCAGGGTGTCGAATGAGCTGTCAACCGATCTCAGAAGTGTTTTGACTATTTCATGCTTGGTGATCTCAGTGGTGCCGAGTGCGCGAAGCTCATTTGTGATGTCAGTGAGGCGATCAAAAGCGAGCTGGACATTCTCATTGTTATTTCTCTTGAAGCGGTTGAAGAGATTTCGAAGAACACTGATCCTTGAGTCTCTCTGGGTTGAGACGCCTTCGTTGACCTTGGAGAGCCAGTCCCAGACTAGCTTCGAAGTTCCAGAGCACTCACACGACCATACTGTCCTTTGGTCAGATGACCACAGATGATGTTCTTGGCAGTAGAATCCAGTTGAATGAACTTCTTGACATCAGCAGGGGTGACACCTCCACCGGTCTTGGGAACGCTGTTCTTGACGACATACCAGAGGTCGACATCAATGGCTTCAAGATGCTTGCGCCTCTTATTCTTCCAAAGAGGGGGCACCGGTGCCATCAAAGACAGGCACGCATAGCGGAGACTTTGATTATCCCAGCAATCGACATAGCTAAAACTCCGGTGGTTAAACCGAATCACACAGAACAAGGGAGCACCTTGCTCTGATACCAATTGAAAGTGCTAGTTATCGACTAGAGGGGGGTGAATAGGCGATTTTTATGAAAGTCTTCAAAACATGGGAGTTTCAAAGATAGACAATAGAAATGAACCTATTGATATGCAACGGAAGGTAGACTACACTAGACAAGCCATAGTCAAGTAAGCAATAAAGTGAAAGCACGAAGACTATTAGCAGCTAGGTAGTATGGATCAGGATGGATGAAAGTATGAAGCCAAACAACAACAGGCTTCACACAGTGAAGTCAATCAGATCATTCAAGTAGGCAATGACTTCACGAAGACAAACTGTAAGTAAGGATAGGTAAGAGATAGAACCAGTTGCTTGGTGAGGATAAGGATTTGTTGGACCAGTTCTAGTTGCTGTGACAACTATACGTCTGGTTAGGGAGGCTGAGATTCAACTCATAAGACCGTGTCTTCACCTTATTCCCCTTGAGCTAAGGACACTTAGTCCTCGCCCAATCACTCTGGTAAGTCTTCAATTTAGACTTCCAAACCTTCACAGACTTCGTTCACCGGCAATCCACAATGACTCTTGGATGCTCAGAATGCGACGCCTAACCGGCTGGAGGACTCACAGTCCTCATGTGTAATAAGTCCTCAGATCACGCGGACAGAAAGACTTCAATGATGCCTAACACTCTTCGGCTCTGGGTGTTTTGGGCTTTGTCCTCGCAAGGATCTCTCTCTCAAATGCTTCGGAGGTGGGTTGCTCTCAAACGACAAAAGTCATGCACTAACTCTGAGCAAACACCAATTTATGGTGTAGGGGGTGGGCTATTTATAGCCAGGAGGCAACCCGACCTGATTTGTCCGAAATGACCTCGGTCACTAAGGAACCGACACGTGTCCAACGGTCAGATTTCAAACACACGCAGCTTGACTTGGGCTACAAGTAAAGCTGACTCATCCAGCTCTGGATAAGATTTGTTCTCATTGTCTTCGCTCGAAGACATAGGATTTGGTTGAGCATCACTTCAGTCACCCCGACTTTGTTCTCTTGGACCCCACTTAACAGTGTGGTGGTTCCTATGACTCGACAAAGAACAAAAGGAAGCTACAAAACAACTGTGTCTTCGCACTCCATAGTCTTCACGTGAATGTCTTCTCAGGTCATAATCTTCGTTGTGAATATCTTCACATACCACCATTGTCTTCAATGTCTTCACACATTTTAGGGGTCAACTCTGGTGGGAAAACTGAATCAATGAGGGACTACTACCTGTGTTATCCTGCAAATCTCACAAACACATTAGTCCCTCAACCAAGTTTGTCGTCAATACTCCAAAACCAACTAGGGGTGGAACTAGATGCACTTACAGTAGTGTTGCGTGGTTTTCCTACTGGTTCTATAACCTTGGTCTCATAACTGAGGGAAATACCTACCGTAGTTGTGATGCATCATCCCTTCCTCTTTGGGGAAATACCGACGTAGCTCAAGCCGCATCAGCCTCCGACGCGGCCGTCATCTCTGCGTTCCCCACTGGCATCACAGACGTCAGGATGTGCGAGAATCTCGCCATCAACGATGAGCTCGACTCGGTGCTTGAGCTGTTCGACCTTGCTGACAAGTGCGCCAAGGCCGAAGAAGGCCGCCTCTTCATCCACAACGACCCTGATACGGTGCCTGACGCTTCTAAGGCCAAGGGCAAGGACGTCAAGCGCAAGGGTCTTATCGTGCTTGCAGCGGAGCCCGAGTAGAAGCACGGCCGCAACCGCGACGAGCCTGATAAGGACAACTGCCTGTTCTGCGTCTACCATAATCTGTGCACCCAAAACACCGAAGACTGCCAGGAGCCCAAGTTGCTCTGCGATGAGCGCTTGGGCCGTCGGGATAATCGTAATGACCGCGGTGCCGGCCGCAAGGGTGGCCGTGGCAGCAACAACTGGGAGGGCCGCAATGGCAGCGACAACTACCACCAGAACTGGTGCGACCGACCTCCTGAGGTCGCGTGGCACGACTAGCCTCACAAGGAAAATTCTCAGGCCAATGCCGCTCTCCCACCGCCGCCGCCACCGCCTCAGAGGAACAATATCAACCATCTCGACGAGGGCGCAGGGGGCTACCAGGAGCCTCGTGTGGTAGCCTGCATCCTTGGCGGATCTTAGGCCCTCGTCCAAATGCTTCTTAGAGCAATTCTCTCGCGAGGGGAACGCCGCCCTCCCGAGGCCTAAGGCTGCCCAGCCCGTCAAGTGGTCGCAGTATGTCGTCACCTTCGACTCCAGGGATCACCTCAAGTCCATGGCCACCACAGGTGCGCTTCCTATTTTGTGCAACCCACCATCAGCAACGTTGCGGTCACCAAGACCCTCATCGACGGGGGCACCAGGCTCAACATGATCTCCATCGAGACCTTCGAGACGCTCCAAGTGCCCTACGACTAACTGATGCCGACCAGGACCTTCTCTGGGGTGACTCATGGCTCTACCACCCCCCTGGGGCAAGTACGCTTCCCCGTCACCTTTGGCACCCGCTACAACTACCACACTAAGCACACAGACTTCAACATGGCACACATTGGTGTGCCGTACAACGCCATCCTGGGGGTACCTGACACTCGCCAAGTTCATGGCGGCGACTCACCGCGGCCACAATCTTCTCAAGATGCCTGGCTTCAGCGGCATCGTCACCAACGCTTGCGATGAGAAGGACGTGGTCTACTCCCTCGAGCACGCCTACAAGGCCACCGCAGCCGCGCACTCAGATGGAGAGGATGTTGTCAAGCCTCCTGAGGCCGCGCCCCGCAAGGAAGTAGCAGCTAATGTTCTCTCGAGAATGCACCAAGACGAAGGAGGCATCGGTTGATGGCGGCGTGTCTGTCCCCGCCCTCACCATCGGCCCCTGCCCCCCTCCCGCATAGGAAGGCATCTGACTTGTCCGGTGTGCAGAGGGAGATGATCGAGCACCACTTAGCGGTGTGCCTCAGCGGACGCCCCATCAAGCAAGGAGCACGACGCTAGGCACCATAGAAGCAAGAGTTCATCGGCCAGGAAATCAACAGGCTGCAGAAAACTGGAGCCATCCATGGTATGTGCCATCCCAAATGGCCCGTCAGCATGACCGTCGTCCCCAAGAAGGGCGGCAAGGAGCGTATGTGTGTCGACTTCGCGAGCCTCAACAGGGCCTGCCTTGTGGACCTCTATTGGTGGTCGCGCATCGGCCGGAGCTTGGGCCTCACCCCCAACTACGCCTGCATGCCTTTCGGCCCGAGGAACACCGGCGCCACCTTCCAAGGGCTAGTGTGGGTGTCAAAACCGGCGGATCTCCGGTAGGGGGTCCCGAACTGTGCGTCTAAGGTCGATGGTTAGCAGGAGACGGGGGACACGATGTTTACCCAGGTTCGGGCCCTCTCTATGGAGGTAATACCCCACTTCCTGCTTGATTGATCTTGATGAATATGAGTATTACAAGAGTTGATCTACCACGAGATCGTAATTGCTAAACCCTAGAAGCCTAGCCTGTATGACTATGGTAATGAGTATATCATTTCCGCACTACGCCCTTTGGTTTATATATAGACGCCAGGGGGATCTAGGGTTACATAAAGTCGGTTACATAGGAAGGAATCTTCATAGTTGGTCGCCAAGCTTGCCTTCCACGCCAAGGAGAGCCCAATTCGGACACGGGTACAGTCTTCGGCCTTCATGTCTTCACAGCCCATCAGTCCGGCCCATGGATAACAGGATGTACGCTCGAGGACCCCTTAGTCCAGGACTCCCTCAGTAGCCCCTGAACCTGGCTTCAATGATGAGGAGTCCGGCGCGCAGATTGTCTTCGGCATTGCAAGGCGGGTTCCCCTTTCCGAACTCCAAGATAGTCTTCAGATGTAATGATTGTATCTGGACCTGTATACACAATTGCAGAGGATATAATATTTCACGAGTCCAATCTGCTGACAACTTTTTGGTAATACGACATCACGCCTGCTCGGTCATTATTTTCGAACTGTTTGCTATCCCGTCACCCCACGTCTCGAGACGTGGTTTATTGGCATGTCTTATCCAAACCGAGATCGTGTCTCCCCTTTTTAAGGGATTATTATTAGCCCGGATGTGGGTAACCCAACCGTCGCGTGGGCACAACTCCTTCGGAATAAGTAAGTTTTGGGGCCCAGGAGGAGACGTTCGATATTCGTGGCCTTTATATAGGGTACAGACCCGTCTTTTTCTTTCACGCTTGCTTCCTTCTCAACCCTTGCTACCTCAAGTTCCAACACCCGAGTTTCAATCTCCACAAACTCCTATCATGTCCGGATCTAGCCGTCAAGGCCTGTGGGTGGCTAACTGTGTCACGGAGGGAGACATTGCAAAGCTTTGGGCGGAGAGGTATCTGACCGCGGAAATCCTTCATCGGCTTCCTGCTGAGGGGCAGGTTATCCCCACCCCCAGAGCCGGCGAGAGGGTCGTGTTCGTGTCCCACTTTCTCCGCGAGTTAGGGTTTGCCCTTAATCCGTTCGTCCGAGGACTCATGTTTTATTATGGGCTAGATTTTCATGATCTGGCCCCGGACTCTATTCTTCTTATCTCGGCATTTATCGTTATGTGTGAAGCCTTCATTCGAACTCCTCCGCACTTCGGCTTGTGGCTCAAGACCTTTGATGTGAAGCCGCAAGTGATAGAGGGGGAGCAGGCTGAGTGCGGTGGTGCTACAGTGAGCAAGCTGGCCAACGTTGTTTGGCTGAAAGGATCCTTCGCCAAATCTTCTGATTTATGGCAGCAGGGGTGGTTCTATATCACCGAGCCCCGCGGCTCCAAGTGGGCAGCTGCGCCTGCATTTCGATCCAGCCCCCCAATTTAGTTTGCATCATGGATTAATAAGGGGTTGGACTGGGGATCAACTGACGAGGTGCGAACTTTGCAAAGTCGCATCAGAAGCCTCATTAAGAGGGACATCAATATCGTCAAGGTTGTTCAAGTAATGCTAGTTCGTCGGACCCTGCCATGCCATCGACAGCCTCTCCGCCTGTGGGAGTTCAATCCAGAGGGGCCGCGGACTCTACAGCACTTCTTCGGCACTACGTACAAAGGAATGTGGAGATTATTCTTCGGGAAACGAAGGCAATGGCCGGACACCACCGAAGATGTCTGTCGGATTTCGGGTTCCGGCAGACCCTCTAGGTTTGATCTCTAGGGTGCACGCGGAGATCGCACCTCCAACCTACCTACGCCTCGTCGCCTCGCAAGGATCTAAACTATTCAAAGAACAACACAAGGGACACGAGGTTTATACTGGTTCAGACCACCATCGTGGTGTAATACCCTACTCCAGTGTGTGGTGTGGTGGATTGCCTCAGGGGCTGATAATGAACAGTACAAGGGAAGAACAGCCTCGCGAGGGTCTGTTCTTGAGCTGGTGCGATGAACTGCTAGGGGAGTTCAGTCGCCTCTCTTTCTCTCTCTCTAGGTGCCGATTCAGATCGATCTCTCTATCCGGTGTCCCCCCTATCCGGTGGGTGGCTAGTCCTATTTATAGGCAGAGGCCCTGGGCCTGTCCCCAAATATTGAGCGGGAAGGGCGCCAATAATTGGCCATTTTGAAGGGGAACATCTAGTACACTTATCCTGACTAAAGTCGGTCCTCGCCTGCCAAAGACTCTGACGGTGACGCCGGCTTGGGCTCCACGATGACCTCCTTCCTGCCATTCTCGCTGGTCTTGGTCTTGTTGCAATCGAAATGGTTGCCTTTGCTCGATGCCTTGGCTCGCGCTTGCCTCCTTTGCACCAAAGGGGAAATGAGGACACTACGCGGGCTGGCGCCCGCCTGGCGCCCCCGGTCGTCATGGCTTGCGTCATGGGCACCTCGTGAGGTACCCCGCCTTGATCTCTCCACCTCCTCACGAGCCAGCCTGACGAGGCCGTGCCTGAGGAAGCTTCTCGTCGTCCGCACCGCGAGGCTTGGCCCCTCGTGAGGGTCTTGAGCTTGTGTTGATGAAGATGGGCCGTACAGGGCCACCCCTTGAGCCACGCCTCAGCCGCAGCGAGCAAGTCTGTATCCCCGTTCCTTAGTATCGCCGACAAGAGCCCTGGCCCAAAGCGCGCCCGGGCTTGGCTTAGCAGAGAAGCAAAGGGGCAAGTGCGAAGCGCCGCGATCCCCAACAGCCTGCGGCCTTGGGCGCCGTGTGGTGGATGATTGGACATGGGCGTCCCTACTTCCCCACGACGCCTCGGCAATTGCACGAATTGACAAGTCCCTGCATGCAAAGCGAGTCATGATTACATGTGATCGTGGAGGTCGACGATTGGCCTCCCTCGGCTATATGTACGGAAGGCGCGAGCCCTTCCAGTCCTTCTCTTCTTTCTTCTCCTTCTTCTTCATCCTTGCCCTTGCTCCACATTGCGATAATGGCTCCGATCCGCCGGTTCTCCGCAGAAGAGAAAGGAAAGGCCCCCCGAGAGGGTCCCGATCCGATTCCGCCGAAGAAACGGCTAGCCCTCTGCCGCCGAGATGAGGGCGCCCGGCAGGAGGTGTCGAGGCCCTGGTACGAGCGGCCACCACCAGGGTTCCCGCTGCCTTTGTACGCCCGCATTGAGGGCCCTGAAGGAGTTGACGCCGAGCGCCACGGACGACGCCACCGTCGGCGTCGGCGGGTCACGGCGGTGCGCGTTGTTCCTCCTGGAGTCCATGCCGAGGGCTCCTCCCGAGAGTTTGTGCTCCACTCCGCCATGCCTGCTCAATCTTGGATTTGCCTTCCTCCCTCCTTCGCCTTCGTGATCCCGCAGAGGGGCTCTCTGGAGCTCTGGTTGCAGCATGCCGGCTGCAGCACCCCTGCGACCGGAGCGGAGGTTGCGGTTGTCGCTCCGGGCAAGGTCTTCATGACCCGAGGCTGGAGCGAGATCGCCCGGGTCTGCCGGACGAGGGGCGCCCTCGTGATCCACCTGGAATACGATGGTGCTTCCTTGATGTTCTTCAAGGTCTTCAACGCAGAAGGTCGCCGGTTGGAGTGCTGCCCTGAGAGAGGCGGCCGGGGCCCTGCCGTGGCGAGGCCTAGGCTCGCCGACCGCTCCCCCAGCAGCTCCTCAGGCAATGGAGGCGTCGGAGGATCCAGCGACTCCGCCGAGCTCTTCGCGACTCCGGAGACGAGCGACGACAGCTACGAGCCTCCGAGCTCGCACCGCGCTCGGAGCCGGGCGGGCGCGTCAGGCTTCCAGCGCCGGTGATCTGGATGGGGTTGGCGCCGGTGCCTGGCGGCCCACTGTTGATGATGGCGTCTCTTGCGGTGGCGCGCGTAGTTAGCACCCTTTAGGATTTGCTCCTTTTGTTCCCTGCGAGGAATCAAAGAACACACCCCGTGGGGGTTTGTAAGGTGCTTGTAGTTCAATTTGTTAATATGATCATTGTCGTGAAGAGGTGAGGGATGCTCGTCCCATTTTGGCTTAGTTCCTCCTTTCGAACCTCGCGAGGGCTTGACGCTCTGCGCCGACAGGTCCCGGTCCCAAGGCGGCTTCAGCCGTCGCTGGTATGCCAGGTCGCGATGCCGTGGTCAAGGCTAGGAGGTGAGCGGCCCGGGGTCCAGTAAGAGCCCCTGAGTCGCGATGCTCAGGAGGTCCCCTTTAGCGCTCAAGCAGCCATCGTTCGGTGAGAAAGGAGCGCGATGTTTCCAACACGGCGTTGCATTAGGTGCGAGGTCGGTGCTGCGATAGCTAGTATTTCCGGAGGATGACTTATCTCGGGAGTCAGGAATCGCCTCTTGGTGCGGCGTTAGGTCCGCGCGTGATCGGCAGCCGAGGAGTTGCTGGCGAGGTCCCTCAAGGCCTCTTCCCTCTCGCCTTTACTCCCTTTTCGCTTCTCGCCCTCGGGTCCCGCCTCGAGCGAGCTCAACCGTCAGCTGGTATGCTGTGTCGCGATGCCGTGGACAAGGCCATGAGGTGAGGGCTGGAGAGCCAGTAGGAGTCCATGAGTCGCGATGCTCAGGTACCCCCCCCCCTTTAACGTGCAAGCGGTTCGCGCAGATGAGAGTGAAGGAGACATCGTGAAGGAATCGCCTGACACTGCTCCTTGAACAGATCCTGCAGGCTCATCACAAGAAGAACGAGAGTTCGCCATGAAAATCGACAGTTGTCGGCGTTCTGGGAACGGGGGTCCCCAGACTTGCCTGCCTGCGGCCTGCTGCGTGGCTCAAAGGAGGCCCAGGACGGCCCATCTTCATCAACACAAGCTCAAGACCCTCGCGAGGCAAGCCTCATGCTGGGCGGACGACCAAGAGCTTCCTCAGTGCGGCCTCGTCAGCTGGCTCACGAGGAGGCGGAGAGTTCAAGGCGGGTACCTCGCGAGGTGCCCGTGACGTAAGCCATGACGGCCGAGGGCGCCCGATCGGGCGCCAGCTCACAGAAGGCCCCTCCTTTCCTCTTTGGTGCAAAGGGGAAGCGCAGTAAGAGCATCAAGCAAAGGCATCCATTTTGGTGCAACAAGACCAAGACCAGCCCCAACGGCTGGAATGCAGTCATCGTGGAGCCCAAGCGGCTATCACCAGAGCCTTTGGCAAAGCGAGGACCAACTTTAGTCAGGATAAGTGTACCCACTGTTCCCCTTCAAAATGGCCAATTGTTGGCGCCCTTCCCGCTCAATATTTGGGAAGAGGCCCAGGGCCTTCGCCTATAAATAGGGGTAGCCACACTCAGAGAGAGGGGGGACGAAGGACGATCGGATCGTGCATACGGGATCCAGAGAGAGAGAGGGAAACCCGTTCCTCAAGCCAGAGCGACGGGGCACCACTTAGCAGTTCATCACACCCACCAAGAACAGACCCTCGCGAGGCTGTTCTTCCCAGATCGTTTCTTCGTCGGCCCAGAGGCAATCCACACACCACAAACTAGAGTAGGGTATTACACCACAACGGTGGCCCGAACTAGTATAAATCTTGCGTCTCTTGTGTTGTTCTTGTTAGTAGTTTAAGTCCTTGCGATTCGGTGAGGTATGAGACGGTGGAGGGTTGGATCTCCGCGCGCACCCCAGAGTTCGAACCTTAAGGGTCTGCCGGAACCCGTGATCTGACATTTGGCGCGCCAGGTAGGGGTGCGCCGGAGTCCGCCTTTCTGCCACCTCGCGTCCCGTCGCATCGTCATCGCCATGACCGGCGACCAAGCGGGCAACCCAGATCCATGGGCAGCGTGGCCCGCCCACGCAACCGCCGCCGGGCGACCGCGTTCTGTGCAGCTCGCGGTCCGCAGGCGCCGGGCCATGGGCGACGCGGACAGGCTCCGACGGTGCTCACACCGCGACAGGCGCGGTCGGCAGCAAGAGCCTCCAACCACGCCGCGACCACTTCACCATACACCCGCCGTGAGCAGGTGAACTCGAGGGCCGCTCACAAGGGCCCGAGAGCTGTTGCAGAGCAAAGGCTTTGGAGAGCGGCCGCGACGCGTCTTTGGAGCGAGTGGCGGAGCTCCCGGCTTCGCCCGCCTCGGGGGCTCACCCCTTCTGCACCCAACTCCCACCTCAGGCCGAGGGCGGCCCGCACGGGGGCTCCACGCGCGCCCGCGGGCTCCAAACCTACTCTAGCACCGGCGAAGCTGTCAGCGCCAGGCTGGTGGCGGGGTTGCCCCCGCCCCCGGCCCATGGAGAAGAAGGACTCGACACAACTCACGGCCCTGGTGGACCGCCGCGCCACCACCCCACGGCGGGCGCATCAAGCAGAGCAGCAAGGCACGCTCAAGACTACGGGCGTGGCCTTCGGGATGACGGCGCCGAAGAATACGTGCCCCACATGATGGACCAGGGGCACCGCATGAGGGAGAACAAGACTCGCTCCTCAGCCCACTCGGGGGGGATGAGGCGCCAGACGCCGCGCTCTTCCAGGAGTTTCGAGATGGTCCTACTAGTCACGCCGGGGGCGACGATTATCGGGTACCGCTACTTCCTCAAGAGCAAACATACGCTAACCATAGGTCGCAGGAGGTACATGTCGCCACGACGAACAGCTGCCCCGCTCCCGCAGTCTCCTACCCCTCGGGAGGGGGGCGCAGGGGGCTGCCGGAGAGGGGCAGAGATCCGACATCACCACCGCGGCGTTCGGAGCAAGGCGTTCGTGGAGGTAGGCCTCTGCTGGAGAGGTGCCTCGTGGCCTGCCTCGGCGGAGGACCCGTGGTCGCCGGGGAACTGGCCGGGCGACCGCTCTACCCCACCGGCAGCGTCCCTGGTTTCCTGGTCGTCAGGTGGCACTAGAGTGTGGAGCAAGGCGGGGCCTCGTCTGGCGATATGAAGCAAGGCCGGTACACTGTGAAGAAGGCCCAGTGCTCGTGAAGCTCGCCGCCTGCGTGACACTCTCACGTAATAATGAGTGGGGTTGTACACGCCCGAGTCTCAGGGGTGCCGCCTCGATCCCCTGGGCTCCCTCCCACGCCCAAAGAGGCAGCACTTAGCTCATGGCTGGTGAGAAGACGTCCAAGACTAGACTAGGTGCCGGTCGCGGCCTTTGTCTGCGTTCATTTGGTTTTCCCTCTGGCTGTCGTTTTCCCCCGTTGGATTTAAGTTAAATTTGAGCTTGAAGATTTGCATGTATTCGGGGAAGGGGTGCTTACTCTCGTTTGAGCAAATCTCTCGCGTTTCGGTTATAACTCCGCCTCAGCTGCCTCCCCTCGCGAGCCCCTCGCGAGCCGGGCCAGGCCAAGCTCGCGCACAGCCCAGCCTGTCACCGCCGCGCCCCCTCCGGAGGGTTTTTGCTGCAGGTCCTACGGATTCGATCGATATACACTCGGATTGCCGCAGCCTCTCGCAGGCTATCTCGGGGGCTCGCACGAAACGAAGGTAAACCATCAAACTAGCGCGTCGCCTAGCCTACCACTGCGCGCGGGCGTATGGGCGATGTGACACCTACTAATTTGAAGAGCACAAGTTTTACATGAGGGGCTCCCCCTCCCAAAATGCTCTCACCTCCATCAGGTCAAAACCTGAGTTCTATCCATGCAGGGTAATGGAACAAGGACAATACATGATCAGTCGGATAAATCCCCCAATGCATCCTCGGGGCACCTCCCGAGCCGTTGTCGGGCATCGCTGGCCTCGCCATCGCTGTTCGCGTGATCGCCGGTGGCGCCCGGGCCATTCACCACGCCGCCTCATCGGGCGTGCCACGACCACGCCGTCGTCATCCGGGTTAAGGCCCTGACGAGGGCATCCACGTTGTCTTCCACCCAGTGCGCCAGGTCGCCCCGGACGGCCTGGGGAACTGGGGCGATGGCTGCGTCGAAGTCAAAGTGGGGGTCCATGTCCCAGAGATGACTGAAGACACGAGAAAAGGCACGCCCAAGCAGCACGCGACTCCTCTCCTCCACCAACCTGTCGGCCCTAACCGACCGCACCTCCAGCCGCGCCACCACGTCAGTGAAGAACTGAAGGTTGCCGGCGTAATTGGCCGCGTGCGGCTGGCCTACCGCCGCCTCGCAGATGTTATCCAAGGCCACGTTAGCTCTTTCCCGGAGCGTGGCGAGCATGGGGCGGTACTCATGCTCCAAGACTCACCGCTGACGCATCTCGTCTGCGATTCTCGGGCGCTGCACAGCCTCGGCCTCCTCCACCGCCACGAAGAAGGAGCGCCTCGGCACGAGAGGTGGTGGACTCCTCTGCGCCACCTCAAGGGCGGCCTGAAGAGCATCGGCCCGCCGCATAGCCTCCTCCAGTTTGGTCCTCAAGGCAGCAGTCCTGCCCTCAGCCTCGGCCTTGATCAACCCCAACCGCTCCTCAAACTCGCGCTCGAGGTTCGAGCGCGCCGCCTCCTCGGGCGTCCGGCCTCCTCCATGACGCTGGCTTCCTTGCTGCAACCTTATCCTCTGCCCCGTCGCCAAGCGTTCCCTCGTCTCCAAGCGCCAGACTTTAGCGACGTTAAAGCGGCTTCGAAGCGTCGGCGCCTCTTCACGCTTCCGAGCTCCGCCGAGTCGCCAGAAGCCACCTTCATCGACGCAAGGGCTGCCTCGCGCAGCTCCGCTTGGTCCTCCAACGAGTGGCACCGGGCTAGGGCTTCTCGTGCCCGCTCCTCCGCCGCCTCTCGCCGCCTGTCAGCTGCCCGAGCCTCTTCGATGGCCCGAGAGCAGGCCTCTCGGGAGGCTGCCAGCGACACCTTGGCCTCCTCATCATCAAGCTCGCTACCGGCGACGCGCAAGAAGGGCGGCGTCCTCCAGCTCACGCCTCTCGCAACCAGCGCAGTGCAGGCCCTCGGCCTCAAGGCGCTGGCTCGTCAAGCAAGCTCTTCACCAAGAAGGCTCACTGCGTCGGCCGCCCTTCAAGAAATCCTTGGCGAAGGGCGCGACGCCCCGGCGCTGGCCACGACGTCTTCCGCAGACCATCGATCGCCCCGAACGGGCGCCGGGAGCCACGAATCTACACTCCCCCTCCGGGCAGGGGGCTGGGGGCTGGCACCCTCGCGACGGTCGGGCGCGCCGCGCCATGAGCCCGGCCTAGAGCCATCTCATCCGCAGACGAGGGGCGCAGGAAGCGCCTCAGCCAATCACCGTCCACGACTAGGCGAGAAGCCCACGGCAGGCTAGCTATGCCTCGGGAAGGCTCACGAGGAAGGATCGCGAGGCGTGCAGGGCCACGACGCGCCTCGGGACGGCTCACCTCCCCGGTCGCCCTCACCACAAGAGCTCCACTCCTTGGAGCACTCGAGGACTGGGAGGGGGCGGCCGGGAGGACGCCTCCTCACCCGTCTCCATGAGCTCGGGCAGAAGGGACTGCAGGCAGGGATCAAGACAAGCAATGTAAGAATCAGGAGCTGGAGAAGAAGAAGGCTTACTCATCAAGTGGCGAAGCACTTCCCGCGCTCAAAGAAGCGACAAGGGTAGTCATCGCCTGTGGCCTCCTTCTCCTCCGGGGCCTCGAAGTTCACGCTGAAACGGCCCAAGATTTGTGCGCGGGGATCAGCTGCGGCAAGGGAGAAGCATCAAGGCGGCTTGCGCTGTGGGCGTCACCGACGCTGCTAGTCGCCTCACCAGAGAAGCGGCCGGGGCCTCGGGGCTCCGGCCACAGGCGCTGGCGGCTGCCACCGCCCTCAGCCGCAGCGGCATGAGCCTCAGGAGTTGCCCCCTCACGAGCATCGCCAGGCGTTGCCACCCCGGCGGGGGTCCTTCGGCCTCTGGCGGCTCGTACCTCCCTGCTCCACCACTTGAGGAGGAGCCGCCTCGGTCGACTGGAAGGGCTGTCACCACCACTGGATTCTCGCGAGGCCCCTGGAGACCAGCGGGGCGCAGCCCCCATTCATCAAAGATAGGCATCTGGTTCACCAGATCACCCCTATTCCGGCAGCGGTACAGCAAGGCCCCTTCATGTTGGATGCCACCGGGGTTAGGATCGCCAGTCAGGACCAGGAGCACCTTCCTTAGCGCTTCTGGCGTCAGGTCTTCTTCCTGGAGCCTCATACGATCACCGGGCCCGCCGAAGGCCCACATCCGATGGGAATGGCATTGGAGAGGAGCAATGCGGCGCGTCAGGAACTCCTTCACCACCTTGGGCACTGTCACTGCGAGCGACCTCAGGAATGCGAAGCGGCGCCAGACGAAGAAGAGCCGAGGGCTTGAAAGCGTCTGCCCCAGCCTGAATTGGGGACAGCCGCTGGTTGGCTCGATAGGGGGCTGGGCACCCCGCATCCACGCATAAGCACCTCTCGTGGAACCCAGCCAAGGGCGGAGGCAGGCTGAAGTCAATCCCGAGGTCATGGTCTCGGGCGCGGCGACGAAGCTCACGCACGCCGAGCATTGAGCGGGGCCGACAAGGCGCAGAGAGAAGAAGTGGCGCAGTAAGGCAACCGAGGGAAGGATGCCCATCATCGCCTCGCAAACGAAGGCGAAGACTGAGAGAAGAGCAATGGACTCAGGACCCAGATGCATCATGTGGATCTGATAGTGGGAAAGCACGGCATTGAAGAAATCAGAGAAAGGGGGAACCAGCCCCGCCCACAGGGTGTCAGCGAAATACCGGACCTCGGTGACTGTCCTGTCGATGGCAAAGTGGGACGCGGGCCAGGCCGTCGTCCTCCCGCATTCATTGAAGGAAGTGGCCAGAGCCGAACTGACCTTGCGGAGGCCGCCGGCGGCGGCGAGCGGGGCGAAGGCACATGTTTCTTCCCTTTCCCCTTCTTCGTCGGAGCCATGGCGATCGAAAGGGGGAAGGGGAGATTTGGGATTGGATTGGAAATGGAAACCAGAGTTCGAGAGAGGGAAGGACTGGAGCGCACAAGCAGCAGAGAGGGGACAGATGTGTGCAGAAGGTGTCCGCCTAGCAAGGCACGTAAATAAGGAGGCGTGGGGAACAAAGGCCGCCCACGCCCAATCAACCGCCACGTGTCGCCTAACGCCAAGAAGCTGTTAGGGGCGCTGGCGCCGTGACTTGCCCTTTCGCCTCTCTGCTCGGCCAAGTTCGGGCGCGCCGTGGGCCCGGGGGCTGCTGTCGGCGTTCTGGGAACGGGGGTCCCCAGACTTGCTTGTCTGCGGCCTGCTGCGTGGCTCAAAGGAGGCCCAGGACGGCCCTTCTTCATCAAAACAAGCTCAAGACCCTCGCGAGGGGCCAAGCCTCGCGGGGCGGACGACCAAGAGCTTCCTCAGGCGCGGCCTCGTCAGGCTGGCTCACGAGGAGGCGGAGAGTTCAAGGCGGGGTACCTCGCGAGGTGCCCGTGATGTAAGCCATGACGACCGAGGGCGCCAGTCGGGCGCCAGCCCTTGCAGCGTCCTCCTTTCCTCTTTGGTGCAAAGGGGGCAAGCGCAGTAAGAGTATCAAGCAAAGGCATCCGCTTTCGGTGCAACAAGACCAATACCAGCCCCAACGGCTGGAATGCAGTCATCGTGGAGCCCAAGCAAAGGCTATCACCGAGCCTTTGGCAAGCGAGGACCAACTTTAGTCAGGATAAGTGTACCCACTGTTCCCCTTCAAAATGGCCAATTGTTGGCGCCCTTCCCGCTCAATATTTGGGAAGAGGCCTAGGGCCTTCGCCTATAAATAGGGGTAGCCACACTCAGAGAGAGGGGGGACGAAGGACGATCGGATCGTGCATACGGGATCCAGAGAGAGAGAGAAACCTGCTCCTCAAGCCGCAGCGACGGGCACCACTTAGCAGTTCATCACACCCACCAAGAATGCAGACCCTGCGAGGCTGTTCTTCCCTCAGATCGTTTCTTCGCCAGCCCCGCAGGCAATCCACACACCACAAACTAGAGTAGGGTATTACACCACAACGGTGTCCCGAACTAGTATAAATCTTGCGTCTCTTGTGTTGTTCTTGTTAGTAGTTTAAGTCCTTGCGATTCGGCGAGGTACGAGACGGTGGAGGGTTGGATCTCCGCGCGCACCCCAGAGTTTGAACCTTAAGGGTCTGCCGGAACCCGTGATCCGACAACAGTCAGCCATTGGTTGCTCTGGAGGGGCGACGAGGCACTGAAGGCCTGACGAGGTGGCGCCCTGCGGGGCTGCTGCAGCTAGAGCTCAGCCATTCAGGTTTGTCGACGTTGCAGGGACGGACCCATGCGCAAGCGTCGTGCCGTTAGGGAGCAGCTCCATCAGTTGGTGTCAATCGAGCGGGCGATTAGGTCAAACATGTTAATCACGAAGGAGAAAATCCATTTAGATAGGCGCAGCAAAGGCGAACATCGTTGGGTCAGGCCCGAGCGACTTGGGGATGACGCAGCCCGAGGGGCGCCCCCAATAAGGTAAACTAGAAACATGAATCAAAAGGGATACATGCCGCAGGGACGGACCCACGCGGCCTGGGAATGATGCAGCCTCGGGGCGCTCCCACTGAAAATGAAACTCAAGGATGTCACCTGGTGATGTTGGAGATGAAGGGATCTTTGAAGTAGCGGGCCGTCGTGCGCTGCGGAAGCCGATCCTCACGAGCCCCCAGGCCCAGGAGCCTCGGGAGGCTCCGGAGGTGCTGGTGGCTCCTCGCGAACCATCTCCATCTCCCCCAGGACTACGGAACGCCTGGCCACTTGAGCCTCCAGGATGCTCCTCATGAGGCGCTGACGCACGGCATCCGCGTTCGGCAAGCCGTAAGGCATGCGAACATAGCTGTGGGGTGGACCTTCGCAGCAGCCCACGTGCGAGGGCCAGAGGTGCTCCTGAGAGGCGGCTCGGTTGAGCCCTGGTATGTCGATGCAGACGCGCAGCCCACCATCCTCGCCTGGATGGGGAGCTACGGCGGGTAAGCGGCAGCTGCCACTCATGACTCTTGACTCCTGCAGCTCCTGAATGATCTTGCTGACGAACTCCTGAGGGTTTGGCCCTCCTTACATTGCTCCTTCCTGTGGGAAACATGCTTTGAAACACGCCTCCAAGTGGTGCCCGAGCGCCTCCCTCGTGATCTTAGAAAAGTCGGTGGCCCTCTAGGAGAGAGCCCCCCAGCCTTACTCGAGGAGGGCGTCGGGCACGCCTTCCTATGCGACAGAAGGAGGCGCCTCTGGAATGGGCGCGGACTCTAAGGGGCCTGCCTCCCGAGGGCTATGACCAGGGGATGTCTTCTTCTTCTTAGGGATAACCTCGGGAAGCCCTCCGCTCCTGCGATCTGGATCTTCAATTGACGCGGCTTCAAAAGCACGCCTGTGGAACACATCGCGTCCCTCTCTTCACAAGGCACCGTGATGACTCCGCCGCTTCTCGCATCTTGAGGACATTGTAGCCGTGATGAGTCACGCCATGAATTTGGCCGTAGCTGGGTACCCGAGTATGGCATTGTATGGCGGCGAATGTGCAATGGCGTTGAAGTCGATGAGCTCGGTGCGGTAGTTGTCGCGTCATTCCAAGGTGACGAGAAGGCGGACCTGCCCTATCGGAACTGTGGAACCATCAGTGACTCCGGAGAAAGGCTTGGTTGGCTGAAGCTAGTTGTATGGCACTTGGAGATTGTTGAATGTCTCGACGGACAGGACATTGAGCCCTGCTCCGCCATTGATGAGGGTCCCGTGACTTGCACATTGTCGATGATTGGGGAACAAAGCATTGGGAGGACTCCGCTATGGCTGCAAGACTTGAGCTGATCCAGTGAGCTGAATGTGATGGCGCATGCCGACCACCGAGGGGCGTGTGGCTTCGAGCCCGGGAGGACTGCATTCACTTCATGGGCGAATTGCTTGAAGATGCGCCGAGAGGCTGGGCTTGAGCTCCTCCCAGATGCAAGCGACACGCTGCAGCTCCCGGAAGCCCCCAGCCCCTGGCCCCGATGATGGTCTTCATTTGTCCCTGGCTGCGGGGGCAGAGGAGGAGGCCTGCGTTGCCTTGTGGGCGATCCTCGTGAGGCTGATCCCTCCAGCCTCCCTCGCGAGGTGGGTCCCTCCAACCTCCCTCGCGAGGCTGATCCTGCCAGCGGTCCTCGTGAGGTCGGTCACGCCACCCTTGGCGAGGGCCACGGTCTTCCCATCGTCCTCCACCTCTTCCTCCTCCTCGGCCATAGCCCCGGTCGCTGCGCTCGGGGCGTCGGCCGGCACGCACGTCCCGCACGGCCCTGAGCTCTTGGAACTCGTTGGTGTTGTGGGTGTGGAGGTCATGGTACACGCAGTACCGACTGCCCTTGGATGACTCAGGCTGATCCCTTCCTCCCTTGGTGTCCGGCTCACTGCAAGCACGACAGCCCCTTGCGCTTCACGCCCTGACCTTGGGCTTCTTCTCTTCGGGTCGGCGGCCGGCAGCTCGAGAAGGAAAGGCGCCCTTCCTCAGCCTCGGGCGCACTTGGTCGCCAAGTTGAACAGCTCCAGGGATGTGCACAGGTCTTCATGGATCGCGAGCTCTTCCTTCGTCTTGACGTCACGCACACCGTCGGAGAAGGCTGAGATGATGGCCTCCTCAAAGACCCTGGGGATCTTAAGGCGAGAGTTGTTGAAATGTTGGATGAACTTTTGAAGGGTCTCCCCTGACTGCTGCTTGATGCAGCGCAAGTCACTCATGGCCGGGGGCCGATCGCGGGTGCCTTGGAAGTTGGCGATGAATCGGGTGCGCATCTCGCTCTGTGAGGAAATCATACCAGAGCCAGTGCGGGCACCGTCCTTGAGCGCCATGGGAAACCAGTTCGCCATGACCTTCTCGTCCCCGTTGGCGGCTTTGATGCCCAGCTCATAGAGCTGGAGGAACTCCGCAGGGTCGGCCGTGCCATCGTAACGTGGGGGCAGGTCTGGGTTAAACTTGCCCGGCCAGGCCACGCTGCGCAGCTCGGCGGTGAAGGCATGATAGCCTGCAGTGGCCATGGGAGGCCTTTGGTGACGGAGGGCTTGATCTTGGAGGTCTCCGTGCGCTGCCGTCGGGAGCAGCGCGGGGTCTTGACGCGCTGGAGCAGGAGCGCGGTCGTGACGGGCCGGTGCGGGGAGCACACGGACGGCTTCTTGGGGACGAGGGATCTCTTGGCAGCTTTTCTCTTGCTGTGCCGGTGCCGGACGGAGTGGGTTCTGCCCAGGGACCACGTGCCTTGGGGCCAAGGCGCCTTCTTGAGGGGGAGGCGGCTGAGGCGCCCCCGGAACTTCATCGCCCGCGCAAGGCGGGGTACGGTGCAGCGAGAGGGATGGCGCAGGGGAGCCCCCAGCAGCGCTGACGAGCTCGGTGATGCGGGCGAGCCACTCGTCGCAGAGGTCGTCGACGGGGCGGTAGTGCAAGTTCCGTGCCAGAGCACGAGGCGGCGCGTCTGCAGGAGCGCTGGCGGGCGTGGGACGAAGAACCGCCGGAGCCAGCGCGACGGGTGGCGGTGCGGCCTTCGCTGCATCAAGGGTGCAGAGATTTGCTCGCTGCTCGTTTCGCCGGGCCGGTGGCGGCGCGGACGTCAGCGACGGGAACGGCAGGGCGGCCGCCGATGGGGCCGTCTGGGCGACACGAGTAGAGAGAGGCGCTGGCGCCGGGCGCTGGCTCGACGAAGCGCCCCGACATGGATGCGAGGGGCGAAGCGGCGAGCAGGCGTATATGGATTCCTGCACCCCTACCTGGCGCGCCAAATGTCAGATTTCGGGTTCCAGCAGACCCTCTAGGTTTGAACTCTGGGGTGCACGCAGAGATCGCACCTCCAACCTACCTACGGCTCGTCGCCTCGCAAGGATCTAAACTACACAAAGAACAACACAAGGGACACGAGGTTTATACTGGTTCAGGCCACCATCGTGGTGTAATACCCTACTCCAGTGTGTGGTGTGGTGGTATGCCTCAGGGCTGATGATGAACAGTACAAGGGAAGAACAGCCTCGCGAGGGTCTGTTCTTGAGCTGGTGCGATGAACTTCTAGGGGAGTTCAGTCGCCTCTCTTTCTCTCTCTCTCTCTCTCTCTAGGTGCCGATTCAGATCGATCTCTCTATCCGGTGTCCCCCCTATCCGGTGGGTGGCTAGTCCTATTTATAGGCAGAGGCCCTGGGCCTCTCCCCAAATATTTAGCGGGAAGGGCGCCAACAATTGGCCATTTTGAAGGGGAACATCTAGTACACTTATCCTAACTAAAGTCGGTCCTCGCCTGCCAAAGACTCTGACGGTGACGCCGGCTTGGGCTCCACGATGACCTCCTTCCCCGCCGCTCTGCTGGTCTTGGTCTTGTTGCACGTAAATGGTTGCCTTTGCACGATGCCTTGGCTGCGCTTGCCTCCTTTGCACCAAAGGGGAAATGAGGACACCACGCTGGTCGGCGCCTACCGGCGACCTCGGTCGTCATGGCTTGCGTCATGGGCACCTCGTGAGGTACCCCGCCTTGATCTCTCCGCCTCCTCGCGAGCCAGCCTGACGAGGCCGTGCCTGAGGAAGCTTCCCGTCATCCGCCCCGCGAGGCTTGGCCCCTCGCGAGGGTCTTGAGCTTGTGTTGATGAAGATGGGCCGTACTGGGCCACCCCTTGAGCCACACCGCAGGCCGCAGGCAGGCAAGTATGGGTACCCCCGTTCCCAGAACGCCGACAATGTCGGCCTGGACTGTAATCATCCGGATACCCTGGTAAGTACTCGTTTGCCGAATACCTCATAATCAGATACCCAGTGGCAAGATATTGACTGAACCATCCTTTTTCAGGGCTGGATAAAGAAGGTGGAACGGATTAGGTGTCCGGCTCCCCTTCTCGAGGACTCAGCTAATCCTGTGCTAACAAGGATGCTGGCCTCGGCACCATATCAGTCGCCGACAAGGGAGGGCAAAGAGGAGAGCGAAAAGACCCGGGATGACCTTTGTTCTGGAAGTAAGTCGGATACTGAGTCTGGAGAAATCGACCTTTCCTCGCCTGAAGATAGAGGCGAAAGTCGAGCCAGCATCCCTTCTCTGAGTAGGAGGAAAAGGGCCGCCTCTGAAGGTTGGGAGGGGCGGTCCCCCAAAAGGGGCAAGATGCCACCGTCGAGTGCCTTGGGTTTGGAAAGCGACGCCGTTGAACATCTCTGACAAGGGCACAAGCCCTCGGCTAAACCGTAAGTGAATCTAGAATACTTTGATAGTGTCTCGCTCCTTTGCCGTTATCGAAGATATACGTAATGCGTCCGTGCATTTTTACAGGTCGGCGCAGAGTGTTTCTGGGCAATCCTGTTCCTCGGGAGGGCTCCTCCCAGAGATGATCGAGAGCGAGACGCCTCCCCCAACCTCCTCACCCAATAAGGCGGACGACTCTGAGGTGTCGTCGCGGAGGGTTCTTCTTGATCAACAAGTTACGCAGGGGATAAAAGAGGCAGTACCCGAAGGTGGATCTTCGACCGTCCGAGATTCTGGGGCTAATAATAAAGGCCCCGGACTATCTGGCTCGCAGCCGACGGTGATTCTGGAGATGGGTGAACAGATTCCTTCAAAGGATGGTGGTGCTCCTAGAGCGGCTTCCGGAGACCCGGAGGCTCTGGATATATTGCGGGACATGTTGCGAAAAGCATCTGTCTCGGGAGAACGGCGTACCTTGATGGGTACAATGGTCGAGAAGATTTTGTCCGCGAAGAGCGGATTGAATGAAGCCTTCATGAGCCTGCTAAAAGGTTTCGAGGTTTGTGATATAATATTATCAGCTATGTTTTATTTGCAAAGATGCACCTGTGTATAGGTAGTAGCCCATGAGACTCGGGTTGGCTTCCACTGAAAAGCGAATCGGAGGATCAAAAAGTATTACTCAAGGACTGATCTGATGAACTGGAACGCAGGCTGTTTCCCCCTTAGCTACTTCCCAGACTATGGGTATCGCCGAGCTGCAGCGGAAGCTTGATGTAGCAGGGAATGACCTTGCGTTAATCAATATGCGTCTTGACGAGTCGCAAGGTATGTATTTGGGGCAATCCCCATACATTTTTTGTGGTATAAGCATGATGTTAAAATCTGTATGCTGGAATATGCGTGGCTGTAGCTGGTGCTGCCGCCGATGATGTTCTTCGAGCAGAGCTGGCCTGGGCCAAGGAGCAGGCCCGGTGTAGCAATGCGGCTACCGAAAAGGCATCGACTGAGTTAAAAGCCAAACAAGCTGCAAGGCGCCAAGACAAGGAGAAGATATCCACGATGATGCTCGAACTAGAGAATGCTACTGGCCGCTGCGAATTTCTGGAGAAGGAGAGTAAAGCCTTAATGGATGAACTGGACAAGGCCTTACAAGAGCCGAGAGAAGCGCGGTCGGAATCCAGAGCAACCCGTGAGGAGATCCGGCAAGCTAGGGAGATTGCGGCTGGTAAGCTGCCGTTTACTGCAAGCTAAGTTCGTGATCCGAACTATGCTCAACTTAACCAAGTGTGGAGCTCTCCTGACGAGTTTTTAGACCTGCCAAGAGTTCTTCCGGCGCGCGCAGATACTAAGCGCCGAGAAGGGTATGCAACGGAGAAGCTTTTTTGGTTGCAGTTTGGCGCATCAAAGCGCCCTGTGTTGCTCAATGAACAAATGTCCCAATGGGCCGAACTTCGTAGGATATCCAGCACTGCCATGAAGAACGTCATAATCCGGTTGCGGCCAACCGAGCCTGTTCCGAATAGCTACTTCGGTTTGGTGCAAAGGCTTGTTGACGCGGTGCGGCATATCGACGCTGTGAAGTGATCAGCGTGTATTGAGGGTGCACGGATGGCTTTTGCCCAAGTCAAGACATTCTGGGGGAAGACGAAGGCCATCGATGTTGCGGCGAAGAGTCCACCCGAGGGCAAGGACCGTCCTGAACCGGAGCATTATTTTGAAGACTTCCTTGAGGCCGCCCGCTTGATAGAGGGTTAGTGCTCGAAAAACATAATGTTCGAGTGAGGTGTATGAGAATTGTAAAAGACCATTTTATAGCTGATCTATTTTATGTTTTGCTTGAAAGCTTGAATTCCTCCTGTGCGGCCGTTTTAATGTAATCTGAAAGTTTCCAGTCGTCGACTTCAGCCCCCTCGTAGGAAGTACGGGGGTGTTCGGAAAAGCATTTAATCACTCTTTGTCCAACGTCTTGGTCCATAAAGGAGGTGATAATGCGGCGAACCAGGCAATCGGACTATAGGGCGTTAACACTTTCACTTAGCCATAGGAGTTTTATGGTGGGACTACGACATAGCCCCTGGTATGTATGCGGTGTATGGTGCCTTACACATTTGATCTGAAAAAGATCCTTCATGTGACACGGAGAATCGCTAAAGATTCCAATAAGTCGTCAAGTGGTTGACCAGCTCTCGCCGCATCATGACGGTCGGTTTTCGGGCTTTCTCTCGAGGTACTTGACCAGATGAACCGGAAGCACAATCGCAGTAGTTCTCCCTTCACTACCCTAGCCGATAGAGCGAAACGTAGGGTAGCAAGCACAGGAGTCGGGCAACCCAACTATTGACCCAAGACAATGATTCGGAGCTGATGCATATAAGGCCAAACTTGCGACACCGAAGTACGTTGTAGAGTTGTTCGGGCTTTTGCTGGCGACTCATTCGTTCCCATACCGAGCCCCCGGTAGGTTATGCCAAGGTATATCTGTGAGACGACCATGGGAGCCGTATTCAGTGGCGAAACAACACGATGATTAATTCGGATACTATTTACTAGGAGCTGAGCGATATGCCAATGATTACTTGTTATATATATATATATATATATATATATATATATATATATATATATATATATATATATATATATAAGCCATCCTCCAGGCTATTTGACATGCTCGGGGTCGGAGGCAGAGGAACAGGCACAGTACAGGCTCAAAATAGAGAGTGCGGTCTACAAAAAGTTATTTTGGACCTCCTGTCGCACGTCTGCGCCGACAGTCCTTGGCGGGGGGAATCCTTGATGGAAATAGCCCCTTAGGTGAGCGTACGGATCCGGACTCCGATAGCGCTAGTTTCAGATGTTTGTCCTATTCATCACCTGTTTTTAAGGGACAGTAAAGGAAAAAATAAAAATAAAAAAAAATGTTACAGGGGTGCTTGCAGGCTTGTCCGTAGTGTGCTTCCGCCAATGCCCATGGTATCTTGAGTGCGTAGTGACGTATGCGTGGCACAAATTTTGCAGGTGTACAAGGTGGCCGGCAGAAGCCGGACTGCTATTTTGGCTCCGGGAGTAGTTGATCCTCGGGTGGAAATTGCTTCTGGCCCCCGGTATTTCCTTGGTGAACCTCTCCGTCGCCCCTGTCGCCTGGCGGTCTCTTCCCCTTGTGTTCGGCGTTGAGCTTTTCGGCATGTTTAAAGACCCAACAGTTTCTATTAGTATGATTAGCTGGTTTATCGGGGTGGCCATGAATCTGGCAGGGTCAGTCCAATATGCTGTCTAGGTTGGATGTTTCGTCTCGGTTTGCCTTGAATGGCTTCTTCCATTGACCGGGCTTGGGGTTGCTGAATCCAGCGTTGACCGCTGTATCGCGTGATCTTTCATTACCATTGCGACCGCTGTGTTTGCTTCGTCGTGGCTTGCCGTTGCCATCTCGGATTTCGGAAGTGCCCGGGTCGCTGGCGATGTTGCTTCTACGAGCAAGCCAGTTGTCTTCTCCCGCGCAAAAGCGGGTCATTAGAGCAGTAAGGGCTGTCATGGATTTAGGTCCTTCTTGTGCGAGGTGGCGTGCTAGCCATTCATCTCGGACGCTGTGTCTGAAGGCCGCAAGGGCTTCCGCTGAACGATACCGACGATTTGGTTCTTTTTGACTAAGAACCGAGTCCGTGAGCTCTTGGCTGACTCTCCGGCTGCTGGACAATGTGGCTTAGGTCATCGGCGTCGGTGGCGGACATATGTTCCTTGGAAGTTGTCAAGGAAGGCTTCTTCCAAGTCTTCCCAGCTGCCTATGGAATTTCAGGCAGGCTGTTTAGCCAGTGCCGAGCTGGCCCTTTTAGCTTTAGTGGGAGGTATTTGATGGCGTGGAGGTCGTCTCCACGCGCCATATGGATGTGGAGGATGAAATCTTCTATCCATACCGCGGGATCGGTTGTTCCGTCATATGATTCAATATTGACGGGTTTGAATCCGTCGGGAATTCATGATCCATTACTTCATCAGTGAAGCAAAGAGGTTGTGCAGCGCCTCAATTTTGGGCCACACTGCGATGTAACTCTGAAGGAGCCCATTTGCGGTTTTGTCTTGGGTGTGGCTAGGTTTGTCACGTCCGAATATGTAGCCCTTGTCGCGTGTCGAGGCATGCCCTCGCGATCCATAGATCGATCTTGTGTGTCCTGCTCTACTATCTGAGTCCCGTCGGAGGTCGTCAGTACAGCCAAGTACTGTGTTATTCTTGTCTTTGCGGCGAGGTCGGGTGGTCTGCTATTCGGCTTGAGTTGCCTCTTTATCCAGAAAGAGTTGTGGACGACCTGCCGCATTGTGTGATGATGGTACGGGCCCCAATGCCTCATCATCAGACTGAGGTAGCGATATATGCTTCGGGTAGCTTTTGGCTGGGCCACTAAGGCCGTATTCTTCGGCAGCCAACACTTCGGTCCATCTGTCGCTGAGTAGGTCTTGGTCAGTTTGAAGCTGCTGCTGCTTCTTTTTCAAGCTCCTCGCAGTAGCTATTATCCTGCACTTGAAGCGCTCCTGCTCGAGGTGTTCTTCGGGTACGATGATATCACGCTCAAGATGCGACCCTATCCTAAAGGAACTCGATGGTCCCACCAAGGATAGAAGCGCATCTTGAAGACGCTTTTGCAAGGTGGATATCATTACATCAACATTACATAACAGTGGGGATACATCCAATACATACAATGTCACATGAATACAACAATACAACATACAAGATCAACATCCGACTACGGATGAATCATAAATGTAAACTCAAACAATATCCACCTCGCTAGCCCAGTCAGCCGACCGAACCTATCCCCGATCGAAGAAGCGTAAGAGGAACTCCAAAACAAGCAACATCGCTCTCAAGCGCCATGATCATCGCAAACATGTACCTGCAATCGGTGGTGTAGTAATCTGTGAGCCACGAGGACTCAAAGAATCCCATTACCATGGGTATCAAGACTAGCAAAGCTTAAAGGGTAAGGAAGAGGTAAAGTGGTGAGGTTGCAGCAGCGACTAAGCATATATGGTGGCTAACATACGCAAATGAGAGCGAGAAGAGAAACAAAGGAACGGTCGCCAACTAGTAATGATCAAGAAGTGATCCTGAACTCCTACTTACGTCAGACGTAATCCAAGAACCGTGTTCTCCTCTCGATCAACCACGAAAAGAGACACTCACGGTTACGCACACGGTTGGTGTATTTTAGAAGAGTTTGCTTCAAGTTTACTACAACCGGATATTAACAAATTCCCATCTGCCACATAACCGCAGGAACGGCTTTCGAAAGTTCAAACCCTGCAGGGGTGTCCCAACTTAGCCCATGATAAGCTCTCGCGATCAATGAAGGATATTCCTTCTCCCCGGGAAGACCCGATCAGTCTCGGAATCCCGGCTACAAGACATTTCGACAAAGAATAAAACAAGACCAGCAAAGAAGCCCGATGCTACCGACAATCCCTATAGGAGCTGCACATATCTCGTTCTCGTGGCAACACCGGATGAGACATCCTACGAGTAAAACCAACCCTCAAGTTTCCCCAAGGTGGCCCAGTCAGCTGCTTCGGGCCAACACTTAGAGAAGCATTGGCCCGGGGGCTAAAATAAAGATGACCCTCGAGAGAGCGACTCCCAAGGGAAAAGTAGGTGGTGGTGAGGCAAATGGTAAAACCAAGGTTGGGCCTTGGCTGGAGGAGTTTTATTCAAAGTTTAACGGTCAAGGGGGTCCCATAAATCACCCAACCGTGTTAGAGACGCAAAATCCGGGAACATAATACCGATATGACGGAAACTAGGGCGGCAAGAGTGGAACAAAACATCAGGCATAAGGCCGAGCCTTCCACCCTTTACCAAGTATATAGATGCATTAATAATATAAGAGATATTGTGATATCCCAACCAAAATCCTGTCCATCATGGAGCAATCTTCAACTTCACCTACAACTAGCAACGCTATAAGAGAGCTGAGCAAAGCGGTAACATAGCCAAGCAACGGTTTGCTAGGAAGGGTGCAAAGGTTAGAGGCTGACATGGCAAATTGGGAGGCTTGAAGAGCAAATGATAGGTAGCGCAGCATAGCGAAAGAACGAAGCAACTAGCATAGCAATGATAGTAATGAGATCCAAGGTGACGGTCATCTTGCCTGAAATCCCGCAAGGAAGAAGAACGAGTCCATGAAGAAGACGAAGCCACGAAGACGAACCAAGCGTAGACGAACGAATCCTCACGATCGCAACGAAACGGGAACTATCGAAAAGAAGCACACAACAAGGTAAACACACCACACATGAACATGACAAGATGCACAACAAACATGATGCATGACAAATCTAGATGAGGCTACTCATGGCAAGAGATGATGCAAACAAGAGCATAACATCAAGGCAAGTTTAAATGAGGCCGGGAACAACATATAACAATTCCGGTAGGTCCTCATATGCATATTTCGAAATTGGTCCAGATCTGAATAACTTTATGTTCTAGTTGTTAAACAGCAAGTTAAGATGCACCACGATGATCTACACGAAATTCTATTCAAGTTACATATAAAGTTCATTTAATTCGGAGCTACGGCCTAGAAGATATGAGCAAAACAAGTTAAGCATGGCATTGATGCAAAATGCATACAAACATAAAGCAAACACCTCAAAACAAGTATGCAACATGGTAATATGAAACTACATGCAAAATCAAGCAAGTTTCATATAGAGCACACTCAAAACGGAGCAACGGTTCAACACATACACTCTATACAAGTTTAAAGGACAAGCTGTCCAAAACAGCAACTAGGCATATTGCATGCACCTAAACAACAAGCTACAGCATATTAACATGAGAACAAAAGGCATGGGCATGATGTACAGGTAAACCATAACAAAACATGAACACTGAGCTAACTCCAGAAATCACCAGAACGTTCTCAAAAACACATGGCAAGATTGCATATAATAACAGTTTCAGACTTTAGCAGAAATAACATCAGGTTGCAATGTTTAGAGCTATCAATCAACATGCTACAGGAACATAAAATGGAAAACAAAGGCTAGGCATGAATCTACTAAATGCATAGAACAAAAGTCCCTTACTGATCATGAGCCAAAAATGATCATAAAATATGATAGCACCCATGTAAACATGGCAAGTTATATTACAGATTCATACATGGCAGGAACAACGATAAGTAGGCATGTTCGTGAGCTTGAACCACTCACCACAGAGCAATAAATGGCATGGCAAGGCAACTAATAGTAATAAGGCATGTTTATGAAGCTAATAATGGCAAGAGAAAGTTCATAGAGTGCATGGATCACTAACTAAAATCATGGCAACATTGAACTTAATGTTAACAGGCTGACAGCAACATTATTTAGCAATTTGAGAGCAAGATTACAACACGTTACAGCAGACTATAATTGCAACAAGGGCATGGATGGATAGAGCAAGACATGTATAACAAAACATCCTTAGTTAACATCTCCAGATTATGCATAGAATGACTTGTAGAAGCAGGTTAACATAGCATCATGATATAGCAGATTCAGACATGCAAAACAGCAACAGCAAGTACCCTACTTAACAAGCTTGAAGCACTCACTACAGGACCCACAAAAATATATGAATTGCACCTCTGCGAAGATGGCATGACATAGCACAAAACACATGTAGAGCTCATACTCATAAGATGCAGACATCAAATGCAACAAAAATGACAAATCATCAAGTTATAACAGTTTCAGCAGGTTAACATCATATAGCACTCTTGTAACGAAGCTTCAGTCATCAATATGGACCCAAATGAACATGATGCAATGGAATGAAATGAATTACTCGTTGAGGCGAACAATTTGATATGCTACACGCCCAGAACAGAGCAGTACGCGACAAGTTATGGCATGATGAATATGGGCACATAATGATAGAATTTTGGGACTTAGCAGAATTTACCCTCGTCGAAAACGGGACGGAGGGAAGCGGGACAGGCGGATCCGGGACGCGGGCGCCCGTTTGGTTCCCGGGGTTGGTGGATCTCATCCACCTTCCCCGGATCCGGCGAGGCTGCGGCCTCCGGCAAGGAAGGCACCGGTCGGCGGGGCCGGCGGGGCTGGCGACGCCACGTCATGGCGGAGAGCGCGTCATGCGGCGGAAGTCCGGTCCGGGGAGCACGTGGAGGCGCGGCGGCGGGCCGGCTGGGTTCAGTGGACGCGGCGGCACGGATGGAGGGGCGGCTGGCGGCAGCGGGCGCGGGCGCGGCCACCATGCGGGCGGAGGCGGCGCGAGGAGCTCGGCCCGATCCGGCATGCGGGCTCCTCGTGGGCAGGCGGGCAGCCAGTGGCGGCGGGTGCCTGCGCGCCTCGGATTACGGGCGGCGGGGTGACGTGGCGAACCACGATTCGTCGGGGTGAGGTGGCGGTGGCCGGGCGGACATGTCTAGCGCGACGCGGACGTGTCCGGCGGCGCGAGGATGAAGATGGCTAGGGTTTGGACTACGAAAAATCGGGGAGGGGCACATATTTATAGGTAGAGGGAGTTAGGAGAGTCCAAATGAGGAGCGGTTTTCGCCCACACGATCGTGATTGAACGACCGAGAGCATGGAGGGGGTTAGGATGGGTTTTGGGCCACTTTGGAAGGGGTGTTGGGCTGCACACAAAAGAGGCCTTTGCGGTTACCCTTGCTAATCATTGGAGTATCAAACGACCTCCAAATGGCACGAAACTTGACAGGCGTTCTACCGGTGCTATACCAAGGCCGCTTGACAAACCTCTGTCCATTCCGAGACCATTTAACACCCGCACATGAAAAGAGGCAAAAGGGGGCGCCGGGAGACATAGGAGTGCCGGATTGGAAAACGGTCAACGGGGAAAATGCTCGGATGCATGAGACGAACATGTATGTAAAATGAAATGCACATGATGACATGATATGAAATGCATATGATGACATGGCAAAGTGCAACACGCAAGCACATGACATGGCAACGATGGCGAATAATCGCGTACACAGGCGCATCGGATCCGGGCGTTACAACACTCCTCCACTAACAAGAGATCTCGTCCCGAGATCTTAGGACCGAGACGGAAGAGAAAGAGGAAGAGGCGAAACAAGAACTCAAGATAAGAAGCAATGAACCGAGAGTACTCGATAAGAAGAGAGGAACCACGAGAATGCCAAGAATCGAAAGCTCACGAAATCAGATAGACTATGAAACCACTCCGGTTAGAACGAGATAAGAAACGAATAAGACTGAAAGGATTTAGGCAGCACTCCGACTGAAACATGGAGGAATAGAACAGGGGCTTGAGAGGATCGAACGATACTAGATGAACTCTTGAAGAATGAATTAAATCATGAAGAACCACCGTGAAGAACTCCGGTAGCAAAAGGATTATGAGATTGAATGAAGGATGAAAAAAATAAGACTAAATCTTACGATGATTTAGATGGAGGTTCCGACGAAATGTCCGAGGAAAATTTGAACTCCGGAAAAGAAAAGATGAAAACACTTGGAAGTAGAATTTATTCCTCAAGAACAAACTCCGAAGAAAAATATTAATCACTTTGAAATAAGAATAAGATTTATTGTATGCTTATCCTTCATCAAATTAAATTGATGACAAGCAATGGATTTTGCATACTACTTATTCTTCTTGAAAAGAATTGAGAAGTGACATAACGCAAAACTTGAGAAGGTCTTCATGAACCACCGGTAGGATTGAAAGAAGGAATGGATTGATACGATAACAAAGGAAAAAGAATCTGAATGAACCACCGTAAGAATTCGAAAATGACTGATGAAAGAGAATGAATCACCGGGAAGAATTAGAAGAACAAATATGCTTGAGGGAATTTAGATGCAAAAGAACAAAGAGATCATGAGCTAATTAAAGAACACTTGACAAAGCACCGGGATAATTGGATAACGTTAGCTGAAATGTGAGGACGAAGAATTCTTCTGGAACGAAGAAGTATTCTAAAATGGAGGCCTCCGGATCAACGAAACGGGAAAGCAACTCCTGAAATACTCCGGATGGGTGAAAAGAATAACTAACAAATGGAATAATTCATGAGGATAACATGAAGCTAGAACCACGAAACTTCGAGAGAACGGACAAGATTTAGAAGGAACTCTACTTCGGTCTTCAAATATCGACGGGAAACACCACAAAAATTACTGGGATACTCCGGGAGAATGAAAAGCGAAGAGGTTGAGCCAACAATGAAAATAATTTGAAAGCGATCTTGGAAAAGATCTGACTGATGAAAATCATACTTACGTCAAACTTCAAAAGGATTTGAGAATAGCTCCGGAATAATTAGAAGAGTCAGGTAAGATCCTGGGAAAAGACCTGTGGGTTAGGGCCCACTGAATAGATAACACCGTTGGGAAGGGATGTTGAGCTGATAGGTGAAGCACCGGAACAATTGAAATATTTGAATGAGGTGACAACCACGAATTAATTGGAACACAGACGAATCTCTTGATATGCCTTGAGCACTCCGGAAGGACAAACTCGCGAGAGGAGAACGAGCAGGGAAAACACTTGAGCCGAGGAAAAGAATATAATCACTACCAAAAATTAGAATTGAATCCACCGGAGAAGAAAAAGATATGACGAATGACGAACGAGACGAGAATTCACCGGTTGAAATAATTGAGGGAAGATTGAAGAGGCTCCACACGAATGAAATTGATGCTCGAAAAAGACTCAGACTCCGGGAAGAAGAGGGTGGGAGGGCGGGAAAACAAAGGCAACTTGGAAGATGGAATCGACGAACAACTTGAAGAGAAAACACCGGTTAAAATAATTGAGGAAAGAAAGCAAAGACTTCGCACGAGTAGGATGGATACTCGATTATGGACTCCGGTTCCGAGAAGAAGAACAGGGAGGGCGGGTGGGAAAAGAAAGCAACTGAGGATTGAACTCAAAGATGAAGAGGCTCGAGTCAACTTGACGAGAAATGCACCGGATGAAAAGAGCTGAGGACCAACGATCGGAAAACCAACTTCGTGAAACTAAAGAAAAATTTGAAGGGGAAGAGGAGTAATTCAAAACACCTACGTCAAGATTCCTCACCAGAGCGACGAAGGGGCTGAGGAGTAAAAAGAATTCCTACTCTCCGATATAACTAGACTCAGAAATCAGTTTCCTTCTAGACTCAACAATGGCCAAACTACCCGATCAATCAAGGGGTCTCCTAAGGTCGGTCGAGGCTCTGATACCAACTTGTCACGCCCAAGATGTGACCCTATCCTAAAGGAACTCGATGGTCCCACCAAGGATAGAAGCGCATCTTGAAGACGCTTTTGCAAGGTGGATATCATTACATCAACATTACATAACAGTGGGGATACATCCAATACATACAATGTCACATGAATACAACAATACAACATACAAGATCAACATCCGACTACGGATGAATCATAAACAGAAACTCAAACAATATCCACCCTGCTAGCCCAGTGCCGACCGAACCTATCCCCTGATCGAAGAAGCAGAAGAGGAACTCCAAAACAAGCAACATCGCTCTCGCGTCATGATCATCGCAAACATGTACCTGCAACTGGTGGTGTAGTAATCTGTGAGCCACGAGGACTCAGCAATCCCATTACCATGGGTATCAAGACTAGCAAAGCTTAAAGGGTAAGGAAGAGGTAAAGTGGTGAGGTTGCAGCAGCGACTAAGCATATATGGTGGCTAACATACGCAAATGAGAGCGAGAAGAGAAACAAAGGAACGGTCGCCAACTAGTAATGATCAAGAAGTGATCCTGAACTCCTACTTACGCCGAGACATAACTCCAAGAACCGTGTTCTCCTCTCGATCAACCCGAAAAAGAGACACTCACTTGCTACGCACACGGTTGGTGTATTTTAGAAGAGTTTGCTTCAAGTTTACTACAACCGGATATTAACAAATTCCCATCTGCCACATAACCGCAGGAACGGCTTTCGAAAGTTCAAACCCTGCAGGGGTGTCCCAACTTAGCCCATGATAAGCTCTCGCGATCAATGAAGGATATTCCTTCTCCCCGGGAAGACCCGATCAGTCTCGGAATCCCGGCTACAAGACATTTCGACAGCAATAAAACAA
Organism: Aegilops bicornis; assembly: GCA_021605145.1. Taxonomy (NCBI): domain Eukaryota; kingdom Viridiplantae; phylum Streptophyta; class Magnoliopsida; order Poales; family Poaceae; genus Aegilops; species Aegilops bicornis. The sequence goes on along the minus strand of CM038669.1, from coordinate 489,573,128 downwards.
GACCAGCAAAGCCGCCCGATGCACCGACAATCCCGGTAGGAGCTGCACATATCTCGTTCTCAGGGCAACACCGGATGAGACATCCTACGAGTAAAACCAACCCTCAAGTTTCCCCAAGGTGGCCCTTGATGCCTTTCGTTTCGGGCCAACACTTAGAGAAGCATTGGCCCGGGGCTAAAATAAAGATGACCCTCGAGAGAGCGACTCCCAAGGGAAAAGTAGGTGGTGGTGAGGCAAATGGTAAAACCAAGGTTGGGCCTTGCTGGAGGAATTTTATTCAAAGCGAACTGTCAAGGGGGTCCCATAAATCACCTAAAAACAAGGATTCAACATGGTAATATGAAACTACATGCAAAATCAAGCAAGTTTCATATAGAGCACACTCAAAACGGAGCAACGGTTCAACACATACACTCTATACAAGTTTAAAGGACAAGCTGTCCAAAACAGCAACTAGGCATATTGCAAGCACCGAAACAACAAGCTACAACATCTTAACATGAGAACAAAAGGCACGGGCATGATGTACAGGTAAACCATAACAAAACATGAACACTGAGCTAACTCCATAAATCACCAGAACGTGCTCAAACACACATGGCAAGATTGCATATAATAACAGTTTCAGACTTTAGCAGAAATAACATCAGGTTGCAATGTTTAGAGCTATCAAACAACATGCTACAGGAACATAATTTGGAAAAAAAGGCATGGCATGAATCTACTAAATGCATAGAACAAAAGTCCCTTACTGAACATGAGCCAACAATGATCAGAAAATATGATAGCACCCATGTAAACATGGCAAGTTATATTACAGATTCATACATGGCAGGAACAACGATAAGTAGGCATGTTCGTGAGCTTGAACCACTCACCACAGAGCAATAAATGGCATGGCAAGGCAACTCATAGTAATAAGACATGTTTATGAAGCTAATAATGGCAAGAGCAAGTTCATAGAGTGCATGGATCACTAACAACAATCATGGCAACATTGAACTTAATGTTAACAGGCTGACAGCAACATTATTTAGCAATTTGAGAGCAAGATTACAACACGTTACAGCAGACTATAATTGCAACAAGGGCATGGATGGATAGAGCAAGACATGTATAACAAAACATCCTTAGTGAACATCTCCAGATTATGCATAGAATGACTTGTAGAAGCAGGTTAACATAGCATCATGATATAGCAGATTCAGATATGCAAAACAGCAACAGCAAGTACCCTATTTAACAAGCTTGAAGCACTCACTACAGGACCCACAAAAATATATGGATTGCACCTCTGTGAATATGGCATGACATAGCACAAAACACATGTAGAGCTCATACTCATAAGATGCACACATCAAATGCAACAAAAATGACAAATCATCAAGTTATAACAGTTTCAGCAGGTTAACATCATATAGCACTCTTGCAACGAAGATTCAGTCATCAAGACGGACACAAATGAACATGATGCAATGGAACGAAATGCATTACTCGTTGAGGCGAACATTTTGATGTGCTACACGCCTAACACGGAGCAGTATGCGACAAGTTATGGCATGATGAATATGGGCACATAATGATAGAATTTCAGGACTTAGCAGAATTTACCCTCGTCGAAAACGGGACGGAGGGAAGCGGGACAGGTGGATCCGGGACGCAGGCGCCCGTTTGGTTCCCGGGGTTGGTGGATCTCATCCACCTTCCCCGGACCCGGCGAGGCTGCGGCCTCCGGCGAGGGAGGCGCCGGTCGGCGGGCCGGCGGGCCGGAGGCGCGAGGCCGGCGAGGCGCGGCCGCAGCGAGGAGCGCCATGGGCGGCGGGTCCGCCGGGAGCACGTGGAGGCGCGGGCGGCGGGCCGGCTGGTTCGGCGGACGCGGGCGGCGCGGATGGAGGCGACGGCGGCGGCGACGATGGCGGCGGCAGCAAGGGCCACCAGCGCGTGAGGGCGGAGGCGGCGCGAGGAGCTCGGCCGATCTGCCCGGCGGGCTCCTATGGGCGTGCGGGCCGACGGCGGTGGCAGGCGGTGCCACGCGCGCTCGGATTAACCGGGCGGCGGCGAGGTGACGTGGCGAACCACGATTCGTCGGGGTGAGGTGGCGGTGGCCGGGCGGACATGTCCGGCGCGACGCGGACGTGTCCGGCGGCGCGAGGATGAAGATGGCTAGGGTTTGGACTACGAAAAATCGGGGAGGGGCACATATTTATAGGTAGAGGGAGTTAGGAGAGTCCAAATGAGGAGTGGTTTTCGCCCACACGATCGTGATCGAACGACCGAGAGCATGGAGGGGGTTAGGATGGGTTTTGAGCCACTTTGGAAGGGGTGTTGGGCTGCACACAGAAGAGGCCTTTGCGGTTACCCGGTTAACCGTTGGAGTATCAAACGACCTCCAAATGGCGCGGAACTTGACAGGCGGTCTACCGGTGCTATACCAAGGCCGCTTGACAAACCTCGGTCCATTCCGAGACCATTTAACACCCGCACACGAAAAGAGGCAAAAGGGGGCGCCGGGAGACATAGGAGTGCCGGATTGGAAAACGGACAACGGGGAAAATGCTCGGATGCATGAGACGAACATGTATGCAAAATGAAATGCACATGATGACATGATATGAAATGCATATGATGACATGGCAAAGTGCAACACGCAAGCACATGACATTGCAACAACGGCGAATAACTGGCAGACACCTAGCGTATCGGATCCGGGGCGTTACAGATGAAGTCTTCGTCGCCGAGGCTTACCTCGTATTCAGAGGGCAGAAGGTAGTTGTCGTCCTCTGAATTATCGCTGGGCAGGGCCTGTTCATCGGGGCTTGCTTGCCCATTTTATTTTTCCTCCTGTTCGGATCTTGCTCCAACAGGGTCTTCATTGTTTTCGGCATCGTCCAGAGTACTATTTTCTACAGTGCCAGTGTTGTTGCGATATGACTTAGAGCGGTGTTTAGGGCGCCGGTACTTAGGCTGTGTCTCAGGAGATTTTTTCTCAACTGGATCTTCTTTGTCGTCATCGCTAGCTTTTTTAGGTGTATCAACCATGCACACATCGTACAAAGAGGCGGCCGTTCCGCGTCCCGTGAATGGTGGGTCTTGTCCTTGATCCTTATCGGCATCGTCGTCTAAACCGTCGATGTCTTCGGAGCCATAATCAAGCATGTCGGTTAAGTCCTCGACGGTGGCTATGATGTGGGTGGCGGGTGGGAAGCGAAATTCTCCATTATCAGCCCCTAGCTCGAACCGGACACGGTTCGACTGTGAGTCCCCTGCCAAGGACAGGTTTTTTAATGAATTTAGAACATCGACTAAGGGCGAGTGTTGGAAGATATCTGCAGCGCTGAACTCGAAGATCGATAACAGATCCAGCTCGGTGTCCGCAGGCGTACATGGTCCGGAACTTAGAGCCGGAGACGAGTCCGGAGTTCCGTTGACGCAAATACTGCAGGGTGTCGAGTCTGTGTGCGGCTCCAACACTGCGGACTATGTGGCCTCGGATGGCACGATCTGCTCCGGTTCTAAGGCCGTTGCAGCAACAGGAACCATCTCCTGGATGTGACCGATGACAGATTTAGGTCATGTTCGTCGGAGCGAGGGGGAGCGATCGCCGCGGTCTCAAATCCATTGAAGATCAAGTCTCCATGGATATCCACAACGTAGTTCAAGCTTCCAAATCTGACCTGGTGGTCAGGGGCGTAGCTATCGATCTTCTCCAGATGGCCAAGCGAGTTGGCCCGTAGTACGAAGCCGCCGAATACAAAAATCTGTCCGGGGAGGAAGGTTTCTCCTTGGACAGCGTCACTATAAACGATCGAAGGGGCCATCGAACCTTTCGTCGATGACACAGTGGAACTCTCAATGAAAGCACCAATGTCGGTGTCAAAACCGGTGGATCTCGGGTAGGGGGTCCCGAACTGTGAGTCTAAGGTCGATGGTTAGCAGGAGACGGGGGACACGATGTTTACCCAGGTTCGGGCCCTCTCTATGGAGGTAATACCCCACTTCCTGCTTGATTGATCTTGATGAATATGAGTATTACAAGAGTTGTTCTACCACGAGATCGTAATGGCTAAACCCTAGAAGCCTAGCCTATATGACTATGGTAACGAGTATATCCTTTCCGGACTACGCCCTCCGGTTTATATAGACACCGGGGGGATCTAGGGTTACATAGAGTCGGTTACATAGGAAGGAATCTTCATAGTTGGTCTCCAAGCTTGCCTTCCACGCCAAGGAGAGTCCAATCCGGACACGGGTACAGTCTTCGGCCTTCATGTCTTCACAGCCCATCAGTCCGGCCCATGCATAACAGGCCGGACGCCCGAGGACCCCTTAGTCCAGGACTCCCTCAGCTAGCACGGGTCATGATGGAACCACGCGAGCATTCTGCCTCTCGCAAGCCCCCTGGGTGTTGGGAGCCCATCGGCCCCTGAGGGGCGAGCTTCGGCGGCACACCTCATCAAGTAACTTGACGCTTCAACCATGCCACATAGCCAGGTGATTTCCGATTTGTTCAAATTGAGGGCGCCCCACGGGCTACACCAACCTCAAGCTGACATGTACCGGACACGGCAGCTCCATCATTTTTTTGGTTGTGTAACGAATCTTAATTATGCTCTGATAAGCTTATGTTGCTTACATAACTGTGTGTTTGGTGCAATGCTACCTTGAGAGCGCCGCATGCCCATGACTCCTCTCCTGGCCGCTCCATGAAGGCTGGGCACGGGGCCTGTGCTCGGGTCCGTCCCTGAAGCATCGTCAAATCCAAGTGATCGAGCTCTGGCTTACTGGCCAGCCCCCATGCACGTCACCTCACCAAGGTCCTTGGTGCCTTACCCCCTCCCATAAAATGACCACAAGCGAGTTGGCGAGCGTGCGTCACTCCCAGTATCGCGGATTTTGTTTACGTGCAGTTGCACCAAGAGCCAGGCGCTCGGGAGCCCCACAGGAGGCGCCTCGCGTATTGACCAGCGATGGTCGCTCGTCAGAAAGGTCCCGCGGGGTGAGGGCTTCAGGGGTCCGGGCCTCGAGAGGCGCACCTCAAGAACCGCGTGGACTCCTTGCAAGTTACGGCTTGCTCAGCACCGCTCTCCGCAAAAGCTAAGTCTAACCACCTCGCGAGACACGACTGTCATCACTAGAGTTCCCTCTTCTCGCGACCTTGTAAAGGCAAGCGCTTCGTCTTTCATGCAAGCCGCTTGCACATTCAAAGGGGAGCTTCTTGAGCATCGCGCCTCAGGAGGCCTTACAAGCTCCCAGTGCCCCTCACCTCATGGCCTTGTCCAGGCATCGCGACCTGACATACCAGCGACGGCTCAGGCCTGCTCAGGGGTTGGGTCCTAACGACGTAGAGCGGTTAGGCAAGCAAGAGAAAGAGGAGCGAGCCTCGCGAGGGGACGTCGGGAGGGAACATATGTTTTGAGCCACAAAAGCATTAAATTAATAACACAATATCCATTGTTTTTCACACACCCCCATGGGGCCTACATCAATCTAGTGCAGGAAAAATGAAAAAAAGGAAAAGGAGGCCCAGGCAGGGCGCGGCCATCTCCAGGACTCCAGCTTGGGCGCTGCTCGTGCCTAGTCAGAGTCTCCGTCCTCGTTCTTGACGTGGGGGAGCCATTGTCGCTTTCACTTCCGCCAGAGGGGGCAGCATCTTTGCCACTACCGTCATTGCTGGAGCAGCTGTTGCAATTGTCGTCATTGCTCTCCATGCAGCAGTCTAGATGGTCGCCGGAGACCCCAAAGACCTTCATGAAGAGCGTGGCGGCCCCGTCGTACTCGAACAAGAGGATATGGGCCCGCTTCAGGCCATGGGCGAGGGCGAATGACTTCCACCCCCACTTCAACACATGAAGCATGCGGGGGTGAACTCCACCACCACCTAGGATGTGGTGTTGCAACGGCCATCTGCCTGCACCCACAAGCCCAACAGCGTGCCATCCACCATTGCCTCCGCGAAGCAGTCCGAGAGCCAGAGCCAGGTGCAGGACGAGCAGTGCATGTTCACAATGAACTCACAGGTCGCCTCGGATGAGTGGCTCCCCGTCGGGGGAAGTAGGTCAGCCACCTCGACCGCGGGCGCCTAGCCCTCCACGCCTACGACCGCGAGCGGCGGCCCTTCTAAAGGAGTCCTGGATTAGGGGGTGTCCGGATAGCCGGACTATGACCTTTGGCCAGACTCCTGGACTATGAAGATACAAGATTGAAGACTTTGTCCCGTGTCCGGATGGGACTTTCCTTGGCGTGGAAGGAAAGCTTGGCGATACGGATATGTAGATCTCCTACCATTGTAACCGACTCTGTGTAACCCTAACCCTATTCGTGTCTATATAAACCGGAGGGTTTTAGTCCGTGGGGCGAACAACAATCATACCATTGGCTAGCTTCTAGGGTTTAGCCTCTCTGATCTCGTGGTAGATCTACTCTTGTACTACCCATATCATCAATATCAATCAAGCAGGAGTAGGGTTTTACCTCCATCGAGAGGGCCCGAACCTGGGTAAAAACATCGTGTCCCTTGTCTCATGTAACCATCCGCCTAGACGCACAGTTCGGGACCTCCGACCCGAGATCCGCCGGTTTTGACACCGACATTGGTGCTTTCATTGAGAGTTCCTCTGTGTCGTCGCCATCAGGAAGGATGCCTCATCCTGTCTTTAAAGACGGCACTGTTGCTAAAGAAGCTTTGGCTGTCGGCCAAACTCTCCGGCTAGGCGGTTTTCTCATGACCGCCTGTTCGGCCGTCGCGCCGATGATGACTTCTCGGGTCATCGAAAGCAACCTTCACGTTAACTCGGAGCTCGCCGAGCAGTTAGATACGATGGAGCTCTCTTGCTTAAACGAGCTTTTGGATCACATCGCCACAGGAGTCGCTATGACTATGATCAGATTGGGCCTAAACCCGATCTCGGAGAGATTAACTCTCCCCAGGTTACCCACCACGTTGCCGTGGTGGAGGAACAATACGGCGACCCTTCTTCTATCTTAAGGACTAGCTACGTCCGGATTCCCAATCCCTCCATGCTGATTCCCGCGGAGGAGAGGACGTCACTCAAGCCCTGAACCTAAAGTCAGGCAGCGGGCTAGATTCATTGGACAACATCCAAGAATCCAAGCTTCCAAGTTCAGAAGCTCCTTGGCCCTTAAGTCTCACATTGGGCGCAGTTCCGGATTTAATTCCACCTTCCCACCCAAACATAAGCGACCTATCTCAAATTCGGCAAGAGCCCGCAGAAACAGTACACCATTACTGGGCCAGATTCCTCCTGGTTATGGAGAGGATAAAGGACTGCCGCCCGGAGGACGCAATCTCATTCTTCTGCAATAATTGCACGGACAACGGGATCCTCAACGCTACAAGTCGTCGTGACATTACACGCTTTGCCGACTTGGCGTCCATAGTACGAAAGTACTGTGCGATGAAAGCGCCTGGAAAACCGAATCAAGATTTTGGGACAATCCGGCCTTGAATACAACCCCAGTCCGAAATAAAAGGGTGCATCATCGCCAGGCACCTGGGTTAAATACCAAAAAGCAAAAACCCTATATAGGGCATGGAACCGTACTGGAGGGATGGCTCAATGGACCCTGTAAAATTCATAGTACAGAGGGCGCCACTCCAACTCATAGCCTTAGAGCATGTTGGATACTACGGCAGGTGGCCAAAAGTGGCGAAGAGCTTCTAGCTCTAGAGGACCAACCCAAGGATACCAATACGGTATTAACAGTCTTCGAGACTTTCGCATCAAATAATATGCGGAAACGAACACTCCGTAGCCTTGCCGAAGTCTACCAAGTAGCAACAATAAACCCATGGAGTGACACGGCTATTACCTTCAATGCCGTTGGCGAACCTAAATTCCGAACAGCCCGAGCACCAGCCGCATTAGCCCTCAGTCCGATAGTGGACGGCTTTCGCCTTACCAAGGTACTCATGGACGGTGGCAGCGGATTGAACCTCATTTACGAGGAAACCCTCCGAAAAATGGAAATAGACTGGAGCCGCATTGAGCGAACCGGCACACTCACTGCGCTGCGCTCCACGGTGAATAGGGACGATGTGATACTCGATAAGAGATCCAAGTCCACTTCCTTCAAACCAGCGAACGAAATAGTCAAATTCCAAGTCCATCCAACGGACCCTACAAAAATGGCCTCCATCGGGGCACAATTAAATCCTGATGTAGACGCCGCACTAAGAGAATTCCTCTGAAAATTGGGACATTTTTACCCGGCACCCTTGAGACATGCCAGAATCCCACGCCGCTGGCCGAGCACAGCCTAAACATCCTAAAAGGATTCAAGCCAGTCAAACAGGCTCTTTGGCGTTTCTCCGAACCCAAGAGACAGGCCATGGGACAGGAGCTAGCCAAACTATTGGAGGCCGGATTTATCAGAGATATAAAACATCTAGACTTGCTAGCAAACCTGGTGATGGTACCAAAGAAGGACAAATCCTGGCGCCTATGCGTCGATTTCAAGGACCTCAACAAGGCTTGCCCAAAGGATCCCTTCCCCCTCCCCCGCATCGATCAAATCATCGACGCTACCGCAGGACACGATTCATTGTGTTTCCTCGACTCATACTCCGGCTACCACCAAATTAAGATGGCAGAGCCTGACCAAGCATAGCGGCATTCATCACTCCATACGGCCCATTCTCGCTTCAACACAATGCCCTTGGGCTCAAAACGCCGGCGCAACATATCAGCGCATGATTCAGACATGTCTGGCAAACCAGATCGGCAAAACAGTGGAGGCATACGTAGACAACGTGGTCGTCAAAAGCAAGCACGTCGAAACTCTAGTAGACGACTTGAGGCTCACATTCGATAATCTCCGAACATATGACATTAAGCTCAACCCGGAAAAATGCGTTTTCGGCGTACCAGCCGGAAAGCTCTTGGGCTTCATTGTATCCGGTAGAGGAATTGAAGCAAACCCAGCCAAGATCCGAGCTCTGTCACAATCAGATATCCCAAAAGATCTCAAACAAATACAAAAATTGACTGGATGTGTGGCGGCTCTAAGCTGCTTTATCTCCCGTTTGGGAGAAAAGGCATTACCCCTTTATCGCCTCCTCCGACGCACTGAACACTTCAAATGGACGGATGCCGACACGGCCGGACTCGAAGAAATAAAAGCCATATTGGCAACAAACCCGGTCCTGGCCGCGCCCAACATGGGCGAACCAATGCTATTATACATCGCAGCAACTCATCAAGTTGTAAGCGCGATTGCTCGTTGTCGAGCGAGAAGCGAACGGACACAAGTTCCCTCTTCAAAAACCAGTTTACTACGTGTCCACCGTCCAAACTCCATGCAAGTCACGGTACCCGCATTATCAAAAGATAAGCGTCGCGGTGTTTATGGCATCCCGGAAGCTGCGACACTACTTTCAAGAGTGTTCAATAACGGTAGCCTCCGAAGTACCCCTTAACGACATTATAAACAACCGCGACGGCAGCGGGCGGATTGCCAAATGGGCCATTGAGCTCCTCCCGTTCGACATAACCTATAAGCCACGGAGAGCTATTAAGTCGCAAGTTTTGGCCGACTTAGTCGCCGAATGGACCGAAGCCAAACTCCCTACAGAGTACGGCGCATATTCCAACTGGATAATGCACTTCAATGGCTCCAAAATGTTGGTTGGCCTGGGAGCTGGCGTCGTTCTGACGTCCCCAACCGGAGATACAGTTCAATACGTACTCCAAACAATGTATACGGACTCCAACAACGCAGCCGAATACGAGGCCCTTCTACATGGTCTCCGGATGGCAGTCTCCATGGGCATTCAACGCCTAGAGGTGCGCGATTCGAACCTCGCGATATCCCAAATAAATGGAGACTTTGATGCCAAGGATCCGAAAATGGCAGCCTATCGCAATGTCGTACTAAAATGTCATTTCGGTTTGAGGGGCTCGAATTTCACCATATAGCCCGGGATAACAACCAGCGGCAGACGTGTTAGCGCATTGGCGCCAAAGCGATGCTGTCCCCCAAACATCTTCTTAGAGAGGCTGTTCAAGCCATTCGTATTATGGGAGGGAGAGTCCGGAAATAACAACCCGGACCCAACCGCACTGCCCCACACCGAACATTCTGACACAGTTGGTGGTTCTGACACCGAAATAACACCCTCAGTCCACGTGATAATGGTAGTCATTGCCCCCTGGACCGAGCCATTCCTAGCCTACCTAACCAAGCAGGAAGTTCCCGAGGACCAAAACAAGGCCCGCTGCATAGTGCGGCGATCTCAATCCTATAAAGTCCATGAGGGAGAGCTTTATAAGAAAAGCACAACCGGAGTCCTTCAAAGGTGTATCTCCGAAGAGGAAGGGCGGAATCTTCTGGCTGAAATTCATGCCGGACTCGGTGGGCACCACGCTGCAGCCCGGGCCCTTGTAGTCAAGGCCTTCCGCACAGAATTTTATTGGCCGACGGCCCGGGCAGATGCTCAGGACTTAGTCCAACGATGCGCCGGATGCCAGCTCTTTGCTAATCAAAGCCACATGCCACCCACCGCCCTCAAAACTATACCCATCACCCGCCCTTTGTGGTCCTGGGCTTGACATGGTCGGACCCCTTAAAGGGGGAACCCACAAGCAAAAATACCCTCTGGTCATGGTGGATAAATTCACCAAATGGATAGAGGCCAAGCACATCAAGACGGCCGAATCCGGACCGGTGATAGACTTCATATCAGGAGTCGTACACCGTTACGGTGTCCCCCACAGCATCATCACTGATAACGGCATGAACTTTACGGCCGATGAGGTCAAACTCTGGTGCAAAAACATTGGCATTAAGCTCGACTACGCTTCAGTGTATCACCCTCAAACTAACGGTCAAGTTGAGCGAGCAAACGGTCTAATTATGAGCGGCATCAAACCCATATTAGTGCGGTCCCTCAAGGAATCTAACACGCACTGGGTAGAGGAGCTCGACCCCGTACTCTGGGGGCTGCGGACTACTCCGAATCGCACGACCGGATTCACACCATTCTTTATGGTATACGGCACGCAGGCGATTACGCCTGCGACATAATTCATGACTCACCTCGCGTGCGCATGTATGCGAAGAAAGAGAAGCCGAGCTCGATCGGCGGGGACAGTTGGACGCCTTGGAGGAGGAGCGTGACGTAGTAAAGCCCGTTCCGCATTCTATCAACAACAGGCTCAAAGATATCAAAGCAGAGAAGTACGGGCCAAAACTTACAATGTTGGCGAGCTAGTTCTACACCTGTCGGACAAGAAAAAGGACAAACTAAAGCCCAAATGGGAAGGTCCCTTTATCATCGACCAAGTCCTGACCGGTGGAGCGTACCCTCTGTGCGATGCATCGGATAACCGACTCGAGCCGAACCCATGGAACGCAGCACGTCTCCGAAAATTCTACGCCTAGCCCCGGTTCTGAGTTTGTCTCCTTCCTCTGTCCATATTTTACATTTTAGATGTCTTCTATTTTTCTCCTTCTCCCTCCTTTTTCTTTCAAGCCTTGGAAGGCTAGTTAGCGCATTGTTCGCACACACTTGACGCGCTATCCGCTCATTGTACCAGGGCTTCTTTCACGAAGCTTAATTATAAGGGCTTCATGCCCAATACATGTGTCACACTTCCGCATGTACCTTTTATTCACCATTATATGCATCAATATGACTTAAGTTTTGGCCAAGCTGGGTTGCTGGCTCACTGTGCTTACCCCTACGTTCCCGATTGTTCGGCTAAGTGGTAAAGGGAGCACCTCTGCGATTGTTACTGCCGGGTCAGCCGGATGTGTACCTCAGACTGGGTGAAGCTGAAATCTAGCGTTCTTAAGAGAATATTCGGTCGGTGAACTAAAAGAAGATTTCTTACCTATTTATTTATCTGCCCCCGCATGTTTTTCTGCTTTTTTCGCAGTCCGGACATGCACTTTAGGGCATGCCTCCCAGGGAAAGGAACCCCTAACGTAACTATTCTCCCTGGAAGATGTTTCATACCAACCATGTAATATAACATAACTAGTTGGGCACTTGTCTGATAACGCACTAATGACCCCTACGCCTGGTCTCCACGCATGCCCCGGTTTTTATAAAACCGCGAGGGTATTCGGACACACTCCGGACTATTGGGTCCCGAGGTTGAAGCGAAAAGGTCCGCTAAGACAAACGATCTACAATCTGGCTAGAAGGCATTTTACATGTCACCTTAAATTACATAGTCAATTTGACCGATTAGATTCCTCTTCAATGCCATCTAACAGGCTGTCTAGTTTACAGTCCTGCTGGGAATACTTTGCAGCCAATTCTACCTGGCCGTACACTAAGCTCACAGGGATCTCCTTCCCATCTGGCCCCACGGGTCCGACCTCGGCCATGTGGTTTGGGTCAGCCTTCGTGTACCGCGTCTTCACCATGGCCCAGGCCTCCCTGGCGCCTTGACGGCAGGCCTATATCTTCCATAATCTGAAGCGCCTCCGCGCTCCCTGCAGCCTCTCTGCAAGCTCCCCAAGGCCTTCGGGCAAGGATACAGATGGCCATAAGTCCTGGGCGACGCCTTTCATCACCTGCCGAACTCGTTCGTGCAGTTGTAAGAGCTCGGGAAGAAGGTCACCCGTAGAACCGGGCATTTCCTCTGCAGGACGGCCTGTGAGCATACCTACAGACATAACTCTGTTAGTCGACTTCCTCGCCGAACTCTCCTTAAGCACTTACTAAAAATGTCACGTCGAAGCCGTTGATTCTCCTTAACGGAGTCAGACAGCTGGGCACGAACATCTTTTAGCTCCTCACCCAGCTGGGTGTTGGCATCTTGGAGATTATTTTTCTCCTGCCTCACCCTCGTAAGCACGTTCTCGCCGGCCTTTAACCGGCGCAAGAGTTGTTGCTTGTCCGGATCTACCCCGGTGCCATCTACAATGTCATTGTCAGGTCTATACACACACCGCACTTTATAACATACTTATCTCTTGAAAGCGTATGTTACCAGAGGGGGTCTCTTTGGCTTCCCCTGTCGCGGCTTGTGCAGCCTCAAGTTGGGCTTTGCACTCTTCAAGCTCCTGGGACAATTGGGTATTCTTTTCTCAGAAGATCCTGCACAATAAATGATCCTTAAATCAATTATTCTAACTATTTTAAGTCTCGGGGCTCTTGGTATATATAACCATCACATTTTCTCACCAGTATGTCTTTCACATATCGCTCCGTGGCTCTGGCTAGACCATTTTGAGCGGCACGGAGGTGCGCATCTCCGAATTGAAGGCATCTAAGGCCTCTTGGGAGAAACATGCGTCCACGAAGAATTGTCTGCAGTGGCGCTTTGTGATTCATGGCACTCTCCACCTCGGAATTGGTGGCGGATAGTCCGTCGGCATCCTCTCTGCCGGGAGGCGTCCGACGCATGCTTCGTGTTCGCCTCCGCTTCTGGACCTGGCTTTGGAGCCTGGCTGGTGGAGGCTCGATTGGCAGCCTCTCCGGATACAGTCCGACGAGCGCTCTTTTTCCTGAAGAGAGCACGAGCATTAGTATACCTTCCGGGAATAAAACCTGGGAATAAGGCGACATGCCATACCGTGGCGCCGGCGTCTCAATCCGGACCGCACTTCTTTTCAAAGATGTCGGGCCTTGCTGCCCCTTGTTGGCTAGCCACCGCAGGTTCGGCCTTCCACCTCAAGGGCTCCCCCTGCAAAACACCATTGATATACGGTGGTCAAAGATAAGCACGGAGGGATCATTTCCAAAGTATTGGGACTTCAGTCTCAATTACCCGTGAGGCTGGAAATATTCTGGGGTAATCGGCCGTAATGGCAACCAAGGCATTGTCGATGCTCAGTTGGTAAAATACCCCATCGATCAGCTCCACAGATATGTCCGGATCCTCTTGGGAGGCCGGATCGAGGGACCATTCCGGATCCTCAGGTTGTGGAGGTGGGCTGGTTATATCCTTTACGGCCCGGCGCAATTCCTGCGTCAAAATCTCAATATAAGGTACTTAACTATGGGAATATGGAACGGAAGGGCATAAAGAAGTGTCCGCTTAGCCAGCTTGGAGGTTCGTACATAGAAAATCCGCCATGTGGATTGACGCGGAGGAAATCCTCCTCTTCTCCCTTGTATAATGCGGACAAGGCCTTGGTCAGAACAGCAACCGATCCCGGCCCCTTACGGCCGCAGCGGGTGGCATCATCCTCCCCATTGAAATCCCACATGGGGTGGCCTCTATACTGAAGCGGTTGCACCCCCCACATGATGCATGTGGCCATGACCCTGATCATGGTCAGTCCGGAATGAGCCAACAACCTTATTCGGCTCATCAGGTAAATGATGTCCCTGTCATTCTCCCTCCGAGGGCTCCGTGGACGCCAGCTTAGGCGTTTCTTCAAAGGAGCATTACTGAACTCCGGGAGGCCGATCCTAACAGGGTCCGGCAAGGGGACATCTTCTATATAAAACCATTCTGAAGGCCAGTCTTCAGACGCCTTCTTTGGGGTTCCGGATAGATATCCGGTCCCGGCGATGCGCCATAGTTCGGCTCCGCCCACTTGATATATAGACCCCTCCTGAGAACGGGTGCAGGCAGAACAACCTCTTCCACAGTAGCGAAATGAGCCTCGGCCCAAGAACAGCTCACAAAGGGCTCTGAAGCCCGCAATATGCAATATGGAGGCAAAGGTAAGGTTGTGCGGTGGAGGCCGTAGAACTCCAGTAGCCCCCGGAGAAACGGATGAATTGGAAATCCGAGCCCTCTTATTAAGTAAGGGACAAGGCATACCCGCTCTCCTTTGGAGGGATTGGGGACGCTCTCCGCCTGCTTTCCGCCATTATAGGTGGCGAGTCCGGCTCGAACCGGGACCATGAAGGCTGGGGGAAGAAATCCCTTGGTTTGGAGCGTCACTAGCTCGTTGTGTGGGACGGAGCATCTCTCCCAATCTCCAGGATAAGTACAGGGAAGGTGAGAGGAGGAGCCACATCGACTGTCCATGATGGAATGGGTTTCTGTCAGATGCGCTCCGATGAAAGCTCGCGAAGGGAAGGTGGTGTGATTCGGATCTAGATCCTCGTCTCTTATATAGGCAGCTCATCTGCGCAACTAGGGGGGTAAATGTAAAAATACCCTGGCTTTTCACATTCATTCAACACGTGGAAGATGGCCATTATTGGGCGTGGAAGCCAAGGAGCGCGATATTTACAAGAAGCCGGACACTATTCAAACAGGTACACATGATTTGGAGAAGAACCCGCCTTGCAATACCGAAGACAATCTACGTGCGGACTTGCGTCATTGAAGCCTGGTTCGGGGCTCTTGAGGGAGTCCTGGATTAGGGGTGTCCGGATAGCGGACTATGACCTTTGGCGGGACTCTGGACTATGAAGATACAAGATTGAAGACTTCTTCCCGTGTCCGGATGGGACTTTCCTTGGCGTGGAAGGCAAGCTTGGCGATACGGATATGTAGATCTCCTACCATTGTAACCGACTCTGTAACCCTAACCCTATTTGGTGTCTATATAAACCGGAGGGTTTTAGTCCAGAGGATCTAACAACAATCATACCATAGGCTAGCTTCTAGGGTTTAGCCTCTCTAATCTCGTGGTAGATCTACTCTTGTACTACGCATATCATCAATATCCATCAAGCAAGAGTAGGGTTTTACCTCCATCGAGAGGGCCCGAACCTGGGTAAAAACATCGTGTCCCTTGTCTCCTGTAACCATCCGCCTAGACGCACAGTTCGGGACCCCCTAGCCGAGATCCGCCAGCTTTGACACCGACACCTTCCATGGCCGCTTGGCCCAACGTGGGCGGTCGCAGGAGAGCGCCCGTGCCCCTAGGGCGGCACCCTGGGCATTGCGATGGATGCGCGAGCGCAACCTCTTCCCGTCACCATCGCTGCAAAAGCCTACCTGGATCATGGAGTGGGAAGGAGGATTTGGAAGAAGAAGATGCGCGGGGAAGCCTTCCCCCCTAGTCCTTATATAGCGGACAAGGGATGCGTGGTCCGCGCCTCTTCACTTTCAACAAGCGCAGGAAGACGGATTAGCGCAAGGGAAGCAATGATGGCATCGCACCGTGCACGGGTAGGCTTTATGTTAGCATGGGTGGTCGCTGAGCCATCGTGCGAGAAGTGGGGGTGTCCCACGTCTCGTCGTGCGCCACGGGTCGCTCCTGGCCTGGTGGCTATTAGGGCCCGTGCAATTTTACCCCCTAATTGGCGGAAGCGTGCGCGCCACAGGCATGGGGGCTACTTTAGGGCTCGTGGATCCCAGGGTATCCAGGCCCGTTAGCCTTTGGCCCAGGGCACGGTGCATGGCGAAGGCCCATCAAGGTGGCCATCGGATGGCGCCACGAGCTGAACCCCTCGCGAGGCCCCCTTTTCAAGGAGTAGGCGAGCAGTCAGGACATGGCGACATCACCAAGAGCCTCGCGAGGCGGCCTCCCGAGGCAACTCCCTGAGGCGAGCAAGTCAAGGGCTATTCAGCTCGGTCGCGCAGCCCAGTGCCCACCACGTGGGTGACACACGCATCGACAAACGACGGTAGAAGCCGTGCCAACTGGTGCGGATGAAGAGGACTTCCCCTGTTGTGCTAAGGGAACAAGGCCAGCAGTCCACTTACTAAAGCAACCCCCAAAGGTTGCCCGATTGGTGAAAGAAGACCAAGACGATGGACGTGCATGGTGGAGGTCATTCCCAAGCCCACCGGCACGTCATGGATGGTGGCTTTGCAGGCGAAGTCCACCTTTAGTCAGGATAGACTGCGCCCATGTCCCCCTTCGAATTGGTCGTTGCGTGGCAACCCTTTCCGCCAAGGTTTTCGAGGGAAGAGGACCAAGGCATGATATAAGGAGGGCAGGGTCCCATTGTAGTAAGGGGAAACACCAACCAAAGCTCCCAACCTTTGTACACTCTCTCTCTCCCTCTCGCAATCCCAACCAAGTAGGAGTAGGGTTTGACACCGCGAGGTGGCCCGAACTTGGGTAACCGCTGTGGCGCCGATCTGTTCTCGCTAGCTCGCTCTCACCATAGCCTCGCCGTGTTTAGCGGTTGGTCGGATGGAGTGGTAAGAAGAAGCTCACCCCACTGTTCGATCCTTTGGGTCCCTGGAGCACCGATTCCGACAGTGGCCACTGATACGTCTCCGTCGTATCTATAATTTTTTATTGTTCCATGCCAATATTATTCAACTTTCATATACTTTTTGGCAACTTTTTATACTATTTTTGGGACTAACATATTGATCCAGTGCTAGTTCTTGTCTGTTGCATGTTTTTGGTTTTGCAGAATATCCATATCAAACGGAGTCCAAACGGGATAAAAACGGACGGAGATTTTTTTTTGGAATATTTGGAAAGTCTGGAAGAAAGATCATCGCAAAAGCAGTCTGCGAGGTGGGCACGAGGTAGGGGCACGCCTACTACCCCTGTATGCCGCCCTGACCCTCGTGAGGCCCCTCGTAAAGGCGGTTGATGCTCTACTGCCGCAAGAAAGCTATTTTTGGTAAAAAATCACGGCGAAGGTTTCAGTCCAATCGGAGTTACGGATCTCCGGATATAAAAGAAACGGTGAAAGGGCAGCAGAACAGAACGCAGAAACAGAGAGAGACAGAGAGATAGATCCATTCTCGAAGGGGCTCTCGCCCCTCCCACGCCATGGGAGCCAAGGACCAAGAGGAAACCCTTATCCCATCTAGGGAGGACGTCAAGGAAGAAGAAGAAGAAGCAGAAGGGGGGCCCTCTCCCCCTTGCTTCCGGTGGCGCCGGAACGCCGCCGTGGCCATCATCATCACCGCAATATTCACCAACAACTTCACCGCCATCATCACCAACTCTTCCCCCCTCTATGCAGCGGTGTAACCTCTCTCTTACCCGATGTAATCTCTACTTAAACATGGTGCTCAATGCTATATATTATTTCCCAATGATGTATGGCTATCCTATGATGTTTGAGTAGATCCGGTTTGTCCTAATAGCTATTTGATGATCAAGATTGGTTTGAGTTGCATGTTTTATTATTGGTGCTGTCCTATGGTGCTCTCCGTGTCGCGCAAGCGTGATGGATCTCCGTTGTAGGGTTTGCAATATGTTCATGATTTGCTTATGGTGGGTGGCGTGAGTGATGAAGCACGCACCGAGTAAGTAGGTTGTTTGCGTATGGGATAAAGAGGACTTGATACTTTAATGCTATGGTTGGATTTTACCTTAATGATCTTTAGTAGTTGTGGATGCTTGCTAAAGTTCCAATCATAAGTGCATATGATCCAAGTAGAGAAAGTATGTTAGCTTATGCCTCTCCCTCAAATAAAATTGCAATAATTATTACCGGTCTAGTTATCGATTGCCTAGGTACAAATAACTTTCTCGTGACAACAAGCTCTCTACTAAAACTAATTTAGTTGTGTCTTTATCTAAACAGCCCCTAGCTTTTATTTACTCGCTCTTTAATTTCTTGCAAACCTATCCAACAACACCTACAAAGTACTTCTAGTTTCATACTTGTTCTAGGTAAAGCGAACGTCAAGAGTGCGTAGAGTTGTATCGGTGGTCGATAGAACTTGAGGGAATATTTGTTCTACCGTTAGCTCCTCATTGGGTTCGACACTATTACTTATCGAAAGAGGCTACAATTGATCCCCTATACTTGTGGGTTATCAAGACCTTTTTTGGCGCCGTTGCCGGGGAGCAATAGCATGGGGTGAATATTCTCGTGTGTGCTTGTTTGCTTTATCACTAAGTAATTTTTATTTGCTATTCTTAGTTGTTCTTTATCTTTAGTTATGGATATGGAACACGAAATACCAACAAAAATTAGGTGTACTTGCTACTCATGGAGACGGGGAACCTCCAAAAACCCTCGATGCTGGTTATGTGAAATATATTATGTACTACTTTAATAATCCTGAGAAAACCCCATTCAATTATGTAATGGGAGTAACGTTGGATCAACGTGAATACTTTAGGGATTATCGCTTAACACAAAAAGGGAAACTATTATGGGATCAAATTCATATATTGAAGTGGTATGCTTGGCAACTATGCGTGAGTTATGATTATACTTGTTGCTCTAGGATGAAGGCTCCACACCTTCCCTTTTCATGCAAATTTAATGATAATAAAACCTTAGCTTCTTATGCTAATGGTATATATGATTACTATGATGTGGAACAAATAGAAGAATTTGTTGCTTTTATGGGTGCTTATGAAACTGAATCTATGTGTAAAGAGTTTGAAGATTTTGATGATGCTGTTTATAGATCTGAAAATTTAGCTATCCTCAAATATTGCTATGAGAATTATGAATACAATTCCGATATTAATGCACTTATTGAGAAAGTCTCCGCTGTCCAAGAAGAGACTAATATTTTGCAGGAATATATGGAAGAAGAAATTGATGAAACTGTGAGCTCATTGGATGAAAAAGATGAGGAGGAGAGCGAAGAACAAAAGGAGGAAGAGCGGATTCATCACCCATGCCCACCTTCTAATGAGAGTAATCCTTCAACTCATACATTGTTTAATTCCCCTTTGTGCTTACTGATATGTCTCCGTCGTATCTATAATTTTTGATTGCTCCATGCCAATATTCTACAACTTCCATATACTTTTTGGCAACTTTTTATACTATTTTTGGGAATAACATATTGATCCAATGCCCAGTGCCAGTTCCTGTTTTTTGCATGTTTTATGTTTCGCAGAAACCCAATAACAAACGGAATCCAAACGGGATAAAAACGGACGGAGAATTAATTTGGAATATTTGTGATTTTTGGGAGGCAGAATCAACGCGAAACGGTGCCCGAGGTGGCCACGAGAGTGGCCCACGCCACCCCTCCAGGGGGGCACGCCCCCCTATCTCGTGGGCCACCCGTAAGGCGGTTGATGCCCTTCTTTGGCCGCAAGAAAGCTATTTTTTGGAAAACGATCTGGGCGAAGGTTTCAATCCAATCGAGATTCTGGATCTCCGGATATAAAGGAAGCGGTGCGAGGCAGAATAAGAGAACGCAGAAACAGAGAGATAGATCCAATCTCGGAGGGGCTCTCACCCCTCCCACGCCATGGGAGCCAAGGACCAGAGGGTAAACCCTTCTCCCATCTAGGGAGGACGTCAAGGAAGAAGAAGAAGAAGGGGGGCTCTCTCCCCCTTGCTTCCGGTGGCGCCGGAACACTGCCAGGGGCCATCATCATCACCGCGATCTTCACCAACAACTTCACCGCCTTCATCACCAACTCTTCCTCCCCCTATGCAGCAGAGTAACCTCTCTCTTACCCGTTGTAATCTTTAATTAAACATGGTGCTCAACGCTATATATTATTTCCCAATGATGTATGGCTATCTTATGATGTTTGAGTAGATCCGTTTTGTCCTATGGGTTAATTGATGATCGATATTGGTTTGAGTTGCACGTTTTATTATTGGTGCTGTCCTATGGTGCCCTCCGTTTCGCGCAAGCGTGAGGCATTCCCGCTGTAGGGTGTTGCAATGCGTTCATGATTCGCTTATAGTGGGTTGCGTGAGTGACTGAAACACAAACCCGAGTAAGGGGATTGTTGCGTATGGGATAAAACGGATCTTAATGAATCTTTTGTAGTTGCGGACGCTTGCTAGAGTTCCAATCATAAGTGCATATGATCCAAGTAGAGAAAGTATGTTAGATTATGCCTCTCCCTCAAATAAAATTGCAATACTGATTACCGGTTTAGTTATCGATTGCCTTGGACAAATAACTTTCTCGTAACAAAAAGCTCTCTACTAAAACTAATTTAGTAGTGTCTTTATCTAAGAAGCCCCTAGCTTTTATTTACGTGCTCTTTACTTTCTTGCAAACCTATCCAAAAACTCCTACAAAGTACTTCTAGTTTCATACTTGTTTCCGGTAAAGCGAACGCTAAGTGTGTGTAGAGTTGTATCGGTGGTCGATAGAACTTGAGGGAGTATTTGTTCTACCTTTAGCTCCTCGTTGGGTTCGACACGCTTACTTATCGAAGAGGCTACAATTGATCCCCTATACTTGTGGGTTATCAAGACCTTTTTCCGGCGCCCGTTCTTGGGAGTCATAGCGTGGGGTGAATATTCTCGTGTGTGCTTGTTTGCTTTATCACTAAGTAAGTTTTATTTGCTGTTCTTAGTTGTTCTTTATCTTTAGTTATGGATATGGAACACGAAATACCAAAAAAATTAGGTGTACTTGCTACTCATGGAGATGGGGAACCTCCTAAAACCCTCGACGCTGGTTATGTGAAAGATATTATGTACTACTTTAATAATCCTGAGAATACCCCATTTAATTATGTAATGCGAGTAACATAGATCAACGTGAATACTTTAGGGATTATCTCTTGACACAAAAAGGGAAACTATTATGGGATAAAATTCATATATTGAAGTGCTATGCTTGGCAACTATGTGTGAGTTATGATTATACTTGTTGCTCTAGGATGAAGGCTCCACACCTTCCCTTTTCATGCAAATTTAATGATAATAAAACCTTAGCTTCTTATGCTAATGGTATATATGATTACTATGATGTGGAACGAATAGAAGAATTTGTTTCTTTTATGGGTGCTTATGAAATTGAATCTATGTGTAAAGAGTTTGAAGATTTTGATGATGCTGTTTATAGATCTGAAAATTTAGCTATCCTCAAATATTGCTATGAGAATTATGAATACAATTCCGATATTGATGCACTTCTTGAAAGTCTCCGCTGTCCAAGAAGAGACTAATATTTTGCAGGAATCTATGGAAGAAGAAATTGATAAAACTGTGAGCTCATTGGATGAAAAAGATGAGGAGGAGAGCGAAGAACAAAAGGTGGAAGAGCGGATTGATCACCCGTGCCCACCTTCTAATGAGAGTAACTCTTCAACTCATACATTGTTTAATTCCCCTTCGTGCTTACCGAAGGATGATTCCTATGATGACTGTTATGATCCCTTGAATTCCTTTGAAATATCCCTTTTTGATGATGTTTACTATGCTTGTGGCCAGGATGCCAATCTGAATTATGCTTATGGAGATGAATTTGCTATAGTTCCTTATGTTAAACATGAAATTGTTGCTATTGCACACACGCATGATAGTCCTATTACCTTTTTGAATTCTCCCGACTACACAATATCGGAGAAGTTTGTGATAATTAAGGACTATATTGATGGGTTGCCTTTTACTACTACACATGATGATTTTGATAGATATAATATGCATGTGCTTGCTGCTCCTACTTGCAATTATTATGAGAGAGGAACTATATCTCCACCTCTCTATGTTTCCAACACGATAAAATTGCAAGAAACTGTTTATACTATGCATTGGCCTTTACTTTGTGTGCATGAATTGTTCTTTTATGACATGCCGATGCATAGGAAGAGAGTTAGACTCCATTGTTACATGATATATGTTGCTTTGTGCTCGCTACTAAATTACAAATCATTGCTAATTAAAATTGGCTTTGATATACCTTGGGATCCGGGTGGATTCATTACTTGAGCACTATATGCCTAGCTTAATGGCTTTAAAGAAAGAGCTGCCAGGGAGACAACCCGGAAGTTTTAGAGAATCATTTATTTCTGTTGAGTGCTTTCATATAGTTTAAAAACAACAAAAATATAGAAGGGAACCCAAAACTTTTCAAAAAGAAAAGCGAAAGTGAGAAAGACAAGCATTGTTGAAGTGGGAGCTAGCCTTGAACTTTGTTCATGCTCACGGGAACTTTATGAATCTTGATTACAGAAACTTTTCAACAAAAATAATTATCCCCTTGTACAATTCCATTGTATTATAAAAATTATGTGCCAAGGTTTGCCTTTAGGATGTTTACAATGCTTGTTAGTTTGTGCGGTGCAGGACAGAAACTTTGGCTGTAGTGCGCGATTTTTAATTTTTTACTGGAAAGTCAAATGGTTCTGATTATTTTTGCAATGTCTTTCTGTATAAATTTTTTATTTTTCCTAATTTTCTCAAAATATTTCAACTATCATAAGTATGGTGAATGTTCAGATTGCTACGGACTGTTCTGTTTTAGACAGATTCTGTTTTTGACGCATAGTTTGCTTGTTTTGATGAAACTATCAATTTATATCAGTGGATTAAGCCATGAAAAAGTTATATTACAGTAGACAAAATTAAAAAACAAAATATGAATTGGTTTGCAACAGTACTTAGAGTAGTGATTTGCTTTATTATACTAACGGATCTTACCGAGTTTTCTGTTGAAGTTTTGTGTGGATGAAGTGTTCGATGATCGAGAAGGTTTCAATGTGAGAAGAAGGAAGAGAGGCAAGAGCTCAAGATTGGGGATGCCCGAGGCAACCCAAGTAAATATTCAAGGAGACTCAAGCGTCTAAGCTTGGGGATGCCCCGGAAGGCATCCCCTCTTTCTTCAACAAATATCGGTATGTTTTCGGATTCGTTTCATTCATGTGATATGTGCAAATCTTGGAGCGTATTTTGCATTTAGTTTTCATTTTTTTTATGCACCATGCTGGTATGAGATGGTCCTTGGTTGATTTATAGAATGCTCTATGCACTTCACTTATATATTTTGAGTATGGCTTTATAGAATGCTTCATGTGCTTCACTTATATCATTTGAAGTTTGGATTGCCTGTTTCTCTTTACATAGACAACCGCCATTTGTAGAATGCTCTTTTGCTTCACTTATATTTGTTAGAGCGTGGGCATATCTTTTGTAGAAAGAATTAAAACTCTCTTGCTTCACTTATATCTATTTAGAGAGATGACAGGAACTGGTCATTCACATGGTTAGTCATAAAACCCTACATAAAACTTGTAGATCGCTGAATATGATATGTTTGATTCCTTGCAATAGTTTTGCGATATAAAGGTGGTGATATTAGAGTCGTGCTAGTTAAGTAATTGTGAAATTTAGAAATAATTGTGTTGAGGTTTGCAAGTCCCATAGCATGCACGTATGGTGAACCGTTATGTAACGAAGTCGGAGCATGAGGTGTTTATTGATTGCCTTCCTTATGAGTGGCGGTCGGGGACGAGCAATGGTCTTTTCCTACCAATCTAGCCCCCTAGGAGCATGCGCGTAGTACTTTTTTTGATGACTAATAGATTTTTGCAATAAGTATGTGAGTTCTTTATGACTAATGTTGAGTCCATGGATTATACGCACTCTCACCCTTCCATCATTGCTAGCCTCTTCGGTGCCGTGCATTGCCCTTTCTCGCCTCGAGAGTTGGTGCAAACTTCGCCGGTGCATCCAAACCCCGTGATATGATACGCTCTGTCACACATAAACCTCCATATATCTTCCTCAAAACAGCCACCATACCTACCTATTATGGCATTTCCATATCCATTCCGAGATATATTGCCATGCAACTTCCATCATCATCATCATATACATGACTTGAGCATTTATTGTCTTATTGCTTTGCATGATCATAAGATAGCTATCATGATGTTTTCATGGCTTGTCCGTTTTTTGATGTCATTGCTACGCTAGTTCATTGCACATCCCGGTACACCGCCGAAGGCATTCATATAGAGTCATATCTTTGTTCTAGATATCGAGTTGTAATATTGAGTTGTAAGTAAATAAAAGTGTGATGATCATCATTATTAGAGCATTGCCCCAGTGAGGAAAGGATGATGGAGACTATGATTCTCCCACAAGTCGGGATGAGACTCCGGACTTTACAAAAAAATAAAAGAGGCCAAATAAGCCCAAATATAAAAAAGAGGCCAAAGAAGCCCACCAAAAAAATTTAAAAAATAAAAATAAAAAAAAAGATAAAATGAGAGAACAAGAGAGAAGGGGCAATGTTACTATCCTTTTACCACACTTGTGCTTCAGAGTAGCACCATGTTCTTCATAGAGAGAGTATCCTATGCTTTCACTTTCATATACTAGTGGGAATTTTCGTTATAGAACTTGGCTTGTATATTCCGATGATGGGCTTCCTCAAACGCCCGAGGTCTTCATGAGCAAGCAAGTTGGATGCGCACCCACTTAGTTTCAGTTTGAGCTTTCATATACTTATAGCTCTAGTGCATCCGTTGCATGGCAAACCCTACTTCTCACATTGATATCTATTGATGGGTATCTCCATAGCCCGTTAATACACCTAGTTGATGTGAGACTATCTTCTCCTTTTTGTCTTCTCCATACAACCTCCACCATCATATTCTATTCCACCTATAGTGCTATGTCTATGGCTCATGCTCATGTATTGCGTGAAAGTTGAAAAGGTTTGAGAACGTCAAAAGTATGAAACAATTGCTTGGCTTGTCATCAGGGTTGTGCATGATGTGAATATTTTGTGTGGTGAAGATGGAGCATAGCCAGACTATATGATTTTGTAGGGATAACTTTCTTTGGCCTTGTTATTTTGAAAAGACATGATTGCTTTATTGGTAGGCTTGAAGTATTATTGTTTTTATGTCAAATGATAGACTATTGCTTTGAATCACTCGTGTCTTAATATCCATGCCATGATTAGACATATGATCAAGATTATGCTAGGTAGCATTCCACATCAAAAAAAAAATTATCATTTACCTACTCGAGGACGAGCAGGAATTAAGCTTGGGAATGCTGATATGTCTCCGTCGTATCTATAATTTTTTATTGCTCCATGCCAATATTCTACAACTTCCATATACTTTTTTGGCAACTTTTTATACTATTTTTGGGACTAACATATTGATCTAGTGCCCAGTGCCAGTTCTTGTTTGTTGCATGTTTTATGTTTCGAAGAAACCCAATATCAAACGGAATCCAAACGGGATAAAAACAGACGGAGAATTATTTTGGAATATTTGTGATTTTTGGGAGGAAGAATCAACGCGAAACGGTGCTCGAGGTGTCCATGAGAGTGGCCCACGCCACCCCTCCAGGGGGGCGCGCCCCCCTATCTCGTGGGCCACCCTTAAGGCGGTTGATGCCCTTCTTTGGCCGCAAGAAAGCTAATTTTTGGAAAACGATCTGGGCGAAGGTTTCAATCCAATCGGAGTTACGGATCTCCAGATATAAAGGAAACGGTGCCAGGGCAGAATAAGAGAACGCAGAAACAGAGAGATAGATCCAATCTCGGAGGGGTTTCGCCCTCCCATGCCATGGGAGCCAAGGACCAGAGGGGGAACCCTTCTCCCATCTAGGGAGAAGGTCAAGGAGGAGGAAGAAGAAGGGGGGGCTCTCTCCCCTTGCTTCCGGTGGCGCCGGAACGCTGCCGGGGGCCATCATCATCACCGCGATCTTCACCAACAACTTCACCGCCTTCATCACCAACTCTTCCTCCCCCTATGCAGCGGTGTAACCTCTCTCTTACCCGCTGTAATCTCTATTTAAAAATGGTGCTCAACGCTATATATTATTTCCCAATGATGTATGGCTCTCTTATGATGTTTGAGTAGATCTGTTTTGTCCTATGGGTTAATTGATGATCGTGATTGGTTTGAGTTGCATGTTTTATTATTGGTGTTGTCCTATGGTGCCCTCTGTGCCATGCAAGCGTGAGGGATTCCGGTTGTAGGGTGTTGCAATGTGTTCATGATTCGCTTATAGTGGGTTGCGTGAGTGACTGAAACACAAACCCGAGTAAGGGGATTGTTGCGTATGGGATAAAAGGGGACTTGATACTTTAATGCTATGATTGGGTTTTACCTTAATGAATCTTTAGTAGTTGCGGACGCTTGCTAGAGTTCCAATCATAAGTGCATATGATCCAAGTAGAGAAAGTATGTTAGCTTATGCCTCTCCCTCAAATAAAATTGCAATAGTGATTACCGGTTTAGTTATCGATTGCCTTGGACGAATAACTTTCTCGTAACAAAAAGCTCTCTACTAAAACTAATTTAGTTGTGTCTTTATCTAAGCAGCCCCTAGGTTTTATTTACATGCTCTTTACTTTCTTGCAAACCTATCCAAAAACTCCAACAAAGTACTTCTAGTTTCATACTTGTTTCTGGTAAAGTGAACGCTAAGCGTGCGTAGAGTTGTATCGGTGGTCGATAGAACTTGAGGGAATATTTGTTCTACCTTTAGCTCCTCGTTGGGTTCGACACTCTTACTTATCGAAAGAGGCTACAATTGATCCCCTATACTTGTGGGTTATCACTTACCGAAGGATGATTTCTATGATGACTATTATGATCCCATTAATTCTCTTGAAATATCCCTTTTTGATGATGCTTGCTATGCTTGTGGCCAAGATGCCAATATGAATTATGCTTATGGAGATGGACTTGCTATAGTTCCTTATGTTAAACATGAAATTGTTGCTATTGCACCCACACATGATAGTCCTATTATCTTTTTGAATTCTCCAAACTACACTATATCGGAGAAGTTTGCACTTATTAAGGATTATATTGATGGGTTGCCTTTTACTACTACACATGATAATTTTGATGAATATAATATGCATGTGCTTGCTGCTCCTACTTGCAATTACTATGAGAGAGGAACTATATCTCCACCTCTCTATGTTTCCAATATGATAAAATTGCAAGAAATTGTTTATACTATGCATTGGCCTTTACTATGTGTGCATGAATTGTTCTTTTATGACATGCCGATGCATAGGAAGAGAGTTAGACTTCGTCATTACATGATATATGTTGCTTTGTGCTCACTACTAAATTATAAATCATTGCTAATTAAAATTGGCTTTGATATACCTTGGGATCCGGGTGGATTCGCTACTTGAGCACTATATGCCTAGCTTAATGGCTTTAAAGAAAGCGCTGCCAGGGAGACAACCCGGAAGTTTTAGAGAGTCATTTATTTCTGTTGAGTGCTTTCATATAGTTTAAAAAACAACAAAAATAAAGAGGGGAACCCAAAACTTTTTAAAAAGGAAAGTGAAAGTGAGAGAGACAAGCATTGTTGAAGTGGGAGCTAGCCTTGAACTTTGTTCATGCTCACGGAAACTTTGTGAATCTTGATTACAGAAACATTTCAACAAAAATAATTATCCCCTTCTACAATTCCATTGTATTATAAAAATAATGTGCCAAGGTTTGCCTTTAGGATGTTTACAATGCTTGTTGGTTTGTGCGGTGCAGGACAGAAAGTTTGGTTGTAGTGCGCGAATTGTAATTTTTTACTCGAACGTCAAATTGTTCTGATTATTTTTGCACTGTATTTCTGTAAAAGTTGTTAATTCTTCCTAAGTTTGGCAGAATTTTTCAAGTATCATAAGTATGGTGAATGTTCAGATTGTTACAGACTGTTCTGTTTTAGACAGATTCTGTTTTTGATGCATAGTTTGCTTGTTTTGATGAAACTATCAATTTATATAAGTGGATTAAGCCATGGAAAAGCTATATTAAAGTAGACACAATGCAAGAAAAAAATATGAATTGGTCTGCAACAGTACTTAGAGTAGTGATTTGCTTTATTATACTAACGGATCTTACCGAGTTTTCTGTTGAAGTTTTGTGTGGATGAAGTGTTCGATGATCAAAAAGGTTTCGATGTGAGAAGAAGGAAGAGAGGCAAGAGCTCAAGCTTGGGGATGCCCGAGGCACCCCAAGTAAATATTCAAGGAGACTCAAGCATCTAAGCTTGGGGATGCCCGGGAACGCATCCCCTCTTTCTTCAACAAATATCGGTATGTTTTCAGATTCGTTTCGTTCATGCGATATGTGCAAATCTTGGAGCGTCTTTTGCATTTAGTTTTCATTTTTCTTTTATGCACCATGCTGGTATGAGATGGTCCTTGGTTGATTTATAGAATGCTCATTGCACTTCACTTATATCTATTGAGTATGGCTTTATAGAATGCTTCATCTGCTTCACTTATATCATTCGAAGTTGGATTGCCTGTTTCTCTTCACTTAGACAACCACCATTTGTAGAACGATCTTTTGCTTCACTTATAATTGTTAGAGCGTGGGAATATCTTTTGTAGAAAGAATTAAACTCTCTTGCTTCACTTATATCTATTTAGAGAGATGACAGGAATTGGTCATTCACATGGTTAGTCATAAAATCCTACATAAACTTGTAGATCGCTGAATATGATATGTTTGATTCCTTGCAATAGTTTGCAATATAAAGATGGTGATATTAGAGTCATGCTAGTGGGTAGTTGTGGATTGTAGAAATACTTGTGTTGAAGTTTGTGATTCTCGTAGCATGCACGTATGGTGAACCGTTATGTGATGAAGTCGGAGCATGATATATTTATTGATTGTCTTCCTTATGAGTGGCGGTCGGGGACGAGCGATGGTCTTTTCCTACCAATCTATCCCCCTAGGAGCATGCGCGTAGTACTTTGTTTTGATGACTAATAAATTTTTGCAATAAGTATGTGAGTTCTTTATGACTAATGATGAGTCCATGGATTATACGCACTCTCACCCTTCCATCATTGCTACCCTCTTCGGTATCGTGCATTGCCCTTTCTCACCTCGAGAGTTGGTGCAAACTTCGCAGGTGCATCCAAACCCCGTGATACGATACGCTCTATCACACATAAACCACCATATACCTTCCTCAAAACAGCCACCATACCAACCTATTATGGCATTTCCATAGTCATTCCGAGATATATTGCCATGCAACTTCCATCATCATCATATACATGACTTGAGCATTCATTGTCATATTGCTTTGCATGATCGTAAGATTGGTACCATGATAGTTTCATGGCTTGTCCGTTTTTTGATATCTTTGCGATGCTAGATCATTGCACATCCCGGTACACCGCCGGAGGCATTCATATAGAGTCATATCTTTGTTCTAGATATCGAGTTGTAATATTGAGTTGTAAGTAAATAAAAGTGTGATGATCATCATTGTTAGAGCATTGCCCCGGTGAGGAAAGGATGATGGAGACTATGATTCCCCCACAAGTCGGGATGAGACTCCGGAGTTTAGAAAAAAATAAAAGAGGCAAAAGAAGCCCAAATAAAAAAAGAGGCCAAAGAAGCCCACCAAAAAATAAAAAAATAAAAAATGAGAGAAAAAGAGATAAGGGGCAATGTTACTATCCTTTTACCACACTTGTGCTTCAGAGTAGCACCATGATCCTTCATATAGAGAGTCTCTCGAGTTATCACTTTCATATACTAGTGGGAATTTTCATTTTAGAATTTGGCTTGTATATTTTGATGATGGGCTTCCTCAAATGCCCTAGGTCTTCATGAGCAAGCAAGTTGGATGCACACCCACTTAGTTTCAGTTTGATCTTTCATACACGTATAGCTCTTAGTGCATCCATTGCATGGCAATCCCTACTCACTCACATTGATATCTAATGATGGGCATCTCCATAGCCCGTTGATACGCCTAGTTGATGTGAGACTTTCTCCTTTTTGTCTTCTCCATACAACCTCCACCATCATATTCTATTCCACCTATAGTGCTATGTCCATGGCTCACGCTCATGTATTGCGTGAAAGTTGAAAAGGTTTGAGAACATCAAAAGTATGAAACAATTGCTTGGCTTGTCGTCGGGGTTGTGCATGATGTGAATATTTTGTGTGGTGAAGATGGAGCATAGCCAGACTATATGATTTTGTAGGGATAACTTTCTTTGGACATGTTATTTTGAAAAGACATGATTGCTTTATTAGTAGGCATGAAGTATTTTTGTTTTTATGTCAAAGGATAGACTATTGCTTTGAATCACTCGTGTCTTAATATTCATGCCATGATTAGACATATGATCAAGATTATGCTAGGTAGCATTCCACATCAAAAATTATCTTTTTATCATTTCTCTACTCGAGTACGAGCAGGAATAAAGCTTGGGGATGTTGATACGTCTCCGTCGTATCTATAATTTTTGATTGTTCCATGCCAATATTATTCAACTTTCATATACTTTTTGGCAACTTTTTATACTATTTTTGGGACTAACATATTGATCCAGTGCCCAGTGCCAGTTCTGCTGTTGCATTTTTGGTTTCGCAGAATATCCATATCAAACGGAGTCCAAACGGGATAAAAACGGACGGAGATTTTTTTTGGAATATTTGGAAAGTCTAGAAGAAAGATCATCGCAAAACGGAGTCCGAGGTGGGCACGAGGTAGGGGGCGCGCCCTACCCCCCAAGGCGCGCCCCTGACCCACGTGGGCCCCTCATAAGGCGGTTGATGCTCTACTTCAGCCGCAAGAAAGCTAATTTTTGGTAAAAAATCACGGCGAAGGTTTCAGTCCAATCGGAGTTACGGATCTCCGGATATAAAAGAAATGGTGAAAGGGCAGCAGAACAAAACACAGAAACACAGAGAGACGGAGAGATAGATCCAATCTCGGAGGGGCTCTCGCCCCTCCCACGCCATGGGAGCCAAGGTACAGAGGGGAAAACCTTATCCCATCTAGGGAGGAGGTCAAGGAAGAAGAAGAAGAAGAAGGGGGGCCCTCTCCCCCTTGCTTCCGGTGGCGCCGGAACGCCGCCGTGGCCATCATCATCACCGCAATCTTCACCAACAACTTCACCGCCATCATCACCAACTCTTCCCCCCCTCTATGAAGCGGTGTAACCTCTCTCTTACCTTTGTAATCTCTACTTAAACATGGTGCTCAACGCTATATATTATTTCCCAATGATGTATGGCTATCCTATGATGTTTGAGTAGATCCGTTTTGTCCTAATGGCTATTTGATGATCAAGATTGGTTTGAGTTGCATGTTTTATTATTGGTGTTGTCCTATGGTGCTCTCCGTGTCGCGCAAGCGTGAGGGATCTCCGCTGTAGGATTTGCAATATGTTCATGATTTGCTTATGGTGGGTGGCGTGAGTGCCAGAAGCACAGACCCGAGTAAGTAGGTTGTTTGCGTATGGGATAAAGAGGACTTGATACTTTAATGCTATGGTTGGGTTTTACCTTAATGATCTTTAGTAGTTGCGGATGCTTGCTAGAGTTCCAATCATAAGTGCATATGATCCAAGTAGAGAAAGTATGTTAGCTTATGCCTCTCCCTCAAATAAAATTGCAATAATGATTACCGGTCTAGTTATCGATTGCCTAGGGAGAAATCACTTTCTCGTGACAACAAGCTCTCTACTAAAACTAATTTAGTTGTGTCTTTATCTAAACAGCCCCTAGCTTTTATTTACTCGCTCTTTACTTTCTTGCAAACCTATCCAACAACACCTACAAAGTACTTCTAGTTTCATACTTGTTCTAGGTAAAGCGAACGTCAAGCGTGCGTAGAGTTGTATCGGTGGTCGATAGAACTTGAGGGAATATTTGTTCTACCTTTAGCTTCTCGTTGGGTTCGACACTCTTACTTATCGAAAGAGGCTACAGTTGATCCCCTATACTTGTGGGTTATCAGCCACTTCTTTCTTGCGACGGCGGGACTCTCTTTTCTTTAGTGCTTTCTACCTTTTCTGCTCTTTCTGTTCGTCTTTAGCTGCCTCTTGCTCAACCGCCCCTTCAGCCATGGTAGCTTCAAAGTCCGCCCACGTAGATATGCGGCTGCAAGCGGCGATGACCTTGGTGCGGTGGGATGCCATCATTTCCTTACCATTTAGTGTGCGGTCTCAGGCAGCGAGGAACTCGGTGCAGCGGGATGCCATCACTTCCTTACCAGTTAGTGTGTGGCGCGGTGGCATGAACGACGTTTGGAGAGAGCTTTGGGGCAGAGTGGCCAGACAACCGCACAATGCGGTGTTTTTTTAGAGCTCAAGGACAAACGACGAAGGAAATTTTGCTTCGCCTATAATCTTGGTCATTCATTATCGCACACGGTTCATCTTCATCGCCCACGGAAACCGTGTGCGCTCACCCTATTGTGTGTTGCGTTCTGATTGGCCGAAACTCCAGCCACGTGGATCGCACGTGTGCAGCATAGGATGCATCGCGCTCGAACGACAATCCACATCCCTCTCATCACACCTGTGCAGCTGTAGCTGGGATTGGATGTATCTGCGCTAAATGTCTAGAAAATGCACATAATCTCTTAAATATGGTAAATGAGCCCAGAAAAGTGCCAAATTTGAACATGGTGATTTGTAGGGTGTATGTTGATCATAGAAAAAAAACTGAAGGACATAGGACGAAGGAAATTTGGATTCCCTTCAATCCTGGTGATTTCACTCTCGAAAACACGAAACTTCCTCGGTGATGGTCGATTTATGAATAGCATGCATGACGACATAAGCCAAACCATCATAAATTTTTATCAGCATATGGTAAGGCCATACCATGGAACCATGTCAGGCGTCATGTGTATCAAGCATTTCTTTCATTTTTTAATAGTTGAGAAACTAATAAATTACACGTTTGTAGTTGACTCTTGCCACACATATCCTTCAAATCTCTGCCCATTCCTTGTAAAAGGCATGAGAATTTACTAAATACCAGAAGCATGCTTTTCCAGACCGTTTTTGTGCACTTTTTCATGCAACGATTGTTTGAATTTGAATTATGTGCATTAATGCCTAGAAAATGCAGATAATCACCTAAATATGGTAAATGAACCCGAAAAAGTGCCAAATTTGAACACGATGATCTATAGGGTGTATGTTCATCCTAGAAAAAAAAGTCAAGGACAAAGGAAATTTGGATTCCCCTTCAATCTTGGTGATTCCCCTCACGAAACCACAAAACTTCCTCGGTGATGATTCGATTTATGAAGAGCATGCATGGCGACATAACCCAAACCTTCTCAATTTTTACCAGGGCATGGTGAGGCCATACCATAGCATCATGCCAGGCATCATGTTTTTCAAGCATGTATTTCATTTTTCTATAGTTGAAAAACCAATAAACGACATATTTGTTGTTGAGTATTGCCACACATATCCTTGAAATCTCTGCCCACTCCTTGTAAAAGGCATGAGAATTTACTAAATACCACGAGCATGGTTTTCCAGACCATTTTTTTGCACTTTTCCATGCACTGATTGTTTGAATTTGAATTATGTGCATTAATGCCTAGAAAATGCACATAATCACCTAAATATGGTAAGTGAGCCCAGAAAAGAGCCAAATTTGAACACGGTGATCTGTAGGGTGTATGTTCATCGTAGAAAAAAAACTCAACGGTAAAGGACGAAGGAAATTTGGATTCCCCTTCAATCTTGGTGAGTTCCCTCTCGAAACCACGAAACTTCCTCGGTGATGGTTTGATTTATGAAGAGCATCCATGACGACATAAGCCAAACATTCTCAAGTTTTTACCAGGGCATGGTGAGGCCATACCATGGCACCATGTCAGGCGTCATATTTTTCAAGCATGTATTTCATTTTTCTATAGTTGAAAAACTAATAAACGACATGTTTGTGGTTGACTCCGTCGAAATGTAAATAGAAGAGGTAGAAAATGAGAGCCGAGCATAGCCACAGCCCATTCATCACCATCATCCTCCACTTGTAATAGTGCATCGCACAAGGCATCTATTGTAATACATATTGCAATCAATCAATCTCAAGATGTGTTCTTCAATGATTTCTTCTCGCGATCTGATCTCCATGTGTGAGTAGTCCGGTAAGGTAACGGGTGAGGCATGAGCTTTGCAGCCCAGGTATTTGGTGAAAGGGTCAATGGAAGTCATTAACACAAGTCTTGTATGTGTGAAATAAAATTGCATCATGAAGTATCTCTGGTCTTGTCCCCGATCTACATGTCTGCAGGTATCCAGGATCATGAAGATTGAGCATCGGTAAGGCTAGGAACAAGGGGACCATGAAGTGTTATACCGAACACCGGTGACAATAAGGTTTAGTCGGGTAACATGGATCATTGATACGTCCATTTTGCATCATGCTTTTATATCAATATTTATTGCATTATGGGCTGTTATTACACATTATGTCACAATACTTATGCCTATTCTCTCTTATTTTACAAGGTTTACATGAAGAGGGAGAATGCCGGCAGCTGGAATTCTGGGCTGCAAAAGGAGCAAATATTAGAGACCTATTGTGCACAACTTCCTAAAGTCCTGAAACTTCACGGAAGTCATTTTTGGAATTAATAAAAAATACTGAGTGGAGAAAATACCAGAGGGGGGGCACACCCTGGCCACGAGGGTGGGAGGCGCGCCCTACCCCCCCTGGGTGCGTCCCCCTGCCTCGTGGGCCCCCTGGCAGCCCTCCGGTGCCCATCTTCTGCTATATGAAGTCTTTTACCCTGGAAAAAATCATAAGCAAGCTTTCGGGAAGAAACTCCGCCGCCACGAGGCGGAACTAATCTAGGGCTCCAGCAGAGCTGTTCTGCCGGAAACTTCCCTCCGGGAGGGGGAAATCATCGCCATCGTCATCACCAACGATCCTCTCATCGGGAGGGGGTCAATCTTCATCAACATCTTCACCAGCACCATCTCCTCTAAAACCCTAGTTCATCTCTTGTATCCAATCTTTGTCCCAAAGCCTCAGATTGGTACCTGTAGGTTGCTAGTAGTGTTGATTACTCCTTGTAATTTATGCTAGTTGGTTTACTTGGTGGAAGATCATATGTTCAGATCCATTATGCATATTAATACCCCTCTGATTATGAACATGAATATGCTTTGTGAGTAGTTACGTTTGTTCCTGAGGACATGGGAGAAGTCTTGCTATAAGTAGTCTTGTGAATTTGGTATTCGTTCAATATTTTGATGAGATGTATGTTGTCTTTCCTCTAGTGGTGTCATGTGAACGTCGGCTACATGACACTTCACCATTGTTTGGGCCTAGAGGAAGGCATTGGTAAGTAATAAGTAGATGATGGGTTGCTAGAGTGACAGAAGCTTAAACCCTAGTTTATGCGTCAGAAGGGCTGATTTGGATCCATATGTTTCATGATATGGTTAGGTTTACCTTAATACTTCTTTTGTAGTTGCAGATGCTTGCAATAGGAGTTAATCATAAGTGAGATGCTTGTCCAAGTAAGGACAGCACCCAAGCACCGGTCCACCCACATATCAAATTATCAAAGTACCCAACGCGAATCATACGAGCGTGATGAAAACTAGCTTGACGATAATTCCCATGTGTCCTCGGGAGCGCTTTTCTTCATATAAGAGTTTGTCTAGGCTTGTCCTTTGCTACAAAAAGGATTGTCCCACCTTGCTGCACTTTATTTACACTTGTTACTTGTTACTCGTTACAAATTACCTTATCACAAAACTATCTGTTACCGATAATTTCAGTGCTTGCAGAGAATACCTTACTAAAAACTGCTTATCATTTCCTTCTGCTCCTCGTTGGGTTCGACACTCTTACTTATCGAAAGGACTATGATAGATCCCCTATACTTGTGGGTCATCAATCATATCCTTGGGGATTCATGAAGTGTAGTCATTGAACGCCAAAGCTTTTGTCTCATATTATTATCTTAATTATCGGGGCAACCCCGCGAGACGGATAGGGCATTTAGTAGGACAACTGATTCTTGATGCAGGACTCGTGCCAGTGAGGATGTTATTTGGACACATCCCCCATTCCAAATGAAGCAAGCACCTGTTGAGGGGTGACTTCCTGAGCACAAACAATATCATTTTTTATCCCAACAATAATACATGGTTGCAAGCATTAAGACCTTACCCCATACCTTCTTTTTATTGTAAGTGTTTGAGTTAATATTTGATTGCTGATCTGGTCAAAAGCTGGATTTGACACTTTAGCAAAGGCTTGCTAGAGACCATCGCTTCCATGAAATCTTCCTCTCGTGGATTAGATAACCCAGGGTCACCTCTAGGGAAATAGGTGCGGATACTCTATTTAGTTCCAATACTGGGTCAAAAAGGAGATATTAGGGGTCAGACTCGGTAGTCGGTTTCTTCAGGGAAGTCATATCAGCCGGGTCCGCGCGAGGTTAGCTGGGTTGTGGTGGGTGGGGCTGCGTGACTCCTGCTTTTGCCGCTTCTCCTTCCCGCATAGCACGAGCAGCATCGGCAACCGCCTGTGCATCTGAAACCGCTAGCCGGGGTTGATTTTGCTGATCTTCTTTGCTATCGGTCTTGTGATCTTTGGAGACTGCCACAGACTCGGCATGCCGACTCCTGCTACGGCTTGGGTGTGGGGTGGAGTGAAGCCGGTGCTGACAGTGAGAATAGTTTGCCTGTTGGGTGATCGCAGTCTTCATCATCTCAATGGTATTCATGTCCTCGATTTCAATCGGGGTATTCCCAGTAATCGGAATTGCAGCAAGATTCTGAATCGCCGCAAGCACATTATCAATCGGGTTAGAATAATGACTCCCCGGGGTCTGGAAACGCCGAGGGGGAAGCTGGACTGGCGATAGCTGGTGAGCCGGCTCATGTCGGCACTATTGAGATGGCTGCGGTTGCACCTGAGTCACATTTGGGGGTATGGTCCGGGTTAACAGGGGTATAACAGGCTCGCCAGGTGTACCATTACCTGGCCCTGGAATAGGTGCGTCTTGCCATGTACTAAACAAACATGTAGGCTCAAAATCGGGTGGCAGCCGACTCTGGTGCCTCCTCTGATGGACTACATCCGACCCATTCTAACGGAAACTTAGGTGTAGCGCCTCCACTCTCAACCACTCGGCTTTGTCACGGATATATGCATGTACCTCCGCCATGCGAGTATTTTCAGCATTGATGTCTTCCTGGATCTTGACCATGTGATCGCGAAGTTTTGTCACCTCTGCATTGCATTCTACCAGGTTCTCTGCCATCACCGGAGCAGCCAAGAGGGCTCCTATGGTAGTCATCAATTCTGTCAGAGCTAGAGCTGGCGTCTGCCTTGAGCCGTCCTGATCTGGAGCTGGCGCCGAGGTGCCAGTCCCTGCCACGGCACTAGCCGCCGTGGAATCTAGAGCCGCCGCAGTCCCGACCGAGTTTA
This sequence comes from Aegilops bicornis, assembly GCA_021605145.1. Taxonomy (NCBI): domain Eukaryota; kingdom Viridiplantae; phylum Streptophyta; class Magnoliopsida; order Poales; family Poaceae; genus Aegilops; species Aegilops bicornis. The sequence goes on along the minus strand of CM038669.1, from coordinate 489,535,433 downwards.
AGTTTCCTGCCATGTAGAAGGCTGCTCAAAGTGGTGGCTCAAAGGCATCCGGACCAATCTCGTCGTCGGATTTTCCCCCAAGCTTGTCATAAAAAAGCGGGAGAATCAAATCGGTTTCACCAACCGAGGACTCGCCATCGGAGTAGATGAGAGTGTCCCCGCCAGATGCAGAGTTACCCGCAAGATCGAGTCCCTGAGTGAAGCCTATGAAGAAGTGAGTCTGGCTGGCTTGGGCCCAGTCGGGTCTGGCACATTGAGCCGGCTCGACGATGTTTGTGAAATATGTCTGGCTAGTGGCCAGATTCACCAGTCATGCCAATGAAAATGTGGATCTTATCGAAGGGGGCCCTATACCAATACTCGATTGAGTCAGCCTCGGGGCCCCAGCCTGAATTGTCGATGTAGAGCTTGTCGCAATGACTCTTCGTAATACAGCTGATCGTGTACCCCATAGTTTGCACCAATTGTCGTGGTTTTGTCATGACAAATGTCCTCCTGAAAGGACTAAGTCTGGAGGCCATCGCAACTAGGTGGTTTCTTGAACGGCGTTAATCGGGAACGAAGGACACAAGTTTACCCAAGTTCGGCCCCTCGCGGTGGAGGTAAAGACCTACTTCCTGCTTGATTGATATTGCTGGAGATCTCGATTACAATGATGCGGATTCGCTAACCTAGCTCTCGAGATATTGCAACCTAGTCTTTTCATTCCAAGGGCTCCCCTTTATATAACAGGTTGAGTCCCTGGTTTTATAGAAGATTCTGGGTCATATTGCTAACACGTATCCTACTCTAACTCTTGTTCATCCTATCTTCCAAGTTATATGATCTACTCATCTCGGGCCTTCTTCACGAGCCGGCCTGCGGAGTTTCTCTTATGAGCCGGCCATCTGTCGGGTCTCCCTCTCTCTCTCTTTCTATCTCTCTCTCTCTCTCTGGGCCTCTAGGCCCTTGTCGTCTATAACTTGGAAAATAAACTGACCCATGGAGCCTCTATGCTCTTGGCCGGGTCATCTCTTCTGTCGGGTCATAGTCGTGGGGAACATCCCCAACATCCGGTCTATTAATGGGTTATCGGATCCAAACATGTACCTGATAGCTTAATGGCGACCCGCTACGCTGGATGTCACATGTCAGTTACCCTTGACGAAAACACTTCCATGACGCGCCATTTATCATCATGGAAGTGGACACTTCCATGATGATAATTTGACTATTGTCATGGAAAACTTTTACGACAGCACTAGTATGACTATCTTGATTCAGTCATAAAATCGTCACAGATGTACATGGATGATAGATAACATGACCTACCATGACAAACACGTATCATCACGGAAGTTTTTTTTGGTAGTGAAAGCTGGAGTAGAGTATTATCTCTTCAAAAGAGTCCAAACTTGGGCAAAAACTATGTCTCATGTTACCATTGTGCCAAGGCTACCTAATCGGGAACCACTAACCAAGATCTCTCGGATTTAACTCCGACAAGAAGTTGTTCTTCGGTGCGCAGGAGTGAGGGCAAAGTGCGCAGGGAAGACTAAAGTTGGTATATATGTGGGGTCAGTCTAGATCCCAAATAAACGGCCAGGAACCGGCGGGTGAATCAATGGGATTGGCTGGGGCGCGGTGTTACACTCCCATTTATAGTTTACTATTTTAATATATAACTGGTTAGCACCATGAAACTAATTGTTTGTAAGTTTGCTCTCGTAGTTGCATTTGACGCATGTGGACTTTACTTCTTGTCATAATTTACTTTCTAGGTACAAAATCGTTATATCCACTGAATTCCACATACACAATAATACATTCGATGACTATGACATTGGCACATGAACTTTGCAGCTTGCCATGCATGGTGATGTCCATCAACAAATGCAGGAAGTTTGATGCAGAGTCTACCGAAGATTGGATGAACAAGAATACCGTCAGAGCTAGAGACAAAAATCTTGGAGGGGCTGGGGAAATGATAAAATTTGCAGATCTGAAAGGACCAAACCCTAGGTTTCCATCTAAGCCCCACATTTTTTTCACCTTTATCTTCCCAAGACTAGGGGCAGTGCTCCCCCCCCCCCCAACGCACACACAAACGAAATGCACATAGCTCTCCCGCTAGACAATAGAGACAACCGAATTTTGGGGGCACATATTGCTAATTGTCGAGTAATATCATGATTTACCACTACTCGCATACAAATGCAGGAGCAGTGATACTTAGTGATTTTGTAATTTTGCTCATTATTTTCCCTTAGAACATCAAGACTGGTTAGTGTAGACTTGATCTCCCAGTCATGTTTTCTATAATTCACTCACGACAGTTTGAGTTCATGCATTTTCACAATGCTTTCCATTGTTCCGGATGGCATACTTTGTCCTCTAGGCGGTTGTTTACGTCAGTTTTCAATGGATTGTCCATGCATCATCTGAAATGGTTGGGATTGGCCGGTGCGGGGGCAAACAATAAAATTTATGGATCTTACCGGGCCAAACCCTAGGTAACAATTTTTTCTCGCGTTCACACATCTTCCCAAGGCTAGGGGGCAGTGCCTGTTGGAAATATGCCCTAGAGGCAATAATAAAAGGATTATTATTATATTTCCATGTTCATGATAATTGTCTTTTATTCATGCTATAATTGTATTATCCGGAAATCGTAATACACGTGTGAATACATAGACAACAATACGTCCTAGTAAGCCTCTAGTTGACTAGCTCGTTGGTCAACCGATAGTCATGGTTTCCTCGACTATGGACATCGGATGTCATTGACAACGGGATCACGTCATTAGGAGAATGACGTGATGGACAAGACCCAATCCTAAGCATAGCACAAGATCGTGTAGTTCGTTTTGCTAGAGCTTTTTCAATGTCAAGTATCTCTTCCTTAGACCATGAGATCGTGTAACTCCCGGATACCGTAGGAGTGCTTTGGGTGTACCAAACGTCACAACGTAATCGGGTGACTATAAAGGTGCACTACAGGTATCTCCAAAATGTACATTGGGTTGACACGGATCGAGGCCCTGGATTTGTCACTCCGTATGACAAAGAGGTATCTCTGGGCCCACTCAAGAATGCATAATCAAAATGAGCTCAAAGTGACCAAGTGTTTGGTCACGGGATCATGCATTACTGATGCAGTAAAGTGACTTGCCGGTAACGAGATTGAACGAGGTATTGGGATACCGACGATCGAGTCTCGGGCTTGTAACGCACCGATTGACAAAGGGAATAGTATCTGAGGTTGCTTGAATCCTCGACATCGTGGTTCATCCGATGACATCATCGAGGAGCATGTGGGAGCCAACATGGGTATCTAGATCCCGCTGTTGGTTATTGACCGAGAGCCGTCTCGGTCATGTTCGCATGTCTCCCGAACCCGTAGGGTCTACACATAAGGTTCGGTGATGCTAGGGTTATTAGGAAGACTTGTATGTGATTACCGAATGTTGTTAGGAGTCCGGATGAGATCCCGGACGTCACGAGGAGTTCGGAATAGTCCGGAGGTAAAGATTTATATATGGGAAGTTGTCATAAGGACACCGGAAGGTTTTGGGGGCTTATCGGTATTGTCTGGGCCACCGGAAGGGTTCGAGGGTCCACTGAGGGGCCACCTCCCGGGGGCCACATGGGCTACGTGGGGCAGGAGCCAGCCTGGAGGGCTGGGCGCCCCCCTTGGGCCCATGCGCCTAGGGTTGGGGGAACCCTGAGGCGCCCCTTGCTTGGGGCAAGTCCCCCGCCTGCCGCCCCCCTCTAGATCCCATCTAGAGGGGCCCCCTGCCCCTTCCCCTATAAATAGAGGGGTGAGGGAGGGCTGAATACCTAAGCCAAGGCGCAGCCCTCCCTCCCCAACACCTCTCCTCCTCCGTGCAGCTTGGCGAAGCCACAGCCGAGTATCTTCTTTGCACCAACAACACCACGCCATCGTGCTGCCATTGGAGCTGTCTTCCTCAACCTCTCCTTCCTCCTTGCTGGATCAAGACGGAGGAGACGTCGTCCGTACCGTACATGTGTTGAACGCGGAGGTGCTGTCCGTTCAGCACTTGGTCATCGGTGATCTGAATCACGGCGAAAACGACTCCATCACCACCATCCCTTGAACACTTCCTTTTCGATCTACAAGTGGTATGTATATGCAAACTCACTCCCTGGACTCGTTGCTTAGATGAACTCATAGATGGATCTTGGTGAAACCATAGGAAAAATTTTAATTTTCTACAACGTTCCCCAACAGTGGTATCATGAGCTAGGTCTATGCGTAGTTCTCTATTGCACGAGTAGAACACAATTTGGTTGTGGGCGTAGATCTTGTCAACTTGCTTGCCGCTACTAGTCTTATCTTGCTTCAGCGGTATTGTGGGATGAAGCGGCCGGACCAACCTTACACGTATGCTTACGTGAGACCGGTTCCACCGGTGACATGCACTAGTTGCATAAGGTGGTGGCGGGTGTCTGTCTCTCCACTTTAGTTGGAGCAGATTCGATGAAAAGGGTCCTTATGAAGGGTAAATAGAAGTTGACAAAATCACGTTGTGGTTATTCAGAGGTAAGAAAACGTTCTTGCTAGAACCCAATTGCAGCCACGTAAAGATGCAACAACAATTAGAGGACGTCTAACTTGTTTTTGCAGCAATTGTCATGTGACGTGATATGGCCGTAAGTTGTGATGAATGATGAATGACATATTGTGATGTATGAGATCATGTTCTTGTAATAGGAATCACGACTTGCATGTCGATGAGTATGACAACCGGCGAGCCATAGGAGTTGTCCTTATTTTTGTATGACCTGCGTGTCATTGAAGAACGCCATGTAAATTACTTTACTTTATTGCTAAACGCGTTAGCCATAGAAGTAGAAGTAGTCGTTGGCGTGACAACTTCATGAAGACACGATGATGGAGATCATGATGATGGAGATCATGGTGTCATGCCGGTGACAAGATGATCATGGAGCCCGAAGATGGAGATCAATGGAGCTATATGATATTGGCCATATCATGTCACTACTATATAATTGCATGTGATGTTTATTATGTTTTGCATCTTGTTTACTTAGAACGACGGTAGTAAATAAGATGATCCCTTACAACAATTTCAAGAAGTGTTCTCCCTAACTGCACCGTTGCTAAAGTTAAATGCTTCAAGCACCACGTGATGATCGGGTGTGATAGATCCTTACGTTCACATACAACGGGTGTAAGACAGTTTTACACATGCAAAACACTTAGGGTTAACTTGACGAGCCTAGCATGTACAGACATGGCCTCGGAACACGGAGACCGAAAAGGTCGAACACGGGTCGTATGGAAGATACGATCAACATGAGAATGTTCACCGACGATGACTAGTCCGTCTCACGTGATGATCGGACACGGCCTAGTCAACTCGGATCGTGTAACACTTAGATGACTAGAGGGATGTCTAATCTGAGTGGGAGTTCATTAAAATAATTTTGATTAGATGAACTTAGTCTAAAACTTTTGCAAATATGTCTTGTAGATCAAATGGCCAACGCTCATGTCAACATGAACTTCAACGCGTTCCTAGAGAAAACCAAGCTGAAAGATGATGGCAGCAACTATACGGACTGGGTCCGAACCCGAGATCATCCTCATAGCAGCCAGGAAACAATATGTCCTAGAAGGACCGCTAGGTGATGCACCGTCCCAGAGAACCAAGACATTATGAATGCTTGGCAGTCTCGTGCTGATGATTACTCCCTCGTTCAGTGCGGCATGCTTTACAGCCTAGAACCGGGGCTCCAAAAGCGTTTTGAGCAACACGGAGCATATGAGATGTTCGAGGAGCTGAAACTAATTTTTCAAGCTCATGCCCGGGTCGAGAGATATGAAGTCTCCGACAAGTTCTATAGTTGTAAGATGGAGGAAAACAGTTCTGTCAGTGAGCACATACTCAAAATGTATGGGTTGCACAACCGCCTGTCCCAGTGGACATAAACCTCCGGACGAGGCGGTCATTGACAGAATCCTTGATCGCTCCCACCAAGCTACAGGAGCTTTGTGATGAACTACAATATGCAGGGGATGGTGAAGACCATTCCCGGAGTATTCTCAATGCTGAAGTCAGCAGAGGTTGAAATCAAGAAAGAACATCAAGTGTTGATGGTCAATAAAACCACTAAGTTCAAGAAGGGTAAGGGCAAGAAGAACTTCAAGAAGGACGGCAAGGAGGTTGCCGCGCCCGGTAAGCAAGTTGCCGGGAAGAAGTCAAAGAATGGACCCAAGCCTGAGACTGGGTGCTTTTATTGCAAGGGGAAGGGTCACTGGAAGCGGAACTGCCCCAAATACTTAGCGGATAAGAAGGCCGGCAACACCAAAGGTATATTTGATATACATGTAATTGATGTGTACCTTACCAGTACTAGTAGTAACTCCTGGGTATTTGATACCGGTGCCGTTGCTCATATTTGTAACTCACAACAGGAGCTGCGGAATAAGCGGAGACTGGCGAAGGACGAGGTGACGATGCGCGTCGGGAATGGTTCCAGAGTCGATGTGATCGCCGTCGACACGCTACCTCTACATTTACCTACGGGATTAGTTTTGAACCTTAATAATTGTTATTTGGTGCCAAGTTTGAGCATGAACATTGTATCTGGATCTCGTTTGATACGAGATGGCTACTCATTTAAATCCGAGAATAATGGTTGTTCTATTTATATGAGAGATATGTTTTATGGTCATGCTCCGATGGTCAATGGTTTATTCTTAATGAATCTCGAACGTAATGTTACACATATTCATAGCGTGAATACCAAAAGATGTAAAGTTGATAACGATAGTCCCACATACTTGTGGCATTGCCGCCTTGGTCACATTGGTGTCAAGCGCATGAAGAAGCTCCATGCTGATGGACTTTTAGAGTCTCTCGATTATGAATCATTTGACACATGCGAACCATGCCTCATGGGCAAAATGACCAAGACTCCGTTCTCCTAACAATGGAGCGAGCAACCAACTTGTTGGAAATCATACATACCGATGTGTGCGGTCCAATGAGTGTTGAGGCTCATGGAGGATATCGTTATGTTCTCACTCTCACAGATGACTTGAGTAGATATGGGTATGTCTACTTGATGAAACACAAGTCTGAGACCTTTGAAAAGTTCAAGGAATTTCAGAATTAAGTAGAGAATCAACGTGACCGAAAGATAAAATTCTTACGATCGGATCGTGGAGGAGAATATTTAAGTCACGAATTTGGTACACACTTAAGAAAATGTGGAATCGTTTCACAACTCACGCCGCCTGGAACACCTCAGCGTAACGGTGTGTCCGAACGTCGTAATCGCACTCTATTGGATATGGTGCGATCCATGATGTCTCTTATCGATTTACCGCTATCATTTTGGGGCTACGCTCTAGAGACAGCTACATTCACTTTAAATAAGGCACCGTCTAAATCCGTTGAGACGACACCGTATGAATTATGGTTTGGGAAGAAACCTAAGCTGTCGTTTCTAAAAGTTTGGGGATGCGATGCTTATGTCAAGAAACTTCAACCTGAAAAGCTCGAACCCAAGTCGGAAAAATGCATCTTCATAGGATACCCTAAAGAAGCCATTGGGTATACCTTCTACTTAAGATCCGAGGGCAAGATCTTTGTTGCCAAGAACGGATCCTTTCTGGAAAAAGAGTTTCTCTCGAAAGAAGTAAGTGGGAGGAAAGTAGAACTCGATGAAGTACTACCTCTTGAATGGGAAAGTAGTGCCGCTCGGGAAAATGTTCTGTGATGCCTACACCAACCGAAGAGGAAAATAATGATGATAATCAAGGTACTTGGATCAAGTTGCTCTTGAACCCGTGGGTCCACAAGGACACGTTCGCGCGCCCAGTGGTAATGCAGCAACCCCTGTCACGGAAATCATGTTGTTAGACAACGGTGAACCTTCGAACTATGAAGAAGCGATGGCGGGCCCAGCTTCCAACAAATGGCTTGAAGCCATGCAATCCGAGATAGGATCCATGTATGAAAACAAAGTATGGACTTTGACAGACTTGCCCGATGATCGGTGAGCGATAGAAAACAAATGGATCTTTAAGAAGAAGACGGACGCGGATGGTAATGTCACCATCTATAAAGCTCGACTTGTCGCTAAGGGTTATCGGCAAGTTCAAGGGATTGACTACGATGAGACTTTCTCTCCGTAGCGAAGCTTAAGTCCGTCCGAATCATGTTAGCAATTGCCGCATACTATGATTATGAGATATGGCGGATGGACGTCAAAACAGCGTTCCTTAACGGTTATCTTAAGGAAGAGCTGTATATGATGCAGCCGGAAGGTTTTGTCGATCCTAAGAATGCTAACAAAATATGCAAGCTCCAATGATCCATTTATGGGCTGGTGCAAGCATCTCGGAGTTGGAACATTCGCTTTGATGAGATGATCAAAGCGTTTGGGTTTATGCGCACTTATGGAGAAGCCTGCGTTTATAAGAAAGTGAGTGGGAGCTCAGAGCATTTCTCATATTATATGTAGATGACATACTTTTGATGGGAAATGATATAGAACTCTTGGACAGCATTAAGGCCTACTTGAATAAAAGTTTTTCAATGAAGGACCTTGGAGAAGCTGCTTATATATTAGGCATCAAGATCTATAGAGATAGATCGAGACGCCTCATAGGTCTTTCACAAAGGACATACCTTGATAAGATTTTGAAGAAGTTCAAAATGGATCAGTCCAAGAAAGGGTTCTTGCCTGTGCTGCAAGGTGTGAGATTGAGCTCGGCTCAATGTCCGACCACGGCAAAAGATAAAGAAGAGATGAGCGTCATCCCCTATGCCTCGGCCATAGGATCTATTATGTATGCCATGTTGTGTACCAGACCTGATGTAAACCTTGCCGTAAGTTTGGTAGGAAGGTACCAAAGTAATCCCGCAAGGAACACCGGACAGCGGTCAAGAATATCCTAAAGTACCGAAAAGGACAAAGGACATGTTTCTCGTTTATGGAGGTGACGAAGAGCTGGCCGTAAAGGGTTACATCGACGCTAGCTTCGACACGTATCTGGATGACTCTAAGTCACAAACCGGATACGTGTATATGTTGAATGGTGGAGCAAGATGGTGCAGCTGCAAGCGAAGCGTCGTGGCGGGATCTACATGTGAAGCGGAGTACATGGCAGCCTCGGAGGCAGCACATGAAGCAATTTGGGTGAAGGAGTTCATCACCGACCTAGGAGTCATACCCAATGCGTCGGGCCGATCAAACTCTTCTCGTGACAACACCGAGCTATTACCCTTGCCAAGGAGCCTGTGTTTCACAAGAAGACCGAGCACATCAAGCGTCGCTTCAACTCCATCCGTGAAAATGTTCAAGATGGAGACATAGAAATTTGCAAAGTACATACGGATCTGAATGTCGCAGATCCTTTGACTAAACCTCTTCCATGAAAGCAAAACATGATCAACACCCGTAACTCTATGGGTGTTCGATTCATCACAATGTAACTAGATTATTGACTCTAGTGCAAGTGGGAGACTGTTGGAAATATGCCCTAGAGGCAATAATAAAAGGATTATTATTATATTTCCATGTTCATGATAATTGTCTTTTATTCATGCTATAATTGTATTATCCGGAAATCGTAATACACGTGTGAATACATAGACCACAATACGTCCCTAGTAAGCCTCTAGTTGACTAGCTCGTTGGTCAACCGATAGTCATGGTTTCCTGACTATGGACATCAGATGTCATTGACAATGGGATCACGTCATTAGGAGAATGACGTGATGGACAAGACCCAATCCTAAGCATAGCACAAGATCGTGTAGTTCGTTTTGCTAGAGCTTTTTCAATGTCAAGTATATCTTCCTTAGACCATGAGATCGTGTAACTCCCGGATACCGTAGGAGTGCTTTGGGTGTACCAAACGTCACAACGTGACTGGGTGACTATAAAGGTGCACTACGTGTATCTCTGAAAGTGTCATTGGGTTGACACGGATCGAGACTGGATTTGTCACTCCGTGTATGACGGAGAGGTATCTCTGGGCCCACTCGGTAATGCATCATCAAAATGAGCTCAAAGTGACCAAGTGTTTGGTCACGGGATCATGCATTACGCATGCGAGTAAAGTGACTTGCCAACGAGATTGAACGAGGTATTGGGATACCGACGATCGAGTCTCGGGCTTGTAACGCATCGATTGACAAAGGGAATAGTATCTGAGGTTGCTTGAATCCTCGACATCGTGGTTCATCCGATGACATCATCGAGGAGCATGTAGAGCCAACATGGGTATCCAGATCCCATCGTTGGTTATTGACCGAGAGCCGTCTCGGTCATGTTCGCATGTCTCCGAACCCGTAGGGTCTACACATAAGGTTCGGTGACGCTTAGGGTTATTAGAAAGACTTGTATGTGATTACCGAATGTTGTTCGAGTCCGGATGAGATCCCGGACGTCACGAGGAGTTCCGGAATAGTCCGGAGGTAAAGATTTATATATGGGAAGTTGTCATAAGTACACGGAAGGTTTCGGGGCTTATCGGTATTGTACTGGGGCCACGGAAGGGTTCGAGGTCCACCGGGAGGGCCACCTCCCGGGGGCACATGGGCTGCGTGGGGCAGGAGCCAGCCCCTGGAGGGCTGGGCGCCCCCCCCTTTGGGCCCATGCGCCTAGGTTTGGGGGGGAACCCTAGAGGCGCCCCCTTGGGGGCAAGTCCCCCTCACAGCCTCCGCCCCCCCTCTAGATCCCATCTAGAGGGGCCGGCCCCCCTTGCCCCTTCCCCTGTAAATAGAGGGGTGAGGGGAGGGCTGAATACCTAAGCCAAGGCGCAGCCCCTCCCCTCCCCAACACCTCTCCTCCTCCGTACGTGCTTGGCGAAGCCACAGCCGAGTATCGCTGCACCAACAACACCACGCCGTCGTGCTGCCATTGGAGCTGTCTTCCTCAACCTCTCCTTCCTCCTTGCTGGATCAAGACGGAGGAGACGTCGTCCTGCACTGCACGTGTGTTGAACGCGGAGGTGCTGTCCGTTCAAAGACTTGGTCACCGGTGATCTGAATCACGAGTACGACTCCATCATCACCATCCCTTGAACGCTTCCGCACTCGATCTACAAGTGGTATGTAGATGCAAACTCACTCCCTTGACTCGTTGCTTAGATGAACTCATAGATGGATCTTGGTGAAACCGTAGGAAAAATTTTAATTTTCTGCAACGTTCCCCAACAGTGCCCCCCACCCCCCTATACACACAAACAAATGCAGGGCAGTGATGCTTACTAATTTTGTAATTTGGCTTATCATTTTCCCTTACAACATCAAGAGTGGTTAGTGTAGACTTTGAAAGAGTGCACTTTCAGAGCTTCACTATCAACCACCAGATGCTATTACAGTAAATGATTCGCTTGATTATTGATAGTTGAACGTCATAGCACATTCAATGCATTTTTTTGCCTTGGTGATGTTGCTCTTGATAGCATGTATTAATTCCGAACTAGATCTTCCAACCATGTTTCTATAGTTCACTCACGGCAGTTTGAGTTCATGCATTCTCACAATGCTTTCCATGCTTCCGGATTGCATTTTTTTCCTCCTCTAGTCTGCTTTCTACATCCTGTTTCAATAGATTGTCCATGCATCATCTAAATAGTGTGGTGAGATTTATGACTTCCTGAATTAGTGAACTAATTCACTAGTAATGTGAGCAATAGACATTGCACCAAATATATAATAACATGAACTAACGCATGATCAATTTTATATTGATACACTATGACAGTTCTTATACCTACACAAATGTGGGTGGACACCGGGTTCAATATTTTTTTATCATTGGCCAGAAGAGTGTTCATCTCATAATGAGGTAATTGTAGTTGGATGTCTTTTTTTGCCAATCAAGCAAGTTGGATGTCATTGCCATCACAAAAGGGGATCCATGATAGCCATGTATTTGCGCCCCAAGAGTTATGATTTTCATGTGTAAGTGCCAATGTAAATTCAAAAATTTCCATCTTATTACACATAACTGCTAACAGTACAACACCTACTAGTATGACATTATATTATACTCCATCCGATCTCAAATATTTGTCTTTCTAGAGATTTCAACAAATGACTACATACGGAGCAAAAAGAGTGAATCTACACTCTAAAACATGACTATATACATCCGTATGTGATAGTCCATTTGAAATATCTAAAAAGACAAATATTTAGGAACGGATGGAGTATATGGTATAGTATTTATCTATATGCTGATCATTTAAATTTCAATTCTTTTTTAAGATTCGTCCTTAATATGTGCATTTACCGAGAGCTGCGACAAACTCGGTTACCACCCGGTAATCAAAACCTTGCTATAGACACGGCCTCTAAATTGACGTTTAACCTGCATCGCTAATTGAGATGTAATTCAAAAGAGGCATTTGATTTGTCGACTGAGCAGTGCTAACTATCACCATTCCCAATTTAAACAATAATCTGACATCAACGGCAACGATATATCTTATAATTCAAAAAATTATAGGCGTACAATACACAACCAGTAGTTGCATTTTACCAAGGAGGTTGGTCGGATCGCTGGCGCAATCACTAATGCAGTGCTTCTATCACCTGATACTTGATGTAGCTTAACACATTATATTTTAAATAGAATACAAAAGGGATGAAAAATAAGGAAGTCGCATGATATCATCTTATTTATATAGTGCAAGAAAGTACATCTCCAAACTGCAAATCATTTGTTTTTAACAAAGCACAGAGTGGGATGAGCAGCAGAGATTTTTCAAAATTGCAGCAAAGCTCCTAGATTTTTTGTAGTGGCGCTGGCTTCCTCTGGTTCGAGCACGGTGGCGCGGTGCAGGCGTTCCGCTGAGCCGATTCATCCACGCAAGCAGTGGGGCAGCGCCATGGCAATAGCGTGTCTGTGCCTCTGCAGTCTCATCTCCTTTGATTGCATCCCATTTGCACTGTGAGGAGTTTTCCTCGGGGACGGTTCACCGTCGCGGCTTGTGCGAGACAACCAAAGGTTCAGAGCATGTTGCGGGTGATTGACGGCGAATTGCTTGAGGTAATGACGCCGAAGTCGGCCGGGCGGTGCTCTAAGCGACGGTTGGCTGCCTCAGCGATGGCACATGGGAGCGCCGACCAACTTTGACATGGGCGTCGGCTGGCGGCGATCCGCAGGTAGTGGGTTGGCGGTTTCAGTCTGAGGGAGGAAGGGACGCGCAGGGAACAGTTTGCAGCAAGATAATCACGGGGAAGGTCATGCAATTTAGGGTGTTTTTTAGTGCTCGTTTTCTTTTGTTTTTTGAACTTGAGCTGGCGGGGTGGGGTTTTTTTCTACTGCAAGGGTGCCCTGTTGAGGGTAGGAGAAATCATCGGTGGGATATACCAAAAAACAATTTAGCGAACGGTGTGGTGCGGGGTGCTAAGGCCTGGTACAAAGCAAGTTGCTTAGGTCATCTCCAACGCGAGCGTTTAGAGTGAATGCTAGGATTGATTTCTTGCTATTTCGGCTCAATTACCTACCGAAAGCAGAAAATCCGTTGCATCGCCGCAACAATAGTCGTCGGGGACCCACAAAAACCAGTAGTTATCGGGTGCTTCATTTTTTTTTCGGCACACAACAAATTAACAAGAGGTAGGTACTATCCTAAATGCCAGAGTTTTTCACGAACGCGCAAAGCTTGCATGTCTTTCATTGATAGAATAGTAGAACAAGGTATAAGGTCTCCTACACTAACACAAATGGAGTGATGTGAGATTGAGAGGAAGGAAGGGGGGAGAGGGGGTAAGCCAAAAGCACCCGCTTGCGCCCAGAGTCGGGCTTCATCCTTGATGAGCTGTGGGAGCTGACTCAAGGAGGGTCGCAGACCATCGAAGACACATCCCTTCCGATGCTTCCAGAGATTCCATGCCGTAGGAATCCTTTGCGGCAGGAGAAAGGTAACGCGGCCAGGGCTCCAAGCCACCATTTGAGGAAGGTGGTGTTGGTGCTAAATGCCAGAGTATGTACAAGGATCTCAACAGAATCAACGTTATTAATTGGTGTTTCGTTACTTAGTGCATTGGGGAGAGCGAATGCATACATCTTTATTCCCTACTTCTTTTAAATCATGTTCAGATTATAGTTTTGAAAAATCGAACCGGTGATCAAACAGGCGAGACCGTCGGTTCAAGTTTTACCGGTCAGACCGTTGGTTCATCAGTACGATGTCTGATATTTTATACCATAATTAATTTTATCTGTGCATTATTTTCATACTAAATAGATGTAAAATATAATTATTTACTTAAATCTAAAAAGAAAGTTGGCTAGCCAAGGTAGTTACGGGGCCAAAGCTGCAACTTACGCACCTATATCTAGCATCTGAGTTTAAATTCCTTTGACGCGGATTATTTTCATTTTAGTGAGTGGCACTGATGCAACAACCGATTTTATGCCCCCGGTTCATGCAAAAGCTGACCAATTTACATGGTTTTTACCGATCCCAATTGCAGGTTGGTCCTTTTAGCTTAAAACTGGTAAGGGCGCTAGTTCTAGTTTTTCCCGGTCCAGCCGTCGGTCTGTGTCAGTTTTTTAAACTATGCTCCAGATTGCTTAAGCGTTGGAGACCAGGCCTCCTGCATGAGCACTACATACATAATTCTTTCTAATGCAAGCGTTTAGCATGAAGGTGGCCTCGGGTGAGACGCTTATAGAAATAAATCAATTTTTCCATATGTGATGGTGCTTACTTCTAGAGAGTAAATGCTTTATTCGTCAAGCCCTTCTGTAAACATAAGCATCAATTTTTCAAAAACTTGGTTTACTTTATTAAGTGCCTCTCTAAGCACCTTGCATTGTAAAGGGCTAAAGGACTGTTTGGTTGTCTGCAGCTTCCCCAAACCAGCCTACTGGATGCCAGAAAAAACTCGTTTGATTGGATACACGAGGTGATGGCCTACTGTGTGCCTGTCTATGTGTAGGACTGCTGCTGCTGGTAGTTGCCAGACTAGGTGGGATCCGAGTATTCCGCCTGCCCGTCCTCGTAGCCACATCCTCCTCCTTTGCCTCCGTCGTGGATGATGCCAAGCATCTTCCTGTCTTGGTCGTCCTACGCCTATTCCCCCGCTCTAGGCATTGCCGCGAACAGCGTCCAGGCACCCATCTGCTCCCGCCCTCCGCCCGAGCCCGGACGAGCTACAACGAAGAATACTCGGAGAAGAGCGACGCCGCATTTACGTCGACGATGTAAGGCACCTTCCCGACGGGGGTTCCGAGCTGTTTGGTAGCGTAGAAGTACGGAGGCTTGTAATGCTCCGACCACGGCGTCGTCTATACTGTATGCGCGCCCGGCTGGGCACTGCGCCCTCCGCCACAATGTCCGCCACGAGCACCATGACCGCTGATTGCTGCTAACTGCGTTGGTATTTCCCTGAAGAGGAGAGGATGATACAGCACATCAACGGTAAGTATTTCCCTCAATTATGAAACCAAGATATAAATCCAGTAGGAGGATCCACCAAACTATGTAAGCAGTACCTTCAAACAAATAACAAAAACGTGCAACCCAACGCGTAAGAGGGGTTGTCAATCCCTCCTTGGTATTGAGATACATTAAATTATGTGAGATTGGATAAATAGATCTAACAAAAACACAAAATAAATAAAAAGTGCAAGAAGGTATTTTTGGAATTTTTTATTAATAAATCTGAAAATAATATGATAGGAAATAGACCCGGGGGCGTAGATTTCACTAGAGACTTCTCTTGAGAAAATAGCATACGGTGGGTAATCAAATTACTGTTGGGCAATTGATAGAAGAGCAAATAATTATGACGATATCCAAGGCAATTATTATGTATATAGGCATCACGTCTAAGATTAGTAGACCGACTCCTGCCTACATCTACTACTATTACTCCACACATCGACCGCTATCCATCATGCATCTAGTGTATTAAGTTCATGAGAAAACGGAGTAATGCAATAAGAACGATGACATGATGTAGACAAAATCTATTCATGTAGCAATAGACCCCATCTTTTTATCCTTAATGGCAACGATACATGCATGCCATGTCTCTTTCTGTCACTGACATTAAGCACCGCAAGATCGAACCCATCACAAAGCACCTCTTCATGGCAAGAAAAATCAATCTAGTTAGTCAAACCAAACCAAAGTTTCGGAGAAGAAAGACGAGGCTATAACAATCATGCATAAGAGAGTTCAACAAAGACTCAAATAATATAGATAGATTTGATCATAAACTCGCAATTCATCGGATCCCAACAAACACACCGCAAAAAAGAGTTGCATCAAATAGGTCTCCAAGAACATTGAGGAGAACATTGTATTGAAGATCAAAAGGAGAGAAGAAGTCGTCTAGCTACTGCCTACGGACCCGTAGGTCTGTGGTAAACTACTCACGCATCATCAGAGGGGCAAGGGTGATGATGAAGAACCCCTCCGTGATCATTGACCCCTCGGGCAGAGTGTCGGAAAAGGCCTCTAGATTGGATCTCGTGGTTCCGGAACTTGCGTCAGTGGAAACTTTGATCTCTCGACTCCCCTAGGGTTTTTGGGATTTTATAGTATTTATAGAGCTGATAGTCGGTGGAGAGGCCTCCCATGGGCCCCACAACCCACCAGGGCGCGACAGGGGCGTCTGGCGCGCCCTGGTGCCTAGTGGGCCCCACGGACATCCTCTCGTGCACTTCCTTGGCTCCCAAGGTGTCTTCTGTCAAGAAAAAAATCTCTAAAAAGTTACGTGGCATTTGGACTTTGTTTGGTATTGATATTCTGTGAAGTAAAAAACAAGCAAAAAACTGCAGCTCACACTGGGCACTATGTCAACAGGTTAGTCCCAAAAAATGATATAAAATTGATATAAAATGAATATAAAACATCCAAGATTGTTAATATAACATCATGGAACAATCAAAAATTATAGATACGCTGGAGACGTATCAACCGCCGCCGCCACCACGCCCATCAGCGGCCATCCAGTTCTTGAGGTTCTCCTCCTTTGCGGCCTTTGCCTTCACGCGACGAGTTTGTCGCGTAGCTGAGTTGATCTTCCGGGCGAGCGTGATGTCCTCTGGCACCTCCATCTCCGACGGGTTATCCTCTGGTTCCATGCGTCGGCGGCTGAAGGAAGAAGAGGGTGGGAGGGCGGGAATTGGGTAGAGAGCGGCGTGCGATGGAAGAAGAGACTGGGGTATTTTGACGTGAAAACAATGTGGGTTGCTACAAAAGCATGGGCTCCGCCTTCCTTTTGGGTGGGTCAGAGGGGTCAGAGAGCGATGTTTAATATGTCCTCCCCCCCCCCCCCCCCCCGCGCGCCCGGGTTAGTGTGGTCCGTATTAAAACCCATGTCTGGACTCCGATTTGCGAGAAATTCATAGTCCGGACCACACTACGAACCGATACAGCCCCGTGTTGGGGTGGCTTCTACGATCCGGACGTATGCAGGGGGTTTGAAGGTCTGCGTTGGAGATACCCTTACACTACGACCCTGCATACATTCTTATCTATAAATGCATGCTTGAAAAATAAAAATGTTTTAATAAAGCAACTAATAGATTATGTAACGGAAAGCTGAAATCTATGTTCGTACGTTTTTTTAAACGGCAAAGCTAAATTCCAGTCGACTGTAATTTAGCGACAGGTCCGAACGACCCGAGCTTCGTCAGATCCTGATCGTGCAGCTGTGTTTGTTCCCGCAATTTCGCATTGATAGCTCGTGACGTTCTCTTTCCCGCGGCAGAGAAAAATAAATACCAACTGCGTCTCCGTGGGTAGGATTTGAACTCTGGTCGCCCTAGCTATAGGATATCTCACTGACCAACTAAGCTACTTTGCTATTGTTGTCACATACAGTAAGTTTAACAATTTGACCTTCCCTGGCAACGCACTAACATATCTCTGTTTTTTTCTCCTTCCTTGCGTTGTATCATTTTTTGTTCTTATTCACCATACAAAACCATTTGCTCCAAGTTTTTAAATCCAGATTAACAGGTATTTCTACCTTAGTAAATGAGAGCGAGAAAGAAATACCACAAAGCCTTTGATGAGACAAAACCATTTGCTCCAAATTTTTAAAAGGACCAATGCAACGTGTTTTGTACTCCACTTGTCTCTTTGTTGTATTGATGAATTTTTTTCTAGAGAAATAAATGTTTCATCCTATAGAATTTGAACAACGTTCTTTTTCTCGTTTGTCATACCTCGGTAAATTCTCTGTAATGAGCCCGATAATTATACGCACCACAAACCTGATAGTTTATGTACAAATATAGTAGTAGGTTTTTTGACCCAAAAAAACTAATGTAGACATACACTCGATAACTTTTTTATATGAATAGCATGGTAACTCACACATCGCATCCCTGATAACTTATGCACCAACGTCCTGGTAACTTCAGCGACCGGGGGAGGGGAGTTGATCAAATATCCCCCGATAACTTTTCTTTGAATAGTATGGTATCTCACACATTGCAGCCCTGATAACTTATGTATCCCTGCCCTGATAACTTTGGCCACCGAAGGGGGGGGGGAGTTGACGAACTTTTGTGTGAATAGCATGATAACTCGCACATCGCAGACCTCATAGCTTATGCACCCCATCCCGGTAACTTTGGCAACGAGGGGGGGGTGCAGTTGATCAAATATCCCTGCGGTAGATGAAACATCCCCTCGGTAGCTTTTGCGTGAATAGCATGGTAACTCACACACCGCACAAAACCATTTGCTCCAAGTTTTTAAAAGAGAAGATCAGCGCAAGGGAGGAGATAACTTTGGCACGTGGGAGATAACTTTCTTTCCCACAAAAAAAACAACTTTTTTTCTCTAGGCCCAAAATTACCGCAGTGTTTGTGAGTGAGTTATCAGGTTCGTGGCGTATATATTACCATGCTCTTTATAAAGAGTTATTGGCGTGTGTTACAAAAAAAATTCCTATGGTCAAAAACATTACCACAGTGTTTGTGTGTGAGTTATCTGATTCATAGCATATAAATTACCATGCTCTTTATAGAGAGTTATTGGCGTGTGTTACAAAAAAATTCCCATGGTAAAAAACATTACCATAGTGTTTGTGTGTGAGTTATCTGATACATAGCGTATAAATTACCATGCTCTTTATAGAGTTATTGGCGTGTGTTACAAAAAATTCCCGTGGTCAAAAACATTTCCACAGTGTTTGTGTGTGAGTTATCTGATTCATAGCGTATAAATTACCATGCTCTTTATAGAGTTATTGGCGTGTGTTACAAAAAAAATTCCCGTGGTCAAAAACATTACCACGGCGGGGGTAGGGTGGGAGGAGTTGCTAAATCATACCACAATAACTCTTATGCAAATAACATGATAACTCACACATTGCAGACTTGATAATTTATGTACCCGATCCTGATAAATGTGGCGACTGTGGCGAGGGGGGGACCCCGGTAACTTATATGTAAATAGCTTGTTAATAGACACATAGTAAGCTGATAACTCACATACAAACGCCATTATAATTTTTGACCTGAATTTTTTTTGTTGAAAAATATACACCCGGTAATTTCTATGTAAAAAGCATGATATTGTATACATCAAAGATTTGATAACTAATATCTTACGTTTTAAACACCATGGTATCTTTCATCCAAGGGGATTTTTTTTAAATATTTTCATCGGTAATTTATGTGTTAAATTACCATACTTCCTCATGCCTTAACCTTCTCGTACTGTAGTTATCAGCCTTATCATGGTATAGTTATCATGTTGCTCATACCATAGTTATCACGCTGGTCATGTCAAAGTTAGCAAGCCAAACTTTATTTTTTTCTGATATGGCAGAAATAAGAAAGGTTCAAATAACATTGTTTATCTACAATAGACAACAACAAAAGGTGGCTTAGTTGGTTATTAGGCTCAATAGGTATTGCATAGACCTAGGTTCGAATCCTCTTCCAAACATTTTTATTTTATTTTCATGTTATGCGGTGAAAAACCATAAAAAACCGCTAGCGATTTACCACGATTTTTGGGAGAAGGAAAAAAATCAGTAGAAAACGAGCGTGAAAAGATAATGATTACGTAGGAACTATTCGTGCGGATCTGTCGCTAACGACCAGTCGACTGGTCGTTAGCACAGTCCTTTTTTAAATCTATATGCACCCATCTTTGCGTGTTGGTATGGATGTTCGCTTCTCTTTGCACTGCAAATAACCAAGCTAGGAATGATTCGACAAGAAAGGGATGGCCAGCCAAAGTGGCTGGACAAGAGGCACGTAGCTAGGGCACCTGAGCTAAGAATAAAGGGTATGTACGAGAGGACAAGCAAAGCGTGTACATGTGATGTGAATATATATGGTCCATATGGAGTATATCCCTTGCCTCTGTGTGGTGCCCGGCCAGCAGCATGCATACACGCATGGCTCGAATTAGTAAACTTCCCATGAGCCACTTTTACTACCAAGGACATGCTCGTCAAAGTTGCCTTTGATACACATTTGAAGAAGCAAAGACCACTCACGTTTACTTTTATCACTGGAGGCTCAGGCACGCTTGCTGCGCCGTTCTTCATTGGTGGGATATCTTCCTTTCTCTACCGGGTTAGTGTAGTCCGTACTTTTTTTTTCTCTGTGTTGGCTTGGGTTTTAATAATGTTCAGATAGTGCTTGTTTCATTCGTATATCGTGATGAGCTGTTTGGAGATATTATTTGTTTCAAAAGGAGAGTGGAATCGTTTGATGCGTGGTTGTGATGTCCTTATATGTTTCAGCTTTGATGTAAGCTGGTGGTTATTGTGTGAGTCTCTTGGAAGCATTTTATCACCTTGGGAGCTCATATGCACGTTGGAATCGTGCAATTGCTGCTATCATATTGACATGGATCGGATCACGAAGCCCTTGCTCGCTCAAAGTTTTTTTTTCTTTCACTCGCTCCATTGCTAGCTCATAAAAAGCCGACTGCCGTATTATTATTTGAAAATGGTCATCAAATCAAAAGATGTATAAAAATATTTAAATTTTTGCAAATTAGAAAAAAATTCTATTTTTTTTGTAAATTTGAATAATGGTATGAATTTAACACCCTTACAGGCGGGGCCTCACGACAACCAAAAAGTTTCAAATCTGAATAGATAGATTACCCTACAGACCCCATGTTCTTTTTTTTTTTGCAGGGACGGATCCCATTGTTTAGCCTCTCGTCTAGCCAGCGCCCTGCCGTCTCTCTCTCAGTTCTTTTGCCACCTCTCTTATAAAGTCCAAAAAGAAAATGGACAAACCCTCGTTGGTTTTTCTTTATAAGAGAAACTCCGTGAGCACCACGTGTTCGCTGTGACTGAACTCTACTTTCGGAAGAACCTCAATCGCTTCAAACCAACGGCCGACGCCCCGTCCTCAAGTCCAAAAAAAAAAATCAGAGCAAGAGATGAGGAGTTCTTTTAATTTTCGAGGGAATGAGATAAGGAGTAAATCTGGTAGTAGCTGATTTGAATAGGACGGAGTGGCCCACACGACGCCCCCACCGTCCTTCCATCCATCCATCCAGCTATAAAACCAAACGCGGCTCCTTCGGCAAAAGCCCCACCTTCGGTTTGGATACTACGTATACGTACGTGCATAGTTGGGCGCTGCGGCCTCCGGGGCTCCCCGTCGACGAGCAAGATGGCGGCGGCGGCGGCGGCCGAAGGTCTGGAGCGGATCAGGAACGAGGCCGTCGACTTGGTGAGCCAACCTCGCTAGTTTTCCTGCAGTATAATGCAAGCGAGTTCTTGCCAACTTTTCTATGCGTTTCTTAATCTGTTAAGTTGTTATATGTTCTATGCATCATGTGTAAAGATCATTAGGAAAACCTACTAATGATAACTCTAAAGGAGAAGATGTAAGCGTAGATCCAATCTTGTTCTATGCCTTGACCCATTATCACGTCACGGATCGTTCATGCAACCCAAGGTGCACCGATCTGGCGGCGCTTTTATTGTTGGCTTCACGGGCGAGTTGAGCGGCACCGCACCGCATCGATTGTCTTTGTTACCCTCTCTCTTCTTTTTTGCACTTTTTGTGATCTACAACCACCTCGCGCTTTTTCCCATCTAATCTCTTATCAGCGCTACTGATTAGCCGTCTCTATCCGAAGATAGATTCCAGTCTCTATCCGAGATGAAATTCAGTTGGTGCATGCGAATCCAGTTGTTTTCTTGGCTAATCCGTGCGTGAGTGCATTGCAGGAGAACATGCCTTTGGAGGAGGTGTTCGAGAACCTCCAGTGCAGCTCGGCAGGCCTCACCTCCAAGGATGGCCAGGACCGCATCGCCGTCTTCGGCCCCAACAAACTCGAAGAGAAAAAGGTTCGGTGTAATTCATTAGTTCTTAGATGGATATTTTTTGAAGCGAATTAGTTCTTGATTTCGTTGCTTAAATTTGTAAGTTTCTAACGACAATGGCGTGCGCAGGAGAGCGAGATCCTCAAATTCCTGGGGTTCATGTGGAACCCGCTGTCGTGGGTGATGGAGGTGGCGGCCATCATGGCCATCGCGCTGGCCAACGGCGGCGGCAGGCCGCCGGACTGGCAGGACTTCGTCGGCATCATCGCGCTGCTCCTGCTCAACTCCACCATCTCTTACATCGAGGAGAGCAACGCCGGCAGCTCGGCCAAGGCGCTCATGGCCAATCTCGCCCCCAAGACCAAGGTGCTCCGTGACGGCAGGTGGAGCGAGCAGGACGCCTCCATCCTCGTGCCCGGCGACATCATCAGCATCAAGCTCGGCGACATTGTCCCGGCCGACGCGCGCCTCCTGCTCCAGGGAGACCCGCTCAAGATCGACCAGTCGGCGCTCACGGGCGAGTCGCTGCCCGTCACCAAGAACCCCGGCAACAGCGTCTACTCGGGGTCCACGTGCAAGCAGGGCGAGATCGAGGCCGTCGTCATCGCCACCGGCGTGCACACCTTCTTCGGCAAGGCGGCGCACCTCGTCGACAGCACCAACCAGGTCGGCCACTTCCAGAAGGTGCTCCGCGCCATCGGCAACTTCTGCATTGGCGCCATCGCCATCGGCATGATCGTCGAGATCATCGTCATGTACTTCATCCAGCACCGCCGGTACCGCGACGGCATCGACAACCTCCTGGTGCTCCTCATCGGCGGCATCCCGATCGCGATGCCCACCGTGCTGTCGGTCACCATGGCTATCGGCTCCCACCGGCTGTCCAAGCAGGGCGCCATCACTAAGCGCATGACGGCCATTGAGGAGATGGCCGGCATGGACGTGCTCTGCAGCGACAAGACGGGCACGCTCACACTCAACAAGCTCAGAGTCGACCGCAACCTCATCGAGGTGTTCGCGGGGGGTGTCGCCAAGGACGAGGTATTGCTTTTCGCCGCCATGGCATCCAGGGTGGAGAACCAGGACGCCATCGACGCTGCCATGGTCGGCATGCTCGCCGACCCAAAGGAGGCCAGGGCTGGCATCCTGGAGATGCACTTCCTCCCCTTCAACCCCGTCGACAAGCGCACCGCGCTCACCTACCAGGACGCCGCCGACGGCACGTGGCACCGTGTCAGCAAGGGTGCTCCCGAGCAGATCCTGGAACTGTGCAACTGCAGAGAGGATGTCAAGAACAAGGCGCACGCCATCATCGACAAGTACGCCGAGCGCGGCCTCCGGTCCCTCGCGGTGGCCAGGCAGGAGGTGCCGGAGAGGAGCAAGGACAGCTCCGGGGGGCCATGGGAGTTCGTCGGACTTCTGCCGCTCCTCGACCCGCCCAGGCACGACAGCGCCGAGACGATCAAGCAGGCGCTCAATCTCGGCGTGAACGTCAAGATGATCACCGGGGATCAGCTGGCCATCGCCAGGGAGACGGGCAGGAGGCTCGGCATGGGCACCAACATGTACCCCTCGTCAGCCCTGCTCGGCCAGAGCGTCGACGAGTCCATCGTGTCGCTCCCCGTCGACGAGCTCATCGAGAAGGCCGATGGCTTCGCCGGTGTCTTTCCCGAGCACAAGTACGAGATCGTCAAGAAGCTGCAGCAGATGAAGCACATCTGCGGGATGACCGGCGACGGCGTGAACGACGCGCCAGCTCTCAAGAAGGCCGACATTGGCATTGCCGTGGCCGACGCCACCGACGCCGCCAGGAGCGCATCGGACATCGTGCTCACCGAGCCGGGGCTCAGCGTCATCATCAGCGCCGTGCTGACTAGCCGTGCCATATTCCAGAGGATGAAGAACTACACCGTGAGCATTCTCTCGCAAAACTCACTCACATTCTAGTATTTATTCAAATAACTCTGACTATTCCTTGTGCCCTTGTTGTTTATGTACTAGATCTACGCGGTGTCCATCACTATCCGTATAGTGGTAAGCCGAATTATTCTGAACTTATTACTAACCACTCCTGTACTGTTAGGCAGGTATGTAGATTGGACTTGATTTAATTCGTTTTCTGCTGTCGAACTAAACTGCAGCTAGGGTTTATGCTGATCGCGCTGATTTGGAAGTTCGATTTCTCGCCGTTTATGATCCTGGTCATCGCCATTCTCAACGACGGTGGGTCTCAACTTCATTATGCCAAACAAACATGTTAATGTCCATTGCTCATTTGCCAGGCTCATTTGTTTGATTGATCTACTCAACTCAGGCACAATCATGACCATCTCCAAGGACAGAGTGAAGCCATCCCCACACCCAGATAGCTGGAAGCTGCCGGAGATCTTCATCACCGGCATCGTCTACGGCGCCTACCTTGCCGTCACGACCGTGGTGTTCTTTTTCGCAATAACCAGCACCGACTTCTTCAGCGTAAGCGTTGTTACCATCCATGCCATGACAAATCCCTCCAAACTATACAAGATGTGGCGCATGCTCTTTTACAAGAAAAGATGCTGAATTATGTTTGTTTCCTATATAATTGCAGGAGAAGTTCCACGTGCGTTCGCTAAGGGGCAACAAGGATGCGATGATGTCTGCCCTCTACCTTCAAGTGAGCATTATTAGCCAGGCCCTCATCTTCGTCACCCGGTCGCGCCGCTGGTGCTTCCAGGAGCGCCCGGGGCTCTGGCTCTGCTTCGCCTTCGTCGTCGCGCAGATCGTAAGCCCACCCCCACCCGGCCTTTCTGCAATAACCGAACCGTTCATCCATGGCAGAGCTATGTTGAGGCGGGGGGGCAAGGCCCCCCACCCTTGGATCAATTCTTGAAGGAAAAAAATTAGGAGGGCTTAGATTAGATCTTTTTTTAAGCATTTGCCACCCCCTCCTCCCCCCCAAAGATGATTTGCGTTTCGTCCCCCAATGATTTTCGGCTAGCTCCGCCACCGGTTCATCTGTAAATGCAACTCAACCATTGCTCTTGTTGCCATTGCAGATTGCCACCGTCATCGCCGTGTACTGCAACTTGCCGTTTGCGCACATCAAAGGCATCGGCTGGGGCTGGGCCGGCGTGATCTGGCTCTACAGCATCATCACCTTCATCCCCTTGGACCTCTTCAAGTTCGCCATCGGCTACGCGCTCAGCGGCAAGGCATGGGACACCCTCTTCGAGAACAAGGTACACACGATTTGTATCTTCAAATGTTTTTAGGTAATCCCTAAACTAACAGGTGTGGTGAACAAACAGATCGCCTTCACGAACAAGAAGGACTACGGGAAGGAGAAGCGGGAGCTGCAGTGGGCGACGGCGCAGCGGACGCTGCACGGCCTGCCGACGGAGAGGAGCAACTACGGCGAGCTCTCGGAGATTGCCGAGCAGGCCAAGCGCCGGGCGGAGATGGCGAGGCTGCGCGAGCTCAGCACGCTCAAGGGGAGGGTGGAGTCGGCGGTGAGGCTCAAGGGCCTCGACATGGAGACCGTTGACAACCACCATTACACTGTATGATGATCCATCCGGGACGGCAGTGGTGCGTTCGCCTCGTACTCGTTGCACATTTTTAGGAGCGGTGCCGAGGGGACATGGCCCTGCCTAGAATTTTCGTTTTGGTCGTCGGATACATATATGTTTTTAGTGGCATATATATATATATATATATATATATATATATATATATATATATATATATTCTCTTGAATTGTTCAGAGACGGTGTCCAGTTTGTATCAGGCCAATTTGGTGAATTTTTCATTTACTGTAAACTGGGCGCTATAAACTTGGCTGGGGTTTAGGCTTTCAACCCCATGGAAAAGGCAGAAAAATCATGTACACCAATCAATAAAGGAAACTTCTAACACTTATCTGACTATTAGTAATCTTGATATGATAGGAAGTTATTGGATTCTTGCATTGAGTGAATTATATTCATATATGTGCCCGTACTCCTCGGATTTGTTTGTGTGATGATGGCTTTTCAGTTTGAACTTATGACTTGAAGTCTGCGTTTCTGAAGATTTGCAAAATTATCTGAATGAGCTAGCTAGTGGGGTAAGCATGCTTTATCTGGTTCCTCTTCAGTCCTTTACTCCTGGTGTTAAGACAGTAATCTTGTCTCTAGTGTGTTGATTGGCGGGTTGGATCGCTTATTGGCCTCGTTTATGACAGTTTCTGTCTCTGATAGTACCAGCTACTCTGCTCCCGTCCCAAGCTTCAGTAATTGTCGAACGACAGTTTTTTTTTTGGCGGGTGAATTGTTGAACAACAGTTGATGATGGACACTGTGCTCGCACAAATGAAATCCTTGCTGACACTGCTACTTGACGCATATGGTCAAACAAAATGCAGCTTGATCCGATGCCATGTGATGCGTCCTCCATGATTGCGGCACCGCCGCGCTGACGGCAATTCCAACAGACACAGCAGAACACGGCATACTAGGACCTGTTTGATAGTCCGCATACACCTCAATCAGGCTGAGTTGGGCCAAAAACGCATTTGGTTGCATACGAGGTGGGCTGGCTCGGCACAAACCTTAAAGCAGTCCAGAGACTGGCTCACTACTCTCAAATCAGCAGTTTCCAGCGAGCCAGGCTGAGTGCGGCGCAAAAGAGATGCAGCTCGCACGCGAGGGAGCAAGGCAAAATTGACTAGGGATGGCGGAAGATAGAAATCGGGCGCGGCGAGACGGGGCCAAATCTAGCCTCAGCCCCTTCCCTCTTTTACTCGGTCACTAGTCACCACTAGTCCTAGGACAAGCACTTCCTCTGTTGTTAGCATCGGCGACGGCGGCGACTCAGATATAAGCAAGCGGCGCAAGCGGCGGACGCGACAACAGCACTCTCCGGCAGCAGGAGCAACTGCTCTCCTTCCTCTTGGCCACCGTCTGGTTGTCCTCGACTCAGCCATGTCCCTACCCTTCACCAGAAAGTAACACCCCCTCCCCCCTATGTTAGGTAGGTTGTTAGGCCGTTAGGCAAGGTGTAGGCTTGATTTCCCCATTGCTCAGTGCACCCTTGATGTCGACTAGGTTATGGACGCACGAATGAAGCTCCTAATTTAGTATGCGGCACTGATAGCTAGTTGTGATTCAGGCATGGCTCATGTTGATGCACAAGGGAGTTGTTCGTCGTGGTGTTAGGTCTGTCATCAGTTACGGTCCAATGTTTATCCGGGATCAGGAGAGGATGGTGAATCTGAACTACATCTATAACTGCAACGACACAGAGGCTCTGTGGATGCTTCGAATGAAAATATCACCATTTACAAGGCTTGTGCGGGCCTTCAGGAGCAGGGGCTGCTACAAGATAGCATCCACGCCTGTGTGGAAGAGCAAGTAGCCATGCTCCTCCATATTGTTGGTCATAATCGGAGGTTCAGGGAATGCACAACACCTTCAGAAGATCAATGGAGACCATCTCCAGGTACTCCAGCCAAGTGTTGTATGTTGTTGGGGAACTCAGAGGAGAAATGATCGTATCACCAACCAGCCGGACTCTTACCAAGATTCACCCTAGCCCAATATGGTATCCATACTTCAAGGTGAGCACTGACAGTATGTACTTCATGCCTTGATATGCTTGTATTCTTCCGCTATAGCCATAACATAATCTTGTAATGCCATTTCAGAATTGCATTGGGGCAATAGATGGTACATGTCACTGTCAGACTGTCGTGGTCACAGTCTACAACATACAGGGTAGAAAGCACTACACAAGGCAGAATGTGCTTATTGCTGTTGACTTCGATCTGAAGTGCACATATGTGATGGCTGGTTGGGAAGGATCAGCACATGATGCTAACATTCTCAGTGACAACATGAGTCACCCTGATGGCATGAACATCCTCGATGGCAAGTTCTACCTAGGAGATGCTGGCTATGCATGTCGGCCAGGTGTTCTTCCATCCTTCAGGAAAACCAGGTACCATCTGAATGAGTTCGTTGGTCGGAACTATCCTAGGACTCCACGGGAGTTGTTTAATCTCAGACACTCCAGTCTTAGAGTTACTGTTGAGAGGGCATTTGGAGCTTTGAAGAACATGTTTAAGATCCTAAATCAGAACCCATTCCACACTTTTCCCACCCAGGTTAAGCTTGTGCTTGCTTATTGCATTCTGCATAGCTGGATCCTGCAATGGGGTTGTGATGAACTGGTGCCAGAGGAGGAAGGTGTGATGCCTGACGATGTTGTAAACTCCGACCATGGTGTGGAGGCATTTGACAATGAAGCCTGGAAGAACAAAAGGATGGAACTTACGCGGGTTGCAACCAAACAGCGTGTCATATGTGCGCCTGCTGTAATGCAGCCAACCAAACGGTTGGTCATATTTAGTTCTCTCATGCAGCCATCCTTGATGCAGGCAACCAAACTATATGGTTTTTAGGCTGTTTTTTCAGCCAGACTGATCAAAGAAACACATGCAATGCTGGCACAATCGGTAAAACCAACCAAACATGCCCTTGGTGCGATGACGGAGTGTTATCTTCGGGTAGGATGCAACAAAGGCCAGAAGTCCAGAACCAACTCGCCAAACGACCCATGTCTATTTACAACTGAAACTTCCATCCCAAAGAAGCATTTTTTTGGTTCAGTGAGCTGTTGGCCATCACATCTGGGGTTTCTAAGGCCTAAGAGCATCTACAGCACTGGACACCAAATTCGGGTCCTCAAATCCCCGTCGGACGCGCCCGGACACAATTGCGGACAGTGACCGGTCACATCTCAAAATTCGTCTGCTGCATCCAAATACCTCATAGTATATATCTCAAATCCATACAAACCATGCAAAATAAAAACTAACATACTACGTATATATCATATCTACCCTACGCTACTCATCAAAGAGATGTCTGATAACCCACAAGTATAGGGGATCAATTGTAGCCTCTTTCGATAAGTAAGAGTGTCAAACCCAACGAGGAGCTAAAGGTAGAACAAATATTCCCTCAAGTTCTATCGACCACAGATACAACTCTCACGCACGCTTAACGTTAAGCTTTACCTAAAACAAGTATGAAACTAGAAGTACTTTGTAGGTGTTGTTGGATAGGTTTGCAAGAATATAAAGAGCACGGAAATAAAAAATAGGGGTTGTTTAGGTAAAGAAGCAATAAAGTTAGTATAGCGAGTGTGGAAAAGTGGTGGTAGGAGATGCGGAGTTGTCCCTAAGCAATTGACTACTTTACTAGATTGATAGCAAGTTTTATGTGGGAGAGGCCACTGCTAGCATGTCATCCCTGACTTGGAATTCTATGCACTTATGATTGGAACTATTAGCAATCGTCCGCAACTACTAACGTTCATTAAGGTAAAACCCAACCATAGCATTAAGATATATTGGTCCCCCTTCAATCCCGTATGCATCAATTTCTATGCTAGGTTGAAGCTTCTATCACTCTTGCCCTCCAATACATAGTCCTATCAACATACAACTAACCCTATGGTGTGATCCACACGCGTGCTCATAAGATGGGCACCAAAGGACAGCAACATAACCACAAGCAAATTAAATCAATCATAGCAATTCATAAACCACCGATAGGACAACGAAAATCTACTCAGACATCATAGGATGGCAACACATCATTGGATAATAATATGAAGCATAAAGAACCATGTTCAAGTAGAGGGTACAGCGGGTTGCGGGACAGTGGACTGCTGTAGATAGAGGGGGGAAGGTGATGGAGATGTTGGTGAAGATGGCGGAGGTGTTGGTGAAGATCATGTGATGATGATGGTGGCCACGGCAGCGTTCCGGCGCCACCGGAAGAGAGGGGGAGAGGGGCCCCTTCTTCTTCTTATTCTTCCTTGACCTCCTCCCTAGATGGGAGAAGGGTTTCTCCTCTGGTCCTTGGCCTCCATGGCATGGGAGGGGCGAGAGCCCCTCCGAGATTGGATCTCTCTCTGTCTCTCTCTGTTTCTGCGTTCTGGGATTCTGCCCTTTCATCGTTTCTTATATATCCGGAGATCCGTAACTCCGATTGGACTGAAACCTTAGCCGAGATTTTTTTTCCAAAAATTAGCTTTCTTGCGGCAAAAGAATAGCAGCAACCGCCTTACGAGGGGCCTACGAGGGTCAGGAGCATGCCTAGGGGGCAGGCGCGCCCCCTGCCTCGTGGCCACCTCGGGCACCGTCTCGCGTTGATTCTTCCTCCCATATTTCCCAAATATTCCAAAAATATTCTCCGTCTGTTTTTATTCCGTTTGGATTCCTTAACATAAAACATGCAACAAATAGGAACTGGCACTGGGCACTGGATCAATATGTTAGTCCCAAAAATAATATAAAAAGTTGCCAAAAGTATATGAAAGTTGTATAATATTGGCATGGAACAATCAAAAATTATAGATACGACGGAGACGTATCAGCATCCCCAAGCTTAATTCCTGCTCGTCCTCGAGTAGGTAAATGATAAAAAGGATAATTTTTGATGTGGAATGCTACCTAGCATAATCTTGATCATGTATCTAATCATGGCATGAATATTAAGACAGTGATTCAAAGCAATAGTCTATCATTTGACATTAAGACATTAATACTTCAAGCATACTAACCAAGCAATTATGTCTTATCAAAATAACATAGCCAAAGAAAGCATCATATAGTCCGGCTATGCTCCATCTTCACCACACAAAGCATTCAAATCATGCACAACCCCGATGACAAGTCGAGCAATTGGTTCATACTTTTTAATGCGCTTCGGCCTTTTCAACCCTCACGCAATACATGAGCGCAAGCCATGGACGTAGCACTATGGGTGGAATAGAATATGATGATGGAGGTTGTGCGGAGAAGACAAAAAAGGAGAAAGTCTCACATCGACGCGGCTAATCAACGGGCTATGGAGATGCCCATCAATTGATATCAATGTGAGGAGTAGGGATTGCCATGCAACGGATGCACTAAGAGTTATAAGTGTATGAAAGCTCAAATTGGAAACTAAGTGGGTGTGCATCCAACTTGCTTGCTCATGAAGACCTAGGGCATTTGAGGAAGCCCATCGTTGGAATATACAAGCCAAGTTCTATAATGAAAATTCCCACTAGTATATGAAAGTGATAACTCAAGAGACTCTCTATATGAAGAACATGGTGCTACTCTGAAGCACAAGTGTGGTAAAAGGATAGTAACATTGTCCCTTCTCTCTTTTTCTCTCAATTTTTTTATTTTTTTCCTTTTTTTATTTTTTTGTGGGCTTCTTTGGCCTCTTTTTTTATTTCGGCTTCTTTGGCCACTTTTATTTTTATATCCTCACATGGGATAGTGTTCTAATAATGATGATCATCACACTTTTATTTACTTACAACTCAATATTACAACTCAATGTCTAGAACAAAGATATGACTCTATATGAATGCCTCCGGCGGTTACCGGGATGTGCAATGATCTAGCGTAGCAATGACATCAAAAAACGGACAAGCCATGAAAACATCATGCTAGCAATCTTACGATAATGCAAAGCAATATGACAATAAATGCTCAAGTCATGTATATGATGATGATGGAAGTTGCATGGCAATATATCTCGGAATGGCTATGGAAATGCCATGATAGGTAGGTATGGTGGCTGTTTTGAGGAAGATATAATGAGGCTTATGTGTGATAGAGCGTATCGTATCACGGGGTTTGGATGCACCGGCGAAGTTTGCACCAACTCAAGGTGAGAAAGGGCAATGCACGGTACCAAAGAGGCTAGCAATGATGGAAGGGTGAGA
Organism: Aegilops bicornis; assembly: GCA_021605145.1. Taxonomy (NCBI): domain Eukaryota; kingdom Viridiplantae; phylum Streptophyta; class Magnoliopsida; order Poales; family Poaceae; genus Aegilops; species Aegilops bicornis. The sequence goes on along the minus strand of CM038669.1, from coordinate 489,503,400 downwards.
TTGCGTATAATCCATGGACTCACATTAGTCATAAAGAACTCATATACTTATTGCAAAAGTTTATTAGCCCTCGAAGAAAAGTACTACTACGCATGCCCCTAGGGGGATAGATTGGTAGGAAAAGACCATCGCTCATCCCCGACCGCCACTCATAAGGAAAGCAATCAAAGAACACCTCATGCTCCAACTTCGTTACATAACGGTCCACCATACGTGCATGCTACGGGACTTGCAAACCTCAACACAAGTGTTTCTCAAATCACAATTACTCAACTAGCACGACTCTAATATCACCACCTTTATATCGCAAAACTATTGCAAGGAATCAAACATATCATATTCAGTGGTCTACAAGTTTTATGTAGGATTTTATGACTAACCATGTAAATGACCAATTCCTGACATATCTCTAAATAGATATAAGTGAAGCAAGAGAGTTTAATTCTTTCTACAAAATATATGCCCACGCTCTAACAATTATAAGTGAAGCAAAAGAGCATTCTACAAATGGCGGTTTTCTATGTGAAGAGAAACAGGCAATCCAAACTTCAAATGATATAAGCGAAGCACATGAAGCATTCTATAAAGCCATACTCAAATGATATAAGTGAAATGCAATGATAATTCTATAAATCAACCAAGGACTATCTCATACCAGCATGGTGCATAAAATAAAAATGAAAACTAAATGCAAAAGACGCTCCAAGATTGCACATAACGCATGAATGAGACGAATCCGAAAACATACCGATACTTGTTGAAGAAAGATGGGATGCCTTCCGGGGCATCCCCAAGCTTAGATGCTTGAGTCTCCTTGAATATTTACTTGGGGTGCCTTGGGCATCCCCAAGCTTGATCTCTTGCCTCTCCTCCTTATCCTCATATCAAAACATCCTCGATCTTTGAACACTTCATCCACACAAAACTTCAACAGAAGACTCGGTAAGATCTGTTAGTATAATAAAGCAAATCACTACTCTAAGTACTGTTAAAAACCAATTCATATTTTGTTTTTGCATTTTATCTACTGTAATATAACTTTTCCATGGCTTAATCCACTGATAGGAATTGATAGTTTCATCAAAACAAGCAAACTATGCATCAAAAACAGAATCTGTCTAAAACAGAACAGTCTGTAATAATCTGAACATTCACGATACCTCTGGTACTCCAAAAATTCTACCAAAATTAGGAAAAATAAACAAGTTGTATAGAAAGACAGTGCAAAAAGTTTCAGAACCATTTGACATTCCAGTAAAAAAGTAAAATCGCGCACTACAGCCAAAGTTTCTGTCCTGCACCGCACAAACCAACAAGCATTGTAAACATCCTAAAGGAAAACCTTGGCACATTATTTTTATAATACAATGGAATTGTACAAAGGTATAATTATTTTGTTGAAAAGTTTCTGTAATTAAGATTCACAAAGTTTATGTGAGCATGAAAAAAGTTCAAGGAGCTCCCCCACTTCAACTATGCTTGTCTCTCTCACTTTCACTTTCCTTTTTGATAAGTTTTGGGTTCCCCTCTTTATTTTTTTTTGGTTTTAAACTATATGAAAGAACTCAACATAAAACTTCCGGGTTGTCTCCCTGGCAGCGCTTTCTTTAAAGCCATTAAGCTAGGCATATAGTGCTCAAGTAATGGATCCACCCGAATCCCAAGGTATATCAAAGCCAATTTTAATTAACAATGATTTAGCATTTAGTAGTGAGCACAAAGCAACATATATCAAGCAATGTCGAAGTCTAGCTCTCTTCCTATGCATCGGCATGTCATAAAAGAACAATTCATGCACACCTAGTAAAGGCCAATGCATAGTATCAACAGTTTCTTGCAATTTTATCATGTTGGAAACATAGAGAGACGGAGATGTAGTTCCTCTATCGTAATAATTGCAAGTAGGAGCAGCAAGCACATGCATATTATATCTATCAAAATCATCATGTGCAACGGTAAAAGGCAACCCATCAATATAATCTTTAATAAGGGTAAACTTCTCCGATATAGTGTAGTTGGGAGAATTCAAAAAGATAATAGGACTATCATGTGTGGGTGCAATAGCAACAATTTCATGTTTAACATAAGGAACTATAGCAAGTTCATCTCCATAAGCATAATTCATATTGGCATCTTGGCCACAAGCATAGCAAGCATCATCAAAAAGGGATATTTCAAGAGAATTAACGGGATCATAACAATCATCCTTCGGTAAGCACGAAGGGAAATTAAACATTGTATGAGTTGAAGAGTTACTCTCATTAGAAAGTGGGCACGGGTGATCAAACCGCTCTTCCTCCTTTTGTTCTTCACTCTCGTCCTCATCTTTTTCATCCAATGAGCTCACAATGTCAATAATTTCTTCTTCCATAGGCTCCTACAAAAATTAGTCTCTTCTTGGACAGCGGAGACTTTCTCAATAATTGCACCAATATCGGAATTGTATTTATAATTCTCATAACAATATTTAAGGATAGCTAAATTTTCAGGTCTATAAACAGCATCATAAAGATTTTCACACTCTTTGAACAAAGATTCAATTTCATAAGCACCCATAAAAGCAACAAATTCTTCTATTTGTTCCACATCATAGTAATCATATATACCATTAGCATAAGAAGCTAAGGTTTTATTATCATTAAATTTGCATGAAAAGGGAAGGTGTGGAGCCTTCATCCTAGAGCAACAAGTATAATCTTAACTCAAGCATACTTGTCGAGCATACCACTTTAACATATAAAGTTGATCCCATAATAGTTTCCATTTTTGAGTCAAGCGATAATCCCTAAAGTATTCACGTTGATCCAACGTGTCTCCCATTACAAAATTGAATGGGGCTTTCTCAGGATTATCAAAGTAGTACATAATATCTGTCACATAACGAGCATCGAAGGTTTTAGGAGGTTCCCCATCTCCATGAGTAGCAAGTAAACCTAATTTTTTGGTATTTCATGTTCCATATCCATAACTAAAGATAGAGAACAACTAAGAACAGCAAATAAAAGTTAATTAGTGATAAAGCAAACAGGCACACACGAGAATATTCACCCCACGCTATGGCTCACCAAGAACGGCGCCAGAAAAAGGTCTTGATAACCCACAAGTATAGGGGATCAATTGTAGCCTCTTTCGATCAGTAAGAGTGTCGAACCCAACGAGGAGCTAAAGGTAGAACAAATATTCCCTCAGGTTCTATCGACCACCGATACAACTCTACGCACGTTTAACGTTCGCTTTACCTAAAACAAGTATGAAACTAGAAGTACTTTGTAGGTGTTGTTGGATAGGTTTGCAAGAATATAAAGAGCACGGAAATAAAAAGTAGGGGCTGTTTAGGTAAATAAGCAATAAAGTTAGTATAGCGAGTGTGGAAAAGTGGTGTTAGGAGATGCGGAATTGTCCCTAAGCAATTGACTACTTTACTAGATCGATAGCAAGTTTTATGTGGGAGAGGTCACTGCTAGCATGTCATCCTTGACTTGGAATTCTATGCACTTATGATTTGACTATTAGCAATCGTCCGCAACTACTAACGTTCATTAAGGTAAAATCCAACCATAGCATTAAGATATATTGGTCCCCCTTCAATCCCGTATGCATCAATTTCTATGCTAGGTTGAAGCTTCATCCTCTTGCCCTCCAATACATAGTCCTATCAACATACAACTAACCCTATGGTGTGATCCACGCTACCATATTATTATGGGCACCAAAGGACAGCAACATAACCACAAGCAAATTAAATCAATCATAGCAATTCATCAACCACCGATAGGACAACAAAAATTTACTCAGACATCATAGGATGGCAACACATCATTGGATAATAATATGAAGCATAAAGCACCATGTTCAAGTAGAGGGTACAGCGGGTTGCGGGAGAGTGGACCGATGAAGATAGAGGGGGGAAGGTGATGGAGATGTTGGTGAAGATGGCGGAGGTGTTGGTGAAGATCGCGGTGATGATGATGGTGGCCACGGTGAAAGGATCGAGATGGACCTAGAGGGGGGGTGAATAGGTACAATTACAAATTTTAATTATTCCTGAGCAATTTTAGGCAATAATGCGGAATATGAAAGTGAGCCTAACAATTGCAAGTGAGTACAAGAACTAAGCAAGTAACACAAGCACACAAGAATAGCAACCTCAATATGATGTAAGTAAGTGCAAGGAGACAAGTAACAACAAGTAGAGAGTTAGGGTTAGGAATAACCGCAACTCCGGGAGACGAGGATGTATGTCGATGTTCACTTCCTTGGAGGGAAGCTAGTCACCGTTAGAGAGGTGGATGTTACCACGAAGGCACACCAACGCCACGAAGGCTCACCCTATTCTCCCTTTGAGACAACACCACGGAGGTGTTTCTCAACCACTAATGGTAGACCTTGGGGTGATCTCCAAACTTACAAACTTTCCGGGGGTAATCACAATGGTTGATTCCTCTCTGAAAGACTCCTACCGCCTAGGAGTCTCCAACCTCCAAGAGTAATAGGAACATTGGGAAAAGCTCAATACTTGCTCAAATCACAAATTCCCTTGGTGCAAAGAAGGGGAAGGAGAGGATCTATCACTTGATCGGAGAACTTCTCTCCAAGAATCCTAAATCACTTGGGGATCTAGGATTTGATGTAGGTGTTTGAGAGAGAGAGAGAGGAGTGTTCTTGGCAAGCTCAAAGTGAATGGTCAACCTTATCCCGTGGAAGGACAAGGCATATATATAGTAGGTGAGAAAAGGTGACTGTTTGGGATACATAAGTGCACAGGATAGGTCGGACATCCGGAGAACATCGGACGTCCGGAGGCACAAATAGGTCCGGACGTCCGACAGTCATCGGTCGACCGGCCGCTGTGAACCTGTGAGCCACGACCCAGTACACAGGACACGGACGTCCGAGACGGGCCGGACATCCGGACCCCGGACGACCGGAGAGTCCGGAAATCCGTAAAAGTGGTTCTGTCGTGAAAGTACCGGACGTCCGGAGAGTTCCGGACATCCGTAAAAACCACTCTGTACAGGAACACCGGACGACCGGAGGGAGCCGGACGTCCGGGCAGCTGAGAGGGACCGGACGTCCGTAGAATCCGGACATCCGGAGGCAAAGTATAGGAACAATGGATTTTTGAGCAAGTTTTTCACTAGATCCAACGATCCCCTCTTAATAGTGCGGGATCCCTATACTCAAGAACAAACCATAAACAAAGTCAATGTCTTGTATATCCATTCTTGAGTTATATCCTTTTTGTCCCTCGTCATGATCCATGCACACGGTCTTTGAGACATAATCATGAGATATACTTGATAAACATGATTAGTCCCTAGCATATGTGTTGTCATCAACATCAAAATATGATTAAGGGCATGATTGCACTTTCAATCTCCCCCTTTTTGGTAGTTGATGACAACACATATGCACACTCATAATAGTAATCGAAAATATTTGTTGTGGAGCTCAATAATAATAATCAAGAATGAGTAAAGAGTGAGCTCTCCCTCAAAATGATACCATAGATACTAAACATGAAGAGGGATCCCCCTCAAAGTGATACCAATATACCCAAAACTCATACACAAGATAATCAAGAATCAAACTTCATATAGATTCATCAAATCTCAGTCTCGACAAACTCATAACATAGGTTCAAGTTCAATACATCATAACATAGGTTCGATTACATAATGAGCTAGAAAGGCATGCATAAAAGGTCTACTCCCCCTTGGCATCAAATATCCAAAAAGATAGAAAGGGGAAAATAGAACAAGATCGTAGATTATCCTCATCATCATCATCATGAGCACCACTGCCACCCGCCTCACAAAGAAATCAGCCCACTCAGACCCAGAGGGAAACCAAAATCAGAAGGAGGCTCGTCAGGAAGGCGTTCATAGTCACTTACATCATACACTCCGGAGTCTCTCAAGCGAGCCTTCAGAGCGTTCTTGGAAGTGACCATACGAGTGACAACAACGTGATTTTGGGAGCAATGGAAAGAGAACATCTTCATCATGGCAGAGTGAGCCTTCCCAAGAAAACGAGCAATGCACCCAAAAGGTGCAGAACTGGAAGGGGAGCGGCAAGATGAGAAGGAACACTAGTCTGCGGTGCGACGAAAGCGATTGATGGGAGGAGGAACATAATCAGCCGCCATGTGAGCGGGAATGACCCATCGCCCATGCACGTGAGTGCGGACAATGGGAAAAGGAGCTACGCTCTCGATAAAAGCCTGAATAAAGGGGGCATGAGGAAAAGCCCTCTTGTGCTGGAAGCTAGCAAGGTGGATCTCATGCCAGAGAAAGTGTGGAACATTGATCTTCCCTTTGGGAGATGCAAAGAGGTGATGCATGAGATCAATGCAATAGCTGCTGCAAGAGCCTTTGTCACCCATCTTGGGATAGATGGTGCGGATGACACACTGATATATGATGTTGAAAGGGAAACGCCAAATTGAGACTTGGTTCAGACCCTTTTGTTTTTCAATGTCAGAAAAAGTTGATATAGGTTTAAGAAAATCCTCACAAACCTCAATGCCCTTGGGCCTGTGGTTGGGATCATCCTTGTGGATTTTGAACCCGGTGTCAGGAAATCCAAGGGCAGTGACAAACTGAGCATAAGATGTTGTGAGTGTGGTGTCTGAGGTCATCCATTTGACAGTGTTATCCGGACCAAAATAACATGTGGCATAGAATTGATGAATGGCAGCATGATTGAAATCATGTTGAAATGCAAATGGAGCAGCTAGATTGGATGACTCAATGAGCTCAATGGCTCCCTGATATTTCTCCGGATGAGTGCGACTATGCTCTAAATCAATGCAGACATGGAGTGACAAGCCTTTAGGGAGGACATTAGTGGTAAAGATGTCGTCTTGGACATTAGTGCGAAAACGACTATCCTGAGAATCCCTAGCAACAGTAAACTGATCAACATCGCGACGCAATTTAAGATAAGAACTGGTGGGAACCACGTTGAAACGCTTAACTGGCGGCCAAGTGGTAATGGCGGCTCAAGTGAGATATGACGAGCATCACCGTGGGGTTGCACCAGAGGAGGAGGAGGCTGAAAGGTTGGACGACGAGTGCACAGCTTGGGTCCGAGACACGAACACCCACCAACGGGGCCGGGTCCACCTCCTCAATTTCATCTTCAAAGTCCGACCCCTCCGAGGAGGAGGCGCCGGACGAGCCGGGAGAACGGGCGGCACGCTCGAGGACGAGCCTTCTCACAGGAGTCATCGGAGCCACCACGACGAGACGGACGGGCAGGCCCGCCGGGGACTTGCTTATGAAGCGGAGTGCTTGGTCCTAGGCATCATGACCCTTGGGGAGAAGAAAGACACAAATCAATACCCCACCATAGATCGAGGAGTCGATTCATGAGGGGAAAAAGATATGGCCTACCTTGAAGTGAGGAACACGGAGAAGAGCGGCAACCAGAACAAATCAGGCAACCGGTAAAGGGAGAGACGTTGAGCGAAGGCCAGTGTTGGTCAGCAGAACCGCGGCGAGGAACGAGGCCACGGAGCGGATCTCGAGCAGAGAGGGGCACCGGCGAGGAGCATGGCGGCGTGTGACCACGGCGCAGAGAGAGAGAGCACTGGGCAGGAGCGGCGGCTGTGGGGAAAAGTGGAGAGGATGAGGGAACAGTTTCAAACCCTACCGCGCAGTATATATAGGGGCCGGTAAAAATGGTCGGACGACCGGAGTCTACGGATGACCGAAGCCCGGAGGACCGGAGGGCACGGACGACCGGGGCTTGGGGCCAGGGGGACGGCCGGAAGCCTCGGACGACCGGCGTGAAAGCACCAGAAAGTATATTACGGACGTCCGGATAGTACGGACGACCGTGCTAAGTTTAACAGAGAAGAAGTTACGGACGTCCGGAGTTTTACGGACGTCCGGTGTTCAGGCGCCAAGGCTAGCTAAGGGGACCCGAGAGTATTTTACGGACGTCCGGTGTTCAGGCGCCAAGGCTAGCTAAGGGGACCCGAGAGTATTTTACGGACGTCCGAAGAGGTCGGACGATCGGGCAGAGTTCATCAGAGAAGATTTTACGGACGTCCGATGATCTACGGACGTCCGGCGACAGAATTTGAGAGAGAGCTAGGTGAGCTACCGATCATGATGAGGAGATGATGTATATCGTTCATAGTAAAAATTTCTTATTAAGTAACAAGTACCCTATCCCAAACAATAATAATCATATATCACTCCAATATTGTTCTAATGATACGAGTGGTGGCGATTGCCACCATGTGTGAGTATACGTGACATGACACGTAAAGATTTGAACTTTGAGTGCATTATCACTACTCCATCATGGAAAGCACCATAGTTAGATGTTATGGTAGCTTTGAGAGTGTTTGTTTGGTTTATGCATTTCATAGGATGAGGATACTCATGAGTTGAGTGTCTCCCCCTACATATATGCCTACATCAAGACAAGACATTAGTTTTATGCATGAATGGGTACTAGATTTCACATAATATTGTCAAGCTCCAAGATACCAAGTTCACGCCTAAGTCGACAAAACCTTGCTTCATCCAATGGTTTAGTGAAAATATCTGCCAGTTGCAAATCTGTACCAATGTGATCAATGTGAATATCACCCTTATCAACATGATCTCTCAAGAAGTGATATCTAATATCAATGTGCTTGGTGCGGAGATGATCCTTGGGGTTCTCAGCAATGTTGATGGCACTTTCATTATCACATAGAAGAGGCACATGTCTGTAGGTGATACCGTAATCCTTCAAAGTTTGCCTCATCCATAATAACTGAGTTGCACAACTCATGGCAGCAATGTATTCAGCTTCAAGTGTAGAGAGGGCAATACAATTTTGTTTCTTCAAGACCAACTTACCAAGGAGCGCCCAAGAAACCGACATGCAATCGGATGTGGACTTACGATCCACTTTGTCTCCAAAGAATCCGCATCCGTGTACCCAATGAGATCAAACTTAGCATCCTTGGGGTACCATAGACCCAACTTTGGGGTGTGAACAAGGTATCTAAGAATATGCTTAACCGCCTTATGATGACTTTCCCTAGGGAAGCTTGAAATCTAGCATACATGCATACACTAAACATAATGTCTGGTCTAGATGCACAAAGATAAAGCAACGAACCAATCATAGAGCGGTATTTAGATGGGTCGAAAGGAATACCGTTTGTGTCTTGGTGAGTGTTATTTTGGTTGGCATTGGTGTCTTGCATGGGCTAGCATCGGACATACCAAACTTCTCTAGAATATCCTTGAGGTATTTTGCTTGAGACAAGAAAATTCCTTCTTGAAATTGTTGAATTTGAAATCCGAGGAAGAACTTCAAATCCGCATTGAGTGACATTTCAAAATTCTTGGTCATTGAAGCCGCAAACTTCTTGCACAAATGAATGTTAGGAGAACCAAAAATGATATCATCTACATGGATTTGGCATAAGAACAAATCACCCTTATCCCTCTTAGTAAAAAGAGTGGGATCGATCACCCCTCTCAAAAACCATCATCGAGTAGAAAATTCTTTAAATGATCATACCAAGCACGAGGTGCTTGTTTGAGGCCATACAAAGCCTTATGAAGTTTGTACACATAGTCTTTGTGATCGGGATCAACGAACCCAGGTGGTTGTGACACATATACTTCTTCTTGTAGAGGACCGTTAAGGAAAGCACTTTTCACATCCATTTGATGTAATGTAAAACCATTGAAAGCGACATAAGCAAGTAAGATGCGAATGGATTCAAGACGGGCAACAGGGGCAAAGGTCTCACCAAAGTCTAAACCTTCAACTTGTGAGTACCCTTGTGCCACTAACCTTGCTTTGTTGCGAATGATTACACCATTCTCATCTTGTTTGTTCTTGAAAATCCATTTTGTTCCAATGACGTTGTGCTCGGTAGGTGGCCTCTTGACTAATGACCACACTTGGTTGCGTTCAAAACTGTTCAACTCTTCTTGCATAGCAACGAGCCAATCGTTGTCCATCAATGCATCTTGTACCTTAAGGGGCTCAACACTAGACACAAACGAGAAGTGAGCACAAAAGTTTGTCAAATGTGTACGAGTGACTCTACCTTCCGATATGCCGGTGAGAATTTTGTCAACATCAACACGGCCGGCCACTCGAGGCATGATGGAGGTAAGGGTTTCACGAGGTTCAACTTCATGTCCATCATCCACGTCCTCAACATATGGATCATTAATGTGTGGAGGAAGATCTTCTTGTTCATATTGCATTTGTTGAGGTTCATCATCAATGATTGGACTTTCTTGTTCTTGCACTTGATGAGGATCTTGTTCTTGAAGATTTTCATGAAGAGCAACTTGATCATCTTCTTCTATTCGGGCTAAGGGCATTGGTTGAACACTAGGAGCTTGTGATGGTATGGGTGTTGAAGTAGTTTGATGTTGTGTGAGACTTCCATCTTCTTCTTCATCATGATGAGGTTCTTGTTCCATAGGAAGAAGTGCACCAACACCCATGGTCAAAATGTCTTGAGAAGAATCTTCTTCATCTGCATCACTTAGATCAACTTGCTCCCCATGGGAGGCATTAAATTCATCAAACACCACGTCACAAGTTTCTACAACACATCCATTGGATTTGTTGTAGACTCTATAGGCGTGAGAGTTTGATCCATAGCCAACAAATATACCCTCAATTGTTTTGGATTGAAATTTTCCTAACCGTTCTCTTTTGTTGAGTATGAAACATTTGCACCCAAATACACGAAAGTACTTGACATTTGGCTTGTTCCCAGTTAGCAGCTCGTATGGAGTCTTTTCCAATATAGTGCGGAGGAAGAGCCGGTTTGATGCATGGCATGCGGTGTTGACAGCTTCGGCCCAAAAACTATGTGGTGACTTGTATTCATTCAACATGGACCTTGCCATCTCTACAAGTGTACGATTCTTCCTTTCGGCTACACCATTTTGCTGAGGAGTGTATGGAGCTGAATATTGATGCTCAATCCCTTCATCACTAAGGAATTCTTCCAAGGTATAATTCTTGAACTCAGAGCCATTGTCACTTCTTATTGCCAGGATTTCTTTGTCAAACTTGCGTTGGGCTTGCTTGGCAAAATCAATGTCTTGGTTTCATCCTTGGACTTGAGGAAGAACACCCATGTATATCTTGAGTAATCATCAACAATGACAAGCCCATACTTTTTTCCACCAAGACTATCCCATGAAGGAGGCCCAAAAGATCCACATGAAGGAGCTCCAGGGCCTTGAAGTAGATACTATGTTCTTGGGTGGGTGCTTTGATTGATGTTGCTTCCCGGCTATGCATGCACTACACACACGATCTTTATCAAAAGAGACATTTGTTAGTCCAAGGATGTGATTACCCTTTAAGAGATCTTGAAGATTCCTCATGCCGACATGGGCTAGCCGGCGATGCCATAGCCACCCCTTGTCGGCCTTGGCCATTAGACAAGTTGCATGGAATGTGCTCTCTTCGAGAAATCAACCGTAAAGGTTGCCATCCAACTCTCCAACAAAGGCCACTTGAGAGTATCTCTCTTAAAGACTTTCACATCCGTTAGTCCAAATAGTGTATCATAACCAATGTAAGCCAATTGGCGGACGTAAAGAAAATGATATTTAAGGGATTGGACAAGCATGACATTTGCAAGAGACATGTCATTTGTGATAGCCACCTTCCCCAACCCAAGTACCTGTCCTTTTGATCCTCCACCAAACATAATGCTCATAAATGGTTGAATAGCTTCCATGAAATCGTAGAGCAATTTGCTATCTCCGGTCATATGATTGGTACATCCACTATCAATCACCCATTTTACTCCACCGGAGAAGGCAGCCTACACACAATTATTACTTGGTTAGAGGCACCCATTTTGCAACGGGACCTCTCAAGTTAGTCACAAGGGTCTTAGGGACCCAAATAGCATAAAACCGAAATGCATTTCGGGGACCAACAAACTTTGCATAAACTTCTCCATCCTTAGTCTTATGCAGTACATAGGATGGAGGCATGAACTCTTTTGGCTTGTTGAGAGTGGGCATGCCCCTTGTAGCCTTCCCACTAACAACCTTACCTTTCTCCTTGTGTCCTTCTCGTACAAAGGTTTCTTTTAAAGGGGTGGTGCACTTTTGAGAGGACGTCTTCTTGTTGCTTGTGCTTGGGTCAAACCCGAGTCCCTCTTTGGCGAACACTTCATTGTGTTGGCTCAACACCTCGTTAAGGTTCTTTTGCCCTTGAGCAAATGTCATGAGCCCTTTCTCGATTTGAGCTTTGAGAAGATGATTCTCCTCAAGAATAGATGCTAGATCACTACTAGAGTTAGTAGAACAAGCATCAACATTGATAATAGGAGACGAGTAAGCCTTAGCTAGAGTTTCAAGATAAGTAAGTTTGAGCGTCTCAAAACTCTTTGTAAGAAGGGTGAGCTCTTCTTCCTTAGTCTTGAGAGACACGGATAGAAGCTCACAATCCTTAGAGAGAGAAGCATGAGACTTTGCAAGCTTACTTTTATCATTCATCAACTCTTCACAAGAGCCAATAGCCTTTTCAAGGAGGCAAGATCTTTAGTATGAACATCAATATTTGCACCAATTTTTAAGCATAGTTCATCATTTCGTGCTTCCTCATATTGGACTTTCCGCTCAAGGATTTCACATTTTCCTTTTCCTCGGTGATTTAGGGTTTCGAGTTCCTTAATGGTGATGCTGTGCTTACTCACCATCTCCATAAGCATATCTGAAACATAGTGAGCTTCTTTCCTTTGAGGGAGCACATGAACTTATTAAGTTTAGCAAGCATAGTATCATTTAGATCATCATCCTCATAACTATCCTCTGCATCAAGATACTCATCACTAGGAGTAGAAGGAGTGAAAAGAGGAGTATTTGACCGTGGAGTTACCTTGACCTTGTCAGGAGAGCTTTGGTCCTCTCCATCTTCTACCACGGCCTTTGCCATTAGGCACTTGTGAGCGTTGCCCTTGTAGTCTTTCATGTAGTTGTAGGTGACCACATCACCACTCTTTTTTACTAATCTCAGAGTGTTTTGAGAGTCTTGAGCAACTCCGGCAACACCACTAACATCATCCGGATCAGATTCTTCTTGAGCAACCATTGCTTTTCCATCTCTCTTCTTGAGCTTGGATTTCAAAGGATTTGGCAACTTCTTCTTGGGAAAGGTCTTGGGAAACCTTGGTTTATCTTCTCTCTTCTCATAAGGGCACTCGTTGGAGAAGTGATTGGTTTCTTCACAGTTGTAGCATTTTCTTACTTTCTTCTTTTGAAATCTTCCTTTGAATTTTCCCGCCGCTTAAACTTCTTGACAAAAGAGCCATGTCTTCATATGAAGGGCCCTCGTCGGATTCAATCTCATCACCATCTTCATCATCATCCTCTTCTTCTTCTTCTTCACTTTGTTCATCTTCACATACATGCTTGGCCTTCAATGCAAGATTGATCTTTGATGATGGGGAACCATGCATGGCAAGATGTTTTGTGGCATTAGCCTTTGACTCTTCAAATAGTTGAAAGGTGGATACGATGTCATCTGTAGTCATTTCCTTGAAGGTATGGTGTTGTCTTATGTCCCACACCATTTGATGGTGAAATGGAGCAAGAGCATGAAGTAACTTATACACAAGGAACCTCTTAGTCATGTTGAATCCATCTTGTGTCTTGTCACACTCACATGACTCAATATCGGCAGTGAGAGTCATGAGACGCTCATGGAGTTGATTGGGGGTTTCACCTTTCTCCATACAGAAGTTTTGCAATTGCCCCTTGGCAATTTCATATTGAGCACTCCGGAGGGTAGAAGTGCCAGTCTTGGATCGTACAACACTTTCCCATAGTTCCTTGGCACTTGTGATGTGTATGAACGGTCTCCTTTGCTTTTCATCCATACCTCTCCTTATACACATGATTGCAGTGTCATTGAGGTTCTTGTCATATATTTCTCTTGGTGTGGGGTTCTTTGGATCAACCACATGATAGCCATACTCCAAGATCTCCAAAGATCTCATCGTTTCCATGTCGAAGATGATCCTGCATAGCAACTCTCCACAAAGCAAAATCGGAAGTGGCACTAAGCAAAGGAGGTTTGCCTTAGGATTATATCTTGGTTTATCAAACCGAGGTCTTGCATAAAGCCAAGGAACACTGTCGTGTTCATTTCTAGGAGGTTGTTGACCAAGTGATGGAGTAGGCACAGTTGGCCTTGAAGCGGCACCACGAGAGTGGTGCAAGCACCGTGGACAACGTGGCTAATCTCATTTGGACCAAGGCCTCAAGAGAAGCATCATGCTCCTCTTTTTGCTTAGAAAGGGCCCGTTCTAGATCCTCCGACGTAAAGGACTTGACTTCAGAGGAAGCCTCACCTTTATCCTTAGGATCTACAACCAGGGGAGTCCCATCCGGGTTCATCTCGCTCTAGGGCGGTTAAACCACAAGAATAGAGCACGAGGCTCGATACCAATTGAAAGGATCGAGATGGACCTAGAGGGGGGGGGGGGTGAATAGGTACAATTACAAATTTTAATTATTCCTTAGCAATTTTAGGCAATAATGCGGAATATGAAAGTGAGCCTAACAATTGCAAGTGAGTACAAGAACTAAGCAAGTAACACAAGCACACAACAATAGCAACCTCAATATGATGTAAGTAAGTGCAAGGAGACAAGTAACCACAAGTAGAGAGTTAGGGTTAGGAATAACCGCAACTCCGGGAGACGAGGATGTATGCCGATGTTCACTTCCTTGGAGGGAAGCTAGTCACCGTTAGAGAGATGGATGTTACCACGAAGGCACACCAACGCCACAAAGGCTCACCCTATTCTCCCTTTGAGACAACACCACGGAGGTGTTTCTCAACCACTAATGGTAGACCTTGGGGTGATCTCCAAACCCTTACAAACTTTCCGGGGGTAATCACAATGGTTGATTCCTCTCCGAAAGACTCCTACCGCCTAGGAGTCTCCAACCTCCAAGAGTAATAGGAACATTGGGAAAAGCTCAATACTTGCTCAAATCACAAATTCCCTTGGTGCAAAGAAGGGGAAGGAGAGGATCTATCACTTGATCGGAGAACTTCTCTCCAAGAATCCTAAATCACTTGGGGATCTAGGATTTGATGTAGGTGTTTGAGAGAGAGAGAGAGAGAGAGAGAGAGAGAGAGAGGAGTGTTCTTGGCAAGCTCAAAGTGAATGGTCAACCTTATCCCGTGGAAGGACAAGGCATATATATAGTAGGTGAGAAAAGGTGACCGTTTGGGATACATAAGTGCACAGGATAGGTCGGACGTCCAGAGAACATCGGACGTCCGGAGGCACAAATAGGTCCGGGCGTCCGACAGTCATCGGTCGACCGGACGCTGTGAACCTGTGAGACA
This sequence comes from Aegilops bicornis, assembly GCA_021605145.1. NCBI lineage: Eukaryota > Viridiplantae > Streptophyta > Magnoliopsida > Poales > Poaceae > Aegilops > Aegilops bicornis. Next base: position 489,488,028 of record CM038669.1, on the reverse strand, counting down.
TGACCCAGTACACAGGACACGGACGTCCGAGACGGGCCGGACATCCGGACCCCGGACGACCGGAGAGTCCAGATATCCATAAAAGTGGTTCTGTCGTGAAAGTACCGGACGTCCGGAGAGTTCCGGACATCCGTAAAAACCACTCTGTACAGGAACACCGGACGACCGGAGGGAGCCGGAAGTCCGGGCAGCTGAGAGGGGTCGTACGTCCATAGAATCTGGACATCCGGAGGCAATGTATAGGAACAATGGATTTTTGAGCAAGTTTTTCACTAGATCCAACGATCCCCTCTTAATAGTGCGGGATCCCTATACTCAAGAACAAACCATAAACGAAGTGAATGTCTTGTATATCCATTCTTGAGTTATATCCTTTTTGTCCCTCGTCATGATCCATGCACACGGTCTTTGAGACATAATCCTGAGATATACTTGATAAACATGATTAGTCCCTAGCATATGTGTTGTCATCAACATCAAAATATGATTAAGGGCATGATTGCACTTTCACACGGCAGCGTTCCGGCGCCACCGGAAGAGAGGGGGAGAGGGGGCCCCTTCTTCTTCTTCTTCCTTGACCTCCTCCCTAGATGGGAGAAGGGTTTCCCCTCTGGTCCTTGGCCTCCATGGCATGAAAGGGGCGAGAGCCCCTCCGAGATTGGATCTGTCTCTCTGTCTCTCTCTATTTCTGCGTTCTGGGATTCTGCCCTTTCACCGTTTCTTATATATCCGGAGATCCGTAACTCGGATAGGACTGAAACCTTCACCAAGATTTTTTTTCGAAAATTAGCTTTCTTGCGGCAAAAGAATAGCAGCAACCGCTTTATGAGGGGCCCACGAGGGTCACGGGCGTGCCCGGGGGGGGGGGGGCAGGCGCGCCCCCCAGCCTCGTGGCCACCTCGAGCACCGTCTCATCTTGATTCTTCCTCCCATATTTCCCAAATATTCCAAAAATATTCTCCGTCCGTTTTTATTCCGTTTGATATGGGGTTTCTACGAAACATAAAACATGCAACAAACAGGAACTGGCACTGAGCACTGGACCAATATGTTAGTCCCAAAAATAGTATAAAAAGTTGCCAAAAGTATATGAAAGTTGTATAATATTGGCATGGAACAATAAAAAATTATAGATACGACGGAGACGTATCAATGTCCACGGCCTCCGCGTCGGGCTTCGCATAGATGGCCGCCTGCGTCAACTTCGAATCGTCGTGGGACTCACTAGAGGCGAAGATTTTGTCGATCTCCACCCTTTGCTGCCGGAGGAAGCGCCGGTTGACCTCCACTGAAGCCTCTGCTGAATGGACTCCAGGGTGGCGGTCCGCTCCGCCACCTCCTTGGCTTGGGCGACCTCGAACTCTGTCATGGTGTCCTCAATGGCAAAGCCCGCAGCCAGCTCCGCCTCCCACTCTGGCTCCATTGTATCCTCCTCCAGATCCGCCCCTCCATGGGCGAGGGGTACTACTCCGCCTCCGACTGCCGCTGGTCCTCCTTCGGATCCGCCCCATCATGGCCTGGTGGTACTGCTCCGCTATCGCGACCTTGAGGAAATGGTAGTAATACCTTCGTTATCCAACCGAATCGCAAAGGGCATCACATACCTAAAATAGGAGGCTATTGGATACACCTAAAGGGCAAGCACTTGCTTCCTAGCAAGGTCCATTATTTAGATACTTTCAAAGAATTATGTCACTGACTCGATGAGGTGAATTTTGGCAAGTAGTTGTACCCGCTCCTTGACTCGTTTCCTCACAAAGCGCCTTTTGTGGTAAGCTCCTACATTTGGTCCTTTTTTAGGGAAGTCCTAAGTTTGAGTTGAAATTCAGTTCTGTTTGAACAATGGGATGTTCCTTTTTTCAATTGGAAATGAGCCGCTGAACATATTTTGCAGGCATTTGCTGGCAGATTTAATACAACTCCGTAGCTACTACCTGATTTTTGTCCTTGCCATAAAACTGAAACGCCAGGCATGGTTAAAATGTTTTCCCGATACGTTTATAAAAATATCTATTGTGTGATAGTATTTTTAACCTCAGCCCTCCTCATTTTTTCCTTCACCATTTGGTCAAAGGCTGGGGCAGTGCCCTCCTCATTTTTTTTCCTTCACCATTTGGTCATAGGCTGGGGGCGTTTGCGAACAGTTGTTGGTTACATCTCAAAGTACATCTCAAAGTTCGTCTGCTCCATCCAAATACCTCATAGTCTATATATCTCAAATCCATAAAAACCATGCAAAATAAAAACCAACATACTAGTATATATCCTATCTACCATACGCTACTCATCATCGAGATGTCCACGACCTCCGTGTCAGGCTTCGGGTAGATGGCCGCCTGCGGTAACTATGGCTCGTCGTGGGACTCACTAGAGGCGAAGATTTCATCGATCTGCGCCCTCTACTGCCGGAGGAAGCGTCGGTTGACCTCCACCGAGGCCTCTGTTGGATGGATTCCAAGATGGTGGTCCGCTCCGCCGTCTCCTTGGCTTGGGTGACATCGAACTCTGTCATGGTGTCCTCAATGGCATAGCACGCAGCCAGCTCCGCCTCCCACTCCGGCTCCACCACGTCCTCCTCCTCCAGATCGGCCCCTTCATGGGCTGGGGGTACTACTCCGCCTCCGACTGCCGCTGCTCCCCCTCCGGATCCGCCGCCCCACCATGGCCTGGGGGTACTGCTCCGCTACCGCGACCTTGAGGAAATGGTAGTAATACCTTCGTTATCCAACCGAATCGCAAAGGGCATCACATACCTAAAATAGGAGATCGCTGGATACACCTAAAGGGCAAGCACTTGCTTCCTAGCAAGGTCCATTGTTTAGATACTTTCAAAGAATTATGTCACTGACACGATGAGGTGAATTTTGGCAGGTAGTTGTACCCGCTCCTTGACTTGTTTTCTCACAAAGCGCCTTTGTGGTAAGCTCCAACATTTGGTCCTTTTTTAGGGAAGTCCTAAATTTGAGTTGAAATTCAGTTCTGTTTGAACAATGGGATGTTCCTTTTTTTCAATTGAAAATGAGCCACTGGAACATATTTTGCAGGCATTTGCTGGCAGGTATAATACAGCTCCCTTGCTACTACCTAGTTTTTGTTCTTGCCATAAAACTGAAACGCTAGGCATGGTTAAAATGTTTTCCCGTTACGTTTATAAGGAATATCTATTATGTGATATTCTTTTTAACCCGAGCCCTCCTCATTTTTTCCTTCACCATTTGGTCAAAGGCTGGTGGCAGTGCCCTCCTCATTTTTTTCCTTCACCATTTGGTCATAGGTTGGGGGCGTTTGCGAACAGTTGTCGGTCACATCTCAGAATCCGTGTGCTCCATACAAATACCTCATAGTATATATCTCAAATCCATACAAACCATGCAAAATAAAAACCAACGTACTACGTATATATCCTATCTACCCTAGGCTACTCATCATCGAGATGTCCATGACCTCCGTCTCGGGCTTCGGGTAGATGGCCGCTTGCGGAAACTTCGGCTCATCATGCGACTCACTAGAGGCAAAGATTTAGTCGATCTCCACCCTCTGCTGCCGGAGGAACCGTCGGTTGACCTCCATCGAGGCCTCTGCGGGATGGACTCCAGGATGGCGGTCTGCTCCGCCATCTCCTCAGGTTGGGCGATCTCGAACTCTGTCATGGTGTCCTCAATGGCAAAGCCCGCAGCCGGCTGCGCCTCCCACTCCTGCTCCACCCCGTCCTCCTCCTCCAGATCCGCCCCTCCATGGGCTCGGGGTACTACTCCGCCTTTGACTGCCGTTGCTCCCACTCCGGATCCGCCCCTCCATGGCCTGGGGGTACTGCTCCGCTATCGCGACCTTGAGGAAATGGTTGTAATACATTCATTATCCAACCGAATCGCAAAGGGTGTCACATACCTAAAATAGAAGGCCGTTGGATACACCTAAAGGGAAAGCACTTGCTTCCTAGCAAGGTCCATTGTTTAGATACTTTCAAAGAATTATGTCACTGACTCGATGAGGTGAATTTTGGTAGGTAGTTGTACCCGCTCCTTGACTTGTTTTCTCACAAAGCGCCTTTGTGGTAAGCTCCTACATTTGGTTCTTTTTTAGGGAAGTCCTAAATTTGAGTTGAAATTCAGTTCTGTTTGAACAATGGGATGTTCCTTTTTTTCAATTGGAAATGAGCCACTGAACGTATTATATAGGTACTTTCTGGGAGGATTGGTACAACTCCCTTGCTACTACCTGGTTTTCGTCCTTGCCATCAAGCAGAAGCGCCAGGCCTGGTTAAAATACTTTCCTGGTATGTTTGTAAAGAAAACCTGAGCCCTCCTCATTTTTTCCTTCACCGAAATGCCAAGCGTGGTTAAAATGCTTTCGTGGTACGCTTATAAAGAAAACCTAAGCCCTCCTCATTTTTTCCTTCACCATTTGGTCAAAGGCTGGGGGCAGTGCCCCCCACCCCCCCACCCCCCCCCCCCCTCCGCCCAGTACACATAGCTCTGGCAATGGATGGGTTCTTTTTTATTAGTTCGTTCGTATCTAGTAAGTTATTATGTGATCAATTGTGTCGTATTCTTAGAACAAACATGTCATAACAAATCATGCATTGTTTCTGTGGTTAGTGGAGGTGCATGTACTCTTGCTAACCTAGGATTAATATGAGGTTTGATATGGTTGTGTGCACGTCGATACATTCAGTGATATGTGAAGTAAATCTCCACCCTCTACTCGTCATGGGACTCACTTGAGGCGAAGATTTCGTCGATCTCCACCCTCAGCTGCCGGAGGAAGCGTCGTCAACCCTCTACTCGTCATGGGACTCACTTGAGGCGAAGATTTCGTCGATCTCCACCCTCAGCTGCCGGAGGAAGCGTCGGTTGACCTCCACCGAGGCCTCTGCTGGATGGACTCCAGGATGGCAGTCCGCTCCGCCGCCTCCTTCGCTTGGGCAACCTCGAACTTTGTAATGGTGTCCTCAATGGCAAAACCTGCAGCTGGCTCCACCTCCCACTCCGGCTCCACCGCGTCCTCCTCCTCCGGATCCGCCCCTCCATGGGCTGGGGGGTACTACTCTGGCTCCGACTGCCGCTGCTCCTCCTCGGGATCCGCCCCTCCATGGCCTGGGGGTACTGCCCCGCCTACGATTGTTGTTGCTCCTTCTCCGGCTCTGACGAGTCCCGAGGCAGGCCAACTGCGATCCGGGCTTCGAGCCTAGCCCGAATCTCCTCGAGTAGCTGGAGGCACCTCTCCGACGCCAGCATAGCATAGGTGGTGACCCTCTACCAGGCCATGGCTGTCGAAAAGATCGAGCAAAGAGGGAGGCAGAGAGCGGATCGGGTTGGCGACGCGGAGAGCGAGAAGTGGATGTGGTTAGTGTTGGGGGTCGATGTCTGGTTTAAATAGCCCAGATGCTCATCGGGTCATTGGGTTTCCGAGCGATTTCTATGAGACTCGAACATCAGTCCAACGTGACTGACGCGCCCCGGGCCGCCTCATATCCGTCCCAGAATGGGGCCAGATATGAAGGGTGCTAGTCAGCCCGGGTAGATGCTGTAAGTTTGCTTTTGGACAATTGTAATTGTGTCCTCCAAGCTAAGTTTGCTTTTGAAGAGCAGGCAGCAGATTACAGATTCTGGCAAGAGTTTGGAGTTTGTTGTCATGTGTAGGACTCGAACCTACAAGTCAGTTAAGAACCGACCGCTGAGCGACTAACAAAAGAACAGACTTAAGAAGCTGACCATCGTTCTTTGGACCAACCAGTTTACCAGCAGGCTACTCTTTTCTTTGTTCTCTCTCCAGCTCATCACAAATCCTAGTAACTTGATTACTTGATGCTATTTTTGGAGTTTCCAGTGGGAACTATGATCGTGTTTCAGCAAAATTATACTGTTTGTAGTGTAAAATTCAGCAATTTTGGGCAGATGTACTGAAGTTGTGTTGTCTATGTATGCACATTGTGGCACCCCGAATGCTAAGATACTAGGTCCACCAATGGCACCAACTATGGACAGCTCACGGTGGATTGTTGTACGCGCCCTCAGGGGCCAGTGCGAGGCAGGGAGTGATGTTTCATGAATGTCGAATAGAGTAAACGAGTGCTTGGCCAAATACATAAGTAAACGAGCAAAAGACGAGCGCCCCTGTTTGTAGATTAGTGCACAATAACAATAAGAATTCTTATACACCTAGCTGACACTATCCAGAAGTTCGATGATGGGAAAAACTGACTCCAAAATAGATAGACGCACTTAACATGACAACACGACATAGCAAGTTTTAACAAATTCTGTTCCAACATCCCAGGAAGTAGTAGCATCTCCTAGCCATGGTTGAAGGACTGGTACACCGGAACCTGTTCAGAAAGATGACATGAAAATAAAGTTGGAGTGTTTGTTTGTTAGAACCAACAAACATTTCACGCAATAATTGAGACCAGCATTGCTGTTTGGCAGATACGTTTCGAATTCAACCAAGCAAACAACCAAAGGATCATCACGTGAGTAACTGTTGTGGCAAGCAATATAACAAAATCAAACATTATATACTCCCTCTGTAAACTAATATAAGAGCGTTTAAATCACTACACAGTAGTGATTTAAACGCTCTTATATTAGTTTACAGAGGGAGTAGAATAGAGCATATTATTGTGAGGGAACAAAAGAGAGAAAGGTTGGATCCAGCAGCAAACAAGATACCAACAAACAACATTCTTATTTCTTAACAGATTGCTTGAGAACCTTTCAAGCGTCAAGGCAAAGCTATATCAAGCTACCCTTGTTCACGACGGGGTCATGACTCATAACTACAACTGCCACTACCAGTACTATCTTGGGCATGACGAGGAAGGACTCACTTTTACTAGCTATGTACCAAAATATAGACGTTTTTGTAGGCTAAACTAGCCTACAAAAACGTCTTATATTTTGATACGGAGGGAGTATATAACATTCCCACCCAGCTTGGATGCAATTAGGATAACAAACTGCTACCAGACAGATTAAGCCAAGTTCTGTAAAGGGCTAACAGCATATGATATATTGGTTTACTACTTTTTAGAACCCATTACAAAATTGGCTACCTTCCATGATTAGAACACCTACTTAGACAACTTAACCTTGATTTTATCCTTAAATACTGAAACAAATGATATGCAAGCTCAGCAGAATCATATAACAGGCTTACCTGAGAAATCACATGGCCAAGGTTGTCATAGCAATGGGGGTACATCATTGCTGGGGTAGGCCACTGTGGATAGACAGCAGTTCCAGAAGATCCCATCGATAAATCAGGTTGACCAAAGTACACAGAAGGCTGGTTTCTCGGCATGCTAGGAGACTGCATATAACCAACACCATACTGCACAAACTGAGGCACGGCAAAATTGAAGGCGCCTGGGCTCACACCATAGTCAGGCACGGGGGGCCTAACATACCTGCAGAGGTGAAAACATTGATGGTTTGTAATCTCAACATTAAGAGCCCATGGTGGCAGCAAAATTTAATAGGTGCACATGCTAACCTTTTGTAGTTACGATCGTAGTCAGGATCACTACGGTCTTTTTCAGTGTCCTTAAAAACAGCAACCCTGGAACGGCTATTGAACGTGCAGCCCTTGTTCTCATCAACAGAAGGCTCAACATTCACCGGTTCGTTTCTGGCAATGGACAAAGCTCCAAAATCACTTGGGCCTACAACATCTGCAGGAATGGAACCATTGAAAATGCGTGCTCGTGCCTTATTGTAATCATCTATCCTCTCTTCAACAGTTTTCGCCGCACCATTATTGGTTCCAGCACCATATGCACCATTTTGGGAAGCTTTGGGCCTTTGACAAATGACAAACTTAAGCTTTTCTGCTGCCTCAATATCATTTCTTGCTTGTTTAACGGGAACTTCTGATAAAGCAATAGCAGGATATTTGCTTTCAGGTGTTTTTCTCGCAACTATCCTGCTATTAGAACCATCAACTAAGCTATCTGCTACTGTAGTCTCTAAACCATAATGTTGTGCAACACGATGAGCAGCACATCGGAGGTAAGAAGTTGGGAAATGCTGGAATTCAAATTCATGCAGGTGATGATTCTGCATAAATTTCTGTATATCCAGTTCCATCCGCAAAACTGTTGTAGAGGAGAACAAAATGATTATACGGTAATAGTTAGACAATGACATAAATATATATATACAGAAAAGGCAGAATAACCGAACACATAAAAATACAGTACAGCTTAAATGGTAGAAATAAATACATAATAAAGTGGATAGAAATTGTTATGACCAGCAATGATCTTACAAGCTACAAATTGACTACATAAACCACACAATCAGGTGACTTCAATACGGTTTATTCCAGTTTAACTGTAAAACAATTATTTACACTGGTTACAACACCTATGTTAAGATATTCCCCATGTGAGAATTCATGCAGTGAGTTGATCCATTTTGTTCTTGCAAATAGCACTAGAGAATGTAAGAGAGCTGAATGAATTGGACAAAACGTCAAACGAATCACATACTCAAATTCAGGTAGATTTATATACCTGGTGCACAGAGATATGATGCTATAGCAGTACCAGAATACTTTGTTTGATGTTAATTTATAAAGCATTGACAGAGAAGCAAACTTAGACACCACCCCAAGCTGTGCACGTGCAGAGAGCCATAAGTGAGGCATCCAGGAGAGTAGATTTCTGCTAAAGCTCAGAGGCACCAAGGTGCACACCCCTCACAGCAAAGGACGAATTCGGACAGGCAGTGGAAATAAAAACGAAAGGCGGAAGGTGCTAGGCATAAAGAGTGCTGCATTGGCCCTAAATTGCATATTCTAGGGTTTCTTTCAATCTATCGTCTAAATATATTGAAAAGAAAGGAAATGAGGCACGTATAGTTGTGAAACAGCAGCAGTTGAAGGAGAGGTCAGCTGCAGCCTGTAAGTGAAAGAAGATCATCCCCGTGACCTCATTGAGATGTTGAGAATTTCAGATTAAGATCACTAATCAACATCCTCCCTCGATAAAGCCTTTTCCTAATTACAGCAGCAAATTGTGCAATAATGGCTATTTCATCATTGTCTGTACACCTAACAGGATACAGCTGGTTTATCAAGACACAGGAATACTGGTCCAAACCATGAGTCTACAGCTACCGAAATAACAGCCACTTATGGAATTGAGAATAAAATATCTAATGCAACTCTAACTGCCATTTAGGTAGAGAAAAGTGGAAATGCGGTATGTCTAAGGATAAATAACAATTAGAGGTAGCAGGCACAGGGCATTCCTAGAGAAATTTAGGATCACATAAGCATGCATCTGGTCATTATTATCAGCATAGTCACATATACTTGACCAATATCAACCAGAGCAAACTACTGCCTGCATCAGTATTGTTCTCTAGCTCATGGAGAGTACAGCATCAGCACAATCAGCATTGTAGCATGTAGCAACAAGGAAGCGCAAGTCAGCACTGTTCTTGCCCAGGAGATTGGCATACTGGCGGAATTCGATTAAATTCCGCCCGAATTAGAGAACATCAACTACATCCTCTACATCCGAGCTACCTGAAGCATGAGAAGAATCCAGTCCCCAATTTCACCCCAGATGCTATGGCATACACCAGAGAACGAAGCCCTAGAAGCTAAACACGAATCGTCAAATCCAATCATAAATCACACCGCACATCCACAGGAGCCCGCCGCGAACGACACATCCTCTCGCGGATTAAAGGCGGGACGGCGGAACCCTAGCGGCGCGACGACGACGACAGAGATAGGGAATTGCGGGAAGAGATAAGGTTGCGATGCACGTACTCATGAGGCGGTGGCGGGGGTTGTCGAGCGCCTCCACGAGGAACGGGTCGACGTGGGAGGCCACCCGGTCGTCCACCTCCGTCGCCTCCCTCGGCCGCCCCTCGTCGGCGGGGGGCGAGGACGGCGGCGGCGGCGGCGGCGGCGGGGCGGGGGCGGAGCTCATCGTGCGCGGCGGGGGTAGGGGTGGGTGGTAGGGGTAGGCGGGGGCGGAGAGAGGGGAGCTGCGGCCGGGTACGGCGACTCGCCTGCCTCTCCCTTCCCCTCCCGCTTCCCGATCCCGAAGTGGCTGCGCTGCGGAGAAGGCGAAGCGGAGCCCCGAGAGGAGAAGCGAGGAGCGGGTTCCCGACGCGACCACGGCTCCGGATTTTTCTAAACGCCGCGTGGGTCCCGTCCCATTCCGCGGCTGGATGCTGGATCCGGGTCGGATTGTGGTCGAGGGAGGATGATTTCGACCGTTCGTGTAGGAGGTGCCACACGGTGCGCCGCCCAACCCTACCAACAACGGATTGTCACGATTCATGAACCGCTTTTTTTTTCCAAAAAATCAGATATCAACGTCTATGGACCACCCAACGACCATTGTCGGTGTCAGAACAGCCGCCGACGCATCGCTGTCGTCGCTCCCATAACGGAGTCGGGCTAACCTTATTGATGACAACCGGAAAGTGTTCACGCACGTGCCCCTAAGGACCAGCGCCCTGGAGCCGTAGTCGTTACCGTTGAATTCTTGAATAATAGATCTGAAGAACCTGACACCAAATATCATCGTTGTGTACGCACGACAAGAAACCCTAACATTACGGAGCTGGCAAGAATCTGCGTTGAAGCTCTGTCTAATTCGTCGCAACGAACGGACTTGAGAACGATCGAAGCCCAGAAGACTGACTCAAAGAAGAAGCGCCGCCGACCGTCCAAACGTCGCCTCTGCTAGCACTAAAAACCTACCTATCTACTAGCCGGTTTGGAGCACTAGAAATTCTCTCCCCGCCACCGGCCGTTGGAGCGGCAGTCGAAGGGGAGACGAATCCACAGACTTGCCGATGGAGATCAAGGGAAGGAGGACTTTCCCTAGTCGCCTTGCGAGTCAAGCCATCAATCCCATTGTCAACCGTTAAAATAATGTGTTGTATAAATATGAAAATTAACATACTTTAGATTGAGTTTCGTTTTTCTTTGGCAACGTGAATTTTCATTTTGTGTTCAGATTTCTAAGGTGATGGCATCCACACGCTAATGATTCGCACTTGAGTTTCAAAGTAGAACTTTGGATTCAGAGGGTCAAATGTGATATTTAGGTTTGGAAACATCATAATACAAAAAAAATATCAAAGACATTTAACAAGGCATCATCGAGATACAAGTAGGGGGTGTAAGAAAACATTTTTTTCGAAACGGAGAGAAAAGCTTTGCCTCTTTCATTAATAAAGAAGAAGAGAATTGCCCGGTTAATTAATGAAAAACCGACATAGACACTCTCGCTGGCTGTCATGGAACACGACAGCCTTGAGGGAACACCCAGCCAACCTGGCTACCAACACAAGCCGCACACACACCACCAAAGAGAGAGTCGCAATCAAGGTTGTCCATCGGGGTCATCACCATCACTCCTCCTCGAGCCAGCGACTCCGACTTCATTGAAGAAAGCCTCGCCGCAGCGACTCCGCAAAGCCCATGCTGGCCCATGCCAAACAGTCGACTCTTCGCGTAGAGGACTTGCAGCTCCGACTCTGGTGACGAGATTTGAAGAAGATATATGCAAAACTCGCGGTAATGAAGATCTTCACCACAGGACAACATTGTCAACAACTCGACAATATTATGAAACTTTGTCGCGGTTTCAAACCTAACAAAGCATGTGTCAATTGCTAACTCACCTGGGCTTCTTGTAGTGGAACCATTTCATGAGGGTTCAAGTCCTAGACTCGTCACTTGTGCTTGTATTTTTCTGGATTTATTTTAGACTTTTCCGACGATGTTTTTTTAGTGGGAGGAGACGTTCCCGTTGACTATCAAAACGCCCATAGTGACTTCGTCAGTCTTAAGATGTTATGATAGCTCAGTATTTCGAAGGTGCTCATAAGGATAGAGTGTGGATGCGTGCGTTCATAGGGATGAATGTAAGTGTTTATATTTATATCATGTTAAAAAATGACATCAAGACGGCTATCCCAGTAAAAAAATAAGGATGAAGTGCACAACGAAAAATGGCAAAGACAAAGAAAAGTATATTTTGTTTAATGATTTTCCTACTTATGTGATCTATGACTCCACTCTATGAATTTTTTGGAGGGACTTTGTAATTGAAGCATCAAAGATGATTATAGACCGATTGTGACGGGGGTAATCGCAAGTGATTTGTCTTTTCCATTGTTTACGTATGCAATTAATTGTTAATAATCCTCGTCTCTGAAGGGCATGCGGTTCGTCTTAGGCACCATCTCTGATAGTTTTGTGGTCGCTTTGTGAAACGATATGCTCATGATAATCTAGACAAAGTGAATTCTTCTACTCTTTGAAGCCGACTATGTCATTTCCTCCAGGGTGTATCATTGCAGTTGTATCGTGACTTTATGTACATTCATCCTTTACCATACACAGACATACCTCACACTTTTAGTTGTCTTCAACGCACATGACTTGAGCTATCATTTGCGACCATCAGATGGCGTTGCACTGCTCTAGAGAAGGATATTTCCGTCAGCAAATACTACACCCGCACATACGAGGATAATGATGAGGAGGGGAGTCCCAACCTCCACTGTAGTGTTGTCGAAATGGAGAGGCTCGGTCCCAGTCACCGCACCAAGGATTGCATTGTTGAATGGGAGAATTTGCACAAAGCTCGCCACCAATGGTTTTGACTACCATAACCCTTGCCTCCTCCAGATTGGGTTGTCTTGGGCATCACCATGGTTAGAACTACGGGATAGTTGGTCGATGTTGAATGACAGCCTCCATGCCCGTACGAGAGGGCATATGATATGTAAGTATGTGGTTTCCTACAGTATCATGGTAGCGAATGCGCGTAAAGACTCCTTGCATGCCATCAAGGAGGGCGAGCCGTGATCAGGAGCCCTACAATGTGCCATAGTCATGTGATTATGTGTGTCTCAACATATCCCTTGGCGCTCTTTGATACACTCTGATGGGTTGAAGATGTGCGTTTAGTTTATTTTAAAATATAGACGATGAATATACATGTACCACGAGGTCCTTCTATTGTATACTAATCATCACGACCATTTCGCTAGCAACAATATTCAACGTGTATTTATGTTTTTAGTTTCATTTCCAAACAAGTCATGTAAAAATTTAAATCCAATTGATTGACTTGTTGTGTGATGTGGTATATGTGGAGAAGTTAATTAGATTATCATTTCAAGACCATTAGATCCTTCTTGGCGGGTATATATCATGACTAACCTTATTGTAATTAGGCCCGACACTTAGTAGCATAGCTAATGGTAATGCAAAAAACTCTCATAAAACATCATTTGAATTCTTAATTTAACCTCGATCAGGTAAGAACTTCTGGTAGCTATTTCATCTTTATCCATACTTAACTCCCTATGTTATTTATTTGTAAATAATGGAGAGGGCGAGGGACATGAGCGAAGCTATTCAAATCCATCTAGTTAATTATTTAGCATTTCAAAATCTCATGAAATAATTCATTAATATATGCCGAATCACCATTATCAGTCTGGCTAGCATCAAACAAGGACGCACCCGCAAAAAAACCAAGGACAAACATTTACGGCACGCAGGTGGGGGGGGGGGCACTCAGGTCTTGGTGCCGTTTTTTTATTTGGCTTTTAATTTTCAAAGTTTTATATATTTTAAAAAATATGGTTTCATAATTGTGTTTCTCCCGACCAACGCTTTCAAATAAGATCCGTTTTAAATATATTTGGATGACTTTTGAAAAAATATGTTAAGTTTCAACGTTGAAACTTAGTACAAGCGACAGGTAAAAAATAATTATTTTGTGTCTACGTTCGACTGAAAAAATTGCTTAAAATTATATCTCTGAAATTTGCTGAAACTGGGCACTTTTAGATGCAGAACCGTAAGTTTCATAGTTGAAACTTAAAACATTTTGAGGGATTCTCTTTTTTATTGTGCCCTGATGCGGGATTGAACTATTTCATGAATCGCGAGGCAAATTAAACAGGAGGCGGGGCTTGGTAGGTGAGTGTTCTCGCACTCACGTGCCCGTGCGAATTTTGCGCATCAAACAAAGACGGTTAGCTTAGAAACAACAAATCACAACGATGTTAGGGAGTTGAGATGTGTAGTAGTGCTCTCTAATGAGTTGGACGAATGGATCTTTGTCTATGTTTTCATCAGCAAGAAAACAACGTTTAAGAACATGAGAACATGGAAAACTTTGTTTTGTATTCTGCGGCCGGTATCTGTACAAGTCACGACGCTCTATCTATAAACCACGATACATCATTCACACAAACAAGTCATATTCATGGCATGATCAATCAGGCTAAAGGTCAAGACAACGGACAACGCTTGCTCGAGTAGGAAATGACACATTGGCATCTTCTGAAAACCAACAACACCTCACGAGAGCATCAAAGAAACTTCGGCATCTGTCACCAATCAACACCCAGGCACGCACGCTACGCGGGGAGGTGGAGAGCGAGGGGCGGAGTTCGGCGGACGTACGTCACGTCGTTTCGGCCCATAGTACACATCTGGGCCTCGTGCCAGATTGCCTCCTGGGGCAAGTTTTATTTTCTTGCTAACAAGGTTAGGTCAGAAGGCCCCATAGAACAGTAGTGGGGCAAAGTTCCGGTGCTGGGACAAAGGGAAGACGTGTTTTGCTACTCGCGGTTCTGAATTCGCTGAAGAAGTCTTACAGTCTCGGATCGTTAGGCTCCCTTTTGTACAAAAATTCACGGAAAACACCACCAGCAAGACACTGCCACGAAGACGAAAATAGTTCAGGCCACTCCCAATGGTGATAACCCACTGCGGTGTGAACCTTCTTCCCACGAGAGAGGGCTTCCTCAATAATCCTTCGACGACGTTCATCAAACGAACACCCCCCAATGCATGTAGAAACGTCCACCGGCAATCCAACCATGTCTTCAAATGTTATCTGATTTTAAGCTGTTCAAAGATGAATTACCGTCGAAATTTAAACTGGTTCAATATATTACATGCAAATTTGATGAAATTTAAAGTTCCATTCAAACTATGTAATTAACCTAAATAATATACTAAACCTAAGCTAAGCAGCGGACAACCACCTTGTGGGCATAGCCTCCAAGGCCAACATCACCGTTGTCATCGTCCGAATCGTTGTTGTTGTCGTCGTCGTCGTCGTGGCACCAGTGGAGGAAGCAGCACGAGCCGTCGTGACATTTGTGCCCGGCCACGACGTTGCGCTCGTCCGCCTCTCCTCGGTTTGGACGAAGTGGAGTTGTTTGTTCAGCCGGCACCGACGGCGAGCGTCTGTCTCCTTGGTGATCTTGGACCGATCGAGGGTCCAAGTCTCCGCGAGCGCGCGGTCTATGAGGACCCCGGGCGGCGACAGCTATGTCTCGGCGAACGTCGCCAAGAGCCGTGGCCGGCGCCACACCACCTCGGTGAGGCATGTCGATGTTGGGAACAAAACATGAAAATCAAAAAAATTCCTACGAACACTCAATATCTATCTAGGAGAAGCATAACAACAAGAGAAGAGGGTGTGTCTACGTACCCTCGTAGACCGAAAGCGGAAGCGTATATAAGCGGTTGATGTAGTCATACTCTTCGCGATCCGATCACGATTCAACCGATCTAGTGCCGAACGGACGACACCTCCGAGTATAGCACACGTGCGGCTCGATGACGTCTCCTCCTCCTTGATCCAACAAGAGAAGGCGGAGAAGTAGATGGGATCACAACCAGCACGACGGCGTGGTGGTGATGGTGGTGGTGGAGCTAACCGCAGTGCTTCGCTAAGCGAAAAACTGTGGACGAGAACTATGTCGGGAGGAAGAGACGGGGCAAAAGCCAAGGCCAATGTGTCGGGTGCCTTTCTGCGCCCCTCCCCTATATTTATATGCGTGGGAGGGCTGGGAGTCCAGCCCTACTCCTAATAGGAGTTGGCGCAAAGGGGAGAGGACTTGGACTCCAAGTCCAATCCTATTCCTACTAGGACTCCCCATTTTTTCCTTCCCTAGCCGCATGGGCTTTTGAGGACTTGGTGCGCCTGGCCCAATAAGGCTACCCTGCTACTTCTTGAGATTGCGTTGATTTTTTTCTTGAAGAGGAAAGGGTGATGCAGCAAAGTAGAGATAAGTATTTCCCTCAGTTTGAGAACCAAGAAATCAATCCAGTAGGAGGACACACAAGTCTTCAATAGTTGCACCTACACAAACAAATACTTACACCCAACGCGTAAAAGGGGTTGTCAATCCCTTCATGGTTAATTGCAAGGTTGAGATCTGATAGAGATAGCTATAAAAGATAAATAAAAGTATAAAATAAAGAAAAAGTAAATAAATTGCAGCAAGGTATTTGTGTGTTTTTGGTTTTATAGATATGAAAAATAATATGATGGTAAATAGACCCGGGGGCCATATTTTTCACTAGAGGTTTCTTTCTTGAAAGAACATATACGGTGGGTAAACAAATTGCTGTTGAGCAATTGATATAAAAGCGCAAAGTTATAACGATATCTAAGGCAATGATCATGAATATAGGCATCACGTCTGTGACAAGTAGACCGACTCCTGCCTGCATCTACTACTATTACTTCATACATTGACCGCTATCTAGCATGCATCTAGTGTATTAAGTTAACAAGAACGGAGTAACGCCTTAAGCAAGATGACATGATGTAGAGGGATAGATCCAATCAATATGGTATAAACCTCATCTTTTTATCCTTAATGGGAACAATACAAATACGTGACTCGCTACCCCTTCTGTCACTGGGTGACACCGCCACTAGTAGAAAAATGGTCAAACGTGAAGCACATTAGTGCCGGTTTGTATTAGAGCCGGCACAAATGTATACATTAGTGCCGGTTCCAACGGCTAGCCGGGCCGTTCTCATTAGTACCGGTTCGTGGCTAACCTTTAGCACCGGTTCGTGGCACGAACCGGTACTAATGAGGGTGGTGGCAGGATGTTGTCAGTCTGGGCCCCTCCAAGATTTTAGTACCGGTTCGTGCCACGAACCGGTACTATAGGTCCTCCTGCATATAAACCCTTCGTCCAACTCGCCTGTTCTTCCCCTTTCCCTCTCCTCTCCTCTATGTTCTTCCTCTTCTCCCTCGAGCTCATCACACATTTGCCCAAAATTTGTCAAGATTTGAAGGCCCCCATCCATTCAAGTGATCACAAAGGTTAGCAACTTTGTCCTTTCATCTCTCATTGCTAGATTAGCTCTTGCATTGGTTTATATAGTTGTTAATTTGTGAGTTTAGTAATTTGGGAGGAAATATATATATATGTGCTAGTATTTGATTTATATGCAATTTGAGGTCAAAATAACACTTAGTTTGCATATGTAGGTGTGGTTTACTTAGTGCCTTCTAAATCTCTGTCAGAACCACCGTCGATCGCCTCGACTGCCCTGTCACGGCACCACCTTGTGGTGAGCCTCTTGTTCATGAAATTTTATATAAAAAATTGATGTTTGTGTGATTTGGATATATAGTTACTCGTATAATAATTATCTTACCCAGACGTTGTTTGTTATACATAGTGCCATGGTTTTGATATCCGTCCCGTCGGCCCTTGTCCTTGTTATGATTCGGATGTGGTATATTCTCTTTTAAAACTATTTGTTGCATTTCGTGTTTATGACAAATTATGCCCATCAAGTTGACATAGATATTTTTATCTAGGAGGTATATATGTGAACCGGAAATTCCAACCGACCCTATTGTCGAGAGGTTAAATTTAGTTGAAAGAGAAAACGAGTACTTGAAAGAAAAATTGAAAAGAATTGAGGGGGAGAAGATGGAATTGGAGTTGCATGTTGCCGATGTCGCCGATGATCACAAGATCAAGATGGAGAAAATGCGCTTGAAGATTAGAAAGATTAGAAAATATGCCATCGATAGTGAGGCTTGGTATCATTATGTCGTTGGATCAATTGTTACCTTAGTTGCGATCTTGATCGCATTTGTTGTTGCATTTAAATGCTTTAGCTAGAGAGTTATTTGTTTGTTGCATTTAAGTGTTGTATGAACTTTATGTATGAACTTGTATTAATTTGGTCTATTCGATTGTTGTGTAATGAAGATGAGCCGCAATGGATGTATCGATGACCGATGCTCTCCCAGTTTGTTGAGGGCGTGCATACTTTTCTCGCTTATGGCCGAGGCAAACAAGCGGGCGGATGGTTTTATGCCTTGTCCATGTGCTGGCTGTAAGAATGGTCGCAATTACTCTACGTCAAGAACCATTCACGCCCACTGTTTGAGTCCGGTTTCATGCCCCACTATAATGTTTGGACCAAGCACGGAGAAAGAGGGGTTATGATGGAAGACAATGAAGAAGAAGAGGACGACGATAGCTATCCCGGCCATGGGTTCCCAGAATACGATGATACAACAATGGGGGAAGAAGCTGAGCCGTAATGCGGAAGAAGTCGGGCCGCAATGCGGGAAGAAGTCAAGAAGAGGCATCGGATGAGCCCGTTGATGATCTAGGGTCGGTCCATTGCCGATGCAAAGAGAAACTGCAAGTGATTTGGAGAAGAAGAAGTTGCAGCGCATGTTAGAGGATCACAAAATATTGTTGTACCCGAATTGCGCAGTGACAAGAAAAAGCTGGGCACCACAATCGAATTGCTGCAATGGAAGGCGAAGAATGGTGTATCCGACAAAGGGATTTGGAAAGTTGCCGGTAATGATAAAGGATATGCTTCCAAAGGACAAACGAATTGCCCGAGAGTATGTAATGAAGCAAAGAAGGTTGTCTGCCCTCTAGGGTTAGAGGTGCGTAAGATACATGCATTCCCTAATGATTGCATCCTCTACCGCGGTGAGTACGAGGATTTGAACGCTTGCCGGTATGTGGTGCATTGCGCTATAAGATCACCGCGATGAGCATGGTGATGTCGAGGGCGGCGCCCAGAAGAAGATTCCTGCCAAGGTGATGTGGTATTCTCCTATAATACCACGGTTGAAACGCTTGTTCCAAAACAAAGAGCATGCCAAGGCGATGCGATGGCACGTAGAAGACCGTAAGAAAGACGGAAAGTTGAGAGTACCAAATTGACGGGTCGCAGTGGAGAAAAATCGAAAGAAAGTACGGGAAGGAGTTTGCGGATGACGCAAGGAGCGTATGGTTTGGTCTAAGCGCAGATGGCATTAATCCTTTTGGGGAGCGTAGCAGCAACCATAGCACCGGCCCGTGACTCTATGTTTGTATAACCTTCCTCCTTGGTTGTGCATGAAGCGGAAGTTCATTATGATGCGATGCTCATCCAAGGCCCTAAGCAACCCGCAACGACATTGATGTGTACCTAAGGCCATTAGTTGAAGAACTCTTACAACTGTGGAATGGAACAGTGTAATGCGTCGTGGGATGAGCACATGGGGAAGAATTTGACCTAAAGGCGTTGCTTGCGTGACCATCAATGATTGGCCTGCTCCCGGAACCTTTCGTGACGGACAAACAAGGGATACCGCGGATGCACGCACCGCTTGGATGATACCGACAATATATATTTGAATAGTTGTATGAAGAATGTGTACCGACATCGCCGATTTCTTCCGAGCAGCATCCCGTAAGAAAGAAAGGCAAGCATTTCAAAGGTGAGGCGGATCACCAGCCGAAGCCCCGCCACCGCCCGGGTGCTGATGTACATGATATGGTCAAGGATTTGAAGGTGATATTTGGAAAGGGTCCTGGCGGACAACCTGTTCCAAAGGACGCTGACGGACGCGCACCCATGTGGAAGAAGAAATCTATATTTTGCGACCCGCAATTGACGTGATGCACGTGACGAAGAATCTTTGCGTGACCCTGCTTGGCTTCTTGGGCGTGTATGGGAAGACAAAAGATACACCTGAGGCACGGGAGGACCAGCAACGTATGCACGGAGAAGACGGCATATATCAAGGTCATGCAAGCTACGCTCTTACCAAAGAAGAGAAGGAAATCTTCTTTGAATGCCCGCCGATGATAAGGTACCGTCGGCTTCTCGTTGAATATAAAGGGAATAATAAACATGGCGTAGAAAAGGTTCCGTAACCTAAAGTCTCATGATCGCCACGTGATTATGACGCAATCGCTTCCGGTTGCATTGAGGGGCTTCTACCGGAAAACGATCGAAAATCCATTGTGAAGCTAACTGCATTTCACAATGCAATCTCTCAGAAGGTAATCGCTCCAGAAATCATACCAAGGTTACAGAATGATTTGGTGCAATGTCTTGTCAGATTCGAGTTGGTGTTCCCACCATCCTTCTTCAACATCATGACGCACGTCCTAGTTCACCTATGCGAAGAGATTAACGTTTTGGGTCCTGTATTTCTACACAATATGTTCCCCTTTGAGAGGTTCATGGGAGTCTTAAAGAAATATGTTCATAACCGTGCTAGGCCGGAAGGAAGCATCTCCAAGGGCCATCAAAATGAGGAGGTCATTGAGTTTTGTATTGACTTTATTCCTGACCTTAAGCCGATTGGTGTTCTGAATCGCGGCATAAGGGCGCATCGATGGAAAAGGCACGCTAGGAGGGGAACAAATAATATGTATGGACGGACATTCTCTCACCGAAGCACACTACACGCTTCTACAGAATTCCGCCTTGGTGGCTCCGTATATGGATGAACACAAGAATTTGCTACGCTCCAAACACTGAGCGGTCTCGATGACCGGATTACACGTGAACAAACCAGAGTTACTCGCCAAGAGGTTGCGCACACGCACCATGCATGACACCTCTATTGAAGATGACATGTACTTGCTGTCCCGATTACCATCTTCAATATAATGACTTTCAATGGGTACGAGATAAATGGTAATACATTTTACACGATCGCCCAAGATAAGAAGAGCACCAACCAAAATAAAGTGGTGTCCGCTTTGATGCGTAAACCAAGACGGAAAGGAAACATATTATGGTTATATACAGGACATATGGGAACTTGACTATCGACGTGGTTTAAAGGTCCCTTTGTTTCGGTGCAAATGGGTCAATATGACACGAGGCGGGTTAACGGACGACCCGCATTACGGATTGACAACTGTGGATCTCAACAATCTTGAATATGCAGACGAACCATTCGTCCTAGCCAATGATGTGGCACAGGTTTTATATGTGAAGGACATGTCTACCAAGCCAAGAAAAAGAAAAGATAAGGAAGTGAATGCATCGTACGATGAGCCAAAGCGGCACATAGTTCTTTCTGGGAAGAGAAACATCGTGGGAGTGGATGACAAGACGGACAAGTCGTAAGATTATGAAAAGTTTGATGAAATTTCTCCATTCACAGTGAATATTGACCCGAGCATCCCGTTAAATGATGAAGATTTTCCATGGTTACGCAAGCAAAGGGACACACGCGAAGAAAAAGTTTCACACCCAAAGATCTGGGATGTGATCGGCTTCACTATCATCACTTTATTCTGTGTTTCACACCCAGAGGGGAATCTCTGTAATAGTTAGGGTAGTTATGTGTTTTGGCATTTGAAACGCGAAGAAATTTTATGTGCAAACAAATTCTTTCATGCCTTTAATGATTTTTAAAGTTAAATTATTCACAAACTAGTGATTCACACTAATTTCAAATAATTCAAAATTTAAACTATTCAAATTTGAAAACTACGGGCACTAACAGAAAGTTTGTAATTTTTGTACCTAAAGCGAAAATATTCACAAAGAAACTCTAAATACACAAAAAACAACACAAAAATAAATAAAGCAAAAAAAAAAAAGCTCGCCTACTAGGCCGTGGCGGCCTGCATACGACTAGAAACCCAACCTGTTGTTGGGCGTGATGCAGAGCCAAGAAGGCCAAGTGGGCCCACAGATGCTAAAGAACACGTAGGCCCAGAGGGCCTGCTTTGGAGAGGAGCTCGAGAGAGCGACCGCACGGGGTTTATAAACCGGTGAGGTCGCCTCGGCTAGCGAGGTGGGACTAAACTTGCCGCATCAAGACCTGCCTCAATAAGACCCCTTTAGTACCGGGTGGTGGCACAAACCGGTACTAATGGGGGGCCTTTAGTCCCGGTTTGTGCCACCACCCGGTACTAAAGGGGGTCGCTTCCGCTGCTTGGGCTGGTTAAAATAGACGCCTTGATCAAGTTGGTGGCTCCAACCGGTACTAAAGGTGCCTTCTATATATACAACACTTGAAAAATTTCATTCTCCTCTGCTTCTTCCTCTGCTTCCCCATTGAACCGCCCCGATCGATCGACGCCGTCATCGACCCGTCGCCGTCGCCCGCTCCGTCCCCGTCGCCGCCCCGTCGCCGTCGCCGCCCGTCACCGTCGCCGTCGCCCCGTCCCGTCGCCGCCCGGGCCCGTCCCGTCGCGCCGTCCTGTCGCCGCCCCAGCGTCACGCCTGCCCGTCGCTGCCCCGGCCGTCGCCTGCCGTCGCCGTCGCCCGCTGTGAGCTCTCCCCTCTAACCCCTCTCCTCGCCCGGCTGCCACCATGGGCGCCTCTCCCGAGCCCATACACACACACAAGCATGATGAACACACACACATACACGTATATATGTATGAATGCATGTATATATTAGTATATACGTATTTTGTATGTTTAATTAGTTTAGATTTTTTAGATTTTTTTTTCACTAGTATATATGTATGAATGCATGTTAGATGGATATAATTAGTGTTTAATTAGTATGAATTTTTTTATATAATGTTGTTTTTCTGTTTTTAATGGATGTATAGAAATTGTTTTTTCTGTTTTTAGTGTTAGATGCTTAATTAGTATGAAATAGTATATAGATTTTTGAAATAGTAGTAATGTTAGAAATTTTAGTTATCAAAATCCAATCATTAAAAAATATTATTTTTTATGCATATAGCTAGTATTTGTTCTCGACGATGCCCGCCCGCATCCTCGCCATCGACCCGTCATGACGACATCCAGCCGCCCATGTCCGGACTGGCTCACTTGGCTGGCACCGGAGGTGCTACACGGAGGGGCGCCGCTTGATGAGGAACCCGCCCGGGTCTCGTCGTCGACCCCGATCTCGTTTGGTGGCGTTCGCGTGGGCGATTTCGGTCTTGGAGGGACCCGGCCCCGGAGGAGGTACGTCGCCGTGTCGGGGAGGAGGACGAGCACGCCCATCGCTACATGGTTGCGTTAGAGGGCGGCAGGTTCTCCAATACCGGCAAGATCTTGAGGATCTCACTTCAGCTATGATCCCGTGAGGGTTCCTTCTCTTTGGGTGTCCACCGCATGACGCAGAACCGCGAGTGTCCTAGATTCTTCCGTAGTATTCGATCTTTAATTAGCTAGCCGATGATGTACTATTCAATATTATATATTATTCGAGACGATGTATTCGAGATTGTATCTATTATTCTAGACGAAGTATTCGAGATTATATCTATTATTCGAGACGATGTAATTTGAATACTAAATTGTTTTATATTTCTTTTGAATTAGTTAAATAAAAGCTATGGCGCATAATACCGACAGAGGGAGAACAGACCATGTTCGATATGATACGCGGGCCGATGATAATCGAATGAAGAAGATTATGACGGCTCGAATTTCTAAACAACACCGGAGAGGGTGATATGATATTCGATCGCGACGACCGAATTGATGAAGTCATGAACTACTATTATGACGATGACGAAGAACATGTTGATCCTGAAACAACAAAGACCGGCGAGGTATATATATTTATATAAGCAGGTTTCGTGATCATCACATGTTTTAAATGACTTGAAGATATATTAACGAATCGATCTTTTGTTCTTTCAGCCATCCGGATCGAGCAAATCTTCGTGCAAAAGGACTAAACGAGGGCCGAACAAAAAGTTGAAGGAGGGCGTAAAGTACAATATCGAGGCGATCGGACCTAATGGCAAACCATTAGCGCCTAAGAAGATTGCGGACAAGTTCATTCGCTGCTGTGGAGTTCTTGTGAAGGACTAACTCCCCGATCTCCCTTCAAGAATGGAGAGAGCCAAAGAAAAGACAAAGGACAAAAGGCAAAGAGGACGCTGCTCCACGCCCAGATGTTACTTTTGTCGACAAGAATCAAAAAGATCTGCTTTGGGATACTCTCATGGAACATTTCACCCTACCGGATCATTTCACGTAAGCGGATGTGCAGAAAGTCAAGGACGCTGCTCTTAGGAAGATGGCGGTTGCATTCAAGAACCACAAGAATCGTGAATGGAACAAGTACGTCAAGGGAGGAAGGAAGACTCCAGTATTCGAGGGAACACTAGAGAACCAACATGCTCATTGGGACGATTTCATGAAATTCAAGAATTCGGAATTAGCTAAGAAACGGTCGAGAATAAACAAGAAGAATGCCGAAAAAAAGGATAAGTTCCATAAGCTAGGGCCAGGTGGCTATGCAGTGGCAATGCCTAAGTGGGATAAGTCTGAGAAAGAGATGGAGGATGCAAAGCCACTCCGGTTACTAAGAGCTGGACCCCGTGGTCGACTTGGTTCTATGCGCATGGGGGAGTTGGACCCAAGATGTGCAATGTTTCGACGAGGGCAAGTCTGAAGGGAGCCGACGATGCGATACTTGTTGCAATAGAAGAGGCACGATCGGGGTGTTCCAGCCCAACAGAGAGAACGACGAGCTTACGCGTGCCTCGGGAAATCCTCGAACACCCGGAAGAACACGAGGCGAGGCGCTATTCCGTGGTATGAGGGGTTTTGACCGAACACCGACTATAGAACCCGTGCGAGAAAGAAGATTGCGAGAGGAGAAGAAGAGGAAGATGGAGGAGGAGCAGAGGAAGCGGGACTATGAACGCCTTCAAGGCCTAGAAGCAAGTCAATCGGAATTGGCGGTCAAATTCCGGCGGCAGCAGGAGCAGATCGACTCACTTAGCCAAAGAAGGGGTCTCGGCGGCAGCAGCCTAGCGGATGATCCAAAGCATTGGATAGCACCGCCCCATCCATGCGAGAAGCGGCGTGGGTTCCGCCGGACGACGCAATGCTGTGTAGATACCCCGAGGATGACATCACGGAGAAAACTAGCTGCGAGCAACACGTCAAAAAGAAGAACATAACCATGAAGGTGGCGGACGGCGATGCTTTTCCAGTAACCCACAAAGCAACCTACCAATGCATCCCGATTCAAGAGGGCTATGCTCTTGTCATGGTTGACGAGGTGGTGCAGCCATATTCGGGGCTAGAGCTTGACATTCCCGGAGGCGAGGACGGCGCTTTCGGAGACGCCAACCATCGTATCATCCTATGGAAAAAGGATTGCATCATCTTTCGAAGGCCACCAACACCGCGTCATCCGACTCCTCGTCGAAGTCCGCCACCGAGTAAGCCGTATCCCGCTCCTGCAAGTCCACCAAGTCCGGCAAAGTGTCAGGCCACTCCTCCTCCAAGTCCGGCAAAGTGTCAGGCCACTCCTCCTCCAAGTCCGCCACAGCCGACGTCCACTCCTCCTCCAAGTCCGGCACAACCTCAGGCCACTCCTCCTCCAAGTCCCAAGACAGCTTCAGCGGCCTCCTCCTCGTCCAACTCAGCCCGTCGGCCAGCTGCCTCCGCCTCCAAGAATCGCAGAAGAGACACCTGCAGGTATGGTGCGAGCGGCACGAGTCGAGGTAGTACAGGAAGTACAAAGGAGGCAAGCGATATAAATATGGTCCAAGCCTCATGCCTCTTCCGCAGAGTTCTTATGACAGGTCCGAGGAGGAAATCGCAGCCATATCGAAGTCCGAGGTGGAAGCCCATTTTGCACCGAAACCGCCACCGCCGCCAAGGGAGAAAGTGCACGAGAAACGATTGACCACTTCATTCGTATGGCTCAACCACCAGCTCCCAAACCTGTTGACACGGACTATGAGCACCACATCGGAAGTTAAATCGAGCACGCCTACGTAAGGAGGCGAGCTCGGATCGAGCAAACAAGAAGCATTTGTCAAAAAATGCGGAAAACCATTCCCCACCGGGAGAACAGTGGCGCAATCCATCCCTCGCTTGTTGTGCCAACAACACGTGACGACGCTGCCCAATATTATTGTGGGGAAACAGTCTACGTTCTGAGGTGGGCAATGTGGTAATAACGGAGGACCATATAATGCAATGAAGTTCTCAAAATCACTGTTGGACAACTCCTCGAGATCGAGCCCATGCCCGTGCTTAGAGAGGATGAAATAAAACGGAAATATGTCTGGGGCCAACCTTTGGTCCATCCGCATAAGGTCAAGAACCTCCCAACGAGAATGTATGAATTGCATCAATGGTACATGAACATTACCAAGATTTCCGATCGATTGTCCCTCATGGTGAATGTCAAGGAGGAGCATTACTTCCATGAGAAAGCCGTGTCCTTTGAGTATTCTCGAACTGTTTCAGTTATACAATCAAGACGCACTCGACAAATCTACCGTCAGTTGCTATTGTCCGTAAGTGATTTCTTTCTGTAATTTAAGTCTCAAGCTAGCTGTATCGATCCTTTTGATCAATCATTACCTGTAATTATCCTCACTATATTCTTTTCTCGTGGTATTATATGCGTGATGAAGATATATGAAATGAGAAAAGGTGGACGCTTTGGCATTGGGTTCATTGACCCAAACACCGTTAATGAATACACATGGAAACTAAATCCACGTTATCAAAAGGACGAGAGGACAACATGCTAGAGTTCTTGAAGCGCCTCAAATACAATGAAGATATACTACTTCCTTACAACTTCCAAAGTGAGTCACACTGTCTTGTACTACAAATTCTCTGTTTTTGCCTACTAGCTAGCTACATGTTTTTGCTTTACATATGCCCGCTTAATTAAGACATGCAAACGTGTGTGCATGCATATTTCACTGGTCTTGTGTATCATTAAAGTTGACGGAACAGTTGAAATATCGGACTCACTCTTGAAAGAAAAAACTGACTATAACATCTTGTTTGGGATAGTCAATGTAATTTCAATCATTATTAACTATATATCTCGGCCTATTTAGTTCGTCATTTTTCATGATATGAACTATTTGATAACCCCTTATTCATTTTCTTTGTCGGCGGCAGGTGGCTTGGGCAAGGTTCATCAAGTGTGACCCCGGAGAATGGAAACAAAAGCTTAAATGGTTTCGACCTAAGGTAAGTAATTAAGTAGTACTAGCTAGCTAGCTAGCTGCCATCTCTTTAATTATCATGCTTGATTAATTATTATCTGATCAAATTCCATTCTTGTAAAGGCCCTCAAGCGTGCGCAGGGACTGATCTGTGTGCATTCTGCGTTATGCGAGAACATTCGCATGATGGCGTCCGAAAGGAGCAGATCTCAAAGATAGGAATGGGTACGCTTGTCAAAACACTATTCACAATTTTTACATCATTATCGATATCTAGTCACACAACTAATACACATGCATATTGATCTCCTTCTTAACAGTTCCACGAGAGGTGCGGAGAAGCTCCTAGAAACGGGCGCGTAGAAGCACTTCAAGAGGAAATAGCGGGATTTTTGCTCGACCAGGTCATAAATCCAAGGGAGAATACTATTACCCGCTACCGCCCCCATCATCGTGCTCAAGGCACCAATTAGGCTAATGCCACTGGCTCCAAAGGCAATATGCATATGTAGGAGAAATTGTATATAGCTATACATGTGTGTTTGTGTGAATTAATTAATATTTTTTTTTGTGAGACATTTATGATATATATATATATATATATATATATATATATATGCATGATTTGTTCTACTAGAAATTCTATTTATATATATATATATATATATATGCATAACGTGTACAATGTGTAGTATCGTAAAATACCAAAGAAAGCGAAAAAGAATTAAATTGATAACACAAATTTAATTGAAAAATAAAAATAAAACAAAACCCACAAACATTTAGTACCGTTGGTGTTACCAACCGTACTAAAGGGCTCCCGCCACCGGAGCTGCCTCGTGCCACGTGGTTGGCCTTTAGCACCGGTTCGTACTTTGAACCGGTACTAAGGGGGGCTTTAGTGACCACACTTTAGTGCCGGTTGTGGAACCGGCACTAAAGGGCCTTACGAACCGGTGCTATTGCCCGGTTCTGCACTAGTGCGCAAGATTGAATCCATCACAAAGCACATCTCCCATTGCAAGAAAAATCAATCTAATTGGCCAAACCAAATCAATAGATCGGAGAGAAATAGAAAGTTATTTTAATCATGCATAAAAGAGTTCAGATAAGGCTCAAATAATATTGATAGATAATCTGATCATAAATCCACAATTCATCGGATCTCAACAAACGCACCGCAAAAAAGATTACGTCGAATAGAACTCCAAGAACATCAAGGAGAACATTGTATTGAGGATCAAAGAGAGAAAAGAAGCCATCTAGGTACTAGCTATGGACCCGTAGGTCTGTGGTAAACCACTCACACATCATCGGAGGGGCGGCAAGGTTGACGTAGAAGCCCTCCGTGATCGAATCTCCCTTTGGCGGAGTGCTGGAAAAGGCCCCAAGATGGTATCTCATGAGAACAGAAACTTGCGGCAGCGGAAAAGTATTTTTGGTGTGCCCTCTGGTATACTGGGAATATTTGAGTATTTATGGAGATGAGATTAGGGTTAGAGGAGCCATGGGGGCCCCACAAGCTCATAGGACGCCCCCCTAGGGCGCGCCTGGTGAACTTGTCGCTCACCCTGGACCTTCTGGCCTCCTCCCGAAGCTTCCTAGGTGTCTTCAGGTCCAAGAAAAATCGTCAAACCGTTTGTTCCGTTTGGTATTGATTTTCTGTAAAAGACGAAACAAGGAAAAAACAGCAACTGGCGCTTGATAATCCCCAAGTGCAAGGAATCATCGTAGCAATTTCCAAAGGTGGAAGTGATAAGTATGGAGTGTCGAACCCACAAGGAGCTAAAGGTATGATCAACATTCTCTCAAGTCCTATCTGCCACTGATACGACTCTATGTACACCGAACGTTTGCTTCCATCTAGAAACAAGAAATAAAACTATGTTGTGGGTATGAAGAGGATAACTTTGCATGATATCGGAGAACTAAATTATAAAAGTAGGTGTTGTTAACATAAAGTTAGAATATATTATTATATATTATAAATAGCGAGTGTGGAATAATGATGGATCGGTGTGCGGAATTATCCTAGGCAATTGTTAAAAAGATCGGTAATCATTATTGCAATTTCATATGAGGGAGAGGCATAAGCTAACATACTTTCTTTTCTTGGATCATATGCACTTATGATTGGAACTCTAGCAAGCATTTGCAACTACTAAAGATCATTAAGGTAAAACCCAACCATAGCATTAAAGTATCAAGTCCCCTTTATCCCATACGCAACAACCCCCTTACTCGGGTTTAAGCTTCTGTCACTCTAGCAACCCACTATAAGTGAATCATGAACGTATTGCAACACCCTACAGCGGGAATCCCTCACGTATGTGTGGCACGGAAGGCACCATAGGAAAGCACCAAAACAAAACATACAACTCAAACCAATCTAGATCATCAATCAACCCAAAGGACAAAAGAAATCTACTCAAAACATCATAGGATGGCAACACATCATTTGATCATAATATGTGGCATAAAGCACCATGTTCAAGTTGGGGATTACAGCGGGGTGCGGGAGAGTGGGCCGCGTAAAAGAGATGAGGATGGTAATGATGATGGTGATGTTGATGAAGACGATCACCGCGGCGATGGTTCCCCCGATGGCACTCCGGCACCACCGAGAGAGAGGGGGAGAGGTTCTCCCCCTTGTGCTTCCTCCTCCATGGCACCCCCCTTAGATGGGGAATGGTTCTCCCTCTGGTCCTTGGCCTCCATGACGATGGTGACCCCTCCGGCTTCCTCCTCCATGGCCTCCGGTGATGTTGGCCCCCTCCGGCAGGGTGCCGGAGAGGGCATATATTAGTTTTTCGTGGCTATAGAGGCTTACGGCGGCGGAACTCTCGATCTCTCTTCTGTTCTGGGGATTTTAGGATTTATAGGAAGGGTTGGCGTTGGTTTCACGTCAGGGGCCCCCACAAGGCGATCACAAGGTCGAGGGGCGCGCCCCCACCCTTGTGGTGGCCCCAGGACTACTCTTTCTTATCTTTTCCTTCCAGTACTTTCATATTTTCCAGAAAAATTCTCCGTTAATTTTCAGCTCGTTCCGAGGACTTTTATTTCTGCACAAAAACAACACCACGGTAATTCTGCTGAAAACAGCGTCAGTCCGTGTTAGTTCTAATCAAATCATACCAAAATCATATAGAATTGTTGTAAACATGGCATGAATACTTCATAAATTATAGATACATCGGAGACGTATCAGCATCCCCAAGCTTAATTCCTTCTCGTCCTCGAGTAGGTAAATGATAAAAGAAATAATTTATGAAGTGTGAATGCCATCAACTGCACAAGTTTGATCAATGAAAGTTCCAAGCACTTTTCTAGCATTATTCTTTATCATAAACAGTAGCTCATCTTCATAAAACTTGTCATGATCAAGTAACAAGCTAGCCACAAATTAAAGTATAGACCATAAACTTTCTTGCAAACTAACAAACTATGTTCTCAGTCATCAAACAATTGCAATTCATCTTATTTTCAGGAAGGGTCTATGTAAGAGCTTTGATTTAGCAAATTCCACATACTCATCTATCATTTAATCTTTCACAATTGCTAACACTCACGTGATATTAATGGGTTCAAAGTTTCAATCAGACACAAAGAAAGACACGGGCTTATAGTTTCGCCTCCAACCTTTTACCTCAAGGGTAATGTCAACAATAATACTTTATAAAAACCTGCATCCGAGTGGATTGATACATCTCCAACATATCTAATTTTTCTCATGCTTTTCCTCTTGTTTTGGACTCTAATTTGCATGATTTGAATGAAACTAACCCCGACTGACGTTGTTTTCAGCAGAACTACCATGGTGTTGTTTTTGTGCAGAAATAAAAGTTCTCGGAATGAAACGAAACTTTGCGAGGATTTTTTATGGAATAAAAGAGAATTACTGGAGCCAAGACCCACCAGAGAGGGGCCCCTGGGTGGGCACAACCCACCAGGGCGCGCCCCCCTCTCCTGGCGCGCCCAGGTGGGTTGTACCCATGAAAGATCGTGGATGTCGCCTAGAGGGGGGGTGAATAGGCGCTTTAAAATAATTACGGTTTAGGCTTGAACAAATGCGGAATAAACCTAGAGGTTAATTTGTCAAGCACAAAATCTAAAACAACTAGGCTCACCTATGTGCACCAACAACTTATGCTAAGCAAGATAAACTACTAGGTGATAGCAAGATATATGACAAGAAACAATATGGCTATCACAAAGTAAAGTGCATAAGTAAAGAGCTCGGTAAGACATAACCGAGGCAAAGCGGAGACGAGATGTATCCCGAAGTTCACACCCTTGCGGATGCTAATCTCCGCTTGGAGCGGTGTGGAGGCACAATGCTCCCCAAGAAGCCACTAGGGCCACCGTAATCTCCTCACGCCCTCGCACAATGCAAGATGTCATGATTCCACTAAGGGACCCTTGAGGGCGGTCACCGAACCCGTACAAATGGCAACCCTTGGGGGCGGTCACCGAACACGTAACATTGGAAACCCTTGGGGGCGGCCACCGGAACCCGTCAAATTGCTCGGGGCGATCTCCACAGCCTAATTGGAGACCCTGACGCTTGCCCGGAGCTTTACACCACAATGATTGAGCTCCGAACACCACCAACCGTCTAGGCGCCAAGGCACCCAAGAGGAACAAGCTCTAGGGTGCCCAAACACCCAAGAGTAATGAGCTTCTCAAACTTCACTTCCACGTATCACCGTGGAGAACTCAAACCGATGCACCAAATGCAATTGCAACGGCACACGGAGTGCCCAAGTCCTTCTCTCCCAAATCCCACTAAAGCAACTAATGCTAGGGAGGAAAACGAGAGGAAGAACGAAAGAAGAACACAAAGAACTCCAAGATCTAGATCCAAGGGGTTCCCCTCACTTAGAGGAGAAAGTGATTGGTGGGAACGTGCATCTAGATCTCCTCTCTCTTTTCCCTCAAGAACTAGCAAGAATCATTGGAGGGCTTGAGAGTTAGCAAGCTCGAGAAGGTCAACAATGGGGCAAGAACACGAGCTCAAAGGATAAGGTTCATTGGGGAAGAAGACCCCCTTTTATAGGTGGGGAAAAAATCCAACCGTTATGCTCACAGCCACTGAAGCGGTACTACTGGCTCAGTGAGCGGTACTACCGCTAGGGCGGTAGTAGCCCTTTGAAACACAACAGCGAGGAGGCAAAAAAGCCAGAAGAACCGTCGGAGCGGTAGTACCGCTTGACCTCACGGTACTACCGCTAGGGGTAGCGGTACTACTGCTAAGGGTAGCGGTACTACTGCTTGCGAGCGGTACTAAAAAATTACATTCGTGCCTACCACCGCTAGACTTGTGACGAGTTTTTTGTCCCGAGCGGAAGTAGCCACGGAAGTAGTCGCGGTAGTACCGCTCCTAAGAGCGGTACTAAAAAATTACATCTGCAGTAGCCCCTTTTAAGGACACCAAAACTGACACAACTTCTGCAAACGGACTCCGAATTCGACGAAACCAAGTTTGTTGGAAAGCTAGCGACAAGGGCTAACACAATCTTGATAGAAATACCAATAAGAAGCAAATGAGAAAAGGCCCAAAAGAAAATGGTGAGAACCCTTCCTCGGATAAGACCGATAAGACCTCCAACACCGAAACATCATAGAAGACGCATGCAAACTCCGTTTTCGATGAACTCAAGCTTATCATCAAGATGACCATAAGCTCTAAGACTCACAAAGAGAACCAAACAAGAACCAAGAAACATGATGCAAGGATGCAATGGTTTGAGCTCTCGACGAACGATACGATCAAGCTACTCACTTGAGAGGCCCCCCTTGATAGTACGGCTATCGATCCTATAACCCGGTCTCCAAACTACCACCATGAGACCGGTAAAATAGAAAACCTATCAAGGGAAAACCTTTGCCTTGCACATGATCCACTTGAGCTTGATGATGACGATCTTGTCCTCCTCAAGATGGATCACCTTTCTTGATTGCATTGGGTCGATGGAGACTAGATGATTGCTCCCCCATACTCCACTATGGGTGAGCCACTCTTCGGCACATCTTCACAAGTCCATTGACACCACAATGGATGGCAAGCTTCAAGCACTTGATCTCTTCGTGATGCTCCACTTGATCTTGCACACGGCAATCTTGATGACGATCACCACTTGATGTCATCCTTTCCATGGGTTGTATGATATCTTCCTCTTGACGCCAGCCCATGGACACGTACCTAACCCCACATAGACTCTCACATA
Organism: Aegilops bicornis; assembly: GCA_021605145.1. Classification (NCBI taxonomy): domain Eukaryota; kingdom Viridiplantae; phylum Streptophyta; class Magnoliopsida; order Poales; family Poaceae; genus Aegilops; species Aegilops bicornis. The sequence goes on along the minus strand of CM038669.1, from coordinate 489,454,801 downwards.
GAACATGGGTTAGTACACAAAGTGCAATGGACAATGCTTACCATACCATGGGATCACTTGATCCCTCTCGGTACATCTTCTACTCTTTGTGAGTTGATCAACTTGAGTCACTCTTGACTTAGTCTTGATCAACCTTGAATCTTTCCAACTCTCTTCGTTTGGATGATGTCTTGAAGGTAAACATGAATGATCACACAATCTTCTTCTTCAAGACATGCTTGCAATAAGCTCAACACTCACATGACCAATCTTTGGATAATTCCTTAATAGCACCTTGATCAACCCATAAACTCCTTGAAACCAACACATGGACTTCAAGAAATGCCTATGGAAAAATCCTTCAAATATAACTCAATGCAACCATTAGTCCATAGAGAATGTCATCAATTACCAAAACCACACATGGGGGCACCGCATGTCCTTTCAATCTCCCCATTTTGGTAATTGATGACAATCACTTTCAAGAGAGTTTATATAAGGAATTATGCATCACCATGCAATGCAACAACCAATAATGCATGTGTAGGAGATGCGTATGCTTAGGAACAAACCAAAGCCAGAAGAGACAACTCTCTAAACTTCTCCACAAAACTCTCTGACATTGGCGTCGATTGCCAAAATGGGCTAAAAGCTTAGAAGGATAATATAAAATGTGTTCCTCCATAAATTGTGTATTTCTCAACAAGAGAGTGGAATGCGATACACATATCCAACGGTAAATACTTGGAGGAAGACAAACAATATTGAGGCCCAAAGATTGCAAAAGGAAGATATGCCACAAAGACATAACAAAGAGAGAAACAAGAAATCAAGCAATCAAAAGATACCTATTGAAGCAAGCAATCAAAAGATACCAATTGAATCAACTAGGCCAATGATCCTACGAGCCACGTGAATAAAGGATATTATGATAAGAGCAGAGCAGTGTTCTAAAGAAACTAGAGAAGCTCCCCATGATTTGTGCACATCAAGAATTTTTGTATTTGGATACACAGTGCACAAAATAGGATCATAGCTCCCCAAAATCAATAGAAACTTACAACAAGTGCAAGAGAGCATATAAGAAACTAAGCCTAGTACTTGCAACAAACACATGGTTGAGCAAAGACGTAAGAGAGGCAACTTAAGAGTGGGCTCAACCAAAAGATGTGTGTGAGTCAAGGCAATGCACTTGAGAAGACTAATGTACAAGAACATTAAGCATCAATAAAGTCTTGAAAGAATGAGGCACACGGTGCAAGGCCTATCATTCCCACGCACAACTAGCAAATGGGTTCACAAGCTTACTAATAAGCATATAGAGAACCTATGCTTGTGACAACCCGCGGTGAAGATAGAAGATGAAAGGCTCATAATGACGAGGGATACCAATTAAGATGGCAAAAACCTCGTAAAGATAAGCACGAGGAAAATAATCTTCACCACACAAGAGCGCATCAAGATGCAACGATAGAAGACGCACACTCAAGGAAAAAGCTTTCACGGAGCCACCAAAGAAATAACATAAGAAAGACAAGGTGGACGTGAAAGAAAGGATATCATCTAGATATGCAACTTCTCTCAAGTGTATAAGATTCTAGGTAGACGAAATCATGATGATATATATATCTACAAGAAGGATGTACACCCGAAATAGTTACAACACGAAGGAACAAGATATCCAAAAGGAAGTCATACATATACCAATAAGATATTTGATTGGAAGCATAGCACATGGCTAGATATGGTATTACAGTATATAAATGAATCCCTACCACACACCCATCAAAGACATCACAACTAGAAACATGAGATCATCGTTGAGATGCTTTGAGAAAGGAAACAAGTATCACAAGATGGAATGAAAATCACGCTAAGATGCAACCTACACATGGTTGAGTGCAAGAAAAGTATGCATGAAGAGATACTTGTTACCGAGATATCATTGGAAGGATGTAGTAGATACCAATTAAAGGTAGGTAGTAGTTCATTGATCATCCTAGCTTGACTCCAATTAGCACATGATGACACCACCTTCATTGTGAGTGAGCCGAGCATCCAATGCATCTCCAATTGCTCCTAGAACAACAACACAAACAAAATGGTACCCAAACTCATTAGGACCAAAGAGTTAGAGAACCAACAATACATAGGACAACCTCCACATAAATATGTGCATATAGATATGAAAATGAATTTCATGCACATCTCATCCAATTTGAGACTTGGTGGAGTTTCCCCTATGTATTGGGTCCAATAAAGAAAGCATGCTAAAAATACTACATCAAATTATTATGCATGCTCAAGACTTCCAAAAACCGATACCAAATGATAAAGAAAAACCAAGTGAAGAAAAAATACCAAATGAATAAATCATCACTTGGAGGATATCCATAATAGATACATCGAGGAATGAGATATCGGTTGATACGAGAGGATGGTTCCAAACAAACCAAGCTCTCTACAAAGTTTCATGATGGCACAAAGTACCAAAAAGAAAATGACTTGCCTTCCACCAACACACGCTTGATAAGGAGCGCAAGATGAGTGTTTTATAGAAAATAGGATAGCTCCTCCAAGACTAGCGCATTATAGAGAATTTGCATTTGAATACAAAATGCACAAGGTGGGATCACCACTTTCACTATATCTACAAAACACTAGACAAGATCAAGAAATTAACAAGATCCACAAGTGGTATGGAAGACAAAGGGAGTTGATACATTCCTAGGCAAGAGATAAGGAAAATAAAAGCAAAGGCCAAAGTAGAGATGATCAATAATTTCTACCACACATAAGTGAGTACCAATTGTCAAAAGACAAGAAGTATTTGGAAATGATTCCCGTTGGTAGATCGCAAGGATATCCAACATCATCTTCACACCGAACACAAGCAAATTGCAACTTGTAGAGCTAACATGCCACCTAAGAACAAGATAATTTACAATATCAATTCTAGGTGAAAATATCTCAAATGTACACATTTTCTAGGCTTGTAATATGCACATAGCATATGACTCCCCCATAATGTGATACCAATAAAAACTTAACAAGAGGCAATAAGAGAATCCAACAAGAGATAATTAATGGACTATTTAGAATTTGAATTTCTCATGAGAAGACATACCACATAGCGACTAGATAATCTTGAAATATCTATACTAGACGGTATTACTCATGTACATACATTTATAGGATTGTGAGGTGCACAAAGCACATCACTGCCCCATAATGGGATATTCCATTAGTCTCTCACGAGAGCCAACTAAAATACAAACAAGATGCACAAAGGATCAACGTATGACACACATGTACATGAAGTGCAAACCAACATACACAAACTTGATTACTCAAGATAAGCAATTTGGAGACACAACATATACAAACACATGCAAGGAACAAAACCAAAACATGCAAAGGGGCAAGTAACTTTCAATGTAAACAATTTGAGTACAAGTTACCGCAAGGAGGCACATTGGATATAAGATAGAAACTTGATAACCCAAATGACTTGGCTTGAGACAATAAGAATGATGAAGTCCCTTAATTCTTCATAATGTAGCCAAGTCTCCAATGACCTCCAACAACACCTATTGATCAAGTATGAGCTAGTTGATCCCCAACCAAGTTGGGTCCTAAGATGTTAGTCACAATAGGCTTGGCTACCCAAAATGGTTCTTTTCTTGACACCACTTTGAGTACCAACAAATTTGGCAAACACATTGCCAACCTTATCCTTCCCAAGAGAATAGATATCATCAATTAGAATAGGGTTGGATAAGGTACCATTCGTGCATGAAGAAGCGACGTGAACTTTTTCATGACATAGGTAGCAACGTCTACTCTTCACTTTCTTCTCACTTGATTTCTCAACTTGAGAAGCATTAGCTTGAGTCCTATTGGGAAGAGGCCTTTCTTCAACTAGAGGTTGAGCATGAGAATGCACTTGTAGCTGCTTCCCTTGTTGCTTGTCACTAATGGCCTTCTTCTTCAATGGGCAAGATCTACCATGATGCCCTTCAATTTTGCACTTGAAGTAAATAATCTTGGCCGAACTCTTGACTTGTTTTTGGGCCTTCTTGTTGTTGCTCTTGGACTTCTTCTTCTTATTGGAGTTGAATCCAAGTCCACCTTTGTCAATAGGGGATTTTTGTACACTCAAGATATTGTTGAGTGTGGCCTTCCCTTCATGACACTTTTCCAAATCTTTATTCAAAGAAGTGACTTGGGCCTTGAGCTCTTTAATTTCCTCTACATGGTTAGTCTCAACACAAGCACTAGAGGAAGTATAAGATTCATCGTTAGGGCAACAAGGCAATGAAAGCAATTCATCACAAGATGTACCAACGTTATGCATCGATGAATCACGAGGACTAGCACAAGGCAATATAGCATTTTGACTAAAAGTAGTGCTAGTGTCCACATGAGGCTCACTAGATGTTACCTTAGCAATCATGGCCTCATGAGCTATCTTTAGCACATTATGGGATACTAGAAGATCATCATGAGAGCTTGAGAGCTTTTCATGGCTTTCTTCCAATTTCCCATAATTGCTAGATAGCAACTCAAGTTGAGCCCGTAGCTCAACGTTCTCCTTTAAAATGGATGCTTCACAAGAAATAGAGTTAGTAGCACAAGCATCATCATTAACAACAAGAGGAGAAGGCAACTTGGCAAGCTCTTTTAAATAAGAAGCTTCAAGTTGTTAGCACAACAACTCGAGGAAATACATGCATTTTTATCATGGCAACAAGACATAGCAAGCATATCATCATGAGATTTAGTCAAGCAATTTGTACATGATATGCAAGGACTATCAACACAAGCATGTGAAACATTTGGAATGCTCGAAGTGCTAGAGTCCAAAGATGAAGCATCGCAACAAGAAAGTGATGAAGGATTATCAAAACTAAGCCCAATATCATCATTGCAATGAACACCACTACTCACCATGTCATTACCTTGTGGCAAACCACATGTAGGTTAAGTAGAAGAAGTTGAGAACACAACACGGCCGGAGGTGGAGGGAGAACAATCATCCCCACAAAACTTGGACACGCCATATTTATCTTGAAGCTTTGTCCACAACTCATGAGCATCCCGGAAAGGCATGAGTTGAAATATTACTACATTGCTCAAAGCATCGAAAAGCACATTAAAAGCTTGAGCATTGAGATAAGAGCTTTTCTCATCCTCTAAAGATAATCTTTGGGGATCCTTTGGAGGAGAAAACCCCATATCTACAATTCAATCTAAATTTGGGTCCATGACCCTAAAGAGATTAAGCATGCGAATTACCCAAACATCAAAATTTGTGCCATCAAAACTAAGAGTGTGAGAGAATCCTAATCCCCTAGTCGACATCTTTACTCTCTAGGAGGTTAAGCCTAACAAAGAGAGACGAGGCTCTGATACCAATTGAAAGACCATGGATGTCGCCTAGAGGGGGGGGGGGTGAATAGGCGCTTTAAAATAATTACGGTTTAGGCTTGAACAAATGCGGAATAAACCTAGCGGTTAATTTGTCAAGCACAAAATCTAAAACAAATAGGCTCACCTATGTGCACCAACAACTTATGCTAAGCAAGATAAACTACTAGGCGATAGCAAGATATATGACAAGAAACAATATGGCTATCACAAAATAAAGTGCATAAGTAAAGAGCTCGAGTAAGAGATAACCGAGGCACGTGGAGACGAAGATGTATCCCGAAGTTCACACCCTTGCGGATGCTAATCTCCATTTGGAGCGGTGTGGAGGCACAATGCTCCCCAAGAAGCCACTAGGGCCACCGTAATCTCCTCACGCCCTTGCACAATGCAAGATGTCGTGATTCCACTAAGGGACCCTTGAGGGCGGTCATCGAACCCGTACAAACGGTAACCCTTGGGGGTGGTCACCGAACCCGTAACGTTGGCAACCCTTGGGGGCGGTCATCGGAACCCGTCAAATTGCTCGGGGTGATCTCCCCGGCCTAATTGGAGACCCCGACGCTTGCCCGGAGCTTTACACCACAATGATTGAGCTCCGAACACCACCAACTGTCTAGGGCGCCAAGGCACCCAAGAGGAACAAGCTCTAGGGTGCCCAAACACCCAAGAGTAATAAGCTTCTCAAACTTCACTTCCACGTATCACCGTGGAGAACTCAAACCGATGCACCAAATGCAATGGCAAGGGCACACGGAGTGCCCAAGTCCTTCTCTCCCAAATCCCACCAAAGAAACTAATGCTAGGGAGGAAAATGAGAGGAAGAACGAAAGAAGAACACGAAGAACTCCAAGATCTAGATCCAAGGGGTTCCCCTCACTTAGAGGAGAAAGTGATTGGTGGAAACGTGGATCTAGATCTCCTCTCTCTTTTCCCTCAAGAACTAGCAAGAATCATTGGAGGGATTGAGAGTTAGCAAGCTCGAAGAAGGTCAACAATGGGGCAAGAACACGAGCTCAAAGGATAAGGTTCATTGGGGAAGAAGACCCCCTTTTATAGGTGGGGAAAAAATCTAACCGTCATGCTCACAGCCCGCACCGAGCGGTACTACCGCTCCAAGGAGCGGTACTACCACTAGTGCGGTAGTAGCCCTTTGAAACACAACAGCGAGGAGGCAAAAAAGCCAGAAGGACCGTCGGAGCGGTAGTACCGCTTGACCTCACGGTACTACCGCTAGGGGTAGCGGTACTAGTGCTAAGGGTAGCGGTACTACTGCTTGCGATTGGTACTAAAAAATTACATCCGTGCCTACCACCGCTGGACTTGTGACGAGTTTTTGGTCCCGAGCGGAAGAAGCCACGGAAGTAGTCGCGGTAGTACCGCTCCCAAGAGCGGTACTAAAAAAAATTACATCCGCAGCAGCCCCTTTTAAGGACACCAAAACTGACACAACTTCTGCAAACGGACTCCGAATTCGACGAAACCAAGTTTGTTGGAAAGCTAGCGACAAGGGCTAACACAATCTTGATAGAAATGCCAATAAGAAGCAAATGAGAAAAGGCCCAAAAGAAAATGGTGAGAACCCTTCCTCGGATAAGACCGGTAAAACCTCCAACACTGAAAACATCATAGAAGACGCATGCAAACTCCGTCTTCGATGAACTCAAGCTTGTCATCAAGATGACCATAAGATCTAAGACTCACAAAGAGAACCAAACAAGAACCAAGAAACATGATGCAAGGATGCAATGGTTTGAGCTCTCGACGAACGATACGATCAAGCTACTCACTTGAGAGCCCCCTTTGATAGTACGGCTATCGATACTTTAACCCGGTCTCCCAACTACCACCATGAGATCGGTAAAATAGAAAACCTATCAAGGGGAAACCTTTGCCTTGCACATGATACACTTGAGCTAGATGATGACAATCTTGTCCTCCTCAAGATGGACCATCTTTCTTGATTGCGTTCGGTCGATGGAGACTAGATGATTGCTCCTCCATACTCCACTATGGGTGAGCCACTCTTCAAAACATCTTCACAAGTCCATTGACACCACAATGGATGGCAAGCTTCAAGCACTTGATCTCTTCGTGATGATCCACTTGAACTTGCACACGGCAATCTTGATGACGATCACCACTTGATGTCATCCTTTCCATGGGTTGTATGGTATCTTCCTCTTGACGCAAGTCCATGTACATGTACCTAACCCCACATAGACTCTCACATAGAACATGGGTTAGTACACAAAGTGCAATGGACAATGCTTACCATACCATGGGATCACTTGATCCCTCTCGGTACATCTTCTATGCTTTGTGAGTTGATCAACTTGAGTCACTCTTGACTTAGTCTTGATCAACCTTGAATCTTTCCAACTCTCTTCCTTTGGATGATGTCTTGAAGGTAAACATGAATGATCACACAATCTTCTTCTTCAAGACATGCTTGCAATAAGCTCAACACTCACATGACCAATCTTTGGATAATTCCTTAATAGCACCTTGGTCAACCCATAAACTCCTTGAAACCAACGCATGGACTTCAAGAAATGCTTATGGAAAAATCCTTCAAATATAACTCAATGCAACCATTAGTCCATAGAGAATGTCATCAATTACCAAAACCACACATGGGGGCATCACATGTCCTTTCAACCCACCTGGTGGCCCCGTTGACGATCCCCCTGACGCTATAAAATCACATATTTTCAGGAGAAAAAAATCAGGGGAAAGAATTATCGCGTTCCATGAGACGGAGCCGCCGCCAAGCCCTGTTCTTCCTCGGGAGGGCAGATCTGGAGTTCGTTTGGGGCTCCGGATCTTCGTTCTTTGTCATCACCAACCAATCTCCATTGCCAATTCCATGATGCTCCCCAGCGGGAGTGAGTAAGGGTCAGTTTGGTTGCTGCCCTGGGTAGTTTGTGCCTGGCCTGGAGGCTGCCTGAGACTTGCCTGAGTGTTGTTTGGTTTGTGCCTGGAAAATAAAATGAGTGCACGGCACAAGTGTAGGCTGCAATCATTAGCCTGCCTTGAATCACGTGCGGCACAATTAGCTTTGGTCCAGCGTCCACCATCGAGCGCCTGGCCGTTTCTCGCCGCTGTTCGGGCTACTAATCCTAGGTGAGAAAGGGACCCACAGGAGACTTTTCAAGGCATCTAGCTTTTACTAGCTTCTAAGCACCTACCAGTGCCAAAGTTGTGAACCAAACATGTACATGTCAAATTTGCAGTCGGTCAGCGTAAAATATCAATGACTCGTGCACATACCAGGCACCTTTTTTTCTCCAGGCACATATCCAGGGTAGCAACCAAACTAACCCTAATTCCTTCGTAGGCTCGCTGGTTGGTGAGGAGTTGGATGAGATTCATCATGTAATCGAGTTAGTTTTGTTAGGGCCTGATCCATAGTATTCACTATGTTCTTAGATTGATGTTGCTATGACTTTGCTATGCTTAATGTTTGTCACTTTGGGCCTGGGTGCAATGAACTCAGATCTGAACCGTTTATGAATTCATCATTATATCCATGTTTTAGATCCGATCTTGCAAGTTATAGTCAGCTACTACGTGTTATGATCCGACAAACCCGAAGTGACAACAACCGGGCCCACTCTCGGCGATGACCGTAGTTTGAGGAGTTCATGTATTCACTATGTGTTAATGCTTTGTTTTGGTTCTCTATTAAAAGGAGGCCTTAATATCCCTTAGTTTCCAATATGGACCCCGCTGCCACGGGAGGGTAGACAAAAGATGTCATGCAAGTTCTTTTAATAAAGCACGTATGACTATTTACGAAATACATGCCTACATTCCTACATACATGCCTACATGCCTACATACTACTTGACCGTAGGGTCAAGTCAATCACATCATTCTCTAATGATGTGATCCCGTTAATCAAATGACAACTCATGTCTATGGCTAGGAAACTTAACCATCTTTGATTCAACGAGCTAGTCAAGTAGAGGCATACTAGTGACACTCTGTTTGTCTATGTATTCACACATGTACTAAGTTTCTGGTTAATACAATTCTAGCATGAATAATAAACATTCACTACAAGTAGTATGTCAACTTGTGACCCTCATTATTGGCCGCTGAAAGGTCATAGTTTTTCATTTGCGACCTTTTGGTGACCAAAAACAGAAGGTCAAAAGCTGGCAGTCGTAAACTGAAACTAGTGACCTTCTCTGTGATATGTAAAAGGTCGTTGGTTCTTTGACCAAATTTTTGGTCACTAGCAACCTCCTCAGGCCACGTAGGCATCCAACATGACAAGCTGATGTGGCACAAGAATCAGCCCGGTCCGATTCGGCGTTTTACATGGGCCGAGCCCAACAATTCGGCATTTTTAATGTATGTTTTCCTGTTATTTTTTACTAGCTACATGGGCTTGGGCCATTGGTTCGGCCTTTTTTGCTTTCTGAGGTGCAGCCTTTTCACATTCTATATATTTTTTATTTTTAGGTTTTCTTGTTACATTCAATTTTCAGATTATTGTAGTCAACTGGATGCACATTGTCAGATTCTTCTAGGCACTAGGTCCCAAACATCAGGTTTTAATTTTTCACAACTTGTAACTCAATGATATACCAATCAGAGAACACATTTTAAATATATTCAAATAACAGCCAAATCACCGATGTACCAATCAAGTTTATTACATTCCACCAATCACAATATAACCATACAATATTACACCAATCACAATATAGCACTCTACAGATAAAACACTCAACAATTACAGGCACGTCTCCAACACCTTAGCGCCTTCAACCTGCAAAACATCACATCCAGCCACATATTAACGATCAAATCAATTCACCCCTTGACGCCCTGGTAGGTGACGACGATGTGGTAGTGGTGGAAGCCGCCCACGAGGCCGACGCTGCGGTGTCCTCATCGTCATCGAAGGCGATGACGACGGACGGGTCAGCGTCGAAGCAGGTGTGCTGCAGGCCACATCATCATATTTGAGCATTAATATTTCCGTATTACTACACAAGAACTACAACACTAGGAGTACACAGCAACTAGGAGCAAAACTAGAAGAAATAGCCAAATTGAGTGTACACCAATATCATCAGGAACATGAGTATAACAAGCATCTTGCTTTACTGGGATAAAGTGAGACAACAGAATTACTAGGATACATTAACACAGCAGCAATAACATAACATATTATGTGCTACTAGGATACATTACTAGGATACATTAACACAGTGACACGTTTGATATGCTAAGGACTTGTTGATCTAATCCAGGTTTTGTTTTACAAATTAGTTTTACTGTAAATTCAGCTAGTGTTCAAGTTATAAACAGTTTCTTTTTACTTGCCATCTTCGTTTCTTCTCCGTGACATTTAGTAGCACACAGGAGTATATCATGTTGGGCCTATGCATTGCAAGAGCCAAACCAGTACTAAATATTATTGCAAACCTAACATACTTGAACAGCTTGGTCAGGGCAAGAACAGATGAAAGGATCGATATAGTTGACTAGAGGGGGGCTGAATAGGCAACTAACAATTTTTAGCTTTTCTTAACCAAATTAAACTTTGCATCAAAGTAGGTTGTCTAGATATGCAAGTAGGTGGACAACCTATATGATGCAACAACCATAAGCACACAAGCAAGCAAGGATATAACACAAATAAGCTTGCACAAGTAAAGGGATGAGATAACCAAGAGTGGAGCCGGTGGGGACGAGGATGTGTTACCGAAGTTCCTTCCTTTTGAGGGGAAGTACGTCTCTGTTAGAGCGGTGTGGAGGCACAATGCTCCCCAAGAAGCCTCTAGGGCCACCGTATTATCCTCACACCCTCACACAATGTGAGATGCCATGATTCCACTATTGGTGCCCTTGAAGGCGGCGACCGGACCTTTACAAACAAGGTTGGGGCAATCTCCACAACTTAATTGGAGGCTCCCAACGACACCACGAAGCTCCACCACAATGGACTATGGCTCCATGATGACCTCAACCGTCTAGGGTGCTCAAACACCCAAGAGTAACAAGATCCTCTAGGAATTAGTGGGGGGAATCAAATTTCTCTTGGTGGAAGTGTAGATCGGGGCCTTCTCAACCAGTCCGAGCAAATCAACAAGTTTGATTGGCTAGGGAGAGAGATCGGGCGTAAATGGAGCTTGGAGCAACAATGGAGCTTTTGGGGGAAGAGGTAAGTCAACTTTGAGGAAGAAGACCTCCTTATATAGTGGGGGGAACAATCCAACCGTTACCCCCCAAACAGCCCCGCAGAGGGCGGTACTACCGCGGGAGGCAGCGGTACTACCGCTGGGCTCAGCGGTACTACCGCTCCCCCTGGCGGTACTACCGCGCAGTCTGGAAGGCAGAGGGGGAAGGGACCCGAGCGGTACTGCCGCGGAGGTAGGGCGGTACTGCCGCACATGAGCGGTACTGCCGCTCTACTGCCGCTGCAAAGTACCTCAGAATCCGACATGGGAAATGACCCCTCAAATCGACGCGGTAGGGGCCAGATACCGCAGCGGTACTACGGCTGAGGGTCCACCGGCGGTACTACCGCTGAGGAGCGGTACTGCCGCCTGTGACCCCTAAGCGGTACTACCGCTGGGTACCATGGTACTACTGTTGGGACCAGACAAAGCCTAAAGGAGGAGGGAAGATCTCTCCACTGAAGCGGAAGGGCTCAGAGGGTGATAAGCAGATGTGTACGTGTTGATTCCACCCTAGCCTTACCAAAGCGGACCCCCTCTTGATAGTATGGTGCCCTCTACGCAACTAGTCCACCGAAAAAGAAACGAAAGAGCTACATCGTCTTGTATGACACTCCGAGGGAAAGAATTCGTCTCGTGCCAAAGATGGATCTCTGAAAAGCTCAAGGCACACGATTAGTCCGCAAACATGTTTTCATCAATCACCAAAACCACATCGAGAGAGATATGCCTTAACAATCTCCCCCTTTTTGGTGGGTTGATGACAACCAGGGATTTGCACAAGAATAAGAAAAGAAGGTAAAGATACTTAGGACTACAAAATATAGACGGGCTCCCCCTAAATGTGTGCACCTAGAAAGGAGTGGCTTTGGAATTCCCGACGCACACATTAGGATCAACACTCCCCCTATATTTTATAGTCCAACAACCTAAGCAAAGGATATATGAGAGCAGGGTATGTATAACAAGATAATCATGCAACTCATAGGATACCAAAATACTAGAAAGACATAGATAAGATAATGATAAGGTAGCATATGTCTAGAACTTAGGTCTCACAGGCATAAAACCAAACAAAGCAAAGCAGACGACGAACACAAACACAACGACACACACGCAACACGGCAACAACACAAATCCCTAAAACTCTCTCCCCCTTTGGCATCGAGACACCAAAAGGGCAAAGAGCGAAGCTAGGGCTCCAGGTGATAGCAAGCGGAGGATCGCGAGCATCACATCCTCGCGGGTCGCTCCGCACCGCCATCGGTCGGGAACTGCTCGGCCCGAATCGGTCCACAGTGCAATGCTGCTGAATCCACTCCTCTTCCTCGGTGATCGACCCTCCGACCCATCGACAACAAATGCACCCAATCAAGCATGAGCTCCTTGTGACACCCCCTGGCCTTCATTTCCGCCACATGAGTCATGTACTGACCATGAGACTCCATGCAGAAGAGTTTCTTCATCTTGTGCTTGAGCTTCTTTGCCCAAGAGGGCTCTGTCCCAGACGGCTCATAGTCCTCATCGTCATCATCAGCCTCAGCCCCACCCTCGGTCTCCATGGCAGCTGCAGTAGATGGACCCCCGGGTTTAGGAACAGGGGTGCCCCAATTGTCCTTCTTCCTCAGACGCTTGATCCCATGAGACACCAAATCTCCAGTTTCCAACCCGACCTTGGGATAGACATGTGCCCAAGCCTTCTCAATGAGCAGCATGATGGACGGACCATAGATCGGGCACTTGCGCTCAAAAATGGCAGTAAGAAGCTCAGACCACATAACATGAGAAATGTCCAGGGACTCGCCAGTGTTTGCTTCCTTATCCTGCTGGCAGAAGAGAAGCATGTCCACGAGATAGGAGTGGACCATATCCAGATTCCCGATGCGAGGGAAAAGGGTCTCTCGAAAGACACGGTGAAGGATGTCGAGATAGGTAGGCAGCTCATATGTTTCCTTCTGAGTCAAAGGGTTAACCTTCACAGAACAGTAGGGCCAGAGAGCTTGCTTGTGAGTAGAGTTTGCATTGCGGTGAGGTCGGAATCCAACAGGAGTCTCAAGTCCGTGATCTTCCACATGAAGTAACTCCATGAAAGCTTTCCACTTGACAGAGAGCAACTTGCCATTTGTCAGCCAAGTCAGAGTCCTTTCTGCATCAGTCCCAAGATGGACAGTGGCATAGAATTGAGCCACCAAATCAGCATCGAAGTCCTTGTTGAACTGCATGATCCTGAGAATGTTTAGCTGGGAACACATCTGAAGAGCTTCACCAAAGTACTCAGGATCCTTTTCCATGGCTTCCGTGTCGATGGAGCGGACATCAACATAGAGATTGTTCTTGGCTTTGGTTACATCAAAGAAGATGGCAAACTGAAAGCGGTTCTAGAACGGGCGGTTGACCAAATTGGGTTCTTGGGCTTCCTCATAGGGTTTACGGCGACGCTTTGCCCAGAACTCCTTGGCAGTCATCTCGATCCACGCCTTGCCCCTTGGCTTCTACTGTTGGCAGGTTTCTTCTGGAGTTGAGGCAGAGGTGGTGCACTGGAGGAAGCACCTGCAGGCGGTGGTGGAGCACTGGAGGAACCACCTGCTGACTCAGAAGTGTGGTAGCGCTTTGATGAAGCACGACCGGGGTTGATACGGTGGGCCTGCTGCTCAGGAAGATCATCACCTAGAACCAAACACACAAGCAACAAAAACACCACGAAAGAAAGAGCATAAGCCACCAAACGAAGCAACAAGGATCAAGGTGTGGTAGAAAATGATGGAACTGGGCATCCGGCGGTAGTACCGCAACCTACCCGCGGTAGTACCGCTCGTGCGGTAGTACCGCTCAAGATGTGCGGTAGTACCGCTCAAGATGGGGAACAGCGGTTCCCTACTGCCGTGGACAGATCCGGCACTACCGGGATGCCAAATTTAAAATTTATCCTACCAAACATCAATCCAAAGGGCCTAGAAGCTATCTCCATCCTACACAACCCTCTTCACAGCCAAAAACGAGAAAACAATGCCTATTGCCCCTAAGAATCTAGATGCAAGATCTAGGCAAAGAGAAAACAGGTACGGGGGCAATACCGGCATCCATGGCTGGAGGACGTGGTGGGGAACAACTCCACCGGAGGAAATGGAGAGGACCGGCCCGAAAACGGCGGCCGATCGGAGCCCTCCTGCGGTGAGGCATCGCTGGAGCGAGTGGGGGCGAATGGGTATGGGAAGAGAATAACTCCCCCTGCCCCGATATAACCCCCATCACCCGCCCCGCAGCGGTAGTACCGCTGGTGAGAGCGGTAGTAACGCTTGACCCTCATAAGTGGTAGTACCGCGCTCGCAGCGGTAGTACCGCTCAGCCGCAAGAAGAACTAGGCCAAAAAGGGCTTATATCAAGAGAGAAAACGGGAAGGAACACACACACAAAACCAACAACGAGAGCGAGAAACACACACCTCTCCACGAGAGGGCGGTGGCCGAGGCCACCTATGTTTGATTCAATAGGTATGGCACCGTGAAGAATTATCCTTGAGCCCATGACCAAAAATCGTCTTTGAAGCACAAGTATCATAAAAATGGCTAATGTGAAAGAGTTGATCAATTTATGCATAATGGGGGGAGGAAGAGTTCATTGAGAGAACACCACTCCCCCTATATCCATGCCTACACCTACACAAGATAACAAGTTGAGTATGGTGGGGTGTGCAAGGGTTCAAGCTACATTGCTCGAATCAATGATATTTAGCTCATGCCTTAACTCGTGAAATCTTGCTTCATCCAAAGGCTTCGTGAAGATATCTGCAAGGTTATCATGAGTGTTGACATAGTTGAGCTTGATCTCCCCTCGCCTAATGTGATCTCGGATGAAGTGATACCGAATCTCTATATGCTTCGTCTTGAAGTGTTGCACCGGGTTGAGAGAAATCTTGATGGCACTTTCATTGTCACACCAAAGAGGCACTTTGTCACAAATGACACCGTAATCCTTTAAAGTTTGCCTCATCCATAAGAGCTGTGCACAACAACTACCGGCCGCCACATACTCCGCTTCGGTGGACGAGAGAGACACACAACTTTGCTTCTTGGAAGACCAACTCACCAAAGAGCAACCAAGGAATTGGCACCCTTCGGAAGTGGACTTCCTATCCACTTTGTCTCCCGCCCAATCAGAGTCCGAATATCCTACAAGCTTGAAGTTTGCTCCTCTTGGGTACCATAAGCCAAAGTTTGGGGTATGAGCCAAATATCGAAAGATTCGCTTGACCGCCACATAGTGGCTTTCCTTAGGTGCGGCTTGAAACCGTGCACAAATTCCCACTCTCAACATGATATCCGGTCTAGATGCACAAAGGTAAAGCAAGGAGCCAATCATGGAGCGATATACCTTTTGATCCACCGCTTTACCATTGGCATCAATGTCAAGTTGGCACTTGGTGGGCATTGGAGTGGGAGCTGGCTTGACATCGCTTAGCTTGAATCTCTTGAGCATGTATTGAGTGTATTTGGCTTGGTTGTTGAAGGTTCCTTCTCTTCTTTGCTTTACTTTGAATCCGAGGAAGAACTTCAACTCTCCCATGGAAGATATCTTGAACTTTGAGGTCATGAGATTGACAAATTCCTCATTGAAAGCTTTGTTAGGGGAACCAAAGATAATATCATCAACATATAGTTGGCACACAAACAACTCCACTTTGACCTTCTTAGTAAAAAGAGTGGGGTCGATTAGCCCAACTTCAAATCCACGATCTTGTAACAACTCGGTAAGGTGGTCATACCACACACGTGGGGCTTGCTTAAGGCCATAGAGTGCCTTATCGAGTTGATACACATGATCGGGAAAGTAGGAATCCTCAAACCCGGGGGGTTGTTTGACGTAGACCAACTCATTAATGGGACCATTAAGAAAGGCACTATTCACATCCATTTGTTGCAACTTAAAGTTATCATGAGAAGCATAGGAAATTAACATGCTAATGGACTCGAGGCATGCAACGGGAGCAAAGGTTTCACCGTAGTCGATACCCTCGACTTGGGAGTAGCCTTGTGCCACCAATCTTGCCTTGTTGTGAATGATGGCCCCGTGAGCAGCTTGCTTGTTCTTGAATATCCACTTGGTTCCAATGACATTGTGGTTCCCCGTTGGCCTTGGCACCAATCTCCACACCTTTTTGTACTCGAAGTTGTTGAGTTCTTCATGCATGACATTAAGCCAATACGGATCTTCGAGTGCTTCATATACCTTTTGGGGTGCAACACAAGAGACAAACGCGTGATGTTCACAATAGTTTGCCAATTGTCTACGAGTGCTTACCCCCTTTTGAATGCTTCCAAGCACATTCTTCATGAGATGACCCTTGGTGGAGAGCTTGGATGCAATCTTGGCGGCACGACGCTCTAATTTCTCCTCTGTGGTGAGTTGAGGAGCGGTCACTTGATCATCTTGAGCGTCGTCTTGAGTTTGTTCTTGATCTAGAACTTGCTCGGGGGAGAGAACTTGACCTTGGGCATCACTTGGTGTGTCAACACCTTCTTGAGCATGATCTTGCCCTTGTTCTTGTTCATGAGGTTGAGGGCCTTCACTTTGTTCTTCGGAAGCATGTGGGCCTTGGGTTGGTGATGGCTCCACTTGAGTGGAGCATTGTTCTTCTCCTTCGGCCACAAGGGGTTCCTAAATGGGTAGGATAAAACCAACACCCATTCTTCTTATGGCTTGAGGAGGAATTTCATCACCTACATCACAAGTGCCACTTTGCTCCACTTGGGAGCCGTTATTCTCATCAAACTCCACGTTACACGTCTCCTCAATAAGTCCCATGGATTTATTGAGGACACGGTAAGCATGAGAGTTTGTAGCATAACCAACAAATATGCCCTCATAAGCTCTAGCCTGAAATTTAGACAACCGAACACCTTTCTTGAGAATGAAGCACTTACACCCGAACACCCGAAAGTACTTAAGGTTGGGCTTGTTACTAGTGAGTATCTCATATGGAGTCCTGTTCAAGCCCTTGCGGAGGTAGAGCCGATTGGATGCATGACATGCGGTGTTGATGGCTTCGGCCCAAAAGTTGTATGGAGACTTGAACTCCGCCATCATGGTTCTTGCCGCATCCATCAACGTCCGGTTCTTCCTCTCCGCAACACTGTTTTATTGAGGGGTGTAAGGTGCGGAATATTGATGCTTGATCCCCTCATCACTAAGGAACTCATCCAAGGTGTAGTTCTTGAACTCGGTGCCGTTATCACTTCTTATTGTCAATATCTTTGCATTGTGTTGACGTCGGGCTTCATTTGCAAAGTCAATGACGGTTTGTTGGGTCTCGCTCTTCCTCTTAAAGAAATACGTCCAAGTGTATCTTGAATAGTCATCCACAATCACCAAGCAATACTTCCTACCCCCAAGACTATCAAAGTATGGAGGCCCAAAGAGATCCAAATGAAGGAGCTCCAAAGGCCTCTTCGAGTAAATGATAGTCGTGGGAGGGTGAGCCTTCTCATGTAGCTTTCCTTCAATACAGGCACTGCAAGCACGATCTTTAGCAAAACTAACATTCGTTAGTCCACGGACATGGTCCCCCTTGAGAAGACTTTGCAAAGATCTCATATTGACATGGGCTAAATGACGATGCCAAAGCCATCCCACATCAACTTTAGCCATTAGGCATGTCGCGGTCTTAGTGGGTCGCTCCGAAAAGTTAATCACATATAGACCATTCTCGACATGCCCAACAAAGGCTACTTTAAGAGTCTTGCTCCACAAGAGGGCCACGGTATCAATATCGAAGAAAGTGGAAAAGCCCATGATTGCAAGTTGACGAACAGAAAGTAAATTGTAATAGCTTTCCTCATCAGACAACCTTGCCGAGTCCCAATACCTTAGAAGACGAGGCATCACCCCACTCGACATTGGTGGGCATAGATGGAATCTTGTGCACGTCCACCACCAAGTCCTTGCTTCCGGTCATATGATTTGTAGCTCCACTATCGAGCAACCATGATCCCACACCGGAAGCAAACATCTATAAGAGATCAATGCTTGGTTTTAGGTACCCATTTTGTAATGGGTCCTTTGATGTTAGTAACAAGGGTCTTAGGAATGCAAATAGACCATTCAATATATTCATGAGTAGAACCAACAAATTTGGCAAAAACATGCCCATCACTAGCACGACATAACACATAAGAAGGATTAAAGTCGTCGGCTTTGTTGGGAGGGGTGGCATTGCCCTTCTTGACACCGCCACCGTTCGCATTGTTCTTCTTCTCCTTGGAAGCACCCTCTCCCTCCTTTACAAAAGTTTGCTTGAGATGAGGAGGTCATTTGGTCTTGTCATTCTTCTTCTTGTTCTTGGGCTTGGGTGCGAACCCAATCCCCTCCTTGGCCACAACTCCCTTTTGATTGCTCAATAGGTCGTTGAGGTTCTTTTCACATTGTATGCATGACACAAGGCCTTTCTCAAGTTGCTCCTTCAACTTAGCATTCTCCTCAACAAGATGCACATGCTCACAACAAGAGTTAGAAGCATTGGCATTTTCAATTAACACCATATGAGGAAAGGTGGCTTTCTCCTTGGTTAGCTTCACTTGGAGTTGATCATGAGACTCCTTGAGGCTAGCATGAACACCCTTCAAGACTTTGTGAGCCTTGTCGAGAATGTCAAACTCCTATTTGAGTCTAGCTAGATCAACCCCAAGCTTTGCCTTCTCGGAGTTTAGCACACGAGAAACAACAAGAGCATGATCAATATCTTTCTTTAATTTAGCATGATCATCGCTAGTGACTCTCAAGAGCCAAACGAAGACCACGCTCTTCCTCAAGAGCATTGGAAAGATCCGAATCTCATTGGCATAGTCACGACTATGCCCCTCCATCTTAGAGATGGTATCTTCGTGTGCCTCGATCATGTCATTGGCTTCACTAAGTTGTTCCAAGAGAGCAACGGCGCTTCTTGGCTTTACCCTTGAGTTTACCCATAAAGGCCTCAAACTCATTCTCCTCCACATTAGTTCCCTCATGTTCATCAATGCTATCCATCGAAGAAGGATGATTAATGATAGTAGTTTTGATGTTGGGGGTTACCTTTTTGGTGGCTTTAGCCATGAGGCACTTGGCGGTGATGCTCTCATTGGGTGAGTCGAAGAGAAACACCCGTGGAGTCGTCGTAATGGCACGGAGGCCATGGCAACCGACTCACCATCTTCATCATCGTCATCATCCTCATTGTACTCTTCTTGTACCACCAACGCCTTGTGAGGAGTCTTCTTGGTGAAGTTGCTCTTGTTGGGGAAAGACTTGGCCTTGTCCTTTCGGATGAGCTTGCGACCGTTGTCTTCCCTCTTCTCATAAGGGCACTCCGCAACAAAGTGGCTCACATTGCCACAATTGAAGCAAGTCCTCACTCGTTGCTTGCCCTTTGCGCCACTTGAATAGTTCTTGTTGAAGTTGGGCCTTGAGTTCTTCTTGCTCCAAAATTGCCTTGAAGCAAGGGCCATGTGTTCATGATAGGCATAATTCATATCTTCGAGGTTGCTCTCCTCTTCTTCCTCTTCATCCTCTTCCTCCATGCTAACCTTGGCCATTAGAGCAAGGTTGGGTTTCTTTACTCTTTGAGAGCGAAGTACCGCATTGTCGGTGGTCTTGTCCAAGATTCTCATAGCAACAAACTCATCCAACACATCACTTGAGGACAAGGTGTGGAAGTACGGCCTTTGACAAATGACGGAGGACATGGCTTTGTGGTAGGGCATCATTGCCTTGAGGAATTTGCGCTTGATCCAATTGTCATCTGTGTCCTTGCTTCCATGATCTCGGAGAGAGACCGCGAGTTTGGTTACTCTACGATAAAGCTCACGAGGTTCTTCATCTTCTTTCATTGCAAACTCATCGGCTTCATCTTGCACCACTTCATAGTTGGAACGTTGAATGCTTGCGCTTCCCCGATAGAGGGAAACCACTTGGCGCCAAGCATCTTTAGCCAAGGAGTAGGGCGGAGATGAGGAAGGTCTTCGGAGGGATTGCTTCTTGGATGATGAAGAGAGCATTCTCATTGAATTGATCATCCACGGCTTCTCTAGGGGTGAAGTTGCTTCGGTCATGCGGATAAAAACCTTCTTCAATGATTCTCCAAAGGTTAGTGTTCACATGATTTAAATGAAGCTTAAAACAATAGACCCAAGAATCAAAGTCTACATTCTTCTCAATCTTAGGGGCCGGGCCGGCATGATTCAAATGAGTGGAAGGAAAGGTTCCACATGGGCAAAGATGTCGGTGCCATTTTTACCACTAGAAGAAGGACCTTTCTCGCTAGTAGCTTCCCCCTTGTCGGAGGTAGCATTCGTCACCTTGTTAGCGGGATCACCCACTTTCAAAGGTGCGGTGGAAAGTTTAAGCACTTCTAGAAATTTATTAAACATGCTCTCGACCTTGGTCGTCATGGAGGTTTTCAATGTGTCCAATGCCACATTGAATTCCTCATGTGAGATTGAGGTACCCCCATCACCCGTAGACGATATCACATTCACACCGGAGTGCTCCTCCACATCGTCTACGACGTCAACCATACTCTTCGGACGATAAAGTCCTTAACAAAGAGATGAGTCTCTGATACCAATTGAAATGATCGATATAGTTGACTAGAGGGGGGTGAATAGGTAACTAACAATTTTTTGCCTTTCTTAACCAAATTAAACTTTGCATCAAAGTAGGTTGTCTAGATATGCAACTAGGTGGACAACCTATATGATGCAACAACCATAAGCACACAAGCAAGCAAGGATATAACACAAATAAGCTTGCACAAGTAAAGGGAGATAACCAAGAGTGGAGCCGGTGGGGACGAGGATGTGTTACCGAAGTTCCTTCCTTTTGAGGGGAAGTACGTTTCCGTTAGAGCTGTGTGGAGGCACGATGCTCCCCAAGAAGCCTCTAGGGCCACCGTATTCTCCTCACGCCCTCACACAATGCGAGATGCCGTGATTCCACTATTGGTGCCCTTGAAGGCGGTGACCGGACCTTTACAAACAAGGTTGGGGCAATCTCCACAACTTAATTGGAGGCTCCCAACGACACCATGAAGCTTCACCACAATGGACTATGGCTCCACGATGACCTCAACCGTCTAGGGTGCTAAAACACCCAAGAGTAACAAGACCCGCTAGGGATTAGTGGGGGAATCAAATTTCTCTTGGTAGAAGTGTAGATCGGGGCCTTCTCAACCAATCCCGAGCAAATCAACAAGTTTGATTGGCTAGGGAGAGAGATCGGGCGAAAATGGAGCTTGGAGCAACAATGGAGCTTTTGGGGGAAGAGGTAAGTCAACTTTGAGGAAGAAGACCTCCTTATATAGTGGGGGGAACAATCCAACCGTTACACCCCAAACAGCCCCGCAGAGGGCGGAACTACCGCGGGAGGCAACAGTACTACCGCTGGGCTCAGCGGTACTACCGCTCCCCTGGCGGTACTACCGCGCAGTCTGGAAGGCAGAGGGGGAAGGGACCCGAGCGGTACTGCCGTGGAGGTAGTGCGGTAGTGCCGCTCTACTGCCGCTGCAAAGTACCGCAGAATCCGACACGGGAAATGACCCCTCGAATCGATGCGGTAGGGGCCAGATACCGCAGCGGTACTACGGCTGAGGGTCCACCAGCGGTACTACCGCTGAGGAGCGGTACTGCCGCCTGTGACCCCTAAGCGGACTACCGCTGGGTACCACTGTACTACCGCTGGGACCAGACAAAGCCCAAAGGAGGAGGGAAGATCTCTCCATTGAAGCGGAAGGGCTCAGAGGGTGAGAAGCGGATGTGTACGTGTTGATTCCACCCTAGCCTTACCAAAGCGGACCCCCTCTTGATAGTATGGTGCCCTCTACGTAACTAGTCCACCAAAAAAGAAACGAAAGAGCTACACCGTCTTGAATGACACTCCGAGGGAAAGAATTTGTCTCGTGCCAAAGATGGATCTCTAAAAAGCTCAAGGCACACGATTAGTCCGCAAACATGTTGTCATCAATCACCAATACCACATCGAGAGAGATATGCCTTAACAACAGACCTGATGAGCTCTGAAGTTGAACTAATGGTGAACGAGCCCGGCCATGGCCACCTTCTTGGTCTTGTCCAAAAACAGAATAATCCATGATTAGATGATTGAAATAGCTCAGAAACAAGAACACAGAGCTTGCAGTGTATTGTTAAGAGGAGAAGGGAGCAAACTGGGCTGACCTCGTTGGCGTGCTTCTTGCCGCGCACCGAGTCCATGGCGCCGGGGGCGGGGTAAGGCTCCTCGATGCTGGCACTAGAGGCAACGCTGCTGCCCTGCTCACCGGCATAGCTGCTCAGCCGGGCTGGGCTCGCACTAAGTCAGAGTAAACAAAACAACGTCAACAAATGCATCCAGGGAGTTGCCAACATCACGTGCTAAATAAAATGAAGGTGAGGTGCTCCACACCACTGACATCATCTATAGATGCAGATTTGTACCAACTGACATGATGCATACAACTAATCTACAAATGGCTAGCTATTATGATAGGCTAATCTTCAACAACTAATCTACAAATGGCTAGCTATTATGATAGGCTAATCTTCAACAACTAATCTACAAATGGCTAGCTATCCAGCGGAGCATCCTAATCTGATGGGCTCTAACCAATCGATGGGTGTATACAAGGAGAGGATATGCATGTGTCATCTGTGAAGCGGAATATGAACAACGGGTGTATACCACAACTATACCTATAGGGAAGGAACAACGGGCGTGGATGTAGGCATGTAGCTCACCTGGGATGCCGGTTCTACCAGCAGCGCCGCCAAGTCTTCATTGGCTCTACCGCTCGGGTTCATGGTCGGGGAAGTGGGACGCGCGTCTCGTCATGCGAGTCCTTGGTGGCCTTGAGGTGGTCGACGCCCTTCTCGAGCTCCTCTAGCTCGCCCTCCTGCGACCAACAAACAGACGAGGGAGCGGGTCAGATCCAGACGGGCGACGAGCGAACGGGAGGCAGAGGAAGGGATGATGAGGGTTACGAGGTGGGCGAGGAGCGCGCGGATCCCGGGGCTCGAGCAGTTGAAGGGCGGGAAGTCAAAGTCGGCGAGCAGCGGTTTGCTGATGCTGTCGGCGTCCGCCATGCGTCGGAGGCGGCGGTGGAGTAGGCGGAGCAGGCGGGGGTGGCGGAAGGGAGGATGGCCAGGGCTGGGGAAGGAGGGGCGGGGACGGCAGAGGGGCCTGCTAGCGAGGTGAGGCGTGTCGATCTGGATCGGGGAGAAGGAGGCGGCGGTGCGTGTTCTCGGGGAGGAAGGGGATTGAGGGAGGAGTGCTGTTAGGGCTTGGATCGAAGGAAGGGGATCAAGGGAGAAGGAGGCGGCGGTGGGTGAGGAGGACGGCAAGGTCGGTGGTGGGTGGGAGCGGATTCGATCGGGAGGGGCGCGGGTACGGGGTGGAGGTGGCGGCGGCGCGGGGGAGATTGGGAGCGGGAGGAGGGGTGCGATGGGGGTATATGATCTAGGGTTTGGGCTGCGGGGGGGGTATCTCTTTTTCTTTTTTTCTTTTTTTCTGTAGATGGTTGGATGGATGGATGTGGGATGGAGATATGGATGGATGGGCGCCATGTCATCGATCCGTGAGAAGAGTTTTGATTGGTTCGGAAAAATTAGTGATTTAAAATAGTTTCCAAGTACTAAAAATAGAGGGATTTTGTGAAGTAGCTATCAAAACTATTTTGCAAAAGGGTATCACACAAATTTTCACTCAATTTAGACCACATTTTATGGATGAGCACCAATTTGTATGCATTTCTGATCTTTCTTTCTATTTTAATTATTTTTCGAGTGTCCAAAATGAGTTTTTTTTGTGAATGACCTACCATATATTTGTTTCAAAATTGGACCAAATCATTTTTATAAAATAGTAGGCCATATTTAATGTAAAATTGACCAAATGGTTGGGTGTGAAGTGTTTTGATGCACCTCTCGTGAAAAAGACAAATTTTTGGCGATTCTGCTGGAAGCGGGTCAAATTTGAATTGCAGCTGCCTCATAGTTTGTTCTTTATTTTTTCCAAAAATCATTTCTAGGTACATAAGTATCTATTTAATCATAGAAACATCAAAAGTTTTTCAAGATTCAACCACTAGCTAGGAACGGTCATGCCCAACGTTTTGACCACATTTTGAAACGGGCATGAAAAATTAAAAAAAATCAAAAAATTGGAAAACCTTCGCATTGTGTCATTATATATGACCAAGTTTCCAGGAAAAATAATAAACTTATAATACGACAATTATTTTTAAAAAGTGTTATCAGAAATGAGCTATCATACGTGAAGATTCATGGCTTTCAAGCCAAATGATCAATCTTATGGCCACATTCATGGCATAGTGTGTTCAAGCGATCTCATATTGAGCACAAGGGTGCATCTTGGAATTCCAAACAATGTTGCCTAAGGGAGTTTTCATTTTCTTTGCACAGAAAACTCATTTTCCATTTTCTAAGTGCCCGGCATGAGTTTTTTTTGTTAAGGACCTACCATATATTTGTTGCAAAATTGGACCAAATCAATTTTAGAAAATACAAGGCCATATTTAATGCACAATTGACAAAATGGTTGGGTGTCAAAAGTTTTGATCCACCTTTGGTGAAAAAGACAAATTCCCGCCGATTCAGCAGGAAGCGGGTCAAATTTGAACTGTAGCTACCTCATAGTTTGCTCTTTATTTTTTGAAAAAGTCATTTCTAGGTACATAAGTATCTATTTAATCAGAGAAACATCAAAAGTTTTCCAAGATTCAACCACTAGCTAGGAACGGTCAAGCCCGCCGTTTTGACCGCATTTTGAAACGGGCATAAAAAATTCAAAAAAATTCAAAAAATTGGAAAACCTTCGCATTGTGTCATTATATGTGACCAAGTTACCCGGGAAAATAATAAACTTGCAATACGGCAATTATTTAAAAAAAGTGTTCTCAGAAACGAGCTATCATGTGTGGAGATCAATGGCTTTAAGCCAAATGATCAATCTTATGGCCACACTCGTGGCATAGTTTGTTCAAATGATCTCATATTGTGCACAAGGGTGCATCTTGGAATTGCAGACAATGTTTCCTAAGGAAGTTTTCATTTTCCTTGGACGAAAAATTCATTTTCTATTTTCCGAGTGCCCAAAATGAGTTTTTTTGTGAAGGACCTACCATATATTTGTTGCAATATTGGACCAAATCATTTTTATAAAATAATTTAATGCACAATTGACAAAATGGTTGGGTGTAAGAAATTTTGATCCACCTCTCGTGAAAAAGACAAATTTCTGTCGATTCAGCTGGAAGCGGGTCAAATTTGAACTGCAGCTGCCTCATAGTTTCCTATTTATTTTTTACAAAAATCATTTATAGGTACATAAGTATCTATTTAATCAGAGTGTAAGTGCATCTAGTGCCACCCCTAGTTGGTTTTGGAGTATTGACGACAAACTGGGTTGAGGGACTAATGTGTTTGTGAGAATTGCAGGATAACACAGGTAGTAGTCCCTCCTTGATTCGGTTTACCCTAGGAGATGACCCCTGTGTGAAGACATTGAAGACAATGGTGGTCTGTGAAGATATTCACATTGAAGACTATGACACGAGAAGACATTGAGTGAAGACTATGGAGTGCGAAGACTTAGTTGTTTTGTTGTTTCTTTTTCTTCTTTGTTGAGTCATAGGAACCACCGCACTGTTAAGCGGGGTCCAAGTGAACAAAGTCAGAGTGACTGAAGTGATGCTCAAACCAAATCCTATGTCTTCGAGCGAAGACAATGAGAGCAAACCTTATCCTGTGTCAGATAAGTCAGCTTTACTTGTAGCCCAAGTCAAGCTGTCGCGTGTGTTTGAAATCTGACCGTTGCGACACGTGTCAGTTCCTTAGTGACCCAGGGTCATTTCGGAAAAATCTGGTCGGGTTGCCCATTGGCTATAAATAGCCCACCCCCTACACCATAAATTGGTGGCTGCTCAGAGTTAGTACACGGCTTTTGTCGTTTGAGAGCAACCCACCGCCGAAGCTTTCGAGAGAGAATCCTTGCGAGGACAAAGCCCAAACCACCCAGAGCCCAAAGAGTGTTTGGCATCACTGAAGTCTTTCTATCCGCGTGATCTGAAGACTTGTTACACTTGAGGAATGTGAACCCTACAGCCGGTTAGGCGTCGCGTTCTGTGCATCCAAGAGCCATTGTGGATTGCCGGTGAACGAAGTCTGTGAAGGTTCGGAAGTCTACCTGGAAGACTTACCGGAGTAGTTGGGAGAGGGCTGTGTGTCCTTAGCTCAAGGGGAATAAGGTGAAGACGCGGTCTTCTGAGTTGAATCTCAGCCTCCCTAACTGCACGTCTGATTGTCACAAAGAATCGAACTGGTCCAACAAATCCTGTGTCCTTCTGAAGCCACAGGTTCTATCTCTTACTCCTCTTTACTTACAGTTTGTCTTCGTGAAGTCATTGCACCTTGTATTATCTGTTTGACTTCAACGTGTGACTATCTGTTCTGATTGGCTTCATACTATCTTCCATCCTGATCTTTACTACCTAGCTGCTATTAGTCTTCATGCTTTCACTCCATTGAATACTTGACTATGGCTTGTCTAGTGTAGTCTACCTTCCGCTGCATTAGAATAGTGTTGTTTATATTGTCTGTCTTCGAAACATCCATGTTTTGAAGACTTTCATAAAAATCGCCTATTCAACCCCCCTCTAGTCGATAACTAGCCCTTTCAATTGGTATCAGAGCAAGGTGCTCCCTTGTTCTATGTGATTCGGTTTAACCACCTGGAGTTTTAGCTATGTCGACTACAGGGATAATCAAAGTCTCCGCTGCGTGCCCCGTCTTCAATGGAACTGATTATCCCAAATGGAAGACTATGTTGAGGAAGCGTCTCCTTGCAATGGACAGTGAGCTCTGGACGGTCACAGAGATTGGCCTCACCGACTTATGCAAGATGGCGCATGCCGACGATATTATGAAGTTCACTCTGCTGGATGTCAAAGCGAAGGACATTATATTCTCCTCTCTGTCCAGAGATGAGTTCAGGCGCATCATGCATCTCTCCAATGCAAAGCTTATATGGGATCGGATTTCTGATGTTTATGAAGGTCATCGGACATGTCAGGATCCCTGGTTCCTCGATTTCAAGGAGTCACTTAAAACAATGTCTCCCGAACCCGAGCTATCTTCTCCCACCTACTGCTTCATGGCATGCGGTGCCAAGGTAAAATCACGCGATGCTTACTTTCAAACATCCAGTGAAGATGACTCTGATTGTGAATCCAAACCTAGCTACAAAACACTTGCTAAAATTGCAACTGAACAACAGAAAGCTATGGAACATACTCAAAAACTGTTAGACAAAAGCGATGACACATTGGGCCTTGGAAATGACCCGTTCTCAGTCCTTAGTTGAAGACATAAAAAATCTTCAAGCTAAGTACCAGGAACTTGAAAGTCGTCATGAAACTCTCACAACCACTCATGAAAAGCTCTCCTATGATTATCTTCAAAGGAAGCAAGAGCTTGAGAAATTGAGAGCGGCTCATGAAGATCTTCAAAAAGAGAATGAGTCACTTCGCGCTCAACAGATCAGTTCCGCTCGGGAAGGATTTGAACCACCATGTCTAAAGTGCCTTGAGCGTGACAACGCTACCTCTGTTGCCGAATGTTCTACTGCTGCTACTGTTGCAATATCATCAACTGCTAATGTGGTAACTAACCCCCCTGCGGAGGATACCACTACTATTGCTGATGAAAATGCTAGGTTGAAGACATTGCTTGAAACAGGGGATGTACAAAAGTCTCAAAGGGCATCGAGACAACGTATGATGTCCTCAAAAAGCGGTCTGAATCGAAACCCTAGGAAAGAGTGTGTTGGGTTCGAGAGGAAAATGAATGTTGATGGCTCCCTCTTTGGAAGCTGAGCGGTACCCCAAAACCACATGGGTTGCTGCAAAGGGGCCTTTAGTGGATCCATCCACCTTATCTGGCTTCACCTGTGCTAACCCTATTATAATTGATGAATCCTTTGATGCAAACTATAAACTGTTTAAGAATCAGAATGGTGAAGTGTTTGCCAGGTATATTGGTACTAACTGCAGGAATGGGCCACCTATGAAGAAGATCTGGGTTCCCAAAAGTTTTCTTGAGAATCTTCCCATGAATGTCATCATGACACCACCTGGGAAGAAGACAAATCCCAGACCAAAGGCTTCATATGACCCAAAGGCTTCATACAGACAGAGGACTCACCTGAGTCACCCTAACGCTAATGTTTTGCAGGGAAACCATACTCAGACTTATGAATATGAGCGTGTGTCTTCAACCCGCTATGTTCATAGAACTAAGAACTTTTTTGCTTATTCATATGAGTATCGTTCTTCTCCTGCAAGGCTATTTGCTAGGGCTCCAAAGCCGAAGTTCTCAGATGTTGCACTTAGACTCATTGCTTCTAAGCCACCCCTGAAGATGTGGGTGGTTAAGAAGAATTAACTTTCTTTTACAGGGAAAGGTCTCCAGCCGGAAATCAAAGGCGTCTGATGCTATTGCTGGGGACCTAAAACATCTTGTAGGTTGCAAGATCAAATACCCAAATGGTCTTACTATGTATTTTGTTCCTAAATCGCTTGCCAAACATCCTATCAGTCCTAATCTTGATCCGAGCTTTGATAATCCTCTTGCTCGTCAAATGTTTATGCTTCACAATACTCTTGGTGAAGCCTATCCCCTAAGCATCTTGTAGGGTATGAAACCTCATGCTTCAGAATGGATTATGGATAGCGGATGCACTAATCATATGACTGGTGATCAAAGTCTTCTCATGGACTCAACCTTACGTCCATCCGACAAAAGTCACATCACATTTCTTACACCTTTGGTAAAAGCAGGTATTGGGTCTAGGTAGAGTTGCAATCTCAAAGGATCAACACATGGATAAAGTGATGCTTGTTGAATCCCTTGGTTTCAACTTAATGTCTGTCTCAATGCTTTGTGACTTAAACATGATTGTGCTATTCGGAAAATATCGATGCCTTGTACTAATGGAATATGACAAGTCTCTAGTCTTTGAAGGGTATCGAAAAGACGATCTATATATGGTAGATTTCTCAGCAGGACCGCAGATGGCCGTACGTCTTCTAGCAAAGGCTTCAGAATGCTGGCTTTGGCATCAAAGGCTAGGGCATGCTGGCATGAAGAACTTGCACACTCTCGCGAAGAAGAAGCATGTAGTGGGCATCAAAGGCGTCAAGTTCAAGAAGGACTCTCTGTGTGGCGCCTGCGAAGCTGGAAAGATGACTAGGGCCAAGCATCCCTCGAAGACAATCATGACTACATCTCAACCCTTCGAGCTGCTTCACATGGATCTATTCGGCCCTACTCACTACTCTACTCTCAATGCTACTGCTTGCCTCTATGGCTTTGCAATTGTTGATGATTACTCTAGATATACTTGGGTACATATAATCCTCTACAAGACTGAAGTGCAGGATGTCTTCAGACGCTTTGCCAATCGTGCCATGATGAACTATGGCGTCAAGATCAAGCACATCAGAAGTGACAACAGCACTGAGTTCAAAAACACTGGCCTCGACCTCTATCTGGATACACTTGGCATCACACATGAGTTCTCTGCTCCTTATACACCTCAGCAGAATGGCATCGCCGAGCGCAAGAACAGAACTCTCATTGAGATGGCCCGAACGATGCTTGATGAGTACAATACTCCACGGAACACTACAAAAAAAGACACATCCGTGACATTTTGGGCCGAACGAAATTTTTTCTGTCATACATATGACACTTCTATGACGATAATTGTGAAAAAACCCGGTATCATCATAGATGTGGTGGCCTCCTACTTCTATGACAAAAATCATGACAAAAATGGGCTTTTTTAAGTCACAGGCGGGCGAGCCTTGGTGCATGACATTCTTTGGGCCGTCCATGACGGAAAAACCGTGGTAGAAGCGAGGGGGAGGAAAATTTCGGGGAGTTGCCCGTTACGGTGGGAGGTCGGGGGCCGAGTGATGCGCGTTTCTCTCGTACGTATGCGCGTGTGTGTGAGGCGTTCATTTAATCGAACCCGAAGCGAGGCGTTGGGCTCTAATCGAACCCGGCGATTACCTTTGCGAACTACGCGTTCTTCGAACCCGGCGATCGATCGATGGTTGTTAATCAAGTCGATCGGCGATTCCTTCGCCATCTGCTGCTAATCAAGCCGATCGATTGGATGAGCGATGGCGTTATGGGGGGAGGGTTTGGATGAACAGCGAATGGTGGTGTTGCCTCTGGATGAACAGGAACCCGTGGTGTGGATGGCTGGATGAATAGTAGATGGTGGAGGGGTGGCCGTGGAGGGGTGGTTGAACAGGACCCCGTGGTGTGGAGGGCTGGATGAACAGTAGACAGTGGAGGGATGCCCGTGGAGGGGTGGTTGAACAGTAGCCGGTGGAGTAGCGCGATGGATCTTTGGATGAGCAGGAGCCCGTGGAGGTTGGAGGAGGTCGACGGTAGCCCGTGGAGGCCGGAGGAGGTCGACGGTGGAGATGAACAGTATCCCGTGGAGTCCGTTTTGCGCACGCCACACCCCTCCCGATGAACAGGACCCCCGTTTCGACCGTAGTGCTCCAACACAAGTCTGTTTCGTCCGGTTTGCGGTACGCCACACCCCTCCCAATCAACAGGACCCCCGTTTCGACCGTAGGAGGTTCATTTCCTCCGTTTTGTGGTACGCCACACCCCTCCCGATCAACAGGACCCCCGTTTCGATCGTAGGAGGTCCGTTTCCTCCGTTTTCGATGCGCCACACCCTCCCGATCAACAGGACCCGTTCGAGCGTAGGAGGTCCGTTTCCTCCGTTGTCTTGCATCGCCAGGCCTCGTTTCCATCACCTGTTCCGTCCAAGCCCTCCCGATGAACACGACCACGCATTCCGTTCCGACCCAGCCGGTTGGCTCCCCATGAATACGACGACGACGTTGTTTCTCCGTTCCGACCCAGCCATGTACGTATGCGCGAGTAGGCGTTCGAGACCCTGCCCATATGTACGTACATGGTCGTATTTTCTTTCTTGCACCCTCTCCGCTGTACGTACGTGTATATGCTACGTGCGCGCCTCTACATCGACACGTGCGCGCCTCTACATCGACACGTGCGCGCCTCTACATCGACCAGTATGTACGTACACGTTCGCGACCAGAATGACAACGCTACGTACGCTTCGACCGAGTGGTTCCCGGTATCGAGCACTTCCTTGCCCGCGAAGATGTAGCTGGTGGGTCCCGATGGTCGTGGGCGAATCGTTTTTGCCGGACGCACTTCCTTGCGTGTGAAGATGTAGCTGGTGGGTCCCAGCAGTCATGAGGGAAACATTTTTTTCACGAAATACGGTGGCCTGTCCGGTGGGTCCCTGCTGCCAGGTGGAGGAATCATTATTTTCCGCGTAATAAGGAGGCACTTCCTTGCTGCGGCCGTGGACCCGATTGTCGACCTCTCGGCGTCTGATCCACGTCCGATGGAAGTCGTTCCTTGACGACGTTGACCAAGCCGCGCCGAGAGCACCAGGGCGGTGGTCGACGGCGAGGCCTAGGAAGGGGACGACGCGGAGCCGGTGAAGACGCGGTAGTGGATGCCCACGTGGAGAGGTGTATGAGTATTCACTCGTTCGTCTGTGGTGTGAGGCTGCCGTCGTCGCAGGGCCTGGCCTAAGGTGGGAATAGTAGGGGGCGGTGAGGCCTCAGCGGCCTGACCCGACCCACGGGAGGCGGGGAAGCGGTGACACGACCGGCCTTTGCTGGGCTGGAGCAAGAAGACCAGAGGTTGAAGAAGCACTACGGCCGTTGGATGGACATCGTACGGTCACTGGAGCTAGAATCGTTCATATTGATTAATTTGACAAAGTCCTCCGTCCCCGTCAACTTAGTAGGCCCACAAGTTAGCTTCCCACCAAGGTGAGTCCCAGCTAGCAGGGGGAGTATTAATTTTTCTGTGCGTAATAAAGAGGCACTTCCGGTGGGTCCGAGCTGACAGCGGGGGGAACGTTTTTTTCGCGAAATACGGTGGCCCGTCCGGTGGGTCCCAGTAGTCAGGGGGGAAACATTTTTTCACGAAATAAGGTGGACCGTCCGGTGGGTCCTATTTGTCGGTGGAGGAATAATTATTTTCTTGGCGTAATAAGGAGGCACTTCCTTGCGGCCGTCGTGGACCCGGTATCGACCTCTCCACATACAAGATTTTTCCGATGGAAGCGATTAGTTGACCACGTTGACCATGCCGCGCCGAGAGCACCAGGGCGGTGGACGACGGCGACGCCTAGGAAGGGGACGACGCGGAGCCGGGGAAGACACAACAGTGGAAGCCCGCGCGGAGAGGAGTACGAGGGTTCACTGGTTCGGCTGCGGTGTGAGGCCGTCGTTGCCGCAGAATACCAGGGGGTGTGGGTGAGTGGAGGGATGGCATGGCCAGCGGTGGGAGTAGTATGGGGACGGTGAGGCCTCTGCGGCAGCACAGCCGGCCACGGGAGGCAGGAGCAGGCGGCACGACCGTGGCGCTGCTGGCTGGACCAAGAAGACCAGAGGTTGAAGAAGCACTACGGCCATTGGATGGACATCGTACGGTCACTGAAGCTAGAATCGTTTATATTGACTAAGTTGACAAAGCCCTTGGTACGCTCCAACTTAGTAGGCCCACAGGTCAGCCTCCGAAACGATGCGCCCCAGATGTCAGGGGGAGGAACCATTTTTTGGGCGGCCGACGCTAAGAATATCCGAGATTGAAGAAGAAGCACGACATCCATTGGATAGACATCCAACGGCCAGTGCTGCTAGAACCGTGTGTTCACTATAATAAGTTGACAAAGCCTTGCATACGCGTCAACTTATTTTTTTAGGGGATGCGTCACTTAGTAGGCCCACAAGTGTGTGGCAGAGAACTTATAGCCCATTTGCATTTTGTAAGAATGTACAGCCCATTTTTGAATTCTAATGGAATTTACAACAACCCATTTACAGTTTGTTAAAAGTACAACCCATTTCCTAGCTAGGACAACGATTAATAATTTCAACCAACCGTTGGAGATAGAATTCAATAAAAGTTCCCACATTTTGATGGGATCCAAAATATTTTTATCCCGAAATTTCTAGTTAGATTAAATATAAATTTTTATTACGTAAAAATCCAACGAAACATTCCGCGCGCAACAATGAAAATTTGAGATTTTCAAAATCCATAAATAATATTTTATAAACTAATTTCGTGTTTGGTGCATTTTTTTATAGTTACTACCCAGTGTTTATAATTACATCCCATTTATTATTTTTAAAGCCCATTTTCCTGTTAAGCCTAATGCATCCCTCCTAGGAAAGATTTGCAGCCAGTAGGCGGAGAATAACAAGTTGACCTTGCCTGGGTATTCCTCAAAAAGACGCATAGCTGGGCTAGCCATTTTCATCTTGAAAAAGTAGTATCTGGGCTGGATATCTGGCCTGGGCTAGACGGGACACAGCCCGCCCACTTAATACCCTGCTCTCCTCTGAACAACAACGAAATCATCGCCAAGAAAAACTCTGCAGTGCTCACGCCTCAAAAACACAAAGACTGCTCGAGCTACTTGGTCCCGGTATCGGCCGCACCTTGTGCAATTCTCTCGTTTATATTGACTACATAGGTTGACAATGGTGCGGGACCATGATGTCAGGAAACCAGGAGAAAGCAAAAAAAATATAGTTGTACATAATTAGGAGGCACTTGCGTACGTACGGCTATGGCCCTAGTGGGTCCCTAGTGTCATCCAGTCAAAATAAAGTCATCTCCTGAATCCTCATGTTCGTTGACCACGTTAACAATGCTCGGTGCCACGGCGAGC
This sequence comes from Aegilops bicornis, assembly GCA_021605145.1. Classification (NCBI taxonomy): domain Eukaryota; kingdom Viridiplantae; phylum Streptophyta; class Magnoliopsida; order Poales; family Poaceae; genus Aegilops; species Aegilops bicornis. The sequence continues at coordinate 489,420,338 of CM038669.1, read as the reverse complement.
GCAACAACTCGAAGGACAACGGAGAGGGCCTCGCGGGCCCCTACGGAGGTCTCGTCTGATGCCGCTGCTCATTCAGGAAGCCAGGATCATCAAACACCTATGAGCACCTTTGAGAAACTGAGACGACATGAAACGGTAAGGCCGCGCTTGGGAGCTATGGTTTATTTCAAACCTGTATTAACATGCAAGTGTAATTTACTCGTCATCGGAAGGCCCGAGGTGCATAAGTAAAACCCGGCGGATTCTGGCGTGTAATTTGAGAGACCGATGTATATTTTACGAGCAACCTTTGCTATATGGGCGACATTACGAACGATACATGCACAACGTGCGTATCATGCCATCCATGGGCAAGGCTGAAACAACAGCTAATAGCTGGATTAGCAATCGTCCGAGTGTCGTTCAGCGTTTTTATCGTGTGAAGTACTTCCGATATTTTACTAGTCGAAATCGACCAACCAAGCGCCTTCGCTTGAGACCATCTGCTTTAATTTACAAGTGTCGATTTTACAAGCGGTTTTGGTGGAAAACGACGATCCAATCACGGCCTAATATCATGAGTTGGTCGAAAGATCATATGGTTTCACGTCTAACCTACCCGACATGTCGTATAGGCTATGAATGATGGCATGTTTGGTTCCAAATAAGTCACCAACTTATAAGTCGAAAAGTGAAAAAAGTGACTTATTTTGCCAAACAGACCCGACTTATAAGTCACCTCAACTTATAAGTCATAAGTTGCTCCACCCCAACTTAAAACTTATAAGTCATCCCCTTTTGCGTGGGTCCCACCACCTACATGATGTTGATTGGTGTGGGAAGGTGTGTCAGGTGACTTATAAGTCGGTGACAACCAAGCAGGCGTGACTTATAAGTCATCGGTTTTAAGTCACGACTTATAAGTCAGGTGACTTATTGGAACCAAACAGGCTCTGAAACATCAGACGATGAACTTCTTACGCACGGAAACAACAGAAGAGGATGACCTTCTTTACAAGCAAATCACTGGCATTAGATCAACATGCAAAACAATACGAAGCATTATTCTCACGAGGCATGGTGAACAGCTCGTGATGCCGCATGCCACAACATTCCAAGCTCAACTTTGCAATCAAACACAAGGCCTGGCATTACATAGACAATATTCAGAACAAACTCTTAACACAGGAATATCTCAAGAGAGTAACTATTTACTTCTAAACCGAACACATGAATAGGAAAAAATACTCGGCTTGCTCACGGCAAGGCGTCCCACTCAAAAATATCAAATGCATGTCTTCTGGCTAACATCAATGAGCAAATTTTGACAAGGTTTTCCAATTCCAATGTATTAAACTAAGTCTTCTTGCTAACATCAATGATTAAACTTTGACAAGCTTTTCCCATTCAAAATATGTAATGCCTATGATCGTGGAGTCCTGTCGCTTCTTGCTAACATCAATGATTAAACTTTGACAAGCTTTTCCCATTCAAAATATGTAATGCCTATGATCGTGGAGTCATGTCGCTTCTTGTACTTGTTTGGGCACTTTTTGCCGAGGGCACTCCACGTGTTGTTAAATTGCCAATGGTCTCTGCAGACTAGTCATGTCACCGGTGTCTAATATTTATGGCACATCGTATGTAATGGAGGGATTTGGTGCCAAACTAAGAAAATGTGAAATTGGCACCTCTTTTGGCCTACATAGTGGAATGCCTAATACTCTGTAAAGCTTTTCGATCATTCCTTCTGTAATGTAAGCATAAGCAGTGGTACTTCTTTCTACAAAGTGGAGCGACCAATGGACCCGAGAATGCAGCGGTTTGCCTTGGACACATTGGCTCCTTTTGTGCAGTTGAACTAAAATCAAAGTCGGAATAAAACCGAGCTTTAATTGTGATATCCTGTAAGCAACAAAAGGTATAAGGAAACAATTCTTGAGAAACAACGGTTGATGACTTGTACTCCCGGAAGAAAAAAATCTCTTGATCTACCTTATCTTAATGGGAAACAAAGCGGAGAGTAGCAATTCTCAATCGGTGTGATTCATTAATATTAATCGAGACATTATCTTAACAATGCCTTGTTTCAACATGTATAAAGAACGAAAAACCGGAAAAGTATCATTCCTAAAACAATGCGATCGATTCATTTTAACAGAGACATTATCTTAACAATACCTTGGTTAAACATGTAGAAAGAACTACAAAGCAGGATAGTACCATTCCTAACAAGTGTTGCAGTTTTGAACTAAGATTCAGTAGTTAATTAATTACGAGAGTGACATTGCTTAATTTTACCGGTGACATTAGATTAACGAAAAGCATAAACAGTTCGGGAGAGTGGGCGCAACAACAGTATGTGCTTCCATCTACTTATAAAGGGGGTGATGCAGAGTTTGTTGTAACAAAGCAACAAGCATCATGTCTGGGTTGGTCCCATTTTTGTTAACTACTTAATGGGAAAAGACAGCAATAGAGTAGCACAACATCTCAAAGCACACTACACAATCATGTGGATGAAGGCTTGTACTGACCTTTCATGAGAAGACCAGGATAAAATATGAATCTGCCAACACGAATAGGAAATCGAATCTCGTTTTGTGCAGTTGCACTGAAATCAAGCAAAGTGTTTCGCGTAGCGAAGCAAAATGTAGCAATAGCAACAAGTTGAATAGATATCCCTGTTTAAACAGAGGCAAAAAGGAATCAATTACTGGCTAATAAAGGAGGATGAAACATGCGGCCACAAAAATGGTAATCCCGCCAATCCCTAACAAGTGTCGGAGTTTTGAAATAAGATTCAATAGTTAATTATGAGAGTGGCATCAATTACTGGCTTATAAAGGGGGTAATGCTGAATTTGTTGTAACAAAGCAACAAGCATCATGTCTGGGTCGTTGGTCCCATTTTTGTTCACTACTTAATGGGAAAAGACTGACAATACAATAGCTTCAATTCAACATTTATTTAAAACAGTACCAAAACAAGTAGCACAACATCTCAAATCACACTGCACATCATGTGGATGAGACCAAGATTTGAAACAACTCGACACGAAGAGTGGAAACAAATCTCGATCTCCTTTTGTGTAGTTCCACAAAAATTAAGCAAAGTCACCGGTGTGACATTCAAGTTGAACTGCACAAAACACTCTTAAAACATAAGTGTTTTGAGTAGCGAAGCAAAATGTTGCAATAGCAACAAGTTGAATCGATACCCCTGTTTTAACAGAGGCAAAAAGGAAACAATTACTTGCCGATAAAGCAGGATGAAACAAACGGTGACAGAAAGAAGCATCTAACTTATCTTGGATGGAAAACAAAGTAGGATAGTAGCATTTCTAAAACGGTTGCATTGATTCATATTAACAGAGACATTCTCTTGAAACAACATTTGTTAAAAAATGTAATTTACTTTTAACAGTGGCATTGCTTCAATTTTCCGGTGGCATTCTTAGATTAACAACAGCAAAATAGCTGTATGGGACATGCCAACACCATGTAAAATCCCACACATATAAATGGGTGATGCAGAGTATGTAGCCAAGCAGCATATATGCGTTGGTCCCATATTTTTTCTCTTTGAACCTTTTTCCTAAGTGAGGGCAGCTAATCTAGTCCTGCACAAACTACCCGACCCCGCTTTCTTTCCCTTTTCAACAAAGAGATCGGTTCTATGTGTGTCTTTGGGTTACCCCTTTTCCCTTTTCGACCTACAAAGCGGCGGATAGCAGTCTATACTACTTTCCGCCCCTCCTTTCCTCATTGAACCACGTCCTAGATTCTTGCTCCAGCCCACTGCACCCTTCTTTCCTCTTTGAACCAAGACCTAGATTCGACTACAGATCGAAAAAGATCCACATGCAGCTAGAGCAACGACGGTTTCAAATAAACTTATACCTTAGGGTCGTCGGGATGTGGCAAGGCGTGCGGCCGGAGGCCGAATCTGCCCACACTACGTACGATAGCAAGGAAGAAGGGGTCGGTGGCCCTCCCGCACAGGCGCTGGGTGAAAGAGAACAGCGCAACCGGCAGTGGATTGCCTCCCTCGCCGAAGGCGATAGAGTGAACGCTACACCTCCTCCCCTTCCCGGTGCGACGGGATACGGACGCCTCCTTCACCATCTATGAGGGGGGAGAGAGAGAGACAAGAGGCCAATGCAGTCTTGCTTAGATCTGCTGAAGAGAGGGTGAGAGACTGTGAATATAGCAAACCCTAGCAAATGAACACTGAGCCTCCAACATGTAACATATATGTAGTGCGGCGAGCGTATGGAGAGTACAAACCCTAGCAAACAAGCGCTGAGGCTCCCGCTTATATATATACTCTTGTAGTCTGGTGAGCTCGGTGCCTTCTTTACTGCTTTTGGGCTGTATGACAGGTGAGCCAGCCACATTTTGGGCCCACCTGTCATAAACCCAAAGGCAGGTGCACTAAGTCAAGCCGTGTCCATATATACTCTCGTGTATACAAGTAATATATACTAGTGGAGTGGTTTTCTTATTCTCTCCATAACGATCGTTTAAAATTGTGTAAGTACGAAACGAAACTCTTTATCTAATGTACAGTGAAGAAAACTAGTACTACTTCCGATGAACTAACGATCCACGCCCACGCGTCCTGGTCGCACTTCCTGTCCTTCACGTGTGGTACACTACCCTCCCTTAAGTGAACAACCACAAATGCGCCAAATTATCGGAACGTGTGAGAGTGTGTACAAATAAAGAATTTTAATTTCAATTATCGGAAAGGTTTGAGACTATTATAAAGTTTGACTTCACCAAATCTAATATCTTGAGTAAATAAAAATGGAGGGCTACTACGTCCATCCGGGTTTTTAGTCCACACCATTTTTTAAATCAAAGTTAATAGCTGGACAAATAAAATTACGGGGGAGCTGGAGACAAAGTTGTGAGAAGGCTTAGAAATCAATACAAAACTTATGCTCTTAGTACCAACGTCGATCCTTCTTCGATGAAACATTTGGTTCATAGCCAATTGTGTGATAAAATTGCACCAACGTGAAAGACAATTGCGTCTCCAACGCAACCAAGGTGAATCGACGAAGGATATCATCTTTGTGCGTAACAAGCAAAGAGCATTGATGGAAGACAGCTTGTTTTTCATTGAAAATCGATCAGCTTCACCGGTAAGCGCGACCATGAGCATCAATAGGTCATCGTGGTGATGCATCATCCATTTGGCATCAAGTTTGGGTGAGGCACCTATGAAGTTCGACAAATCCTCACTGTGGTATGTTTCTTCTCAGTAATCAAGCTCAAGGAAGGAAGAACCACGTGGCAGAGGACAAAGGAGGCGGAACAACAATGGCCATCCAATTTTGTGCAGTTCCACTAAAATTGAGGAAGACATGCCGGGTATGGAGACACGCATCGCTGTTTCCAAAAATATAAAAAAGGGTTAATGAAAAGTACACCAACAAATGTAAGCATCATAATTATATCTTGATGGGAACTAAACCAGGATACCCGAGAAAAAAGCATTTCTTCATTTAACCAGTGATAGTACTACCACCATATGGACAATGACCGCACAACCACCATGTACTTTTTGTTGAAACGACATGTATACCTCCACCGAGGCATAAATCAGGACAACTTTTCGAGTGGCATTTCCTCTATATTAGTACTAGTAGGTGATGTTGGACCAGCCGACGAACCCTAGCTACTATGCATGGGGAGCTGGGGAGTAGTCGCATAGAAGAAAACCCGCACTTGCGACACAGGGAGCTGGACCAGTCTAAGAAGTTATACCTCGGTGGGCGAGATGTCGTTTAGGCGGTAGGCGGGATCTGCCCACCCGGCCCAGCGAACAAGGCGCGGAGGATCTTCGTCCGCGCCAGCCGGCTCAGGAAGGGCCAGTGCGCGCTCGGTCCCTCCGTCGCCGACGGCGACAACGTCAATGCTACACCTCCTCACCTCCCGCAGCGGACGGGATTCGGGCATTCGGCCGGATCTGTGACTACCGGTGAGGAGAGAGATAGAGTGGACACTGTCGTCTTGTTTTGATATGGAGAGGGTGAGAGAGCGAGACGCGAGAAACTCTATCAAACAAGAGGCTATAATGGAGTAAAAAAATCTCTCCATAGCAGTGGTTTTAAATAGAATACGCGCGTTCCCGGAAAAAGAAAGCGAAAACTTGCGGACAATTTTTAAGGGTTTGTCTAGGACACATCTAGATGTGACATAGTTATGTCACATCTAAGTTGATGTCCACTCTGTTTGTGGTCTATTTTTTTGTCCTAGTTTTTTTTGTTTCTTGTTGCTACATTATATACTTGTGGGAGCTTAGATGTGATATCCTTAAACAACATCTAGATGTGAATTAGACAAATTGTTCTAACGTACCAAGAAAGAAAACTCGATCAAAAACACGCCACCGCTTCCAGGTCGCGAGAGTCGTCGCGCACACACACATAGACATAGACATGCATATCTGTGTTTACGTAAAATTCCATTTCCATCTCCATCTCCAATCATATTTGTCCAACTGGCACATTATTTACGTTGTTAATTATATACGCAGCAATATTAATGTACAACATCTCTTGTTTGCGCATGTTCGGACCGCTGCCACGGCCGGTCCTGAATAACCCGAACCCTCTTCATCACCCGCGCGTGCTTCCCGCCCGAAACGGTCAGTGCCGCATTCATCCCCGGCCAGAGCGGACGCGACCTCTCACTGGCGCCGGCATTGAAGCGGTCGCGGCCGAGAGCATTGCCAGCGCCCGCTTCCGGTGCCAGCGGCTGCTCCGCGTTCAAAAGGTCGCAATAGCCGGCTACAACATGCATGTAAAAAGTTCTTGGGAGTCCGTGCTACGGTAGCTGTCCTCCCCCAACTCGTCAATCTCTTCCAGAGTGCTAGTAGTACTCCATGGCGCGATCCATCGACAAGCGGCGGAAAGTTATCATATACTCGGTTTGCGGTGAGTGGCATGCCGAGCGACCGTGTGGGGTCGAGCCATGGAGGACGGTGAGACACGAACACGACAGACGTGATTTAAACGTTGGTTTTGCTCGATGGCGCGATCCAACGAAACGAAACGTTGGTTTCTCTCCGTTTCCATTTTTTCTCCAGAAAAACGGAAACTTTCCACTCCATTTTCATACCTATTCCAAGGTTGCCCCGTTACAACATTCCGTCAAATACAAAGGAAAACTAACACGCATGTGATACATCCATTTTGCATCATGCTTTTATATCGATATTTATCGCATTATGGGCTATTATTTCACGTTATGTCACAATACTTATGGCTATTCTCTTTTATTTTACAAGGTTTACATGAAGAGGGAGAATGCCGGCAGCTGGAATTTCGAAATTTGGAAAAGGAGCAAATATTGGAGACCTATTCTGCGCAACTCCAAAATTCCTGAAACTCCACGGAATATCTTAAAATAAATAAAGAAAAATCATCGCCATAGATGAAGGCCAGGGGGCCCACACCCTGCTCACGAGGGTGGGGGCGCCCCCCTACCTCGTGGGCCCCCTGGTGGCTCTCTGACGCCCATCTTCTCCTATATGAAGCCTTTCATCAAGAAAAAATAAGAACCAACCTTTCGGGACGAGACTCTGCCGCCACGAGGTGGAACCTTGGCGGAACCAATCTAGGGCTCCGGCAGAGCTGTTCTGCCGGGGACACTTCCCTCCGGGAGGAGGAAATCATCATCACCATCATCACCAACGCTCCTCTCATCGGGAGAGGGCAATCTCCATCAACATCTTCACCAGCACCATCTCATCTCCAAACCCTAGTTCATCTCTTGTATCCAATTCTTGTCTCCAAGTCCGGGATTGGTGCTAGTAGGTTGCTAGTAGTGTTGATTACTCCTTGTAGTTGACGCTTGTTGGTTTATCTGGTGGAAGATCATATGTTCAGATCCTTTATGCATATTATTACCCCTCTGATTATGAACATGAATATGCTTTGTGAGTAGTTACGTTTGTTCCTGAGGACAAGGGAGAAGTCTTGCTATTAGTAGTCATGTGAATTTGGTATTCGTTCGATATTTTGATGAGATGTATGTTGTCTAGCCTCTAGTGGTGTTATGTGAACGTCGACTACATAACACTGCACCATTATTTGGGCCTATAGGAAGGCATTGGGAAGTAATAAGTAGATGATGGGTTGCTAGAGTGATGAAGCTTAAACTCTAGTTTATGCGTTGCTTCGTAAAGGGCTGATTTGGATCCATATGTTTCATGCTATGGTTAGGTTTACCTTAATACTTTTGTTGTAGTTGCGGATGCTTGCAATAGAGGTTAATCATAAGTGGGATGCTTGTTCAAGTAAGAACAACACCCAAGCACCGGTCCACCCACATATCAAATTATCAAAGTACCGAACGTGAATCATATGAACGTGATGAAAACTAGCTTGGCGATATTCCCATGTGTCCTCGGGAGCGCTTTTCCTATTATAAGAGTTTGTCCAGGCTTGTCCTTTGCTACAAAAAGGATTGGGACACCTTGCTGCACTTTATTTACTCTTGTTACTTGTTGCTCGTTACAATTTATCTTATCACAAAACTATCTGTTCCCACTTATTTCGATGCTTACGAGAGAATACCTTGCTGAAAACCGCTTATCATTTCCTTCTGCTCCTCGTTGGGTTCGACACTCTTACTTATCGAAAGGACTATGATAGATCCCCTATACTTGTGGGTCATCAAGACTCTTTTACGGCACCGTTGCGGGAGTGTAAGCGCCTTTGGTAGGTGGAATTTGGTAAGGAAAAATTTATATAGTGTGCTGAAATTTCTTGTCACTTGTTACATGTGGAAAGTAATTCTCTGAGGGGCTTGTTCGGGGTATCTTCACCCGTCCAATAGAGCAACAAAGTTGCTCCTCAACCTCTTGAACCTATTGAAAATGAAACTCCTTTTGAATTTCCTTGGGGTATGATGGAAAAACTGCTAGCTAATCCTTTTACAGGAGATGAAACAAAGCATCCTGATGAGCACTTAATATATGTGGATGAAGTTTGTGGATTATTTAAGCTTGCAGGTATACCCGATGATGTTGCTAAGAAGAAGTTCTTCCCTTTATCTTTGAAGGGAGACGCATTGACATGGTATAGGTTATGTGATGATACGAGATCATGGAACTATAAAAGATTGAAATTGGAATTTCATCAAAAGTATTACCCTGTGCATCTTGTTCATCGTGATCGCAATTATATATATAATTTTTGGCCTCGCGAAGGAGAAAGCATCGCTCAAGCTTGGGGGAGGCTTAAATCAATGTTATATTCATGCCCCAATCATGAGCCCTCAAGAGTGACAATTCTTCATAATTTTTATGCTCAGCTTTCTGATAACAATCACACCATGCTCGATACTTCTTGTGTTGGCTCTTTCATGATGAAGACTATCGAATTCAGATGGGATTTATTGGATAGAATTAAACGCAACTCTGAAGATTGGGACCTCGACGAAGGTAAGGAGTCAGGTATGACACCTAAGATTGATTGTGTTAAATCTTTTATGGATACTGATATTTTCCGTAAGTTTAGCACTAAATATGGACTTGACTACTGAGATAGTAGCTTCTTTACGTGAATTTTTGCTACTTATGTTGATCTCCCCAAGGAGAAGTGGTTTAAATATCATCCTCCCATAGAAGTAAAAGTAGCTGCACCTATTAAAGTTGAAGAAAAGACTGTCACTTATAATGATCCTATTGTTCCCACTTCTTATGTTGAGAAACCACCCTTCCCTGTTAGAATAAAGGATCATACTAAAGCTTCAATTGTGGTTCGTAAAAGCAATATTAGAACTTATACACCTCTTCAGAAAGTCAAAGTAGAACCTAATATTGCTATTGTTAAAGATCTCTTGTCTGGTAATATTGATGGGCATGTTATTCAATTCTGCGGTGAATCTGCTAGAATTGCTAAACCTAGCGTTAAAGATAAACATAGACACTGTGGTAGGCGTGCACATTATTTACATTAAAATAGGAGATCATTGTTATCATGGCTTATGTGATATGGGTGCTAGTGCTAGTGTTATACCTTATGACTTGTATAAAGAAATCAAGCATGAAATTGCACCTGCTGAGTTAGAAGAAATTGATGTCACAATTAAACTTGCCAATAGAGATACTATTTCACCATTAGGGAATTGTTAGAGATGTTGAAGTCTTGTGTGGGAAAACCAAATATCCCGCTGATTTTCTTGTTCTCAGTTCCCCACAAGATAGCTTTTGTCCCATTATATTTGGTAGTCCCTTTTTGAACACTGTTAATGCTAAGATAGATTGCGAAAAGAATGTTGTTACTATTGGTATGATTCATGAGTTTAATTTCTCTAAATTTAGTAAACCACATCGTGAGGAAGAATTGCCTAGTAAGGATGAAATTATTGGTCTTGCTTCTATTGCCGTACATCCTAGTGATCCTTTAGAACAATATTTGCTAGACCATGAAAATGATATGTTTATGAATGAGAGAAGGGAAATAGATGAAGTATTCTTTAAACAGAACCTATTCTGCAACACAATTTGCTGTTGAAATCCTAGGGGATCCTCCTCCACCCAAGGGCGATCCCGTGTTTGAGCTCAAACCGTTGCCTGATAATCTTAAATATGCTTATCTTGATGAAAAGAAAATATATCCTGTTATTATTAGTGCTAACCTTTCAGAGCATGAAGAAGAAAGACTATTGAAAACTCTGAAGAAGCACCGTGCCGCTATTGGATATACTCTTGATGATCTTAAGGGCATTAGTCCCCACTCTATGTAAACATAAAATAAATTTGGAAGCGGATGCCAAACCAGTTCGTGATCCTCAACGACGTTTGAATCCTAAAATGAAAGAAGTGGTAAGAAAAGAAATACTCAAGCTTCTGGAGGCAGGTATAATTTATCCCGTTCTTTGATAGTCGGTGGGTAAGTCACATCCATTGTGTCCCTAAGAAGGGAGGTATTCTTGTTGTCCCTAATGATAAAGATGAATTGATCCCGCAAAGAATTATCACAGGTTATAGGATGGTAATTGATTTTCGCAAATTAAATAAAGCTACTAAGAAGATCATTACCCCTTACCTTTTATTGATCAAATGCTAGAAAGATTATGCAAACATACACATTATTTCTTTCTAGATGGTTATTCTGGTTTCTCTCAAATACCTGTGTCGGCTAAAGATCAATCAAAGACTACTTTTACTTGCCCTTTTGGTACTTTTGCTTATAGACGTATGCCTTTTGGTTTATGTAATGCACCTGCTACCTTTCAAAGATGCATGATGGCTATATTCTCTGATTTTTGTGAAAAATTTGTGAGGTTTTCATGGACGATTTTTCCATCTATGGTTCCTCTTTTGATGATTTCTTGAGCAATCTTGATCGAGTTTTGCAGAGATGTGGAGAAACTAATCTTGTCTTGAATTGGGAAAAGTGCCACTTTATGGTTAATGAAGGCATTGTCTTGGGGCACAAAGTTTATGAAAGAGGTATTGAAGTTGATAAAGCCAAGGTTGATGCTATTGAAAAGATGCCATGTCCCAAGGACATCAAAGGTATAAGAAGTTTCCTTGGTCACGCCGGATTTTATAGGAGGTTCATTAAGGACTTCTCAAAAATTTCTCGACCTCGACTAATTTATTACAAAAAGATGTACCATTTGTCTTTGATGATGATTGTGTAGACGCATTTGAAATACTTAAGAAAGCATTAGTCTCTACACTTTTGTTGTTCAACCACGATTGGAATTTACCCTTTGAAATTATGTGTGATGCTAGTGATTATGTTGTAGGTGCTATTCTAGGGCAAAGAGTTGATAAGAAATTAAATGTTATCCATTATGCTAGTAAGACTCTAGACAATGCTCAAAGAAATTATGCTACTACCGAAAAGGAACTTTTAGCAGTTGTATTTGCTTGTGATAAATTCAGACCCTATATTGTTGATTCTAAAGTAACTATTCACCTTGATCATGCTGCTATTAAATATCTTATGGAAAAGAAAGATGCAAAACCTAGACTTATTAGATGGGTTCTCTTCTTTGCAAGAATTTGATTTGCATATTGTTCATAGAAAAGGAGCTGAGAACTCCGTTGCAGACAACTTATCTAGGTTAGAGAATGTTCTTGATGACACACTACCTATTGATGATAGCTTTCCCGATGAGCAATTAAATGTCATAAGCACTTCTCGTAGCACTCCATGGTATCTTGATTATGCTAATTATATTGTTGCTAAATTTATACCACCTAGCTTCACATACCAACAAAAGAAAAGTTTTTCTTTGATTTGCGACATTACTTTTGGGATGACCCACATATTTATAAAGAAGGAGTAGATGGTGTTATTAGGCGTTGTGTGCTGAGCATGAACAGGAACAAATCCTACATAAGTGTCACTCCGAAGCTTATGGAGGACACCACGCTGGAGATAGAACTGCACATAAGGTATTGCAATCCGGTTTTTATTGGCCCACTCTCTTCAAGGATGCCCGTAAGTATGTTTTGTCTTGCGATGAATGTCAAAGAATTGGTAATATTAGTAGACGCCAAGAAATGCCTATGAATTATTCACTTGTTTGAACCATTTGATGTTTGGGGCTTTGATTATATGGGACCTTTTCCTGCCTCTAATGGATATACACACATTTTGGTTGTTGTTGATTACGTTACTAAGTGGGTAGAAGCTATTCCAACTAGTAGTGCTGATCATAACACTTCTATTAAAATGCTTAAGGAAGTTATTTTTCCGAGGTTTGGAGTCCCTAGATATTTAATGACTGATGGTGGTTCCCATTTTATTCATGGTGCTTTCTGTAAAATGCTTGCTAAATATGATGTTAATCATAGAATTGCATCTCCATATCACCCACAGTCTAGTGGTCAAGTAGAATTGAGCAATAGAGAGCTCAAATTAATTTTTCAAAAGGCATTAATAGGTCTAGAAAGAATTGGTCCAAGAAACTTGATGATGCATTATGGGCATATAGAACTGCATATAAGAATCCTATGGGTATGTCTCCGTATAAAATGGTTTATGGAAAATCATGTCACTTACCTCTCGAACTAGAACATAAGGCATATTGGGCTATTAAAGAGCTCAACTATGATTTCAAACTTGCCGGTGAGAAAAGGTTATTTGATATTAGCTCACTTGATGAATGGAGAACCCAAGCTTATGAAAATGCTAAGTTGTTTAAAGAAAAAGTTAAAAGATGGCATGAGAAAAGGATACAAAAGCGTGAGTTTAATGTAGGTGATTATGTATCGCTATACAACTCTCGTTTAAGATTTTTTTGCAGGAAAACTTCTTTCTAAATGGGAAGGTCCCTACGTTATCAAGGAGGTCTATCATTCCGGTGCCATAAAAATCAACAACTTCGAAGGCACAAATCCGAAGGTGGTAAACGGTCAAAGAATCAAACATTATATCTTGGGTAATCCCATAAATGTTGAAACCAATATTATTGAAACCGTAACCCGGAGGTATACATAAGGGACACTTTTCGGAATGTTTCAGACTCCGAAAAGGAGTAGGTATGTGGTACGGTAAGTAAACCGACTCCAAAACAATTTTTAAGGCAATATTTCTCCGTTTTGGAATATTTAGAAAAATAAAAAAAAATAAGTAGCAGTCCGGGAAGGACACGAGGGCCCCACGAGGGTGGTGGGCGCGCCCTACCCCCCTGGGCGCGCCCCCCTACCTCGTGAGCACCCCGTGTGCCCTTCGGACTCCGTTTTCTTGCATAATACGTATTTTGGTTGGTAAAAATTCATTATATATTCTCCCTAAGGTTTTTGACTCCCGTATCACGCAAATATCCTCTTTTCTTGTTTCTAGCTGCCTCCTGTCAGGGTTGTCCGGGCCAGGCATCATGTCGTCTCCCTCTTCCAACAATGGTGACAACGATGCTTGGCTGATGAAGATAGAGTTGAAGAGGGAAGAACCCATGGAGATCAACAAGGATGAAGGGATCAAGAAGGCCATGGAGGACCAAGTTCTGGCAGCAGAAGACATCTTTCAATTTGATCATAATCTTCTTACCCCAACTGAGATCGAAGCTTTCAAGACGATTGAGTTAGCTCGTATACAGAACAAGTATCTCACATGTGAAAATATTTTGTTGAAGGAGCATATTCTTGCACTCAAGGACATTATCCGCAAGCTGGAGGACCTCTTACGCTCGATGTGCGACTATCCGTCATCAACCCCACCTTCATCACCGAAGAAGGAGACATAGTCACATGGGTATGGGCACTCCCCTTGGCAACTGCCAAGCTTGGGGGAGGTGCCCCGGTATCGTATCACAATCACAACTCCTACCTTTACCGTTTTTCTTAGTTCAATCCTTTTAGTAGTATCTTGATTTAGTAGAATAAAGTCTTGGCATGATCTAGTTTTGAGTTTTCCTTTATGATCTCTCTATGTAATCGAGTCCGTGAGCTATATATATATATATATATATATATATATATATATATATATATATATATATATATAAAATAAAGATTGGGCCAATTCGGTTATGCCCCTAACTCGAACCCACTACTCAGTTTTGCCCTAATTTTCGGGTATGCTCAGTTTTGCCCCTCATGTTAGTGTCACTTATAGAAATGCCCTTTTAGCGTTATCGTCGGTCAAAGTACTTTGACCATCCAGAAAAAAATAGCAAAAAATCAAAAAATATGAAATTTGGTGGGATCGAAGATAGTCATGTCCGCAAGGCGCGTGCACATTTTTGTGTTGGTTGGACACTCCGGGAGCTCGTGGCAAAGGAAAACAAAACTAATTTATGCCTATGAATAGTAAATTCAAAAAAATAGCAAAAAAGTTCAAAAAAAATTGAATTTATTTGGCATCAAAGAGGCTTGATTGCACAAGGTGCTTGCAAGTTTTGGTGATCAAATGACGTACGAGGCGCTCTAGAGAAAAAAAGACAAAATAGTGCATTTTTTCAAAGTTTTTTTGAGCTAAAATTTGTTTTTTCTCCACGAGCTCCTACGATGTCCAAACACAACAAAAATGTGCACACATCTCGCGCACCTGAATATCTTCAGCATCACGAAATTTCATATTTTTTGATTTTTTTTCTATTATTTTGAATTTATTGTTCGCATGCGTACAAAATTTATGTTTTCCTTTGCCACGAGCTCCCAAGGTATCCGAACGGCATGAAAATTTGTACACGCCTTGCAGACATGAGTATCTTCGGTCCCACAAAGTTTCAATTTTTTTTACTTTTTTGCTATTTTTTAGGACGGTCAAAGACCTTTGACCGGACGGTAACGACAGAGAAGGGCATTTCTATAAGTGAAACTAACGGCGGAGGGGCAAAACTGAGCATACCTAAAAATTAGGGGCAAAACTGAGTAGTGGGTTCGAGTTAAGGGCATAGATGTAAATGTCCCATAAAGATTAGTGTTGAGTCAAGGGCTTGATTATTTTGCCATGATCTTGGGTGAATAAAAGAAAAGAAAGAAGAAAAAGAATAAAAAGAAACAAAGAGTTCATATTGATCTTATTGAGAGTAATGACTTCACATAGAAAGAGTATGATGATTAAAAGTTGTTGGGAGTTGGCAAACATAGCTTTGGTCATCGTTGCAATTAATAGGAAGTAATAAGGAAAGAGAGGTTTCACATATAGATATATTATCATTGACATCTTTTATGATTGGGAGCACTCATTAAAATATAACATGCTAAAGAGTTGATGTTGGACAAGGAAGACAACGTGATGAGTTGTGTTTTCTTATATCTGAGATAAAGTATGTTGTCATGGAACCTCTAACATGTTGAGCTTGCCTTTCCCCCTCATGCTAGCCAAATTCTCAGCACCAAGTAGAGATACTACTTGTGCTTCCAAAAACCCCTAAACCAGTTTGCCATGAGAGTCCACCATATCTACCTATGGATTGAGTAAGATCCTTCAAGTAAGTTGTCATCGGTGCAAAGCAATAAAAATTGCTCTAAACATGTATGATTGATTGGTGTGGGAGAAATAAGCTTTATACGATCTTGTGATGTGGAAGTAATAAAAGCGACAGACTGCATAATAAAGGTTCATATCACAAGGGGAAATATAAAGTGAAGTTCTTTTGCATTGATATTTTATGCATCCAACCATAAAAGCGCATGGCAACCTCTGCTTCCCTCTGCGAAGGGCCTATTTTTTATTATTATCCTCTACCTTATGCAAGAGTCACGGTGATCTTCACCTTTCCTTTTTCATTTTATCATTTGGCAAGCCCAAAGATGTTGGAAAGAACATGATATATATATATATATATATATATATATATATATATATATATATATAATTGGATGTAGGGGAGCATGAATTATTATTGTTGACATTACCCTTGAGGTAAAAGGTTGTGGGGCAAAACTATAAGCCCCTATCTTTCTCTGTGTCCGATTAAAACTCCGTAACCACAAGTATTGCGTGAGTGTTAGCAATTATGAAGGACTAAATGATAGTTGAGTATGTGGACTTGCTTTTAAGCTCTGACATAGACTCTTAACGATGTTATAATAAATTGCAATTGCTTCAATGACTGAGGTTATAGTTTGTTGGTGCACAATAAGGTTTCTGATTCATACTTTTGCATTGTGAAAAGATCATCACTTGAACATAAGTAATCGTATGACAAAATCTATATGTGTTGTTGTTATGAGAACAATCATGATGCCTTCATGTCCGTATTTTATTTTTATCGACGCCTCTACCTCTAAACATGAGGACATATTTATTGTTATCGGCTTTTTAAGCGAGGACAAGCGAGGTCTAAGCTTTGGAGAGTTGATACGTCCATTTTGCATCATGCTTTTATATCGATATTTATCGCATTATGGGCTGTTATTTCACGTTATGTCATAATACTTATGGCTATTCTCTTTTATTTTACAAGGTTTACATGAAGAGGGAGAATGCCGACAATTTGGAATTACGAAATTTGGAAAAGGAGCAAATATTGGAGACCTATTCTGCGCAACTCCAAAAGTCCTAAAACTCCACGGAATATCTTAAAATAAATAAAAATCATCGCCAAAGATGAAGGCCAGGGGGCCCACACCCTGCTCACGAAGGTGGGGGGCGCGCCCCCCCTAGGGCGCGCCCCTACCTCGTGGGCCCCCTGGTGGCTCTCCGACGCCCATCTTCTCATATATGAAGTCTTTCGTCAAGAAAAAAATAAGAAGCAACCTTTCGGGACGAGACTCACCGCCACGAGGCGTAACCTTGGCGGAACCAATCTAGGGCTCCGCAGAGCTGTTCTGCAAGGGACACTTCCCTCGGGAGGAGGAAATCATCATCACCATCATCACCAACGCTCCTCTCATCGGGAGAGGGCAATCTCCATCAACATCTTCACCAGCACCATCTCATCTCCAAACCCTAGTTCATCTCTTGTATCCAATTCTTGTCTCCAAGTCCGGATTGGTGCTAGTAGGTTGCTAGTAGTGTTGATTACTCCTTGTAGTTGATGCTAGTTGGTTTATCTGGTGGAAGATCATATGTTCAGATCCTTTATGCATATTATTACCCCTCTGATTATGAACATGAATATGCTTTGTGAGTAGTTACGTTTGTTCCTGAGGACAAGGGAGAAGTCTTGCTATTAGTAGTCATGTGAATTTGGTATTCGCTCGATATTTTGATGAGATGTATGTTGTCTAGCCTCTAGTGGTGTTATGTGAACGTCGACTACATAACACTTCACCATTATTTGGGCCTAGAGGAAGGCATTGGGAAGTAATAAGTAGATGATGGGTTGCTAGAGTGACGGAAGCTTAAACCCTAGTTTATGCGTTGCTTCGTAAGGGGCTGATTTGGATCCATATGTTTCATGCTATGGTTAGGTTTACCTTAATACTTTTGTTGTAGTTGCGGATGCTTGCAATAGAGGTTAATCATAAGTGGGATGCTTGTTCAAGTAAGAACAACACCCAAGCACCGTCCACCCACATATCAAATTATCAAAGTACCGAACGCGAATCATAGGAACGTGATGAAAACTAAGCTTAACGATATTCCCATGTGTCCTCGGAGCGCTTTTCCTATTATAAGAGTTTGTCCAGGCTTGTCCTTTGCTACAAAAAGGATTGGGCCACCTTGCTGCACTTTATTTACTCTTGTTACTTGTTGCTCGTTACAATTTATCTTATCACAAAACTATCTGTTACCACTTATTTCAGTACTTGCAGAGAATACCTTGTTGAAAACCGCTTATCATTTCCTTGTGCTCCTCGTTGGGTTCGACACTCTTACTTATCGAAAGGACTACGATAGATCCCCTATACTTGTGGGTCATCGGCATGCTGATGCATCTCAATGATTCACAGATCATAGCCAATATTTACTTCACAACTAAAGATAAAAGTTGTGAGAGCGTGTACGAAAGAAAAACTACTAATGGGGTCACTACGACTTAAACCCTAAACCCTAAACATGATTTAATTCCACGGCCGTAGAACCTGTCGAAGGAAAGACGGTTGGCACCCTCGGATCATACGATGCTTTTGTGCGGTTCCACTAAAATCGACTGAGCATCCCCGATGGCAAAGATATTGAAGAAGTGTGATTAGAATAATAGTAATCGCACTAGTTCATGAGACATAAACTCATCACAAGTAGAAGCCGGTAGAAGTAGAGAAAGATCGACATGGAGATGGAGCTACGGCGATGGAGCAAGCCAGCTCCAAAAGGAAGATGGACTACACAGGACATCGGGCTATAGCTAGAAGGGCGGTTGGGATGCGGCATCGGCCCATACCGGTGACCCCGATTGGAAAGCACCGATTGTGGGTTTCTCCCTCGCCGATGTCGATCAAGGCGTCTCGCAGAACATTGTTCCCTTCCCCCGGTGTGGGATCGGGCCCGTCGTTCTATGCTTGTGAAGAGAGCAACCTTAGCAAGCGGGCTTGTAGCTTAGGCTCTTGCTAGTGTATATATAGTGGTTTTCTTTTCTCTCCATATCAACCATTTTATATTAAATGCGTGTCATTCAAGAGTGAAATGGTGGTTGCTTCTTCCGACTAACTTATTGTGTGATTTGACCGCTCCTTAGTGGCCCCTACATCGTACTCCCCCTACGTGTATGCAACATCCACATGTACACATGGGATTAAAAAGCAGCGACGCCCTAATGCATGCATGTCCGAGCACACGACGGAACACACACGGTCACGCTAAGTGCTCAAGCTCAACCTACACGTGCATGCACACACATACTCAGTCAGGGTGAGCTAGTGACCGTATAAACACCGGAAAATATATATATTGAGCGCAATGAGCGTATTATGAAGTCCACTGACCGTATTTTTACAAATATACGATGACATGCAGTGTATTTATCTCGTTTGAAATTAATCCATATTAACCGAGAGGAGGCGGTATGGACTAGCATTACTTGCGCGGTGGCTCGCAGGACAAGGAGAAACTTTTGACTAATGCAAGCTCTCCCTCGCTCGAGGCGGTGGACGGGCAATGACGATTAATTCGGTGTCGATTGCGAAGCATACACTATACTACTAGTGCTACTATTGTTCGACTTCCCGAAAAGGTGAACAGCCAAGCGCAAAGTTTACTAGTACTAGTACTACTAATATAGTCTATAAAGGTACGTAAGTACTATACTAGTACTAGGAACCGGATGGAGGAGCGTCTGCACTCTTATTATAATTTAAAAATGTGATAAAGCAATCTTCAACACATTTGGTTCTCTTCGAGGTTCTCGCATGTGATAATGGAAGTTAATTGCATGGAACACTGCCACAGTTCTCGCTTAATTCTGGCTCATATCCTGTTACAAATAGTAGCGCTTCGGTAATATTTCCTCTTTTTTGTTATTCAGCATGTAAGCAGGTAATCAAACCTTGCAGGCGCATCTTCGTGCGAACCGTGCTTGCTGCACTTTGAATGTGGTGAGAGCTGGCTTGATGAAACACCTCGCTTCCTACTTCTTTTTGCGGGTACCTCGCTTCCTAGTGACCAGTGTCTTGGCTGATCGTCCTAAGAATGCTTATATATGAATAAAGCTCTCTCATTTACCCATAAAAAGATTAAGCCATATTAACGAGAAAGGAGGAAGTATGGACTAGCACTACTTTTGGTGTGTCCCATCAACTCGCATGAGCGAGGAGAAGCTTGCAGGACAAGGTTAAGCTCGCTTCACGCTGACTAATGCAACCTACCCTCGATGGACATGCATCAGTCCATTCGGTGTCGATTATCGAGGCATACAATGTAGTACCCAACATGCGGAGTACCATCATTGTTCGACTTCACGAAGAGGCGAAGAGCCAAGCGCAGTAGTACGAGTAGTACTACTACTAGAACCGCATGGTGGAGCGTCTGTACTCTTATTTGTTTATCTCTGATAAAGTACACGTTTATTTCGGAGAAGGGTGGAAAACGGCAGCCCAACATGTAATGAATGATATCGATCAACCAACCATGCTCGAATATATCTTGGCCTCCATGCGAACCCGTCTGTGTGTTCTCGCTCCTCGTCTCTCTCAAGGAACGGCGGGTTGGCTCTTTGCCGTCAATTGAGATCGGTTTACTCACACTCTGTCCCACATGTCGGTGATCGCCAAGAGGAGGTGCGTTGACCGACCGGCCATACGGCGTACTTGGTTTTGAACCTTCATACTACTCCTCCCTCCGTCCACAGTTTACGGTAGCGCTTCATTATGATGCATTTCTCTCAATGCATTTCCACCACCAGAGAGACTTTAGATGCGTTTGGTTTAATGCTCAATTAATTAGGGCGTGGTAACCGCAATCAAGTCCACAAAATTCTCTCCATGTACTTTGTACTACAGTACTACGGAGTTGAGTAAGTGCATGCATGTGTGTGCCCAGGGTGGTAGCACTGCATGCATGTGTGTACGCATTATTCCCTCTAGTAATAGACACCGTGCTATAACTACCAATGCTATTTTTCAGGCCGATCGCTAGTCGCCTTGGTCCCACAGATCTTTTTTCTTTTTCCTGAAGCGCGTTGTATAAGCGGTGTGGATGGAGTATGAGCGGATTCAAAGAAGAGCGTATTGATGGTTGCTTCTTGAGCAACTTATAGTGGGAAAGGTGGGGCTTACAATTTGACTGCTCATTACTCACTATTAATGCGGCTGGACCGGGCTGAGTCTCCCATGCGGTTGTGCACTACCCCCTCGGTTCTTAGATATACTCCGGAGTATATTTGTCTTTATAGAGATTTCAACGAGTAACTACTCAAATATTTGTCTTTTTAGAGATTTCAAATGGACTGGCACATACAGATGTATATACATATTTTAGAGTGTAGATTCTCTCATTTTGCTCCGTATGTAGTCACTTGTTGAAATCTCTAGAAAGACGAATAGAATATTTAGGAACGGAGGGAGTACACATACGAAGCAAAATGAGTGAATCTACACTCTAAAATATGCCCGTTTGAAATCTGTAAAAAGACAAATATTTAGGAACGAAGGAGTATAATTTTGTGCATGGCACATGGACCCGGATGATGAAGAGGCTTCTGGCAATGCTATCAAGCTTCCATCATTTGTTTACATAATCGACGTACTATACAAATAATTTTCCAGCGAGACATGAAATTGTACAATGGTGTGAGCTTTCAACTTCATTTAGCGTGTCTTGCCATCGATGCTCTTTCGGAAACAATAAAAACTAACTTCCTTGCTAATGCATGTCAATTATTAGCAGATCGAGCTAATAATTACATCACAAATCAAAACAGAGTTGTGAGAAGGTGTTAAATTAAAATTGATCCATGCTTTCATTGGCGAGAACGTCCCCCAGCTCTGTCTAAATCAACAAGGCATGTTGGGAAAAAAAGTAGCTGTCTAGAGCATGCAACATTCCGATCATTTTGTGCAGTTCCACTAAAGTAGAGCTGAGCGTCCCTGTTCCAAAGATATTAAGTGTGATTATGATAATAGAGGACTGCTGATGAAACTAGTTGGAGAAGAAGGCTCGGAGTTGGATGAGGAGGATAGAGCAAAACCAATCTCCCTTTGTGCAGTCACACTGAAATGTATAGACGTTGCCCATGTGACATTTTAGTACAACTGCACAAAACACTCTTAAGAAAAAAGTGATTTGTGCAGTTCACCAAAAGGTCGCAATAGCAACGAGGTGAAATGGATAGCCCTGTTTGCAAAAAAGAGGTAGAAAGGAAACAATTACTAGGCAATAATAGTTGATGACACATGCGACGACAAAAAAGAAGCATATTCCTTGCCCTAAGGGAAGATAACAACACGGTTGTGTTTGTCTAAAATGGTGTGAGGACGAGAATGCAATATGGAAATTACGCTGGACGAGCTACGTTTTGGGCAAAGAACAATGGAAGATCCACATGCAGCGACGTGGGAAGGCGGGTAGTGGAGCAAGGCGGAGGGATACACGGAGGTCGTTGGGATGTAACTAGGTGAGCAGCGGCGGGCGGAATCTGCGAGCAGGTGACGTAGGCCCTGCCGCGCCGGAGCTTGGTCAGAGAGAATGGCGTGTACCGCAGATTGGGACGTGCTACCTCGGCGCCGTCGAACGGAGAAACGATGCACTTCCTCCCTTTCCCCCGGCGGACGGGATGCGGCCGGATCAGTGACCAACGGTGAGAGAGAGAGGCCACCGCACTCCCTTTCCCCCGGCGGACGGGATGCGGCCGGATCAGTGACCAATGGTGAGAGAGAGAGGCCACCGCAGCCTTGTGTGAGATACTCTGAAGAGCGACAAACCAGGCACGCAAGACTCCATTGTATATAGTGAGAGGACTACCTTTTTCTCCATAAAAATCATTTTATATTCTGTGTATGTGCCATTCAGCGCTATAACTTTATTTAAAAATAATGCCGCAACGCGTCAAGTCGAACTTTCTTTCGTGCAGGCGTGGTACACGACCTCCCTAGGTAAACAACCGCTACAAGCGTTCAAATTAGCATGTGGGCTGCCATTTCATAAAGAAATGAGCTCCACCATGTACCCACGCGGGTGTGGCTGGGCACGAAGCGTGAGTACGTGCACGGTGCACCTATTCTCTTCTTGTATACGTACACCACCTACGTGGGGTTGTGTGAGAGAGATACAAACCTAGAGAGATATAGTGTGTGGGTTCTTGGGAGTTCTTTTTGGGGGGGGGGTTCAATCAAAAAATGTAACATATGCAATGTGTGTGAAATAGAGTCCTGGATATAACATATATATAGAGGGGGCGATCCACGAGAAGAGAGTGGAGGTATCACCGGCTTGAGGTGTCCATAGAATCGAAAAGAGGATGATGTGTGTGTGTGTGTGTGTGTGATCGATAAAGAGTGCCATCGAATTTGTGTGTGCCCACGTCAAAGATATAGAGTGGCTGGCCCTCTTGGAACGTGAGAGGGACATGTGCGGTTTGTCTCTGTGGCATGGATACCTACCTGCAGCCTTCGACTATCGGTGTGTGGTGGGGGAGGAGGCCCAATTAACTATAGAGGTACAATGGCTGGTATATGTGTGGAGGAGGAGAGAGGCCTACCTCATGTATTAAGGAGATCGATCCGCCTCATGTATTAAGGGAGATCGATCGGCATCCATGCATATGTGCGGGAGAGGAATAAGGTTGGGAGAGACAGAGCTAGAGTGTTGGAGGGGGTGGTAGTGGAGTTTCTTCTAACAAATGGTGGGATAGGCTTGCTAGACAAGCGGAGGGCACGCCTGCAATATCAATAAGAGAGGAGATGGCTGCTTGTTGTGCATGCGTGCGTGTGAGAGGCAGGTCAGGAGGCATGCATGAATGATGAGGGGGGACGATGTGGCTGTGGTAAGCAGACGTAACTACATAGGAAGATCAATCACCCTTTGTTAGAGAAAGGAGATACATAACTTGTGAGGTACTTATATCGATGAGGGGGGTAGTTAAAGTCAATCCAGGTATATGTTGGGAGATTGATAGGTATACATGCATGTGTGTGTTAGAAGCAAACGAGGCACGAGGAGAAGGATAGAGATAGAGGGATGAATGTAGGAGTGGTACGAGAGGCATACTATATCGGCGGGAGGAGTGTGCAGTCACGAGAACGATGAAAAGAGTGGTGGGAGTGAGGCATGGACGGTGACCAGAGAAGAGGGGAAGCTTGTGTTTGTGCTAGGCACACCTGGCTAGAGAGGCATATCGATCGATGTGTGCCGTAAAGAAGGAGCTGGGGGGCCTACACACACCGTGGGTGAACGACCTAAAGTGAAAGGACGAATTTGCGCGATGGAGCTAGAGAATGCTGAGGGAGGATGAGAGGGATGCGGCCGTGTGCATGCACAAGAGAAAGTTAGCGCTAGCTACAAAGATAAGAGGGTTGTGTGGGTGTAAAAGATGAATAGAGATCATATATACTTCATTATAAAAAGCGAATTCGGATATTTGAAGAATTTATCATAGTGTTTTAAACCGACGCATGTGTGAATAAATATAACGGTGATACACATGGTGTGTTTATGAACATGTTATACTACATTTAATATATTTTATCTCTACTCTTATAAAAAAACGGAGTTGTTGATGATGGTGTTCCTGACATCCTGCATTATAGGCCGTCCGACTTATATCCGGCGGATAGCAAGGAAACTATGATGGTTGAAGTTGGCATCAATCATGATTGTAGATTCTTATTGAAATAGAGAAACGAATTCAAATTTAGTTCAAATTGCAGCGGTAGTATAGACATTTGGAATGCACTAAAATGTTGGTATGAGTAGGTTACATGCATTATACAGCAAGCGAAAAAAATTAATCGGACATAACATGGATTCATACTCCCTCCTTCCATCTATATAGGGTGTAATGAGATTTTTAAGACCGCCTTTGACTATTGACAAGATTAATAGTACATGACATGCACAATGTGAAAATTATATCATTGAAAGAACCTTTCACAGACGAAGTTAAGGTGTGCTTTGTGTAAGTTGCATGTCGTATATCATTGCTCTAATATTTGGTCAAAGTTAGCATCGAAAAACGCATTAGACCCTATATAGATGGAAGGAGGGAGTAACTGAATAACATTTGTATAGTAAAGCAGGGCAAGACTCTCTCTTTGTGTGGCGTGAATAGTTTTATTTTTTTCGTTTTCTTTTTGGTTGAGGGAAGTGCGAATTGATTTGGTACGTACAAGTACAATATTACTACATGTTAGGCTTGTCCCTAAAATTCAACCCGCGTCTTGTTATATCCCGAAAATTCAGATATCGTGCTCCCAAAACTGGCGCCTTCACAACCCGCGCCTTGCTATCCTGAAATTACAACGCCGAAAACTCCCTCCAGCTGCCAAATCCCGACACGAAATCCCCTTCTAACCTCGAGCCGAAAGGGCCGCTAGTTCAAATCGATGGGGGTACTTTTGTAACACACCCTACATTTTGGACAAGCGCGTCCCTAAGTCATGCTTCACCCTCCCATTGCCCCTTTTTCGCCATTCAAATCCCGTGCCGCCATAACCTCTCCGCTCGGCCGTGAAACCCCACCCTCCTCCGTCATAGCGTCACGCTGCCCAGGAGCCTCTTCCCCGATGACGTCGTCCACCGCAACAGCTCGACGTCCCTCATCCACCTCCCCGGATGAGGATCCGTCATCCATCTCGCCGTCCCGCCGGTTCAGCCGCCCCGTCCTCCACCTCCAAGGAGCTGCTCCGACGATCGCCTCGTCTATCGTGGATGCTCCATCCCCACAGCGCCGCCTTAACCTGCTCCACCGGAACCGCAGCATCCTCACCGACTCCTCGGACGAAGCTGAGGCCTACTCGGCGCCACCAAAGAGGTTGTACACTCATGGCATCGCACCTTCTCCTTAACTCGACCTCCCGGCGCCAACGGTGCTCCATCCCACACCCCCATGGAGCGGCTACCTTGAAGCAGGCTCCACGGGCGACATCTCCACGACGGCTCTCCCCCAGTGCGAGGCCCCTTCGGCGGCGGCGTCCATACCAGCCGGATCTGCTGCTGCTGCTCCGGCTCTCGCTCGCTCGCTCGCGCTGCTGCTGCTGCTCCGGCTCTCACTCGATCGCCCAGCTACTGCTGCTGCTCTCCCCCTCACTCGTGCTGCTGCTCTGCTCCGATTAAGCCACACTTCAATCGACTAAATCGACTTTTGGGTGGTCGATTTTTCGAGGGTTGGGGGGGCTCACGGAGTTAAGGAAGAACCACCCGGCGGGGCCAGAGGCTAGCCGAGAGGTACCCCACTATCTATCTTAGGGTTCAGGGCGGGGGGCGGGGGGCCTAGAGGGCTGGCTGGGGCGGCGGTGGCGAGTTGTTTCGGGGCGGCGAGGCGGTGCTAGGGCTGCGGTTCGGCCGGTGGTGGCTGGCGGTTCAGGGGGTGCAGGTTGAAGATGAACTGCAGGCCCTCCCTAAACTACATGTCAAGTGCCTCTCTGCTACCATTGCGTTCAGTTTCGACAGTAGCATTCAGATTCAACAGTTAATTTCAGTTTGACGATTAAGTTCCAGTCAACAGTTTTTACCTCATCTGTTGTGGTCGTGTGGTTTTTGGTGATGTTAATTTTACATCCATTTTACATCATCTATTGGAGATGCTATTAGAATCTCACTTGAGATTGATGATGTCTGTCTTGTCTTTGCTTGACTTTGGCGTCTTCTGACTCACCGGAGCTGCTCCAATGACGTAACGATCCATCACAACAGCAAAGTGCCACAGGCGCCGTCTACAGATTCCTCAAATCTTCCTCCACACCTCCGACAGCCACCTCTGCCTCAACTGCTTCAGCGACCAACCCAATGATGCTGAGGTCGACACGGCTACGGCAGAGAGGTTGTACACTTGTTGCATCACTTGTTACTATACATCACGTCGATCCATTAGGGCTATTTTGGTTCAACGAAAAAACGTCGATCCACTGGTTGTTACCATCACTCTAAATTTCTGCATGCTCTCCTTACATAATCTCACCATATTTTTTTTCGTATGCATGTCAGATATTGTACACAGTCATGCTGAACATGTAGAGAAAAAGAGAAGAGTTTTCTTGTGGCAATACAATGTCATGCAGACATCGCTCCATGGTGGGTTCAATGGCAAACCCTCCCGCCCCTCTCCAGTTGTAATCTAGAGGAAGATATCTGTTTACGAGGCATATTCAGACGCCATGACCACTCCTATTTACCCCCAAGGTGTTTGCTCTACCTTGGCATGATGATGTTAGTCATATCATGCATATGTTGCCTTGCACTGCCTACTTTTGACATCATATATGTCATCTGCTTAGTTTAGACATGTTCTGTAATGCCACCTATTTAGTTTCTATATCATATATGGGAATTATGCAGTCTCATGTCTTTTAGCCAGCCATAATATATGTGAAATGTGCAATGCCATCCTGTTTAACCAGGCATCATATATTTGAATGATATCTTGCCCGTCCTTTTCTTCATTACATTTCCATTTGTCGACAATGTTTGTACATTAAAGTACACTTCCTGTGAATCAGCCATTTGGGTGTGAGATGGAAAAATCTGGAGTGAAAACAAGGCCTTCAGAGCAGACAGTCCTACTTGTCGAAGCAGATCTCTTGTTGGGTCCCGATAGCTCCTCAAAGATGGATTCAGAGACAGATGACCAGTCATATTCCCCACTGAGGTGTATGCTCTAACTTGGCACGGTTATACTGCTCATATCATGCATACAGTGTCTTGCATTGCATAGTTTAGACATCATATACACAATATTCAACACCATGTTCTTAGTTCAGACATCATATCGAATGCCCTCTATTTAGCATATAATTCACATATGTGAATTAAATGATGCGATCCTGATTACTTGGATAACATGTAGGTGAATTATGTCATGCGATCCTGTTTAGTTATTCATCATATCTTTGAATTATGTTATGCTATGCTATCCAGCTTTAGATAGACATCATATATGTGAAATTATGTCATGCTATCCGCTTTAGTTAAACAATATACATGTCAACTATTTCATGCCCTCTTTTTCCACACTATCTATTGCATCATCTCTCATACAATGTTTGTACATTCAACTATGTTTCCTGTTTATCATCCATTTGAATTGGAGCGGTGATGCCAGTATTCAGCGGAATAAAAACACGGTCTTCAAAAAAAAGCTACCTCTTCTTTGGAGATAGCACCCCGGTTGTACATGCACAAGAACCAGCCCTACCACACATAACCCAAACTCCCGCAGATTGTACCCCTACTACGATGGACAAAGAACCAGCTTCACCCAATCTAACCCCAACCCCAGCCAATAGTAACCCAGTTCCTGTTGACACAACACCATCTCCACCACAGAGCTCCCAAACAAGAGCGATTAGTAAGGCAGCTCCGGTGCCCAAAGGGCCAAGACTATCACGCGAACCCTAACTCCACCGGTTAGTACGCCTATTCACTGTGGAGGAAGCACAACCAACCAATCGTAGTTTAGCATCTATTGCATTTGATGTTGTTAAATCAGATGTGCGTATCTTCCCATCTTGGAAATATTATAATCAAGATGAAGGAAAATGCCATTCTTGGTGTTTGTCCAGGAGTCATGTGTAAGTAATGTTATTCATGGCAATTACTTTGCTTCGTCCCATACATCCTACCTTCATGATGGTTATAATACAGAAAATTTTCCCATTTTTCTCTATAGAGAAGGACCGATTTGGAAACTCGGGATGAGGTAACCTGTGCTAATACCTCTGCTATCTTCAAGAATGCTTGGTGGCGATGTCGAAATTACGAAGAAAAGCGTACTTCACCGGCAAAGAAACTCATCAAATTCCCTTACGTTCTCCTGAGACACATTCTTTGGACGATGGTAGGAACGCCTTGTTCAGATCTTGGTCTAGAACCAAGAATGTGGTAAGGTCTATGAGATCATTTTCTATTTTTAAGTATTTTATTCTTGCGTCTTCTTGTACTGCTCATGTAGAACAAGTGCCTAAACCTCAAGAACAACTATTCTAATTTAAGATTCCATTGCTATCATAGTTCAAAAAAGCGCTAGGCGTTAATTGTGCGTTTTGCCACCGCCTTGCGCTTTTATCGACCAAAGCGCATGCTTATGCGCAGATTATGCACTGATTATGCATAGTTATGCGCAATGCGTTTTTGCCAACGCCTAGAGCCTAAGCGGCGCTTAAGCTACCGCTTAGGCGCCGCCTTTTTTAACTATGATTGCTTGGCTCTTGTATCACTGTATTTACTCATACAAACTTATTTTTAAATTAAAGGATCCAATCGAAACTCCAATGGCACAGTAGGTATGTTCACGCATGTTTCTTTAACAGGTTTTCCCTTATCAATAGCTCTGTTGATTTCAATTTCAATTGTGTATACAGTTGACTTTCATATCATGCACATTACTAGCATCACAACAGAGCCAATAGTGTTGTTGTACATGTAGACACGTGGTACCCATCTGAAATCTTGTTGTGCCAGTGTAGTTTCCCATGCTTTGTATTCTTTCACTTTGCTTTGTCTTGAACTGATATGATTTGAACCGTGTCTCTATTTTGATTTGGCAAGACAATGCAGTGACCATAGGACATAGATATATGTTTGTTTTATGCTTTTATTATGTACTAGTACTTGGCAATAGAAGACTTGGTAGTTTAATCCTGTCCACCTTACTAATGAACTGGTTCATGAAATGAGTTTCATATACTAGTACATGCTAAACTTGTTATGTGTCCGCTTGTTTCTTCTTTTAGAATCTTGTGAGAATATTGAGGAAGAGTGCCTTATTAAGCAATGGTAAAGGAAGTAATGCAGATAAGGTTCGGGATAGTGACACATCCTTGTTGGTCTCCAACAAAGCTGATAAAACAGCTAAGGAAGACTATCTTGAAGACAAATGAGGCAACCCCAAAGTCCTGTCTTGGTTCAAGGTTCGAAAGCATCGCCACTACCACATGCACAAGCTATTCAAACTCACCTTTCTGAATCAGTTCGGTTTCTTGAGTCTCAACTACAAGCTGAAAGACATCGATCAGTTGTCTTTGCGACAAGAAGCGGAAGGATCATGGAAGTCCCTGAGCATTCGGATGCATACTTTCCGTGCAACAAAGAAGCGTTGGAGGAATTTAGCGCCAAACAGGACAAAGCTAATCAGCTTGCTAAGCTTATTGCCAGCATGCTGGATACCCAGGATAACGTTTCTTGAGCTCTTCTGAAGTTGTTTCAGTTATGCTCTTGTTTTGCTGTCGTGTTGTAGGATCTTGAGAAGAGGTGTCTAGAGGGGGGGGGGGATTAGACACTAAGTACCAAAGTTGTAGTTTTTAATCTCTTTAGGTTTAAGTGAAGTTTAGGCACAATTTCAACATTCACAATACATAACAAGCAAGCATGCAAAGAGTGTATAAGCAGCGGAAAGTAAAGCATGCAACTTGCAAGAATGTAAAGGGAAGGGTTTGGAAGATTCAAACGCAATTGGAGACACGGATGTTTTTGTCGTGGTTCCGATAGGTGGTGTTATCGTACATCCACGTTGGTGGAGACTTCAACCCACGTAGGGTAACAGTTCTTGTGAGTCCACGGAGGGCTCCACCCACGAAGGGCCCATGAAGAAGCAACCTTGTCTATCCCTTCATGGTCACGCCCACGAAGGACTTGCCTCACTAGCGGTAGATCTTCACGAAGTAGGCGATGTCCTTGCCCTTACAAACTCCTTGGTTCAACTCCACAATCTTGTCTGAGGCTCCCAAGTGACACCTAGCCAATCTAGGAGACACCACTCTCCAAGAAGTAACAAATGGTGTGTTGATGATGAACTCCTTGCTCTTGTGCTTCAAATGATAGTCTCCCCAACACTCAACTCTCTCTCATAGGATTTGGATCTAGTGGAAAGAAGATTTGAGTGGAACGCAACTTGGGGAAGGCTAGAGATCAAGATTCATATGGTTGGAATGGAATATCTTGGCCTCAACACATGAGTAGGTAGTTCTCTCTCAGAAATAGGATGCTGGAAGTGTAGGTTTTTTCTGATGGCTCTCTCAACGAATGAAGAGGAGGTGGAGGGGTATATATAGCCTCCACACAAAATCTAACCGTTACACACAATTTACCAAACTCGGTGGGACCGAATCAATAAACTCGGTCGAACCGATTTAGTAAACCTAGTGACCGTTAGGTTTTTCGGTGGGACTGACATGCATCTCGGTAGGACTGATATGGTTAGGGTTAGGGCATAACGTAATCTCGGTGAGACCGATTACACAAACTTGGTGAGACCGATTTTGGTAATTAGCTAACCAGAGAGTTGGTCAGGCAAACTCAGTGAGACCGATTACTCAAACTAGGTGGAACCGATTTTGGTAATAAGCTAATCAGAAAGTTTGCATTGTAATCTCGGTAGTACCGATTGCACAAACTCGGTGAGACCGATTTTTGTGATGGACATACACAGAGAGATTACAATCCCATCTCGGTGAGACCGAGATCCCTATCGGTGAAACCGATTTGCCTAGGGTTTGTGGCAGTGGCTATGACATTTGAACTCGGTGGCGCCGGATAGAAAGAATCGGTAGGGCCGAGTTTGACTTTTGGTTTAGGTCATATGTGTGTAAGTGGGAAAGTAGTTGATGGTTTTGGAGCATATCACTAAGCACATGAAGCAAAAGGCTCATTAAGCAACACATCATCCCTCCTTGATAGTATTGGCTTTTCCTATAGACTCAATGTGATCTTGGATCACTAAAATGTAAAATGTAGAGTCTTGGGCTTGAAGTTTGAGCCTATCCTTTGTCCTTAGCATCTTGAAAGAGTTCCCACATCCTTTAGTCCATGCCACTCCATTGTTGAACTTATCTGAAACATACTAGATAAAAGTGTTAGTCCAACAAGAGATATGTTGACATTAATTACCAAAACCACCTAGGGAGCACTTGTGCTTTCAATCTCCCCCTTTTTGGTAATTGATGGAAACATACATCAAGCTTTAGACAAAGATATAAAGAGTAGCAAGTAAAGCTTCGGAAAGACATGTAACAAACATAGGCTCCCCCTACATGTATGCAATCATGTGAATTATGGAATATAGAAGCATATGAGAGCATAACCATGATAGAGTAGGCAATGTGTTACATGTATCTTGGCCATATGCATCAGAGCAAACGATTATTAAGGAAAATACCTTCATGCTCATGGGTCCTTCTTGCAAACAGTATGTACATCAGCAAGAATTCCTCATACACATGATTGTGATGCATATACTTACCTTGTAGTCTCGAGTTGGCTTAGGATGGAATGAACCTGCACAAACAAGGTTAGATAACACAGGTACATCTACTAGCCAGAGCAAACGAAAGAAACCACAAGAATACCAAGACTGGGATGACATGTAGAAAGTGAGTACTAAGTACCACATTGGATTAGACATGTCCCCAAGAGTAAATATATGCAATGAATTTAAATGATTTCTTTCCCTTAGATGTCTTGCTACCCCTGAATCTAGCATGGGATATTGGGTGAAGTTAGGGAACAGAAAATCAGAGCTGAAAGATATAAATGAATGTAGCTTAGTGCAAATAAGCACATATGAACATGTCTTTCCCCAAAAGTCATGTGGCATCTCTCCTCTTGAACATCAAGCATCTGGGATCCTTGAGAAATACTTTCAAGATTCTCTCCCCCGAGACCTCTTTCTCCCCTTAATACTTTCTCCCTTTTGGAAGTGATAAGCTTTGATGTGATCTCTCTCTCCCCTTTGACATCAATTTCCAAGAAGGGTCTTCGAATTTGTTGTGAATGGGTTTGGTCCTAGAGTCACGACACAAAGCACTTTATAAAATTGTGATGCTTGTAGAGTACAATATTCATTGAGTTGAGCTGGATCAGAAGTAACATAGAACAAGTGGCAAACTGTTCTTCCTGTTGTGAATTCGGTGGCACAGAGTGGTTTGCTTCGGTTGTACTGAGAGGATTCGGCTGGACCGAAGACAACAAATCGGTGAAACCGAAGTTCATCACAGAGAAAACACTTGTCACCTCAGCCCACTAGACTAGTAAGATCTCACAAAGATTTGCAAGGAATTAATCAAGGATGTGCAATGAATTTGATGCGTGAAATGCAAAGCAACCTGAAAAGAAAGAAAGAAATCTAGATGAAGTTTTTTTTAAAGGGAAACAAATATGCATGAGCCAAATGCAAAAACACAAATAAGAACACGAGAGAACTTCATCTAGAGATGGTCGGTGACAAAGTCACCTATGTTAGAGTATATTGACTTAGGAGTCAAGTGAGATCACTTGATCATGGGTCATACTCATCGTTTAAGCTCAAAATGGGGTTACCAATTTTTGTTTAAGCATCTTGATGTATTCACATCTTGTCGAGTTGCTTTAGCTCATGACTCGGAGTAAAGCTTCTCTAAGATGGAATAACGTACCTTGGTTGGTGGTGTTGATCATGTAGTTGAACTTGTGTGGGTTGCTCGAGGTTGATGTAGCTCATCAAGAGTTTGGAGCACCACATGGAACTTGAGTCATCTACCTACATGGGTTAGTTCTTGCAAGGAGTAGCAGTTGTGTAAAAGAAAATTTAATCATGAAGCTCAATCATAGAGATTGTCAAAGGATATGTTTGAAAGATTCCGTGCTTCCTTGACTTCAACCACCATAGTGTAGAGACTTGGTGATGTAGACATTGCTCAAGATGTGAGTGGATTACCATCTCATGGAATTTGTTTCAACCAAGTACCTACATGGGTTAGATAACATGCAAGATGCAAATATATCCAAGATATAATATATTCATCATAAGAGAGATATCATGGATTAGTCATAAGCTCATGTCTTGCATGTATCCAATGGAGTTTCTACTCCAAGTTTGAAGCATCAATGATGTTCAATTCTCCTCTCAACCTGCAAAACACTTTCTCATCAAGGGGTTTAGTGAATATATCTGCTAATTGCTTTTCGGTGCGAACATGCTTAAGATTAATGTCACCCTTAGCAACATGATCTCGAATGAAATGATGACGAACTTCAATATGCTTGGTTCGAGAATGTTGTACGGGATTATGACCAATTTTGATAGCACTTTCATTGTCACAAAGCAATGGAACATGTTTCACATGTATCCCATAATCTTTAAGAGTTTGGGTCATCCAAAGTAATTGAGCACAACATGAACCAGCGGCAATGTACTCCGCTTGGTAGATAAGGATATCGAGTTTTGTTTCTTGGAGGACCAAGACACAAGAGATCTACCAAGAAATTGACAAGTACCCGAAGTGGACTTTCTATCAACCTTGTCTCCGGCATAGTCCGAGTCGGAATAGCCAACAAGATTGAAAGAGGCCCTCTTAGGATACCAAATGCCAAAATTTGGTGTATCAATTAAGTATCTCACTATCCTTTTTACGGCCTTAAGATGACATTCTTTAGGAGCAGCTTGATATCTTGCACACATGCACACACTTAGCATAATATCGGGACGTGAAGCACATAGGTATAACAATGAACCAATCATAGAGCGATAAACTTTTTGGTCAACGGGTTTACCATCTTTGGTCAAATCAAGATGTCCACTAGTAGGCATGGGTGTAGACATACCTTTGCATTCTTGCATATTGAACTTCTTGAATAAGTCCTTAGTGTACTTCGTTTGAGACACAAAAGTACCTTCCTTAGTTTGCTTGATTTGCAACCCAAGAAAGAATTTGAGTTCACTCATCATTGACATCTCAAACTTCTCGACATTAGCTTTCCAAACTTTTCACTAAAATGAGGGTTAGTTGATCCAAATATGATATCATCAACATAAATTTGGCATACAAATAATTCTCCATTAACCCTTTTAGTAAAAAGTGTGGAATCAATCTTCCCAATTTCAAAGCCTTTTTCAATAAGGAACTTGGTCAAGCATTTATACCAAGCCCTAGGAGCTTGTTTAAGACCATAAAGAGCTTTGTGAAGTTTGTAAACATGATGTGGTTTCTTAGGATTGACAAAGTCGGGAGGTTGTTTGACATAAACTTCCTCCTCTATTTCACCATTTAGAAAAGCACTTTTAATGTCCATTTGGTACAAGGTGATATTATGGTGATTAGCATAGGCAAGTAAGATGTGAATGGACTCAAGTCTAGCAACGGGAGCATAAGTCTCACCATAGTCCATACCTTCGACTTGTGTGTAGCCTTGGGCGATTTAGACGTGCTTTTTTGCGAATTACTTGTCCATCTTCATCTTGCTTGTTGTGAAACACCCATTTGGTACCGATGATGTTGTGGTTGTTGTCGGGCTTCTCAACCAATGTCCAAACTTGGTTTCTCTCAAAGTTGTGTAGCTCTTCACGCATAGCATTTATCCAATCCGGACCCTCCAATGCTTCTTCGACCTTCATAGGTTCAATGCTAGAGATGAAAGAATAGTTTTCACAAAAGTTGGCTAAACGAGTTTTAGAGCGAGTGATTCTCCCGGTTTGAATATCACTATAGATTTGCTCAACGGGATGGTCTTTAGCAATTCTTGCTCGAACTCGTGAAAGCTTTTGCTTGGATCTCGGTTGAACATCTTCTTCATCTTGTTCTTCTTTTTCTTCCTGATCATTGTTGGTGTCGTTGTTCTCTTGTCGTGGTGGAGAAGGAGGTTGTTGACGTTCGTGATGTTCTTCCTCGTTTTCTTCATCTTGGTGTGTTCCACTTGTGGATGCTTCCGTTTCAACTCTTGGTTCACCTTGTCGTGAAGTAGAAGCTTCCACTTGGATAGACAAGGTACTCTCCTTCACCTCCGTTGGACGGACCTTGCCAATAGACAAGTCTTGGATTGCTTCTGAAGGGTCTTTGTCTCCTACATCAATTGGCAATTGCTCTACTTATGAGCCGTTAGATTCATCAAACTTCACATCTACCGTCTCTTCAACCTTTCGGGTGAAATTGTTGTAGACACGGTAAGTGTGAGAGTTTGAAGCCATAACCAAGTAGGAAACCTTCATGAGATTTAGGAGCAAATTTTGAACGATTTATGATTATCAAGAATGTAGCACTTTGAGCCGAATACTCGAAAGTATCCAACTTGGGGTTTGTTACCGGTGAGGAGCTCGTATGCCGTCTTGCCGAGTAGCTTGTGAAGATACAAGCGATTTGTTGCATGACAAGCCGTCTCAACCGCTTCCGCCTAAAAGTGCTTCGGCGTCTTGTACTCATCAAGCATCGTTCTCGCCATTTCGATGAGCGTCCGGTTCTTCCTCTCAACAACACCATTTTGTTGAGGTGTGTACGTGTCGAGAACTCGTGTGAAATCCCTTCTTCGTCAACAAAGGTGTCCACATTTGCGTTCTTGAACTCCGTTCCGTTGTCGCTGCGAACCTTCTTGATCTTCACTTCAAATTGGTTTTGGGCCTTCCTAGCGAAGTTTTTGAAGATCTTTTGGACCTGCGATTTATCATCGGGAAAGAACACCCACGTAAATCTTGAAAAATCATCAACTATAACTAGACCAAAAGAATTTCCACCGAGACTTTTGTAAGCGTTGGGACCAAAGAGATCCACATGAAGAAGCTCGAGTGACCTCCTTGTGGTCATGATGTTCTTCACGGGATGCCTTCCTCCAACCTATTTACCTGCCTGACAAGCACTACACAGTCTATCCTTATCAAATATGACATCTTTAACTCCAAGGATATGATTTCCTTTAATAAGCTTGTCAAGGTTTCTCATGCCAACATGACCTAGTCGTCTATGCCATAACCAACCTTTTAAGGATTTAGCAATGAAGCAAGTTTTAGGTTGTGCCTTTTTAGAGAAATCAACAATGTAAAGATCACCTCTACGTATACCGTTAAAGACCATTTTATGGTTGTCTCGACGAAACACTTGGAAATCTACTTCAGTAAATAGGACATTGAAACCGAAATCAGCAAGTCTAGATACTGAAAGTAAGTTGTGGCCAAGAGATTCAACGAGCATGACATTCTGAATGGAGCTATCATGTGAGATGGCCACCTTACCGAGGCCAACCACCTTACCCTTTGAGTTGTCACCGAAAGTGACATACTTTCGAGGACTATCATTTTCAGCAAGCTCACGAGACATATCTTTATCTCCGGTCATGTGATCAGTACATCCACTGTCAAGAACCCATTCCTTTCCTCCTGACACATATCCCCGAAGATTTGCCATAAGACCAAAGTGTCTCATTGCATCATCAAGATCTAAGTCACTATCATCATCCTCATCATAGTATCCATGTTCAACATCGTCATGTGGTGGATCAAGTCACAGAGAGGGTAATTCGTTAGAGTGAGTTTGACAATGATCTTGCTTATGAATTCTTATAGCTTCGGAAATAATATCACCAATAATTCCAACATCTCCTTTGGCACGCATAAGGTCGGTGAGTTCAAATGAGACGATCACCAAACATAGGATCACTAGTATTCATCTTACTCAAGGCAATAGACTTATAGAGAATCTCATCTAGATTTTTCAAGGAATAATTTGGAGAGCATTCCTCAAGAAATTTCCATATAGTGTAGGGACACTCAAAAGTAGGCAAGATTCTAATCAAGTTTCTAGGCAAGCCTCTAGTGATAAGATTAATAGTTCTAAGATTTCTAGTCATGTCAATAGATTCATCAAGGGTAGGATGCATAGGATCAACATGAGGTGCACAAGGGCTAGCAATGTACTTGTTCAATTGATATTGATTGAAAATTACAAGCATCTCATTTTTCACTCATGAAAATACTCTCCATCAAGAATAGGCACTCTATGTCTAAGACTCCCCAAAGTAGACTCATCCATCTTCCTCCAATGGTGATTAAACCAAGGCAATGGAGACCAATGCTCTGATACCACTTGTAGGATCTTGAGAAGAGGTGTCTAGAGGGGGGGGTTAGACACTAAGTACCAAAGTTGCAGTTTTTAATCTCTTTAGGTTTAAGTGAAGTTTAGGCACAATTTCAACATTCACAATACATAACGAGAAAGCATGCAAAGAGTGTATAAGCAGCGGAAAGTAAAGCATGCAACTTGCAAGAATGTAAAGGGAAGGGTTTGGAAGATTCAAACACAATTGGAGACACGGATGTTTTTGTCGTGGTTCCGATAGGTGGTGCTATCGTACATCCACGTTGGTGGAGACTTCAACCCACGTTGGGTAACGGTTGCGCGAGTCCACGAAGGGTCCACGAAGAAGCAACCTTGTCTATCCCACAATGTCCATTGCCCAAGAAGGACTTGCCTCACTAGCGGTAGATCTTCACGAAGTAGGCGATCTCCTTGCCCTTACAAACTCCTTGGTTCAACTCCACAATCTTGTCGGAGGCTCCCAAGTGACACCTAGCCAATCTAGGAGACACCACACTCCAAGAAGTAACAAATGGTGTGTTGATGATGAACTCCTTGCTCTTTTGCTTCAAATGATAGTCTCCCAACACTCAACTCTCTCTCATAGGATTTGGATCTGGTGGAAAGAAGATTTGAGTGGAAAACAACTTGGGGAAGGCTAGAGATCAAGATTCATATGGTTGGAATGGAATATCTTGGCCTCAACACATGAGTAGGTAGTTCTCTCTCAGAAATAGGATGCTGGAAGTGTAGGTTTATTCTGATGGCTCTCTCAACGAATGAAGAGGAGGAACCTTCAAAAAACGAATGAAGAGGAGGTGGAGGGGTATATATAGCCTCCACACAAAATCTAACTGACGGTGTCCTGGACTAGGGGGTACTCACCATGTCGTCTCCCAATCATTTGGATTGGGCCGAGGATTCCCATGGCCGTATACTCATGGGCCAGTCCGGACAGTTGCCGCATACAAGGAAGATTCCACAAGACTTGGCGATCAAGACAAGGACTCCTCCCCACCGGCGTATTCGGCTAGGACTCTTGTTATCCTAGGCCTCTGGTGCATTATATAAACCGAGGCCAGGCTAGTCGATAGATACACAATATACAACAATCATACCATAGGCTAGCTTCTAGGGTTTAGCCTCTCCGATCTCGTGGTAGATCTACTCTTGTACTACCCATATCATCAATATTAATCAAGCAGGAGTAGGGTATTACCTCCATCGAGAGGGCCCAACTCCAGGTAAAAACATCGTGTCCCTTATCTCCTGTTACCATCCGCCTAGACGCAGTTGGGACCCCTACCCGAGATCCGCCAGTTTTGACACCGACATTGGTGCTTTCATTGAGAGTTCCACTGTGTGTTCGGCAAAAGGTCGATGGCTCGCCTGCAGATCAACTGCGACTTCGGCATCTTCGTCACCAGCTCAACTGGTCACCTTGGTTCAACCAAGGATTGCGCCCTACCTTCGATCATCATGTTCGGATGAGGGCCTTCATCAACATCAACTCCAATCTCTATCAAGATCATGGAGGAATCATCCAGGGAGCCCGGGGGCTCAACGTCAACATTGCCCTTGGGCGACCGTACTGATTTTCTGGACAGCGGACTTGTGTCTGCCGCCACCGCCTCCTCAAGTGTCGTTTTAACAATTGCTTCAGTGGAATTGTGCGGAATTGAGTCTACAACAACCCTGAAAAATTTCGTCGAGTTCCGATGGAGGTATCTCCGGCAATCTCCGATATACCGGAGCCGCATTGAATCTGGACGAGAATCCAGACGAGTTTAGGGCGTGGTGTCCAGCTTCTAGCTTGGACATCCTTTGGAAGATCCAACCGTTGATCTGCTGCGCAATTCCTATATCTACCACCCCTCAAAATTTCAGCTTGATCCGACCGTCCGAACTCCGGGAACCTTCCGATTAGTGCATCACTTTTCGGATCTGTTTTCTGCACGAAAATGAATCCGACCCGAGTTCGTCTCTTTTATGAACGGGATTTCGGACGTCCTTTTTGAAGGAAGTTTTTGTATGGGGTATTTTGTTTTGTTCTCGAATACATCCCACTAACTATAAAATCTTTTGAACATGATCTTCAACATCATGCTGGTGTCAAACCAGTCTGGCAATATTGCTCCACGGCTACCGACCTGTGCTAGACACGTCGTCACTTTGTTGAGCCGAGCTCAACTTCTTCGGATCATCATCTCGGCAAGCCGAACAAAAGTCCGGCATCGCGAAGGATAAATCATCACCAACATCGCCGCCCCACGGATTACACGGAGTGGGTATACCGGCATCGCTGCACGGTCGCTTCATCAAGCCGGCATCGACCACGTCACGACCTGCATCGGCAGGGCCGCACTATTGCTTCTTCAAGCTGGTGTCCATCACGCGGACCTACTTAGACATCTCGGCTGGACCGGGGGCTTCGCCATCTCTTCATCAACCTACTCCGGACACTTCGGCGTCACTACCCGACCAGCTCCGCCACGTTAGCTGGACCGAGGGCTTTGCCTCGGCAAGCCAACCTTTGCCAGCATTGCCATGCCGTCGTTTTATCGCCCATTAGGCAATGGGTGCACGGATCGAGTCCCAATTTTAGGAATCACCTTCCTTCGGATTACTACAACAAATAAACCAGGTGCTATTAATCCTAGTATTTTTTGCTTGTTTGGGTTCATTTTTCCCAAGGAATTATTACTCTGGTTTGTCCATCATATGTACACAGGTCTATCAAGTGGTGGCGCATTATCGACGGTCGCATGATGGTTCGTCAGTTTCACACATAGTCCGTGACGCCGCATCCGGAACTCGAACCGACCTATGAATCCAGGCTTTGCCACGCCTTTATTGCATTACGCCGACGACCTGCATCGACATTTACTTCGGCGCCAGGCCATATTTCTTTTATTACTCACTTTGCATAAATTATTTATTATGCAACGATTTTTTTTAATTATCATTATTACTATTATCTCCGGTTTGCACTATTATTTGTGCACAGGAAAATGATCCAGCCGGACTATATCCTTTGGCGTCACCTCGGCTGGACGGGGGGCTTTGGCAACACTTCATTACCCCATGCCAGGGACTTCGGCATCACTCTGTCGTCCTGCATTGACTGTGCTATGTCACCACTTCACAGTGCCGAGCTCTTTGCTCCGCCACCTCGGGGCCGACTTGGGGGATGGAACCTTGTCCCGCATCAAGCTCGGACCGCATCGTCAATACCGAACACATTAACCAGCTAAGTTGCCTTCATGCTCAAAGTTTTAAATTTCTAACTTGTGTTCGGTTCGACCAAGCATTATACATTATTGGAAAAAGTTGCTTGTAAAAATTTCCTTGTCGAAACTTTGTTCAAGACACTTGACGCGCTACCAGCTCATTATACACGGGGCTTCTTTAATGAAGCTTATTAATTTGGGCTTTATGCCCAACACATGTGTCACACTTCCGCATGTACCTTTTATTCACCATTATATGCATCGATATGACTTAAGTTTTGGCCAAGCTGGGTTGTGGCTCTGTGCTTACCCCTCGTTCCCGATTGTTCGTCTAGGTGGTAAAGGGAGCACCTCTGCGATTGTTACTGCCGGGTCAGCCGGATGTGTACCTCAGACTGGGTGAAGCCGAAAGCTAGCATTCTTAAGGGAATACTCGGTCGGTGAACTAAAAGAGGATTTCTTACGTATTCGTTTACCTGCCCCCAGATGTTTTTCTGCTCTTTTCGCAGTCCGGACATGCACTTTAGGGCATGCCTCCCAGGGAAAGGAACCCTTAACGAAACAATTCTCCCTGGAAGATGTCTCTTACTAACCATGTAATATAACATAACTAGTTGGGCACTTGTCTGATAAAGCACTAATGACCCCTACGCCTGGTCTCCACGCATGCCCCGGTTTTTATAATCTGAGGGTATTCGGACACGCTCCGGACTATTGGGTCCAGAGGTTGAAGCGAAAAGGTCCGCTTCGACAAACGATCTACAATCCGGCTAGAAGGCATTTTACATGTCACCTTACATTATATAGTCAACTTTTACCCAAGTCACTTGGGGGCTCTTATGTTTATTTGAGCCATTTTATACTAAGTGTTTTTCTTCTTAGTCGTTGCAAGGTGTTTATTATTTATCACTCCTTTTTTCGACACGAGTGTGCGGTCACTAGCCGGGGAGCCTAATTTCTCTCTCAAAACCGCTAGAGTTTAGTTTTCTAAGCTGGCCTAATGAGAAGTACTCCGCCTTCGGGATGGGAGACCTGGCCGTAGGTGACCAGCTTGAAGTCTTGAGATAGGATGTGTCATGTTAAAGCACGGAAGCACTTTTTTTCTGAAGTCCAATTTTGATTGGCATCGAACACTTGATCTTGTTCGGACGTCATGTTTTTACCGACGTTTTTGGTTTCAAGCTTTTGGCACTTTTAAACTATTTGTGTGTTTTCAGCACAAGTCTCGCATGCAACGCCAGACACCTTTAGAGATTCGCAAAAACATTCTTGGATATTGCTATATATGCATCCGTTTGAATTGTGTCTTGGTCAATAGTTGGGTTGCGGCTCCCGCGCTTGCCTCCTACGTTCCGCTTTGTTCGGCTAGGTGTGCAAAGGGAGAACCATCACATTGTGCTTCCAAATTTCGCATGGTCAAGCACCTCAGTGGAGAAAGCCGAAAATTGACTGTCACAATAGGTGTAAACTGGTCAGCGATCCGATGACTATATTAAATGACGGGCCATTAAGTGTTTATGGCTTGACCTCGACTGTCGCCGAACACTACCGGGGGGCTAGTAACTGGCCTCCCAAACTAAATCCTCAATATTTTGCTCTTACATTGGAGCTGAGGTTTCATGATCATGCTTAGCATGACAACCCAAAGAAAGGAACCGATAGCGGGACTATTTTCTTTGGAAGACATTTCTTCTGTAAAACAGTAATATAACATATCTCTCTGCGTACCTTTGTTTATAAAACCGTATGGCCAGATTGCCTTGTTTGTCGTAAATCTTTGCCCTCATAAAGGCTTTATAAAGTAGAACAAACACTCCTCGACTCTTGGCGAGGAGGTTAAGCCGATGGTCGATCAACAAAGTTTTGTACAATGCGGATCCGAGCATTAATGACATAAAGTACTTGGATACATTGAGTCATTACACATAATTTGTGATTTTACTATGGATATCGATCCTTAATTCGGCCACCCATGCCCGCATTAAGGCTCGGGGGCTACTGGGCTTCGGGCTTATTATTTACAAATATTAAAGGGGCACATCAATCCCCACGATGCGGTGTTGCCACCCGACCGGTGTCTCGGGCTCTTGCATTGCACATTCTATGCGAGAAAATTTTAAGTGCAATGTCTGATTTCGAGGAGATTTTGATCCTCGGGTTGGTCGGCCGCACCCAACCC
This sequence comes from Aegilops bicornis, assembly GCA_021605145.1. Lineage (NCBI taxonomy): Eukaryota > Viridiplantae > Streptophyta > Magnoliopsida > Poales > Poaceae > Aegilops > Aegilops bicornis. The sequence continues at coordinate 489,377,174 of CM038669.1, read as the reverse complement.
GAGTCTCGAGGATCGAGCATGCCGCTTTTGTGTCGAAGTATTTTGCCGAGCTAGGACTTGATCCTCGGGCCGATTTTGCAAATCAACTTTGAGTCTCGGTGACTCTTGGGATCAGCGGTCTTCGTCATCCTTCGTGTTCATCTCGGGTTTTAGACCGATACACACCTTGTGGGCTCTTGGCTATGTATCTCGGTAGAGAATAAATTGCACCAATAAAAATATTGACAAAAATCGGCCCACATTCGGGTGGTGCACCACCTCGAAGCGATCCGACATAAAGCTCGGGCTCTAGTGACTGGCTCCATAGAGGGCATTTCCGGCATTAAGCTCAGCTAAACTCATTCAAACTTCTTTGAACCAAGGTGATTTACGACACCTCGGATATAGTCCGGCGTTGGAGCTCGGATACATAGTCCGGCGTTGGAGCTCGGATACCTTCCGGCGTTGGAGCTCGGATACATAGTCCAACGATAGAGCTGGGAAGCAGTCCGGCGTTGGTGCTCGGCTGTAAAAGATACCTCGAATGCAGTCTGGCGTTAGAGCTCGGACGCAAGAGGACACTGCCTCCCGGGGATAACTTCAAACCCGTGGCGTGGCATAAAAATAACAAGGCATTGATAAAGGCCGTAAACTTAAAGGGGCTCCTCAGATACCCAACGTGTAAACTCTTCGTATGCACTTAGGCGATCCTCAAGATCGAAGATAAGCAGATTTGTTGAACCAGTTTTCAAGACCGGCGACCGAAGATGAAGAACAGTTCGGAAGAATCGAGGAGCGTCCCCAACGAAGACCGGTTCAGGGGCTATCGACGGTGTCTGGACTAGGGGTACTCACCACGTCGTCTCCCAATCAGTTGGATTGGGCCGAGGATCCCCATGGCCGTATACTCATGGGCGATCCGGACGGTTGTCGCATACAAGGAAGATTCCACAAGACTTGGCGATCAAGACAAGGACTCCTCCCCACCGGCGTATTCGGCTAGGACTCTTGTTATCCTAGGCCTGCGGTGCATTATATAAACCGAGGCCAGGCTAGTCGATAGATACACAATATACAACAATCATACCATAGGCTAGCTTCTAGGGTTTAGCCTCTCCGATCTCGTGGTAGATCTACTCTTGTACTGCCCATATCATCAATATTAATCAAGCAGGAGTAGGGTATTACCTCCATCGAGAGGGCCCGAACCTGGGTAAAAACATCGTGTCCCTTGTCTCCTGTTACCATCCGCCTAGACGCACAGTTCGGGACCCCCTACCCGAGATCCGCCGGTTTTGACACCGACACTAACCGTTACACACAATTTACCAAACTCGGTGGGACCGAATCAATAAACTCGGTCGGACCGATTTAGTAAACCTAGCGACCGTTAGGTTTTTCGGTGGGACTGACATGCATCTCGGTAGGACCGATATGGTTAGGGTTAGGGCATAACATAATCTCGGTGAGACCGATTACACAAACTCGGTGAGACCGATTTTGGTAATTAGCTAACCAGAGAGTTGGTCAGGCAAACTTGGTGAGACCGATTACTCAAACTCGGTGGAACCGATTTTGGTAATAAGCTAACCAGAAAGTTTGCATTGTAATCTCGGTAGTACCGATTGCACAAACTCGGTGAGACCGATTTTGGTGATGGACATACACAGAGAGATTACAATCCCATCTCGGTGAGACCGAGATCCCTACCGGTGATTCCGATTTGCCTAGGGTTTGTGGCAGTGGCTATGACATTTGAACTCGGTGGTGCCGGATAGAAAGAATCGGTAGGGCCGAGTTTGACTTTAGGTTTAGGTCATATGTGTGGAAGTGGGAAAGTAGTTGAGGGTTTTGGAGCATATGAGTAAGCACATGAAGCAAAAGGATCATTAAGCAACACCTCGTCCCTCCTTGATAGTATTGGCTTTTCCTATAGACTCAATGTGATCTTGGATCACTAAAATGTAAAATGTAGAGTCTTGGGCTTGAAGCTTGAGCCAATCCTTTGTCCTTAGCATCTTGAAGGAGTTCCCACATCCTTTAGTCCATGCCACTCCATTGTTGAACTTATCTGAAACATACTAGATAAAAGTGTTAGTCCAACAAGAGATATGTTGACATTAATTACCAAAACCACCTTGGGAGCACTTGTGCTTTCACGCGTTTATTTGCACTAGTGGCCAATTTTGACGGCCAGTGTATGTAATATGCTGCTTTGTTCCCTATATTTGCACTGATGGCGAACTTTGATGCCCACTGGATGTAATATGTGTAATAGCGGTAATAGGCTAGCCTTAATTGCTTGCTTATTTATTTCCTTATTGTCTTGTTTAGTTGTTTGCTTGTAGTCACTGTAGTTCTTTTCTATTTTTTCTAGTGGCCACAATAGCCTATTTTTTGGTAACTAGGCCAAAATAATGATGGCAACACGGACTATTGTAACCATGGGCCTCCTCAGGTCAGTATGATCCATGGGCGTTAGATTCGTAGTAGGACCATTAGCCTTCTATACGGGCCGTAGGATCCATCGGCCTTCTATACGGGCCTTAGGGATCAATGGGCCTTCTACGGGCTGTAGGGTCCATGGGCCTTCTACGGGCCGTACGATCCATGGGCCTTCTATGGGCCGTACTATCCATGGGCCTCATACGGGTCGTAGGATCCATGGGCCTTCTACGGGGCGTATCATCATTTCGCCAATCATGGGCCGTACTATTCGTGGACCATAACGGCCGTTAATAGGACGTATTTGATAACTCTATGAAAACAGACCAATGGGTTTTTTTACATGAAAATGGCCCAACGTATTAACGGTCCGCAAACGGGCCGACCGTAATGACGGGCTGAATTTGGCCCACAAGCTTTAAATAGCGATGTGGGCCGTATGTAAATCGAATCGCAAATGAGCCCAAGAATCAATGGGCCCGAGAAGGCGAAAAGATAACTTGGGCTGAAATGGCCCAATGGAATAACGGGCCGTTAATGGGTATAAAGTGATACCTTTGTTCATTACGGGCCAGTTTCACCACGGGCCGTTAATGGGCCAAGAGTTACGAAGGTCCTCATATGGGCCGAAAGAAGTCATGGGCCACACATGGGCTGTAAGTTAAAACGGGCTGAATCATATTGGACGGCCCAGATGATGCTACTAGGCCTAATTTAGATAGGGCGTAACGGGCCCTGGGTTAGCGGGCTATAAATGGGCTATATGCGAACAGGCCGTTAACAGGCTTTCCGTGGGCCGGCCCGCCACCTTTTGACCAAGTCAAACGGGCCGGCTTTTTCACAGGAATGGGCCTCTGTTGGATGAGCGGATGACATCTGTCCCAACGGTGAGCCGACACGTGTTTCCTCCAGCCAATGATGATTTTACACGTGGAAAATACCCATTGGTCGGGGTTGTTAACGGGTTATCGGATCCAAAACCCGACCCGATAGCTTAACGGAGTTCCGTTACGGTGGATGCCACGTGTCGGTCACCCTTGACGAAAAGCACTTACGTGACGCGATATATCGTCATGGAAGTGGACACTTCCGTGATGATAATTTTGGTAATGTCATGGAACACTTCTCTGACGGACATGTATGACTATCTTGATTCTGTCATAAATTTGTCATGGATGTACATGCATGACAAAAAATGCGACCTACTGTGACAAACACGTATCATCAGGGAAGTGTATTTTTTTTGTAGTGGAAGTTCTGGCCTGAAGCCATTGTCGCTGCTAGCCACATCATCAACCGCGTTTATCTTCACAAGCTTCTGAAGAAAACATCCTATGAGCTCTGCTACCTCTTGAGCTTGCGTTGGCTTTCCCCGAAGAGGAGAGGATGATGCAGCAGAGTAGCATAAGTATTTCGCTCAGTTTTTGATAACCAAGGTATCAATCTAGTAGGAGGCTACGCGCGAGTCCCTCGTACCTGCACAAAGCAAATAACTCCTCGCAACCAACGCGGTAAGGGGTTGTCAATCCCTTCACGGCCACTTACAAGAGTGAGATATGATAGAGATGATAAATAATATTTTTGGTATTTTTTGTATAGAGATGCAAAGTAAAATAAAAGGCAAAGTAAAAAATCAAAGCAATAATAAAGCGTAGGAAGATTAATATGATGAGAATAGACCCGGGGCATAGATTTCACTAGTGGCTTCTCTCAAGAGCATAAGTATTTTACGGTGGGTGAAAAAATTACTGTTGAGCAATTGACAGAATTGAGCATAGTTATGAGAGTATCTAGGTATGATCATGTATATAGGCATCACGTCCGAGACAAGTAGACCGACTCACACTGCATCTACTACTATTACTCCACTCATCGACCGCTATCCAAAGATGCATCTAGAGTATTAAGTTAATGAAAACAGAGTAACGCCTTAAGCAAGATGACATGATGTAGAGGATAAATTCATGCAATATGATAAAAACCCCATCTTGTTATCCTCGATGGCAACAATACAATACGTGCCTTGCTGCCCCTCATCCTTTGGGAAAGGACACATGAGATTGAACCCAAAGCTAAGCACTTCTCCCATTGCAAGAACTACCAATCTAGTTGGCCAAACCAAAGCGGATAATTCAAGAGACTTGCAAAGATAACCAATAATACATAAAAGAATTCAGAGAAGATTCAAATATTGCTCATAGATAATCTTGATCATAAACCCACAATTCATCGGTCTCAACAAACACACTGCAAAAGAAGATTACATCGAATAGATCTCCACGAGAGAGGGAGAACATTGTATTGAGATCCAAAAAGAGAGAAGAAGCCATCTAGCTACTAACTATGGACCCGAAGGTCTGAAGTAAACTACTCACACTTCATCGGAGAGGCTATGATGATGATGTAGAAGCCCTCCGTGGTGGATTCCCCTTAAGTGAACTCGGAACAGGCCACAAGATGGGATCTCGTGGATACAGAAAGTTGTGGCGGTGGAATTAGGTTTTTGGCTCCGTATCTGATCTTTTGGGGGTACATAGGTATATATAGTAGGAAGGAGTACGTCGATGGAGCTTTGGGGGGCCCACGAGGCAGGGGGCGCCCTCCACCCTCGTGGCCGCCTCCCTCCTTTCTTGACCGAGGGTCCAAATCTCGTGGATCATATCTGATGAGAAAATCACGTTCCCTAAGGTTTCATTCCGGTTGGACTCCGTTTGATATTCCGTTTCTTCGAAACACTGAAATAGGCAAAAAAACAGCAATTCTAGGCTGGGCCTCCGGTTAACAGGTTAGTCCAAAAGTAATATAAAAGTGGAAAATATAGCCCAATATGGTCCAAAACAATAGATAATATAGCATGGAGCAATCAAAAATTATAGATACGTTGGAGACGTATCAGGCATCCCCAAGCTTAATTCACCTTTCGTCCTCGAGTAGGTAAATGATAAAAATAGAATTTTTGATGCGGAGTGCTACTTGGCATAATTTCAATGTAACTCTTCTTAATTGTGGTATGAATATTCAGATTCGAAAGATTCAAGATAAAGGTTTAATATTGACATTAAAATAATAATACTTCAAGCATACTAACAAAGCAATTATGTCTTCTCAAAATAACATGGCCAAAGAAAGTTATCCCTACAAAATCATATAGTCTGGCTATGCTCTATCTTCACCACACAAAGTATTTAAATCACGCACAACCCCGATGACAAGCCAAGCAATTGTTTCATACTTTTGACATTCTCAAACTTTTTCAATCTTCACGCAATACATGAGCGTGAGCCATGGATATAGCACTATATGTGGAATAGAATGGTGGTTGTGGAGAAGACAAAAAGAGGGAAGATAGTCTCACATCAACTAGGCGTATCAACAGGCTATGGAGATGCCCATCAATAGATATCAATGTGAGTGAGTAGGGATTGCCATGCAACGGATGCGCTAGAGCTATAAGTATATGAAAGCTCAACAAAAGAAACTAAGTGGGTGTGCATCCAACTCGCTTGCTCACCAAGACCTAGGGAAATTTGAGGAAGCCCATCATTGGAATATACAAGCCAAGTTCTATAATGAAAAATTCCCACTAGTATATGAAAGTGACGAAACGAGAGACCCTCTACTATGAAGATCATGGTGCTACTTTGAAGCACAAGTGTGGTAAAAGGATAGTAACATTGTCCCTTCTCTCTTTTTCTCTCATTTTTTATTTGGGCCTTTTCTCTTTTTTTATGGTCTCTTTTCTTTTATTTTATTTTATTTTTCGTCCGGAGTCTCATCCCGACTTATGGGGGAATCATAGTCTCCATCATCCTTTCCTCACTTGGGACAATGCTCTAAAAATGATGATTATCACACTTTTATTTTTCTTACAACTCAACAATTACAACTGATACTTAGAACAAAATATGACTCTATGTGTATGCCTCTGGCGGTGTACCGGGATATGCAATGATTCATAAGTGACATGTATGAAAGAATTATGACGGTGGCTTCGCCACAAATACGATGTCAACTACATGATCATGCTAAGCAATATGACAATGATGGAGTGCGTCATAATAAACGGAACGGTGGAAAGTTGCATGGCAATATATCTCGGAATGGCTATGGAAATGCCATGATAGGTAGGTATGGTGGCTGTTTTGAGGAAGGTTTATGGTGGGTGTATGATACCGGCGAAAAGTGCGCGGTATTAGAAAGGCTAGCAATGGTGGAAGGGTGAGAAAAGTGCGCATAATCCATGGACTCAATATTAGTCATAAAGAACTCATATACTTATTGCAAAAATCTACAAGTTATGAAAGCAAAGTATTACGCGCATGCTCCTAGGGGGATAGATTGGTAGGAAAAGACCATCGCTCGTCCCCGACCGCCACTCATAAGGAAGACAATCAATAAATAAATCATGCTCCGACTTCATCACATAACGGTTCACCATACATGCATGCTACGGGAATCACAAACTTTAACACAAGTATTTCTCAAATTCACAACTACTCAACTAGCATGACTCTAATATTACTACCTCCATATCTCAAAACAATTATCAAGTATCAAACTTTTCTTAGTATTCAACGCACTCAAAAGAAAGTTTTACAAATCTTGAATACCAAGCATATTATTATTTTTAAGCAAATTACCATGCTATTTAAGACTCTCAAAATAATCTAAGTGAAGCATGAGAGATCAAAGGTTTCTATAAAACAAATCCACCACCGTGCTCTAAAAGATATAAGTGAAGCACTAGAGAAAAACTATATAGCTCAAAAGATATAAGTGAAGCACATAGAGTATTCTATCTAATTCCAATTCATGTATGGCTCTCTCAAAAGGTGTGTACAGCAAGGATGATTGTGGTGAACTAACAAGCAAATACGCAAATAATACAAGACGCTCCAAGCAAAACACATATCATGTAGTGAATAAAAATATAGCTCCAAGTAAGTTACCGATGGAAGTGGACGAAAGAGGGGATGCCTTCCGGGGGCATCCCCAAGCTTTGACTTTTTGGTGTCCTTAGATTATCGCATCCCCAAGCTTAGGCTCTTGTCACTCCTTGTTCCATAATCCATCAAAAGATTTCACCCAAAACTTGAAAACTTCACAACACAAAACTCAACAGAAATCTCGTGAGCTCCGTTAGCGAAAGAAAACAAAAGACCACTTCAAGGTACTGTAATGAACTCATTCTTTATTTATATTGGTGTTAAACCTACTATATTCCAACTTCTCTATGGATTATAAATTATTTTACTAGCCATAGATTCATCAAAATAAGCAAACAACACACGAAAAACAGAATATGTCAAAAACAGAACAGTTTGTAGTAATCTGTAACTAACGCAAACTTATGGAACTCCAAAAATTCAGCCAAGATAGGACGACCTAGGAAATTTGTTTATTGATCAGAAGCAATTGGAATCACTATTTTATAACGTTCTGGTGATTTTTAACAATTGTTTTCGTGAACCAAAAGTTTCTGGAAATTACAGCAAGATCAAATAACTATCATCCAAGAAGATCCTATAGGTTTAACTTGGCACAAACACTAATTAAAACATAAAACCACATCTAAACAGAAGGTAGATGGATTATTTATTTAATGACAGAAAGGAAATATATTGGGTTGTCTCCCAACAAGCGCTTTTCTTTAAAGCCTTTGTAGCTAGGCATTGAGATTTCAATGATGCTCACATAAAAGTCAAGAATTGAAGCACAAAGGGAGCATCATAAAACACGTGACAAACACATCTAAGTCTAACATACTTCCTATGCATAGGCATCTTATAGAAAAACAAATTATCATAGCGAGCAAAAACTAGCATGTGCAAGGAAGCGGAAAGGAACAATAGCAATCTCAAGATAACGAGAGGTAATTTAGTAACATGAAAATTTCTATAACCATATTTTCCTCTCTCATAATAATTACATGTAGGATCATAAGAAAATTCAACAACATAGCTATCACATAACATATTCTCAACATGATCCACATGCATGCGAAGTTGACACTCTTCCAAAATAGTGGGATTATCATTAACTAAAGTCATGATTTCTCCAAGCCCACTTTTATCAAAAATTTCATAAGATTGAATGTTATCCAAATATGTGGGATCTAAAGTTGACACTCTTCCAAACCCACTTTCAATATTATTGCAAACACTATTATCAATCTTATATTCATCATGGGGCTTAAATAAATTTTCAAGATCATAAGAAGAATCTCCCCAATCATGACTATTGGACATAGCAAAACTAGCATCCCCAAGCTTAGGGTTTTGCATATTATTAACATAATTTACATCAATAGAATTAATAATAAAATCATTGCAATCATGCTTTTTATTCAAAGATCTATCGTGAAGCACTTCATCACAATTTTCAGATTTACGGATTTCAGGCAAAAGCTTATAAAGATAAGCTAGTGCATCCAAATCACTAGGAATTGGTTCATCATAATTGGATCTCTTAAAAAGATTGGCAAGCGGATGAGGATCCATAGATATTAGCTTCTCTTTTTACGAATAAATACTCAACTATTTCAACCAAGCGAGAAAACGAGCCAAGAAAGGCATCAAGGCGAACGGAAAAGAGAGGGCGAATAAAACGGCAAGGGTGAAGTGGGGGAGAGGAAAACGAGAGGTAAATGGCAAATAATGTAATGCGGGAGATAAGGGATTGTGAAGGGTACTTGGTATGTTGACTTTTGCGTAGACTCCCCGGCAACGGTGCCAGAAATCCTTCTTGCTACGTCTTGAGCTTGTGTTGGTTTTCCCCGAAGAGGAGAGGATAATGCAGTAGAGTAGCGTAAGTATTTCCCTCGGTTTTTGAGAACCAAGGTATCAATCCAGTAGGAGGCTACGTGCGAGTCCCTCATACCTGCACAAAGCAAATAACTCCTCGCAACCAACGCGATAAGGGGTTGTCAATCCCTTCACTGTCACTTACGAGAGTGAGATCTGATAGAGATGATAAATAATATTTTTGGTATTTTTGGTATAGAGATGCAAAGTAAAATAAAAGGCAAAGTAAAAAAGCAAAGCAATAATAAAGCGTAGGAAGATTAATATGATGAGAATAGACCCGGGGGCCATAGATTTCACTAGTGGCTTCTCTCAAGAGCAGAAGTATTTTATGGTGAGTGAACAAATTACGGTTGAGCAATTGACAGAATTGAGCATAGTTATGAGAGTATCTAGGTATGATCATGTATATAGGCATGACGTTCGAGACAAGTAGACCGACTCCTGCCTGCATCTACTACTATTACTCCACTCATCAACCGCTATCCAGCATGCATCTAGAGTATTAAGTTAATGAAAACGGAGTAACTCCTTAAGCAAGATGACATGATGTAGAGGGATAAATTCATGCAATATGATAAAAAACCCATCTTGTTATCCTCGATGGCAACAATACAATACTTGCCTTGCTGCCCCTCATCCTTTGGGAAAGGACACCGCAAGATTGAACCCAAAGCTAAGCACTTCTCCCATTGCAAGAACTACCAATCTAGTTGGCCAAACCAAAGCAGATAATTGAAGAGACTTGCAAAGATAACCAATCATACATAAAAAGAATTCAGAGAAGATTCAAATATTGCTCATAGATAATCTTGATCATAAACCCACAATTCATCGGTCTCAACAAACACACCGCAAAAAGAAGATTACATCGAATAGATCTCCACAAGAGAGGGGAGAACATTGTATTGAGATTCAAAAGAGAGAAGAAGCCATCTAGCTACTAACTATGGACCCAAGGTGCAAGTAAACTACTCACACTTCATCGGAGAGGCTATGATGATGATGTAGAAGCCCTCCGTGGTGGATTCCCCTTCCCGGAGCTCGAGCAGGCCCCAAGATGGGATCTCGTGGATCTGAGAAAGTTGCGCGATGGAATTAGGTTTTGGCTCCATATTTGATCTGTTGAGAGTGCGTAGGTATATATAGGAGGAAGAATGCGTTGGTGGAGCTTTGGGGGGCCCACGAGGCGGGCGCCCTAGGGGCGCCCTCCACCCTCGTGGCCGCCTCCCTCCTTTCTTGACCGAGGGTCCAAGTCTCCTGGATCATTTCTGATGAGAAAATCACGTTCCTGAAGGTTTCATTCCGTTTGGACTCTGTTTGATATTTCGTTTCTTCGAAACACTTAAATAGGCAAAAAAACAGCAATTCTGGGTTGGGCCTCCGATTAATAGGTTAGTCCCAAAAGTAATATAAAAGTGGAAAATAAAGCCCAATGTGGTCCAAAATAATAGATAATATAGCATGGAGCAATAAAAAATTATAGATACGTTGGAGACGTATCAAGCTCCTAACTGGTAAGAAGCCAAATGTAAGCTACTTCAGAGTATTTGGTGCTAGGTGCTGGATCAAGGATCCACATCACACTTCAAAATTTGCACCAAAGCACATGAAGGTTTTATGCTTGGTTATGGAAAGGATTCACACTCCTCTGAGTCTTCAACCTCTTTCATAAAGTGGTTGAAAGCTGTGGATGTCTTGATTCGATGAAACTAACGGCTCGCAAAGAGAGCACACCGCCAAATGTGCTAGATGAATTACCTTCAAGTGAATCTATCAAGCAGATGGGAATTGGAGATATCATACCCTCTGAGAATCAATCTGAAGAGGAGCTTGTCATTTCTGCACTTAATCAATCTGAAGACAATGCTCAGTCTGAAGACAATCCCCCGAATGATGACATTGATTAGCAAGAGCAAAATCTTCGTCCTGCTCATTCTCGTGTTGCAAATGAAGTTCAGATTGAGAAGATAATTGATGACTTGAATGCACTGGTCCACTCACTGCGTTCAAAAGAAACTCAAAGAGCAACACAGCTAACCAACTTCTGTGGGCATTTTGCATTTGTCTCAATCTCTGAACCCAAGGAAGTTGATGAAGCCTTCATGGAACCTGAATGGATTCAAGCTATCCAAGAAGAGCTTCAACAGTTCGAGCTGAATAATGTGTGGGAATTGGTCAAGCGTCCTGATCCTTGGAAGCACAATATCATTGGCACCAAATGGATATATCGCAACAAGCAAGATGAGCATGGTCAAGTTGTCAGAAACAAGGCTCGTCTCCTTGCACAAGGTTACACTCAAGTGGAAGGAATTGACTTTGATGAAACATTTGCTCCGGTGGCAAGACTTGAAGCCATTCGCATACTGCTAGCCTATGCAAATCATCACAGCATTCTTCTGTATCAAATGGATGTGAAAAGTGCTTTTCTCAATGGAAAGATAGAAGAAGAAGTATATGTCGCACAACCTCCAGGCTTTGACAATCCAAAACGTCCTGATATGGTATACAAGCTCAACAAGGAACTGTATGGCCTCAAACAAGCCCCTCGTGCTTGGTATGACACACTCAAAGACTTCCTGAAGAGCAAAGGCTTCAAACCTGGTTCACTAGATCCTACACTCTTCACGAAGACATATGATGGTGAACTATTTGTGTGCCAAATCTATGTGGATGACATTATCTTAATTTGCACCAACAAGAAATACAGTGATGAATTTGGTCACATGATGCAAGAGCAATATCAAATGTCCATGATGGGCGAGCTGAAGTTCTTTCTGGGTCTCCAAATCCGTCAACAACGCAACGACATCATCATATCTCAAACCTCAAAGATTGCCTGAAGAAGTTTGGAATGCAAGACTGCAAAGGATACACGACGCCAATGCCAACCAAAAGTCATATGAGTCCCGACGACAATGGTAAAGAGTTCGATCAAAAGGTATATCGTTTCATGATTGGTTCTTTGCTTTACTTATGTGCATCTAGGCCAGATATAATGCTTAGTGTTTGCATGTGTGCCCGATTCCAAGCGGCACCAAAGGAATCGCATCACTTAGCTGTGAAGCGAATTCTTTGATATTTGGCTTACACCCCAACACTAGGATTATGGTATCCAAAGGGCTCAGAGTTTGATCTAGTTGGATTCTCAGATGCTGATTATGTTGGTGACAAGGTTGATCATAAGTCCACATCGAGCACGTGTCACTTTACGGGACGATCTCTTGTCATTGGTCTTCAAAGAAGCGAACTGTGTATCTCTCTCTACCGATGAATCTGAATTAATTGCTACTGGATCCTTCTGTTCTCTGCTTCTCTTGATGAAGCAAACTCTCAAAGACTATGGTATCCATCTGAAGAATGTGCCTCTCTATTGCGATAGTGAGAGTGCCATCAAGATTGCCAACAACCCAGTTCAGCACTCGAAGACAAAGCACATTGAAATTCGTCATCACTTTCTCAGAGATCATGTTATAAAGGAAGATATTGATATCATTCACGTCAAGATGTAAGAAACGGTTGGCTGATATCTTCACAAAGCCCTTGGATGAGAAAAGGTTTTGCAAGTTGCGGTGTGAGCTAAATATCATGGAATCCTCAAATGTCCTGTGAATGGACACACATCCTAACACTTATGCATTTTAATGACTTAGATGTGCAACACACGAAGTAATGTATATCTTCAATCAATGAAGACATACACTCTAAGTGTGAATACATTAATGCGGAATTTGACTTCGGAGCGCCACGATAATTGTGCGCCGTGTTTGGGTCTAATACTTCCTATACGGTGGGTAACGCCACCACCAAAGTTTTGTTTGAAGTGTTTCTATTGGCGTTATGTTTGCATAGTTCATCCTTGGCTTATATTCAAGTTTATCTGCAATTGGTTGAATTGGACTAGTACTATATATATTTATCTTTGTTCTGTCCTCTACAGCATTCACTTATAGCTATGACTTCGTGTTGAATCTTTTGAACTAAGTGAATGTAATCGGACCCTGACCTATCTATGCTTCTACCTCAACTCTATCTGTCCAAGTCATATGCATTCTATTGAAAAGCATCGATTGTCTTCTTTGAGACCTTGTCACCAAGTCAATCGACAAACATTTATATTTGTTATTAATGCTTTATCCTATTTGCCTGAAACCCGGAGAATTTGGAACGACCACCCCGACAATCCAGGCGTGCGTGGGAACATGGAACAACTCCCAAGGTGTTGCATGTTTGCCACGTGTCCGTCAGATGTGAACCGCCAGGGGCACCTGCGTAATTGCGCTTGTCTCGTCCTTATAAATACCCGTCATGTCTCGGTCAAAAATTCTTCTTCCTCCTCGCCACCTCTCGCAAACCCTAGCGCCTCCGCTAGCTCTCGACGAAGCGCTTAGCTGCCGCGACTTCTTCGACGCCGTCCTCACGCCGGCCGCGGACCTCGTCCTCTCCGCCGTCGCCGTCGCCGTAGGTGTCTTCTGTCGCCAAGTTAGGGCACGAGAGATCGAACTGCTCGGCCTCTTCCTTCGCTCCGTCTAGCAGTTCTTCATGTGGTAATTAAATTTTACTTTTTACCGTGTTTTCGATCTGATAGATCCATCCGTCTTTACCAAAAGTGGTTTCTAGATCTCCAAACGTGAATCTGTCTCATTCTGCACCTCATATTCTGCCTAGTCTATTCACTTATGCTTCTTTACAAGTTAGATTCCTCACTTGTACTTGTTCTTGGATTTGTACAACTCTGGAACCAACTCTCATCAAATAAGTGAATGTCTTCGCATTATGAGGTCAATGTCTTCAAACCGATTTATCTTCAAAATCTTACGAGAATGCATGTGACCTCTTCCCTTCCTTCGCACCTCTAATGCTGTCACGGTACATGTCCGTGGGAGAATCCCTTGGTTCTCATAGTCTGCATTCGTTTGCGTAATTCTTGCAGTCACATCAATTCACCAAGCCGGTTCTTGTCGACCCGGTCTGCGAAGCCATTGCACGCATCTTGAAGCCCTTCAGTTTAAACTTCATGGCAACTATGAAGTCAGCATGAAAGGGAGGTAGATAGCGTCGTGGTAACACTTCCAAGGATTTGCCTCTAGATTTGCACGATCTGTACAAAACAGACCCTCAGGAAACCTATACCGGTCGCAAGAATCGAATCCAGTGGATTCGAAGATATTTGGCAGAGGAATGGTTCAAATACCGCTTAAATCCTTTGAAGAATATGCAGAGAAGAATGCCATCAAGGGACCACAGGGAGATATTGTGTACAAAAATCTTCAACCCCAGTCCCTTCCTGAAGCCATCCAACGAGAATTCTATCCGTGCATGATTCGCGGACCGCAGCCAGAGAACGCTGATCCTTCTTCTCTGCTGTGGTGCCGTGAGGACCATCTGTTCAAGCACAACTACCAGTTCGCCAAAGACTTAGCTGCGAAGAACAAGAAGGCTCTAGGGCTTGACTTCAACCCTGGTCATTCCTCACCTCGGGACGATGGCACCCGTGAAGCCAATGAGAACATGATCGGCCCCTTCTACAACCTTGCTGGCCTCATCACCCACATTGTTATCCAAGGTGCCAAAGTGGATCATTCTGATGATGGTGCTGACATTGATGAAGCTCCAGCTCCTCCTCCAAAGCCGCAGAAGCAAAAGAAGACTAAAGCTTCAAAGTCATCTGCTGCTCCAAAAGCTTCGCGAGTGAAGCCATTGGCAACTGCCCCTCCTGCTCCCAGTAACACCTCTGAAGATCTCTCTCGCATCTCCAAGAAGCGTGAGAAGCCACAAAAGAAACTCGTTTCCACGGTCAAGCATCGACACTCTTTGCCGTTTACGAGAGCGAATCAAGCCATTGATTTGTCTTCAGATGAAGAATTTGGCAATGATGCTCTCGAGCAGTTGATCAAGAGCAAGCAAGAGGTGGAGATCTTCAATGATCTGCCCCTCTTCGACGTGAACATCCTGCACAATTTCATTGATGAATGGTTCGACAATCGAGATATCAGCTTTGATAATCTTCAACTCCCTATTGGCATCAGCGTCTCCTTTCAAGGCGCCATTGCTCCTGAGCTGGCTCTGGCTCAGTGAATTGTTGAACTAAAGCGCAAGATTGATTTTGAGAAGGAACAGTTCAAGAAGCATGTGGCCAAGCTGAGTGTGGCTGATGTCCAGAAAATTCAAGGTGATGCTCAATGACCTCAAGGAGGCGTTTGAAGAAAGCGTGAGGAAGCCAAAGGCTCAAGAGAGCGCATGAAAACTCTAGCTGCAAAGTGTGTTCAGGCTTACAACGAAGATGAAAAGCGCAAGGCTCTTGGGCATCCTGGCATTGACCCCAAGATGGCTGCCAAGCAGAAGAAGAAGCATACTGTGGCCCAGACTGAAGCACCACGGCGGGAAGAACCTCATATTGTCTTCCCAGCCAGCATGCCAGGCTCGAAGCCTAAGGTCTCCACAGTGGCTTCAGATCAGCAAAAAACCAAGGCAGCTGAAGCCGAAGCCAGAAAGCGCAAAATCAAGCGCACTACTGAGGATGCACCACCCCCCCAAGAAGAGAAAAACCAAGAAGAGAGATCGTGCTACTCCCACAGAGCCCCTTATAGTTGAACCCATTGCTTTCGCTCACCCTGACAATCAAGAGCGTCAGTTGATAGTCCATGAGTCTGCTTCCACAGAGGCTCCTGAGGCTCAATAAGTTCCAGTCGTTGACCCCATCGCGACTGAAGACATTGGTCCTCACGACAGTGTAGAAGATGATGAAGTCCTTCCTCAAATTGAGCCCCCAACGGTATAATCGCCTGTTCTCACGAACAGCGAGCTCATTAGCATTGGTCGTCCTTTGACGCCAATCTCTCAAGATGCCTCGTGGGCTGATCATCCCCAACCAGCAACTCCAAGTCAAGATTCACCAAGCACTCCTCGTCCTCCACCAGCGCAAGCCACCAGTCCGTTGGTGAATGATGATAATTACGTGGAGACAACACCTTCGCCAAAGGCGTCGCCCGTGCTTCTACGACTTCGCAAAGGTCTCAAGCCCTCTGTCTCCATGACCACCATCACAGAAGGAGACTCAAACCAGACTGGCTCAGTGGCACGTCAAGTGTTCCCCAAGATAATCCTTCAGGACGGTTCCCTAAATGCAAGCAAAAGTTCTTTGAAGACAATCCGGCTGCATCAGCCGAAGAAAGACAAGAAGAAGAGCACGTTGCTACTCCCCCTACCACCCAAGAAGTTGTTCTCGATGAGGACGTATCTGTGCCCGACCCTCCAGCTCCTCAAGTGGAGGTTGAGAATCCTGAGGCGGCCACCAACAACACCGCTGAAGCGAATGACGTTGTCATGGCTGAAGACGATGTGGCGCCTACAATGAACACTGTGCTTGAAGCCACTGTTGCTCCTACAACAAATGTGCAGCCTGGCGCCTCTGCTGATGCCACTGCTTCTGTTCCGCCACCAAGGCCCCACACCATTGAGCATGCATTCTACCAAGGCGAGCTTGCTCCTGTCACATGGCCCATTCTGGTTCCTCCGCCTGCTCCTGGACCACAATTTGACTATCATGTGGAGCACAGGCCTCAGGTTCAGAAGCCAAAACCAAGGCTACCAAGGTTCCCAGGAACTGCATCGGCACCAGGCTCATTCAATGTCCACGGCTTCATTGCACACAACACCTTCTTCGATACTGGCAAGAACCCATATTCCAAGCCAAGAATATCATCAGATCGGTTCGAGCTATCAACAATAGCAGCTACTACTCCCTGTATTCTATACAATCAGAGCGCATATTTCCTCATATGCGTCACGGACACCGAAGCCATTGCTGGTCTGCCTCGCCTAGAAGAAGCCCTAGACTGCTTTCGTGATCTTTGGCCTTCCGCAGCTTGTCACCGACAAGGAACATTGGAATGAAGAGCTTCTCCTGCAATTCTATGCAACCCTCCACATTCGCGGCTACAACAGGTATACAACGACATGGGTCCTTGAGTGGATGACAGGCAACGTTCATCATGAAGCCAAAGCCTTTAATCTCATTGAGCTTACTGGCCTCTCCACTCCAGGCGAACTGTATGAACCTGGTTGTCAGCTTCATCGCCATGCATTGGAGAGCCTCTTCCAGAAGCCAGAGCCCAACATGAGCTAGATGCTTAGTATGATGAAGCCACTGCCCCAGGATGCTGAGTATCCCAAGGAATTCCTTGTTGAAGACCTAGAGTATCTGCCCCGCACTATCTATCATATCATTAGGCGAACTCTATGGCCCATCAAAGGGCATTCCTCCTCAGCAAAGCTTGAAGGTGCAATGAAGACATTGGTCTTCTACATTCTAAATGGCAAAAGCTTCAATTCTCAAGATTTCTTCATTCGCCAGTTTGCTGCATCTGGGTCTGACATTTTTGGTCTGAAATTCTATGCTCCTTGGATTATGTGTCTAATCAAGCTCCACTCCGCCATTGACTATCAGCCCTCTGCTCGTAACCATCTCATATTTTTACCAGAGGTTGATATGTCCATTGAAGCCATTTACCCAGAGCCTGCCAAGGAAGCACTATATCTTCACAATATAGATCGTCAGAGCTTTTCCCAGCATGTTGAAGGTGTTCAGGTTGCTTCTCGTGTTTATCCACTGGCCGGCAACACTCGTCAGGCATGCATCAAGCCATCGAAAGCACCATTGCTCCAAGGCCTCTAAGCGCTCTCATGTGCTCAATGACCGAGAGCTTCTCGTGGCCTTGCATCAAAAGCATGACAAGCATCACTCTTTGGATGAAGCGTCAAATGCAAAGTCTCTTGGTGGATGTCAATCGCATTCGCAATCTTGCCACCAAGAATGCCTTTGTCACCCATGAAACCTGTCGGAGGTCTTGGAAGAGTCTGACATTGCTAAGTGCTAAAGCTGATCTTCAAGACGATGGCTTCACTGAGAGATTCAAGTTCGAATCCACTCATCCCAGGAATGTTGTCTTATGTCGAACCCCGTCTCTTGAAGACTCAGAGTACTCCTCCTCTGCAGCAACTGTGAATGCCAGAGTCTTGGATGACGCAGATGATGCTACCTCACCACCTCCACCCTCAGCGTGTGTCGACACTGCACCAAGTTCTTCTGCACCACCAAACCTCAACAACGACCCTGCTGCTTCACCTACTCCTCATGGGAGCAGTAGAGCCTATGTCTTCAAACCTTTTGGTCCTTACTGACAAAAGGGGGAGAAGCATTAGGTTGATAGTCTTCAAGCGGGTCCTGATGGGTGGTTGATATACTTTTTGCCTAGTGCTTACAACTATCGTTTTGCCACATTTGGTTCTTTGAGTTGTAACACTCGAACTTGATGGTCGTCTGCTACTTTTTCTGCTATTCTGTGTGATGTGATGATAAATTCCGCATATGCGATGATAAAACCCGCATGAACTCATTCCATGACGTCCATTTTCATTATGCATATCATTATTCCTGTATATCTGTTCATGCATGATGTATTGTCTTCATATGGTGAAGAAGATCTCCACAAGTACAACTGTCATGTGCATTTGCATTCCAACGCATAAAACAATTATATGCACATCTTCGTGGGGGAGCCTTTTGCCATCTATGAAGACAATATCTTAATCCTTAAAATTTCACATACTTTTATCCCCGTTGAAAACTTCAACCAGTTTGTCATCAATCACCAAAAGGGGGGAGATTATAACTGCATCTAGTGCCACCCCTAGTTGGTTTTGGAGTATTGACGACAAACTTGGTTGAAGGACTAATGTGTTTGTGAGAATTGTAGGATAACACGGTAGTAGTCCCTCCTTGATTCGGTTTACCTCTGGAGATGACCCCTAAAAATGTGTGAAGACATTGAAGACAATGGTGGTCTGTGAAGATATTCACATTGAAGACTATGACACGAGAAGACATTGAGTGAAGACTATGGAGCGCGAACACTTAGTTGTTTTGTTGTTTCTTTTTCTTCTTTGTTGAGTCATAGGAACCACCGCCTTTGTTAAGTGGGGTCCAAGTGAACAAAGTCGAGTGGATCAAGTGATGCTCAAACCAAATCCTATGTCTTCGAGCAAAGACAATGAGAGCAAACCTTATCCTGTGTCAGATAAGTCAGCTTTACTTGTAGCCCAAGTCAAGCTGCCGCGTGTGTTTGAAATCTGACCGTTGAGACACGTGTCAGTTCCTTAGTGACCCAGGGTCATTTCGGACAAATCCGGTCGGGGCCAGAAAAAGGTCTTGATAACCCACAAGTATAGTGGATCGCAACAGTTTTCGATAAGTAAGAGTGTCGAACCCAACGAGGAGCTAAAGGTAGAACAAATATTCCCTCAAGTTCTATCGACCACCGATACAACTCTACGCACGCTTGACATTCGCTTTACCTAGAACAAGTATGAAACTAGAAGTACTTTGTAGGTGTTTTTGGATAGGCTTGCAAGAAAATAAAGAGCACGAAAAAAAACTAGGGGCTTCTTAGATAAAAACACAATTAAAGTAAATATAGCGAGTGTGGAAAAGTGGTGGTAGGAGTTGCGAAATTGTCCCTTAAGCAATTGACTAGTTTACTAGACCGATAGCAAGTTTTATGTGGGAGAGGCCACTGCTAGCATGTCATCCCTGACTTGGAATTCTATGCACTTATGATTGGAACTATTAGCAAGCATCCGCAACTATTAACGTTCATTAAGGTAAAACCCAACCATAGCATTAAGATATATTGGTCCCCCTTCAATCCCATATGCATCAATTTCTATGCTAGGTTGAAGCTTCTGTCACTCTAGCCCTCCAATACATAGTCCTATCAACATACAACTAATCCTATGATGTGATCCACGTGCGCGCTCATATGATGGGCACCAAAGGACAACAACATAACCACAAGCAAATTAAATCAATCATAGCAATTCATCAACCACCAATAGGACAACGAAAATCTACTCAGACATCATAGGATGGCAACACATCATTGGAAAATAATATGAAGCATAAAGCACCATGTTCAAGTAGAGGGTACAGCGGGTTGCGGGAGAGTGGACCGCTGTAGATAGAGGGGGAAGGTGATGGAGATGTTGGTGAAGATGACAGTGGTGTTGGTGAAGATCGCGGTGATGATGATGGCCCCGGCAGCTCCGGCGCCACCCGGAAGCAAGGGGAGAGAGGCCACCTTCTTCTTCTTCTTCCTTGACCTCCTCCTAGATGGGAGAAGGGTGCCCCCTCTGGTCCTTGGCTCCCATGGCTTGGGAGGCGAGAGCCCCTCCGAGATTGGATCTATCTCTCTGTTTAGCGTTACATCCGGCTCTGCTTTCACCGTTTCGTGTATATATGGAGATCCGTAACTCCGATTGGCACAAAACCTTCGCCAGATCGATTTCCAAAAATTAGCTTTCTTGCGGCCAAGAAGGGCATCAACCGCCTTACGGGTGGCCCACGAGATAGAGGCGCGCCCCACGGAGGTGGCGTGGCCCACTCTCGTGGCCACCTCGGACACCGTTTCGCGTTGATTCTTCCTCCCAAAAATCACAAATATTCCAAAAAAAAAATCTCCGTCCGTTTTATCCCGTTTGGACTCTGTTTGATATTGGGTTTTTGTGAAACATAAAACATGCAACAAACAGGAACTGCACCGCAACCTTTGGATCAATATGTTAGTCCCAAAAATAGTATAAAAAGTTGCCAAAAGTATATAAAAGTTGAATAATATTGGCATGGAACAATCAAAAATTATAGATACGATGGAGACGTATCAGCATCCCCGAGCTTAATTCCTGCTCGTCCTCGAGTAGGTAAATGATAAAAAGATAATTTTTGATGTGGAATGCTACCTAGCATAATCTTGATCATATGTCTAATCATGGCATGAATATTAAGACACGAGTGATTCAAAGCAATAGTCCATCCTTTGACATAAAAACAATAATACTTCAAGCCTACTAATAAAGCAATTATGTCTTTTCAAAATAACAAGGCCAAAGAAAGTTATCCCTACAAAATCATATAGTCTGGCTATGCTCCATCTTCACCACACAAAATATTCAAATCACGCACAACCCGATGACAAGCCAAGCGATTGTTTCATACTTTTGATGTTCTCAAACCTTTTCAACTTTCATGCAATACATGAGCGTGAGCCATGGACATAGCACTATAGGTGGAATAGAATATGATGGTGGAGGTTGTATGGAGAAGACAAAAAAGGAGAAAGTCTCACATCGACGCGGCTAATCAACGGGCTATGGAGATGCCCATCAATTGATGTCAATGTGAGGAGTAGGGATTGCCATGCAACGGATGCACTAGAGCTATAAGTATATGAAAGCTCAAACTGAAACTAAGTGGGTGTGCATCCAACTTGCTTGCTCATGAAGACCTAGGGCATTTGAGGAAGCCCATCGTTGGAATATACAAGCCAAGTTCTATAATGAAAATTCCCACTAGTATATGAAAGTGATAACTCAAGAGACTTTCTATATGAAGAACATGGTGCTACTTTGAAGCACAAGTGTGGTAAAAGGATAGTAACATTGCCCCTTCTCTTTTTTCTCTCATTTTTTTATTTTCTCTTTTTTTGGTGGGCTTCTTTGGCCTCTTTTTTTTATTTGGGCTTCTTTGGCCTCTTTTGTTTTTTTGTAAAGTCCGGAGTCTCATCCCGACTTATGGGGGAATCATAGTCTCCATCATCCTTTCCTCACTGGGGCAATGCTCTAATAATGGTGATCATCACACTTTTATTTACTTACAACTCAATATTACAACTCGATATCTAGAACAAAGATATGACTCTATATGAATGCCTCCGTGATGTGCAGGATGTGCAATGATCTAAGCGTAGCAATGACATCAAAAAAGCGGACAAGCCATGAAAACATCATGCTAGCTATCTTACGATCATGCAAAGCAATATGACAATGAATGCTCAAGTCATGTATATGATGATGATGGAAGTTCCATGGCAATATATCTCGGAATGGCTATGGAAATGCCATGATAGGTAGGTATGGTGGCTGTTTTGAGGAAGATATAATGAGGATTATGTGTGACAGAGCATATCGTATCACGTGGTTTGGATGCACCGGCGAAGTTTGCACCAACTCTCGAGGCGAGAAAGGGCAATGCACGGTATCAAAGAGGCTAGCAATGATGGAAGGGTGAGAGTGCGTATAATCCATGGACTCAACATTAGTCATAAAGAACTCATATACTTATTGCAAAAATCTATTAGTCATCAAAACAAAGTACTACGCGCATGCTCCTAGGGGGATAGATTGGTAGAAAAGACCATCGCCGTCTCCCCGACCGCCATTCATAAGGAAGACAATCAATAAATAAATCATGCTCCGACTTCATCACATAGCGGTTCACCATACGTGCATGCTACGGGAATCACAAACCTCAACACAAGTATTTCTACTAATCCACAACCACCCACTGGCATGACTCTAATATCACCACCTTTATATCGCAAAACTATTGCAAGGAATCAAACATATCATATTCAGCGATCTACAAGTTTATGTAGGATTTTATGACTAACCATGTGAATGACCAATTCCTGTCATCTCTCTAAATAGATATAAGTGAAGCAAGAGAGTTTAATTCTTTTTACAAAATATATGCCCACACTTTAACAAATATAAGTGAAGCAAAAGAGCATTCTACAAATGGCGGTTTTCTATGTAAAGAGAAACAGGCAATCCAAACTTCAAATGATATAAGTGAAGCACATGAAGCATTCTATAAAGCCATACTCAAAAGATTTAAGTGAAGGGCAATGAGCATTCTATAAATCAACCAAGGACTATCTCATACCAGCATGGTGCATAAAATAAAAATGAAAACTAAATGCAAAAGACGCTCCAAGACTTGCACATAATGCATGAGCAAGCGAATTGAAAACATACCGATACTTGTTGAAGAAAGAGGGGATGCCTTCCGGGGCATCCCCAAGCTTAGACGCTTGAGTCTCCTTGAATATTTACTTGGAGTGCCTCGGGCATCCCCAAGCTTGAGCTCTTGCCTCTTTTCCTTTTCCTCATATCGTGACATCCTCGATTAGACACTACATCCACACAAAACTTCAACAGAAAACTCGGTAAGATCCGTTAGTATAATAAAGCAAATCACCACTCTAAGTACTGTTGCAAACCAATTCATATTTTGTTTTTGCATTGTGACTACTGTAACAAAACTTTTTCATGGCTTAATCCACTGATATAAATTGATAGATTCATCAAAACAAGCAAACTATGCATCAAAAACAGAATCTGTCAAAAACAGAATAGTCTGTAGCAATCTGAACATCCACCATACTTCTGATACTTGAAAAATTCTGCAAAAATTAGGAAAAATAAACAATTTGTACAGCAAGACAGTGCAAAAAGAATCAGAACCATTTTACGTTCTAGTAAAAAATTAAAATTCGCACGCTACAGCCCAAGTTTCTGTCCTGCATCGTACAAACCAACAAGCATTGTAAACGTCCTACAGGCAAACCTTGGCACATTATTTTTATAATACAATGGAATTGTACAAGGGGATAATTATTTTTGTTTAAAAGTTTCTGTAATCAAGATTCACAAAGTTCCGTGAGCATGAACAAAGTTCAAGGAGCTCTCCCACTTCAACAATGCTTGTCTTTCTCACTTTCGCTTTCCTTTTTTGAAAAAGTTTTGGGCTCCCCTCTTTATTTTTGTTGTTTTTAAACTATATGAAAGCACTCAACAGAAATAAATGACTCTCTAAAACTTCCGGGTTGTCTCCCTGGCAGCGCTTTCTTTAAAGCCATTAAGCTAGGCATATAGTGCTCAAGTAATGAATCCACCCGGATCCCAAGGTATATCAAAGACAATTTTAATTAACAATGATTTGTAATTTAGTAGTGAGCACAAAGTAACATATATCATGCAACAACGAAGTCTAACTCTCTTCCTATGCATCGGCATGTCATAAAAGAACAATTCATGCACACCAAGTAAAGGCCAATGCATAGTATAAACAGTTTCTTGCAATTTTATCATATTGGAAATATAAAGAGGCGGAGATATAGTTCCTCTCCCATAATAATTGCAAGTAGGAGCAGCAAGCACATGCATATTATATCTATCAAAATCATCATGTGCAATGGTAAAAGGCAACCCATCAATATAATCCTTACTAAGCGCAAACTTCTCCGATATAGTGTAGTCGGGAGAATTCAAAAAGGTAATAGGACTATCATGCGTGGGTGCAATAGCAACAATTTCATGTTTAACATAAGGAACTATAGCAAGTTCATCTTCATAAGCATAATTCATATTGGCATCTTGGCCACAAGCATAGCAAGCATCATCAAAAAGGGATATTTCAAGAGAATCAACGGGATCATAGCAATCATCATAGCAATCATCCTTCGGTAAGCATGAAAGGGAATTAAACAATGTATGAGTTGAAGAGTTACTCTCATTAGAAGGTGGGCACGAGTGATCAATCCGCTCTTCCTCCTTTTGTTCTTCGCTCTCCTCATCATCTTTTTCATCCAATGAGCTCACAGTTTCATCAATTTCTTCTTCCATAGCTTCCTGCAAAATATTAGTCTCTTCTTGGATAGCGTTGACTTTCTTCATAAAAGCATTAATATAGTAATTGTATTCATAATTTTCATAGCAATATCCAAGTATAGCAAGATTTTCCGGCCTATAACCATCATCATCAAAAGCTTCATACTTTTCAAACAACGCTTCAATTTCATAAGCAACCTTAAAAGCAACAAATTCTTTTATTTGTTCCACATCATAGTAATCATATATACCATTAGCATAAGAAGCTAAGGTTTCATTATCATTAAATTTGCATGAAAAGGGAAGGTGTGGAGCCTCCATCCTAGAGCAACAAGTAATATCATATTTCAAGCATAGATTCCGGGCATACCAACGCAACATAATAAATTGATCCCATAATAGTTTCCCTTTTTTGTGTCGGCGATAATCCCTAAAGTATTCACGTTGATCCAACGTGTCTCCCATTATAAAGTTGAATGGGGTTTTCTCAGGATTATCAAAGTAGTATATAATATCTCTCGCATAATGAGAATCGAGGGTTTTAGGAGTTACCCCATCCTCATGAGTAGCAAGTACAGCTAATTTTTTGGTATTTTGTGTTCCATATCCATAACTAAAGATAGAGAACAACTAAGAACAACAAATAAAAATTACTTAGTGATAAAGCAAACAAGCACACGAGAATATTCACCCCACGCTATGACTCCCGACAACGGCGCTTTAAAAAGGTCTTGATAACCCACAAGTATAGGGGATCGCAATAGCTTTTCGATAAGTAAGAGTGTCGAACCCAACGAGGAGCTAAAGGTAGAACAAATATTCCCTCAAGTTCTATCGACCACCGATATACAACTCTATGCACGCTTGACGTTCGCTTTACCTAGAACAAGTATGAAACTAGAAGTACTTTGTAGGTGTTTTTAGATAGGCTTGCAAGAAAATAAAGAGCACGAAAATAGAACTAGGGGCTGCTTAGATAAAAAACACAATTAAAGTAAATATAGCGAGTGTGGAAAGGTGGTGGTAGGAGTTGCAAAATTGTCCCTTAAGCAATTGACTAGTTTACTAGACCAATAGCAAGTTTTATGTGGGAGAGGCCACTGCTAGCATGTCATCCCTGACTTGGAATTCTATGCACTTATGATTGGAACTATTAGCAAGCATCCGCAACTACTAACGTTCATTAAGGTAAAACCCAACCATAGCATTAAGATATATTGGTCCCCCTTCAATCCCATATGCATCAATTTCTATGGTAGGTTGAAGCTTCTGTCACTCTAGCCCTCCAATACATAGTCCTATCAACATACAACTAATCCTATGATATGATCCACGCGCGCGCTCATATGATGGGCACCAAAGGACAACAACATAACCACAAGCAAATTAAATGAATCATAGCAATTCATCAACCACCAATAGGACAACGAAAATCTACTCAGACATCATAGGATGGCAACACATCATTGGAAAATAATGAAGCATAAAGCACCATGTTCAAGTAGAGGGTACAGCGGGTTGTGGGAGAGTGGACCGCTGTAGATAGAGGGGGGAAGGTGATGGAGATGTTGGTGAAGATGACGGTGGTGTTGGTGAAGATCGCGGTGATGATGATGGCTCCCCGGCCGGCTCAGCCACCGGAAGCAAGGGGAGAGAGGCCCCTTCTTCTTCTTCTTCCTTGACCTCCTCCCTAGATGGGAGAAGGGTTTCCCCTCCGTCCTTGGCTCCCATGGCTTGGGAGGGCGAGAGCCCTCCGAGATTGGATCTATCTCTCTGCTTCGCTGCTGGTCCCGGCTCTGTTTCACCATTTCGTGTATATATGGAGATCCGTAACTCCGATTGGCCTGCAACCTTCGCCCAGATCGTTTTCCAAAAATTAGCTTTCTTGCGGCCAAAGAAGGGCATCAACCGCCTTACGGGTGGCCCACGAGATAGGGGGGTGCGCCCCTCTGGAGGGGTGGCGTGGCCCACTCTCGTGGCCACCTCAGGCACCGTTTCGCGTTGATTCTTCCTCCCAAAAATCACAAATATTCCAAAAAAAATCTCCGTCCGTTTTTATCCCGTTTGGACTCCGTTTGATATTGAGTTTCTATGAAACACAAAACATGCAACAAATAGGAACTGGCACTGGGCACTGGATCAATATGTTAGTCCCAAAAAATAGTATAAAAAGTTGCCAAAGGTATATAAAAGTTGTAGAATATTGGCATGGAACAATTAAAAATTATAGATACGACGGAGACGTATCAGTTGCCCATTTGCTATAAATTGCCCACCCCCTACACCATAAATTGGTGGCTGCTCAGAGTTAGTACACGGCTTTTGTCGTTTGAGAGCAACCCACTGCCGAAGCTTTCGAGAGAGAATCCTTGCAAGGACAAAGCCCAAACTACCCAGAGCCCAAAGAGTGTTTGGCATCATCAAGTCTTTCTGTCTGTGATCTAAAGACTTGTTACACTTGAGGACTGTGAATCCTCCGGCCGATTAGGCGTCGCGTTACGAGCATCCAAGAGCCATTGTGGATTGTCGGTGAACGAAGTCTGTGAAGGTTCGTAAGTCTACCTTGAAGACTTACCGGAGAAATTGGGCGAGGACCGTGTGTCCTTAGCTCAAGGGTAATAAGGTGAAGACGCGGTCTTCCGAAAGTTGAATCTCAGCCTCCCTAACTGGACGCATACGCTTGTCACAAAGAATCGAACTGGTTCAACAAATCATGTGTCCTTCTGAAGCCACATGTTCTATCTCTTACTCCTCTTTACTTACAGTTTGTCTTCGTGAAGTCATTGCCTGCTTGTATTATCTGTTTGACTTCACTGTGTGACTATCTGTTCTGATTGGCTTCATACTATCTTCCATCCTGATCTTTACTACCTAGCTGCTATTAGTCTTCATGCTTTCACTCCATTGAATACTTGACTATGGCTTGTCTAGTGTAGTCTACCTTCCGCTGCATTAGAATAGTGTTGTTTATATTGTCTGTCTTCGAAACATCCATGTTTTGAAGACTTTCATAAAAATCGCCTATTCACCCCCCCTCTAGTCGATAACTAGCCCTTTCACAGAGAAACACCAAAAAAATTCTAAGATTCAACCACTAGCTAGGAACGGTCATTCCCGCCGTTTTGACCACATTTTGAAACAGGCATAAAAAATTAAAAAAAATCAAAAAATTGGGAAACCTTCGCATTGTGTCATTATATGTGGCCAAGTTCCCGGGAAAAATAACAAACTTGTAATACGGGAATTATTTAAAAAAATGTTCTCAGAAACGAGCTATCACGTGTGGAGATCAATGGCTTTCAAGCCAAATGATCAATCTTATGGCCACATTCATGGCATAGTTTGTTCAAATGATCTCATATTGTGCACAGGGGTGCATATTGGAATGGCAAACAATGTTGCCTAAGGAAGTTTTCATTTTCTTTGGACGAAAAAACCATTTTCCATTTTTCGAGTGCCCAAAAGGAGGTTTTTTGTGAAGGACCTCCCAAATAATTGTTGCAAAATTGGACCAAATCAATTTTCTAAAATACTAGGACATATTCAATGCACAATTGACAAAATGGTTGGGTGTAAAATGTTTTGATCCACCTCTCGTGAAAAAGACAAATTTCCGCCGATTCAGTTGGAAGCGGGTCAAATTTGAACTGCAGCTGCCTCATAGTTTGCTATTTAATTTTTCCAAAAATCATTTCTAGTTACATAAGTACCTATTTAATCATAAATACATGGTTTGGTGGCGATAGGTCGAGGTTTGGGCGGTGGCCGAGGGCCCGAACTCTAGAGCGTGTAAACTCGCATGCCCGCCGCGTGGTCACCGCGTGACTGTGGCGTTGCCATGTGTTCTGGGAGGCCTAGGCATGTCTAGTGGGTTGGGCACTCCCCAGGTAGGTGCTAGGAAGAAAATTACAACATAATATTCTCACGAGGAGACTAATCGATGCTCAAACATGAATTAGCAGCCAAGTGTTTGATTAGCGGTACGGGAAATGTACATGGCTAATGGGCGTGAGTTTTGGCTGAGGATGATCAGTTACTAAGAAGACCGTCTTCACAAATTTTCAGCTCAAAAGGAGGAGCCTAGGTGGTACTTGCTTTGGAAAGTACCACACCTTTGGACATAAATACTGAATGTTGAAGCCGGGCTCAAAATAATGAATGGATTGAGCTGGCATTTGGTGGAGATTGGTTATTTGGGCATAGGAAAGCAATCATAGAAAATGGATACTATTTGGACATGCCAAAGTGGTACTTCCTTCACAAAGTGCTGCTCTGAACAGAATAGGAAAATGAATATTGTTGAATTATTTTTTAACTAGGCAAGGAAGGTTTTTGACATATTTGATGAAGATATGATCCAAACAGTTTATGAGAATTTTTGGAATAACAAAAATATAGGTTGCTTCACAACCTAGGGCAAAAATTGACACATGGACATGACACATAGGCAAAACTGATGAGATGGTGCCTAGTCATCGCAACCCACCACAATTTACAAGGCTATGACCATCTATATTGGTCGTTAACAACTAGAAATAAGGCAGCGGACTAGCGCTGTTTGCTTTATGACCATTTCGTGCAAGGAAATTATGACCTTTCTGACCAAAATGGTCGCAATGGTTTAGGGTTTGGAGCCCCCCGAACAGCTTTTGACCAACTGGTCTCAAATGGTCATAGATCTATGACCAATTCTTCCAGGGTCACTGACAGAAGGTCACTAGTTGACATATTTCTTGTAGTGATTTACCATGATATAAGTAAATATAAATAACAACTTTATTATTGCCTCTAGGGCATATTTCCTTCAAAAGTAATAAAAGTGATAGACTGCATAATAAAGGTTGCTATCATAAGGGGCAATATAACGTGATGTTCCTTTGCATTAAGAGCTTGGGCATCCAAAAATAGAAAACGCATGACAACCTCTGCTTCCCTCTGCGAAGGGCCTATCTTTTACTTTTCAATATTTACTTTTACGCAAGAGTCAATAGTATGCATTCTCATTTCAACATCAATTATTCTATAGTTGGCAAGTATCATGTGGTGGGAAAAGATCTAGGCACATATGACCAGTCAAATATATTTGATCATCATTTATTACTGTTGACAATTATCTCCATGATAAGTGAGTTGGGAGGCGAAACATTAAGCCCCTATCTTTCTTTGTGTTCGATGGATGCCATTTGTTCTAAGAATATGCTTTGATTACTAGCAATCATAGAAGACTATATGATGATTGAGTATGTGGAGCTCTTACTTAGACTCTGTTGAATAAGTTGAATTGCAATTGTTTGGTGACTAAGAATATAGGTTATTGAGTTTCAAGAGAATTCATTGTTTGAACCTTAACATGTGAATTGGTTGCTACTTTAACATAAGAAGTTTTATGAGAAAGAATTGTTGTTATGATGCTAGGAAAAGTGATTGAAATTATCATTGATCAAACTTATGCACTTTGCTAGCATTCACACTTCATAAATTATTTCTTTTATCATTTACCTACTCGAGAACGAGTAGGAATTAAGCTTTGGGATGCTGATACGTCTCCAATGTATCTATAATTTATGAAGTATTCATGCCATGTTTACAACAATTTTGTATGGTTTTGGTATGATTTGGATGGAACTAACCCGGACTGACGTTGTTTTCAGCAGAACTACCGTGGTGCTGTTTTTTGTGTAGAAATGAAAGTTCTCCAAATGAGTTGAAACTTTTTGATGATTTTTTTGGAACAAAAGAGACCCCCGAAGTTTTGTGGGAGGGCTAGAAGAGACACGAGGAGGGCACAACCCACCATGGCGCGCCAGAGGGGCCTGGCTTGCCCCGGTGGGTTGTGCTCACCTCAAGGCCCATCTTAGCGTGAAACCAACGCCAAAAAATCCAATAAATAGATAAACCATCAGAAATAACCCTAGATCGGAAGTTCCGCCGCTGCAAGCCTCTATAGCCACGAAAAACCAATCTAGACCCCGTTCCAGCACCCTGCTGGAGGGGGAAATCATCACCGGTGGCCATCTTCATCATCCCGGCGGCCACCATGACGAGGAGGGAGTAGTCCACCCTCTGGGCTGAGGGTTTGTGCTAGTAGCTATGTGTTTAATCTCTCTCTCTCTCTCTCTCTCTCTCTCTCTCTCTCGTGTTCTTGAGATGGCATGATCTTGATGTATCGTGGGTTTTGTTAATATGGTTAGATCATATGGTGTTTCTCCCTCTCTATATTGTTGTGATGAATTGAGTTTTCCCTTTGAGATTTCGTTTTATCGCATTGAATACTTTTATGGATTTGAGAGCACTTGTTATATGTCTTGCATATGAATACCCGTGGTGACAATGGGGTATTATATTGGTTCACTTGACATATGTTTTGGCACTCAACTCGCAGATACCCGAGGTGACATTAGGGTAATCTATGCATAGGGGTTGATGAACGTTCTCGTCTTTTGTTTCTCCGGTAGAAATCTTGGGGCACTCTTTGAGGCTCTTGTGTTGGATAGAGTATTATGAACCTGAATTTTCTTTGGTGTTATTTTAGTACGGACTCTTTATAGATCGACCAGAAAGAATAACTTGGTGTTATTTTAGTACGAACTCTTGATAGATCGATCCAAAAGAATAACTTGGTGTTATTTTAGTATGAACTCTTGGATAGATCGATAGGAAAGAATAGCTACAAACAATTTATTCTTATGTTCTCCGCTAGATAAGAACTTTGGAGTGATTCTTCATTGCATTTTGAGGAATGGTTATATGATCCAATTAGATTGGCATTGTTGAGAGATTGCACTAGCGAAAGTACAGACCCTAGGCCTCATTTTCAAGGCAATACCGTTTGTACTCCGTTTTATCAATTGCTACCTTGCTGTTTTTTATTGTTCTTATTACAAAAACCAATATCTACTATCCGTATTACACTTGTATCACCATCTCTTTGCCGAACTAGTGCACCTATACAAATTGCCATTGTATTTGGTGTGTTGGGGACACAAGAGACTTTTTGTTATTTGGTTGCAGGGTTGTTTGAGAGAGACCATCTTCATCCTATGCTTCCCACGGATTGATAAACCTTAGGCCATCCACTTGAGGGAAAATTGCTACTGTCCTACAAAACTCTGCACTTGGAGGCCCAACACGAGTCTACGAGAACAAGTTGTGTAGTAGACATCAGATGGCGACGGAACCCGCTCTTGCTTTACTGGTGTCGGGCACCATTTGGTACCTAGGTGACGAGGATGGTTGCACATGGCGTCCCGTCTGGACACCATGGTTGCGCGGAAAGAACGGCGGCGGCGGACCCTGACTGACCAACGAGTTCCACATCTTGATGTGGATGTGCTGCTGGAACTCGTTATCCGTCACTGTGGCCCGAGGTGCTTCTCCTCCTCTGAGTCATCGACCGCGAGCTTGGTCGAGTCCACATCGTTGTCGCCGACCAACTCCTCCTTCATGGCGGACAGAAGCATTGGGGGAAGACATACCTAATGGCCTAGGCTGGCAATGTAGATTGGATCCGGAGCTCCCTCAAATCCGTCGTTCTGGAGTGGCAAAAGTTGGGCCAAGCGGTTGACGACAAGTAGCCACCACGCCCGGTTGCGCTCCATCTCAGCCTTTGTCATTTTCTTGCCCATCACGACGACGATGGAGATGTGGTCCGCGACGACTTTGTGGGAGCGTAAGGAGTGGGTGAGGATTGGGTTTGGGGGAAGGCCGGCCGACTTTAGTTGTGAGAGTAGGCTACAAGTGTCGCGCCAGCACGCGGGGAGCCGGTGAGCCAACATTAATGTGGCGAGGGTTCCATAGTCGACCAAGGTTTTGGGTGGAACCACATATGTCAGACGCAAACATGGTGGACGTCCCGACGAGACCGCCCCCGATTTAGGGTCAGGTTGGGGGATTTTGGATGTATGGTCCGGTCCGACCCAAAATGAATATATGCGCTGAAGGCCTAAATGTGTCTGGATTGTCTTGTCCGGACATACTGGGAAGATTTAAAGAGCTACGTCGGAGATGACCTAAGCAAGCGAGCTGGGAGCTGTCGGATACCAGCAGAGCAGACTGGTCCGGTGCTTGATGCCTAATGGGGATGTAACGACAAATCGAGAGTTGCCTAGAAGCAACCAACCTTTAAAGGGTGCGTAATAGCTCACTGATCGAGTGCCCATGTGCTGAAGATTAATAGGGCTAACCGAACCGTCGAAGCTTTGGGTTGTCAAAATGCATCGATAGGGAGCAATTGCGAAAGCGGAGGTTGAGAAGTGG
Source organism: Aegilops bicornis (assembly GCA_021605145.1). Taxonomy (NCBI): domain Eukaryota; kingdom Viridiplantae; phylum Streptophyta; class Magnoliopsida; order Poales; family Poaceae; genus Aegilops; species Aegilops bicornis. Next base: position 489,344,184 of record CM038669.1, on the reverse strand, counting down.
AAATGAGAATGTCAGCTTGAGTAACAAAAACATTCTTGAGAATCCAATGCCCTCAAAACACAATGTTTCCTCCACAAAATTATATTTATATATAGGGGCCATTTGGATTACAACTAGGAGTTGTCGCGCTAGAAGATCGACGTTGGTTGGTAAGTGGGCTCATTGTAGAAGCCAACCAAATATATTGTCTGGCAGATCAAATTCTACGCGGGCTTACGGGGGAAAACACTGATGATAGATTCCTTCTCCAATATATCAAGGCGGCAGATTTTGGCATAGCCGACCCACGCGAAATCCTAACATATATAGACACGTTAGGTTTTGACAGGGCCGACCCAGGCAAAATCCGAATGTCCGCATGGTCACCAGCAACCCAATACCGTTCTCTCGAGGAAAAAAAAACAACAACAACCCAATACCCGCATCAACAAGAGCAAAAAGATTTATTAAACCGTGCAACTATGTATGGCTTATAGCCATCCCAAGCGCAGCGTCGCCTGCAACACTCCCTAAATGGCTCGGCCCAAGAAATGTAGCTGTGTGGGAGGCTGCTTCGTTCGCTCGCTTGTTTCCATTTTTTCATGCTTTTATTTACATTCCAGATATGCTAAAATGTAATATTTATATTTAAAATATTTATGTAGAGCTTAAAAATATTTGCACAATGTTAAATAATGTTTGTGCAACAAAAATGTTAATGGCATTAAAAATATTCACGCATTTCAAAAAAATTTAACGCATAAAAAAATGTTAGAGTAATTTTAAGAAGTTGTTGATAGTATTAAAACAATGTTGTGACATTTAGAAAATGTTCATGTTCTATTAGAAAATGTTAAAGCAGTGCAAAAAATGTTAGCGCAATTCTATTTTTTTTTATAGCATTAAAAATGTTGTCATTTAAGAAATGTTTATGCATTTCAAAAAAGTGAATCTGACATTAATAATGTTTTTAATGTAAAAAATGTTTGTGTAATTTAAAGAATGTTCGTAATGATCCAGAAATGTATATTATACTTTTAAAAATCTTAGAGTTTAAAAAATAGACCATTACATAATAATTTGTATATAAAGTAAAATGATGTTCAAATAGTTAAAAATATCTTTTCATCTTTCAAAAAAGTTTAAATGTGCATTTGAAAAACATTTAACATCTTTATTGTGTAATATGTATTTATTTTTTATTAATCATGTATTTTAAAGATGTTAAACGCGTAGATAAAAATATTTTGGATGTATTACAAGGATGTACAATATGTATAAAAAATAAACATTAAAATAAAAAATGTTAATCATTTATTTGAAAAGTGATAAACATGTATGTAAAATTGTTCATGATTTATACAGACAATGTACAATGTTTTTGAAAAGTGGAGACATGTGTTGAAAAAAATAAAAAAAATGAAACAAATATAAGACCGAAGGAAATAGATTAAAACCTTCGCAAGAAAAATAAAACCAAAGAAAAACCTAAGCAAATAGTGAAAAAAGAGAAGAAAACCATTGATAAAAGAACTTTGTGCATCGCTACTGGGCTTGCCCAGTAACGCCGCGCCAGATGCGTGACGGAACTACGTCTCACAACGGGTGAAAGGTAGCCTTGGTGTCATTAAACCACAGTTATATCTATATTTATGTCTATATCATCATCATCATCATCATCAATATAAAAAAGAGCGAGTTGCAGAGATTGAACAAATCTCACCCGTTCGACCGCATGTATACGACGGTCTGCGTTGCTTCGATGTTTAGCAATAAACACATTTAGTACCCTCCGCTAATTACTACCATGCATATCAATGTCAGCATTAAACAAATACTTATATAATACCTAATATTAACACATAATTTGTATCTTTGCCTGATATTAATGTGCAATATAACTAATAACTCCCATCGCAAAAAAATATATATAACTAATAACTCCTAGGTGGCAACAAAAATTTCTCACTTCTGGTATTCTCTGTATTGTTGTGACAGATCATGAATAGACTAGAAATTTCTTTCGAGAAAGGAAAAAAAGATAGCCAAAACTCTAGAGGTGCGCAGCAACAGAAAGCCGGGACCGCTGTTTCTCCTGTGAACAAATTTGGATAGGATAAGCACCCAGTTTAGCAAAAAAAAAAGAAACAAAAAACAAACAGAAAGCCAGACTAGACGCGAGTGTACCAGCGCGTGATCATCCTTTACACTTGCACCATTTCATTTCCGTTCTAGCTTGGGCTATCCTTATCTTTACTCTTGGTCTTGCTTCTACGCAACGGAAAGCTCACACCAAAAAATGATGAAGGCACGTGTTACGCACCCCGCCACCACCACATCCTGATCCAAGTAGCCTCCAAAGGACGGAGCTGAGAAATAAGCAAACGCGGGAGGAGGCTTCTGTAAAATCTGTTGAAAAAAGGAAAGCACATTCGTTCATCAGAATTTACTTATCCGGTAGCCTCCAAAGGACGGAGCTGAGAAATAAGCAAACGCGGGAGGAGGCTTCTGTAAAATCTGTTGAAAAAAGGAAAGCACATTCGTTCATCAGAATTTAGAGGGTGCTTGGATCCAAGGGACTACTTTGAGTCTGACTAAAAATAGTCTCTTTTAGAGTCTAAAGTTCCAAGACCTTTTACTAAAGAGTAGACTAGTCTTGAGGCTAAAATTTTAGTCATAGAAAACCTACTAAAATATGTATTAGCCCTCTCTTTCCTCATTTAATTCCTCTCCTTAACACACACGCGAGTTCCTGGATTGGAGGGTTTGGAGGATAATAATGCTCAATAACTTGATTTTAGTCTCTTTAGTATTTGGATCCAAGCATGGATGAGGCTAGCAAGTTTTAGTCCCACTACTTTTAGTCATGGGACTAAAACGTATCCAAGCACCCTCTTACTTATCCGGAGCAGCCACATTTCCTGCACCACTCACTGACCCACCAACCAGAGCCAGAACCTTCCCACCCAGAGCCCCCCAACACACACCGCACCGGGCACAGCGGGCCCGCGGCCCCACGCGTCAGCGCGCGCCGTCCCGGCCGCCTTAACTTCGGCGTTACTCACGTCGGACTACCGCTTTTAGCACCCCACCCGAACGGCAATCCTAGATCTAGCTACTCCCCGTATAGCCACACAGTCACACCGATAAGGATATGCTCTACCCCAATGACACGCGGGCCCAGTGCGGAGCGGGTCCCTTTCGCCACGGACTAAAGGGAGAAGAATTCCACGGGCGGGAGAATAAACTGGATCCGCACCGCACGTCCCGAGCACGAGGCACGGGCTCGTCAACACCCGACTCCGTCCACTCCGCCCCGAGTTTCCGAATTCCAAATTCCTACACCACTCCTCCCTCCGTCCCGTGCCTGCACCGCGCCTCGATGGATGCCGCCCAAAACCCTAGCCTGAACTGAACCCTCCCCGAGACGCGGCCATGGCGGAGCCGGCGCTCCTCGACCCCGCCTCCCACTTCGACCTCCGCCACTACCCGGCCGGCCTCTTCGACCCGGACCTGCACCTAGCGGACGACGACGACGACTTGCCGCTCGGGAATTTCGGCCTCGGCCTCGGCGGCGCCGGCGGCGACTGCGACGACCTCGACTTCGACCTGCCCGCGGATTTCTCCGTCGAGGACTTCCTCCTCCGCTCCCCCGAGCGCAGCGACTCCGCCGAGGGCTCTGCCGCCGGATCCGGCCCCACCGCATCCTCGTCCTCCCCCGCCGCCTCCGGCACCGGCTCCGCCGTCGCCGACGCCAGCTGCGAGGTCAAGCACGAGGAGTCGTACGAGGGGAGGAGCGCCGCCGCCCCTAGCTGGGGCCTGAAGCGGAAGCCGGCGAGCCCCGCCCCCAGCTCGGAGGCCGCCAAGTGCCGCCGATCCGGGGACGGCGAGGTTTCCCCTTCCGCGTCGGCCTCGCGGCCCGCCGTGGACTCCGACGAGGGAGGCGCCGTCGGCGAGGGGGAGGACACCAGGCGGGCGGCGCGGCTGATACGGAACCGCGAGAGCGCGCAGCTGTCCCGGCAGAGGAAGAAGCGCTACGTCGAGGAGCTGGAGGAGAAGGTCAAGTCAATGAACTCGGTCATAAACGACCTCAATTCCAAGATCTCCTTCATCGTGGCCGAGAATGCAACACTGCGGCAGCAACTCGGCAGCGGCGGCGGGAATTGCCCACCACCTGGGATGTATCCACCGGGAGCAGTGCCCGGCATGCATTTCCCTTGGGTGCCCGGGTATGCCATGCGGCCTCATGGTTCCCATGTCCCTCTTGTACCAATTCCTCGGCTAAAGCTGCAGCAGCCGGTGGCTGCAACCAAGGCTGCAAAGAAACCAGAGAACAAGAAGGCTCTGGAGAGCAAGAGTAAGTCCAAGACCAAGACCAAGAAGGTGGCAAGTGTCAGCCTTCTCGGTTTGATGCTTGTTATGCTCGTATTTGGCGCTTTTGTTCCAGGGTTCAATCACAATTTTGGATTGAGTGGGGGAAGTGACAATGCAATGTTTAGGAATTTTGGTCAGCCTCATGATAGGGTAGTCAATGTCAATAACCATGGTCAAGCACCTAAAGGGGGTTTGAACAATAGTGACATGACTGGTGTTGATTCTGGAATGATGATTGGGACTGATGGCAGTGCTGACCAGAAGCATCAACCTCCACTTAACTCAAGTGAGACCTTGCCTGCTTTGTTGTACGTGCCAAGGAATGGAAAGCATGTCAAGATCAATGGCAATCTGATTATTCATTCTGTGCTTGCAAGCGAGAAAGCGGTAGCACATGGGACTTCTCAACACAACAGTGACCAGTCAGGTATAGATCACAAAGAGACTAGTACAGCCATAGCTCGTCATCTATCACTGCCTGGAAACAACATGAATCCACAAGAGAAATCCCCGGTAGATGGACCATTGCCGCAGTGGTTCCGTGAAGGAATGGCAGGTAAGCAGAAAAATTGCTTGTCAATCTCGTATTCTTGCCTTTTTGTGAATCGTGATACTGTAGCTATGCATTCCATTTATTATCTAAACTATTATTTCTCTGTTGCATTGACACATCATGATGTGATATTTTAATCAAGAAGGTTCCCACATTATCTTACTTCAAGGGAGACCAAATGCTACAGAGAAAAATATTACCAAGTTAAAATAGAAGTCAAAGGATTGAACTGATTGTCCATGAGTCATTAAGAAAAGTAGAATGTATGTTAGATAAGAATAACGTCATTCAACTATTCAGTAAATGGGAACTCGAATCTGTATTTAATGTTGCAAACAAGTAAATCTCACACTTCAACAATCCAGCAATGGGAAAAATGTCTTTATTTATGTCCTCCTTTTAGCAATCACGTAGAAAAGAGCTCAGTAAATAGTAGTGATATTATTACTTTTTATTTGTAAAAGTAATTAAAAGGATTGAAAAGATTGTCCATAAGTCATTAAGAAAAGTGCTAGAATGTATGTTCGATCAGAATAATGTCACTTAGTATGCCAATATATTATGACATTGCAACTATTCAGGAAATGAGAACTCAACTATATATTTAATGTTGCCAAACAAGTAAATATCACACTTTTAGCAATCACATAGAAAAGACCTCAGTAAATGTTAGTGATATCGTTGCTTTTTATTTGGAAACTGTCTTATACAGGGGTTATCATGTAGACTCTGCCCTGAATAGCCTTAATCCCTGACAAAAACTTATTTGTCAGTACAACCTATGTTCACTGCTAGCAAAATAGTAGAATCATGGTATGTTGCTTTAAGCATATTTCAAACTTGTGACTGAGCAATGTTACTGATTTTTTACAACTTCTATCCTGTTTTTGCTGTATATTCCAAGTACTTTATTGCAATATTTTCTTTCATGGAGAAGTGATAACTGCTAAATCTTCACTAGCTTGTAGGAAAACTATTCTGAACTCACGTGCCTAATGTTTCTGTGGTGTTGTCAAGTTCGTTATTGGAATATTATTCTTTGGTTTTGTTGATGAAGTCATCTCCTACAGAAAACTCAGTTTTCTATTGATACTCTTGGAGGGATATTCACTGTCTCTTACTCTAATTCTGATGCAACGATTTTCAGGGCCTATCCTAAATTCTGGAATGTGCAGCGAGGTATTTCAGTTTGACGTTTCCGCTGCCACCAATTCCGGTGGCATAATACCTGCTTCTCCAGCTGTGAACTCCTCGAGTGTTAATGCTACTCGAAAGGTTCCTACACCAGCTCCTGCTTATTACGGCAAGCTGAAGAATAGGAGGATCATGTACAATGAGGCGATTCCACTCACTGGGAAAACGGCGAACAACACAGGGCCTTTTAACAGAACTTCTGAAAGCAGCAAGTTACCTGATAAGAAGCCAGCATCGTCGGTAGTTGTTTCTGTGCTAGCTGATCCCAGGGAGGCTGGTGATGGCGACAGCGATCCAAGGATGACTCCCAAGTCCCTCTCCAGGATATTTGTTGTTGTTCTCCTTGATGGTGTCAGATATGTCACATACTCCTGCACCCTTCCTTTCAAGAGTGCCAGTCCTCATCTTGTAAACTAACCAATAATCATGGGGGTTGATGCGTTGTCATGGTTCTCAAGCAGCTTTGCTGGCCCCTCTGAATCTGATGGCCGATAGATTAAAACGACCTGATGCTGTTGTCTAACCAAGGAATGAACTTTCTATTCACTCGGCCTGAGGTAATTCAAGTTTGTCGAAGGTTTGAAGTGGTGTGAGTTAAATGTGGTTCTGCAGGTTTAGGCTATGAGTGCAGTTTCTGTGCTGCTGTGATGACCGGGTTCTTATGCTGTACTCTGACCTGTAGCGTTGTTGTTATAATGTAATACTGTTTGAGGATCTTCTAAGACAAAATATACTTGTAGTTTTATCTCTCCAGAACATATACAGTGGCGGCAAACTTGTTCATGCGCCGTCCGAGACAAATCGATCTTTGGTTGACAGGAAATTATTTCTGTCAGCTTTGACCCGGATAAACTTTTCAGATGTGCACTTCAAATGAAATAATTTGATAAGCAATTTTTTTTGAAGAAATAAGCATAATGCTTAATCTGTAATTATCTTCTGCAAAAACAGTTGGTTCTGAATTTTGACTGGTTGGAGGTAGTAAGCTTGCTATCGAACAAAGGCTTCAGGCAAAAACATCAGTTCTATCCAGAACTTCACTTATCCCTGCATCATCCTTCGCATTTTATTTCTCGACAACTGCCTGAATTCGCCAACCTGCAAATTCAACTGCCTGATATAGAGTTTGAATTTTTACAAAAAAGAAGAAGACGTTACACATGAAAATCCGTCGAACAAATCGGATTTGTAGTCTCTTATAAAATGACGCCTGTAAACCAGGCTAAAACCCACGTTATCCGCAGGGGCGCAAACCCCCTTCATTCTGCAGCCCCATCCAATGTCCATGGCGCTTCCCGCCCCCTCAGGCATCAAGCTCCCGCCCTTCTCCCTCCCTCCGCATCACGCGGGCGCGAACCCCAGCGGCCTCTACGCGACCAGCGTGTTCCCGCGACGCCGATGCGGCGCGGTCGCCGCCGTCGTGCGCTGCGCGAGGCGCACGGGCAAGCGGCGGTACCCCTCGGAGAAGAAGCGGCTGGATCGGCGCCACAAGGAGCAGCTCCGCCAGACCGCCCCCGAGGAGGGCGGCGTGGCTCGGGAGGCTGGCTTCTGGCGCCTCTCCAAGCTCGCCGTCCCCGCCAGCGACGACCCCGGCAAGGACTTCCTCGGCGTCTCCCCGCCGCTCCTCCAGGCCATTGCCAAGGCCCTCAAGTTCCCGGTACGCCAGCGTATTGCATTTTCTGATATGGGGACATAATGCCATGAAATTCGCGAGGCTTTAGCATTTTGTTAGATGAGTCGACATGGGGTTGCTGAAACAGAGGTTTTAGGTGGTCTTTGCCAGTGTTGCGATTTTTTTACTTGATTCGTGTTATTTAATTGACTAGATTTGTGCTCATTCGTCTTGGAAAATTATCACAACCTTGACATGAGCTAGCCACTCGTAACCTCCTTCAAGGAAGTCTAGTGCAGCTTGCTGTGGTGATATGGTAAATAGGAATCGAGTGTAAATGTTACTTCTGTGTTGTGGAATAGGCCTGGTTTGATAAACGGTTTGCAACTGAATTAACAGAGCTTCTGCCTCACCTTCTCCTACATGTATTGGGTTATTTCCCCAAATCCCAACCGTATTTAATCAATCAGGAAATGGCTGGATGAGTGTTTGCAACCGTATCCCAACCGTATCTAATCAACCCCCTTTCAAATGTTGCGCTACATGATATTTCCTGCTATACCTTCGACATGTGTTTGCTTTGAAGTTCGATCCCACTGTGGTTTACATTTGTTGTTATCCATGTTACAACGTCTCTTGTTGTAATTGCCGACGGCTTGCTGTTATTGCAGTTTTTTCATATATATCCTTGTTAGATCTTCTCTATAATTATTATTATGCGCCTCTAATCGACTCTCCTGCGCAGGTCGCTTCTATGCTCCCTGAAGAGGCCTTCTCTGTTATCCGCAAGTCATTTGATGCACGCAAGGTTCTTAATGAACTTACATAATGTGTCTATCCTATTTATTATTGCTCCTCCTGTATATATATGGGATGACAACTTAGTTGTCATAGAACACTTGCTGTTGGATGTGCTGAAACGATGCAGTCAAAATGGGTTAAGCTTTGTAAAAAAAATACTCATGCAGTTGAAATGAAAGCCAATGTAGTAAGCTTGTTTACTTCTCCAGTTAATTTACCATCCTTTTGTTGACGACTTCACATTTGCCATGAGAATAATCTTTATTTATATGCATACCAGCACTGACAATTTTGTGGGGGTGCCAGAATTAGTCATATGGTGTCGGTTTTTTGTCATGTTGCGGAATAAAACATGATATTTTGTTCAGATTCTGGTTTTCCTCTTGCTTTCGTACCATCTTTTGTTTCCCTTGATTGGTTAGTATTTTGTTCCAGCGAGTGCCCATAGAAGGTACCACACTGGAGTGACTGGACACGAAGTGGTGTTGATCAGTAGGAGCAGCCCTTAATCGAGTCTGGGAACAAATCACATAGATATCTTTGTAACTGTTTGATACTCCGTTCATTGTGTCACTTGCTTTTATGATTATACTCGGGCCAAGACTGCTTGTACGCATTGATGCCACCTATCTCCAGCATGGTGCTTGTGAGTGGGCCTGAGGTGTCATCTAGCGGGTAGGGTAAAATCTAAGCCCATTATTGTTTCAGAGATTTGCAATGCCCTCTAACTTGCGCAAATAGCGTAGATTTAGCAAGAGAAAAAAATGGCCAGTTTACTATCTATTTATGTTGTCTGATACTTGGTGTACAATTATTTGTTTTTTTGCGGGTGGTGTACACTTATTTGATCTGGGGATTTTATACTAAAGTTATATTCAGTGTAGTTGTTCATATAAATTGAAATAATATGTGATTGATGTGAATTCTGTTTATTGCAGGGATTGATTATTCATGTCGTTACCCAATCTAATTATATTCAATGACATCTGAAATTTATCGTAATATTTTTTGGTAGATGGTTCTGTGTTGCACGTTTTTTGTTTCATCCGTGTTGCGACCGTGACCACGTGTGTTTCTAGTGACATTGAATTTTTTAATTTATATTTCAACATGCAGATTGGTTATCACTTTATCTGAATCGTTTCTTTGTGAATGAATAAACCATGTTTTACATTTACAGATTTTGAAAGAACCTCAATTTGTCTATACTGTTGATGTGGATGCTAAGAAGCTTCTGGACATGGAGCCAAGGACATGGGATTTTATTGCTAGATTGGAACCCAGGCTTGGAATTGTAGAATATATGTCTGATGAGAGGGTAGCAACTGATCTGATCAGTATGCTTAATGTTCATGACAAAGTCTCCGATGATGAACATGGTATCAGGGATACTGTTAATAATGGCTTGATTAGTCCTACACGAATGAAACCAAGGGTGGCAATTGTAGGAAGTGGCCCATCTGGGTTGTTTGCTGCCCTTGTGTTAGCTGAACTTGGAGCAGAAGTTACCTTATTGGAGCGTGGCCAACCTGTTGAGCAAAGAGGGCGTGACATTGGTGCACTAGCAGTTAGACGAATTCTCCAATCGGAAAGCAACTTTTGCTTTGGCGAGGTATACTGTTTGTTCCTACTGTACTACCAAGACATCATCGGACAATCACATAATTGCTTTAATCAGTATTCAAATAGGTAGTTGTTGACAACGTGAATTGTCTAGTAGATGACTATATCTTTTCGTTAAACATAAACATTATCAATCATGTCATTCGACAAATACTAGTGCTAGTTCTCTTTGTTCAGGTGATAACATGGAATTGATGTACTACGTCAAATTATGCGTATCTTAGAAGAGGTGGTTTACTATTTTACATCTGTGCTCTGTATGTGAAATAGCATAGGGGTTTCTTCTTTGATACATGTTCTAATCAGGTATATTAGCTGGTGCATAGATTAGTGCATCCCAATAAATGCACTCTCCTAATTATATGACCTGTAAAGTGTACAGAGACATATTTTAGACATTAATGCATCTGGCATAATCTCAGATTGCTTGAAATGAATTATGCAGAAAAAATGTGTAATAATCTTCACATTTTTTTATTGCAGCTAATTTAAAACCTAACTAATGCATGCTTGTTCTGAACTCATGTTCTTCATTGTTTGAGGTCTGCTTTTCCATACATTTTTGTGAATTTTAAAAGTTTATTTAATCATATGATCTTTGCAAGTTGGGTTGATGGCATATAGGGCAATGCCTATTTTTATGAAGTATCAATTACCTACAATGGAACTGCAATGATTGACCAAACCACTATTCCCTTGTTCCATGTTAATTAAAAGATCAAGTCCATCAATTCTTGATCTTCTGTTCTTAATCGTAGCAGGGTGGTGCAGGTACATGGAGTGATGGGAAGCTTGTGACAAGGATAGGGAAAAACACTGATGGTGTTCAGGCTGTAAGAATCTTCCTGCTCTACCTCAATGGATGCTTAGCTTGCAAATTAGAAATTCTTAAAAAAAAAGTTATCTGTAATTATTGATGCAATAATGCAAGCTTAGTATCTGTTGGCTGCCAGAGTTCAAGACTCTGGTGGTAACCAGTAAGTTGCTCCCCATACTGGTCATGGATAGTATGATAATTTTTTGCTGTTGTTTTGAATACATATCCATCAAAATAGGAAGAGCTTCTGCATAACATAATATCCTAGACTTCCTAGTTCAAAACTGACGCTATACCGCGGGGTCTTGGATTTCAGGTGATGAAAACATTTGTTCATTTCGGAGGCCCTCCAAACATTCTCATTGATGGGAGACCTCACTTGGGTACAGATAAACTTGTTCCTCTGTTGCGGAATTTCAGACACCACTTGAGAGAGTTGGGCGTGAGTTGAACATAGCAGTCTTCATTGAAGCTTTGCTATTATTTTGTTATGTAAGCTTTCATGCACCAATGTATTCTGTTTTATGTTTGATACAGGTTGCCATAAAATTTAATACTAGAGTAGATGACCTTATAGTGGAAGGCGGGCAGGTCAAAGGAGTTGTGGTTTCTGATTCAAATCTACAGCCAGGTTCTGTTGATCAGAAACTATCATTCGATGCAGTTGTGTTAGCAGTTGGGCATTCAGCTCGTGACACATACAGTATGCTTCTGAGGCATAATGTAGATATAACCCCCAAGAATTTTTCTGTAAGTTTTCTTATGCTGGTTAAGGCAGTTTCTACTTCACTAGTACTTGTCAATAATTTGATGGTCAGATAGCAGTCAAGCCACAGCGTAGAATTTGAGACCCTGTTTGGGTTGGATATTAGGTTACATAAGAGGCACATTGGTCTTCAAACCAAACAAAAACAGATATATTAGATGGAGTTCGCTTTCTTTGTCGATCAAATGCCTCGGGTTGAGAATATATGTACATGCCACTGAGTAAATACTAGTATGTCATTTTTTTGCCATGCTTTCTATTTCAAGTTGTCAACAACATTGACTTATCCTATTTCACTCTCCTTTACACCGTATACATAGAAAAAAGGCTCTTCTAATACAACGTGCAACTTGGTGCATGTTCAAGAAAAAGACATAGACAAAAGGCCAATAAGGACAAGATCACGGTAGCAACAATAGGGTAAAAGATGGGTGTGTTGGATAAGGATATCAGCAGCTTGGGACACGATGTGGCTGGACCTTTTGGAGTTCGTTGATTGCTCACAGGAATCGAAGAGTGCAGACAGAGGCAGGAACAGGAGTTGACACATGAACAGGAGAAGAACTAGGAAAATGTCCAGGAAATATTAGGAGAAAACATATAGATAGTAAGTCATATCATATTATATCAGGACGTTGTATTGTATTAGGAATTTAAGGTCAAAACTTGATGCCACATACCTCAGAGTTAAATCAAGCAAGAATACATATTTTTCTCCTCTATATACTATCTGTCACCCCCTTAAGTTCTCTCACGTCTTACCGATGATAGTTACTCCCTCCGCTCCAAATACTTACAGTTCTAAAACCATGACAAGTACTCCCTCTGTAAACAAATATACGACGTTTTAGATCACTATACAGAGGGAGTATTTTGGAACGGAGGGAGTATTTCGTTAGAACCAGGTTCACAACAAGGTATTGGTAGAATAGTGTTTTTTTAGTACATAAACTAGCTAATCTAGGCATTTTAATCGGTTGTTTTTAATATTTAATTGGCCTAACGTAGGTCTTGGCTGTATGATTACTGCACCAGACTGGCTGGACATCGCCTCCTTGTGGCATTATGTCTTTTTCCCATGTTATCTTTGCCAATTGCAAGCACTTTGTTTTCATAATATGAAGGAAAGCTTGGTAAATTATGTTATCTCCAGTCCATGTGACAGCATTGGTTATTCTGACAGGTTGGCTTAAGAATCGAACACCCCCAAGAACTGATAAACAACATCCAAGTAAGCCATATTTCATTTGTTCACACCAACATTTTTTCTGAATGATACTCGCCTAATTTTTAGCTTTATTTCAAGGTTGATATTTAATTTCCAGTAATTTAACATTCTGTATTTCGTGAATTCCTAATTGGTGATTGTTAAAGGTGAAACTGAAACTAATGAATCAAGGTTTAGGATGTTAATTACTATGGCATCGCGTGGAACAATCCATTTATAAACTCTGGAGAAGTACAGAAACTGCCAGTTTGTCCAAATACTCTCCAACCATGAAGTTTTATTATAGGAGTAGCAGCATGAACAGAAACTGAAGAAGTTATGTTTTGGTATTTAACTTATATTAATTTCCTTTGCAAATTGTGATAAGTAGCCAGTTAACTATGCACTGATGAGATCTCACTCATAAAAGCATGAGACCGAGTTTGTCTTGCTGGGCTGTGTCCAAGGTCTGACCTAAGCCTTTGTGCCCACCAGTATTTTTGAGCATGGATGCTCATGGAATTACTTTTTATTGCATGATAACAATATTTGTAGTATGTGCACAATCTTTCATAGAGATCTTGTAGTAACTCCTAACACTCACTTATTTGCCGGCTTGATACAGCTACACCGTTGATCTTTACTCCCATAAAAAAGTCAGTTGGTGGCGGCAGTCCATCCACTTTCGTTACAGCACAAGTTATATTTGGCACAAACGGTTAAGATGGGAGCGGATATGGATATTTTGATTTTGCATGAACAGTTTTAAAATTCCATTTTAATGAATGGGTATTGCGCTAGTATGGGTAGCATCATACTGTATTTCAGCGTTGAAAATCAAATGTACATTGTTTTCACATAATCACATTGTATTCAAACAATCTGTGTGATATGCGTCATTGTCATCCTTTGCAGTATTCTGAATTGGCTGCTGAAGTGCAAAAAGGGCGTGGGCGGATACCTGTAGCAGATTACAAGATAGTGAAGTCTATTGGTGAAGGAGATGTGAAGAATGATATAGAGCAAGTAGATCAAAACCGCAGTTGCTATTCGTTTTGCATGTGTCCTGGAGGACAGGTCAGTCATTTTCTTGTTGTTTAATTCACCTTTCTTTCTTTAATACATCATCAAGTATCGGAATCCTGTTCTTGAAATACGGAGACATGCCTGCAGGTTGTTCTAACTAGCACAAACCCATTGGAATTGTGTGTCAATGGTATGTCATTCTCACGGCGAGCGTCTAAGTGGGCAAACTCAGCTCTTGTGGTCACTGTATCATCTCATGATTTTGAACCATTTCAATCCCATGGTTCTCTTGCGGGCGTAGAGTTCCAGGTACTTGTTACGATCCCCTTAGGTAACTGAAATGCTTAATAATTGCATTGCCATCACCATGAAAAATTGGCTACATTGACCCTCTGGATTATGTGCCTTAAAATGACTTTGTGATAATGGTGTCAGCAGTACAAGATTGTCTAGAAGACAACCACATGATTGCAAAAGTACAAATAATCCACTTGGACATAATGCTTTCTCGAATGTTTGATTCCTTTACTTTTTCCAATGTTAGCTGGTTCGCTGCACTTCTATTTTTTGAGAAACCACAAAAGCCTTGCATCTTGATGCATTGATAGAAAGGAGAGTTTGAGCTCAGCAACATTTCTTTTTGCACCTGTACTACAGTCTGATGACAGTTTCCCCCTTCTGTTAGCTTATGAATTATCTGTAACTTTGAAAACAGAGAGAGTATGAAAGAAGAGCAGCTATGATGGGGGGAGGGAATTTTGTTGTCCCTGCACAGTGTGTCACAGATTTCATCAGTAACAAATTGTCAGGTACTAATTGTATACTTAAGTCTTGTCAGTTCCTAATGATACACATTTCCTTTTATTTACTATGTTACCTGTTTCAGTTACAACTCTCCCACCATCAAGCTATAGGTTGGGAGTTCGTCCATCCAAACTCCATGAGTTATTCCCTCCTTACATTACTGAGGCTTTACAACAATCAATAATGATGATTGACAAAGAGGTTTGAACTATGATTTTCTTTCTTCATTTTGCAGTTTTGACTTTCCATCTTCCTGACCCATTTTGCAATGCGGTATTTTCAGATGCCAGGCTTTATTTCTAGTGAAGCCTTACTTCATGGTGTAGAGGTATGCAAATTCTTACGCGACAAGCTCAATGGTTTCCTTATTGTTTTACTTTCTTAAAAATGGTGGTTCACTTGATGAATTCCTACACGATGTATTTAAACACCAGGGAGTCTTGTGTTAGCCTTACGCAATCAACGCCATGACTACTGGATGGTAGCTGGTTAGTCTAATAGAAACATTCTGGTGTACTGGCATGTGGTCTGCAATTCTTTAACTTTTAGTAAAACAGTTTTCGGCTGTTAGTCACAGCCTGTGCAGGGTAATGCAATAGTGCCTTTTGCTTCTGGCAGGTGTGGGAACACAATATTGGAGCATGCTCTGAATTATAATAGAAAATACAAAGTGTAGGCCTGCAGTTGAGTTTAGGAAACGCTGAATCTAGTTGTACTTCCTGCAGAAGAGCCTGCAAAATCAGGGAATATTTGAAAATTATAGTTAAGTGGTGGCAAGGTGGCCTGTTGGTGCAGCGGGGTTCTGTAGTTACATGCTTTAGCCTGTGACAGTGAGATTGGAACCTGTTGTGCAAACACAACTGTGAATTGTGCTTTTTCTTAAATATCTCTTGTTCTGGTTAATTAAATTTGGGCCAAGGTTGAGCTGTAAATCCATTAGAGTAACCTTTATGAAACGGAAAAAAGAATACTTTTAGTTTGTTTGGGCCTGCCAGGCTAGGCTAAAGCCATAGGACATTATAAATTTAGTTTACAAAATCGAGTATCTTCCTGAATGATACCCTGAAGAGGTGCATTTTTTGGTTGTTCTCCTGAATGCTCATTCATATTCCACTTTAAATGATCCCAATATATAGTCTAGCCTAGATAGTGCAATTGTAACTAGTATAGGCTTTTAGCTACTTGATTCGCTATCCCCTAGATTCTGTCCTACTTATTGGTAATGTGCACTTCCCCTCTGACAAAGATGCATCACCTTCCATTCAACCTTCTCTGGCCACTTTGATTGTCATATTTGCATATACCGCTGGTTTTTATTTCAAAATTTTGTCTTTATTCTTCATCCCCTTACCATTTTCGTCTCAAATTATATGCTAATCCGGTAACCTGTATAACTTCCAACTCTCATCTCTAACTTGACTTTAAATTTGAGAGAAACCCCTGCACCAGGACAAATGCAAGTCATTCAGGCGATTTTTTGAGGAAACTGGTGAAAAATATTTTCAACATCAAGGAGAATACTTTTAGCTTTCTTAATATTCATTGGCATGTGTAAATTATCTGCCAGTTCCGCAGCATGAAAAGATGCAATGTGAACTGTCATATCCACTGCATAAGTTCATTTATGTGCAATCTTTTATCTTTTCTTCTTTCTGTGGCTGGATTTCTTTATCTTTGGTGGTACAGTTATGTGTAGTGTTACCTCTGCATCCACCCTTCCCTTTTATTCATTATATATTTGATGCCTGTTTACAGACTAGAACGAGCTCCCCCTTGCAAATTTCACGACACAGGGAGACATACGAGAGCACGTCACTGCAAGGGCTGTATCCAATTGGGGAAGGTGCTGGCTACGCAGGGGGCATAGTAAGTGCTGCTGTGGATGGTATGTATTGTGGTTTTGCTTTAGCAAAACAGCTTTCTCTGTTCGCTGGTGATATAGAGGCAATTTTTGGCAAAGCACAAAAACAAACAGGTTCTGTAAAATATTGAGTTCCGATTCCTAGTTATTTGTTCACACTTTATAGGCCCTAGATTGTTGACAATTTTGCCATGGAAGAAAACTGTGGAACTGTACTCGTAAAGAAATTCGAGTCTGATGTAAAGAGAATAGGGATACTATAGGGGTTAACATTATGTATAACAAAGGCAACTTCTTAGCAAGGCAGCAGTTTCCAGTTGTTTCTGTCATGGTGCCAACTTAACATTGTGGAGATCACTGCCTAAAGTAAATAACAGTTATAAGTTTTGAAAAAAGGTTGTTTGTTCTTCTGTTTTGAAGGAGAGATTTAGCCACATCAGCTTCAGTTCTGCAAAAGCAAAACGATGCTATATTTCTCAAATTATTTGTGTATTGCACGTTTGCTGTTAAACTTTACAAACATTGACCCCGGTTTTGTTTACAGTAATATTTACCTCAGTTACTTATGTAGTTTTCTTGTGTGAAGTATCTTGTTGTACATATACATCACGACGAAACAGTATACACCATATGTCACGGGAGACAATATGTTCCTTGCTTATGCGGTTAGAGCTTCCTCGCCTGTACTATATGTTCCTTGTTGGTCCAAAATAAATTCTTATAGGGTTAGAGTAATTTAATAAATCATTTGTGGCAGCAGAAGAGCGACGAGTGTTGAAGTGATACTCCACCTGCTCTTTTCTGTTTGATGTTTGCGATCTGTGCCATCAAATTTCTAGTCACTTCCGCTTCGGTAGACCCCCCGTAAACACAAAGAGGGCTGAGATTGCCCAATACCCCTTTATAACAAAGGGTAGGATGGGCATATTTTAAAAAAAATTCCCCCGCCGGCCCGCCCGCCCGCAAAAAAAAAACAGACGGAGGTATACGTATATGAATACAGGCTGCCTGCCTGGGAGGGAAAAAAATTGAACCGGCCGCTCGCAGTCAACGCGTCGTCTTCTGCGCCGCGCCGGCCCTACCCCCACGTCCCCCGACCCCACGCAATCCCGCACCCGTCGTGTGGCGTGTCGCCCGCCAATCACGGCGCCCGAGACGCGCATGCACGCAGGCGGTTCCACGCGCGTGCCGCGCTGCTATCGCCGCAGCTGCTACCGCCGGACGCCATCGCCGCCGCCTTCGCCGCCGCCGCCGCCGCCGGACGCCTTATCGCCGCTGCCGCCGCCGCGCTACCGCCGGACGCCACCGCTGCCGCTTTCGCCGCTGCCAAGGCTACCACTGACCGCCCGCCGCCGCTCGCTTTCCAGACGCGCTGTCATGGGCGCCGACGGCCAACGTTGCCTCGCCGCCAGACGATTAACGCTACGGCGTTAATAACCACCGGTGCCGCCGCCCCCCCGCTATAAAATGGCAAGCCGCCGGGCGCCACACCTTCCTCCGACGCCCATCTGCCCTCCGCCACCTCCACGCCACCTCCCGCACCATGGGGTTCTTCCGCTGCAAAGAAGAAGACCGTGGCGGCGCAGACGACGACGCCGGCCAAGATGGCCGATTTAGCATCGGAGTGCCGGAGACGGAGGAGCTCCACCACTATCGCCTCCTGCGCCGCCGGGTTGCCTTCCGCGCGAATCGAAGATCGACGCGGAGGGCTTTTGCGACGCCGTCCCGCGCGACGGAGGAGGAGCTCCGCAACCACAGCCGCGGCAGTACAACATCGAAGGCCGAAGCGGTTTTGGCGCGGAAGGACTATCGAGGTCATGGCGGCCTACCGCTTTGCCGCGCGCCGGCGAGACCCCGACCGACGGGCCGCAGTGCGCTCTTCGCGCATCGCTTCCACCGCGACGATCGCCCGCAGACGTGGCGGCGGCGCCAGTACCGGCACCGGCGCCGCGCCGGCCGCCTCCTCGCCGCCGGGGATAGAGTTGTTGCCGGAGCAGGTCATCCTCCGCGAGGACGGGCGATCCGGATGACACGCTGGGTACCACGCCGCCAGACGGGCGTCGGAGGCTGCAGCTGCGGCGGCGGAGGCGATGGAGGCCGCCGAGATTGCGGCCGCAATCCAGCGGCCGAGGCGGCGCGAAAGCGGCGATGGCGGCGCTGGAGCGGCAAAGAAAAGCGCCGAGTGGCGCAGGAGTGGCAGAAAGCCGGAGGGGCAGCAGGAGTGGCGCAGCCGCGCGTGAGTGGCAGCAGGAGGATTCCGGACGACGACCCGGTGGATCGGGACGACCTCGCGAACCGTCCAAAGAGCGACGAGGACGGCGGCGACGGCCCGGCCGTCATTGACCTCGTTCATAGCGACGACGAGTAGTTTTTTTATTGTGTTTTTTATTTAATTTGGTTATGTAGTTGTAAGCCTAAGTAGTAGGCTTTATGTGGTGAACTTTTAATCGTCGAGTGAGCTCGACTATGTAAAATATTTTATCTATGTTGAATGAAATATGAGTGAAATTTCTTTTGTCCATTTCATACGAGAGTTTTGATTTGATAATGCATTTGTACATAAATATTTGCTAAAACATAAAAAAAAATAGTAAGGACGCTTAGTGTGAAAGTACGTCCTGCACGCACGATATGGACAAAACAGACAGAAACACACGTCGCGTCACGTCCGGACATCGGTGTAGGGTACTTTTGCCTGGAAAACCCTAGAAAATGCGTCGAGCGTCGGAAAAATACGCGAGTTGGCGTGGGTGCTATGGATGGTGATGCCAACGTGTGGAAAAAGTGTCGCGACGTTTGACAGAGTAGGGAAAAAAACCGTAGTTGGGAACCCCCTCCCCGGCAGACCGACAAGTAGCTGGTTGCACTGGGGCTACGTGATCGCATGCATGCAATTGCACCAAAGTGTGCATACATGTGCGCACGGCCGACGTAGGCCCCCGCGCAAGGTTGGAACGAAAACGGACACAAAACGGACGTTGCGTCATGTCCGGGCAGTGTTTTTGTGATTTTCGACCTGAAAAACCCTAGAAAATGCGTCGAGCGTCGGAAAAATACGCGAGTTGGCGTGGGTGCTGTGGATGGTGATGCCAAAGTGTGGAAAAAGTGTCGCGACGTTTGACGGAGTAGGAAAAAAACCCGTAGTTGGGAACCCCCTCCCCGGCAGACCGACAAGTAGCTGGTTGCCCTGGGGCTACGTGATCGCGTGCATGCAATTGCACCAAAGTGTGCATACATGTGCGCACGGCCAATGTAGGCCCCCGCGCAAGGTTGGAACGAAACGGACACAAAACGGACGCTATGCCACGTCCCGGCGATGTTTTTGCGATTTTTGACTTGGAAAACCCTAGAAAATGCGTCGAGCGTCGGAAAAATACGCGAGTTGGCGTGGGTGCTGTGGATGGTGATGCCAACGTGTGGAAAAAGTGTCGTGACGTTTGACGGAGTAGGAAAAAAAACCGTAGTTGAGAACCCTCCCTGCAGACCGACAAGTAGCTGGTTGCACTGGGGCTACGTGATCGCATGCATGCAATTGCACCAAAGTGTGCGTACATGTGCGCACGGCCAACGTAGGCCCCCGCGCAAGGTTGGAACGAAAACGGACACAAAACGGACGTTGCGTCACGTCCGGGCAGTGTTTTTGCGATTTTCGACCTGGAAAACCCTAGAAAATGCGTCGGCGTCGGAAAATACGCGAGTTGGCGTGGGTGCTGTGGATGGTGATGCCAACGTGTGGAAAAAGTGTCACGCGGCGTTTGACGGAGTAGGAAAAACCCGTGGTTGGGAACCCCCTCACGTGATCGACAAGTAGTTGGTTGCACTGGGCTACGTGATCGCATGCATGCAATTGCACCAAAGTGTGCGTACATGTGCGCACGGCCAACGTAGGCCCCAGCGCAAGGTTGGAACGAACGGACACAAAACGGACGTTGCCACGTCCGGGCGGTGTTTTGCGATTTTCGACCGGAAAACCCTAGAAAATGCGTCGGCGTCGGAAAAATACGCGAGTTGGCGTGGGTGCTGTGGATGGTGATGCCAAAGTGTGGAAAAAGTGTCGCGACGTTTGACGGAGTAGGAAAAACCCGTAGTTGGGAACCCCCTCACGTGAGGCCAGACAAGTGGTATTTGGTTGCCCTGGGGCTACGTGATCGCGTGCATGCAATTGCACCAAAGTGTGCATACATGTGCGCACGGCCAAGGTAGGCCCCAGCGCAAGGTTGGAACGAAACGGACACAAAACGGACGCTGCGTCACGTCCGGCAAGGTGTTTTGCGATTTTCGACTTGGAAAACCCTAGAAAATGCGCCGGCGTCGGAAAAATACGCGAGTTGGCGTGGGTGCTGTGGATGGTGATGCCAACGTGTGGAAAAAGTGTCGTGGACGTTTGACGGAGTAGGAAAAACCGTAGTTGAGAACCCCTCGGCAGACCGGCAAGTAGCCGGTTGCACCGGGCTACGTGATCGCATGCATGCAATTGCACCAAAGTGTGCGTACATGTGCGCACGGCCAACGTAGGCCCCCGCGCAAGGTTCGAACGGAAACGGACACAAAGCGGACGCTATGTAACGTCCGGGCGATGTTTTGCGATTTTCGACCTGGAAAACCCTAGAAAATGCGTCGAGCGTCGGAAAAATACGCGAGTTGGCGTGGGTGCTGTGGATGGTGATGCCAACGTGTGGAAAAAGTGTCACGGCGTTTGACGGAGTAGGAAAAAAACCCGTAGTTGGGAACCCCCTCCCCAGCAGACCGACAAGTAGTTGGTTGCACTGGGGCTACGTGATCGCATGCATGCAATTGCACCAAAGTGTGCGTACATGTGCGCACGGCCAACGTAGGCCCCCGCGCAAGGTTGGAACGAAAACGGACACAAAACGGACGTTGCGTCACGTCCGGGCAGTGTTTTTGCGATTTTCGACCTGGAAAACCCTAGAAAATGCGTCGAGCGTCGGAAAAATACGCGAGTTGGCGTGGGTGCTGTGGACGGTGATGCCAACGTGTGGAAAAAGTGTCGCGACGTTTGATGGAGTAGGAAAAAAAACCGTAGTTGGGAACCCCCTCCCCGGCAGACCGACAAGTAGCTGGTCATGTCTTTTGTCTGAGTTATTATTGGAAAAATAACAAAAAATAATTAATGACGTGGCGGGCGGAATTGCCTCCCACGTGTCCTCGCTGCAGCCGGGCGACACGACCGATCCGAGGAGGTCAAAGCCGCGGACCCCGCCTCTATCGGGGGTCAAAGCCCAACTGCACGCCGCCTACACGATCTCCACTACTCGCCGCCGAACCCTAGCAGTCTGCGTTGAGCCACCCCCGACGCCGCCACGGACGCCATCTGCCGCTGACGCGACCTCACGCCGATCGCCCCCGACGCCCGAAACGCCGACGCACCTACGCCCCCGACGCCACCTTCGAGGTAACGCCCGGAACCTGCCCCCCGCCGCCGCCGCCGCCTACTTCCTAGCGCAGCGTACTGTTGCATTGCAATACTGAAATTTCGACAAAGTTTACGGCGTGGCGGCCGTGGTTCCACAAGACGCAGCAAGCGTCGTCATCACCAAGAAGACTTCGGGCCACCGACGACCATCTATACCGGTGGGAGGTAATTTTATGTTTTTGAACGGTGCATTCATCATGTTTATCATGTACACATGAAAAGTAGCTAATATATTATTTGCTCCTATTCGTAGTGATGGAGGACTACGGACAAATTTTCTGTTCTGTTGAGAAGTGGTGTCTCCTCGTCAGCAAACTCACCTCTAGGCAAAAAAAAAAAAAACGATTTGTAAGCACTAGACTAGGACAAATGTTGATGATTCCTAGTGTCCTCATGCGCAAGGGTCTGCTAAAGTTTATGATTAAATCATACGCATTGGACACAAAAAGGTACATTATGCCATCAAGAAACGGTGCGATATCATTGTCAGCTCAAGATGTATTTGATATTTTTGGCCTAGTGAACAAGGGCAGAGATGCCATGAAAGCTTTAGGTAAAGGGGGGCTAAATGCGAAAGTGAAGGTGCCGAGTCGTTTCATAGATTCGAGTACGAATGAAATATTGATAGACCAGCTTATACAGGACATCACTACTAGTGGGTTGTATGATGATGATTTCCTGCGTCGAATTATGTTGGTTCTTCTAGGCACTGTTCTTGCACCACACTCCACGGTAGAAGTTCCTAATGCTTTTTACAAGCTAGTGGAGGATGTGGAGAGCATTAAATCATTTAACTGGAACGCGTTTACTTTACGCTGCGTTTGCGTCGATGGCATCACGAAGACTTTATCGGATCGCATAAAATTTACATGGCGGTGGGAAACCTTGCCCTCATACAGGTAAATTGTATGTTATATATTTTATTTCAACTATAGGCTGGACTGTTAAGATTGCTAATATGTTTCATGTTCATGCAGTACTTGTTTTGGGAGAAAGTGCAGCCACTTGATGACGAGACGCTTGATCCATCTGGCGCATGAGTATCCGCTGATGCTTAACTGGCGTAAGTCGAGGCTATGAAGCGTGATGCGTACGACACATCGTACGGCCGCGGGAATGGGAGGGTAAGTATTTATGGTTTGCATGCATGGAGTCATGGAACGTTTTTCATGGTCAGTAATTTAAAATGATTTAACATGGCACAGGTTGATGACATAATAAGTGAGAAGCACAGACAGATGATAATTGCTGATGAGGGGAAATTTGTGGAGGAAGAATCTGAGCCAGTTGATAGAACAGGTCGTTCGCGGAAAAAGAAGGATAATAGAGATGAGGCTTCATCGAGCAAGGACACGACCTTAGATCAAATTATTAAAAGCATCAAAGATATGCAGAAAGAAATTCGCCTTGTCCCTAAAAAATATGCTGAGGTAATTAGTGATGTGTTCTTCAAATTACATGAGATTATTCATATTCTTTGCATGTACTTAATGCTTCCCATGTGTTATTGCAGATAGTACTGGAGGAGCTGGAGAACAAAGGTCTTGTCTTCAAGACAAATAGAGGGTTTAGTGATGTTGAGTTTGTGGAGCACAAGGAGAACTGGATGAGGAGGTATGGTCCGTCAAAATATTTTCCAGATGTAAAATCAACTCCTGCAAAGGACGATATGGACAACGGGTGGACGCATCCTTCACCAATGGGAATGGGAAGAAGTCCGCACGTGATAAAGGTATGCATCTCAACACACCCGGTACAGGAGATGAAGAGGACCCCTTCGTTATTGACGAGAATGGTAATGCAACCGACCCATCTTTTGCAACGGTAGACAAGAATGACTTTCCAGCAGTTACTTCAACCCCCAAGAATATAAATGCAGTGTCAGACGGGTCTAGCGCCGATAAATCTGAGGAGATTAGTATGGATAGTCTGAACACACGTATTAAAAAAGCGAAAGAAGGTGCCAGTAAGGAGAATGATGGGAATGCGAAAGAAAGTGGCACTAAGGAGAATGATGGGAATGCGAAAGAAAGTGGCACTAAGGAGAATGATGAGAATGCGAAAGAAAGTGGCACTGAGGAGAATGATGGGAAACGCAAGAGAAAAGAAAGTCAAAGTACGTTCTTTCACCCTTTCAGCAGATCGGTGGACGTAAACGTCCAAAGAAAAGTAAGTGTTATGTACTTTGTTTTGAAGATATTTCAGTCCTTTCATGCACAATTTATTTACTCATTGTTTGATTATATTTTAGGTTTGTTTGGTATAAGAGACGTTCAGATTAGTACGCATTACATTACCGAGGATCACATAGAGGCCGCGAAGGTTTATATCCGCACACTATCAGACTCATGAAGCTTAGTAGGAAAACTGTCGTGCACATGACAAGAATTGCTGGGGAAACATGTACACCTAATATGCTTCAAGCCATCATTGCGAAAAAATGGTTGCATGGCGGTGTAAGTAGCCCTTACAACAATTATATGAAGTTCTAAATGTCATATTTAATTTTTTCTAACAGGAGTATTGCTGTTATGTTATTTTCAGGTCATCAATAGTTATTGCAACCATATGCAGACCCATAATCCTCGTGCTGACTGTCACATTTTATCATCTTGGGTGTCACACTGGCTTATTCTTCGTGCTGAAGGAAAGGTTAAGAACTCTAAGCACCATTTTATGGAGCATTTCACAAACCAAACTAAAATGGTGTCTAGAGTTAATAAGGAGTATTTCATTACAGATAAGGTACTTCACTTTTGTATGATCCTTCGTAGTACATAACTATTTGTGTCTCCAAGAACTTGACTAAACTTTGTTGTAGTCATACTTCCTTTTCATGTGGAAGAAAGTCACTGGATAACCATTCTCATGCACAACAAGAAAAAAGAGTTTCAAGTTTTAAATTCAACGGTAAATGCAGCAAGGGAGTTCTTAAAAAAATAAGGCAGCTGGTAAGCTTCTTTCTTTACATGTAACAAGATAGATAGTAGTAATTAGTTATGTACTTCATATGAACTTCACATTTATATTTCAGAGGGCAGAAATAGCTAAAGATATGTTGGAGGTGAACTCCCTTGTACAAATGGAACATCCAGACGCTCTTCGTGGCCAATAAAGGAGTACGATATGCCGTTACAAAAGGATGGGTATGTTCAACTGTTTAAGTTCTAAGTACTTCTCTTACACAGCAATGCCTCGACTTGCGGTTTTTACAGAGTTTCTTGTGGTCTGTTTGTGGTGAAATGCATTCAAAACTGGAGCGGAGATGAATGGATATTTGACTTTGATCAAGCTGAGGTGAATGCTTCAAGGGGACGCATTTTAGCTGAAATACTTTTTTCAGAGTGCAACACGATGGAAACTGTGAAAGAGAAGATTTTGAAGATCATGGACAAGAAATTAGTTTGTTGATGGGTTTTTGGCTACAAGGACATTCTTTTTCTTATTATCGCAACTAAATAAACGTGCCGTTGACGGCACTAGGAACAATTTCGATATTATGACATTTCTTATTGTAATGGGCATGATTATGCACGTCGCAACTAAATAAAGGTGCTGTCGCCGGTACTAGCTACAATATTTATTTTCCAACTATATATGTTCAGCTGCTCTGTGCTATATGCTTAGGTGATGTTGATGCCGCCGTCTGCTGGCTCGTAGAGTTTCATATAAATGGAGGCGCATTTGCCGCCAAGACGCGGCAATATTATTATTTGATGATAATGCCAGCCGCCGTATGTTGGCTCTTACATGCACATGTAAATGCAAAGGACGCCTCCTCGCTTGCTACAAAATTTTGACTAGGAAAAAAACAGCCCGACCTTGCCTTTGTGGACCTGTGGATCTGTGCAACCAACCCAAATCTAGCCGATAGGGCGACTCAGGCGGTCGGTGCGAACCCCACAAGGGCCCACAAGGAGGCCCAACAGGCTGACAAGGAGCTTGTAAGAGAGGAGTTCGAGAGATACAGCCGGCGGCTATTTAAGCCGGTCGGTGCGCCATTCCGTTGGCGTAGGTGGGACTAAATAAGGCGATGCGGTCGACGCAACGCTGACGAGGCTCCATTTCTGCAATGTCGCCGCCCGGCCCATGTCGGCCCAATACGACAGGCCCAACCTCGCCCCTCCCCGGCCCAGTCACCGTCGCCTCGCTCGCCCAACGAAGGAGTTTAGTCCCACCTCGAAAGCTTACGGGGGTGAGGACCAGCTTAAATATGCCGGCGTGCTTCACAGGTTGAACTCCTGTGCTAGTACTGCTTGATATTGATGCCCCGTTGGACCCGGCTGCTGGACCCTTGTTGGGCTTTATATGGACCTCCCGAGTCGCCTCGTCGGATTGATTTGGGTTGGGGATATATCCCAACTTGCGGTCCAGCAGCTGCCAGTCGGGCATTTTTTTGCACAACGACGGTCGGCTATGTTTTTTTGTACAACGACGGTCGGGCATGGTTTTTGCAACAGGTACGGTAACAAAAACGCAGTATATTAAAACTGTGAACTCTTTCACATAGCAGTACAAATAAGATGGCAATTCTTTAAACAAATATGATGTGTCATATCACATATGCTCACATAAATATTTTCATCACACATAAACAAATCGAGACACAAAGTTTTCTGCCACACAAGTACGAACAAGAAACAACATAGTTTATTCGGACTATACTCTTGCGACCATTTTTATTCTTCCAACATAGCAAGATGCTTCTCTCGCCCAATTCCTGAACATAACATAAAAATATGGGTGAGAAAATATAGTTTGTAAAACCGAAGTACCAACATAATAGAAAAAAAGAAGGTAGCATCTTACTTCTCATTCAAATGACATGTAGCCTTATTATGACCTGGGAGACTACACAGACTGCACAAAGGACCACTTTTCTTCTCTGTAAAATCCTTTGGCCTACCATTCTTTGTAACGCCGGGCCCCCCCTTTGACCGCCCCTTCTTAGGTGCACCCTTCGTCGAAACTTTCTGAGGATCACCAATACCAGGCTCAACTTGTTGCGCTTGACTTGTCTCCTTCTTCAGCATAGCATACCTTCTACTTCCTATAAGTTCCTCCTCTGAAATCTTTTTCTGCGCTATTATGTTGTCCAGACACTTCATCAACTCATCGAACAAGAAGGGATCATTTGCTGCAACATGAGCAGCTTCTGCAGTTTTAATGGTTATTGCACTATACCGTTCTCTCTCCAATGGCCTTGACCAACCCCATCCAAACATAACACTCTTGCGCTGCATAGGCAACCCATCTCTCGCATGTTTGGACAACTGATGAAGGACACAACACTTTGGTATTTCAGTTAAGTTCAGATGATGGAGAACAAACATAATGTGTTCGCATGGCAGCCCTTTCCAAACCATCCTAAGACAACTGCATGTAATAGTTTCTTCTGAATTACCTGGTTCATAAACAACATTGTACCTGAACTTGTGGTTATCCTTCCATGTCACCATGAATGTTTGACGCCCAATTCCCACTTAGCTGCCTCAAATATCTCCAAATTGACCCATCTTATGCAAATCATCTTGCAGGATGTAGAAATTAGCAGGTGTGAATACTTTGGCGGCATGTGAAGGAAATATGCCCTAGAGGCAATAATAAAGTTGTTATTTATTTCCTTATTTCATGATAAATGTTTATTATTCATGCTAGAATTGTATTAACCGGAAACATAATACATGTGTGAATACATAGACAAAGAGTGTCACTAGTATGCCTCTACTTGACTAGCTCGTTAATCAAGATGGTTATGTTTCCTAACCATAGACATGAGTTGTCATTTGATTAACGGGATCACATCATTAGGAGAATGATCTGATTGACATGACCCATTCCGTTAGCCTAGCACTTGATCGCTTAGTATGTTGCTATTGCTTTCTTCATAACTTATACATGTTCCTATAACTATGAGATTATGCAACTCCCGTTACCGGAGGAACACTTTGGTACTACCAAACGTCACAACGTAATCGGGTGATTATAAAGGAGTATTACAGGTGTCTCCAAAGGTACTTGTTGGGTTGGCGTATTTCGAGATTAGGTTTTGTCACTCCGATTGCTCTGGAGAGGTATCTCTGGGCCTTCTCGGTAATACACATCACATAAGCCTTGCAAGCATTGCAACTAATGAGTTAGTTGTGAGATGATGTATTACGGAACGAGTAAAGAGACTTGCGATAACGAGATTGAACTAGGTATTGGATACCGACGATCGAATCTCGGCAAGTAACATATCGATGACAAAAGGAACAACGTATGTTGTTATGCGGTCCGACCGATAAAGATCTTCGTAGAATATGTAGGAACCAATATGGGCATCCAGGTCCCGCTATTGGTTATTGACCGGAGATGTGTCTCAGTCATGTCTACATTGTTCTCGAACCGTAGGGTCCGCACGCTTAAGGTTTCAATGACGGTTATTATGAGTTTATGTATTTTGATGTACCGAAGGAGTTCGGAGTCCCGGATGAGATCGGGGACATGACGAGGAGTCTCGAAATGATCGAGACGTAAAGATCGATATATTGGACGACTATATTCGGAGTTCGGAAAGGTTCCGAGTGATTCGGTATTTTTCGAGTACCGGTAGTTACGGGAGAAGTAATGGGCCTTGATGGGCTTTAGTGGGAAGAGGAAAAGGCTGCTGCGCCCCCTCCCTCTAGTCCGAATTGGACTAGGGAAAAGGGGCCGCCACCTTCCTACTCCTCCACTTCCTTCTCCCTTCCTCCCCTACATGGAAGGATTCCTAGTTGGACTAGGAAAGGGGAATCCTACTCCCGGTGGGAGTAGGACTCCCCTTGTGGCCAAACATAGGGCCGGCCTCCTCCCTCCCTTGCTCCTTTATATACGGGGCAGGGGCACCCCATAGACACACAAGTTGATCCTTGAGATCGTTCCTTAGCCGTGTGCGGTGCCCCCTCCACCATATTCCACCTCGGTCATATTGTAGCGGTGCTTAGGCGAAGCCTGCGACGGTGAAACATCAAGATCGTCACCACGCCGTCGTCTTGTGGAACTCCCCTCCCGGAGCTTTGCTGGATCGAAGCCCGTGGAGCGCCATCGAGCTGAACGTGTGCCAAGAACTCGGAGGCGCCGGAGTAACGGCGCTGTGATCGGTTGGATCGTGAGGAGAACGTCGACTACTTCCTCTACGCCATCATCGACTCGGAGGTGCCGGAGTAACGGCGCTGGGATCGGCAGGATCGCGAGGAGAAAGTACGACTACTTCCTCTACGTTGTGATCGCTCGCTTAACGGTCTCACGAGGGTACGTAGACAACACTCTCCCCTCTCGTTGCTATTCCATCACCATGGTCCAGTGTTTGCGTAGGAAAATTTTGAAATTACTGCGTTACCCAACAGAGGCATCCGAGCCTGGTTTTATGCGTTGATGTCATATGCACGAGTAGAACACAAGTGAGTTGTGGACGATACAAGTCATACCGCCTACCAAAGCATGTCATACTTTGGTTCAGCGGTATTGTTGGACGAGACGATCCGGACCAACCTTACGCCAGACGCTTACGCCGAGACCGGTTCCTCGACGTGCTTTGCACATAGATGGCTTGCGGAAGACCTGTCTCTCCAACTTTAGTTGAACTGAGTGTGGCTACGCCCGGTCCTTGAGAAGGTTAAAACGGAGTCTATTTGACAAACTATCGCTGTGGTTTTGATGCGTAGGTAAGAACGGTTCTTGCTCAGCCCGTAGCAGCCACGTAAAACTTGCAACAACAAAGTAGAGGACGCCTAACTTGTTTTTGCAGGGCATGTTGTGATGTGATATGGTCAAGACGTGATGCTATATTTTATTGTATGAGATGATCATGTTTTGTAACCGAAGTTATCGGCAATCGGGCAGGAGCCATATGGTTGTCGCTTATTGTATGCAATGCAATCGCGATGTAATGCTTTACTTTATTACTAAGCGGTAGTGATAGTCGTGGAAGCATAAGATTGGCGAGACGACAACGATGCTACGATGGAGATCAAGGTGTCGCTACCGGTGACGATGGTGATCATGACGGTGCTTGGCGATGGAGATCACAAGCACAAGACGATGATGACCATATCATATCACTTATATTGATTGCATGTGATGTTTATCCTTTATGCATCTTATCTTGCTTTGATTGACGGTAGCATTATAAGATGATCTCTCACTAAAATTATCAAGAAGTGTTCTCCCGAGTATGCACCGCTATGTAAAGTTCTTCGTCTTTGAGACACCACGTGATGATCGGGTGTGATAGGCTCTACGCTCAAATACAACGGGTGCAAAACAGTTGCGCACGCAGAATACTCAAAGTTAAACTTGACGAGCCTAGCATATAACAGATATGGCCTCGGAACACGGAGACCGAAAGGTCGAGCGTGAATCATATAGTAGATATGATCAACATAAGATGTTCACCATTGAAAACTACTCCATCTCACGTGATGATCGGTTATGGTTTAGTTGATTTGGATCACGTGATCACTTAGATGACTAGAGAGATGTCTGCCTAAGTGGGAGTTCTTAAGTAATATGATTAATTGAACTTTAATTTATCATGAACTTAGTCCTGGTAGTATTTTGTAAATTATGTTGTAGATCAATAGCTCGCGTTGTTGCTTCCCTATGTTTTTATATGTGTTCCTAGAGAAAATTGTATTGAAAGATGTTAGTAGCAATGACGCGGATTGGATCCGTGATCTGAGGTTTATCCTCATTGCTGCGCAGAAGAATTATGTCCTTGATGCACCGCTAGGTGATGCACCTATTGCAGGAGCGTATGCGCACGTTATGAACGCTTTGGCTAGCTCAATATGATGACTACTTGATAGTTTAGTGCACCATGCTTAAACGGCTTAGAATCGGGACTTCAAAGACGTTTTGAACGCCATGGACCATATGAGATGTTCCAGGAGTTGAAGCTAATATTTCAAGCAAATACCGAGTTGAGAGATATGAAGTCTCCAACAAGTTCTATAGCTAAAAGATGGAAGAGAATCGCTCAACTAGTGAGCATGTTCTCGCATTGTCCGGGTACTTCAATCGCTTGAATCAAGTGGGAGTTAATCTTCCATATAAGATAGTGATTGACAGAATTCTCTAGTCACCATCACTAAGTTACTAGAACTTCGTGATGAACTATAGTATGCAAGGGATAACAAAAACGATTCCCGAGCTCTTCGTGATGTTGAAATCGACGAAGGTAGAAATCAAGAAAGAGCATCAAGTGTTGATAATTGACAAGACCACTAGTCTCAAGGAAAAGGGCAAAGGGAAGAAGGGAACTTCAGGAAGAACGGCAAGCAAGTTGTTGCTCGAGTGAAGAAGCCCGAGTCTGGACCTAAGCCCCGAGACTAAGTGCTTTTGCTGCAATGGAACTGGTCACTAGAAGCGGAACTACCCCAAGTATTTGGCGGATAAGAAGGATGGCAAAGTGAACAAAGGTATATTTTGATATACAGATTATTGATGTGTATTTTGCTAGTGTTCGTATCAACCCCTCAGTATTTGGTACTAATTCAGTTGCTAAGAGTAGTAACTTGAAACGGGAGTTGCAGAATGAACAGAAACTAGTTGAAGGGGAAGTGACGATGAGTGTTGGAAGTAGTTCCAAAGATTGATATAATCATCATCGCACACTCCCTATACTTTCGGGATTAGTGTGGAACCTAAATAAGTGTTATTTGGTGTTGAGCATAAATATGATTTGATCATGTTTATTGCAATACGGTTATTCATTTAAGTAAGAGAATAAATTGTTGTTCTGCTTACATGAATAAAACCTTATATGGTTACACACCCAATGAAAACGGTTCATTGGATCTCGATCATAGTAATACACATATTCATAATATTGAAACCAAAAGATGCAAAGTTAATAATGATAGTGCAACTTATTTGTGGCAATCGCCGCTTAGGTCATATTGGTGTAAAGCGCATGAAGAAACTCCATGTCGATGGATTTTTGGAATCACTTGATTATGAATCATTTGATGCTTAAGTAACCGTGCCTTTTGGCAAGATGACTGAAATTCCGCTTCTCCTAACAATGGAACAAGCTACCGACTTATTGGAAATAATACATACCGATGTATGCGATCCAATGAGTGTTGATGCTCGTGGCAAGTATCGTTATTTGGTCGACCTTCACAAGATGATTTGAGCAGATATGGGTATATCTACTTGATGAAACACAAGTCCGAAACATTTGAAAAAGTTCAAAGAATTTCAGAGTGAAGTGAAGAATCATCGTAATAAGAAAATAAAAGTTTCTACGATATGATCGCAGAGGAAAAATATTTGAGTTACGAAGTTTGGCCTTCAGCTAAAACAATGTGAAATAGTTTCACTACTCACGCCACCCGAACACCACAACATAATGGTGTGTCCGAACGTCAGAACCACACTTTATTGGATATGGTGCGATCTATGATGTATCTTATCGATTTACCACTATCGCTTTGGGGTTATGCATTAGAGACAACTGCATTCACATTTAATAGGGCACCATCTAAATCCGTTGAGATGACACCGTATGAACTATGGTTTAGCAAGAAACCTAAGCTGTCGCTTTCTTAAAGTTTGGAGTTGTGATGCTTATGTGAAAAAGTTTTCACCGATAAGCTCGAACCCAAATCGGAGAAGTGCGTCTTCATAGAATACCCAAAGGTAACTATTGGGTACACCTTCTATCACAGATCCGAAGGCAAGTTTTTCGTTGCTAAGATGGATCCTTTCTAGAGAAGAAGTTTCTCTCGAAGAAGTGAGTGGGAGGAAAGTAGAAACTTGATGAGGTAATTGTACCTTCTCCCTTATTGGAAAGTAGTTCATCACGTAAATCAGTTCTAGTGATTCCTACACCAATTAGTGAGGAAGTTAATGATGATGATCATGAAACTTCAGATCAAGTTGCTACCAAACCTCGTAGGTCTTCCAGAGTAAGATCCGCACCAGAGTGGTACGGTAATCATGTTCTAGAAGTCATGTTACTAGACCATGATGAACCTACAAACTATGAGGAGGCGATGATGAGCCCAGATTCCGCGAAATGGCTTGAGGCCATGAAATCTGAGATAGGATCCATGTATGAGAAACAAAGTATGGACTTTGATTGACTTGCTCTATGATCAGCAAGCCATGTCAAATAAATGGATCTTCAAGAGGAAGACGGACACTGATAGTAGTGTTACTATCTACAAAGCTCGACTTGTTGCAAAAGGTTTTCGACAAGTTCAAAGTGTTGACTACAATGAGATTTTCTCAAACTGTAGCGATTCTTAAGTCTGTCCGAATCATGTTAGCAATTGTCACATTTTATGAAATCTGGCAAATGGATGTCAAAACTACATTCTTTAATGGATTTATTAAAGAAGAGTTGTATATGATGCAACCAGAAGGTTTTGTCAATCCTAAAAGAGCTAACAAAATGTGCAAGCTCCAAATGATCCATCTATGGACTGGTGCAAGCATCTCGAGTTAGAATAAACGCTTTGATAGTGTGATCAAAGCATATGGTTTTATACAGACTTTTGGAGAAGCCTCACATTTACAAGAAAGTGAGTGGGAGCACTACAAGATTTCGATAAGTATATGTGAATGACATATTGTTGATCGGAAATAATGTAGAATTATTCTGCAAAGCATAAAGGAGTATTTGAATTCAAAGAAGGACCTCGGTGAAGCTGCTTACATATTGAGCATCAAGATCTATTGAGATATATCAAGACGCTTGATAAGTTTTTCAATGAATACATACCTTGACAAGATTTTGAAGTAGTTCAAAATGGAATTCTAAAGAAAGAGTTCTTGCCTGTGTTACAAGGTGTGAGATTGAGTAAGACTCAAAACCCGACCACGGCAGAAGATAGAAAGAGAATGAAAGTCATTCCCTATGCATCACCATAGGTTCTATAAAGTATGCTATGCTATGTACTGCACCTATTGTATACCTTGCTCAATTTGGCAAGGAGTACAATAGTGATCTAGGAGTAGATCATCGGACATTGGTCAAAGAACATCCTTAGTGAGGACTAAGGAAATATTTCTCGATTATGGAGGTAATAAAAGAGCCCGTCAGAAAGAGTTACATCGGTGCAAGCTTTTACACTGATCCAGATGACTCTAAATCTCAATCTGGATACATATTGAAAGTGGGAGCAATTAGCTAGAGTAGCTCCGCAAGAGCATTGTAGACATAGAATATTTGCAAAATACATACGGCTCGAATGTGATGTAATCTGGCTGACTAAGCTTCTCTCACGAGCAAAACATGATCATCCCTTAGTACTCTTTGGGTGTTAATCACATAGCGATGTGAACTAGATTATTGACTCTAGTAAACCCTTTGGGTGTTGGTCGCATGACGATGTGAACTATGGGTGTTAATCACATACGTATGTGAATATCGTTGTTGAATCACATGATGATGTGAACTAGATTATTGACTCTAGTGCAAGTGGGAGACTGAAGGAAATATGCCCTAGAGGCAATAATAAAGTTGTTATTTATTTCCTTATTTCATGATAAATGTTTATTATTCATGCTAGAATTGTATTAACCGGAAACATAATACATGTGTGAATACATAGACAAACAGAGTGTCACTAGTATGCCTCTACTTGACTAGCTCGTTAATCGAAGATGGTTATGTTTCCTAACCATAGACATGAGTTGTCATTTGATTAACGGGATCACATCATTAGGAGAATGATCTGATTGACATGACCCATTCCGTTAGCCTAGCACTTGATCGCTTAGTATGTTGCTATTGCTTTCTTCATAACTTATACATGTTCCTATAACTATGAGATTATGCAACTCCTGCTTACCGGAGGAACACTTTGGTACTACCAAACGTCACAACGTAATCGGGTGATTATAAAGGAGTATTACAGGTGTCTCCAAAGGTACTTGTTGGGTTGGCGATTTCGAGATTAGGTTTTGTCACTCCGATTGCCTGGAGAGGTATCTCTGGGCCTTCTCGGTAATACACATCACATAAGCCTTGCAAGCATTGCAACTAATGAGTTAGTTGTGAGATGATGTATTACGGAACGAGTAAAGAGACTTGCCGTAACGAGATTGAACTAGGTATTGGATACCGACGATCGAATCTCGGGCAAGTAACATATCGATGACAAAAGGAACAACGATGTTGTTATGCGGTCCGGACCGATAAAGATCTTCAGAGAATATGTAGGAACCAATATGGGCATCCAGGTCCCGCTTATTGGTTATTGACCGGAGATGTGTCTCAGTCATGTCTACATTGTTCTCGAACCGTAGGGTCCGCACGCTAAGGTTTCAATGACGGTTATTATGAGTTTATGTATTTTGATGTACCGAAGGAGTTCGGAGTCCCGGATGAGATCGGGGACATGACGAGGAGTCTCGAAATGATCGAGACGTAAAGATCGATATATTGGACGACTATATTCGGAGTTCGGAAAGGTTCCGAGTGTTTCGGTTATTTTTCGGAGTACCGGGTAGTTACGGGAGAAGTAATGGGCCTTGATGGGCTTTAGTGGGAAGAGGAAAAAAGGCTGCTGCGCCCCCCCTCCCCTCTAGTCCGAATTGGACTAGGGAAAAGGGGGCCGGCCACCTTTCCTACTCCTCCACTTCCTTCTCCCTTCCTCCCCCTACATGGAAGGATTCCTAGTTGGACTAGGAAAGGGGAATCCTACTCCCGGTGGGAGTAGGACTCCCTTGGCGCCAAACATAGGGCCGGCCTCCTCCCTCCCTTGCTCCTTTATATACGGGGCAGGGGCACCCCATAGACACACAAGTTGATCCTTGAGATCGCTCTCAGCTGCAGGCGGTGCCCCTCCACCATATTCCACCTCGGTCATATTGTAGCGGTGCTTAGGCGAAGCCTCGCGACGGTGAAACATCAAGATCGCCACCACGCCGTCAGGCCGACGGAACTCCCTCCCCGGAGCTTTGCTGGATCGAAGCCCGTGGAGCGCCATCGAGCTGAACGTGTGCCAAGAACTCGGAGGCGCCGGAGTAACGGCGCTGTGATCGTTGGATCGTGAGGAGAACGACGACTACTTCCTCTACGCCATCATCGACTCGGAGGTGCCGGAGTAACGGCGCCGATCGGCAGGATCGCGAGGAGAAAGTACGACTACTTCCTCTACGCCAGATCGCTCGCTTAACGGTCTACGAGGGTACGTAGACAACACTCTCCCTCTCGTTGCTATGCCATCACCATGGTCCCGTAAAAGCGAGGAAAATTTTGAAATTATCGTTACCCAACAGCATGCTCCTCAAGGGCCTTATATTCAAGAATCGACGGTGGTTCCTTCCGAATGCCTCGCAGTCATCGTACGCCTCGTTCTCACGCAGGCGAACTATATAGTTCTCATAATGCACCACCAAATCAACAATTGTCATACCGTAGTCCAGGTGAAGGTGAAGGCAGGAGTTGAGGCTTTCACTCCTCTGGTTACTTTGCATACCAAGGAAAAAACCATCGGAAAGATATGAAGCTGCCCAAAGTCTCCTCTTCATGTACATCCTGTCAAGCCACTCTTCGGTTCTATCCGTCTTCCACTTATCATAGAAAGCTTTCCATCTCTGCTCAAAGTTCGCTTGAGAGGTGGCATAGTACAGGAGCAATCTGAACTCATCCAGTGACTTGTAATGCAGGTGCCTTTGCATATTTTTCTCGATATGCCAGGAGCAAAGACGATGGAAAACATCCAAAGGACGGTCCGAATAGCCCGGATCATTGCAGCGCCACCGTCTGTAATTATTGACTTTGGCTTCACCGACAGCTTGCCTTCATAAATGTCTGCAACAGCCACACGTATGTCCCTTCCGCCTCGTCAAAGCAATGATGGCACAACCAAACACCGTGGTGCAACGGTGGTTGTTAACTCCTACAAAGGGGACGAACGGCATACCGTATCTGCTCATCTTATACGTGCTATCAAACACGACCACATCTCCGTAGTCCCGATAGTCCCTCCGCGACTATGCATCGCACTGTAACATACTCTTCAACCGCCTCTTCCTTGTCACTCACATACTCAAAAAACTCGTGGTCCTTCTCCTTCCTGCTCCTCATAATGCCAACCGCCGTCGTGATCACCCTTTGCAATGATCTTCATTTTTTCTTCGCAACAAAGATTGTAAATGTCCTCCCGATAAGCCCGCACTTATCGTATTTAACCGTGATCTGCTGATGAAGTTGTCCATTATAATATGCTTTCTTATCCCGCCGCTTCCATCGCCAATATCTCGCCCTCCGCCATCTCCAATCCGTCGTGTGACCATAAAAACAAACCTCGTCGGGCCGAGCCATCGCGTGGTTGTGATCATCCACGAATGATGCGACGTAACCAAACGCCACATTCTCTGTCCAGCTTCACCACCATATGTGCACCGCAGTCACAACGAAGTCTCCGGTCTAAGCTTGCGCTATGGCCCTCCATGGTTATGAACTTGCTCGCCTTCTCCCTGCCTCGAGCAAAGAAACCGCCGGTACCGGAGCATTCAAGCACCTTGTTTCACCTTCGCTTCCTGATGCTAAACCCGTGCTCTCCGGGCGTGATTGTTGTAGAATATGTATGCATCCCTCATAATCGAAAAGGTCATAGCCATGACCTTCCAATGTGTCTCAAGCATCTTCGCTGCCTTTGAGCCTCCTCAATATCGATCTCTCCCTCATCGTGATCAACGCCGACCATCCGACTCCTCCTACAACATTCATTTGAAAATATATATGTCAATTATTATCATTTAAATCATATTATTGATCGATGTACAACATCTATCAACTAACCTGGCTCAAGTTATCCGCAAATGATTCCTGCCAACTATGTTGCACATTGTCAACATCCACATCTTCCCGTAAATTTGTACACAAAGATATACAGTTAGCCATGCCTAACTTTGCAAATTCAAAAATAAAAATAAAATATATGCCACTTACGCCGCTTATTTGCGCCATGTTCATTATTATCAAAATCCTCCGGAGGTAAGATATCATATGACGAGACGGAATCGTTGTCGCTGCTGTCATCATCTTCATTCAAATTATCGTTATCGGTCTTAGTCACCTTATCGCATTCATTCTCGCCCCTCCCGAATGCGGATTCTTCGTCCATGTCAACACGCCTATCTCACAGAACTGCAAAACATCGTGTGTTACGTTTAGTACAATGCATCATGCCCAAAGCAACGCTAGTCCTGTAAATCATGTCCTAGTCCGTAGAGGTGGCGTTGCGGCGGGAGGTTTTGATGAACCCTAAACCCTAAATCCGTACATGCATGAACTAGCCCTCACTTCTAAACCCTAGCTAGGTTTACATGACAAACCTTGGCCTGCGGAGTAGATGTCGCCGGGCGTCGATTTACGGCAGCGAGGCGAGGCGGCGTATTATCAGGCCCTTCACGCCCCGGCGTGGGACGACGACGGTGAGATGCGGCGACGGACGACGCTATGGACGGCGAGGGCGGTGTCGGACGGGTTCGGCGGCATCAGACGTCGGGCCTTCACGTCTGCTGGCCGGACGACGGTGCGATGCGGCGCCGGGTGACGTTGGGACGGTGAGATGCGGCGACGGGGGACGTTGGGACGGTGAGATGCAGCGACGGGCGACGTTGGGACGGCGAGGGCGGCGACGGGCGACGTTGGGACGACGAGGGTGGCCTCGGACGGGGTTCGGACGGTGGCGATCCGCGGCGGCGGCGATCGTCAACTATGGAAGTACCGCGTGATCGGCGGGCGGGCGAGAAGATGGGGCCGGGCTTAGATCATGGATACTTTTTTTTTTCATTCACGCGGTATACGTATGCCCGGCAGAGCTGTACAATACGAGGTGGGTATACGTTTCTTCCGTATGCCCATTCTGCCCTTCTACGTTTCGTTGGGGGGGGGGGAGGGGGGGTCTACCGAAGCAAGGCCCATTTCTAGTTTGCCCCGCAACATTGACATCGTTGGAGTTGAAAAATGCCACTGCGAAAAGACAAGGAACTGTCAACAAATTCTTCATGATGCTATGACATGATATTCCATCGCAATGGGCAAATTTTGTATCAAAGTCTGCACACCTCGGTCCTCGGACACAAGTAACTGAAACCACACATCTCTCCCAAGTGGGCACCGAACCATGAGGTGATCCATGGATTCATAAGGCGTCCTAGCGGCCAAGGAAGACCCCTTCTCTCTTATCGGTCTGCCGTACATCATCTGTTCCGCAGCAGAAGCCATGTGAAGAATTTCTCCTTCAGAGGTGCAATGTTTCTCGAGAGGGATTTGGCGTAGTCAGTGTACTCCTGGCCATAGTCGGTGTAGGCAGGCAGAGATGAAGCAGTAGATTACCATTAGCTGAGGCCGCCATGTGAATGTTGTTGGTTTTGATCTGACGGCTTAAACAGGCCAGTTAGATCTATTAGTTTAACAGAAAAAAAGAGGAAAAGATAACGTTAATGAAAAGGCCCCACGCACCAACGTACGTGAGGTTTTTATCCCAACTAAGGCGCTTGATCGGGGCACCCAAACCAACTGATGGTTTAGGGTCCCCCGTCGCCAGCCGCTACATAAAAGGGAACGGAGAGGGTTGGCAGCCTGCGCGATCACAATTCACGACGGTTTCACTCCCTCCCGATATTCTCTCACCCCATCCGATCGGGGAGCGCTGCAGCGACGGGAAGACCTACTCCAGCCGCTGCCGCCCCCGGACAGTGCCGGTGGCGTCCTGAGGGCATCAGGACGTTGAGGAGGACTTCTACCTCGACTACATCACCCTTGCATCAAGCCTGCACCAAGCAGGCGATCATGTCCACTGCTGTGACACGTAATGATCCCTTAAACCCTTCTTTGTTCATGTTTTAGGTGATCTAGATGCAATCAGTTTCTGCTAATGGCATCCCAGAGATGCATAATTAGTCCAACAATGGTATCAGAGGCAGGTTTGATTGCTATAGGTCCCTATATTATTGATCTGTAGATCAACATCAAGTTTTAGATCAAGTCAGGTTTAGGGTTTTTATGATCAAGATTGAAAGTTTTAGCCCTATGATCATGCTACTATTTGACGATTCATGCCAATTGCCGTCTGCAAATAATTATGTGATACCCTATTTTTGCTTCGGATCATTACTGTTAATGACCAGTTCCTTTTACTTAACCCATAGTAAAGATTAATGCTCATGGTTATGTCATGGTTAATTAGAATGAATCATGTTTCGATTGATTCCGGTTTTTTTATAAGCAAATTAGAAGGCAGAGGGATCAACAGTAGCAAACCCCCCATGTTGAAGAACCTTAGAAAAATCCCCAATTTCGGTAGAACCCTAATTTTTCAATTAGGCATGTTTTTTCACCAATTAAGCACTGATGAATACGATTTTTGGGGAGAATGAGGAGAATCCTCACCTAATGCGCCACAGAGCCGCCTCTTCCTTCGGGGCCCGTGATCAAGCGCCCATCAGCGGTGCGAGGGCGGAGACGCTGCGGACGCCGCCGCCCCGGACGACGCGCTGAAAGAACTTGAGCTGCCGCCGCCGCAAGAATGGACGCCAGACTGCGGTGGCCGACGCCGCTGGTCGCCACGCCTCTTCATGCCACGGTGGCGGTGCCCATCCTCCTCCCTTGATGCGCCATGAGCACGGACGCCGGGCCACGCTCGACGGGAGCGCGCTGGATTCATCCTCGCCGCACGCCCGGCGAAGCGCAGCCGCCGCTTCCATGGCGGCGCGCCTACCAGCCGCCGTCGAATGCCGCCGCTGGCCACGAGCGAAATGCGGGGGGGGGCAGGGAGAAAGTGACTAGGTTAGTCCGGTCAAGACTTTTATTCGGCTCCGAGCCGCTGGCCGTCCGATTCGATCGAGCGGCTCAGCGACGCGAGCACCGGCTCGGGCCTTCGGGCATTAATGGGCCAATTTTCGTCACGGGCTTCGCCCAGTTGCCTTTTGCCCAGCGCTTTTTTTTCCTTAACGCTTTTCGCTGCTGGGTTGGGCCGTTGCATAACTGGGGTATTTCGGGCGAAATCATCGCTGCGTTTTTTTTCTCGTTTTTTCCAAAGGCGAATAAGTTAATAAATATTATGTTATGCACTGTTTAAACCAGAAAATGCGTAAATATATATATATATATAATAAACACATTATTATTCTGGGTAAAATTGAACCAACGAGATATTTTATTCAGGATTTATTATGTGTCTTTTTTGGATGATGAACCTTTTTCAGACATCAAATAATGATAATGTTTTTTTTGTTGATGTTTAAATTGAGAATGAAATGACTCTAATTTTAATTCGGACCAACGTTGTTTTATTATTATGAGTCATCCCCTATGATATTTTAATTCCATGTTTTTTTTTCTGCCCAACGGTGTTTTGACATGGAGTTGAAATTAAATACTTGGCATGTTTGTTTATTTACCAACGTAAGTTTATAATCATGCAAGTTTACTTATGAACTTTTATGATGATTTCAGCTTCCGCTTCCATTCCGGTCCGACACGATCGAATCCACTTACGGGAGTAACTTCCCTCATTGGAAGTCCCAAGTCGAATTATGTTTGGGTTGTAATGAATTTGACTATGCCTTGAGGGAAGAAAAACTGTGTCACCCGTGGCGTGTGTCACAGGTATGCGTAACTCAAGAAGGACTATGATGTTAAGATGGAAAAGTGAAACAAGTCCAACCATATTGCGCTTCTCATCATGAAAGCGACAATATCGCCGACATTTCTGAAGCACTCCCTAAGAAAGACACTGCTAAAGATTTCCTCACTGAAATGGAGGAGCAATTTAAAGGCTCCGACAAAGTGTATGCTCATGAGCTTTTTGCTAAACTTCTTCAGAAATACACTATTGACGGAAATGTTAGGCAACACATATTGAGGGTAGTAAATGCTTTCACCAAGCTTAAGGCTTTGGAGTGTTCTTTAAGTGAAGCCCTTCTTGTCATAATTATTCTTGAGTCTCTTCCTGAAGAGTTTGAACAATTTAAGGTCAACTATAACTCTCTAAA
Source organism: Aegilops bicornis (assembly GCA_021605145.1). Lineage (NCBI taxonomy): Eukaryota > Viridiplantae > Streptophyta > Magnoliopsida > Poales > Poaceae > Aegilops > Aegilops bicornis. Next base: position 489,302,147 of record CM038669.1, on the reverse strand, counting down.
GGAAAAATGGCCACTCTCTGAGATGACTGCAAGGATCGCCCAGAGGAAGAGAGGATCATGAGGCAGAAGAAAGACCATGTCTTTCATGTTGGCTCTAACAAGAGAAAGCATGACGGACAAGGTTTCCCTAAGCCTCGTAAAAGGCAAGTCAAGAAAGAAGGCACTAAGCCATTCAACCCTAAGGCATTCAAGGGTAAAGAAGACGGTGGTTCTTCTTCTGCTCCTAGCAGCTCCACTGCTGGAGAAAATGCTTGTAACTTCTGCAAAGAGGAGGGACACTATCAAAGGGACTGCCCAGGCTTTCTAAAATGGATGAACAAAAGAGGTATTGATGAAATTACTTTTGTAGATGAATCTCTTTATGTCGATTTTTCTATAAAGTCATGGTGGATTGATTCAGGGCAACCACTCACGCTGCCAACTCTATGCAGGGATTCGATACGATCCAAACTATAAGAGGAGGAACAAGAAAGCTTAAGGTTGCGAACGGAGTTGAGGCCGATGTTGAAGTCAGGATCTCTCACGCTGGAGCTACACCGGCCACACTCTTAGATTGAATAATGTTATTTATGTGCCTACCTTAAGTAGGAATTTGATTTCAGTTTCTCGCTTAGATGATGATATGTATGAGTGCCATTTTGGCAAGAAACAATTTGCTTTGATCAAATGTAATAAGAATGTAGGCATCGGTGTTAGACGAGGCCAACTATACATGTTATCTCTTAATAATGATTCAGTTATGCATGTGAGTGATGCAATTAATGTTGAGAAGAAATGGAAAGGAGTTAGTAATTCTTCAAAATTGTGGCATTGTCGCTTGGGGCCACATTTCGAGGGGAGAATGGAACACTTAGTTAAAATGAATTACTCCTCCCATTAGACTTCTCGTGATGCGCATAAATGTGTCGACTGCATTAAAGGAAAATTCGCAAAAACAATTAAGAAAGGAGCAGTAAAAGCCACAGGGGTTTTAGAATTAATTCACACCGACATATGTGGACCCCTTAATGTTAAGTATGTAGATGGTTTTGATTCATTCATTACATTCACGTATCCATTTTTCCCGCTATGGATATATTTATCCCATACGTGACCGATCGGAAGCTTTGGAGAAATTCAAAGTCTATAAAGCGGAGGTTGAAAATCAACTGAACGCAAAAATCAAAGTTGTACGGTCTGATCGCGGGGGAGAGTATTATGATAGGCATGCTCTTTATGGGCAGATTCCTGGACCTTTTTCCAAGTTCTTATCTGAAAATGGAATCATTGCTCAGTACTCAATGCCTGGTGAACCACAACAAAATGGTGTGGCTGAGCTACCGCAATCAAGCACCCTTATGGATATGGTGCGAAGCATGCTTAGTCACTCTAGTTTACCAAGAAGCCTTTGGATAGAGGCATTAAAGACAGCTGCACACATACTAAATCTTGCTCCAACTAAGTCAGCACCGAACACACCTTACGAGATGTGGGCGGGAAAGAAACCGAGCCTAAATTACTTACGAGTGTGGGGTTGCCCCGCTGAAGCTAAAGTTTTCAATCCACAACTTAAGAAATTGGATCCAAAAACAGTTAGCTGTTTCCTCGTTGGATACCCTCATAGGGGAAAGGGATATCGTTTTTATTGTCCAAGTCACACCACCAAGTTTGTGGAGACTAGACAAGCGGTATTTTTTGAGGATAACGAGGTCACAAATTTAAGGGAGATCGATCTTGAGGAGAAGCGGGTTTGTGTACCATCCCTGACTATCCAAGAGATTGTTTTTCCAATACGAAGAAATGTGACATCTGATGATCCCGAATCTCACGGTTCAGTCTCTCAAATAATGGTGATCCGTAAACTAATAATGAGAATCCAAACACAAATGAGGATCTCCGAGAAAATAATGAAAATGATGATGTTCCACCACCACCTCCGCCCATGGGTAGACCACGGCGTGAGAGGAAGAAAGCCATATCGATGATTATATCACCTTTTTGATGGAGGACATGAATGATATGGGAAAGGTGGAGGATCCAACCTCATATAAGGAAGCCATTAAAAGCGAAAATTCGTCCAAATGGTTGGTTGCCATGAAAGACGAGTTGAAATCTATGGGCTCAAACGACGATGGGACTTAGTAGAAGTTCCGATGGAGCTAAGAAAGTAGGCTGCAAGTGGGTCTACAAAACCAAGTATGATTCCAAAGGGAATGTCGAACGGTTCAAGGCAAGGCTAGTGGCAAAAGGGTATACACAGAGAGAAGGCATTGATTATAAGCAAACCTTCTCTCCTGTGTCAACCAAGGATTCTTTCGTAATCATAATGGCATTAGTAGCTCATTACGACCTAGAACTACACCAAATGGATGTTAAAACGGCATTTCTAAATGGTGACTTAAAAGAAGATGTTTACATGGCTCAGCCGTAAGGCTTTGTTGTGGAAGGAAAGGAACATTTAGCATGTCGTCTAAAGAAATCAATTTATGGCTTAAAGCAAGCTTCAAGAGAGTGGTACCTCAAGTTTGATAAAATTATCAAAACTTTTGGTTTCACCGAAAATGTTGTGGACAACTGCATATACGTTAAGTTTAAAGGCAGTAGGTTCACATTTTTAGTCCTATACGTTGATGACATATTATTGGCATGTAGCGATAAGGATATGCTACATGAGCCAAGAATTTTCTCGTCATCCAGTTTTGATATGAAAGATCTTGGTGAAGCCTCGTATGTCCTTGGCATCGAGATTCATCGAGATAGGTCCAGAGGAACGTTAGGACTATCTCAAAAGGCATACTTTGAGAGAGTACTGAAAAATTCAATATGCATAAGTGCTCACCCTCACCTGCTCCTATAGTTAAGGGCGATAAGTTTGGGACATTTCAATGTCCGAGGAACCAATGTGAAACTGATCGATGAAGTCGGTTCCTTATGCTTCAGCTGTTGGAAGCATCATGTATGCTCAAGTATGTACACGCCTGCACTTATGTTTTGTAACCGGGTGCTTGGCAGATACCAATCAAATCCAGGACCGGACCACGGAAGGTCAAGAAGAAAGTCTTATGTTATATGCAAGGAACTAAGGATTTCATGCTTACATATAAAAGAACCGATAACCTAGAAATTTTTGATTATTCAGACTCTGATTTTGTCGGGTGTGTGGATAGTATGAGATCCACGCCAAAGTTATATATTCACACTCGCGGGAGGAGCTATATCGTGGAAAAGCTCCAAACAACGTTAACTGCTGGATCTACGATGCAAGCAGAATTTGTAGCATGTTATGAGGCCACCGGGCAGGCTGTATGGCTAAAGAATTTTATACCCGGACTTAAAGTGGTTGACAGCATGTCTAAACCAATTTTATTGTACTGCGATAATGAACCAGCAGTTTTCTATACGAGTAACAACAGGTCAAGTAATGCTGCCAGAAACATTGACATAAAGTATCGTGTTGTGAAAGATAGAATCCAGGATCAAACAGTTGATGTTAAACATATAAGAACGAAGCATATGCTTGCGGATCCGCTAACAAAAGGCTTACCACCCAGTATTTTTCGTGAGCATGTTGCCGGCATGGGACTACTGGAGGCCTGATGATTCTGGAATAAGAGGACCATTAAAATAAACCACTCCCCAATTAGCGAAATGTATTCCATTTCGAAATAGGCGGGTGTACTATAATTGTTGAGGTTCTATGGCGTTTCGAGCTGTTGTAACACCTCACTTTGGTACATCATTCCTATGTAGAATGGGCGAATGAAGTTAAGCCTAACGATCAAGGGGGAGAATGTTGGTTTTGATCTGACGGCTTAAACAGGCCAGTTAGATCTATTAGTTTAACAAAAAAGGGGGACAGATAACGTTAATGAAAAGTCCCCACGCACCCACGTACGTGAGGTTTTTATCCCAACTAAGGCGCTTGATCGGGGCACCCAAACCAACTGATGGTTTAGGGTCCCCCGTCGCCGGGCTACATAAAAGGGAACGGAGAGGGTTGGCAGCCTGCGCGATCACAATTCACGACGGTTTCACTCCCTCCCGATATTCTCTCACCCCATCCGATCAGGGGAGCGCTGCAGCGACGGAAGACCTACTCCAGCCGCCGCTGCCGCCCCGGACAAGGCCGGTGGCGCCCTGAGGGCATCAGGACGTTGAGGAGGACTTCTACCTCGACTACATCACCCCTGCATCAAGCCTGCACCAAGCAGGCGATCATGTCCACTGCTGTGACACATAATGATCCCCTAAACCCTTCTCTGTTCATGTTTTAGGTGATCTAGATGCAATCAGTTTCTGCTAATGGCATCCCAGAGATGCATAATTAGACAAATGTATCATCCTGATAACAGGGTAACTTGGCATCGCTCAATCATCTCCATTTCTCTTTGCGCATCCCAAACATGCACTGTACACCACTAGAGTGTCAGGTCAGAAAAGAAAATCCTACTTTTCGCCGTGAGCTGATCCTGCTGTTCGTAATGCATGCATGGTCCATTGATCCTCATGGGCTGCATACACAGCAAGTGTTGCTGAAAAAGCGTGTCAACTGTCAACTCCGGTATTGGTTTCGTCACCTTGGCGGCCAAGTATATATCTGTAGATTACACGCACTGTTTGGATGGCTGACAGCCTGACACAGCTTGATTTTTACCAGGTGGTACTATAACCCAAATTAGCTGGTTGGTCATTGTTGGAAATATGCCCTAGAGGCAATAATAAATTAGTTATTATTATATTTCCTTGTTCATGATAATCGTTTAGTATCCATACTATAATTGTATTGATAGGAAACTCAGATACATGTGTGGGTACATAGACAACACCATGTCCCTAGTAAGCCTCTAGTTAACTAGCTCGTTTATCAATAGATGGTCATGGTTTCCTGACCATGGACATTGGATGTCATTGATAACGGGATCACATCATTGGCAGAATGATGTGATGGACAAGACCCAATCCTAAGCCTAGCAGAAAGATCGTGTAGTTCAGATGCTAAAGCTTTTTAATGTCAAGTATCTTTTCCTTAGACCATGAGATTGTGCAACTCCCGGATACCGTAGGGAATGCTTTGGTGTACCAAACGCCACAACGTAATCGGGTGGCTATAAAGGTGCATTACGTATCTCCGAAAGTGTCTGCTGGGTTGGCACGAATCGAGACTCGATTTGTCACTCCGTAAACGGAGAGGTATCTCCGCCCACTCGGTAGGACATCATCATAATGTGCACAATGTGATTAAGGGGTTGATCACGGGATGATGTGTCACGGAACGAGTAAAGAGACTTGCCGGTAACGAGATTGAACAAAGGTATCGGGATACCGACGATCGAATCTCGGCAAGTACAATGCCGCTTAGACAAAGGGAATTGTATACGGGATCGATTGAGTCCTTGACATTGTGGTTCATCCGATGAGATCATCGTGGAACATGTGGGAGCCAACATGGGTATCCAGATCCCGCTGTTGGTTATTGACCGAGAACGCCTCGGTCATGTCTACATGTCTCCCGAACCCGTAGGGTCTACACACTTAAGGTTCGGTGACGCTTAGGGTTGTATGAATATGAGTATGCAGCAAACCGAATGTTGTTCGAGTCCCGGATGAGATCCCGGACGTCACGAGGAGTTCCGGAATGGTCCGGAGGTAAAGATTTATATATAGGAAGTCTTGTTTTGGTCACTGGAAAAGTTTCGCACTTTATCGGTATTGTACCGGAGTGCCGAAGGGGTCCGGGGTCCACTGGGGTCCACCTACCTGGGGGCACATGGGCTGGTGGGGTGCGCTTGGCCTATATGGGCCAAGGGCACCAGCCCCAAGAGGCCCATGCGCCAAGGAGACTTGGGGAGGAGAGTTCTAAGAGGGAAGGCACCTCCGAGGTGCCTTGGGGAGGATGGACTCCTCCCCTCTCGCCGCACTCCCTTCCTTGGAGGAAGGGCAAGGCTGCGCCCCCTCTCTTGCACCTATATAAAGGAGGGAGGGAGGTGGCCGCACTCAAGCCCTTGGCGCCCCTTCCTCGCTACACCTCCTCCTCCTCCCGTAGTCGCTAGCAAAGCCCCGCCGGAGTTCTCGCTGCATCCATCACCACGCCGTCAGGTTGCTGGATCATCATCAACCTCTCCTTCCCCTTGCTGGATCAAGAAGGAGGAGACGCCATCCGCCCGCACGTGTGTTGAACGCGGATGTGCTGTCCGCTCGGCACTAGGATCATCGGTGATTTGAATCACGCACGAGTACGACTCCATCAACCCCGTTCACTTGAACGCTTCCGCACGCGATCTACAAGTGGTATGTAGATGCAATCACTCTCCCATGACTCGTTGTTAGATGAACTCATAGATGGATCTTGGTGAAACCGTAGGAAAATTTTTAATTTTCTGCAACGTTCCCTACAGTGGCATCATGAGCTAGGTCTATGCGTAGTTCTCCTTTGCACGAGTAGAACACAAAGTAGTTGTGGGCGTTGATGATGTTCAATATGCTTACCGTTACTAGTCCAATCTTGTTTCGACGGTATTGTGGGATGAAGCGGCACGGACCGACCTTACACGCATTTCCACGTGAGACAGGTTCCACCGACCGACATGCACTTGGTGCATAAGGTGGCTAGCGGTGCCGCCTCCCACTTTAGTCGGAACGGATTCGATGAAAAGGGTCCTTATGAAGGGTAAATAGCAATTGGCATATCACGCTGTGGTTTTATGTAGGTAAGAAACGTTCTTGCCGTAAACCCATAGCAGCCACGTAAAACATGCAACAACAATTAGAGGACGTCTAACTTGTTTTTGCAGGGTATGCTATGTGATGTGATATGGCCAAGTAGAATATGATGAATGATATGTGATGTATGAGATTGATCATGTTCTTGTAATAGGATTCACGACTTGCATGTCGATGAGTATGACAACCGGCAAGAGCCATAGGAGTTGTCTTTATCTATTGTATGACCTGCGTGTCATTGAACAACGCCATGTAATTACTTTACTTTATTGCTAACCGTAGCCATAGTAGTAGAAGTAATAGTTGGCGAGACAACTTCATGAAGACACGATGATGGAGATCATGACGATGGAGATCATGGTGTCATGCCGGTGACGATGATGATCATGGAGCCTCAAGATGGAGATCAAAAGGAGCAAAATGATATTGGCCATATCATGTCACTATTTGATTGCATGTGATGTTTATCATGTTTATGCATCTTGTTTACTTAGAACGACGGTAGTAAATAAGATGATCCCTTACAACAATTTCAAGAAGTGTTCTCCCTAATCGTGCACCGCTATAAAGTTCGTCGCTTCTAAGCACCACGTGATGATCGGGTGTGATGGATTCTTACGCTCACATACAACGGGTGTAAGACAGATTTACACACGCCAAACACTTAGGGTTAACTTGACGAGCCTAGCATGTACGGACATGGCCTCGGAACACATAGACCGAAAGGTCGAGCATGAGACGTATAGTAGATACGATCAACATGAAGATGTTCACCGAAGATGAATATTCCGTCTCACGTGATGATCGGACACGGCCTAGTTGACTCGGATCATGTAGTCACATAGATGACCGTAGGGATGTTCTGTTCGAGTGGAAGTTCATAAGATGAACTTAATTATCCTGAACATAGTCAAAAGATCTTTGCAAATTATGTCGTAAGGTCGCGCTTTAGTTCCACTATTTAGATATGTTCCTAGAGAAAAAAATAGTTGAAAGTTGAAAGTAGCGATTATGCGGACAGTAGAAAGCTTGTGTCCTTAATGCAACGCTCGGTGTCTTTGAACCCCAAACGCCGCTTGTGGATGTTGCGAACATCGGACATACACGCTTTGATAACTACGTGATAGTTCGCTTAAACGGTTTAGAGTTGAGGCACGAAAGACGCTTTCGAAACGTCATGAACATATGAGATGTTTCGAGGGCTGAAATTGGGATTTCGTGCTCGTGCCCACGCCAAGAGGTATAAGACCTCCGACGATTTTCTTAGCCTGCAAACTAAGGGAGAAAAGCTCAATTGTTGAGCTTGTGCTCGATTGTCTCGAGTGCAACAATCACTTGAATCGAGTGGGAGTTGATCTTTCGATGAGATAGTGATGTTTCTCCAAAGTCATTGCCACCAAGCTACTAGAGCTTCGTGATGAACTATAACATGTCGTGGATAGATATGATGATCTCGGAGGTATTCACGATGTTTGACAATCGCGAAAGTAGAAATCAAGAAGGAGCATCAATTGTTGAAGGGCAAGGGCAAGAAGGGACACTTCATGAAACGGCAAATCGCTTGTCGCTCAAAGAAGAAACCCAAGGTTGAACCCAAACCCGAGACTAAGTGCTTCGTAATAAGGGGAACAACCACCGGAGCAGAATTACCCTAGATACTTGGTAGATAAGAAGGTCGGCAAGGTCGATAGAAGTATATTGGATATACATTATGTTAATGTGTACTTTACTAGTACTCCTAGTAGCACCAGGGTATTAGATACCGTTCGGTTGCTAAGTGTTAGTAACTCAAACAAAAGCTACGGAATAAACGGAGACTAGCTAAAGGTGAGCTGACGATACGTGTTGGAAGTGTTTCCAAGGTTGATATGATCAAGCATCACACGCCCTCTACCATCGAGATTGGTGTTAAACCTAAATAATTGCTATTTGGTGTTTATGCGTTGAGCATAGACATGATTGGATTATGTCTGTCGTAATACGGCTATTCATTTAAGGAGAATAATGGTTACTCTGTTAATTTGAATAATACCTTCAATGGTCTAGCACCTAAAAATGAATGGTTTATTGAAATCTCGATCGTAGTGATACACATCTTCATGCCAAAAGATATAAGATAGTAATGATAGTACCACTTACTTATGGCAATCGCCATGTAAGTCATATTGGTGTAAACGCATGAAGAAGCTCCATGTTGATGGATCTTTGGACTCACTCGCTTTGAAAAGTTTGAGACATGCTAACCATGTCTATTGGTGTATACGCATGAAGAAACTCCATGCAGATGGATCGCTTGGACTCACTTGATTTTGAATCACTTGAGATATGCAAATCATACCACATGGGCAAGATGACCAAAAGCCTCGCTTTTCAGCTTAGATGGAACAAGATAGCAACTTGTTGGAAGTAACACATTTTGATGTGTGCAGTCCAATGAGTGCCGAGGCATGCAAAGGAATATCGTTATGTTCTTACTTCACGTATGATTTGAGGAGATGTTGAGTATATTGACATGATGAAACACAAGTCTGAATTATTGAATGGTTCAAGTAATTTCAGAGTGAAGTTGAAGAACATCGTGACAAAAGGATAAAATGTCTATGATATGATCATAGAGATGAGTATCTGAGTTACGAGCTTTGGCACACAATTAAGACATTGTGGAAATTGTTTCACAATTAATACCGCCTGGAAACACCATAGTGTGATGGTGTGTCCAAACATCATAGTTGCACCCTATTGGATATAGTGCGTACCATGATGTCTCTTATCGAATTACCACTATCGTTCATGGGTTAGGCATTAGAGACAACCACACTCACTTTAATAGGGCACCACTTAATTCCATTGAGACGACACCGTTTGAACTATGGTTTGGAGAAACCTAAGTTGTCATTTCTTAAAAGTTTAGGGTTGCGACGCTTATGTGAAAAAGTTTCATCGTGATAAGCTCGAACCCAAAACGGATAAATACATCTTCATAGGATACCCAAAATGGTTGGGTATACCTCCTATCTCAGATCCGGAAGCAAAAGTAATTGTTTCTAGAAACGGGTCCTTTCTCGAGGAAAAGTTTCTCTCGAAAGAATTGAGTGGGAGGAGGGTGAAGACTTGATGAGGTTATTGAACCGTCACTTCAACTAGTGTGTAGCAGGGCACAGAAAGTTGTTCCCGTGGCACCTACACCAATTGAAGTAGAAGCTTATGATAGTGATCATGAAGTTTCGGATCAAGTCACTAACGTACCTCGTAGGGTGACAAGGATGCGCATTTACTTCAGAGTGGTACGCATCCTGTTTTAGAGGTCATGTTGCTAGACAACAATGAACCTACGAGCTATGGAGAAGCGATGGTGGGCCCGGATTCGACGAATGGCTCGAGGCCATAAAATCCGAGAACGGATCCATGACTTTGGAAGAAATACTTGATGGTCGTAAGGGCCATCGGGCACGGATGGATTTTGAAAGGAAGATGCATAATGATGGTAAGAATTACCATTAAGAAAGCTCGACTTGTCGTTAAGATGTTTTTCGACAAGTTCAAGGAGTTGACTACGGTGAGGCTTTCTCACCAGAAGCGATGCTAAGAGTCTGTTGGAAATGGATTAGCGATTCGTGCATCATTTATGAAATCTTGCGTATAGAATGTAAAAACATTGTTTCCTTGATGCTTTTCTTGAGGAAAGGTTGTATGTGATACAACCGTAAGGTTTTGACAATCCTGAAGAACGCTAACAAATATGCAAAACTCCAGCAATCCTTCTAAGGACTGGAGTAAGCATCTCGGAGTTGGAATGTGCGCTTTGATGAGATGATCAAAGATAAAGGGTTTATACAAAGTTTGTGAGAAACTTGTATTTTCAAAGAAGTGAGTGGGAGCACTATAGAATTTCTGATGAGTATATGTTGTTGACATATTGTTGATCAGAAATGATGTAGAATTTCTGGAAAGCATATAGGGTTGTTTGAAAAGTGTTTTCAATAGAAAACCTGGATTAGGCTACTTGAACATTGAGCATCAAGATCTATGAGGATAGATCAAAAACGCTTAATGGTACTTTCAAATGAGCATATACCTTGACATGATCTTGAAGGTGTTCAAGATGGATCACCAAAGAAGGAGTTCTTGCACGAGATGTAAGGTATGAAGTTAAGACTTAAAGCTCGACCACGGCAGAAAAGAGAGAAAGGATTTAAGGTCGCCCCTATGCTTTAGACATAGGCTCTATAGTATGCTATGCCGTGTACCACACCGAAGTGTGCCTTGCCATGAGTCACTAAGGGATACAAGAATGATCCAGGAATAGGGATCATTGGACAGCGGTCAAAATTGTCCTTGGAGTAAATAAGGACATGTTTCTCGATTATGGAGGTGATAAAGAGTTCGCGTAAAGGGTTACGTCGATGCAAGCTTTAACACCTATCCGAGTGACTCGAGTAGCAAACCGGATACGTATAGTGGAGCAACCATTTGGAATAGCTTCAAGTGGTACGTGGAAGCAGCATTTACAATATGACATAGAGAATTGCAAAGTACATACGGATCTGAATACTGCAGACCCATTGACTAAAACTTCTCTCACAAGGAAAACATGATCAAACCCCAGAACTCATTGAGTCTTAATCACATGGTGATGTGAACTAGTTTAGCGACACTAGTAAACTCTTTGGATGTTGGTCACATGGCGATGTGACCTATCGCTGTTAATCACATGGCGATGTGAACTAGATTATTGACTCTAGTGCAAGTGGGAGACTGTTGGAAATATGCCCTAGAGGCAATAATAAATTAGTTATTATTATATTTCCTTGTTCATGATAATCGTTTAGTATCCATGCTATAATTGTATTGATAGGAAACTCAGATACATGTGTGGGTACATAGACAACACCATGTCCCTAGTAAGCCTCTAGTTAACTAGCTCGTTTATCAATAGATGGTCATGGTTTCCTGACCATGGACATTGGATGTCATTGATAACGGATCACATCATTGGCAGAATGATGTGATGGACAAGACCCAATCCTAAGCCTAGCACAAAGATCGTGTAGTTCGTATGCTAAAGCTTTTCTAATGTCAAGTATCTTTTCCTTAGACCATGAGATTGTGCAACTCCGGATACCGTAGGAATGCTTTGGGTGTACCAAACGTCACAACGAATCGGGTGGCTATAAAGGTGCATTACAGGTATCTCCGAAAGTGTCTGCTGGGTTGGTACGAATCGAGATCGATTTGTCACTCCGTAAACGGAGAGGTATCTCCGCCCACTCGGTAGGACATCATCATAATGTGCACAATGTGATTAAGGGGTTGATCACGGGATGATGTGTCACGGAACGAGTAAAGAGACTTGCCGGTAACGAGATTGAACAAAGGTATCGGGATACCGACGATCGAATCTCGGGCAAGTACAATGCCGCTAGACAAAGGGAATTGTATACGGGATCGATTGAGTCCTTGACATTGTGGTTCATCCGATGAGATCATCGTGGAACATGTGGGAGCCAACATGGGTATCCAGATCCCGCTGTTGGTTATTGACCGGAGAACGTCTCGGTCATGTCTACATGTCTCCCGAACCCGTAGGGTCTACACACTTAAGGTTCGGTGACGCTAGGGTTGTATGAATATGAGTATGCAGCAAACCGAATGTTGCTCGGAGTCCCGGATGAGATCCCGGACGTCACGAGGAGTTCCGGAATGGTCCGGAGGTAAAGATTTATATATGGGAAGTCTTATTTTGGTCGCCAGAAAAGTGTCGCACTTTATCGGTATTGTACCGGAGTGCCGTAAGGGGTCCGGGGGTCCACCGGCTGGGTCCACCTGCCCCGTGGGGCCCCCTGGGCCGGTTGGGGTGCGCCTTGGCCTATATGGGCCAAGGGCACCAGCCCCAAGAGGCCCATGCGCCAAGGAGACTTGGGGAGGGAGAGTCCTAAGAGGGAAGGCACCTCCGAGGTGCCTTGGGAGGATGGACTCCTCCCTCTTGGCCGCACCCCTTCCTTGGAGGAAGGGGCAAGGCTGCGCCTCCCTCTCTTGCACCTATATAAAGGGAGGGAGGAGGGTGGCCGCACTGAAGCCCTTGGCGCCCGCTTCCTCCTACACCTCCTCCTCCTCCCGTAGTCGCTAGCGAAGCTCGCCGAGTTCTGCTGCATCCACCACCACGCCGTCGTTGCTGGATCATCATCAACCTCTCCTTCCCTTGCTGGATCAAGAAGGAGGAGACGCCATCCGCCTCCGTGACGTGTGTTGAACGTGGAGGTGCCGTCCGTTCGGCACTAGGATCATCGGTGATTTGAATCACGACGAAGCACGACTCCATCAACCCCGTTCACTTGAACGCTTCCGCACGCGATCTACAAGTGGTATGTAGATGCAATCACTCTCCCATGACTCGTTGTTAGATGAACTCATAGATGGATCTTGATGAAACCGTAGGAAAAGTTTTAATTTTCTGCAACGTTCCCCAACAGTCATGCCATATTTACCATACCTATTACGGACGGGACCGTTATGAGTGATCATTAGCTAGCTAGCTAGCGCTGACTGCTGAAGCCACTTGCTTACTAGTCATCCACCGGTTCCACTTGGAACCGCATCTAATATTTGAGAGATTTGAGTGGCACAAACTGTGGTGTCACTGTAAACATCATTGTCAATCGTACCATTGCATCGTCCTTAGCCAGTGGCCAGATATTTCGTGGACCGGCCATTGCTCGATACCTTTGATCGCCTTGAACTTTTTAGATTGTGTGTTTGATGGGTGCCACTTGTGGCACTAGAAATGATGCGGAGATAAATATCTTTGCCGCCCAGCATCATTGGAAACCTAGTCTCAACCCGGATAAAGGCCAGCGAGCGTTCCTCTCAGTCGCCGGAAGTGCAGCGCATGATGCCTGCCGAGGACCAGGCATCAGCAGCAGCAAGTTGCAATAGTGCCCGTCTCCTTTTCGTATTTCGTTCGTTTCCAGAGAGGCTCACAGAAGCGCACGAAGCCGACCTGCCTGCGCGGTGCTGCCGCCACTGCCTGCGCGTAGCTGTGGTCTGCTGAGCCGTCGACGTCGATCGCCGGTGTGCAACGGCCAGCAGGTGCGGCTTGGCATTGCGTTTCCTGAGTGTGATCTGCACGCACGCATGCGCGTGCGTCCCTTGGAGTCTTACTACTGGCCGGGGATTGTTACGTTGAGCTTAAGCAAGCTATAGGTATTCGGCCGGCATTTGTGTAGAAAATTGATGCGACTATTGTCGTGTACAAAAGCCGGTAACAATGTGAAATGAGTGTGGCTGGATCTCAGTCGACTGAGACTTAATTAACAAAGTCTTAGTCAAGTGATATAACATATAAAAAAGAAAAAAAAGAAAATTATGCATGAATCTTCACGTAAGATCTTATGAATATAGCATCGATTGAGACTTGGTTAAGTCTCATCGACTGAGATTTAGCAATTCCGATATGAAAATATGAATATTTTGATTAATTATATATATAATAAAACATAATATTCATATTATATTTTTTGAGGGTAATACATATTATATATTGCATTTAATTATTGTATAGTTAAATATATATTGAATTTAAGTAGCATAATATAGTGAAAAGCTTTTTCCCATGCAAGTTTGTGGTGGGCTTTTGATAAGGTGGACATGTGTGCATATTGTGATAAATAAAATTAGTGAGATCAACTAATAATAATAGAAAACTTTTCTCCATGCATCTTGAGGTGGACCTTTGATGATGTGACATGTGCGCTGAGGTGGCATGTGTGTTATGATGAATAAAAATAGCAGGGATCAGCAACTTAGTTATATAGGATTGGGGGGGGGGGGGGGGGAGGGGGGGCTTGGCCCCCTTTCCCTCATGAACTATTTATTGAACTAGGTTGCGGACACCCATGCGGAGGAGGAACACCTCGCCGAAACGCTTGGCCATACCCATCAGGTTGCGGTGGTTGAGGTCATCGCCGACCTGGAGCCAGTTGTCCACGAATGAGCCAGACTGATGCACTTGACAATCTTTTTGACAACCACCATGGCGAGCATTGCCATCACGAAGAAGCCTAGCAGGTTGATGCCCATCGTTGCGTTCTTATGTGTGGCTGTGTATGGGGGTCAATGGATGGATGAATGGGAGCAAAGGAAACTTATAGAGATAGAGGTTGGTGCGGAGCCCCTATGACTTGGAAACTAATTTCATGTGGGTGGACATTATTGCTGCTAATAGGGAGCGGGTCAAAACTTTAAAGCCACTTGCATGCAAGAGTAACCCGTCGACTGGTGGGATGATAGGTGGATTAGGACGGATGCTCTGTCATAGTACCATCATAGGGTTTTGAATAACTAGATGACTTGTTGCGCCCTTGGCGCAAGTAGCTAAATCAGACCAAGTGCTGGAACCACTATATGTGCAAGCAATATAATGATCTAAAGGTTGATCCTTAGATACAACTTTATACCTAATTAAGCATAAGATATATCATTCTCGTAAAATGGAAATAACATTGATGTTTATTAATCGAAATAATTTTACTCAATAGGACCGGCAACTGGGAAATCACAATATACTCTCCGTTCTTTTCTACAAAGGATGTAATCTTCTCTTGCCCAAGAATTATCACCTCCATAATTCAGCTAATCCTTCAATTAAGTAGACCACGCAAATAAAAATAGGTTGTTGAGAAAATAAGGAGCCTGCACCCATCCACAAAGCATCTCACAGATGCAACATGGAAGAGATTGATGGAAATTCTCTGGGACAATTTGCGCAAATTCAAGTAATATTTTTAGTAGAAATTCAAAATAATAATTAAATCCCACGCTGGGGAATGAGCATTTAATCATATGAGGTCCACGGGATCACATTAAGTCAACAAACCCAAGCTGTTCGTTCAAATTTTTTGGAGGAAAAGTCAACAGTTCAATTTTTCTTTAGGTGGTCAACAATTCAAAGAAGAGGAAAAAGAAAGACAAAGTAAAGATGGAGGCCCAAAAGGAAAGAAGCCCATTTCCCCAATTGATACTTACTTTTAGCTATGGGCCTACTTCATCAATTACACAACACTTCCTTTACTATTTGTTCATTTAAACACAGCTCATTTTGTTTTTGTTCATCTAAATTGACCAATGATTATAGACTAATAAAAGAGAGAGCAACATCCACCTATAAAAATTCATGTACCCAAGATAACAACACCATAATGAAGTATTCATGAAATAACAACAAATCCACCACAAGTTACATAGGTGTGATCACGCTCGCAGATCATATGATCAGCGAATTTCCACTACGGCAAGATGGTTTCGATCTCAATGCGCATGCTATATAGGCCTAGTCCACTATAGTTCCAATAAAGAATTTCAATTACGGCAAAGATCGTTTCGATCTTGGAAGCAATCAAGATATGTATCTAAAGCGGTGCCCTGATGCCATTTCGATCTGACAGCAGTGGACGCCGTCACATCCTAATCATCCTGAGTGGAGCGGATGCCTCCCATTTCCGGTGATTTTTTCCTGGGGACGGATATGTGCGAGCACATTAGCAACCACGTACGCCTTTATATAAAGGCGTGCACGACACAGGACACCTCTCCGTTCTCACTCAGCGCACGCACGCCACGGAGCTACCCGGCCGGCCAGCGCCTAGCCATAGCTCGTAGCTAGCTCTCTTCCACTGCTCCGGTCGATAGTCGACCGGGAAGCTACGCCGTGGCCGCCAGGGTTCCCGCCGGAGAAGAAACGGCATGGCCGAGGACGGGAGGGAGCGGGCGGAGGACGCCGCCGAGACGACGAAGAAGGCCAAGCAGGGCGGCTTCAGGACCATGCCCTTCATCCTAGGTGATCGATTGATCCTCCGTTCCTCCCTACTTTCAGTCCAGTTCTCTTTTTTTTTTAGAGGAAAAGGGCTCGAAAAGCCCCGGCTCCAGTTCTCTTCTCTCGTTACGCTCAAGTAAAGATACATATGCACGTTGGGATCTGCTCTCTGCTCCCACAGAATTAGCTAGTGATTTCGCGTCAGGCTTCCATTGATGCTCCGCTGGAGTGTTACCTCAGCTTCTTTGTTTTCTTGCGTTGGGCGGCTGCGGACGATATGTAGTGCTATCGATTTTTTTCCTTTATGATTCGGTGGAGGCTGCACACGGAACACGTCTAGTTGAGGCAAATAACTTGCTTCATAACAGTGGCACAAAAGTAAAATTAGGCAATAGTTCCAATCTACAAAAATTTCGAAGCTCGTGATCTAAAGAGTTTCTTTTATTACACTGTAATTCCGAGTTTTATGCGTTTGTAGTGTTTTGACTTTTGACCACCGAATTTGTCGCAAAAAAGAATATGATGCATGTCTGAACGTTGCTCGGCAATTGCCGAAAGATGCCCAAGAGCGTGGAACGCTCAATAAAAATTGCAACACAACAACAGTCTTGCTCTAGCACTACAATAAAGACATCACTCAATTTATATTCATACTTAATATTGTTGTTGTTTACATTCATTCCCATTCATTTTGACATGTGATTTGTCACAAGTGCATAACATGCATCTACTTTCTGCATGTTGGAACAATCTTGACGCATGAGTTTACTGTTAGGTTAGGGGTACTAGTGACCTCGGCACATGGTCTAACGTTCGAGCAGATACACAATACAAATGTGTCTTAATAAAAATCAGGGGAACAACCCCTTTCTTCTTCTTCAGAAAAAAGCAGATACAAATGTGAGTGTGAATGCTGTTTTCGTGAAGTCAATCTGGTCTATTTTGTTCAAAAACGGAACTGCACCGTTTGATGTAACCTATAGGTCCTATCCTATATGCAGCCTCCAAAGGAAAAGTCTTGTATGCAACCAAAAACGACGTTTTTGGAATCATATCGAAGAACCTGACCTGGCTAGCAGCATAAGATCTTCCTCCGTGAGTAATGAAATTCTAAACTGCCGAAGTGTAGCCATCAAACAATACCAATACGGTTGCTACATGCGGAAATGCAGAATCAAATCTGTGCCGAACCTTTACGACTTTTGACTGGTCGACACTACTTGATAGTGAGTGTGAAATGTTAGAAAATTACAACTTCAAGGTAATTCCTAGCTACTTGTAATCAGAACTTCAAAATAGATTAACTGTTTCCTCAAAGGAAAAAAAGAGCGACTGTTTTGGACGCAGGAATATTGTTGTTTCCTGCTACTTATCCGCGTGAGATTTCGATGCAACCAAGAGAACATTGATTGTAGAGAAGAAATTCTCCTTCTATAGCTGAAGCATCCCCTATTCATGTATACAAGGCGTGTAGATATCTCAAGGTTTTCATGTCAAACCTTCGTCATGTTATCAATCTCTTTTGGGGGGAAGTGTCCATATGGATCATAATTGGTCAATTACCTTTTTCAAAATATCTAGAGCATCTAGCACGTGTGTCAAATCAAGCAAAGATTGTGATTCTGGAACAAGTAATATGAGAAAAAATGTTAGACTTTCTTTAGCATTTGGCCCCCAAACACTGAAGATTTTTGTTTCGCCCCCAGTGATCTTCGCCTAGCTCCGCCACTGAATTTGAAATATAACATTTCCCGCCATTGGTGCAGCGAACGATTTCTGCGACCGGCTGGCGACGGTGGGGTTCGGGTCGAACCTGATCTCGTACCTCACCCTGCAGCTGCACCTGCCGCTGGTCGAGGCCTCCAACGTGCTCACGAACTACCACGGCACCACCAACCTCACCCCGCTCGTCGGCGGCCTCATCGCAGACTCCTTCGCCGGCCGCTTCTGGACCATCACCGTCGGCTCCATCATCTACCAGCTCGGCATGGTCTGCCTCACCCTCTCCGCCGCGCTCCCTCGCTCCGCCCGCCGCCCTGCGCCAAGCACGCCGCCGAGTGCCAGCGCGCCTCCACCTACCAGATCGCCATCCTCTACCTGTCGCTGTTCTGCACGTCCATCGGCGCCGGGGGCTCGCGGCCCTGCAACATGGCGTTCGGCGCCGACCAGCTCGAGCTGGGCGCGCGCCGGCGCCGGAGCGCCAACGGCGGCAAGGCTCCAATGTGGAGCTTCTTCAACCTGTACTTCTTCGGCATTGAGCTCGCCAAGCTCACGGCTGTCACCGTGGTGGTGTACATCCAGGAGAACGTCGGGTGGGGGTGGGGGCTCGGCGTGCCCACCATCGCCATGTTCGTCGCCGTGATCGGCTTCGTGTCCGGGTACTCGCTGTATGTCAAGATGCCGCCCGGTGGCAGCCCGCTGGTCCGGCTGGCGCAGGTCGTGGCTGCTGCCTTCAAGAAGAGGAAAACCGTCCTGCCGGACCCGGACCTCCTGTACGAGGACAAGAAGCTCGACGCCGGCATCTCCACCACCGGCCGTCTTCTCCACACCAACCAGCTAAAGTGAGTTGCACTTGCACACCTTGTGGCAAACTGGCAACCGATGAAAATTTTATGTAGTTTTTGGCTGCAGCCTGCATGAGCTAACTACTATTTCTTGAATGATAAGGTTCTTTGACAAGGCGGCCATAGTGACGGAGGGCGACGTGCTGCCGTCCGGCGAGCCAAAGCTGTGGCGGCTGTCGACGGTGCACCGGGTGGAGGAGATCAAGTCGATCGTCCGCATGCTGCCCATCTGGGCGGCGGGCATCCTCATGGTGACCGCGTCGTCGCACAACAGCAGCTTCGCGATCCAGCAGGCGCGCACCATGGACCGCGACATCACGCAGAGCTTCAGGATCCCGCCGGCTTCCATGCTCATCTTCACCAACCTCGCCATGCTCATCACCCTCGCCTTCTACGACCGGGTGCTCGTCCGCGTGCTCCGCCGCTTCACCGGCCGCCCCAACGGCATCACCCACCTCCAGCGCGCCGGCGTCGGCATGACCATCGCCATGCTGGCAAACGTGGCCGCGGCAGCCGTCGAGACCAGGCGGAAGTCAGTGGCCGCCGCCAGCGGCATGCTCGACGCGCCCAAAGGCGCCACCCTGCCCATCAGCGTCTTCTGGCTGGTGCCGCAGTACGCCATCCACGGCATCGCCAACGCATTCATGGACGTCGGCCGCATGGAGTTTCTGTACGACCAGGCGCCCGAGAGCATGAGGAGCACCGCGGCGGCGCTCTACTGGCTCACCATCTCGGCGGGGAGCTACCTCGGCACGCTGCTGGTGACCATCGTGCACGAGAAAACGCAGGCGAGCGGGCAGTGGCTACAGGACAACCTCAACAGAGGGAAGCTGGATAACTACTACTGGCTCGTCGTTGGGCTGCAGGGGCTCAACCTCATCTACTACTTCGTATGCGTCAAGTACTACACTTTTAAGCCATTGGAGACGGAGGTCGAGCACCAACCTGGCCATGGCAATGGCACCGAGAGCACCAACAAGGGTGTAAGCTACAAGTAACTAGAATGCGTGGTAGAGTTACATTTGGGACGGAATAATGTATTTTGCCATTTGTAATGATATACTATTAATATTGCCGAGAGTTTAGGAACACTCTCGAACGTAGTGATATTTGGAAATGTAATCGTTCACGAAATGTATCTACACTACTATATAGGTTACCAATTTTGAAAACTTGAATCCTAGGGTTCAAACGTGATATCGACGGTCCATTTATGTCAATCCAATGGTCAACATGACAAGTATTTCTTCCCCTCCACGTCATAGTCGAGGTTAAAGTATATAGATTGGCTTTTCGACCCACCTTTATAGACCGGTTTTTCGACACATCATAGATATTTCTCTAGCATTGTATGGATCAAGGCATGCTTCGAGACTTGTTTTTCGATAAAGGGCGATTTTATTATCTCAGAATGTAGCATCAAGGGGATACAAAACATTATGAGTAACACCCGGCCTCTGCATAACTGAGATGCACACAGCCAAATTCAAAAGTCTGACAAAAAACATGAAATATAAACCGACATATCGACAACAATAAAGTCCTATAGACCGATACTATGCCTATGTCGAAGGTGGTGGTGGATCGATCTGGAGGTTATGTTGCCACCCATGTTGGGAAAAAACCTCCGTAGCACACCTGCTCCAACCGCGTACACACCACCTTGAACATCGATTGGTGCTCCGATCGTTGTAGCATAGACCACATATGAAGCGAGTGCATACAACGAAAAATAACCTGCAAAGGAGAAGCATTTTTTCCATTAAAAACCAAATTGTTTCTACATAGCCAGAGCGACCAAATTAAGGCGTACGCTCCCATCCTTATAAGCGCTTTAAACCTATTTGGAATACCGTCCAACCAGTGACTAAATATATTGGCAACACTTGTGGGCGGATATAAATTTGACGCTATTTGGATGATTGACCACGTAGAACGTGCAAACTTGCATTGGAAAAAGAGGTGTTTGATTGTCTTGTCGTGAGTACAAAAACAACACTTCTTACTACCTGGCCAGTTGCGTCGTGCGAGGTTGTCTTTGGTCAACACAACTCCCTTACGAAGATACCACATGAAAATTTTCACTTCTAGTGAAATCTTGGACTTCCAAATTTTCTTGTTATTACTCACTGGTATCTCAGAATGTGTGAGCGCATGGTACATAAAGTCTACTGTAAAAGACCCTGATATAGTAAGGTTCCAGCGAAACACATCCCGACCTTGTGTCAGGTTAATCGAATCCAACCGGGACAAAAGATTATGCCATGACAGAAGTCTGGGGCCAATCAAATCCCGCCTAAACGAAATGTTCGGCGGGGATGAACTGAGCACGTGTGCAATAGTGTTGTTCTTATCGCGAGCAATGTTATATAAGGCTGGATATTGTTCTCTAAGACTGGCATTGCCTAGCCAGATGTCTTCCCAGAATCGAATCTCTGACCCGTCTTTTATCGCGAAAGACCCAAAGCGAAAGAGATGTTTCTTTGCCGCCATTAGGCCAGCCTGTGGCGCGAAAGTCACCAGGTTTCCAATATGCAGGACACTGCTTTTGGCCTAGATACTTGTTGCGCAACATGGTTTTGTCAAACACCATCCTCAAGAAGAAGTTTGAACAACCATTTATCGAGCAAGGCCTCATTCTTGACCTGTAGGTCATGAATTCCAAGGCCGCCTTGGTCTTTTGGCCTACAAACCATGCTCCATTTGGCCAACCGATATTTTTTCTTTTCTCCATCTCCTTGCCAAAAAAATCTGGATTTAAAATAATCCAATCTTTGCAGGACCCCTTTCGGAAGTTGGAAGAAAGAAAGCATATAGAGAACCATATTTGTGAGAACGGAGTTAATCAAAACCAGCCGTCATCCAACTGAGAGCAGCTTTCCTTTCCAACTGCTCAATCGTTTCTCTAAACGCTCCTCTACATGCTTCCACTCCGCAATGGTGAGACGCCGATAGTGGATCAATATTCCCAAATATTTAATCGGGAATTGGCCATGTGCGCAACCAAAGAGGTCAGCATAATCGGCAGCCGCCTCAACGGCTTCTCCAAAGCAGAAAAGTTCACTTTTATGGAAGTTAATTTTGAGACCCGACATTTGCTCAAACGCTGAGAGCAAGAGTTTTAGGTTTCGAGCCTTGTCTAGGTCATGTTCCATAAAAAGAATTGTGTCATCAGCGTATTGCAGAATAGAGAGGCCACCATCCACAAGATGTGGCACTACTCCTTCTATCTGGCCGCCCCGCTTAGCACGCTCAATCGTAATAGCCAACATGTCAAGAACAATGTTAAATAACATTGGAGACATGGAGTCACCCCGTCGTAGTCCTTTTTTGTCCGAAAGTAATGGCCTACATCATCATTGACTTTGATGGCCACACTACCTCCGATTACAAAATTTTGGATCCACTGACGCCATTTATCGGAGAAACCTTTCATTCTTAGGGCTTGTTGGAGGAAAGACCATTTGACCTTGTCATAGGCTTTTTCAAAGTCAATTTTGAATACTACTCCACTCATGTTTTTCCGGTGCATCTCGTGAACGGTCTCATGCAAAATTACTACGCAATCGAGTATATTCCTTCCTTGCATGAACGCCGTTTGAGATGGCCGAACAACATGATCAACTACCGAGTTTAACCTATTTGTGGCCACTTTGGTGAAAATCTTGAAGCTAACATTAAAGAGGCATATGGGTCTGAACTTTTGGATCCGTTTGGCCTCCTTAATCTTTGGCAACAAGACAATCTCGCCAAAATTAAGTCTAAATATGTCTAGTCGGTCGGCATGAAGACAATTGAACAAACCCAAAAGGTCAGTCTTGATGATATCCCAGAAATTTTGATAGAATTCTGTGGGGAGACCATCTGGGCCTGGAGCTTTGCTATGTTCCATTTAGAACACCGCCGCTCTCGCCTCCCCTTCTGAGAATGGTGCCGTTAGGATATCATTTTCTTCTGCCGTGACTTGTGGAATATCATCCGTTCGTGTCTCGTCAAGGGTGAAGTTCCCTTCAACTGACGCTTCAAACAGAGATTTGTAGTATTTGGTGATATACTTCTTGAGCTCCTCCTGTCCTTCGATCCGCCCCTCATCTTGTTAGAGACTATAAATACATTTTTTCCTATGCCGGCCATTGGCGATCAGTTGGAAGTATTTTGTATTACTATCACCCATCAAGATGAAGTCAGCTTTGGATCTCTGGTAGTATTTGATCTCCTCTTCTCGCAAAAGACGTGCAACCTTCTCGTTAGATTGATTTTTCATCTCAATCTCTTGTTGAGATAAGGTGCGCGTCTCTGCAATTTTGTCGAGGTCATCAATAATGGTAGAGAGTCTTTGTTTTTCTTTTATATATATCCCGTTGATGTGTTTCGCCCATCCAGTGAGGTGTTTCCTCATGGCCCTTATTTTAAAGTTCCATCTCTGAATAGGCGTACGACCAACAACGGGCTTCTCCCAAACATTCTTGATTATGTCTACAAATCCATCCCGATGCAGCCATCCCAATTCAAATTTGAAAGGGCGATGGACGTTTGGCTTCGTAGAGTTAGAGTCCAGAATTATGGGTGCATGATCCGATAATGCCTCGATACGCTCTAGGGCTCGCACGGTTACCAGAGGAAATTTTAGTTCCCATTCGGTGTCCATGAGTACCCTATCGAGTTTCTCATATGTCGGCACAGATCGGTTATTAGCCCAGGTGAACTGCCGGCCCGACATACTGGCCTCCCAAAGATTCAAACTGTCTATCACAACATTGAATATGAAAGGCCAATGAGTGTCGAAGCGGTCATTATTTTTCTCTTGCTTCGAGACTTGTTGTTAAGGTGGGATGCCTGGTCATGTCCTTGACAGATTATAGGCATGATAGCATGATAGGATGCTGCATGGCTCCAATGACAAAGTGTGGTGAATATTCTCCTCGCCGTTTGGAGGGGTAAAGGTTTCATGGCTCTAGCTTATGCCAAAATAATCAAAGAAGAGGAAAACTTTTCATTTGTTATTCTTCTATTGTAATTTGATCTCTTGTACTACTAACTTTTGAATTAGTATAAAGGTGTCCAGTGTAAATATAATTCTATACGACTCTTTCTCCTTCCACCAAAAAGGCTGAAGTGGTCTGTTTACAAAGTTGTTTGGATTATTTATGAACCACATTCACATTTCTAAGCCATACATCTTGGTTCCCAAGTGACTCCATACATAAAACTCTATACACAAAATAGTCAGTTCTTTCCTTTTCGACTTCACATGTTGTGAACAAAGCTTCAAGATTAGGTCTGTCTTTGGGATCTAATGAGCAGGATGTGGTCGTTTTGGTCAATGAGGTGTTGGACTCAGAGACTGGTAGGGCTTGTGTTATCCTACAAAAGATAGCAGCTATGACACCTCCTGTCTGGTGATCCAAGATCCCAACGTGGATCTTAATCCTGAGGAAGATAAGGCACCAGAGAGTCATGTTGTTGACCCTTTGGTACCTCACAAGGCCCCTCACACTCGCAATCGTTAATGCTTTGGGCATTAAGGCAGAATCCACGCCTCTCTATGTAGTTGATCATGAGGCTAAGAGAGAGGCGGATGATTTCTTGGTCAAACTTTTGCGTAAGGAAGAAATCAAATGGGCTCAACGGGCAAAAGTAAAATTTGTGAGGGAAGGTGATAACAATACGAAGTTATTTCATTTGGTAGCGAATGGAAACCATCAAAAAAAGAATCTTTCAGCTTGAACAAGATGAGGGGACCATTGTCGGTCAGGACCATCTTAAAGCTCTCCGCAATCCAATTTTGCATCCATGCTGGATTACCGAGGAAAATGATGTGTTGACAACATCTTTCTTAGAAAATGAGCTATTTGAGGCGATATCTCACATGGAGTGTAATAAAGTGTTGGGACCAGATGGGTTTCTCGCTGAGTTCTACCAGAATTGTTGGGGGATCATTAAGAGTGATCTTCTTCCAACGTCTCAACTTTGGAATTATCACATTTTTACCCAAGATTGTGGATGTTGTTCGGATTGAGCAATTTAGACTCATCTGCCTGTTGAACGTCAGTTTTAAAATCTTCACGCCCGTGCGCCCAACGCAGACTACCTTTATGCCTGGTCGCAATATTCTTGAGGGAGTGGTTGTCCTTCATGAGACAATCCATGAGCTCCACACTAAGTAACTCGAGGGAGTTATATTTAAGGTGGACATTGAGAAGGCATACGACAAGTAAAGTGGCATTTTCTTCAACGAGCCCTTTGCATGAAAGGTTTTGCGGCTCAATGGAGGAAACAAGTGGCTTCTTACGTTCAGGGCGGGTGTGTTGGGGTTAAGGTCAATGATGACATCAACCATTATTCCCAAACCCAGAAGGGACTGAGGCAAGGTGACCCCATGTTACAAATCTTATTTAATGTAGTGGTGGATATGTTGGCTATTCTCATAGCAAGAGCTAATAAGGATGGTTAGGTTGGGGGCTTATCCCGCATCTGGTTGATGGAGGTGTGTCTATCCTCCACTATGCGAATGACACCGTCCTTCTTATGGAACATGATCTTAAAGCAATGAATATGAAGTTGATTTTGTGTCTTTTTGAACAATTTTCAGCTCTCAAAATTAATCTCCACAGAAGTGAGCTCTTCTGTTTTGGTAAGGCCAAAGAGGAGGAGAGATAGTGTAGGCAGTTGTTTGGCTGTGAAGTGGGATCCCTTCTGTTTACGTACCTTAGGATTACCATTCATGACCGTAATTTCATCAACAAGGAATGGAAAATTATTGAAAATGCTTTGAAAAGAAGCTCATCGGTTGGAAGGGTAAGCTCTTGTCGGGGGGACCACTTACCCTCATTAGCGTTGTCCTCACTAGTTTACCAATGTTCATGCTATGCTTTTCTGAGATACCTAAAGGGGTGTTGAAAATGCTAGAGTTTTATCAGGCTAGGTTCTCTTGGCAATGCGAGGAGCAGAAGTGGAAGTACAGAAGGTGAGAATCTCGAAATAAAAAACAAGTGCTTACTTAGCAAATAGTTTTATAAACTGCTTAATGAGGAAGGTGTTCGCCAAGAGTTGTTGCATAACAAATACCTGAACTCCAAAACGTTATCCCAAGTAGATGTTAAGCCTACCGATTCACCGTTTTGGAGTGGCTTGATGAAGGTCAAGTCATCCTTTTTAAAGAGAGGTTCCTTTAAGATTGGCGACGACCAAGTGACGAGTTTTTGGGAAGATACTTTTTGGGTGACACTCCATTAGCTCTACAATACCTGACCATGTGTAAAATTGTGTTAAAAAAGGATTTGGTGGCTTTTGTTCTTGGGGATAGCCCTTTTAATATCCAATTTCACAAAGCATTACTAAGTGACAAATGAACTAAGCAGGACCATTTGGTTTCTAAATTTATGTCGATTAATCTAAGTCAAATGCCAGATTCATTCTAGTGGAGGTTAACCACTAATGGGTTCTTCACTATGAAGTCAAAGTATGCGTATCTTATGGATCCTGGACCTATTTTATGCAGAAAACATATTTGGAAAATGAAGGTTCCTTCTAAGATCAAACTTTACATTTGGTTTTTATGCTGGGGGTAGTTCTTACCAAAGATAACCTTTCTAAACGTAACTGATATGGCGACAAAAAATGTTGTTTTTGTGATCAGGAGAAGGCAATTCATCATTCAGTTCTGTCATGTCTGTTTACTACAATGATCTGGCACATGGTTCATGTTAAATACAATTTAGCACCACCAACATGTATTTCAAATTTGTTTTGAAACTGGTTAGGTGGTTTTCATCATAAGCTAAAGGGTCAAATCCGTGTGGGAGTTTGAGCCATTCTATGGGCAATATGGAATTGTCGGAATGATTACGTCTTTAACCGATCATCTACTTTCTTGCAGCTTATCTACGGAGCTGGGGCTTTAATCCATATGTGGTCATCACTGCAACATGTGGATGTGCAGATACTTATGGTCTCTGGGTGTAGCCGACTGAAAACGGTTACACATGTTTGTTCAATTAGTTTGGCTCGAGAGCCACTCGTAAATTATGTGGACGAGTTATGTAATCTCGGCTTCGACCGCCGGTGGTCATGTTTTCCATTTATTTGTTTTATTATCGAGTACTCGGTGACTTGAATTTATTTCATATTTAATAATATGGTTGTGTGCATCATGTGATGCACATGCCGGAGTACTCCACTTTTCAAAAAAAAAGCATGAACTTAAAACATGCATTCAAATTTCAGTAAAAAAATTGTGCACCTTCGAAAAGTGGAATCCTAGGCATGGCACATCGCAATTTTTAATGACTAGGATTTTCAGAAAGAAAATCAAACAACCGAGTAATTACAGCATAAAGAAAGAACAATGACTGAATTTCTCCCTTTTAATTCTGTTACAAATACAAGTTCGGTAGTTCAAAGATACACTGATGTAGTGATGTTAACTACACCGTTAAAAATGATCCTACTCACAATTTTTCGAAGCTCCAATGCGGCCAGCATCGAGCTCAGTCTCCCGCTCCGCACTCCGACTTTGCCCCTCACCGTCATCTTGCCGCCGTTGCGCCCCGTTCCCCTCCACGTCGAAGGACTTGAGGGTGTAAAAATGGAAGCAGACGATGTAGTACGCAAGGTTGAGCGCCATGAGCAAGGTCACGAGCCAGTAGTAGTAATCCAGCCTGCCCCGGTTGATGTTGTCCTGCAGCCACTCCCCTCCGCTCGCGCTCTGCACCACCGTGACGAGCAGCGTTCCCAGGTAGTTCCCGAGCGAGCCGGCGACCCAGAACAGCGCCGCCGAGGAGCTGCGCATGCTCTCCGGCGACTGGTCGTACAGGAACTCCATGTGCGCCACCGTGGAGAGCGCGTCGCTCACCCCGTGGAGCGCGTACTGCGGCACCAGCCAGAACACGCTGATCGGCACGGTGGCGCCGGGGCTGTCCAGCAGCCCGTGCTCCGCCGCGGCCCTGCGCCGCTTGCCCTCGACGAGCGCCCCCGCGAGGACGCCGAGGACGGAGACCGCCAGCCCGGCGCCCATGCGCTGGAAGTAGGAGATCCCCGACTGCCGGCCGGTGTAGCGGCGCGCGAGCGGGACGAAGGCGCGGTCGTAGAGGGAGAGGCTGACGAGCATGGTGAGCGTGGTGAAGATGATCATGCTGGCCGGCGGGATCTCGAACCGCCGCGTGAGGCGGCGGTCCATGGTGCGCGACTGCTGGATGGCGAAGGTGAAGTTGTGCGAGGCGGCGGCGATGAGCGTGATGCTGGCCGCCCACAGGGGCAGCATGCGCACGATGGACTTGAGCTCCTCCACCCGGTGCACCGTCGCCAGCCGCCACAGGTCCGGCTCGGCGCCGGCGTCAACGGCATCGGTCGTCGTCACTATTGCCGCTCGATCCAAGAACCTTCACGTTGGCGATCAATAAACAAACGAACCACATGAGGAAAAAGACATGATGATGCACATGGAAGATGGAACCAAGTGTACCAACTCGAGGTTAATTACTTGCCTAAGCTGGTTGGTGTGGAGCAGCCTCCCGTCGGCGGCGATGGGCGCGTCCAGCTCCTTGTTCTGGTACAGCATGCCGGCGTCCTCCGGCATGGCCTCCTTCCTCTTCTTGATCGCCGCGACGATGACCTGAACCAGCCTCACGAAGGGCTACCCCGGGCTTCACCCTGACGTAGAGCGGGTAGCCGACCACGAACGACAGCACGGAGACGAACATGGCGATGGCGGGGATGCCGAACCCCCATCCCCACCCGACGTTCTCCTGGATGTACACCACCACCGTCAGCGCCAGCAGCACGGCGAGCCCCATGGTGAAGAAGTAGAAGTTGAAGAAGCTCCACTTCTGCTCGCCGCCGGGCCGCCTCCCTCCCACGCCGAACTGGTCCGCGCCGAACGCCACCACGCACGGCCGGATGCCGCCGGACCCGAGCGCGGTGAAGAGCAGCGACACGTAAAGCACGGCGAGCTGCCCACCGTTCGCGCGCTGGCACGCGGGCGTCGACAGGGCAGCGGCGGCGCACGGCGCGGGGCGGAGGGCTGTGGCGAGCGCGGACACGACGAGGCCGAGCATACCGAGCTGGTACAGCGCGCCGCCGGCGGCGATGGTCCAGAAGCGGCCGGCGTAGGAGTCGGCGATGATGGCGCCGAAGACCGGGGTGAAGGCCGCCGTGCCCATGAAGTTGGTGAGCAGGTTGGAGGCCTCCACCAGCGGCAGGTGCAGCTGCTGCGTGAGGTAGGTGATCATGTTGGCGTTGAAGCCGGCCGTCGCGAACCTGTCGCAGACCTCGTTCGCTGCATGCGTCGAGTCGACAGTCAACACCGGCGATTTGCTGCGCTGCAGAAAGAAAATTAAGTCGCACGAAAGCACGGAGGAATCAATCACCTAGTATGAAGGGCATTGTCTTGAAGCCGCCCTGCTTCGTCTTCTTCGGCGACCCATCTTCATCAGCCGGCGCTGCACCTGCCATTGTTGGAGTTTCAGCTCTGTGTAGTGCCTTCTTGCTTCCGTAATGGACTTTGATGTGACTAGTGAAGCAGCAGTGTGAGAGTGCTACCATGTACTATAAAAGCTACTCAGTGAGCTACTGGCAAGTTGCAATAGTATATCGGTAGTGAGTGAACTAACCCGTAATTAGCGTGGATCTCACTGGGAACAGCGAAGCATCATCATCATCATCAGAGACAAAACAAGCGAACTGTACTGCGCCGAAGACCGGAGCAAGGAACGAGTTCAGAGGTTGAATCTGCCAACAGATCGTAGATCACAGCTGTTTAATAAAGACTCGCAGCCAGCAGGTCAGTTGGTCTTCGATCCAAGTTCACTCGGCTGATTAAATATGACAGGTAACTCCATTATGAGTCAGCATCGCACAAGTAGTTATCGTCTGAGAGGGAACCCATGGAGAGTGGATCTTTAGAACCGTGGAGCATGTGCTTCAGTCTTGGATGCTTCCCATTTCAAAATAGACGGCTCCGGGATATGTGCAAAACTGTTAGATTGCCTGCTTTTTTTACCGGGGCAAAATTGTATTATTTTTTATCACTATCTGATGTCTACACGACGGTAGTGGGTTTTTCACACGACAATGATGATTGCTTTTGCATCACTGTTTTATTTCAGATATATGGGGTCTCTGCTCTATACCATCACGGATTGACAGTCTCTAATAATACTATGTTTCATTTTTTCTCTATAAGAGGACGAGGGCATAGCCCAGTGGTTGGGGGCGCATGATTGTAAACCTAACGACCAGAGTTCGATCCCCGTCGGGGACGAATTTCTGGAATTCTCATGAGGGATGCTTCTTCTATATCAATAAACCGTGGGTGCTAGTGCCCATGGAGTTTCATTTTTTTTTCTCTATAAGTAAGGTAATTATTGTTTTTTTTGAAACATTTGATGCAGGGGGAGGGTCCCTTGCAGTTTCGGCAGGAAAAAGGCCCTTCATTCGTCGCCTATAGCGAAGATCTAGGGTAAAAACGCCTCAAGAGCTCCAACATGTGCCACCCACTAGCACGACCAACTCGTATTTTTTTTATATCTCACAACTATTTTATTTATCAGGTCTCCAAAATATGTCAACATCAATTTAGATAAGAACAAATATTCACATATTGCAAATTTAAATAAATAAAGTACTTTAGTATAAACCCTTACCATGAAATGCGCATCCATTATATATAACAGAGATATTCATGTATTTGAAAGGAGTCATTTGTGCACACGAAAAAAATTGAACACAAACATAACAGAGAATGACTTTTCAATAAATGTAAAAGTGAAATTAAGAACAATATTGAAAACAAAACAAACCAAAAAAAGAAAACTGGAACATAAATCAGCCCATGTAGCGTAGAATAAGGCTCGCCCTATGCCAACAAAGTTTGGACCTCTGGCTGCAGGATATTCTATGCTTGAAGCACCAGCTCCCACGTCAATGTGGCCCGGCTGGCACTCGACGAAGCGTTTGTGAGACTAGCAGTAACTTTATGGGCTACCTGGTGGGCAAGGAAAGAGGCCATACACGAATGAGTATTTCAAAGTCCACTATCTACCCATCTGTTCGTTTCAAACTTCATCTGAGAACTTGGAGATGAAGAAAATATTCCCTACAGGCAATAATAAAGTTATTATTTATTTCCTTATTCTCATGATAAATGTTTATTATTCATGTTAGAATTGTATTAACCGAAAACATAATACATGTGTGAATACATAGACAAACAAAGTGTCACTAATATGCCTCTATTTGACTAGCTTGTTGATCAAAGATGGTTATGTTTTCTAGCCATAGACATGAGTTGTCATTTGACTAACGGGATCACATCATTAGGAAAATGATGTGATTGACTTGACCCATTCCGTTAGCTTAGCACTTGATCGTTTAGTATGTTGCTATTGCTTTCTTCATGACTTATACATGTTCCTATGACTACAAGATTATGCAACCCCCGTTTACCGGAGGAACACTTTGTGTACTACCAAACGTCACAACGTAACTGGGTGATTATAAAGGTGCTCTACAGGTGTCTCCGAAGGTACTTGTTGGGTTGGCGTATTTCGAGATTAGGATTTGTCACTCCGATTGTCGGAGAGGTATCTCTGGGCCCACTCGGTAATGCACATCACCATAAGCCTTGCAAGCATTGTAACTAATGAGTTAGTTACGGGATGATGTATTACGGAACGAGTAAAGAGACTTGCCAGTAACGAGATTGAACTAGGTATTGAGATACCGACGATCGAATCTCGGGCAAGTAACATACCGATGACAAAGGGAGCTACGTATGTTGTTATGCGGTTTGACCGATAAAGATCTTCGTAGAATATGTAGGAGCCAATATGAGCATCTAGGTTCCGCTATTGGTTATTGACCGGAGACGTGTCTCGGTCATGTCTACAGAGTTCTCGAACTCGTAGGGTCCGCACGCTTAACGTTCGGTGACGATTTGTATTATGAGTTTATGTGTTTTGATGTACTGAAGGTAGTTCGGAGTCCCGAATGAGATCGAGGACATGACGAGGAGTCTCGAAATGGTCGAGACGTAAAGATCGATATATTGGACGACTATTCGGACATCGGAAAGGTTCCGAGTGATTCTGGTATTTTTCGAAGTACCGGAGAGTTACGGGAATTCGCCGGGGAGTATATGGGCCTTATTGGGCTTTAGGGGAAAGAGAGAGGGGAGGCTGCCCCCCCTAATGCTTAGTCCTAATTGGACTAGGGGGAGGGGCGGCGCCACCTCCTTCCTTCTCTTCTCTTTTCCCTTTCCTTCTCTCCTACTCCTACTACTTGGAAGGGCTCCTAGTTCTACTAGGAAAGGGGGAATCCTACTCTCGGTGGGAGTAGGACTCCCCTAGGGCGCGCCATAGAGAGGGCTGGCCCTCCGCCTCCTCCACTCCTTTATATAGGGGAGGGGGCACCCCTTGGAGACACAACAATTGATCATTGATCTCTTAGCCGTGTGCGGTGCCCCCCTCCACCATAATCCACCTCGATCATATCGTAGCGGTGCTTAGGCGAAGCCCTGCGTCGGTAGCATCATCATCACCATCATCGCACCGTCGTGCGGACGGAACTCTCCCTCGCAGCTCTGCTGGATCGGAGTTCGTGGGACGTCATCGAGCTGAACGTGTGCTAAACTCGTAGGTGTCGTGCGTTCGGTACTTGGATCGGTCGGATCGTGAAGACGTACGACTACATCAACCGCGTTGTTCTAACGCTTCCGCTTTCGGTCTACGAGGGTACATGGACACACTCTCTCCTCTCGTTGCTATGCATCACCATGATCCTGTGTGTGCGTAGGTTTTTTTTTTGATATTACTACGCTCCCCAACAGTGGCATCCGAGCTAGGTTTTATGCGTAGATGTTATATGCACGAGTAGAACACAAGTGAGTTTTGGGCGATATAAGTCATACCGCTTACCAAAGCATGTCATACTTTGGTTCGGGCGGTATTGTTGGATGAAGCGGTCCGGACCGACATTACGCTGCATACACTTATGCGAGACTGGTTCTACCGACGTGCTTTGCACACAGTGGTCTGGCGGTGTCAGTTTCTCCAACTTTAGTTGAACCGAGTGTGGCTACGCCCCGTCCTTGAGAAGGTTAAAAGAACACTAACTTGACGAACTATCGTTGTGGTTTTGATGCGTAGGTAAGAATGGTTCTTGCTCAGCCCGTAGCAGCCACGTAAAACTTGCAACAATAAAGTAGAGGACGTCTAACTTGTTTTTGCAGGCATGTTGTGATGTGATATGGTCAAGGCATGATGCTATATTTTATTGTATGAGATGATCATGTTTTGTAACCGAAGTTATCGGCAATCGGCGGAGCCATATGGTTGTCACTTTATTGTATGCAATGCAATCGCTTCATAATTGCTTTACTTTATCACTAAGCGGTAGCGATAGTCGTAGAAGCAATAGTTGGCAAGACGACAACGATGCTGCGATGGAGATCATGGTGTCGCGCCGGTGACGATGGTGATCATGACGGTGCTTCGGAGAAGGAGATCACAAGCACAAGATGATGATGGCCATATCATATCACTTATATTGATTGCATGCGATGTTTATCTTTTATGCATCTTATTTTGCTTAGATCGACGGTAGCATTACAAGATGATCTCTCACTAAATTTCAAGGTATAAGTGTTCTCCCTGAGTATGCACCGTTGCAAAAGTTCTTCGTGCTGAGACACCACGTGATGATCGGGTGTGATAAGCTCTACGTTCAAATATAATGGGTGCAAAACAGTTGCACACGTGGAATACTCAGGTTAAACTTGACGAGCCTATCATATGCAGATATGGCCTCGGAACACTGAGACCGAAAGGTCGAGCGTGAATCATATAGTAGATATGATCAGCATAGTGATGTTCACCATTGAAACTACTCCATCTCACGTGATGATCGGACATGGTTTAGTTGATTTGGATCACGTGATCACTTAGATGATTAGAGGGATGTCTATCTAAGTGGGAGTTCTTAAGTAATATGATTGATTGAACTTTAATTTATCATGAACTTAGTCCTGGTAGTATTAGCATATCTATGTTGTAGATCAATAGCTCGCGTTTAGCTCCCCTGTTGTTTTTTTATATGTTCCTAGAGAAAACTAAGTTGAAAGATGTTAGTAGCAATGATGCGGATTGGATCCATGATCTGAGGATTATCCTCATTGCTGCACAGAAGAATTATGTCCTTGATGCACCGCTAGGTGACGGGCCTATTGCAGGAGCATATGCAGACGTTATGAACGTTTGGCAAAACTCGGTATGATGACTACTTGATAGTTTAGTGCACCATGCTTTACGGCTTAGAACCGAGACTTCAAAAATGTTTTGAATGCAACGGA
Organism: Aegilops bicornis; assembly: GCA_021605145.1. Taxonomy (NCBI): domain Eukaryota; kingdom Viridiplantae; phylum Streptophyta; class Magnoliopsida; order Poales; family Poaceae; genus Aegilops; species Aegilops bicornis. The sequence goes on along the minus strand of CM038669.1, from coordinate 489,267,730 downwards.
GCATATAAGATGTTCCAAGAGTTGAAATTGGTATTTCATACTCATGCCCGTGTCAAGAGGTATGAGACCTCTGACAGTACTTTGCCTACAAGATGGAGGAGAAAAGCTCACCAGTGAGCATGTGTTGTCTGGGTACTACAATTGCTTGAATCAAGTGGGAGTTAATCTTCTAGATAAGATAGTAATTGAAAAAAGTTCTCTAGTCACTATCACCAAGTTACTAGAACTTCGTGATGAACTATAATATGCAAGGGATGACGAAAACAATTCCTAAGCTCTTCGCGATGCTAAAATCGGCGAAGGTAGAAATCAAGAAAAGCATCAAGTGTTGATGGTTGACAAGACCACTAGTTTCAAGAAAAAGGGCAAAGGGAAGAAGGGGAATTTCAAGAAGAACGGCAAGAAAGTTGCTGCTCAAGTGAAAAAACCCAAGTCTGGACCTAAACCTGAGACTAAGTGCTTCTACTGCAAAGGGACTGGTCACTGGAAGTGGGACTGCCCCAAGTATTTGGTGGATAAGAAGGATGGCAAAGTGAACAATGGTATATTTGATATACATGTTATTGATGTGTACTTTACTAGTGTTTATAGCAACCCCTCAGTATTTGATACTAGTTCAGTTGCTAAGATTAGTAACTCGAAACGAGAGTTGTAGAATGAACAGAAACTAGTTAAGGGTGAAGTGACGATGTGTGTTGGAAGTAGTTCTAAGATTGATATGATCATCATCGCACACTCCCTATACTTTCGGGATTAGTGTTGAACCTAAATAAGTGTTATTTGGTGTTTGCGTTGAGCATGAATATGATTGATCATATTTATTGCAATACGGTTATTCATTTAAGTTAGAGAATAATTGTTGTTCTGTTACATGAATAAAACCTTCTATGGTCATACACCCATTAAAAATGGTTTGTTGGATCTCGATCGTAGTGATACACATATTCATAATATTGAAGCCAAAAAGATGCAAAGTTAATAATGATAGTGCAACTTATTTGTGGCACTTCCATTTAGGTCATATTGGTGTAAAGCGCATGAAGAAACTCCATGCTGATGGGATTTTGGAATCACTTGATTATGAATCACTTGATGCTTGCGAACCATGCCCTATGGGCAAGATGACTAAAACTCCGTTCTCCAGAACAATGGAGAAAGCAACTGACTTATTGGAAATGATACATACTGATGTATGCGATCCGATGAGTGTTGAGGCTCGCAGCGGTTATCGTTATTTTCTCACCTTCACAGATGATTTGAGCAGATATGGGTATATCTACTTGATAAAACATAAATCTGAAACATTTGAAAAATTCAAATAATTTCAGAGTGAAGTGGAAAATCATCGTAACAAGAAAATAAAGTTTCTACGATCTGATCGTGGAAGAGAATATTTGAGTTACGAGTTTGGTCTTCATTTGAAACAATGCAGAATAGTTTCGCAACTCACGCCACCTGGAACACCACAGCTTAATGGTGTGTCCGAACATCGTAACCGTACTTTATTAGATATGGTGCAATCTATGATGTCTCTTACCGATTTACCACTATCGTTTTGGGGTTATGCATTAGAGCCAGCTGCATTCACGTTAAATAGGGCACCATCTAAATCCGTTGAGATGACACCTTATGAACTTTGGTTTGGCAAGAAACCAAAAGTTGTCGTTTCTTAAAATTTGGGGTTGCGATGCTTATGTGAAAAAGTTTCATCCTGATAAGCTCAAACCCAAATCGGAGAAATGTGTCTTCATAGGATACCCAAAGGAGACAGTTGGGTACACCTTCTATCACAGATCCGAAGGCAAGATATTCGTTGCTTATAATGGATCCTTTCTAGAGAAGGAGTTTCTCGCGAAAGAAGTGAGTGGGAGGAAAGTAGAACTTGATGAGGTAACTGTACCTGCTCCCGAATTGGAAAGTAGTTCATCACAGAAATCTGTTCCAGTGATGCCTACACCAATTAGTGAGGAAGTTAATGATGATGATCATGAAACTTCAGATCAAGTTACTACCGAACCTCGTAGGTCAACCAGAGTACGTTCCGCACCAGAGTGGTACGGTAATCCTGTTCTGGAGGTCATGTTACTTGACCATGACGAACCTACAAAATATGAGGAAGCGATGATGAGCCCAGATTCCACGAAATGGTTTGAGGCCATGAAATCTGAGATGGAATCCATGTTTGAGAACAAAGTACGGACTTTGGTTGACTTGCCCGATGATCGGCAAGCCATAGAAAATAAATGGATCTTCAAGAAGAAGACAGACGCTGACGGTAATGTTACTGTCTACAAAGCTCGACTTGTTGCGAAAGGTTTTCGACAAGTTCAAGGAGTTGACTACGATGAGACCTTCTCACCCGTAGCGATGCTTAAGTCCGTCCGAATCATGTTAGCTATTGCCGCATTTTATGATTATGAAATTTGGCATATGGATGTAAAGACTGCATTCCTGAATGGATTTCTGGAAGAAGAGTTGTATATGATGCAACCTGAAGGTTTTATCGATCCTAAAGGTGCTAACAAAATGTGCAAGCTCCAGCAATCCATCTATGGACTGGTGCAAGCATCTCAGAGTCGGAATATACACTTTGATGAGTTAATCAAAGCATATAGTTTTATACAGACTTGTGGTGAAGCCTGTATTTACAAGAAAGTGAGTGGGAGCACTACAACATTTCTGATAAGTATATGTGAAAGACATATAGTTGATCGGAAATAATCTAGAATTTTCTGGAAAGCATAAAGGAGTATTTGAAAGGAGTTTTTTCAAAGAAAGACCTCGGTGAAGCTACTTACATATTGAGCATCAAGATCTATAGAGATAGATCAAGACGCTTGATAAGTTTTTTCAATGAGTACATACCTTGACAAGATTTTGAAGTAGTTCAAAATGGAACAGTCAAAGAAAGAGTTCTTGCCTGTGTTACAAAGTGTGAACTTGAGTAAGACTCAAAGCCCGACCACAACAGAAGATAGAAAGAGAATGAAAGTCATTCCCTATGCCTTAGCCATAGGTTCTATAAAGTATGGCATGCTATGTACCAGATCTATAGTATACCCTACACTGATTTTGGCAAGGGAGTACAATAGTGATCTAGGAATAGATCACTGGACAACGGTCAAAATTATCCTTGGTGGAATAAGGATATGTTTCTCGATTATGGAGGTGACAAAAAGGTTCGTCGTAAAGGGTTACGTCGATGCAAGTTTTGACACTGATCCAGATGACTCTAAGTCTCAATCTGGATACATATTGAAAGTGGGAGCAATTAGCTAGATTAGCTCCGTGCAAAGCATTGTTGACATAGAAATTTGCAAAATACATAGGATCTGAATGTGGCAGACCCGTTGACTATACTTCTCTCACAAGCAAAACATGATCACACCTTAGTACTCTTTGGGTGTTAATCACATAGCGATGTGGACTAGATTATTGACTCTAGTAAACCCTTTGGGTGTTGGTCACATGACGATGTGAACTATGGGTATTAATCACATGGTGATGTGAACTATTGGTGTTAAATCACATGGCGATGTGAACTAGATTATTGACTCTAGTGCAAGTGGGAGACTGAAGGAAATATGCCCTAGAGGCAATAATAAAGTTATTATTTATTTCCTTATTCTCATGATAAATGTTTATTATTCATGCTAGAATTGTATTAACCGGAAACGTAATACGTGTGAATACATAGACAAACAAAGTGTCACTAGTATGCCTCAACTTGACTAGCTCGTTGATCAAAGATGGTTATGTTTCCTAGCCATAGACATGAGTTGTCATTTGATTAACGGGATCACATCATTAGGAGAATGATGTGATTGACTTGAACCATTCCGTTAGCTTAGCACTTGATCGTTTAGTATGTTGCTATTGCTTTCTTCATGACTTATACATGTTCCTATGACTATGAGATTATGCAACTCCCGTTTACCGGAGGAACACTTTGCGTGCTACCAAACGTCACAACGTAATTGGGTGATTATAAAGGTGCTCTACAGGTGTCTCCGAAGGTACTTGTTGGGTTGGTGTATATCGAGATTAGGATTTGTCACTCCGACTGTCGGAGAGGTATCTCTAGGCCCACTCGGTAATGCACATCACTATAAGCCTTGCAAGCATTGTAACTAATGAGTTAGTTACGGGATGATGTATTATGGAACGAGTAAAGAGACTTGCCAGTAACGAGATTGAACTAGGTACTGAGATACCGACGATATAATCTCGGGCAAGTAACATACCGATGACAAAGGGAGCAACGTATATTGTTATGCGATTTGACCGATAAAGATATTCGTAGAATATTGATAACCCACAAGTATAGGGGATCAATTGTAGCCTCTTTCGATAAGTAAGAGTGTCGAACCCAACGAGGAGCTAAAGGTAGAACAAATATTCCCTCAAGTTCTATCGACCACCGATACAACTCTACGCACGCTTGACGTTCGCTTTACCTAGAACAAGTATGAAACTAGAAGTACTTTGTAGGTGTTTTAGGATAGGTTTGCAAGAATATAAAGAGCACGTAAATAAAAATTAGGGGCTGTTTAGGTAAAGACACAAATAAATTAGTTTTAGTAAAGAGCTTGTTGTCACGAGAAAGTTATTTGTCCCTAGGCAATTGATAACTAGACCGGTAATCATTATTGCAATTTTATTTGAGGGAGAGGCATAAGCTAACATACTTTCTCTACTTGCATCATATGCACTTATGATTGGAACTCGAGCAAGCCTCCACAACTACTAAAGATCATTAAGGTAAAACCCAACCATAGCATTAAAGTATCAAATCCTCTTTATTCCCATACGCAAACAACCTACTTACTCGGGTCTGTGCTTCTGTCACTCACACCACCCACCATAAGCAAATCATGAACATATTGCAAACCCTACAGCGAGGATCCCTCACGCTATGCCGACACGTAGAGCACCATAGGACAACACCAATAATAAAACATGCAACTCAAACCAATCTTGATCATCAAATAACCTATAGGACAAAACGGATCTACTCAAACATCATAGGATAGCCATACATCATTGGGAAATAATATATAGTATTGAGCACCATGTTTTAGTAGATATTACAACGGGTAAGAGAGAGGTTACACCGCTGCATAGAGGGGGGAAGAGTTGGTGATGATGGCGGTGAATTTGTTGGTGAAGATTGTGCTGATGATGATGGACACGATAGCGTTCCGGCGCCACCGGAAGAGAAGGGGAGAGGGGGCCCCTTCGTCTTCTTCTTCCTTGACCTCCTCCCTAGATGGGAGAAGGGTTTCCCCTCTGGTCCTTGGCCTCCATGGCATGGGAGGGGCGAGAGCCCCTCCGAAGGATATGTCTCTCTGTCTCTCTCTGTTTCTGCGTTCTCTCTGCTGCCCTTTCACTGTTTCTTTTATATCCGGAGATCCGTAACTCCGATTGGGTTGAACCTTTCGCCCAGATTTTTCTCATAAAATTAGCTTTCTTGCGGCAAAAGAAGAGCATCAACCGCCATACGGGGTGCCCATGAGGGTCCAGAGTGCGCCTGCTGCAACCTCTTGAGCACTGCGTTTGTTTTCCCTTGAAGAGGAAAGGGTGATGCAACAAAGTAGCGTAAGTATTTCCCTCAGTTTTTTAGAACGAAGGTATCAATCCAGTAGGAGGCTACGCGCGAGTCCCTCGCACCTATACAAAACAAATAAATCCTCGCAACCAACGCGATAAGGGGTCGTCAATCCCTACACGGTCACTTACGAGAGTGAGATCTGATATATATGATAGGATAATATTTTTGGTATTTTTATGATAAAGATGCAAAGTAAAATAAAAGCAAAGCAAAAAGCAACGGAAATAACTTAGTGTTGGAAGATTAATATGATGAAGATAGACCCGGGGGCCATAGGTTTCACTAGTGGCTTCTCTCAAAAGCATAAGTATTTTACGGTGGGTGAACAAATTACCGTTGAGCAATTGTTGGAATTGAGCATAGTTATGAGAATATCTAGGTATGATCATGTATATAGGCATCACGTCCGAGACAAGTAGACCGACTCCTGCCTGCATCTACTACTATTACTCCACACATCGACCGCTATCCACCATGCATCTAGAGTATTAAGTTCATAAGAACAGAGTAACGCTTTAAGCAAGATGACATGATGTAGAGGGATAAATTCATGCAATATGATAAAAAGCCCATGTTGTTATCCTCGATGGCAACAATACAATACGTGCCTTGCTGCCCCTACTGTCACTGGGAAAGGGCACCGCAAGATTGAACCCAAAGTTAAGCACTTCTCCCATTGCAAGAAAGATCAATCTAGTAGGCCAAACCAAACTGATAATAAGAAGAGACTTGCAAAGATAACCAATCATACATAAAAGAATTCAGAAGATTCAAATATTGTTCATATATAAACTAGATCATAAACCAACAAAACATCGTTCTCAACAAAAACACCGCAAAAAGAAGATTACATCGAATAGATCTCCACGGGAGAGGGGAGAACATTGTATTGAGATCCAAAAAGAGAGGAAGCCATCTAGCTAATAACTATGGACCCAAAGGTCTCGAGGTAAACTACTCACACTTCATCGGAGAGGATATGGTGTTGATGTAGAAGCCCTCCGTGATGGATGCCCCTCCCGTGAGCTCGAACAGGCCCCAAGATGGGATCTCGTGGGTAAAGGTTGCGGCGGTGGAATTAGGTTTTTGGCTTCGTATCTGATCGTTTGGGGGTACGTAGGTATATATAGGAGGAAGGAGTACGTCGGTGGAGCAACATGGGGCCCACGAGGGTGGAGGGCGTGCCCCCTACCTCGTGGCTTCCTGGAAGCTTCCTTGATGTAGGGTCCAAGTCTCCTGGATCATGTTCGTTTCGAAAATCACGTTCTCGAAGGTTTCATTCCGTTTGATATTCTTTTTCTGCGAAACTCTGAAATAGGCAAAAAAACAGCAATTCTGGGTTGGGCCTCTGGTTAGTAGGTTAGTCCCAAAAAAAGTAAAAGTTGATAATAAAGCCCAATAATGTCCAAAACAGAAGATAATTGTTGGTGATATGCCCTAGAGGCAATCATGTATGATGATATTTCCTATGTGTTTATGAATAAAGATAGTCCTTGGACATTATCAATGATGTGTATCAGCAAGTACGTGACTTGTTTGTGGGACTATGCATTGTATGATGCCTGTCCTAAAAGGTCCCTAGTCGAAAGGGCTGTGTGGACGCGCAGCCGACTAGACTAGCATATGACACGGTCGATGGCTCGGTCTCACTAGCCATGGAGCATTGGATGCTAATCGGATAATATGGACTTGGAAAGGTCTGGTCGGATTCGAATGAGTCGGATCCGAAGTCGAGATAAGGTCCGAGTCGGACAGACCCAACTATGAGACGCAACGATATGTCATATGTGAGTCTCTAGTACAACATATGTTCTATGTCCTAAGACCTGAGCTGACGCATGTACTCGGGATGGTGAAAGACTTGCTTTGGGCCGACCAAACGCTACTCCGTGACTGGGTAGTTACAAAGGTAGGTTTCGGGTTTGTCCAGTCCCATGCTGCGAGACATGGTCGAGTGATACGTCTCCAACGTATCTATAATTTTTGATTGCTCCATGCTACTATATCTACTGTTTTGGACTATATTGGGCTTTATTTTCTACTTTTATATTACTTTCGGGACTAACCTATTAACCGGAGGCCCAGCCCAGAATTGCTGTTTTTTGCCTATTTCAGTGTTTAGAAGAAACGAAATATCAAACGAAGTCCAAACGGAATGAAACCTTCGGGAACGTGATCTTCTCACCGAACGTGATCCAGGAGACTTGGACCCTACTCCAAGAAATGCCAGAGGCGGTCACGAGGGTGGAGGGCACGCCCCCTGGGCGCGCCCCCTGCCTCGTGGGCCCCCTGACGCTCCACCGACGTACTCCTTCCTCCTATATATACCTACATATCCCCAAACGATCAGAAGAGAGCCAAAAAACCTAATTCCACCGACGTACCTTCCTGTATCCACGAGATCCCATCTTGGGGCCTGTTCCGGAGCTCCGCCGGAGGGGACATCCACCACGGAGGGCTTCTACATCAACACCATAGCCCCTCCGATGAAGTGTGAGTAGTTTACTTCAGACCTTCGGGTCCATAGCTAGTAGCTAGATGGCTTCTTCTCTCTTTTTGGATCTCAATACAATGTTTTCCCCCTCTCTCGTGGAGATCTATTCGATGTAATCTTCTTTTTGCGGTGTGTTTGTTGAGATCGATGAATTGTGGGTTTATGATCCAGCTTATTTATGGATAATATTTGAATCTTCTCTGAATTCTTTTATGTATGATTGAGTTATCTTTGCAAGTCTCTTCGAATTATCCGTTTGGTTTGGCCAACTAGATTGGTAGTTCTTGCAATGGGAGAAGTGCTTAGCTTTGGGTTCAATCTTGCGGTGTGCTTACCTAGTGACATAAAGGGTTGCAAGGCACGTATTGTATTGTTTCCATCGAGGATAACAAGATGGGGTATTTATCATATTGCATGAATTTATTCCTCTACATCATGTCATCTTGCTTAAGCGTTACTCTGTTTTTAACTTAATACTCTAGATGCATGCTTTGGATAGCGGTCGATGAGTGGAGTAATAGTAGTAGATGCAGAATCATTTCGATCTACTTGTCACGGACGTGATGCCTATATACATGATCATACCTAGATAACCTCATAACTATGCTCAATTCTGTCAATTGCTCAACAATAATTTGTTCACCCACCGTAGAATATCTATGCTCTTGAGAGAAGCCACTAGTGAAACCTATGGCCCCCGGGTCTATTCTCATCATATCAATCTCCGTCACTTTATTTACTTGCTTTGCTTTTTACTTTTACTTTGCATCTTTATACCAAAAATACCAAAAATATTATCTCTATCAGATCTCACTCGTAAGTGACCGTGAAGGGATTGACAACCCCTAATCGCGTTGGTTGCGGTAGCTATCGTTAATGTGCAGGTACGAGGGACTTGCGTGGCCTCCTCGGATTGATACCTTGGTTCTCAAAACTGAGGGAAATACTTACGCCATCAGTGCTGCATCATCCTCTCCTCTTCGGGAAAACCAACGCAAGCTCAAGACGTAGCAAGAAGGATTTCTGCGCCGCTGTCGGGATGTCTACGCAAAGTCAACATACCAAGTACCCATCACAATCCCTATCTCTTGCATTACATTATTTGCCATTTGCCTCTCGTTTTCCTCTCCCCCACTTCACCCTTGCCGTTTTATTTGCCCTCTCTTTCCCAATCTCCTCCTCTCTTTCCGTTGCCTTTTCCTTTGCCTTTTGTTTGCCCATGTGTTAGTTTGCTTGCTTGTCGCTATGTCTGAAATAGGGGAAATTATCGCCGACATGAGTGATAATAATATGGAAAATTCTATAGCTCCTGCTGAAGAATCCCCTACCTATCACGCAAAAAGATTTCGAATAGGTAGTGGTAATATTATTGGAAAAGGAGTTATTCAAGATTTTTTTACTTGTGCTGGTGCTTTACCCTTTATGGGTGGTTCTATTCTCCATAGAACTAGTAGTCTTGCGGACGCTATTGGCATGCTTATCGTTGAACTTGAAAGGCAATTTATGCATATGCACCCTTCTATACAAAGAATTTTCCTAGAATTTTCTAATATTGAACACTCCTCTGTTAAGCGTGCCGCTACTATCTTTTTGGCTCATGAATTCAGATTTATAATAAAAGAAGCCAAAGAAATCTTTGCACATTATAGGGTGGACGCTGGCCGTCCCCCATAGAATCTATCATTTTTGATCAAGAAGAAATAATGCGTTTTCAATCTATCGACTATGTTGCTTTCAATGAAAATCTTAGAAAAAAGTGCCTACCAATATTTTAATTGATAGAATCTCTGAGCTTAATGATGATTTGGCTATTCAAATAATGAGCTAGGATGCTCTCTTGAGTATAGGCTCACCAAGTTCTGTCAAAAGAATGCTTATAATGATGAATTGGTTTGTGCAATCTGAAGGGCGAAAGATGAACCTATACCTCCTAAAATTGATCTTGGGGACTTTTGTCCTATTAAATTTAGCCCTTTTGATTACTTTTTCTTGCCTCAAAGAAAACTTGCTGCCGAACATAGAGAATATGAAATGAGTTTCACCGATCTATCTTATTACTACGGCACCACCTAGATCTATCCTTGCTTTTATGCCTAGCTAGGGGCATTAAACGACAACGCTTGTTGGGAGGCAACCCAATTTTATTTTTAATTTTTGTTTTTGCTTCTGTTTAGGAATAAATAATCCATCTAGCCTCTGTTTAGATGTGGTTTTATCTTTTAATTAGTGTTTGTGCCAAGTTAAACCTATTAGATCTTCTTGGGAGATAGTCATTTGATCTTGCTGTAATTTCCAGAATCTTTGCGCTCAGTGCCCGAATTGTTAAAAATCACCAGAACGTGATAAAATAGTGATTCCAATTGCTGCTGATCAATAATCAAATTGTCCAGGTCGTCTAATTTTGGTATAACTTTTTGGGTTCCAGAAGTTTGCGTTAGTTACAGATTACTACAGACTGTTCTGTTTTTGACAGATTCTGTTTTGCGTGTGTTGTTTGCTTATTTTGATGAATCTATGGTTAGTAAAATAGTTTATAATACATAGAGAAGTTGGAATACAGTAGGTTTAACACTAATATAAATAAAGAATTAGTTCATTACAGTACCTTAAAGTAGTCTTTTGTTCTCGTTCTCTAACGGAGCTCACGAGATTTCTATTGAGTTTTGTGTTGTGAAGTTTTCAAGTTTTGGGTGAATTCTTTTGATGGATTATGGAACAAGGAGTGGCAAGATCCTAAGCTTGGGGATGCCCATGGCATCCCCAAGATAATCCAAGGACACCAAAAAGTCAAAGCTTGGGGATGCCCCGGAAGGCATCCCCTCTTTCGTCTACTCCCATCGGTAATTTACTTGGAGCTATATTTTTATTCACCAACATGATATGTGTTTTGCTTGGAGCGTCTTGTATTATTTGAGTGTTTTCTTGTTATTTTACCACAATCATCCTTGCTGTACACACCTTTTGTGAGAGCCATACATGATTTGGAATTTGTTAGAATACTCTATGTGCTTCACTTATATCTTTTGAGCTTGATAGTTTTGCTCGGAGTGCTTCACTTATATCTTTTGAGCTTGATAGTTTTGCTCTAGTACTTCACTTAGATCTTTTAGAGCACGGTGGTGGATTTGGTTTAAAGAAACTTGATCTCTCATGCTTCACTTAGATCATTTTGAGAGTCGTTAATAGCATGGTAATTTGCTTAATGTTAATATACTTGGTGTTCGAGATATGTGAAACTTTCTTTTGAGTGAATTGAATACTAAGATAAATTTAATGCTTAATAATTGTTTTGAGATATGGAGGTAATAATATCAAAGTCGTGCTAGTTGATAATTGTGAATTTGAGAAATACTTGTGTTGAAGTTTGCAAGTCCCGTAGCATGCACGTATGGGTAAAGTTGTGTAACAAATTTGAAACATGAAGTGTACCTGGCTTGTGCATCCTTATGAGTGGCGGTCAGGGATGAGCGATGGTCTTTTCCTACCAATCTACCCCCTAGGTGAATTGTGTGTAGTACTTGATTTTTGATGGCTTCTAATTTTTTGCAATAAGTACATGAGTTCTTTTGACTAATGTTGAGCCCATGGATTATACGCACTTTTATCTTTCCGCACTTGCTAGCCTCTTCGGTACCATGCATTGCCCTTTCTCACCTTGAGAGTTGGTGCAAACTTCGCCGGTGCATCCAAACCCCGTGATATGATACGCTCTTTCACACATAAACCTCCTTATATCTTCCTCAAAACAGCCACCATACCTACCTATCATGGCATTTCCATAGCCATTCTGAGATATATTGCCATGCAACTTCCATCATCATTATTCTGACATACATTACTTTTGTCATATTGCCATTGCATGATCATGTAGCTGACACCGTATTTGTGGCAAAGCCACCATGCATTATTTTCCATACATGTCACTCTTGATTCATTGCACCATCCCGGTACACCGCCGGAGGCATTCATATAGAGTCATATTTTGTTCTAAGTTTCGAGTTGTAATTGTTGAGTTGTAATAGAAATAAAAGTGTGATGATCATCATTATTAGAGCATTGTCCCAAGTGAGGAAAGGATGATGGAGACTATGATTCCCCCATAAGTCGAGATGAGACTCCGGACAAAAAAAAAGAGGCCAAAAAAAAGAGAGAAAAGGCCCAAATAAAAAAATAAAAAAAATAAAAAAAATAAGAGAAAAAGAGAGAAGGGACAATGCTACTATCCTTTTACCACATTTGTGCTTCAAAGTAGCACCTTGTTCTTCATGTAGTGAGTCTCATATATTGTGCTTCAAAGTAGCACCTTGTTCTTCATGCAGTGAGTCTCATATATTGTGCTTCAAAGTAGCACTAAGATCTTCATAATAGAGAGTCTCTCATTTTGTCACTTTCATATACTAGTGGGATTTTTCATTATAGAACTTGGCTTGTATATTCCAATGATGGGCTTCCTCAAAGTGCCCTAGGTCTTCATGAGCAAGCAAGTTGGATGCACACCCACTTAGTTTCTTTTGTAGAGCTTTCATATACTTATAGCTCTAGTGCATCCGTTGCATGGCAATCCCTACTCCTCATGTTGACATCAATTGATGGGCATCTCCATAGCCCGTTGATTATCCTCGTCGATATGAGACTTTCCTTTTTTTTGTCTTCTCCACACAATCCCATCATCATATTTCTATTCCACCCATAGTGCTATACCCATGGCTTGCGCTCATGTATTACGTAAAGGTTGAAAGAGTTTGAGATCATTTGAGTATGAAACAATTGCTTGGCTTGTCATCGGGGGTATAGAAGTTGGGAACATCTTTGTGTGACGAAAATGAAGCATAGCCTAACCATATGATTTTGTAGGGATGAACTTTCTTTGGCCATGTTATTTTGAGATGACATAATTGCTTAGTTAGTATGCTTGAAGTATTATTATTTTTATGTCAATATGAACTTTTGTCTTAAATCTTTCGGATCTGAATATTCATATCACAAGTAAGAAGATTTATATTGAAATTACGCCAACATATCACTCCGCATCAAAAATTCTCTTTTTATCATTTACCTACTCGAGGACGAGCAGGAATTAAGCTTGGGGATGCCTGATACGTCTCCAACGTATCTATACTTTTTGATTGCTCCATGCTACTTTATCTACTGTTTTGGACTATATTGGGATTTATTTTCCACTTTTATATTACATTTGGGACTAACCTATTAACCGGAGGCCCAGCCCAGAATTGACGTTTTTTGCCTATTTCAGTGTTTCGAAGAAACGAAATATCAAACGGAGTCCAAACGGAATGAAACCTTCGGGAACATGATCTTCTCACCGAACGTGATCCAGGAGACTTGGACCCTACTCCAAGAAGTGCCAGAGGCGGTCACGAGGGTGGAGGGCGCGCCCCCTACCTCGTGGGACCCCTGATGCTCCACAAATGTACTCCTTCCTCCTATATATACCTACGTATCCCCAAACGATCAGAAGAGAGCCAAAAAACCTAATTCCACCGCCGTACCTTCCTGTATCCACGAGATCCCATCTTGGGGCCTGTTCTGAAGCTCCGTTGGAGGGGGCATCCACCACGGAGGGCTTCTACATCAACACCATAGCCCCTCCGATGAAGTGTGAGTAGTTTACTTCAGACCTTCGGGTCCATAGCTAGTAGCTAGATGGATTCTTCTCTTTTTGGATCTCAATACAATGTTCTCCCCCTCTCTCGTGGAGATCTATTCGATGTAATATTCTTTTTGCGGTGTGTTTGTTGAGACCGATGAATTGTGGGTTTATGATCCAGCTTATCTATGGATAATATTGGAATCTTCTCTGAATTCTTTTATGTATGATTGAGTTATCTTTGCAAGTCTCTTCGAATTATCCGTTTGGTTTGGGCAACTAGATTGGTAGTTCTTGCAACGGGAGAAGTGCTTTGCTTTGGGTTCAATCTTGCGGTGTCCTTACCCAGTGACATAAAGGGTTGCAAGGCACGTATTGTATTGTTTCCATCGAGGATAACACGATGGGGTATTTATCATATTGCATGAATTTATTCCTCTACATCATGTCATCTTGCTTAAGGGTTACTCTGTTTTTAACTTAATACTTTAGATGCATGCTAGATAGCGGTCGATGAGTGGAGTAATAGTAGTAGATGCAGAATCGTTTCGATCTACTTGTCACGGACGTGATGCCTATATACATGATCATACCTAGATAACCTCATAACTATGCTCAATTACTCACAATTGCTCAACAGTAATTTGTTCACCCACCGTAGAATATCTATGCTCTTGAGAGAAGCCACTAGTGAAACCTATGGCCCCCGGGTCTATTCTCATCATATCAATCTCCATCACTTTATTTACTTGCTTTGCTTTTACTTTTTACTATGCATCTTTATACCAAAAATACCAAAAATATTATCTCTATCAGATCTCACTCTCATAAGTGACAGTGAAGGGATTGACAACCCCTAATCGCGTTGGTTGCGAGTAGCTATCGTTTTGTGCAGGTACGAGGGACTTGCGCGTGGCCTCCTACTGGATTGATACCTTGGTTCTCAAAAACTAAGGGAAATACTTACGCTACTGTGATGCATCATCCTCTCCTCTTCGGGGAAAACCAACGCAAGCTCAAGACGTAGCATCGAGCAAGATGGGATTTGCCCCTCCGATCAGGAGAGATATACTCTGGCCCCTCGTGTGATCCGACCAGGAACAGCATGGCCATGCGACAAGGATTATGAGATTATCCGGATTGTGGTTGGCATCACTGGAATGAGGAAGAGGTCGGGCTAGCACAAGGATGACAGTCTCACCTTGAGCCCGAAAACATATATCGTATGGCAAAGGGAAATGTAAGTGTGACACGTTATGCTGTGTTCGCCTAACCAGCTTCATAGTCTGCTTGGTGGTTGGCACGCCTTGCTAGAGGCCGCTACCAACCGTGCAGGTCGGAGGTGATCCGAACTGTGACCAAGCCGACTTGAACCTAAGGGGTCGCGTGCTTAAGGGAAGGAACCTACGAGGTCGGTTCGTAGGACACTGGTCGGATGTGATCCGAACTGGACTAGGAATATGACCGACTAGACTTTGGGCTTTAGGGTCCGTGCGAGGCCCAAGTGTTGAGCTTGCGACGGGCGCCTATATAAAGTGGAGGTGCAGCACACTCATGCGGTTGATCGCTTCGGCGCTGCGACTAGGGTTTGCATGTGTTGCGAATAGCCACCTCCACTCGCCGCAGACTGTGTCTAGCAGTCCGCCGCACGGTGTTCCTCCTGCACGCGCGGATACCGTTAGAGGCGGTGCACTTGCGCCGCTCCGTCGAACTCGTACGTGGGATCGGATGACCGGCTGTTCGAGGGAGTTCGGACGAGGAGGAGACGATCCACGCGGACGCGCTGCCCCAACTCTTCTTCCGCTGCACGGCACTGCGCGTCTAGTGGTAACGAACTATGATCCATCTCCCGTAGCATGTTCCTGGATGTTCTGCGCGTAGGAAAATTTTAATTTGCAGTCGACGCACCCTACCATAGAACCCAACAGTGGTATCAGAGCCTCTGTTATAGGATTTGGTTTTAGATCGTATGCATATTAGATATGTGGAGGCGGCAGATAAGATCTGTTGTCCTTGAAGAGATCGGCTATGTGCACGGTTGATGTGATCAACTGCATATGGGGATCGTTAAGGCTATGTTTTCTGTAAATCGGGATCGATGAGGTCGTGACACGATCTACCCCTACCGGTCGGTTATCCGCCATCGGGGTTAACTGTGAAACATAAATCCGAATCGGATTCGCGATGATCGATAAGATCGGTCAGATCAGAGAATTCGGCGTGACGGAGTTCAGATGTGATCTGTGATTTCCGAAAACGTCGTGTATTTCGTGTGCATAGCGCCGTGTATTTCGTACCCGACACACAAACCAGTAGAATGCAATTCTATGCATAACTTTGTTTTTCAGGTTTGATGTGAATAGTATGGCTCATGTGTATGTGATGCATGTGTGTAATTTATGCGTGGCCTGCGTGTCATGTTTGTCAACCGGCAGGAGCCAAAGTGTTGTCATTATATTGTATAACGACCTGCATGTCGACTTGTGACTCTATGTAAATTCATTACTAGTTGTAGTAGTTGGATAATAGAGATCAGGTTGGCGGCTTGGCGTCCCGACGTGACAAACAAGATGGAGTTAGTAGATGGTCATCGGAGTCGGAGCCGACCTGGAAGAACGTCCATGAAGGAGCCATACTATTTCACAATATGTGTTATATTTGTGATTGTTATGCTTCTTTGTTTCTATGCATGTTAGAATGATAGAATGATCCCTCATGAATATCAAGCGAATTTCCATCCCCGTGTTGCACCTTCGCACGTCAAGTACGTCTAGTAGTGGGCTCATAAAATTGGGGTGCTGTTGGGTGTCCTTGAACTGAAGGGTTCGTGTCGGACATGGACATGCACTGCATCAGGTTAACTTGACAAGGCTATCAAAACGGTTTTGGGCCTTGTGGCAAAGAAGGTTGGGAGCCGGGGTATGAGATACCTTCCCGACCGACAGGAGTCGTATAGAGATACGATTAGCAAGGAGTTGCTTACCGGATAGGTATGTTGGCTAGCAGTGATGCTAAAGCTCACTAGTCGCATGCGCTAGTCGGATCCTGAATCACTGAGAGTTTGCGGAGGGATGCTGACTTCAATGGGAGTATTTCTGTTTAGGCTAGAATTACTCTACATAAACACATTGCTTAGTGATTGCATATTTTCTGTTGTAGATCAATGGCACCACCTGCTCAACCCAACTTTGCATTGAAATCAATTCTGGAAAAGGATAAACTGAATGGAACAAACTTTACCACCTGGTATAGAAATCTGAGAATTGTTCTCAAGCATGATAAAAAGGAACATGTTCTAGAGGATCCACTTCCAGAGGAACCTGCTGATAATGCTAGTGCCACAGATAAGAATGCCTACTAGAAACTCGTTGATGAATCAACGAAGATCAGCTGTCTGATGCTGGCTTGTATGGAGCCCGATTTGCAACAGCATTTCGAAAATGTTGAGGCTTACGATATGATCGAGAGTCTCAAGAGCATGTTTCGCATACGTGCTAGGACCAAAAGGTTCAACGTCTGGCGATCCTTGATGGATTGCAAGATGAAGGAAGGTGATCCACTGAGCCCACATGTGATCAAGATGATCGGATATGTGCAAGCTTTGGATCGGTTGGGCTTCCCGCTCTTGGATGAGCTGGCTACTGATGCTGTTCTGGGTTCTCTTCCGCTCAGCTATGGGACGTTCATCTCGAACTATCATATGCATGGCACGGATAAGAAGCTCACTAAATTGCATGGGATTCTCAAGGTGGCAGAGCAGGATATTAAGAAAGGCACACATCAAGTGTTGATGGTGCAGAAATCGGCTAAGTTCAAGAAGAGTTGGTCCAAGAAAAAGGCTAAGGCAAAGGGCACGGAGATGGTAACTTCCGCCATTGCGCCAAAGTCTGGACCGTACTCGAAGACCGTTTGCTATCACTGCAAGGAGACCGGTCACTGTAAGAGGAACTGTAGCAAGTGGCTTGCAGAGCATGGCAAGAAGGCCGGAAATGCTGCTTTAGGCAAAGGTACACTTGTTGCATATGTTATAGACATTTACCTTGCTGACATACCTAGTAGATCTTGGGTATTTGATACCGGATCGGTTGTTCATATTTGCAACTCGATGCAGGGGCTGGTAAGAACTAGGCGTGTGGCACAAGGGGAGATTGACATCAGGGTCGGCAACAAAGCAAGAGTTGTTGCGTTGGAGATCGGCACGATGCAGGTCCAGTTTCCTTCCGGGTTCATAATGGAATTGAATAATTGTTATTACATTCCTGCACTTAGTCGGAACATTATTTCTGCCTCATGTTTGATGAGTCAAGGTTATGAATTTAATTTAAAGGACAATGGTTGTTCGATATTTTTGAATGGTATGTTCCACGGCTATGCACCCATTGTTGATGGGCTATCTATATTGAATCTAGAACAGGAACCGGTCTATAACATGAATGTCAAGAGGCATAAGCCTAATGAGATAAATCCGACATACTTCTGGCATTGCCGACTTGGACACATTAGTCTGAAACGCATGTAGAAGCTCCATGATGATGGGCTCCTAACCCGTCCGACTTGGTCGTTCGAGACATGTGAATCATGCTTGCTCGGCAAGATGACTAAGTCTCCTTTCGCAAAGAGTTGCAAGAGGGCGTCCGAGCTGTTGGAGCTTATACACGCGGATGTGTGTGGTCCAATGAGCACAACTGCCAGAGGTGGCTATCAGTACTTCGTGACTTTTACCGACGACTTGAGTAGACATGGATATATCTATTTGATGAGGCACAAGTCGGAGACTTTTGAAAAGTTCAAAGAGTTTCAGAACAAGGTTGAGAATCAGCTCGGCAAGACTATAAAGCTTCATGATCTGATTGTGGAGGTGAGTACATGAGCCAGAGTTTGATGATCATCCGAAAAGTCAAGGTATAGTACCTCAGCTCACACCTCCGGGTATGCCACAGAGAAACGGCGTGTCGGAACGGAGGAATAGGACCTTGTTGGACATGGTCCGGTCTATGATGAGCAAATCGGATTTACCCTTGTCATTTTGGGGATACGCTCTAGAAACTGCATCTTTCACACTTAATAGGGTACCATCAAAATCCGTAGACAAGACACCACATGAGATGTGGACCGGGAAGACTCAGGTTGTCTTTTCTAAAGATTTGGGGTTGTGAAGCATTTGTCAAGCGACTTATGTCGGACAAGCTTACACCTAAGTCGGATAAATGCATATTCGTGGGATATCCGAGGGAAACCTTGGGATATAGCTTCTACAACCGGAAGAGAACAAAGTGTTTGTTGCTCGAACGGGTTTTCCTTGAGAAAGAGTTTCTCGGTCGGGAGGCCAGTGGGAGGGACGGTTCGACTCGAAGAAATTCGAGGACCACTTTCGGGACGGCTTGCCTGGTGATGAGATCATACCGGAGTCAGTCAGGGAACCTGTAGTGGAAGCGGCACCGGAACCACGGAGGTCGGAAAGATTGCGCAGAGTGCGTGATGTATTGTTGCTAGAAAGCGACGAGCCGGCCACATATGCGGAAGCAATGGTGAGCCCAGATTCCGAGGCATGGCTGGAAGCCATGAGATCCGAGTTAAAGTCCATGGATGAGAATCAAGTCTGGGACTTGGTTGATCCGCCACCTAGCGTAACTGCCATTGGTTGCAAATGGGTCTTTAAGAAGAAAACCGATATGGATGGGAATGTTCAGATCCACAAAGCTCGGCTTGTCGCTAAAGGTTATGGACAAGTTCAAGGAATTGACTACGACGAGACTTACTCGCCGGTAGCGATCTTTGAAATCGGTGAGGATCATACTAGCTATAGCTGCATATTTCGATTATGAGATATGGCAGATGGATGTCAAAACGGCTTTCCTTCACGGAAATTTAACCGAGGACGTGTATATGATACACCCCGAGGGTTTTGTCGATCCGATTAGCACTAGTAAGGTATGCAAGCTCAAGAGATCCATTTATGGGTTGAAGCAAGCATCTCAGAGTTGGAACATTCATTTTGATGAGGTCGTCATTGGTCTCGGTTTCATCAAAAGCAAAGAGGACTCTTGTTTATACAAGAAGTTAAGTGGGTGCTCGATAGTGTTTTTGATCTTGAATGTTTCGATGCTAAACTCGGTCAAGGAATAATTGAATGGCAAGTTTTCGATGAAGGACCTTGGTGAGGCAGTCTATATTTTAGGCATTAAGATCTATAGAGATAGATCGAGGAGGCTGCTCGGCTTAAGCCAGAGCACGTACATAGATAAAGTGTTGAAGCGGTTCAACATGAGTGAGGCAAAGAAAGGGTTCTTTCCGCTCTCACATGGTATAAGGCTAAGCGAGACTCAGAGTCCTTCGACATCTGATGAGCGAAGCAGGATGAGTAGGATCCCGTATGCCTCGGCAATCGGATCCATCATGTATGCCATGATATGTACAATGCCTGATGTTGCTTTTGCAATAAGCCTAACAAGTAGATACCAGGTCAACCCAGGTGAGAGTCACTGGGCAGCGGTAAAGACTATTTT
The DNA here is from genome assembly GCA_021605145.1 of Aegilops bicornis. Taxonomy (NCBI): domain Eukaryota; kingdom Viridiplantae; phylum Streptophyta; class Magnoliopsida; order Poales; family Poaceae; genus Aegilops; species Aegilops bicornis. Next base: position 489,247,511 of record CM038669.1, on the reverse strand, counting down.
GAAGTACTTGAAAAGGACTAAAGAGATGTTCCTAGTTTATGGTGGTGAGGAAGAGCTCGTCATAAGGGATTACGTCGATGCTAGTTTCCAAACCGACAGAGATGATTGTCGATCACAGTCCGGATTCGTGTAGTCCTGAACGGAGGAGCAGTGCACTGGATGAGTTCCAAGCAGGATACGATGGCTGATTCTACCACGGTTTAATACATTGCGGCTTGTGAAGTCGCAAAGGAAGGTGTTTGGATCCGGCATTTTCTGGATGATCTTGGTATTTTCCCAGCCTCGGTGAAACCGTTCGACCTTTATTGTGATAATTCTGGTGCCATCGCACAAGCCAAGGAGCCGAGGAATCACCACAAGGTCAGACACATAGATCAGAAATATCACCTGATACGAAAGATTGTAAAGAATGGTGATATAGAGTTATGCAAGATTCACACGGATGCAAATGTTGCAGATCCGTTGACTAAGCCACTTCCACAACCCAAGCATGAGGGGCACGTTAGAGCTATGGGCATTTGATGTCTATTTGATTGACTCTAGTGCAAGTGGGAGATCGTTGGAGATATGCCCTAGAGGCAATCATGTATGATGATATTTCCTATGTGTTTATGAATAAAGATAGTCCTTGGACATTATCAATGATGTGTATCGGCAAGCACGTGACTTGTTTGTGGGACTATGCATTGTATGATGACTGTCCTAAAAGGTCCCTAGTCGAAAGGGCCGTGTGGACGCGCAGCCGACTAGACTAGCATATGACACGGTCGATGGCTCGGTCTCACTAGCCATGGAGCATTGGATGCTAACTGGATAATATGTACTTGGAAAGGTCTGGTCGGATTCGACATAGTCGGATCCGAGTCAAGATAAGGTCCGAGTCGGACAGACCCAACTATGAGACGCAGCGATATGTCATCTGTGAGCCTCTAGTACAACATACGTTCTATGTCCTAAGACCTGACCTGACGCATGTACTCGGGATGGTGACAGACTTGCTTTGTGCCGACCAAACGCTACTCCATGACTGGGTAGTTACAAAGGTAGGTTTCAGGTTTGTCCAGTCCCATGCTGCGAGACATGGTCGAGCAAGATGGGATTTGCCCCCCGATCGGAGAGATATACTCTGGGCCCCTCGTGTGATCCGACCAGGAACAACATGGCCATGCGACAAGGATTATGAGATAATCCGGATTGTGGTTGGCATCACTGGAACGATAAAGAGGTCGGGCTAGCACAAGGATGACAGTCTCGCCTTGAGCTCGACAACATATATCATGTGGCAAAGGGAACAGAAGTGTGACACGTTGTACAGGTTCGCCTAAGCAGCTTCATAGTCTGCTTGGTGGTTGGCACGCCTTGCTAGAGGCCGCTACCAACTGTGCAAGTCGGAGGTGATTCGAACTGTGACCAAGCCGACTTGAACCTAAGGGGTCGCGCGCTTAAGGGAAGGAACCTACGCGGTCGGTTCATAGGACACTGGTCGGATGTGATCCGAACTGGACTAGGAATGTGACCGAGTAGACTTTGGGCTTTAGGGTCCGTGCGAGGCCCAAGTGTTGAGCCTGCGACGGGCGCCTATATAAAGTGGAGGTGCGGCACACTCATGCGGTTGATCGCTTCGGCACTGCGACTTGGGTTTGCATGTGTTGCGAATAGCCACCTCCACTCGCCGCCGACTGTGTGATCGGACCTAGCAGTCCGCCACACGGTGTTCCTCCTGCACGCGCGAATATCGTTAGAGGCGGTGCACTTGCGCCGCTCCGGCGAGGACGAGGAGGAGACGATCCACGCGGACGCGCTACCCCAACTCTTCTTCCGCTGCACGGCACTGCGTGTCTAGTGGTAACAAACTGTGATCCATCTCCAGTAGCATGTTCCTGGATGTTCTGCGCGTACGGAAATTTTAATTTGCAGTCGACACACCCTACCGTAGAACCCAACAATAATATATCATGGAGCAATAAAAAATTATAGATATGTTGGAGACGTATCAAGCATCCCCAAGCTTAATTCCTGCTCGTCCTTGAGTAGGTAAATGATAAAAACAGAATTTTTGATGCGGAGTGCTACTTGGCATAACTTCAATGTAATTCTTCTTAATTGTGGTATGAATATTCAGATCCGAAAGATTCAAGATAAAATTTCATATTGACATAAAAATAATAATACTTCAAGCATACTAACTAAGCAATTATGTCCTCTCAAAATAACATGGCCAAAGAAAGTTCATCCCTACAAAATCATATAGTTTGTCATGCTCCATTTTCGTCACACAAGAATGCTCTCACCATGCACAACCCCGATGACAAGCCAAGTAATTGTTTCATACTTTAGTAATCTCAAACTTTTTAAACCTTCACGCAATACATGAGCGTGAGCCATGGATATAGCACTATGGGTAGAATAGAATATGATGATGGGGGTTATGTGGAGAAGACAAAAAAGGAGAAAGTCTCGCATCAACGAGGCTAATCAATGAGCTATGGAGATGCCCACCAATTGATGTTAATGCAAGGAGTAGGGATTGCCATGCAACGGATGCACTAGAGCTATAAATATATGAAAGCTCATCAAAAGAAACTAAGTGGGTGTGCATCCAACTTGCTTGCTCACGAAGACCTAGGGCACTTGAGGAGGCCCATTGTTGGAATATACAAGCCAAGTTCTATAATGAAAAATTCCCACTAGTATATGAAAGTGACAAAACAAGAGACTCTCTATCATGAAGATTATGGTGCTACTTTGAAGCACAAGTGTGGTAAAAGGATAGTAACATTGTCCCTTCTCTCCTTTTCTCTCATTTTTTGGGCCTTCTTGAAAGGACATGCGGTGCCCCCATGTGTGGTTTTGGTAATTGATGACATTCTCTATGGACTAATGGTTGCATTGAGTTATATCTGAAGGATTTTTCCATAGGCGTTTCTTGAAGTCCATGTGTTGGTTTCAAGGAGTTTATGTGTTGACCAAGGTGCTATTAAGGAATTATCCAAAGATTGGTCATGTGAGTGTTGTGCTTATTGAAAGATTCAAGGTTGATCAAGACTAAGTCAAGAGTGAATCAAGTTGATCAACTCACAAAGCGTAAAAGATGTACCGAGAGGGATCAAGTGATCCCATGGTATGGTAAGCATTGTCCATTGCACTTTGTGTACTAACCCATGGTCTATGTGAGAGTTCTATGTGGGGTTAGGTACGTGTCCACGGGCTTGCGTCAAGAGGAAGATATCATACAACCCATGGAAAGGATGACATCAAGTGGTGATCATAATCAAGGTTGTGTTGTGCAAGTTCAAGTGGAGCATCACAAAGAAATCATGTGTGTAGCTTGCCGTCCATTGTGGTGACAGTGGACTTGTGAAGGTGTACCGAAGAGTGACTCACCCATAGTGGAGTATGGGGGAGCAATCATCTAGTCTTCATCGAGCCAACGCAATCAAGAAAGGTGGTCCAACTTGAGGGAGTCAAGATCGTCATCATCTAGCTCAAGTGGACCATGTGCAAGGCAAAGGTTTTCCCTTGATAGGTTTTCTATTTTACCGGTCTCATGGTGGTAGTTGGGAGACCGGGTTATAGGATCGTTTGCCGTACTATCAAGGGGGGCTCTCAAGTTGGTAGCTTGATCGTATCGTTAGTAGGGAGCTCAAACCATTGCATCCTTGCATTCTTGGTTCTTGTTTGGTTCTCTTTGTGAGTCTTAGATCTTATCGACCGCTATCTACTACTATTACTCCACACATCGACCGCTATCCAGCATGCATCTAGAGTATTAAGTTCATCAGAACAGAGTAACGCTTTAAGCAAGATGACATGATGTAGAGGGATAAATTCATGCAATATGATATAAAAAACCAATCTTGTTATGCTCATGGCAACAATACAATACGTGCCTTGCTGCCCCTCATCATTGGGAAAGGACACCGCAAGATTGAACCCAAAGCTAAGCACTTCTCCCATAGAAAGAAAGATCAATCTAGTAGGCCAAACCAAACTGATAATTCAAAGAGACTTGCAAAGATAACCAATCATACATAAAATAATTCAGAAGATTCAAATATTGTTCATAGATAAACTTGATCATAAACCCACAATTCATCGGTCTCAACAAACACACCGCAAAAAGAAGATTACATCAAATAGATCTCCACGAGAGAGGGGAGAACATTGTATTGAGATCCAAAAAGAGAGAGGAAGCCATCTAGCTAATAACTATGGACCCGAAGGTCTGAGGTAAACTACTCACACTTCATCGGAGAGGCTATGGTGTTGATGTAGAAGCCTTCCGTGATGGATGCCCCCACCGGCGGAGCTCCGGAACAGGCCCCAAGATGGGATCTCTGAAGGAAATATGCCCTAGAGGCAATAATAAAGTTATTATTTATTTCCTTATTTCATGATAAATGTTTATTATTCATGCTAGAATTGTATTAACCGGAAACATAATACATGTGTGAATACATAGACAAACAGAGTGTCACTAGTATGCCTCTACTTGACTAGCTCGTTAATCAAAGATGGTTGTGTTTCCTAACCATGAACAAGGAGTTGTTATTTGATTAACGGGATCACATCATTGGTTGAATGATCTGATTGACATGACCCATTCCATTAGCATAGCACCTTTTTGATCGTATAGTTTGTTGCTAGTGCTTTTCTTCATGACTTATACATGTTCCTATGACTATGAGATTATGCAACTCCCGTTTGCACGAGGAACACTTTGGGTGCTACCAAACGTCACAACGAATCGGGTGATTATAAAGGTACATTACAGGTGTCTCCGAAGGTACATGTTGGGTTGGCATATTTGAGATTAGGATTTGTCACTCCGATTGCTCGGAGAGGTATCTCTGGGCCCTCTCGGTAATACACATCACATAAGCCTTGCAAGCATTGCAACTAATGAGTTAGTTGTGAGATGATGTATTACGGAACGAGTAAAGAGACTTGCCGGTAACGAGATTGAACTAGGTATTGGATACCGACGATCGAATCTCGGGCAAGTAACATACCGATGACAAAGGGAACAACGTATGTTGTTATGCGGTCAGACCGATAAAGATCTTCGTATAATATGTAGGAACCAATATGGGCATACAGGTCCCGCTATTGGTTATTTAACGTAGATGTGTCTCGATCATGTCTACATTGTTCTCGAACCGTAGGGTCCGCACGCTTAAGGTTTCAATGACGGTTATTATGAGTTTATGTATTTTGATGTACCGAAGGAGTTCGAGTCCCGGATGAGATCACGGACGTGACGAGGAGTCTCGAAATGGTCGAGACATAAAGATTCATATATTGGAAGTCTATGTTTGGACATCGGAAGTGTTCCGGTGAAATTAGGAATTTTACCAAGTACCGGAGGTTACGGAACCCCGGAATACTAATGGGCCAACATGGGCCTTAGTGGAAAGGAGAGAAGGGGGCCCAAGTGCTGGTCAGCACCTTCCCCTTCCCTAGTCCTATTAGGACTAGGAGAAGGGGCCTCTCTCTCTCCCTTCCCACTTGGGGAAACCTAGTTGGACTAGGATTGGGGGAATCCTACTCCTAGTAGGAGTAGGACACCTGGCGCACCTCCCTTGGCCGGCCAGCCCTCCTCCTTCCCTCCTTTATATACGGGGGCAGAGGGCACCCCATGACACACAAGTTGATCCTTGAGATCGTTCCTTAGCCGTGTGCGGTGCCCCCCTCCACCATATTCCACCTCGGTCATATTGTAGCGGTGCTTAGGCGAAGCCTGCGACGGTGAAACATCAAGATCGTCACCACGCCGTCAGGCCGACGGAACTCCCTCCCCGGAGCTTTGCCGGATCGAAGCCCGTGGAGCGCCATCGAGCTGAACGTGTGCCAAGAACTCGGAGGTGCCGGAGTAACGCGCTGGGATCGGCAGGATCGCGAGGAGAAAGTACGACTACTTCCTCTACGTTGTGATCGCTTCCGCTTACGGTCTCACGAGTGCGTAGACAACACTCTCCTCTCGTTGCTATGCCATCACCATGGTCCCGTGTGCGTGGGAAAATTTTGAAATTACTGCGTTCCCCAACAGTGGCATCCGAGCCTGGTTTTATGCGTAGATGTCATATGCACGAGTAGAACACAAGTGAGTTGTGGACGATACAAGTCATACTGCCTACCAGCATGTCATACTTTGGTTCAGCGGTATTGTTGGAAAGACGATCCAGACCAACCTTACGCGTACTCTTACGCGAGACCGGTTCCCTCGACGTGCTTTGCACATAGATGGCTTGTGGAAGACTGTCTCCAACTTTAGTTGAACTGAAAAGTGCTACGCCCGGTCCTTGAGAAGGTTAAAACGGAGTCTATTTGACAAACTATCGTTGTGGTTTTGATGCGTAGGTAAGAACGGTTCTTGCTCAGCCCGTAGCAGCCACGTAAAACTTGCAACAACAAAGTAGAGGACGTCTAACTTGTTTTTGCAGGGCATGTTGTGATGTGATATGGTCAAGACGTGATGCTATATTTTATTGTATGAGATGATCATGTTTTGTAACCGAAGTTATCGGCAATCGGCAGGAGCCATATGGTTGTCGCTTTATTGTATGCAATGCAATCGCGATGTAATGCTTTACTTTATTACTAAGCGGTAGTGATAGTCGTGGAAGCATAAGATTGACGAGGCGACAACGATGCTACGATGGAGATCAAGGTGTCGCTACCGGTGGCGATGGTGATCATGGCGGTGCTTGAGATGGAGATCACAAGCACAAGATGATGATGGCCATATCATATCACTTATATTGATTGCATGTGATGTTAATCCTTTATGCATCTTATCTTGCTTTGATTGACGGTAGCATTATAAGATGATCCCTTACTAAATTATCAAGAAGTGTTCTCCCGAGTATGCACCGCTATGAAAGTTCTTCGTCTTTGAGACACCACGTGATGATCGGGTGTGATAGGCTCTACGTTCAAATACAACGGGTGCAAAACAGTTGCACACGCAGAATACTCAGGTTATACTTGACGAGCTATGCATATAAGATATGACCTCGGAACACGAGACCGAAGGTCGAGCGTGAATCATATAGTAGATATGATCAACATATTGATGTTCACCATTGAAACTACTCAATCACACGTGATGATCGGACATGGTTTAGTTGATTTGGATCACGTGATCACTTAGATGACTAGAGAGATGTCTGCCTAAGTGGGAGTTCTTAAGTAATATGATTAATTGAACTTAAATTTATCATGAACTTAGTCCTGGTAGTATTTTGCAAATTATGTTGTAGATCAATAGCTCGCGTTGTTGCTTCCCTATGTTTTTATATGTGTTCCTAGAGAAAATTGTATTGAAAAAGGTTAGTAGCAATGATGCGGATTGGATCCATGATCCGAGGTTTATCCTCATTGCTGCACGTAAGAATTACGTCCTTGATGCACCGCTAGGTGACGGACCTATTGCGAGGAGCAGATGCAGACGTTATGAACGTTTTGCTAGCTCAATATGATGACTACTTAATAGTTTAGTGCACCATGCTTAACGGCTTAGAATCGGGACTTCAAAGACGTTTTGAACGTCATGGACCATATGAGATGTTCCAGGAGTTGAAGTTAATATTTCCAGCAAATACCCGAGTTGAGAGATATGAAGTCTCCAACAAGTTCTATAGCTAAAAGATGGAAGAGAATCGCTCAACTAGTGAGCATGTTCTCGATTGTCCGGGTACTTCAATCGCTTGAATCAAGTGGGAGTTAATCTTCCGGATAAGACAAGGATTGACAGAATTCTCTAGTCACCATCACTAAGTTACTAGAACTTCGTGATGAACTATAGTATGCAAGGGATGACGAAAACGATTCCCGAGCTCTTCGTGATGTTAAAATCGTGAAGGTAGAAATCAAGAAAGAGCATCAAGTGTTGATGATTGACAAGACCACTAGTCTCAAGGAAAAGGGCAAAGGGAACAAGGGGAACTTCAAGAAGAACGGCAAGCAAGTTGCTGCTCGAGTGAAGAAGCCCAAGTCTGGACCTAAGCCTGAGACTAAGTGCTTTTGCTGCAATGGAACTGGTCACTAGAAGCGGAACTACCCCAAGTATTTGGCGGATAAGAAGGATGGCAAAGTGAACAAAGGTATATTTGATATACAGATTATTGATGTGTATTTTACTAGTGTTCGTAGCAACCCCTCGGTATTTGATACTGGTTCAGTTGCTAAGAGTAGTAACTTGAAACGGAGTTGCAGAATGAACGAGAAACTAGTTGAAGGGAAGTGACGATGAGTGTTGGAAGTAGTTCCAAGATTGATATGATCATCATCGCACACTCCCTATACTTTCGGGATTAGTATGGAACCTAAATAAGTGTTATTTGGTGTTGAGCATAAATATGATTTGATCATGTTTATTGCAATACGGTTATTCATTTAAGTAAGAGAATAAATTGTTGTTCTGTTTACATGAATAAAACCTTATATGGTTACACACCCAATGAAAGTGGTTCATTGGATCTCGATCATAGTGATACACATATTCATAATATTGAAACCAAAAGATGCAAAGTTAATAATGATAGTGCAACTTATTTGTGGCACTTGCCGTTTAGGTCATATTGGTGTAAAGCGCATGAAGAAAACTCCATGCTGATGGACTTTCGGAATCACTTGGTTATGAATCATTTGATGCTTAGAACCATGCCTTTTGGGCAAGATGACTAAAACTCCGTTCTTGAACAATGGAACGAGCTACCGACTTATAGGAAATAACACATATATACCGATATATGCGATCCAATGAGTGTTGATGCTCGTGGCAAGTATCGTTAATTTTATGACCTTCACAAGATGATTTGAGTAGATATGGGTATATCTACTTGATGAAACATAAGTCTGAAATAGTTGAAAGGTTCAAAGAATTTCAGAGTGAAGTGGAAAATCATCGTAACAAGAAAATAAAGTTTCTGCGATCTGATCGTGGAGATAAATATTTGAGTTACGAAGTTTGGTCTTCAATTAAAACAAAGTGGAATAGTTTCACAACTTACGCCACCGAACACCACAACGTAATGGTGTGTCCGAACGTCGTAATCGTACTTTATTAGATATGGTGCGATCTATGATGTCTCTTACTGATTTACCGCTATCGTTTTGGGGTTATGCTTTAGAGACGGCTACATTCACTTTAAATAGGGCACCATCTAAATCCGTTGAGACGACGCCTTATGAACTGTGGTTTGGCAAGAAACCAAAGTTGTCGTTTAGGAAAGTTTGGGGCTGCGATGCTTATGTGAAAAAGCTTCAACCTGATAAGCTCGAACCCAAATCGGAGAAATGTGTCTTCATAGGATACCCAAAGGAGACTGTTGGGTACACCTTCTATCACAGATCCGAAGGCAAGATTTTTGTTGCTAAATTCGGAAACTTTTTGGAGAAGGAGTTTCTCTCGAAAGAAGTGAGTGGGAGGAAAGTAGAACTTGATGAGATAATCGTATCTACTCCCTTATTGAGAAGTAGTACATCACGTAAAAACAGTTTCGTGACACCTACACCAAATAGGGAAGAAGCTAATGATGATGATCATGAAACTTCAGATCAAGTTTCTCAGAACTTCAGTAGATCAACCAGAGCAAGATCCGCACTGCAGTGGTACGGTAATCCTATTCTCGAAGTCATGTTCTTTGGAACATGATGAACCTCACGAACTATGAGGAAGCGATGATGAGCCCAGATTCGCGAAATGGCTTGAGGCCATGAAATCTGAGATAGGATCCATGTATGAGAACAAAGTATGGACTTTGATTGACTTGCTCGATGATCAGCAAGCCATGTTAAATAAATGGATCTTCAAGAGGAAGACGGACATTGATAGTAGTGTTACTATCTACAAAGCTCGACTTGTCAAAAAAAAAGGTTTTCGACAAGTTCAAGGTGTTGACTACAATGAGATTTTCTCAACCGTAGCGATGCTTAAGTCTGTCCGAATCATGTTAGCAATTGCCACATTTTATGAAATCTGGCAAATGGATGTCAAAACTACATTCTTTAATGGATTTATTAAAGAAGAGTTGTATATGATGCAATCGTAAGGTTTTTCAATCCTAAAGGAACTAACAAAATATGCAAGCTCCAAAGGATCCATCTATGGACTGGTGCAAGCATCTCAGAGTTGGAATACATGCTTTGATAAGTTGATCATAGCATATAGTTTTATCTGCACTTGTGGAAAAGCCTGTATTTACAAGAAAGTGAGTGGGAGCACTACATTTACGATAAGTATATGTGAATGACATATTGTTGATCGGAAATAATGTAGAATTATTCTGCAAAGCATAAAGGAGTATTTGAAAGGAGTTTTTCAAAGAAGGACCTCGGTGAAGCTACGTACAAATTGAGCATCAAGATCTATTGAGATAGATCAAAAACGCTTGATGAGTTTTTCAATAAGAACATACCTTGTCAAGATTTTGAAGTAGTTCAAAATGGAACAGTCAAAGAAAAGTTCTTGCATGTGTTGCGAAGGTGTGAAATTGAGTAAGACTCAAATCCCGACCACAGCAGAAAAATAGAAAAGAGAATGAAAATCATTCCCTATGCCTCAGTCATAGGTTCTACAAAGTATGCTATGCTATGTACCAGACCTATTGTATACCTTGCTCTGAATTTTGCAAGGGAGTACAATAGTGATCTAGGAGTAGATCACTGGACATTGGTCAAGAACATCCTTAGTGAGGACTAAGGAAATATTTCTCGATTATGGAGGTGATAAAAGAGCCCGTCGTAAAGAGTTACATCGACATGTGCTTTTTACATCGATCCGTATGACTCTAAAGTCTCAATCTGGATACATACTATAAGTGGGAGCAATTAGCTAGAGTAGCCCGTGCAGAGCATTGTAGACATAGAATATTTGCAAAATACATACGGCTCTGAATGTGACAGACCCGTTGACTAAAGCTTCTCTCACGAGCAAAACATGATCATCCCTTAGTACTCTTTGGGTGGTAATCACATAACGATGTGAACTAGATTATTGACTCTAGTAAACCCTTTGGGTGTTGGTCACATGACGATGTGAACTATGGGTGTTAATCACATACAGATGTGAATATTAGTGTTGAATCACATGATGATGTGAACTAGATTATTGACTCTAGTGCAAGTGGGAGACTGAAGGAAATATGCCCTAGAGGCAATAATAAAGTTATTATTTATTTCCTTATTTCATGATAAATGTTTATTATTCATGCTAGAATTGTATTAACCGGAAACATAATACATGTGTGAATACATAGACAAACAGAGTGTCACTAGTATGCCTCTACTTGACTAGCTCGTTAATCAAAGATGGTTGTGTTTCCTAACCATGAACAAGGAGTTGTTATTTGATTAACGGGATCACATCATTGGTTGAATGATCTGATTGACATGACCCATTCCATTAGCATAGCACCTGATCGTATAGTTTGTTGCTAGTGCTTTTCTTCATGACTTATACATGTTCCTATGACTATGAGATTATGCAACTCCCGTTTGCACGAGGAACACTTTGGGTGCTACCAAACGTCACAACGTAATCGGGTGATTATAAAGGTACATTACAGGTGTCTCCGAAGGTACATGTTGGGTTGGCATATTTCGAGATTAGGATTTGTCACTCCGATTGTCGGAGAGGTATCTCTGGGCCCTCTCGGTAATACACATCACATAAGCCTTGCAAGCATTGCAACTAATGAGTTAGTTGTGAGATGATGTATTACGGAACGAGTAAAGAGACTTGCGGTAACGAGATTGAACTAGGTATTGGATACCGACGATCGAATCTCGGGCAAGTAACATACCGATGACAAAGGGAACAACGTATGTTGTTATGCGGTCTGACCGATAAAGATCTTCGTAGAATATGTAGGAACCAATATGGGCATCCAGGTCCCGCTATTGGTTATTGACCGGAGATGTGTCTCAGTCATGTCTACATTGTTCTCGAACCGTAGGGTCCGCACGCTTAAGGTTTCAATGACGGTTATTATGAGTTTATGTATTTTGATGTACCGAAGGAGTTCGGAGTCCCGGATGAGATCACGGACGTGACGAGGAGTCTCGAAATGGTCGAGACATAAAGATTCATATATTGGAAGTCTATGTTTGGACATCGGAAGTGTTCGGGTGAAATTAGAATTTTACCAAGCACCGGAGGTTACCGAACCCCGGAATACTAATGGGCCAACATGGGCCTTAGTGGAAAGGAGAGAAGGGGCCCAAGTGCTGGTCACCTTTCCCCTTCCCTAGTCCTATTAGGACTAGGAGAAGGGGGCGCCCCCCTCTCTCTCTCTTCCCACTTGGGGAAACCTAGTTGGACTAGGATTGGGGGGGGGGAATCCTACTCCTAGTAGGAGTAGGACACCCCTGGCGCACCTCCCTTGGCCGGCCAGCCCCTCCTCCTTCCCTCCTTTATATACGGGGGCAGAGGGCACCCCATGACACACAAGTTGATCCTTGAGATCGTTCCTTAGCCGTGTGCGGTGCCCCCCTCCACCATATTCCACCTCGGTCATATCGTAGCGGTGCTTAGGCGAAGCCCCGCGACGGTGAAACATCAAGATCGTCACCACGCCGTCGTGCTGACGGAACTCCCCTCCCCGGAGCTTTGCTGGATCGAAGCCCGTGGAGCGTCATCGAGTTGAACGTGTGCCAAGAACTCGGAGGTGCCGGAGTAACGGCGCTGGGATCGGCAGGATCGCGAGGAGAAAGTACGACTACTTCCTCTACGTTGTCATCGCTTCCGCTTACGGTCTACGAGGGTACGTAGACAACACTCTCCCCTCTCGTTGCTATGCCATCACCATGGTCCTGTGTGTGCGTAGGAAAATTTTGAAATTACTGCGTTCCCCAACAATCTCGTGGGTACAGAAGGTTGCGGCGGTGGAATTAGGTTTCTGGCTCCGTATCTGATCGTTTGGGGGTACGTAGGTATATATAGGAGGCAGGAGTACGTCGGTGGAGCAACGTGGGGCCCACGAGGGTGGAGGGCGCGCCCAGGTGGGGTAGGTGCCCCCCTACCTTGTGGCTTCCTGGAAGCTTCCTTGACGTAGGGTCCAAGTCTCCTAGATCAGGTTCGTTCCGAAAATCATGTTCCCGAAGGTTTCATTCCGTTTGGACTCCGTTTGATATTCTTTTTTTGCGAAACTCTGAAATAGGCAAAAAACAGCAATTCTGGGCTGGGCCTCCGGTTAGTAGGTTAGTCCCAAAAATCTTTCCCTAATAATAAAGCGATTATCACTTCTGCCCGCCCGCTCACCGTCGTCGCGACAGTTTTGCGAAAAAACCTGCTGTTTTTTCTATTCAACCCGCGGTCCCTCTTTTAGTGAAGGTCTGAAAAACGGTTCGTTCTTTAAAAAAAACCTGCGTCTTATCCAGACGCCGGCGCTTCCCTTTCAGCCATGGAGGAGCAGGAGAAGTTGATGGGCGGCGCGACGGAGGAGAATTTGGCGGGCGGGCGGAGCAGTAGAAGTTGATGGGCGGCGCGGCGAAGCAGGAGAAGTTGAGGGGGGGGGGGGGCGTTGACGGCGGCGACAGCTTCGGGTGGGCTCGTGCGCGAGCGTGCTGCAGGAAAAATCAAGTCCCTGCCGGCGAAGAGTTTGCTGGAGTTGATGAAGGCACCCACGCGCGTTGGTCGGCCTTGCTCTGGCGGCGGAGCTCGAGGGCATGCCGGCTGCTGCACGTGGCAGATCTGCTGCTCCTGAAGTTCCGCCGCCGTCGACCGTCCTTCAATGGTGGCGGCTCGAGAGCAGGCTCCGGACAGCAGGAGGCGGTCTCGACACAGTGGACAAAGACGGAGAGGCATGGCGGGCTCCCTGGAGAAAAACGTGCGAGAGAGAGAGCGAGATTAGAGAGTGAAGAAGAAGGGAGAAAGCCGGGAGAGAGGCAAGCGGACCTGCGTAGATCCAGTGTGGCAGTGGCGGAGTGTTTTTAGGGTGGCCCGGCGCAGTTGGAAGAGGCAGCGCCAGAAGGTGGCCTCAGGGCCCAGACGGGTGCGGAACTGCGGATCAGCTTGCAGGAGACAAGCCGGGATGGGTGACAGAGGTTCCTGATAAGGGAGATGGGGATGGAGATGAGAAGAGAGATATGGAGCGAAGAGCAAAAGTGGATGGGGATGGGTAACGGGCCAGTCGCTCGAGCCTAGCGTTGTTTTGTTTTAACAGACTACACGGAAGTATGCGTTTGGACGTATTTTTTTACAGTTTGTCTAATTCACATATATATGTTTTCTAAGGTTGTTATATCTAAATTTCCACAAATAACACAGCAACAAAAAACGAAAACAAAAAACTGAAAAAAAATAGACCACAAACATAGAGACAGACCCATTTTTTTATGCATCTCGACGTATTTTGCCATCCAGGCTGTCCGCTGACCGGTCCGAACCTACTATTTACCACAAAACGAAAACAAAGCCAGGGAAGGGCTTTGCGGGCATTTGGACCGCTGCCAGGATCGATTCTCACTACCATGGCCCATCCAAAATCCAATTCCTTGTCCGCGTCATTTCTCGCGTGAAGCGTTCAGTGCCGCCTGAGAGCATCGGCGTCGCATTCTTGCTGGCTCAGAGTGACGCGACCTCTCACTGGTGCTTCAGCGTTGAAGCGACGCACCGTCCGCGGTTTCCCGTTTCACGCAACTCATCTTACCCTAATAATAAAGCGATTATCACTTCTGCCCGCCCGCTCACCGTCGTCACGGCAGTTTTGCGAAAAAACCTGCTGTTTTTTCTATTCAACCCGCAGTCCCTCTTTTAGTGAAGGTCTCAAAAACGGTTCGTTCTTTAAAAAAAACCGCGTCTTATCCAGACGCCGGCGCTTCCCTTCCAGCCATGGAGGAGCAGGAGAAGTTGATGGGCGGCGCGACGGAGGAGAAGTTGGCGGGCGGGTGGAGCAGGAGAAGTTGATGGGCGGCCCGGCGCAGTTGGAAGAGGCAGCGCCATAAGGTGGCCTCAGGGCCCAGACGGGGGCGGAAATGCGGATCAGCTTGCAGGAGACAAGCCGGATGGGTGACAGAGGTTCCTGATAAGGGAGATGGGGCTGGAGATGAGAAGAGAGATATGGAGCGAGCGAGCAAAAAGTGGATGGGGATGGGTTACGGGTCGGTCGCTTGAGCCTAGCGTTGTTTTGTTTTAACAGACTACACGGAAGTATGCGTTTGGACATATTTTTTTACAGTTTGTCTAATTCACATATATATGTTTTCTAAGGTTGTTATATCTAAACTTCCACAAATAACATAGCAACAGAAAACAAAAACAAAAAACTGAGAAAAAAATAGACCACAAACATAGAGACAAACCCATTTTTTTTATGCATTTGGACGTATTTTGCCATCCAGGCTGTCCGCCGACCGTTCCGGACCTATTATTTACCACAAAACGAAAACAAAGCCAGAGAAGGGCTTTGCGGGCATTTGGACCGCTGCCAGGATCGATTCTCACTACCATGGCCCATCCAAAATCCAATTCCTTGTCCGTGTCATTTCTCGCGTGAAGCGTTCAGTGCAGCCTGAGAGCATCGGCGTCGCATTCTTGCTGGCTTAGAATGACGCGACCTCTCACTGGCTCTTCAGCATTGAAGAGGCGCACCATCCGCGGTTTCCCGTTTCACGCAACTCATCTTTCCCTAATAACAAAGCAATTATCACTTCTGCCCGCCCGCTCACCGTCGTCGCACAGTTTTGCGAAAAAACCTGTTGTTTTTCTATTCAACCCGCAGTCCCTCTTTTAGTGAAGGTCTGAAAAACGGTTCGTTCTTTAAAAAAAACCTGCGTCTTATCCAGACGCCGGCGTTTCCTTTCTAGCCATGGAGGAGCAGGAGAAGTTGATGGGGGGCGCGACGGAGGAGACGTTGGCGGGCGGGCGGAGCAGGAGAAGTTGATGGGCGGCGCGGCGAAGCAGGAGAAGTTGAGGGGGGGGGGGGCGTTGACGGCGGCGGCGATGCCTGGTGGGCTTGTGCGCGAAAGGCAGCAGGAAAAATCAAGTCCCCGGCCGCGACGAAGCTTGCTGGAGCTGATGAAGGCACCCACGTGTTGGTCGGCCTTGCTCGCGGGCGAAACTCGAGGGCATGCTGGCTGCTGCACGTGGCGGAGCTGCAGCTCCTGCAGTTCCGCCGCCGTCGACCGTCCTTCAATGGCGGCGGCTCGAGAGCAGGCTCCGGACACCAGGAGGCGGTCTCGACGCGGTGGACAAAGACGGAGAGGCATGGCGGGCTCCCTGGAGAAAACGTGCGAGAGAGAGAGAGAGAGAGAGCGATATTAGAGAGAGAAGAAGAAGGGAAAAAGCTGAGAGAGAGGCAAGCTGACCTGCGTAGATCCAGTGAGGCAGTGGCAGAGTGTTTTTAGGGCGGCCCGATGCAGTTGGAAGAGGCAGCGCCAGAAGGTGGCCTCAAGGCCCACACGGGTGCGGAACTGCGGATCAGCTTGCAGGAGACAAGCGGGATGGGTGATAGAGGTTCCTGATAAGGGAGACGGGGATGGGGATGAGAAGAGAGATATGGAGCGAGCGAGCAAAAAGTGGATCGGGATGGGTTACGGGCCGGTCGCTCGAGCCTAGCGTTGTTTTGTTTTAACAGACTACACGGAAGTATGCCTTTGGACGTATTTTTTTACAGTTTGTCTAATTCACATATATATGTTTTCTAAGGTTGTTATATCTAAACTTCCACAAATAACACAACAACAAAAAACAAAAACAAAAAACTGAGAAAAAAATAGACCACAAATATAGAGACAGACCCATTTTTTATGCATTTGGACGTATTTTGCCATCCAGGCTGTCTGCCGACCGGTCCGGACCTACTATTTACCACAGAATGAAAACAAAGCCAAGGAAGGGCTTTGCGGGCATTTGGACCGCTGCCAAGATCGATTCTCAGTACCATGGCCCATCCAAAATCCAATTTCTTGTCCGCGTCATTTCTCGCGTGAAGCGTTCAGTGCCGCCTGAGAGCATCGGCGTCGCATTCTTGCTGGCTCAGAGTGACGCGACCTCTCACTGGCGCTTCAGCATTGAAGCGGTGCACCGTCCGCGGTTTCCCGTTTCATGCAACTCATCTTTCCCTAATAATAAAGCGATTATCACTTCTTCCCGCCCGCTCACCGTCGTCGCGGCAGTTTTGCGAAAAAACCTGCTGTTTTTTCTATTCAACCCGCAGTCCCTCTTTTAGTGAAGGTCTGAAAAACGGTTCATTCTTTAAAAAAAACCTGCGTCTTATCTAGACGCCGGCGCTTCCCTTCCAGCCATGGAGGAGCAGGAGAAGTTGATGGGCGGCGCGACGGAGGAGAAGTTGGTGGGCGGGCGGAGCAGGAGAAGTTGATGGGCGACACGGCGAAGCAGGAGAAGTTGAGGGGGGGGGGGGGGGCGTTGACGGCGGCGACAACTTCGGGTGGGCTCGTGCGCGAGCGTGCTGCAGGAAAAATCAAGTCCCCGCCGGCGACGAGCTTGCTGGAGCTGATGAAGGCACCCACGCGTGTTGGTCGGCCTTGCTCTGGCGGCGGAGCTCGAGGGCATGCCGGCTGCTGCACGTGGCGGAGCTGCTGCTCCTGCTGTTCCGCCGCCATCGACCGTCCTTCAATGGCGGCGGCTCGAGAGCAGGCTCCGGACAGCAAGAGGCGGTCTCGAAGCGGTGGACAAAGACGGAGAGGCATGGCAGGCTCCCTGGAGAAAACGTGCGAAAGAGAGAGAGAGAGAGAGAGAGAGAGAGAGAGAGAGAGAGAGCGAGATTAGAAAGATAAGAAGAAGGGAGAAAGCCGGGAGAGAGGCAAGCTGACCTGCGTAGATCCAGTGAGGCAGTGGCGGAGTGTTTTTAGGGCGGCCCGGCGCAGTTGGAAGAGGCAGCGCCATAAGGTGGCCTCAGGGCCCAGACGGGGGCGGAAATGCGGATCAGCTTGCAGGAGACAAGCCGGATGGGTGACAGAGGTTCCTGATAAGGGAGATGGGGCTGGAGATGAGAAGAGAGATATGGAGCGGCGAGCAAAAGTGGATGGGGATGGAGTTACGGGCCGGTCGCTTGAGCCTAAGCGTTGTTTTGTTTTAACAGACTACACGGAAGTATGCGTTTGGACATATTTTTTTACAGTTTGTCTAATTCACATATATATGTTTTCTAAGGTTGTTATATCTAAACTTCCACAAATAACATAGCAACAGAAAACAAAAACAAAAAACTGAGAAAAAAATAGACCACAAACATAGAGACAAACCCATTTTTTTTATGCATTTGGACGTATTTTGCCATCCAGGCTGTCCGCCGACCGTTCCGGACCTATTATTTACCACAAAACGAAAACAAAGCCGTAGAAGGGCTTTATGGCATTTGGACCGCTGCCGGATCGATTCTCACTACCATGGCCCATCCAAAATCCAATTCCTTGTCCGTGTCATTTCTCGCGAAGCGTTCGATTGCAGCCTGAGAGCATCGGGCGTCGCATTCTTGCTGGCTTAGAATGACGCGACCTCTCACCGCTCTTCAAGATTGAAGAGGCGCACCATCCGCGGTTTCCCGTTTCACGCAACTCATCTTTCCCTAATAACAAAGCAATTATCACTTCTGCCCGCCCGCTCACCGTCGTCGCACAGTTTTGCGAAAAAACCTGTTGTTTTTCTATTCAACCCGCAGTCCCTCTTTTAGTGAAGGTCTGAAAAACGGTTCGTTCTTTAAAAAAAAACCTGCGTCTTATCCAGACGCCGGCGTTTCCTTTCTAGCCATGGAGGAGCAGGAGAAGTTGATGGGGGGCGCGACGGAGGAGACGTTGGCGGGCGGGCGGAGCAGGAGAAGTTGATGGGCGGCGCGCGGGCGGTGAGAAGTTGAGGGGGGGCGCTGACGGCGGCATAGCCGGGTGGGCGTGTGCGCGAGCGTGCTGCAGGAAAAATCAAGTCCCCGCCGGCGACGAGCTTGCTGGAGCTGATGAAGGCACCCACGCGCGTTGGTCGGCCTTGCTCTGGCGGCGGAGCTCGAGGGCATGCCAGCTGCTGCACGTGGCGGAGCTGCTGCTCCTGCTGTTCCGCCGCCGTCGACTGTCCTTCAATGGCAGCGGCTCCAGAACAGGCTCCGGACACCAGGAGGTGGTCTCGACGCGGTGGAGAAGACGGAGAGGCATGGCGGGCTCCCTGGAGAAAACGTGCGAGAGAGAGAGAGAGCGAGATTAGAGAGAGAAGAAGAAGGGAGAAAACCGGGAGAGAGGCAAGCTGACCTGCATAGATCCAGTGAGGTAGTGGCGGAGTGTTTTTAGGGCGGCCCGGCGCAGTTGGAAGAGGCAGCTCCAGAAGGTGGCCTCAGGGCCCAGACGGGTGCGGAACTGCGGATCAGCTTGCCGGAGACAAGCCGGGATAGGTGACAGAGATTCCTGATAAGGGAGATGGGGATGGAGATTAGAAGAGAGATATGGAGCGAGCGAGCAAAAAGTGGATGTGGATGGGTTACGGGCCGGTCGCTCGAGCCTAGCGTTGTTTTGTTTAACAGACTACACAAAAGTATGCGTTTGGACGTATTTTTTTACAGTTTGTCTAATTCACATATATATGTTTTCTAAGGTTGTTATATCTAAATTTCCATAAAAAACACAGCAACAAAAAACAAAAACAAAAAACTGAGAAAAAAATAGACCACAAACATAGAGACAGACCCATTTTTTTATGCATTTGGACGTATTTTGCCATACAGGCTGTCCGCCGACCGGTCCGGACCTACTATTTATCAAGAAACGAAAACAAAGCCAGGGAAGGGCTTTATGGCATTTGGACCGCTGCCAGGATCGATTCTCACTACCATGGCCCATCCAAAATCCAATTCCTTGTCCGCGTCATTTCTCGCGTGAAGCGTTCAGTGCCGCCTGAGAGCATCGGCGTCGCATTCTTGCTGGCTCAGAGTGACGCGACCTCTCACTGGCGCTTCAGCATTAAAGCGGCGCACCGTCCGCGGTTTCCCGTTTCACGCAACTCATCTTTCCCTAATAATAAAGCGCTTATCACTTCTGCCCGCCCGCTCACCGTCGTTGCGGCAGTTTTGCGAAAAAACCTGCTGTTTTTTCTATTCAACCCGCAGTCCCTCTTTTAGTGAAGGTCTGAAAAACGGTTCGTTCTTTAAAAAACCTGCGTCTTATCCAGACGTCGGCGCTTCCCTTCCAGCCATGGAGGAGCAGGAGAAGTTGATGGGCGGCGCAACGGAGGAGAAGTTGGCGGGTGGGCGGAGCAGGAGACGTTGATGGGCGGCGCGGCGAAGCAGGAGAAGTTGAGGGGGGGGGGGGCGTTGACGGCGGCGACAGCTTCGGGTGGGCTCGTGCGCGAGCGTGCTGCAGGAAAAATCAAGTCCCCGCCTGCGACGAGCTTGCTGGAGCTGATGAAGGCACCACGCGCGTTGGTCGGCCCTGCTCTGGCGGCGGAGCTCGAGGGCATGCCGGCTGCTGCACGTGGCGGAGCTGCTGCTCCTGCTGTTCCGCCGCCGTCGACCGTCCTTCAATGGCGGCGGCTCGAGAGCCGGCTCCGGACAGCAGGAAGCGGTCTAGACGCGGTGGACAAAGACGGAGAGGCATGGCGGGCTCCCTGGAGAAAACGTGCGCGAGAGAGAGAGAGAGCGAGATTAGAGAGAGAAGAAGAAGGGAGAAAGCCGGGAGAGAGGCAAGCTGACCTGCGTAGATCTAGTGTGGCAGTGGCGGAGTGGTTTTAGGGCGGCCCAGTGCAGTTGGAAGAGGCAGCGCGAGAAGGTGGCCTCAGGGCCCAGATGGGTGCGAAACTACGGATCAGCTTGCAGGAGACAAGCCGGGATGGGTGATAGAGGTTCCTGATAAGGGAGATGGGGATGGAGATGAGAAGAGAGATATGGAGCGAGCGAGCAAAAAGTGGATGGGGATGGGTAACGGGCCAGTCGCTCGAGCCTAGCGTTGTTTTGTTTTAACAGACTACACGGAAGTATGCGTTTGGACGTATTTTTTTACAGTTTGTCTAATTCACATATATATGTTTTCTAAGGTTGTTATATCTAAACTTCCACAAATAACACAACAACAAGAAACAAAAACAAAAAACTGAGAAAAAATAGACCACAAACATAGAGACAGACCCATTTTTTATGCATTTGGACGTATTTTGC
Organism: Aegilops bicornis; assembly: GCA_021605145.1. Classification (NCBI taxonomy): domain Eukaryota; kingdom Viridiplantae; phylum Streptophyta; class Magnoliopsida; order Poales; family Poaceae; genus Aegilops; species Aegilops bicornis. The sequence continues at coordinate 489,226,416 of CM038669.1, read as the reverse complement.
CATCCAGGCTGTCCGCCGACCGGTCCGGACCTACTATTTACCACAAAACGAAAACAAAGCTAGGGAAGGGCTTTGCGGGCATTTGGACCGCTGCCAGGATCGATTCTCACTACCATGGCCCATACTAAATCCAATTCCTTGTCCGCGTCATTTCTCGCGTGAAGCGTTCAGTGCCGCATGAGAGCATCGGCGTCGCATTCTTGCTCGCTCAGAGTGACGCGACCTCTCACTAGTGCTTCAGCATTGAAGCGGCGCACCGTCCGCGGTTTCCCGTTTCACGCAACTCATCCCGCATTCAAATGATAGGCTGTTGTTCCGCCTCCCTACATCAAACATGCACGGGAGCTGGGGAACCTACTCCGGTGCCACCCGTCCGTTTGTCTGCCGCCCACCATTAACACCCCCCCTGCCTGCCATCCACTGGCTATAAATTCCAACCCCAGCAATAGCTGCATCCATCCTCCCCCGCTCCATTTCTCCTCTCCGGACCACGCCTGCCATGGCCTCCTCAAGCTCCAAATCCATTTAGGACAACCTCTTGTTTGAGCAGAAGATGGAGATTGGCGCCATTGCTACCGTCTGACAGACGGAGGCCGGCGTTGTGGATGTCCCATTGAAGGACGCGACCGACGACATTGCGCGAGGCACGTGCTCACATTGCTTCCGGCTGTAAGGTAAACAATACATCCTTTTGTTTTTAATCGGAATCAAATATTTTGATCAATGTTTATTCAATGCGTTTTGATTGGAGGAAAGTTTCAATTTTTTTAGTTCGCCTTTTCATATTATAATTTTAGTTGTAAAAACGTCAGGGCGGTGTTTCTTCGAGCCACACGTATGACACTTATCATTTCGACAAAATTAAGATATTTTTTAAATTAGGTTATTGAGTTAGGAATATTAGAAAAACCCCGTTGCAACGCACGGGCCATTTTGCTAGTAATATAAAAGTGGATAATAAAGCCCAATAATGTCCAAAACTGAAGATAATATAGCATGGAGCAATAAAAAATTATAGATACGTTGGAGACGTATCACCTGCCCCCCTGGGGCGCGCCCCCTGCCTCGTGGCCCCCTTGGGCACCGTCTCGCGTTGATTTTACTTCCAAAAAAATCATAAATATTCCAAAATAATTCTCCATCCGTTTTTATCCCGTTTGGACTCCGTTTGATATTGGGTTTCTGCGAAACATAAACATGCAACAAACAAGAACTAGCACTGGGCACTGGATCAATATGTTAGTCCCAAAAATAGTATAAAAAGTTGCCAAAAGTATATGAAAGTTGTACAATATTGGCATGGAACAATCAAAAATTATAGATACAACGGAGACGTATCCGCATCCCCAAGCTTAATTCTTGCTCGTCCTCGAGTAGTTAAATGATAAAAAAGATATTTTTTGATGTGGAATGCTACCTAGCATAATCTTGATCATACATCTAATCATGGCATGAATATTAAGATACGAGTGATTCAAAGCAATAGTCTATCATTTGACATAAAACAATAATACTTCAAACCTACTAATAAAGCAATCATGTCTTTTCAAAATAACAAGGCCAAAGAAAGTTATCCCTACAAAATCATATAGTCTGGCTATGCTCCATCTTCACCACACAAAATATTCATATCATGCACAACCCCGATGACAAGCCAAGCAATTGTTTCATACTTTTGATGTTCTCAAACCTTTTCAACTTCCATGCAATACATGAGCATGAGCCATGGACATAGCACTATAGGTGGAATAAAATATGATGGTGGGGGTTATGTGGAGAAGACAAAAAAGGAGAAAGTCTCACATCAACTAGGCATATCAACGGGCTATGGAGATGCCCATTAATAGATATCAATGTGAGTGAGTAGGGATTGCCATGCAACAGATGCACTAAGAGCTATAAGTGTATGAAAGCTCAAACTGGAAACTAAGTTGGTGCACATCCAACTTGCTTGCTCATGAAGACCTCGGGCATTTGATGAAGCCCATCATCGGAATATACAAGCCAAGTTCTATAATGAAAATTCCCACTAGTATATGAAAGTGATATGTAGCGACCCGACCTAAGACGGTCAAGCCTCTGTGTATCTGTGCCATCCCTGGATCAGTATGCTGGCACACACGGTACATCAATGTATATATAAAAGTGCAATCACATGTATAAATAACGTAAAATGATATATATACCTCAAAATACTCAGCGGAAACAATCAAACAGTTGTGGAGTCCCATCAACGCCATCGGCAGGTTGAGTGTAGACCGTAACCCTGTATCGTAACTCTTACTCGTCGAAGAAAATCCTGCAACATGATACGTTGCAGCCGTGTAGGTCAGTACATTGAATGTACCGGCAAGATCACAACATGAGAAAACAGATGGTAAAACTATACTATATGCAATTTGGCTTTGTGGCTCGGGTCTGAGTTTTGTTTGCGTAAAAGCTGGTTTTATTTTCCCTACATCAAAGGAATAAATGAAGTCTGTACTATGGAGTTTTCTATCATGACATGGTTCCGCCAACCGATGTCTCATAGCCCAAAAATCATCATAAGTTGCCCACAATTAAATTATCAATCCGGTGTTGAGAGTTCCGAGATAGATCCAAGTCCAGATGCTCAAATTGTCCGTAACCGGGGACACGGCTCATCGATTAGGTTTTAACCCTCTGCAGAGGTTTGTACACTTTACCCGCAAGATTCGATCCCTCTCTTTACGTTCTCGCACTTCGTGGTGTTTGAGAACAAGATGACGAAACATGGTCTTCGAAGAGTTCCTCGACCAGTCCGGTGCTCATCCAATCCTACCGTAGTTCTACATTTGCTAGCACCGCCCCAGCCAGTCACCACTAAGGTTGACCAAGCCAGAGCCCATAGTGACTTGCGGTTGCAGGTAAGCTTCCGGCATGAAGTATTCTTCCGCCTCTTTGAGTCTGGGTGAAGCTTTCCGCAAGATGTCATGGCGCTTCTCCATGCATCCCGGCCATCCACTGGTTTCTCCAGGTGCCCGTCAACCATCCTTCACCCAAGAGTGTGTATTGAATTCTTGTCTCGAGTCTTGAAGTCTTGAGGCCTCAAGATGCAGTCCTTGCAGACGTCATCATGGAGTTGTCGTCATTGACGAGAGTCCTTCTTCACACCACTCTAGCACTCATACCAAACCCCGTCTACTATAGCTTAGCATTAAAATAAATAACGTCCCGGGCTTGGTAACAGGGTGATGGGTTCCTACCTCATGCATACTACTCAACTACAAGAATTCAATATCACTACTGCAGGGTTGTTGCAAAGATGCCACTAAATGCAATAAAAACATGGGTATGAAAGCATGGTCAAAGTGAACTTGCCTAGTATTACTTGATGAAGATAACAACGCTCTCGAAAATAACTTGATAGGACTATACGCAACTCTCCGATGAAAATCTATATAGTAAAACATGGTATTCACATAAGCAAACATACTAGCAAGCAATTTCTAACACTCACAAAAAAAATCAACAAATAAATTGCAAATCACAAAGAACACAAAATAAAAAAACCAATAAAAACTACACAAGAAAACTACTAAAGAAAAATTCTAAGACATAACCCAAAATAGCTTTGTCCTAAGTAAAATTTAACAACAAAGAAAATACCAACATAACAAATAATCTGAAAAGAAAATATAAAACAACTAATTTTAACAGAAAGTATTTTTCATAAACTTTAATAGCAAAAAGAAACAAAAAGCTTTTATGAAACACTAACTATGACCTAAACAAGTTTTCATACAGAACTTAATCTAAAATAAACTTAATCTAAAATAAACTAAAAACAAAATTTCAAAAGTCTACTGTTTAGACAAAAGATCAAGTGATCACTAGAAAAAAGAATTAATCAAAAAGCTATTTTTAAATAAAAGTTATTAGCAATCTAGTGTTTGTAACAAATCTGTTTAAAATCGAAAATTTAAAGTTTTCAAAAGTATTTTTCGTTGATTTCTCTGAATAGACTGGATTTTTCTGAATCCGTAGAAAAAAGAATCATCAAAATCGGAGTTGTAGATCTAAAGATATAGAAAAAACAATTCGGAATCTAAAACTAAAAATAGAAACGAAAAAAAATACAGATCGTGCGCTAGCTACGTAACGGGCTGTAACTGGGCTGTGCGACCTGAAGCTAAAGAGCGCCTGGCCGTAAGATCACTAAAACATACGTGTGTTTAATAAAATAAACCGACGAACCGATCCGATCTAAACTGACGTAAACCGACTAATATAACCGATCTACTAAAACCGATCTAATCCTATTTGCACTTAACGCTTCGAATAAAAAAAAACAAACAGGGGGAGGTGCTCGTTGCTTACAGAGAGGAGCTCGTGTAGGCAGGGAAGTGGATGTCGTCGGGGGCGACGGCTCCGGTGACCAGCGGCGGAGACGGCGATGTCCAGTGGATGGAGAACTCCGAGAGGGTCCGATTTTGTGTTGTAGGTGGAGGTCGGAGATGTCGAGGCGAGCGGGGCGACTCGAGAAGCTCCTATGAACCGGGAGCTCCGGTGACGGCGGACGACGTTGAGGACGAGGTTCCGGTGTTCCCTAGGCGGCGTGGTTATTTCAAATAGATGCACAATCCCGAGGGTAAGTATAGTATGGAAGGAGGGGTACCGGAAAGCTCACCGGCGGTAGGAGTCGAGCGATGAACTCTGCTTGGCCGGCCTAGATTGGAACAACAAGAGTGTCGTCTAGAGGTGGTGTTGGGCGTGGGTTTTCAAAGGGAAACGGGAGAGGACTTCCTCGGGTATTTATAGGACATGAGCTTGGGGAAGGGGTGGACTCGGGGTAGGGTTCCCATGAAGATCGGGAGCGGCGGCGGCGTCGGGAGCGATCCAGGTACGCGTACGTGGAGAAGAAGAAAGAAAGGTGGGGCCTGCCTGGCAGCGACCGTGGGGGGAGGGAGAGAGGGACGCACGTGAGAGAGAGGTGGCGGCGGCGCTTCTGGGAGTTCCTCCCGAGCGTACGTCTTGGCGTCTAGCTAAGCCCTAAGCGCTAGCTGGGCTGGGCCTCACTGTCCTGGCCGAGCGAAAAAAAACATTTATTTTTTTTAAACAGTAAGGAAAACAAATAAATAGAAAAAAAACACTTTATATAGGCATATTATATATCACTATTTTCAGAAAAATATTTTCTAAAACATGAGCATATTTTCAACGGCAAATAAATTTCTGCAAAAATTTAAATAAAGCAAGCAATGCTACTGGTTCATTTTAAAACAAAATAAAATTATTTTAAAATACCAAAATGATTTCAAATTAATTTTTCTCCATTTTTTATTGTAGGAATCATTTTACCCTATTTTCCATATTGTTTATTTTTGGAGAAAAATAATTTGAAGAGAAACCAAATAAGTCCAAATTGATAGTAGGTTCAAAATACCTTCAAAGGGACTTTCATTTTGGTTCCTTTAAACTCCCAACTCATCTTTGAAGAAGTCATTTTATCTTCTCTCATGAGGATCATTGAGTTGCATAAAGTTTATGACTTTGAAGTGTTTTCAAAAAGGAATTCAAATCTCTCCAAAACCACTTTTCATTTCAAATGGAAGAAGTCATGTTGTCTTCACTCTTGGGTTTTGTGATGAAATGAATTTGAATTCATTGGAGGCCAAAAGTAAGTGTGAAATTTATGGGAAAGTCCTTTTATTCCCTCTCAATCAACTTTCAAAAAGTTGAAAATTCCACTCAATTTCACACAACAATCAAACAAACAATCATAAATATTTATTTAATATAACATTCCAAAATTTAGAATTTTGGGATGTTACATGATAACTCAAGAGACTCTCTATATGAAGAACATGGTGCTACTTTGAAGCACAAGTGTGGTAAAAGGATAGTAACATTGCTCCTTCTCTCTTTTTCTCTCATTTTTTTTCTCTTTTTTTTAATTTTTTTGGTGGGCTTCTTTGGCCTCTTTTTTTATTTGGGCTTCTTTGGCCTATTTTATTTTGATAACCTCACATGGGATAATATTCTAATAATGATGATCATACACTTTTATTTACTTACAACTCAATATTACAACTCGATATCTAGAACAAAGATATGACTCTATATGAATGCCTCCGGCGATGTACCGGGATGTGCAATGATCTAGCGTAGCAAAGATATCAAAAAACAAATAAGCCATGAAAATAACTTTATTATTGCCTCTAGGGCATATTTATCATGAAATAAGGAAATATATAATAACTTTATTATTGCCACTAGGGCATATTTCCTTCAGTCTCCCACTTGCACTAGAGTCAATAATCTAGTTCACATCGCCATGTGATTTAACACCAATATTCATATCTATATATGATTAACACCCATAGTTCACATCATCATGTGACCAACACCTAAAGGGTTTACTAGAGTCAATAATCTAGTTCACATCGCTATGTGATTAACACCCAAAAGAGTACTAAGGTGTGATCATGTTTTGCTTGTGAGATAATTTTAATCAACGGGTCTGTCACATACAGATCCGTAAGTATTTTGCGAATTCTATGTCTACAATGCTCTGCACAGAGCTACTCTAGCTAATTGCTCCCACTTTCAATATGTATCTAGATCGAGACTTAGAGTCAACCATATCTGTGTCAAAACTTGCATCGATGTAACTTTTTACGACGAACCTTTTGTCACTTCCATAATCGAGAAAAATATCCTTATTCCACTAAGGATAATTTTGACCGTTGTCCATTGATCTACTCCTAGATCACTATTGCACTCCCTTGCCAAGCTTAGTGGTAGGGTATGCAATAGATCTGGTACACAAAGATGGCATACTTTATAGAACCTATGGCTGATGCATAGGGAATGACTTTCATTCTCTTTCTATCTTCTGACATGGTCGGGTTTTGAGTCTTACTCAATCTCACACCTTGTAACATAGGTAAGAACTCTTTCTTTGACTGCTCCATTTTGAACTTACTTCAAAATCTTACCAAGGTATGTACTTATTGAAAAAACTTATCAAGCGTCTTGATCTATCTCTATAGATCTTGATGCTCAATATGTAAGCAGCTTCACCGAGGTCCTTCTTTGAAAAACTCCTTTCAAATACTCCTTTATGCTTTGCATAATAATTCTACATTATTTTCGATCAACAATATGTCATTCACATATACTTATCGTAAAATGCTGTAGTGCTCCCACTCACTTTCATGTAAATACAGGCTTCACCGCAAGTCTCAGATAAAACTATATGCTATGATCAACTTATCAAAGCGTGTATTCCAACTCTGAGATGCTTGCACCAGTCCATAAATGGATCGCTGGAGCTTGCACATTTTGTTAGCATCTTTAGGATTAACAAAACCTTCTGGTTGCATCATATGCAACTCTTCTTTAATAAATCCATTAAGGAATGCAGTTTTTTGACATCCATTTGCCAGATTTCATAAAATGTGGCAATTGCTAACATGATTCGGACAGACTTAAGCATCGTTACGAGTGAGAAAATCTCATCGTATTCAACACCTTGAACTTGTCGAAAACCTTTTGCAACAAGTCGAGCTTTGCAGATAGTAACACTACTATCAGTGTCCGTCTTCCTCTTGAAGATCCATTTATTTAACTTGACTTGCTGATAATCGAGCAGGTCAACCAAAGTCCACACTTTGTTCTTATATATGGATCTTATCTCAGATTTTATGGCCTCAAGCCATTTCGCGGAATCTGGGCTCATCATCGCTTCCTCATAGTTCGTAGGTTCATCATGGTCTAGTAACATGACTTCCGTAACATGATTACCGTACCACTCACAGTGCGGATCTTACTCTGGAAGACCCACGAGGTTTGGTAGCAACTTGATCTGAAGTTTTATGATCATCATCATTAACTTCCTCACTAATTGGTGTAGGAATCACTGGAACTGATTTTTGTGATAAACTACTTTCCAATAAGGGAGAAGGTACAATTACCTCATCAAGTTCTACTTTCCTCCCACTCACTTCTTTCGAGAGAAAATCCTTCTCTAGAAAGGATCCATTCTTGGTAACGAATGTCTTGCCTTTCGGATCTGTGATAGAAGGTGTACCCAACATTTTGGGTATCCTATGAAGACGCACTTTTCTGATTTGGGTTCAAGCTTATCATGTTGAAACTTTTTCACATAAGCATCGCAACCCAAACTTTAAGAAACGACAACTTTGGTTTCTTGCTACACCATAGTTCATACGGTGTCGTCTCAACGGATTTATATGGTGCCCTTTTTAACGTGAATGCAGCTGTCTCTAATGTATAACTCCAAAACGATAGTGGTAAATCGGTAAGAGACATCATTGATCGCACCATATCTAATAAAGTATGGTTATGACGTTTGGACACACCATTACACTGTGGTGTTCCAGGTGGCGTGAGTAGTGAAACTATTTCACATTGTTTTAACTGAAGGCCAAACTCGTTACTCAAATATTTTACCTCTACGATCATATCGTAGAAACTTTTATTTTCTTGTTACGATGATTCTTCACTTCACTCTGAAATTCCTTGAACTTTTGAAATGTTTCAGACTTGTGTTTCATCAAGTAGATATACCCATATCTGCTCAAATCATCTGTGAAGGTCAGAAAATAACGATACTTGCCGTGAGCTTTAACACTCATCGGACCGCATACATCAAGTATGTATTATTTCCAATAAGTCATTTGCTCACTCCATTGTTCCGGAGAATGTAGTCTTTAGTCATCTTGCCCATAAGGCATGGTTCGCAAGCATCAAGTGATTCATAATCAAGTGATTCCAAAATCCCATCAAGATGGAGTTTCTTCATGCGCTTTACACCAATATGACCTAAACGGCAAGTGCCACAAATGAGTTGCACTATCATTATTAACTTTGCATCTTTTGGCATCAATATTATGAATATGTGTATCACTATGATCGAGATCCAACAAACTATTTTTATTGGGTGTATGACCATTGAAGGTTTTATTCATGTAAACAGTAACAACAATTATTCTTTGACTTTAAATGAATAATCAGACATAATAAACATGATCAAATCATATTTATGCTCAACGCAAACGCCAAATAACATTTATTTAGGTTTAACACTAACCCCGAAAGTATAGGGAGTGTGCGATGATGATCATATCAATCCTGAACTACTTCCAACACTCATCGTCACTTCCCTTCAACTAGTTTCTGCTTCATTCTGCAACTCCCGCTTTGAAAGTTACTACTCTTAGCAACTGAACCAGATCAAATACCGAGGGGTTGCTACGAACACTAGTAAAATACACATCAATAATCAGATATCAAATATACCTTTGTTCACTTTGCCATCCTTCTTATCCGCCAAATACTTGGGGTAGTTCCGCTTCAAGTGACCAGTTCCATTGAAGCAAAAGAATTTAGTCTCGTGCTTAGGTCCAGACTTGGGCTTCTTTACTCGAGCAGCAACTTGCTTGCCGTTACCTTGAAGTTCCCCTTCTTCCCTTTGCCCTTTTCCTTGAGACTAGTGGTCTTGTCAACCATCAACACTTGATGTTTTTCTTGATTTCTACCTTCACGATTTTAGCATCGCGAAGAGCTTGGGAATTGTTTTTGTCATCCCTTGCATACTATAGTTCATCACGAAGTTCTAGTAACTTAGTGACGGTGACTAGAGAATTCTGTCAATCACTATCTTATCTGGAAGATTAACTCCCACTTTATTCAAGCGATTGAAGTACCTGCATAATCGTAGCACATGCTCACTAGTTGAGCGATTCTCCTCCATCTTTTAGCTATAGAACTTGTTGCGCATTTCATATCTCTCAACTCGGTATTTGCTTGAAATATTAACTTCAATTCCTGGAACATCTCATATGGTCCATGACGCTCAAAAACGTCTTTGAAGTCCCGATTCTAAGCCGTTAAGCATGGTGCACTAAACTATCAAGTAATCATCATATTGAGCTAGCCAAACGCTCATAACGTCCCGTGATCTGCTCCTGCAATAGGTCTGTCACCTAGCGGTGCATTAAGGACATAATTCTTCTGTGCAGCAATGAGGATAAACCTCGGATCACGGATCCAATCCGCATCATTGCTACTAACATCTTTCAACACAATTTTCTCTAGGAACATATCAAAATAAACATATGAAAGCAACAAACATAGGGAAGCAACAACGCGAGCTATTGATCTACAACATAATTTGCAAAATACTACCAGGACTAAGTTCATGATAAATTTAAGTTCAGTTAATCATATTACTAAAGAACTCCCACTTAGACAGACATCTCTCTAGTCATCTAAGTGATCACGTGATCCAAATAAACTAAACCATAACCGATCATCACATGAGATGGAGTAGTTTTCAATGGTGAACATCACTATGTTGATCATATCTACTATATGATTCACGCCGACCTTTCGGTCTCCGTGTTCCGAGGCCATATCTGCATATGCTAGGCTCGTCAAGTTTAACTCGAGTATTCGCGTGTGCAAAACTGGCTTGCACCCGTTGTAGATGGACGTAGAGCTTATCACACCCGATCATCACGTGGTGTCTGGGCACGACGAACTTTGGCAACGGTGCATAATCAGGGAGAACACTTCTTGATAATTAGTGAGAGATCATCTTAAAATGCTACCGTCAATCAAAGCAAGATAAGATGCATAAAGGATAAACATCACATGCAATAATTATAAGTGATATGGTATGGCCATCATCATCTTGTGCTTGTGATCTCCATCTCCAGAGCACCGTCATGATCACCATCGTCACCGGCGCGACACCTTGATCTCCATCGTAGCATCGTTGTCGCCTCGCCAACTATTGCTTCTACGACTATCGCTACCGCTTAGTGATAAAGTAAAGCAATTACAGTATGCGTTGCATTTCATACAATAAAGCGACAACCATATGGCTCCTGCCAGCCATTGCCGATAACTCGGTTACAAAACATGATCATCTCATACAATAAAATATAGCATCACGTCTTGACCATATCACATCACAACATGCCCTGCAAAAACAAGTTAGACGTCCTCTACTTTGTTGTTGCAAGTTTTACGTGGCTGCTACGGGCTGAGCAAGAACCGTTCTTACCTACGCATCAAAACCACAACGATAGTTCGTCAAGTTAGTGATGTTTTAACCTTCGCAAGGATCGGGCGTAGCCACACTCGGTTCAACTAAAGTTGGAGAGACAGACACCCGGTCACCTTTAAGCAACGAGTGCTTGCAGCGGTGAAACCAGTCTCGCGTAAGCGTCTGGCGTAATGTCGGTCCGGCCGCTTCATTTCACAATACCGCCGAACCAAAGTATGACATGCTGGTAAGCAAGATGACTTGTATCGCCCACAACTCACTTGTGTTCTACTCGTGCATATAACATCAACGCATAAAACCTAGGCTCGGATGCCACCGTTGGGGAACGTAGTAATTTCAAAAATTTCCTCGCACACGCAAGGATCATGGTGATGCATAGCAACGAGAGGGAGAGTGTGTCCACGCACTCGTGAGACCGAAAGCGGAGCGTTATGACAACGCTGCGGTTGATGTAGTCGTGCGTCTTCACGATCCGACCGATCCAAGCACCGAACGTCACGGCACCTCCGTGTTCTGCACACGCTCAGCTCGATGACGATCCCGGACTCCAATCCAGCAGGGTGTCGGAATGAGTTCCGTCACAAGACGACGGCGTGGTGACGATGATGATGTTCTACCGACGCAGGCTTCGCCTAAACTCCATGACGATATGACCGAGGTGGAATATGGTGGAAGGGGCACCGCACACGGCTAAGAACGATCACGAAGATCAACTTGTGTGTCTATGGGGTGCCCCCTGCCCCCAGAGATCAAGGAGCACGGGAGGAGGAGGCCGGCCCTAGGAGGGGGCGCACCAAGTGTGGTGTCCTACTAGGACTCCCTAGTCCTAGTAGGATTCCACCTCCCATATGGAATAGGAAAAGAGGAAGGGAAAAGGAGAAGGAAGGAAGGGGCGCCTTCCCTAGTCCAATTCGGACCAAACCAAGGGTAGGGTGCGGCCACCCTTGAGGCCCTTTTCCTTCTTTCCCGTATGGCCCAATAAGGCCCAATACGTATTCCCGTAACTCTCCGGTACTCCGAAAATACCCGAATCACTCGGAACCTTTCCGATGTCCGAATATAGTCGTCCAATATATCGATCTTTACGTCTCAACCATTTCGAGACTCCTCGTCATGTCCCCGATCTCATCCGGGACTCCGAACTCCTTCGGTACATGAAAACTCATAAACTCATAATATAACATCGCCATGAAACCTTAAGCGTGCGGACCCTACGGGTTCGAGAACTATGTAGACATGACCTAGAACTATTCTTGGTCAATAACCATTAGCGGAACCTGGATGCTCGTATTAGCTCCTACATATTCTACGAAGATCTTTATCGGTCAAACCGCATAACAACATACGTTGTTCCCTTTGTCATCGGTATGTTACTTGCCCGAGATTCGATCGTCGGTATCCAATACCTAGTTCAATCTCGTTACCGGCAAGTCTCTTTACTCGTTCCGTAATACATCATCTCACAACTAACTCATTAGTTGCAATGCTTGCAAGGCTTATGTGATGTGTATTACCGAGAGGGCCTAGAGATACCTCTTCGACAATCGGAGTGACAAATCCTAATCTCGAAATACGCCAACCCAACATGTACCTTTGGAGACACCTGTAGAGCAGCTTTATAATCACCCAGTTACGTTGTGACGTTTGGTAGCACACAAAGTGTTCCTCCACGGGAGTTGCATAATCTCATAGTCATAGGAACATGTATAAGTCATGAAGAAAGCAATAGCAACATACTAAACGATCGGGTGCTAAGCTAATGGAATGGGTCATGTCAATCAGATCATTCACCTAATGATGTGATCCCGTTAATCAAATAACAACTCTTTGTCCATGGTTAGGAAACATAACCATCTTTGATTAACGAGCTAGTCAAGTAGAGGCATACTAGTGACACTCTGTTTGTCTATGTATTCACACATGTATTATGTTTCCGGTTAATACAATTCTAGCATGAATAATAAACATTTATCATGAAATAAGGAAATATATAATAACTTTATTATTGCCTCTAGGGCATATTTCCTTCAGCTCTAACAAATATAAGTGAAGCAAAAGAGCATTCTACAAATGGCGGTTTTCTATGTGAAGAGAAACAGGCAATCCAAACTTCAAATGATATAAGTGAAGCACATGAAGCATTCTATAAAGCCATACTCAAAAGATATAAGTGAAGTGCAATGAGCATTCTATAAATCAACCAAGGACTATCTCATACCAGCATGGTGCATAAAAGAAAAGTAAAAATTAAATGCAAAAGACGCTCCAAGATCTGCACATATCGCATGAATGAAACGAATCCGAAAACATACCGATACTTGTTGAAGAAAGAGGGGATGCCTTCTGGGGCATCCCCAAGCTTAGACGCTTGGGTATCCTTGAAAATTTACTTGGGGTGCCTCGGGAATCCCCAAGCTTGAGCTTTTGCCTGTCTTCCTTCTTCTCACATCGAGACTTTCTCGATCATCGAACACTTCATCCACACAAAATTTCAACAGAAAACTCGGTAAGATCCGTTAGTATAATAAAGCAAATCACTACTCTAAGTACTGTTGCAAACCAATTCATATTTTTTTTGCATTGTGTCTAATGTAGTATAACTTTTTCATGGCTTAATCCACTGATATAAATCGATAGTTTCATCAAAACAAGCAAACTATGCATCAAAAACAGAATCTGTCTAAAACAGAATAGTCTGTACTAATCTGAACATTCACCATACTTATTACACTTGAAAAATTCTGCCAAAATTATAAAAAAATAAACAATTTTCATAGAAAGACAGTGCAAAAAGTATCAGAACCATTTGACGTCCCAGTAAAAAATTAAAAATCACGCACTACAGCCAAAGTTTTTGTCCTGCACCGTACAAACCAACAAGCATTGTAAACATCCTATAGGAAAACCTTGGCACATTATTTTTATAATACAATGGAATTGTACAAGGGGATAATTATTTTTGTTGAAAAGTTTCTGTATTCAAGATTCACAATGTTTCCGTGAGCATGAACAAAGTTCAAGGCTAGCTCCCACTTTAACAATGCTCGTCTTTCTCACTTTCGCTTTTCTTTTTGAAAAGTTTTAGGTTCCCCTCTTTTTTTTAAACTATATGAAAGCACTCAACAGAAATAAATGACTCTCTAAAACTTCCGGGTTGTCTCCCTGGCAGCGCTTTCTTTAAAGCCATTAAGCTAGGCATATAGTGCTCAAGTAGTGAATCCACCCGAATCCCAAGGTATATCAAAGCCAATTTTAATTAGCAATGATTTGTGTCGGATTTCGGGTTCCGGCAGACCCTTGAGGTTTGAACACTGGGGTGCACGCGGAGACCTTTCCCCTACCAGCTCACGCGAGGATGGATTGTGAGGGATCTAAACCATGAACGGTGAACAACACAAGCGACACAAGGTTTATACTAGTTCGGGCCACCGTTGTGGTGTAATACCCTACTCTAGTTTGTGGTGTGGTGGATTGCCTCAGGGTTGATGATGAACAATACAAAGGAAGAACAGCCTCGCAGGGTCTGTTCTTGAGCTGGTGCGATGAACTGCTAGGGTGAGTTCAGTTGCCTCTCTCTCTCTCTCTGCGTGATCTCGATGCCTCTCCTGCCTTTGTGGTGGCTAGTCCTATTTATAGGGGGAGGCCCTGGGCCTCTCCCCAAATAATGAGCGGGAAGGGCGCCAACAATTGGCCATTTTGAAGGGGAACATCTAGTACACTTATCCTGACTAAAGTTGGTCTTCGACTGCCAAAGGCTCTGGCGGTGATGCTGTGCTGGGCTCCGCGATGACCTCCATCCTGCCGTTCTGCTGGTCTTGGTCTTGTTGCATCGAAGGGGTAACCTTTGCCTGATGCCTTGGCCTGTGCTTGCCTCCTTTGCACTAAAGGGGAAATGAGGACACTGCGCGGGCTGGCGCCCGTCTGGCACCCTCCTGGCCTTGATCGTCATGGCTTGCGTCACAGGGCATCCTCGCGCGGTACCCTGCCTTGATCTCTCCACCTCCTCGCGAGCCTGCCTGACGAGGCTGCTCCTGAGGTAGGTTCCTGTCGTCCGCCCCGCAAGGCTTGGACCCTCGCGAGGGTCTTGAGCTTGAGCTGATGAAGCTAGGCCGCACTGGGCCCCCACTTGAGCCACGCCGCAGGCCGCAGGCAGGCAAGTCTGGAGACCCACGTTCCCAGAACGCCGACAATTTGTAATTTAGTAGTGAGCACAAAGCAACATATATCATGTAATGACGAAGTCTAACTCTCTTCCTATGCATCGGCATGTCATAAAAGAACAATTCATGCACACATAGTAAAGGCCAATGCATAGTATAAACAGTTTCTTGCAATTTTATCATGTGGGAAACATAGAGAGGTGGAGATATAGTTCCTCTCTCATAATAATTGCAAGTAGAAGTAGCAAGCACATGCATATTATACTCATCAAAATCATCATGTGTAGTAGTAAAAGGCAACCCATCAATATAATCCTTAATAAGCACAAACTTCTCAGATATAGTGTAGTTGGGATAATTCAAAAAGATAATAGGACTATCATGCGTGGGTGCTGTAGAATATGTGAATTGCATGATGTATTTCTCTTCGTGCATAGGCACGTATATATGATGTACAAAGGTGGGCCACATACCTCAACTATACAAGGAACTAGGAGGCGGGCCCAATACATAATATGCACATAACACATATACTCAACACCCCCTTGATCGAGCGGCACCGGGCCGACGCAAAGACTGGACCGGAACTCCTCAAATGACGCCGTAGGCAAGCCCTTGGTCATGATATCGGCAAATTGTTGGGAAGTAGGGACGTGCAAAACGCGAATATGGCCAAGTGCCACCTGTTCCTGAACAAAATGAATATCCAACTCAATATGCTTGGCCCGTCGATGATGCACCGGGTTAGCGGAGAGGTAGACCGCCGAGACGTTGTTGCAATAAACCACCGTGGCACGGTCAACAGGGCAAGAGAGCTCCTGAAGCAGCTGACGAAGCCACGAACACTCGGCGACGGCATTAGCCACCGCACGATACTCAGCCTCAGCACTAGAACGAGAGACCGTAGGCTGCCGCTTGGATGACCATGAGATGAGTGAGGGTCCAAGATAGACATAATAGCCCGAAGTGGAGCGACGAGTGTCAGGGCAGCCCACCTAGTCTGCATCGGAGTAGGCGGTGAGGGCGATGTCGGCGGAGGCGTGAAGCGTGACACCAAGATCCATAGTGCCACAGATATAGCGGAGAATCCGCTTGATGGCAGCCCAGTGAACGTCTCGAGGAGCATGCATATGAAGACACACCTGCTGCACGGCATACTGGATCTCCGGTCGAGTCAGAGTGAGGTACTGGAGAGCACCAACGATAGACCGATAGAAAGCAGCATCCGAAGCAGGAGAACCATCTGTGGCAGAAAGCTTGGCCTTCGTATCAACAGGCGTAGCGGCGGGCTTGCAGTTAAGCATGACGGCACGCTCGAGGAGCTCGTGAGCGTACTTCCGCTGATGAAGGAAGAAGCCATCCAAACGGCGCAGCACCTCGAGACCGAGGAAGTAGTGCGAAGGACCCAAGTCCTTGATGGCGAACTCAGCGCGAAGACGAGCCGTGAGCTGACTGAGGAGACCAGACGTACATGCCGTCAGGATGATGTCGTCGACATAGAGCAGCAAGTAGGCCGTGTCAAAGCCCTAATGATAGACGAAGAGCGAGGCGTCCGAGCGGGTAGAGTGGAACCCAAGCTGATGGAGAAACGCCACGATACGCTGGTACCAAGCGCGCGGAGCCTGCTTGAGTCCGTGCAAGGACTGCGAAAGCAGGCACACGTGGTCGGGAAGCGCCGGGTCAACAAACCCGGTGGGCTGCTGGCAGAAGACCTGCTCCTCGAGGTGACCATGGAGGAAGGCGTTGGATACGTCCATCTGGTGCACCGGCCAAGCATGGGAGACCGCAAGGTGGAGAACCGTGCGTGTCGTGCCGGGCTTGACGACCAGAGAGAAGGTGTCGGTGAAGTCGATGCCAGCACGCTGTCCGAAGCCACGAACGACCCAGCGCGCTTTGTAGCAATCAAGGGTACCATCAGGACAGAGCTTGTGTTTAAAGACCCACTTCTTGGTAATCACGTTAGCGTGCCGGGGACGGGGAACAAGCTGCAACGTCCGGTTGCGCAACAGGGTGTCAAACTCTTCTTGCATCGCAGCCATCCAGAGCGGGTCACGAAGAGCGGCTCGAACGGAGGATGGCAACGGCGACGGCTCAGAGGTGGACGTCGCATGGACGTAGTCATCCGAGGCGTAGCGCAAGCTCGGGCGAAAGACGCCCGTACGAGCGCGGGTGACCGGACCGCCAGCGCCGGGGGCCGGGGCACCGGGCGCTTAACGCCGGGCGCCGGGGGCGCAAGCGCCGTGGCTGTAGGAGGCGCTGCATGTGGGGGCGCGCCTCAAAGCCAGGGTGCTGGCCAAGAGAGGCGCGCGAGCGCCCTGGGAGAGGCGTCGAGGAGCCCGCGTCACCAGTGGCGGGAGGAACAGCTGGGGTACCTGGTGAAACGGAAACACACACTCATCAAAGTAAACGTGCCGGGAAGTGAACACACGGTGGGAGACAGGATCGTAGCACCGATATCCCTTGGAGTTGGAAGGGTAGCCGATGAAGATGCAAGCGATAGATCGAGGTGCAAGCTTGTGAGAAGCAGTGTCGGCAGTGCTGGGATAGCAAAGGCACCCAAAAATATGCAAGTCGTCATAAGACGGGGGCGTACCAAAGAGAAGATGGTGAGGTGCGTAGTTCCACCGTGGGCGGCAGGGTCTAATGTTAAGAAGTAGTGATGCAGTGGCGAGTGCGTCCGGCCAGAAACGAGGCGGCACGTTGGCATGAAATAGGAGCGTGCGAACGTAGTCATTCAGAGTGCAAAGGACGCGTTCGGCTCGACCGTTCTGCTGTGAAGTGTACGGGCATGTGAGGCGGAAAACTGTGCCGTGGTGCGACAAAAAGGTGCGGAAAGCGAGGTTGTCAAACTCTTTTCCATTGTCCGTCTGAAGCACAAGGATGGGACGCTCAAACTGCGTGCGGACATAGGAGTAAAAGGCCGTCAAGGTAGAGAGTGCATCCGACTTTCTGCGCAAAGGAAAAGTCCACACATAATGAGAATAATCATCAAGAATGACCAGATAATATAAATAGCCCGAGTTACTAGGAATCGGAGAAGTCCACACATCGCTATGAATCAAATGAAAAGGAAAAGAAGCAATGGTGGTGGATTAGTAAACGGCATGCGAACATGTTTTCCGACTCGACAGGCATGACAAGTGTGATCGTCGATCTTATTGCAACTAAAACTGAAACTCTTAAGAATATGATGAAGTGTGACGGGGTTGGGATGACCCAAGCGAGCGTGCCAGAGATCGACGCCAGCGGAGAGAGCAACCGGTGCGGCTGTGGTGGATGAAGGCGAGTGCACCGGATAGAGCTCGTTGGGACTGTCACATCGGTGAAGTACCATCCTGGTTCGAGCGTCTTTAACACAAAAACCAAGCTCGTCAAATTCAACGGTAACAGGATTTTCACGAGTGAAACAACAAACGGAAATGAGATTCTTAATAAGATGAGGTGACACAAGTATGTTAGATAAAGATAATGGAGTAGAAGTAGAACGAAAAGAAGTGTGCCCAACATGTGTGATAGGAAGTGTGGAACCGTCGCCGACAATGATGCGGCGGTCGGTGGAGACAGGAGTGAAGGAGGCAAGGTTACCAGGATGAGCAAACATGTGAGCAGTGGCACCGGTGTCCATGTACCAATCACCACCTCCAGTGTAGTTATTCGGCATAGGAGCGACATGCAGCCCGGTGAGGAGCACCGAGTCCCAGGGTGCCGGCGGCAGGGCCGGCGAGGGGGACGGGGACACCATGGGGAGGCCGTAGCCGCCGCTCAACGGCGGCGATGGGTACGCTCCATAAAGCCCTGGCTGCCCCGACTGCAACTGTGGTGCCGGGTAGGCTGGATGGCCTACCGGAAAAACCTGCGGGCCCCGCAAAAAAATCACCCGCAAAAAAAAGGAAAAACCTGCGGGCCCGCTGACAGATGTTGCAGGTGCTGGGTGCCGTGGTAACGATTCCGACAATAGAAAGGGGGTAGGGTAAAGGAGCATGATCTATCGAGATGCATATGGGTGACACGGTGGTTTTAGCGAGTTCGGGCCTCTCACGATGGAGATAACAACCCTACGTCTCGTGCTCCGGAGAGGCTTTGTTTTATCTTAGTATGTATCCGGAGATTACAATGTGTGTGAGAGAGAGGAACGGATCCCCATGCCTGAGCTAAGTCCGGAGACTAGAGAGGGAGAGAAAGAGGTGGAAGAAGAGAACCCCCTAGTCTAGTGGTGGGGGTGGCTTATATAGAGTGCGCCACCCCCTCACCTCCTATGTTACAAGTGGGGGCGTTAATGCTATAACTCAGCCTACTACTAGGATGATGCTTCAAGTGCCTTGTTGACTGCTGGTCTTCGCATATCCGAGTGAGTCGTATGGTCGAGTGGTGAACTGTCATCCGAGTGGATGGTATGCTGCTTGGTCGAGTGGATAGTATATCTGTATGAAATTTACCTGGACCCACATGTTGTGTGGACCCCATGCTTCATGATATTTCGACCCTTCGTGGGCCTGCCTGTTATGTATATCCCCAACATTAGCCCCCGAATCGATTGCGATTTTGCAGAACGAGTTGGTGCAAGACACAGTTTGGTCCGAGTGATTACAAAAATACTCGGTACATGTCGTCGCGCTTTCAGACAACCAAGGTTTGAACAAAATCTCAATGGATTCCAGCACCATGCTTCCGACTGATCGAGGTAAGTGTCTGTGAGGAGCAACTTGGTGACATTCATTCATCTCTCGGAAGAGGTTAACTCGTGATCTGCGTATGGGTGTGTCATTAAATCTGTGCAACCAGATTGACACATGGACTGCTCTCTTGGAGAGATGCCATTCTTATCCCGGAGGAACGCCAATACGAAGTCGGTTTTAGATCCACACTTGTGAGTTTCACGCTTTGAGTCCTAGAAGAAGGCTCAAAACAGGTCCACGGAGGAGCGTTAAACTCACCTTATAGAATTTTTTTGGAGTGATTTGGAGCTGGGCCTGCATCGAGTAACTGATTACTCGGAATTTCTTCACGCCTGGAACGTGTCTTTTTTTTGTTGTTTGGCCGTCACTCGGACCAGGCGGACCGTTCCGAGTGGATACCATTCCAGTGGGGGCACGCTGAGTGCACCCACTGGGTGTAGTCCCTGAGACTGCCGTCGACTGCGGGCAGTCGGAGGGAGTCTTAGAGCCTGTCTGTTTTTGTTGTTGTTCATCACTCGGACCGGGTCAGCCGCACTGCAGTGGAGATTACTCCAGTGGGGGCACGCTGAGTGCACCTGCTAGGTGTAGTCCCCGAGACCGCCGTCGACTGCGGGCAATCGGAGGGGGTCTGAGAGAACTAAAAATCTTCTTAGCTGGTACTGATCGAACTTGTTCTTCTCTAACTTGTAATTCTGGAGCTGGTTTTGCATCGAGCAAAATATTTCTTTTTGAGTTCTCTTCCAGTGGGGGCACTCTGAGTGCACCCACCGGGTGTAATCCCGAGCCTCCGCCGGACTAGATGAGTCTGGCGGAGGGTTTAAGTTTCGGTGAACCTCCATGCAATCGGCACAAGAAATATCTTTGTTTGAAATTTGAGTCAATCGGAAGGATCTTCAAGCGCTTGGCATGGTAAATAAGCTCAGCTTGGAGCTAAGTCGATGGGACTGATCTTCGTGCACTTTGCACCGTAAATAAATTCAATCGAACTGGATCAATCAAGTGATCTTTGTGCACTCGACAAGATGAATGAATTCGGCCTTGAAACTGCCGACTATAGAAAAAAGCTCGACACTCCAGGGAGTAATCGTTCTAGTAGTGCTTTTTTATATTGACCGTTAGATTTTGCGTGAAAGGGGTATTTGTCCGAGTGGACGTGCTTCACTTATAGATCTTCGGCGAACCGAGCATTTAAGGTCAGAAGAATATTCCTGATGTGATCAATAGGTTGACCAAATGGGCGTAACCCCTGAGGGTGACATGGCCAACTGTCGTGCGTAGCCCCTGAGTGATGCTCGAAGGAGGTAAGCTTGCTACAGAGTTTGATATGAGGTTTGACCATATGAGTAACTTAGTCGTTCCCGTGCTGGGGTTGTAGAGGTAAACACATGTCCAACTGATGGTGACGCGCGAGGCGGCAGAGGGCGATGATGTGTACAACCGAGTGACGACGCGCGGGGAGGTCGAGGCGAAGTCGTGTGCCACCGGACGGCGAAAATGGTCCTCGGAGGACTTAGTCGAATGCTTTCGAAGCTTATGTAGTGACGAGGTCAGTGTAACGTGGTTGCGGCGCGAGAAGACCGGTGTGCCAACTGATTCTGAGTAGGAATGAAGATGGCGTCAGAAGCGTCTGGGTGATTATAAAACTTGTCAAAGTGGCGGATCGAATGCATTTGTTGAAGTGAAGGATCTGACAGGTGATGAAGTACTCGACCACTTAGGAGAGTGTCATTCGAATGAGCTGCAGCTTCCGAGTGCGGCGTAGCCCCCGAGCGTACTATAGGCTTCGACAACGGACGTGCCGGAAAACGAGAAATATAGTTTTGAATGGATGATTTGCAATTCATTGAGTCGGACTTGGGAAAAGATGAGGAGAAGCTTCCGAGTGATGCTCGAAAGAGCCAAACTCCCAAAAGAGTGAAGTGTGAAGTTTAATTATAAAAGAGACTTATTTTTCTCATGTCTGACGAGGTCTGTATCATTGATACGATGAAGAGAATTCCACAGAAGAGTTGGCCAGATGTGTTTGAAGTCAACAGAGCGACAAGGTCGGTGTTGTGGTGCGCTGGGACCGGTATGGAGACCGAGTCCGAGCAGCAATGAAGTTGGCGCATAGGGCCGTCGAGTGATCGTGTAACTTGTGTAAAAAATGACACAAGCCAACGAAATAATTTCTCGAAGAAATTTGATGTGTGCTGAAATGATTTGTGTGAATAACACCCATAGACACCCGCTGGGAGTGCAAGGGGCTTGCTGGTTAACCAGCAAGAGTCGGAAAGAGCGAAGGATTCTCTCGAACTTGTCGAAGCGAGAGATCCTACTGAACTTGTTGGAATAGTGGCTAAAATAAAACGAAAGTGTAGTGTTTCGAATGAGTTGCAGCCCCGGAGGACTGATGCAAACTCGAAATGAAGAACGACACGTGGTGTTCGTGAATGATGTATGCGAAAGAATGGAAGTTGGACTCGGGAGTCACATAACCAGTACTAAGCAAGTATGTGAAAATAAACAGCCGAGCGTAGAGGTACACTCGGTGGCGTGGCCTCCGAGTGAACGTGATGTGTGAATTACAGGACACTCGGAAATACGGAAATAACAGAATGTAAAAAGACGTAGCTGTCTGAAGGCAAGCGAGTGGCCGAGTGGTGACGAGGCGATGGTGACAGTCGACCTTCGTCTCGGTGTCCTTGCGGATAGGGATGGATCGCATATTATACTTGTGATGCAGCTTCTTGAATTAGAGGTTTGCTCTTGTCTCAGTCGGATTTTGGCTACTTAGGCGAGTTCTTGGACTGCAGCTAAGCCTCCGAGTGGGAGGCTTGCTCTCCTCTCGGTAGGATTTTAAACACTTAGGCGAGTACTGGACTGCAGCTAAGCCCCCGAGTGGGAGGTTTGCTCTCCACTCGGTAGGATTTTTTCTAACTTAGGCGTAGTCTTGGACTGCAGCTAAGCCCCCAGTGGGAGGTTTGCTCTCCACTCGGTGGGATTTTTCAAACTTAGGCTAGTCTTGGACTGCAGCTAAGCCCCGAGTGGGAGGTTTCTCTCCACTCGGTAGGATTTTTTCAAACTTAGGCGTAGTCTTGGACTGCAGCTAAGCCCCTGAGTGGGAGGTTTGCTCTCCACTCGGTAGGATTTTTTCAAACTTAGGCGAGTATTGGACTGCAGCTAAGCCCCCAAGTGGGAGGTTTGCTCTCCACTCGGTAGGATTTTTTCAAACTTAGGCGAGTACTGGACGGGAGCTATGCCCCCAAGTGGGAGGTTTGCTCTCCACTCGGTGAGGATTTTTTCAAACTTAGGCGAGTATTCGCTGTGCTAAGCCCCAAGTGGGAGGTTTCTCTCCACTCGGTAGGATTTCTTGAACTTAGGCTAAACAGATTCGCAGCTAAGTCACCCATCGGGGCATTTTGGCGATGGCGGCCTGGGCGGCCGAGTGGTTATGAGGTGACCAACCGATTGCGGCCTTGGGCGGCCGAGTGGTTATGAGGTGACCAACCGAGTGGCGGCCAGCAGGCGGCCGAGTGGAGATGAGGTGACCAACCGAGTGGCGACGCGCGGGGCGGCCGAGTGGTTATGAGGTGACCAACCGAGCGGCGACGCGCGGGGCGGCCGAGTTGTGATGAGGTGACCAACCGAGCAGCGACGCGCGGGGCGGCTGAGTGGTGATGAGGTGACCAACCTAGTGGCGACGCGCGGGGCGGCCGAGTGGTGATGAGGTGACCAACCGAGTGGCGACGCGCGGGGCGGCCGAGTGGTTATGAGGTGACCAACCGAGCGGCGACGCGCGGAGCGGCCGAGTTGGCAAGTTGATGAAGAAGTGCCCAACTGAGCGGCGACACGCGGGGCGGTCGAGTGGGCAAGTTGATGAAGACATGCCCAACAGAGCGACGACACGCGGGGCAACCAAGTGGCTATGCACGGGACGGACGAGCGGTGTAGACACGTCCGACTGTGTGACATCCGAGTGACACGCGGCCGGCCGAGTGCTGGCGGACTGTCCGAGTGGATGTCGACTGAAGCGCATGTTGTCCGAGCAAATCCCCAACCTATTGAACGGCCATGCGCATCCGTCCGAGAGATTAGCAGAGTGCCCTGTCTTGGTGACTGTGCGCGGGGCGGCGAGTGCAGATGATACGTCCAGTTGAGCACTGACGCACGGGCAATAAGCCGTCCGAGTGGTACGCCTCGTTCCATCCGAGTGCGTGAGAGGCGTGAAATCAGCTGCCGAGCAATCGACGGCAGCAGGAGAAGGTGATGTGCGCGGGTGCGCGACGATGTTTCGGCAAACGAGGCCGGATACGACGACGGGACGAGCGACCCTGCAAGTTAGTAGCATGCACAACCACGAATATTTTTTGCTGGACTAAAGTATCCATGCACGGATGCTATTTTGCAGGGATTAAAGACCACGGCTGGCCGTGAATGCATGCACACATTAATCGGTGTAGAAACCGAAAGATGGGCAATTAAGCCATTAATTTACGGGAAAGGCGGGAGCATCAATCACCATAATTAGGTAACGGACGCCTAATTGGCAGGTGATTATCTTAATGAAATGATAACTGGCCCATGACATGCACTTGGGTTAGAGGGCTACGTACTCTCCCATGTAGACGATGCAGATGAAAGAGGCGCAGATGATGAGGCAGCGTGTGTTGCCAGCGATGTGAGCGAGGGCGAGCGCGGCGCTTCGGCGGCTAGCACGCGCTGGGGCAGCGAGCTCGTCGCCTGACGACGGCCAGCATGGCGCGGGCGACAAAGCGCGTCGCCGGATGGACGAGTACGACGCTGGGTCAGTGAGCATAGCGCGAGGCATGCAACCGCGGCGCGGCGCCGGCAAGCGCATCGCCGGTGGAGCGAGCGTGGCACAACATTTCGCCGCTTCGGAGTCGGACGGGACCGATCCTTTCGCCTCTTTGTCTGCACGTGCAGCGACCATGCGTGGAACAACGGTGATAGTGCTCGCATATGAGGCTCTAGACGACCCTGTCCTTCGCAAAGGCGAGACGTATCACAGATATAATAGGGAATAGATGTAGAATTCATACAAACCGTCTGCATCATGGTTCGATAGACGCCATGCCCCACGGTGGGCGCCAACTGTCGTGGTAACGATTCCGACAATAGAAAGGGGGTAGGGTAAAGGAGCATGATCTATCGAGATGCATATGGGTGACACGGTGGTTTTAGCGAGTTCGGGCCTCTCACGATGGAGATAACAACCCTACGTCTCGTGCTCCGGAGAGGCTTTGTTTTATCTTAGTATGTATCCGGAGATTACAATGTGTGAGAGAGAGAGGAACGGATCCCCATGCCTGAGCTAAGTCCGGAGACTAGAGAGGGAGAGAAAGAGGTGGAAGAAGAGAACCCCCTAGTCTAGTGGTGGGGGGTGGATTATATAGAGTGCGCCACCCCCTCACCTCCTATGTTACAAGTGGGGGCGTTAATGCTATAACTCAGCCTACTACTAGGATGCTGCTTCAAGTGCCTTGTTGACTGCTGGTCTTCGCATATCCGAGTGAGTCGTACGGTCGAGTGGTGAACTGTCATCCGAGTGAATGGTATGCTGCTTGGTCGAGTGGATAGTATATCTGTATGAAATTTACCTGGACCCACATGTTGTGTGGACCCCATGCTTCATGATATTTCGACCCTTCGTGGGCCTACCTGTTATGTATATCCCCAACACTGGGCGTCGTCTGGCTGATGCCCAGCGCGCGAGTGCTGACCCGCTGACGACCCCCACCAGTATCCAGGAGACTCGTACGCGGGTGGAGCCCCGTATGCAGGCGGAGCCCCATACGTGGATGCGGGCGGAGTCCCGTATGCCTCGTACGTAGGATTCCCGTACGTGGGAACGGGCGCGTCGTAGGTGGCGGCCGGCCCGTATGACGTCGGGGCCGCGTCGTAGGGCGCCGGTGGCGGGACGGCAGAGGCGCCGGCGAATGGGCCTAATGACGCCATTGCTGGTCCGACGGCGGCGATCGACGCGGTTGGGCGGCAGCGGCAGAAGGCGTCGGTGACGCGGGTGGCAGCGGCTGGCGACGGCTGGAGGTCCCTTTGACTCGTCGAGTACTGTCTGACGAGGCTGATGTCTCTGACCAAAGCTGACTTCCGGATGCACTAGCCGGGGCCGAATTTCGTGTTTTGACCCTTTTTGGAAAGAAAATCGGGATATGACCCCAGTTCGGAAAATTTTCGGGATCTGACCCTTTTGCCTACCGCCAGAGGGCTGGCGGTAGGATTATGCGTCTACCGCCATAGCCCTACGGCGGTAGGCCATTTAACGGCGATCGACGGCCGTTGGCAGCCACGACGTGGAAAAGGGCCTACCGCCATCCCCTCGGCGGTAGGTTCTTGGAGCCCTCTTGCCATACCCTCTGGCGGTAGGGTCTCAGTTCTGAATAAGGTGGGGAGGGCTGGATATCCCCCCTCAACCACTCATTCAGCCCACATCACCTCTCCACCGAGCTCAACTCTCCCCCTCTTTCTTTGAAGCACATGAGGCTCCCATATCTCTCTCATTTGTTTGAGATTTCTCCGGTGGATTCTTACCATTTTCATCACTCTAGGTGGCTCTCTCATTTCCTCATTTTGATTAGTTGATATCTTTGTTTACTTTGCATTTGCTCATTTGATTGCAAACCCTAGCTCATCATTTTCGTGTGGTCAAATCAATTACTATGATCCATTTAGGTTTATGTTTGTGGTTTCCTTATGTATGATGTGCTTAGAATTGCTTGTAGAAAAGTTTGTGTGCCTAGATCTAGTGCTAGTCTTAATGTACATAATGGGGGTTAGGCTATGCTTAAGAAAGCAATTAAATATAAGTTACTTTAATAGCAACTTTTTGAATTGTAGGATGGCACCGTTCGTTTTCTTTGAAACTTCTGCTGAGGTGGCGGCGAACCGTGAACGCGAATTGATTGAGGAAAAGATGAACTTGTGGATCGAAGCCATTGATGCGTTGAATGCGGAGTGTAGGGCCTTTTCATATAATTATTTCAGTAAAGACCGTTCCAAAAATATTATAACAAAAAAGGAGAGGCTGATGAAGAAGCTCAAGGCAATGGAAAAAAAATTGTAGGCGTGATCTTGCAATGCAAATTACATTGTGTGCGACAACGGCAGAATATGCTGAGATAGACATGGGCAATCATGGTCAGGTCATTGATTGGTTAGTTCGCCAACCATTCTCGTCGGATGAGAACCGTGCATCTCGTTGGGCATGGGTCAAAGAAAGAAATGATGTTATTTGTTGCAACCGGGACCGTACGCCGCATAGTATTGCATGAGGCTACGTAATCTTTGTCATTTGAACTATAATGACATGTACCCTATGCTTGGTCGTCGTTTGAACTACTATGACTTGTACCCTTAACATTTGAACTCATTAAGAACCTGGTGTTGTATGTCATATCAAGTTACCAAGTGTTGTACTCTACTTAATTTATTTTATGTTTTTGTTTATGTCATCTTGAACCCGTATGTTCATGTAGGATGGACAATCGATCCATGACTATGAACATAGCGTGTGAGAAGATCATGGCGGAGCGACACCGTTGCTTGAAGAAGGAATGTGAAGCATGGTTGAAGAGTTGTGATGAGGCAAATGCGGCCATGAAGGATTTCAGCAAGTATCACTTTATCGAGGAACCTTCTGATGCTAAGGAGAAAAAAGCATTCCAAAGCTTGTGAAGGAGAAAGAGAGGATGCTTGATCACCGCAAGACCAGGAATATGCTTGCGAACACGCTTTGGCAGTTGAGATTATGCGTTCACGCAAGCAAAGAAGAATTCCGTGAGATGGACTTGAGGAAACCGGGCAGGTCATAGGATGGGCAATCAAACAAGGCGTGTCGGAGAATCCAGCTACCGTGCTGCATGGGCTTGGTTCCGTGAAACGAATGGTGTGTTGGGTCATTGGGCAGGATCCATGCACTTTCAAGCAAGCGTAATCAAGGGCGTGACGATCAAATTGAACGTCTGATAAGTATGAGGCTTATGTTACCTATTTAGAACATGTGTCGCCGAGCTTGAGCTATTAGTTTGAACTGATGTCATTCGAACGGGTCATGTTTTAATTAGTTTGAACATGTGCTATTCGTGGATGTAATGAACTATGTTGAGTTGAATTATGTATGTGCTTGCGTAGATAGAATTGGGTATATTATGCTAACATTCGACACATATGGGGCAAAACAGGGGAGGAGGACCGAGACCCTACATACAGTCCATGGCGATGCAGTCCAGCACCCTACCGCCATGGCACATGTGGCGGTAGGGTCCGATCCTACCGCCCGGCGTTCTTGGTTCTTCGTCACGTAACCGTTGCCCCCTACCGCCATGCATCCTGGCGGTAGGGTCCAAGACCGCCATGGCACATGGCGGTAGGGTCCGGTCCTACCGCCAGCGTTCTTGGGTTCTTCGTCACAGAACCGTTGCCCCCCCTACCGCCATGGCCTGTGGCGGTAGGGTCCAGCAACCTACCGCCATGGCCTTTGGCGGTAGGGTTCTAACTCCGAAAATAGAGCACTCTGTTCTGTTATATCCCACTTCTGTTCACATCACAACAATTTTTCAATAAGAATCATGACAAATCCCAGAATACACTAACAAACTAAATTCATTCACAACACATTGCAAACATCTTCACACCAAATTCAATACAAATGGCAAACTCATTCACGACAAGTTGACGACACATGGCTTTTTGCCTTAGTACTACATAGTTCATGATAAATTTGGCATGGCTTCATCCGGTTACATGACGAGTCCACCGGCGGCGGCTTTCTTGAGTCATACGGGCCATTTCCCTTCCCTGTCACGTGCCTCATCCTCCTCTGGTGCCTTGCGAGCTCTTGCAAGCTTTCTTGCCCTCTCCTCCTCATGAGCAAGCTTAAGCTTGGCGTGCCCTCTCCTCCTCGCGTTGCTTCCGCTCCATCCTCTTTTTGACGACGCTCTTCCTCCAAGCCTCTTTGAAACCTTTCTTCGAACATCCGTTGGCGCCTAAAACAATCTTCTAATTGGTCCTTTTGGATATCTTTTGGCTCTTCATGATCTATCCAGCTGAAGTACTTGCATAGAGGAGGCGGTGACTGCATATAAAACGGATGTTAGTGATGGCACACAGTTGAGAGTAACATGTTACTTCTCTAGCATACCGGTGGAAGGTCATAGGCGTTAGTTGGGAGCGCACGATCGTAAGCATAATTGGGGCAAACAAAATATCTCGTTCCTTCGGTCCATGACTTCTTTCGGTCGGTGGACTCCTTCACCTTGCAAACATCTCCACACCAACATGGCGGAATCTTCACATCCTTCTCCTTCACCTTGTCCAAAGATGCGTCCTTCCACTTGTGTGGCATGTCTTCATGGTGAGCACACGGTGGCCTTGTCATGGAACCGGATGAAGCCATGCCCTACAACAAATAAAGATGTTAAGTCTAAATATGAACACATTGACATGTAAAGAGGCAAATATATCAACACATGCATGAACATATTAAAAGTAGCACCATTCACATTATTTAACCATCCGGATTGAGCAACACGTCGATAGGCCTTCCCCTATCAACCCGACGTGTCCTAGAACCACTGGATACACGGCCACAGGCCCCTACAAGGCTAGTCCTTCCTCCACGGCCACGGCTCCCTCCAAGGCTAGTCCTTCCTCCACGGCCGCGGCCCCCTCCAATGTTAGCCCTTCCTCCACGGCCACGGCCCCCTCCAAGGCTACTGCTCCGTCCACGTGTTTGACTAGTGCCCGTGTTGGTTCTTCGTTTCTTGCATGTCCTAACGTTGTGTCTTGTGTCATTGCATTCTCCACAATTGTTGTTTTCCGGTGGCTCCATGAAATGACCACTACCAAATTGCTTCATTCCAGTGTATCCAGCTAGATCATCCATGTCACTCCGGAATCTCTTCTTTCTTCTTCTTCCCTCATAGGCACCATGAGTGCGGGATCTGCACAATGTCCGCCCAACATACTCAAAGCCTTTGTGAGGCATCAAGGAAAGGATTGAACCGAGGCGCCCACGTCAACCTTGTTCTTTCCAATGTAAACTCGTGCAACCGCACCGTTGTGCCATCGGATACGTTCATGTTTCTCACCCGTGCTGCGGTCATCAAATGCGAGCAAGGCCAATGATACTTGTGTGGCCTCTCACACTGGCACCAACGGTTTTTAAGGCGCACCTCGTAAGCAACTCCACCGTAAGACCTACCGTCGCTTGTTGTCCCACCCCGCTCATCGATTTGATAGATCATTTCTTTTTCATTATATTTGATCACTTGTTGTTTGGCAGACTTGCGCTTGATGCAACAACCAATCATGAACCTTTAATGGATAGTCCATCTTTTCCCCAATCCACTTGGCCGTGCTTGCAGAATGCTTTAGGAAGTACTCATTGAGCTTGATGAAAGTGTACTTGAGTATTGCGGTCACCGGGAAGGAACAAACACCCTTCAACACATTGTTGAAGCATTCCACCATGTTGCTTGTCATGTCCCCATATCGCATACCTCCTTCATCGTGGCGGCGTGACCACTTTTCCTTCTCCGGAAAGTGCCTAACCAAGAATGCTTTCCCCTTTGTTCTTCTCCAAAGCCTCGAGGAGTTTATCATATCGGGTCTTGAATGTGGCGGTGTTGAAAGCAACGCAAACAAGGGTAAGGTCTTTGCAAAACTCCTTGCTCTTGCATGCCCGGTAAAAGTTTGCAACAAAGTGTCTCATGCACCAATGGTGTTGAAGCTTTGGAAGACCGGGAATATCAACGTCTATTGCTTTGAGAATCCCATGATGGCGATCCGATATAATGCATACCTCTCTGTTGCCTATCACCTTGGTTCTCACATGCTCCATGAACCACTCCCAATTATCATCGTGCTCCGAAGGCACGAAGGCAAATGCCACCGGCAACACGTTATCATTTGAAGAGTGGGCCATCGCCACCATCAATGTTCCCTTGTATTTGCCGGTCAAGAATGTACCATCTATAGACAACACCGAGCGACAATACGTGAATGCCTCAATGCATTGTCCAAAGCTCCGTATAGGCACGACGAAACACTCCGCAATTGACTCCACCCGATGGCGCATTCCCGGGTTTCGATGAGCAATTGCTGCCAACATCTTGGGGAGAATGTTATATGCGGCCTCATAATCACCATGCAGCATCCTAATAGTGTTTGCCTTCGCCATCCATGCCTTCCCGTACTTGACCGGGTGTCCGAATTGTTCCTCAATCGAAGACATGAGAAACTTGACCTTCACGGTTGGATCATGTGCTATTTGATGCAACAATTTATATCCTAGATACTCCGACGTGAGTTGACGGTGTCCTTTGCTTTGGTCGGCCTTGTCCGGGGGTACGCACGTGTGAGTGCCAACATGACTCTTCAAGACCCATTGCCCGGTTTCTTTGATTTTTCTACCATGGACCATCCATTTGCAACCTTCTTGGTCACATTTGACCGTGTACCGAAGTTTTTGATTTGAATGACCAACAACAAACGGCCTATGGTTCCTAATGGCATAGTCACACAACCATATCTTGAACTCTATCAAAGAACCAAACTTGATGCCTTTCTTCAAATGAGCATTCTCATCCTCATTTCTGGTCGAGGATCACTAAATTTGGGGCACGGCGTTGGCTCGGACAACCATAATCTCATCCCACCATCAACGCATCGCATTGTCCGCAAGACTCACATCTCTAAACAAAGACGGCCCTCTCTCCTTGCCGGTCACCTTCTTGTAGATTTCATTTTCTTGCGCAGTTAACCCATCCTCATCCAACTCTTCCTCCGGACCCTCGTCATCCGAGTTATACCCACACATACGGTTATAAGGGAGGGTACGGTCCATGTCTTGTTGCCGCACAATGACATCCAAGTTACCAATTGGATTGTAATGGATCTCTTCATTCTCCGAGTAAACATCCTCCTCTAGAGCAACACTAGCATCATCATCAACATGAGGAATAGCATCTTCTTCAACATGAGGAATAACATCATGACGGAGTACTATGGCGCTAGCGTTGATATGATCTTCATTGGGTTGGCTACTTGGTGGTTGGCTAGAAGAATTGGGGACATACACCTCGGCACCGTCATCATGCATGGGGAGGATGCATTGCGGTTGAGATCAATTTGCAAAGGAGGAGGAGGATCAACCTTTGTGGCAAAGATCTCAAGAGACTTGTCTTGTGATGCGTCTACTTTTTCCTTGTACACATTCCAATGCAATTGGGAGGTGATGGGCATACTCTTTAATCGGACTTTACTCCCAATCCAACGACATACCTCCCAATAAGCTTAACCTCGGCATTTGGGTCATTCCAATGTAAGACGCTTCTCACTTGAACTACAAGATCATCAAAGCTTGGACTTGTGTCAAAAACCATAGCCTCTTCCCCTTCATCGTCATTTCCAAGCATAAATGTCGACTTGTCCAAATAATGAACGCTTTACGAGCTTATGCATCTAAGAAAATGGGAAGAATATAATCAATCCATATATGTCATCCAACCAATACAAATGGACAAATGAACGAAATTTTGCATAACTACTATTCATACTAAAGTTAACCTAACAATTAACCACTAACCCTAACCATAACCCCTAACATAACCACTATAACCCTAACCCCCAACATAACCACCAACATAACCACAAACATAATTACCCAACATCCCTAACCCTAACCCTAACCCTAACACCAACCCCTAACATAGCCACAACCCTAGCCATAAATGCATCATAAATGCACACAACAACATCAACACCTAGGGTTTGCAATAAATTGACCAAATCAACACAAAACAATGATCTCAACCAATCAAAAGAAGGGGGAATGGGGGAGGTACCTTGGGTGATGAAAATGCTCCGGATCCACCGATGAAATCCCAAGCAAATGGAGTGGATCTAGGGGGGGTTTGTGAGGGGGAGAGAGGGGGAAGAGGAGCTGAGCACAGGGAAGAAGATGAGTGGGGAAGAAGAGTGGTGGTGGGGCCCACAAACCAGCCCCTCCCCACCTTATCTAGAACACAGGACCCTACCGCCAGAGGGTATGGCGGTAGGCTCCAGTAACCTACCGCCGTAGGGGATGGCGGTAGGCCCTTTTCCACGTGAGCGGCTGCCAACGGCCGTCAGTCGCCGTCAAATGGCCTACTGTCGTAGGCTATGGCGGTAGGGCACGCAATCCTACCGCCAGGAGGCAAAAG
Source organism: Aegilops bicornis (assembly GCA_021605145.1). Lineage (NCBI taxonomy): Eukaryota > Viridiplantae > Streptophyta > Magnoliopsida > Poales > Poaceae > Aegilops > Aegilops bicornis. The sequence goes on along the minus strand of CM038669.1, from coordinate 489,193,298 downwards.
GGTCAGATCCCGAAATTTTTCCGAACTGGGGTCATATCCCGATTTTCTTTTCAAAAAGGGTCAAAACACGAAATTTGGCCACTAGCCGGTGCTTTTGGCTAAGACACAGACGAAGCTAGCTAGACCAAGCAGGCAGGCAGAGAGGTGGATGGATTAGTTGATGTACGGGTAGCTAGCAAAGTAGCTTTAAGCTAGCTATATCAACTGGCCAAGACGGCTACGTACGAAAACGGCTGGCGGCAGGAGCAACGCGCGCTGGAGGCGAGTAGCAACGCGGGTGAAGGCAGCAGCGGGCGGCGGCTGGAGGGACGCGCGACTGGAGTGACACGCGAGCGCTGCCGATGGGCCGCACGAGGACACGCCAGACGCTGCTGGCAGCTGTCGGCGGCCGGGCGGGAGGAGGTGCACGGCAGCGGCCGGGCGGCCGGCGCGGAGGAGGTGCGCGGGCGGCAGCGGGCGGGCGGCGCGTGGAGGAGGCGCGGCGGCGGCGGCGGATGATGATTAGGGTTTTGACCCGGAAACTGATACCATGTAGAATATGTGAATTGACGATGTATTGCTCTTCGTGCATAGACACGTATATATGATGTACAAAGGTGGGCCACGGACGTTAACTATACAAGGAACTAGGAGGCATGCCCAATACATAATATGCACATAACACATATACTCAACAGGTGCAATAGCAACAATTTCATGTTTAACATAAGGAACTATAGCAAGTTCATCTCCATAATCATAATTCATATTGGCATCTTGGCCACAAGGATAGCAAGCATCATCAAAAAGGGATATTTCAAGAGAATCAACGGGATCATAACAATCGTCATAGCAATCATCCTTCGGTAAGCACGAAGGGAAATTAAACAATGTATGAGTTGAAGAGTTACTCTCATTAGAAGGTGGACACGGGTAGCTAATCCGCTCTTCCTCCTTTTGTTCTTCGCTCTCCTCATCATCTTTTTCATCCAATGAGCTCACAGTTTCATCAATTTCTTTTTCCATAGACTCCTGCAAAATATTAGTCTCTTCTTGGACAGCGGGGTAGTCCTCAATATATGGTTCAACATAGGCATTAGAAGCATAATTATCATAACAATATTTAAGTATGGCAAAATTTTCAGACTTGTAAAGAGTAGCATAATACGTTTCAATCAAAGAAGCAATTTCATAAGCACCCTCAAAAGCAACAAATTCATCAATTTGTTGAACATCATAGTAATTATAAACACCTTTAGCATAATTAGATAAGATTCCATTATCAATAAACTCACATTGGTAGGAAAGATGTTTCTTAGGGTTTTCAGAACAACAAGTAACATCACATATCTCACATAAATTCCAAGCATAGCATTGCAAACGATGATTTTGACCTAGTAAAAGTTTCCCTTTTTCATATATACGGTGTCGCACATAACAAGCATGCTCATCTAAAGATTTGCCCTCAACAAAGCTAGTTGGGGTTTCAGCACGAGCACATAAGGATCGAAGATGATCCAAGTAAAAAGCTTCAGGAGTGTGATAGATTTTGAGTGGTTCTTCAATCATTGGTTCAGTAGGTACAACTAATGTTTTTGGTATTTTGCGTTTCCTACCCATAACTAAAGATAGAAAACAACTAAGAACAGCAAATAAAAATTATTTAGTGATAAAGCAAACAAGCACACACGAGAATATTCACCCCACGCTATTGCTCCCCGGCAACGGCGCCAGAAAAAGGTCTTGATAACCCACAAGTATATGGGATCAATTGTAGCCTCTTTCGATAAGTAAAAGTGTTGAACCCAACGAGGAGCTAAAGGTAGAACAAATATTCCCTCAAGTTCTATCGACCACCGATACAACTCTATGCACGCTTGACGTTTGCTTTACCTAGAACAAGTATCAAACTAGAAGTACTTTGTAGGTGTTTTTGGAAAGGTTTGCAAAAATATAAAGAGCACGTAAATAAAAATTAGGGGATGTTTAGGAAAAGACACAACTAAATTAGTTTTAGTAAAGAGCTTGTTGTCACGAGAAAGTTATTTGTCCCTAGGCAATCGATAACTAGACCGGTAATCATTACTGCAATTTTATTTGAGGGAGAGGCATAAGCTAACATACTTTCTCTACTTGGATCATATGCACTTATGGTTGGAACTCTAGCAAGCATCGTCAACTACTAAAGATCATTAAGGTAAAACCCAACCATAGCATTAAAGTATCAAGTCCTCTTTATTCCCATACGCAAATAACCTACTTACTCGGGTATGTGCTTCTGTCACTCACGCCACCCACCATAAGCAAATCATGAACATATTGCAAACCCTACATCGGGGATCCCTCACGCTTGCGCGACACGGAGAGCACCATAGGACAGCACCAATAATAAAACATGCAACTCAAACCAATCTTGATCATCAAATAACCCATACGACAAAACGGATCTAGTCAAACATCACAGGATAGCCATACATCATTGGGAAATAATATATAGCGTTGAGCACCATGTTTAAGTAGAGATTATAGCGGGTAAGAGAGAGGTTACACCGCTACATAGAGGGGGGAAGAGTTGGTGATGATGGCGGTGAAGTTGTTGGTGAAGATTGCGGTGATGATAATGGCCACGGTAGCGTTCCGGCGCCACCGGAAGAGAAGGGGAGAGGGGGGCCCTTCGTCTTCTTCTTCCATGACCTCCTCCCTAGATGGGAGAAGGGTTTCCCCTCTGGTCCTTGGCCTCCATGGCGTGGGAGGGACGAGAGCCCCTTCGAGATTGGATATGTCTCTCTGTCTCCCTCTGTTTCTGCGTTCTCTCTACTGCCCTTTCACCGTTTCTTTTATATCCGGAGACCCGTAACTCCGATTGGGTTGAATCTTTCGCCCAGATTTTTCTCATAAAATTAGCTTTCTTGCGGCAAAAGAAGAGCATCAACCGCCTTACGGGGTGCCCACGAGGGTCCAGGGCACGCCTGCCCCCTGGGGTGCGCCCCCCTGCCTCGTGGCCCCCTCGGGCACCGTCTCGCGTTGATTTTACTTCCCAAAAATCATAAATATTCCAAAATAATTCTACGTCCGTTTTTATCCTGTTTGGACTCCGTTTGATATTGGGTTTTTGCGAAACATAAACATGCAACAAACAGGAGCTGGCACTGGGCACTGGATCAATATGTTAGTCCCAAAAATAATATAAAAAGTTGCCAAAAGTATATGAAAGTTGTACAATATTGGCATGGAACAATAAAAAATTATAGATACGACAGAGACGTATCAAATATGTAGGAGCCAATATGAGCATCCAGGTTCCTCTATTGGTTATTGACCGGAGACGTGACTCGGTCATGTCTACATAGTTCTCGAACCTGTAGGGTCCGCACGCTTAATGTTCGGTGACAATTTGTATTATGAGTTTATGTGATTTGATGTACCGAAGGTAGTTCGGAGTCCCGAATGAGATCTGGGACATGACGAGGAGTCTCGATATGGTCGAGACGTAAAGATCGATATATTGGACGACTATATTCGGACATCGGAAAGGTTCCGAGTGATTCGGGTATTTTTCGAAGTATCGGAGAGTTACGGGAATTCGCCGGGGAGTATATGGGCATTATTGGGCTTTAGGGGAAAGAAAGAGGGGAGGTTGCGCGCCCCCCAATGCTTAGTCCGAATTGGACTAGGGGGAGGGGCGGCGCCACCTCCTTCCTTCTCTACTCTTTTCCCTTTCCTTCTCTCCTACTCCTACTAATTGGAAGGGCTCCTAGTTCTACTAGGAAAGGGGGAATCCTACTCCTGGTGGGAGTAGGACTCCCCTAGGCGCGCCATAGAGAGGGCCGGCCCTCCCCCTCCTCCACTCCTTTATATACGGGGAGGGGGGCACCCCTTGGAGACACAACAATTGATCATTGATCTCTTAGCCGTGTGCGGTGCCTCCTCCACCATAATCCACCTCGATCATATCGTAGCAGTGCTTAGGCGAAGCCCTGCGTCGGTAGCATCATCATCACCGTCATCACGCTGTCGTGCTGACGGAACTCTCCCTCGAAGTTCTGCTGGATCGGAGTTCGTGGGACGTCATCGAGCTGAACGTGTGCTGAACTCGGAGGTGCCGTGCGTTCGGTACTTGGATCGGTCGGATCGTGAAGACGTACGACTACATCAACCGCGTTGTTCTAACGCTTTCGCTTTCAGTCTACGAGGGTACGTGGATACACTCTCCCCTCTCTTTGCTATGCATCACCATGATCCTGTGTGTGCGTAGGATTTTTTTTAAAATTATTACGTTCCCCAACAAGAGATGTATCATAGAAGACCTCAAAATCAGCCACAGCAAGCGAGGGAAGTTCAGCAGGGTCCAGCTCGTATGGTGGCGCCACCTACAGGATTTGCCAAAATCCTTGTTGATGCAAGCCTTGCTAGACCAGGCATTGGTGGCTTTGCGTCAGCTGTTTGTAGGGATTCAAATGGAAATTATCTAGGCTCATCTGCTGATCTGCATGAGTGATCCATGGTGTTTGTGATGTGGTTACACTCGGAACAATTGCTTGCAGGGAAGCACTATCTTTGGTTGAGGATCTTTTTCTCCATGGCATTGTGATCGCTACAGATTCAAAGCAAGTTGCAAGGGACACCCAAAAGGAAAGCTGCGGGGTGCATGGTCAAATTATTGTTGAAATCAATTTGCGAGCTTTGAATTTTAATTGTAATTTCTTTTGGAGGGTCGGGCATCGAATAGCGAAGCCCATTCGCTTGCTAAATTTTCTCGCTCGTTAGGTCAAGGGCTTCACATCTGGTTATGCCAACCCCATGACCCTATTTGTGTCCCAAACATCGCAAAGTTTGAGTAATAAAGTGTTGGCATTCCTTAAAAAAAACTGGTATTCAACGTGTTTAAAAAAAAACTAGTACTCAACCTTCTTTTTCTTTCTGAAGGTTGAGTACTAGTTTTTAACATGATTCTAAAATAAAGCTGGTATTCAACGTGTTTCTAAAAAAAACTAGTTGAATACCAGTTTTTTTTTGCACACGAATATTTGTGTATCACAAATATTTATAAGCCACAACATGGCATGGCATGGTTTATATATTTTTTAAAAGATTACATCCATTTATTATGATTATAATCTACAAACGTTTCACATTTTTCTTTAGAAAAACAATGTGTGCAAAATTCAGAGTTGTAGCATGTGCATTAGTGTGACTATAATTTTCACATTTTTTTAAATGTGAACATGTGCTAAATGGGCTGCACTGACTGCAGCCCATTTAAGTAGCACAAGCTTTGGCCGCCGGTCTGACTGACTGGCGCCCATTCAAAATGGACTGCCGGGTCAGAGCGCTCCCCCGGCACGGCCGCCGGTCTGACTGGCCTCCGCTGCTCTCAGGTTGGCTTTGTTTTCCTCTTCTCAACGTCAACTCCCATCTTCTCTGTAGCAACGCCCCGAATAATCTCCCTTATTATTCTCCTTCCTTCCTTCCTTCCTTCCTTCCTTCCTGACCCGTGGATGGATTTGGCTTATTATTCTCCTTCCTTCCTGTAACTTTGCAGGTATATAATGATGAATACGATAGAACTTTCAGTATCCAAGTCACAGTAATCACATCGCCATGTTGATAGCTCAGGTACACTCATCTCCAAGTATGTGTACTGGTTATTCAAAGAGGTTCATTGTACTATTTTCTTCAGAGAAAAACCTTTGATTAGTTTCGCAGTACTAGCTTTTTCTCAGTAGAATTTTATTTCGTCAACCAGTATATATGAATCATGCCTTTCACTCCAGTATATATGAACCATTAATGGATCAGTTTACTAGACACGGGATTTACCAAACCGATGTCTTAAACAATAGGATATTTAAGACCACTTGCTTCTTACAAAATAGGACATTTGCACACAATATGTCAGTTTTTATCTCCTAATATTAAAATAAATTTATCTGTAACAAAGTCCCGCTACAACGTGTAGTCGTGTACCAGGTTTTTCCTGGTCCCTCCATTCACAAACTTCCTCTGCTATGTTGCTTCTATAGTATATCAATGCAATTGGTATGCTAATTATTTTTGCAGTGCCTTCCTCGAGTATATTCAGAAAGAAATCGGTGTTGTATTATGAGACGCACGTACTGTGTGCTATCGTGTTTTCCCAACTTAATATATCAACACAGCATTAGCTAGATTGACTGTATTAGCCACTTCATTACAATGGTGTAAGGTTCTTTGGCACTCAAAACATAACAATAGGGACAATTATTCCATTAATTGATCACATGTTTCTAATAAATATTTTTGTTCGACCCTTCTATTTATAAGACTGAACAAAAAGGATGTCCCAGAAATTTATTCACAGGGTCATGCTGCTCGACAAAGTTGTGGACATCTACATGGACCACGCTGCTGAGAAGTGATAACTGTCGCAGGTATATATGCAACTTAACAGAGGTTAGTTAGGTTCAATAGGCTACCTAAAATCTTCAGTCCCGCGGTATGATATCCGTCAATTTCTCTACAACCCATTTGATCTTCATGTTCTTGGTATCAATCAAACAACATCCTCTTAATGTTGATGTTCACGAACTCAACTGTCAAACGAAGAATCCTCATCCGAATTTGACCTTTATTCATAACAGTCGGCCTTTTTTGTTCCCTTCTTGGTACCTTGCAGGTTTAGGTGCTATTTTGAAACAAGTGGCATGTAGCGAGCCATCTCTTTCATTCAGGGACTATCTTTGAACCCTTATACCTCGAGTGCACTCGTCATTCTTGAAGACATTGTGTAAACCTCGGGGGTACTCAACATTCTTGAAGACATTGTGGAGTTTATTTTGGTATGAAGGGCGTGTTCGTAGAGTTACACACTTAGGATCCGACTTAGAATGGTGTTGTAGAGTAGAAAGAATATTGCTGCTACCATTTAGATTTGATTGAGGATATGTTCTTGAAAGATGTTGACAACCATTCATTTTTTTACTACTATTTTCTTAATTACATGTATAAAACAGAGCAATAGCTTATCATGGTTTGAAAGAAGAAAAATCATATTTTATGATCCCTTCATTTTTTTCTCTGTTATTTTGTTCTACTTTCTTATGCCTTCTGCTGCTGACAGCCACTGTTTCTTTGTCGCATACTTGAGCTTATGCAACTCCCATATAGTCTATGTTTCTTTGTAGCAATCATGGTCCACATATATGGTCTCTTTAGAATTTTTTTACTACATTCTAACTTCACTTTTGGTACACTTATCTGTACAAATTTCTGCAGCAATGTTGTGGTATTTGTAATATTAATATGTCAATATACTACGTCAATGCTACCCTCTAATATCATTTTAGTCTATAGATTACTAGGAGTTCTTTCTATACCAAGGGCTACTATATTGTATGATTTAGATCCTGATGTTATTCCTTTTATATGGCCTTTTGACTATTTCAGAAGCATTTGGTCTGTTCCAGCTCTTAGGCCATATTGCTATCTAAACTCACATTCCAAGTTGTGTTTTCTAACATCTTGTATCTTTCAGCAACTGTAGTTAATTTTTTTTTTGAAAGATCCAGCATTGCTGGCATTCATTGATAATAGCAGGAAGCAACGGAAAACAACAAAATAGTGAAGGTCCTAGGACCAGAGGATCCGAAGATCAAAAGACAAAAAGAAAAACATCAGCCCTAGAAGCTGCAACACAACACTCCTTACAAACCACACTAGGCAGTGCAGCTCCGACTTCAACGGTGAACTACTAAGGAAACTGGGCAGGGGTGGCGTCACGGAGGATCACCGAACGAACCACCTGCCACGCGTCATCGTATACCACTGGTCCCCCACCACGGCTTCGACTTCACATCAACAGACAGTCGATGACCTGCTAATGTTGATGTAGGTCATAGTGCCGGGGATGCTTCAAGATTGCCTTCTTTCCAAAGATAAGGCACTACATTGCAGTTCAGAATTGCTAAGAAAATTGTTCATGCTACAACTACTATAGTTCTATGATACATTCTATACTTATACCACAAATGACTACACATTCCATTGCATGTAAGTGAAATCCATCATATAATTGATTCCAATTGTTATCATCTTTGTAACGTGGGCGTTACTCGGAAATTTGCAACAAAGTCCCACAGCAACACGGGGGGTATCATCTAGTTAGAGTTAATTGCAAGGAACTACCACACTTCAGCACGTTGTAACGAGTCAGTACCACTAGTCACTTTTTTTGCCATGCAGTGCCAACTCTAAGCCTAAGTGTTGAATACCGGTCTGACAGCCGTATAAGCGTGTATTGACCACGATTCGACCTGAAGGGCCCACCGTCAGGTGCCACCGTGGCTTACCCGCCGCACCGCTCGGCCAGTCCTCCCAGCTTGGCTCGGTCGCACCAAGTAGCCGGGCTCGGTCGAACTCAGACGCGACGAACCCTAGTTTCTCTCCCCCCTCGCACGTCTCCCTCTCCACTCCCACTCTGGCGATGGCGGCGGCGACTCCCGGCGGCGCGGACGGCGCGGGCGGGTACGGGGACCTTCCTGGCCTCGGCCCCGATGACCATTTAGGTCTGGACGTCGACGACGGCTCCAGCCAGATTACTCCAAATACAGCATTTACGAGGATTTGGAGGAGGAGGCCGCTACTGTCCATGGAGGACAGGTTGAAGCTGGCAGAGATATGGGTGGCCCACCCTACCAAGGTAGCCATTAGTGGACCCGGTGGAGCTGCTGGCGGCGTCAGTAAGTCCTTCTCCATCTCTCGCTTCTTTTCATATCCAAAAGCAGGGGGCTAGGGTTAGTGTTTCGATGACAACTTAGATGATGCTGTAATTTGTCTTTGTCAATTGTAGTTTGGATGATGCTGTTTGGGATGTTCGATTCATTTTGATGCACAACACAATCTGAATAGGAAGATATGCAGCTCGGATGTCACATTTCGAACTTATATGCACTGATGCACACACAAGGTTGTTCCTTCTCTGATGAACTGTATCACATGAAGAATTTAGGCATTGGAGAGGAAAGAGAGCTTGGGTTAGACTTAATTGACACAAACATCAAGCTGCAGCAACTTAAGAAGGAATATCAGCATAGTTTAGTTCTGAATTTGCTAGTGAGGGCAACAGCACCTTTTCTATGTCAGATAGAACAAGAAGATTTACTGAGATCAAACTATAGCAATTTTTGTCAGAGGAGAAAAGAAAATTTAGCAACTATATTATATAGACCACCTGTTGTGTATGATCTCAGTGAGCCTGCAGTTCTTGCTGTTGATCACCAAGGTGTTGTTTTTCATAGTCAGTGCACACAAGAGAGCAAAAATGTCAGTAAGGGCAAGATGAAAGTTGTAATGGAGGAAGATGCAAGGTAGAAGAGGGACATAATAACAGTGATGACTCGAGGCTGTTGCATATGACAGTGACACCAATCCTTTCTGCATGGAGAAGTACAGGATAATTGAAGACACAAAGATAATTGAGGGGAATAAACTAGCAGAGCAAGAAGTTGAAGATGAAGATTCAGATGAGGATTCAGAAGAGGAACAATTACATTATGAGGGTGACACTGAGGTTGAGGACTTGTTTGAGATGGAGGAGGAGGAGGAGGAGGAGGAGGAGGAACAGGAGAAGGAGGATGAGGTCAAAGTAGTTGCAACAGAAGAAGCACCAATGCAAAAACCTGCAAAAAAGAGGAAGAAGATGGCAGTTAGGAGAGGCCCTACTACTAGGACACACTCAAGTGTGTTGGAGAAGGTGCAAACTGATTTCATTCCTTCATCAGATGAAGAAGATGATGGGTTGTTGTTTGAGGATGAAGATGATGGACATGAGCCACTGTCATTTGTTCTGCCCAAAGGGAGGAAGAGTAGGGCCAAGAAAAGGAAGCCAAGGATCTGGTACAATGAAAAACTTGAGCAACCACATCGGCAGTTATGTCTGTACATGTGCTTTAAGAATCAACAGCAATTCAGAGATGCATTGTTGAGCTTGCACATCACACAGGCCAGAGACGTCGGTATCACGTAAATTCAGACCAAAGGATAATTGCTTGTTGTAAGCAAGAGCACCGCCATTTTTGCATAGTTGCTGCAGTTATCAAAGGGAGAAAACTTTTGCTATCAAGAAAATAAGGCTAGAGCACACTTGCCCTAGCAGCAGGAGACATCTAGGATAAGTGCCAAGTGGCTTGCAAAGACCTATGAGTCCTTGTTCAGGTCTGATCCAACCACCAAGCATACACACTGATTGACAAGCTGCAATGAGAAGTATGGTGTTGATGTGTTAAGGCACATGGCCTATAGGGCCAAAAATCTTGATGTGGAAGCTGTGCTAGGAGAGCACAAGAAGCAGTATCCCAGGCTTAGGGATTATGCTCAGACCATCATGGATACAAACCCTGGTAGTAGAGTTGTAGTTGCAATAGTTACTCCAAGACCAACTACAAAAATACCACATCCAGGACCAAGGTTTCATGCTATGTTCTTCTGCATAAATGGAGCAAGGGAGGGATTTCTCAGTGGATGCAGACCATTCATTGGTTAGTAATGCTTTATAGTTCTTTGTCAATGGATGTAGTGGTGCTTTATAGTTCTTCATACTTAAATATAAAGTTTAGTAATTCTTTGTAGAAGTTTAAATTGTTATTTGGTTGCAACAACAGGTGTTGATGGATGCTTTATTAAGCTCACCACTGGTGCTCAAATCCTAGCTGCCACTGGAAGAGATGGGAATAATAATATTTTCCCACTTGCATTTGCTGTTGTTGGACAAGAGGACACAGCTAACTGGTGTTGGTTTCTACACCAACTGAAGATATGCCTAGGAGGAGAAGTAGGCAAATTTGGGCCTTATACTATCATGTCTGATAGACAGAAGGTATGTATGCATCTTTCTGTTACTATCTTGCTTTATAGTTCTTCTGCATTAGCATGTTATGTTCTTTCTTTTACTAGTACATCAGCTAAGTCTAGCATGTTATGTGAACAGGGGCTGCTAAATGCAGTAAACCAAGTTTTTCCAAATTGTCATCAAAGATTTTGCCTTAGACACCTCTATGCAAATTTCCGAATCTGGGTTTAGGGGAAGATCTTAAGAAATGCATGGATAATGCCACTATGCCTATAACCAGACAAGTTTAACATTGCCATGAATGACTTGAAAAATGAGAGTGTGGAAGCTTGGAAGTGGCTTAGTGGAATACCTAAGCACACATGGGCTAGGCATGCTTTTGACACTAACTGCAAGACAGACTTGGTTGTTAACAACCTCTCTGAGGTGTTCAACAAGTACATCCTAGATTTTAGGAAAAAACCTATTAGGACCATGATTGATGGTATTAAGGACAAGCAGATGGTGAGGTGGCATAGGAACAGAGAGAAAGGAAGGGAATCTCTATGGGAAATCACACCACATTATGCTGAGAAGCTTGAGGAGGAAAAGGAAAGGGCCAGATTCTGCAAACCTATCCAAGCTGGTGTAAATCTTTGGCAAGTGACTAGTGGCCAGCAAACACATGCTGTAAACTTGGAAGCTTACACATGTGGGTGCAGAAAGTGGGACCTGTCTAGAGTACCATGCAACCATGCCATATCAGCAATTAACAAGGCAAAAAGATTTTCAGAGGACTATGTTTGCAATTTCTTCAAAAAACCTTTTACCTTGCTACATATGAACCAATGATATATCCAGTTCCTGGTGAACATGATTGGACAAGGACAAGTGGACTGGACATAGAGCCACCCCAATTTCATGTGAAGAAGGGAGAAGGAAAGAGAAGAGAATAAAGGGCAGATTTGAGGTGCCTAAACCAAAGGACAGTTCAAGAATGGCCACTATAACATGCAGCAACTGTGGCCTCCAAGGCCATAGGTACACCAACTGCAAGAAAGAGTTGAGACCAGAGTTGGCTATGAGGAAAAACAAGCATGTGGTAAACCCTTGTGAATTTTCATTGTTAATTAGTCTTGTTTCCTTCTTAGTTTTTTGTTATAAACCTTTGTGACTAACTAGCATGTTTCTTTTATGTTTGCAAGGCACCTGCAAGATCAAGGAATGAAGGTAGTCAAGCTGCAAGATCAAGGACTGAAGGTACTCCATCAGATCACAAGCAGCCCACCAAAGAAGGTCTGCTTCTGCAAGGTCTTCTTCTGCAAGAACTACTTCTGCTACACCTGCAAGTGCAAGAGCTACTTCTGCTACTACAAGAGCAAGAGGGACAGCAAGTGCAAAAGCTACTTCTGCAAGAACTGCAAGTGCAAGTGCAACATTTGCAAGGCCTTTCACTGCCCCAAGATTTTCTGCAGGAGCTTCATCTTCTGGTGCTCCTTCTTCTAGTGCCCTGTGGAAATATACTGTTTGATGTCATTCTTCACCGCAAGTGGTAACACCTCGAGTGAGAGAATTGTTGCTACTTTGGTATGATGGAGTACCGAATTGAGTTCTAATGGAGTACCGAGTTGAGTGTTAGAAAACTAAGTTATTTGTGCTGGAAACTAAGTTATTTGTGCTGGAAAACTAAGTTATCTGTCTTTGGAAAACTAAGTTATTTGTGCTGGAAAACTAAGTCATTTGTGAACTTATAATGCTCTGTGAACTTATAATGCTCCTGTGAACATATTATGCCCGCAATATATGCAATATTTGGTCATTTGGCACTTGTCAGAACTCAATGCTTTTGTCATGTTCATTTGGTCATTTGGCACTTGTGAACAACTCAACTCAATGCATATTTGCTCATTTGGCAATATTTGGACATTTTTATTACAAAGACACCGACACATTACTAGGATCAACAACAAGAGGATGAAACCCGCACTAACTTGCAACACATGACACTAACTTGAAACAAAGAGGATCAACACACGACACTAACTTGAAACAACACCTTACACACGACACTAACTTATCGCAGAAGAAGATCTTTTGCTGTGACTAAACATACCACAAAGACAAGAAAAATGAAGACACCATTACGATATTTCCCCTTGAAGGCATCTAGCTCTGCATTTTCTCCTTGAGCTGATCTTCCAAAGCCAGCACCTCTCTTCCTTTTTGAGCTTCAGGCAGAGCAACAACTTCACTGTAATCTTCAAACACAGCAGCAACACTTGATTCACCTCTCAGCCTACGCACTTCATCTCGCAAATCTCCAATCAAATCACTCAAAAACTTCGGCAGAGGATCATCATGCCATTCAACGTAGCCAACCACCTTGCTGTACCAATGTAAATCAGAGTTTGAGAGGGGAGAAGATCTAATGAACAGAAAAGTATAACAAGAATGAAACTTACCATGGCATCCACGCAGGTGTAGTACCTCCGGCCTGGGTTCTGACGGCTCCATGAGATCCATCTCGGCGCCTTCCTACGCGGCCTGCACCAGCAGAGCTTCTCCGGCTCATACGCCATCGGGCTCTCACGGTAGGGCACCGAGACCTGGATTCGCCCTCTCCTTCCAGAGGCTCGGCGGAAGCCGGGGGCCTGAGAACGACCCAAAGACCACGACATGGACATTGACTTGGACGCAGCCGCCGCCGCTGCCGACTGCGAGATCGCCTCCGCCGCCGGCCCGCTCAGGAATCGCCTCCGCCGTCGCCTAACCCTAGTTTTTTCCCCAAATGCACAAACCGTTTCTGTTATTGTAGCATTGCTTTAATAACCAGGGCCACCACTGTTGAGCTCTGTTTTTTGCTCTGTTTTTTGCTCTGCTTAATAACCAGGACAGAGTTTGATTTGGTTTGTTGTGAGGGCAACAACAGCTTTTTTGCTCTTCTCAAGCCATCTAACCAGGGACAGAGTTTGATTTGGTTTGATTTTGGCCTGAGTTAAATTTGCTAAATAACTTGAGCCATCTAACTGAGAGAGCATTAGCTAAATATTTCATCACAGGTTGTCGTAGGTTGAAGAGGAGATAACTTGAGCCATCTAACTTGAGCATACAGGAGTTCAACATGACCATGGATTCTTAACTAAAGCTAGAAATACATTACACTTAGCTAAAGATCATAACATAGTGGAGTCTCCAACATTGTTCACAACTACTACATCCATACATTACACTTAACTAAACCACCCTTCACAAAAGATTAGCAAAGCCTTCTATCAAACCAACTTATATCATGATAGGTATGCTCTGCCTCATCTACCCAGATCATCTTCATCTACCTCATTCCTTCAAGATGTCATGGATCAACTTCAACTTATCTTTGCTCTTCTCAAGTGACTTGAACTGCACAGCTAGCTGGAGCTTTAACTCATCCCTGCGTTTTATCAGATTCTCATGTCCCTTCTTGAACTGCACATTCTCTTTTGTGAGTTTTTTCACAGACTGGGTGAGCTCATCAACCTGAATCTTTAAATTGTTGTTGCCTTCACTAGCTTTTCCTTCTCTTTCAAATGATTCATCTTCGTGTTCCTAATGACACCGCCTTGAGCTTCTACCAGGTTCATCAACACTTTGTACTTCTCTTTCATCTTGAAGTTCTCTGCCTCTTTCTTCTCCATCTCATTCTTCATGGCAGCCACAACTGATGCAGTGGCAGCCTCAGCTTTCTTCTCCTTAGCCTGCACATAACTTAAATCCAACACCCTGTCCTCCTGGGCATTGAGAAGTTGATGGACATCTTCAACTAGTTTGTCATAGTTGGCATCCAGATTCCTTTTCTCTTCTTTAAGGTGGTGGATAGTAAGTGAACTTTCCAGGTTATCCTTCCTCCTAGCAGTCCTGCTGTCTTCAAACATTTCCCAAAGCTTCAACAATGCATTTTGCATTGTGGGAGGCCACTGGTCAACCCAAGCAAGGAAACCACAATTGACAGCTTCCTGCAATATAGCAAACAATTATATTGTTACTCTGAAGAATTACCACTTTTAAAAAATCAACTAACAACATAAGAAGTAAAACCTATACATGTGGCCAACCAAACAATTAGCAACTACTGCAACCTAAACTGCCTCAATTAAACTATTAGCATCTACACTGTCTCAATCAACTAACGGACATGCCTACACAACATGTTGCTTTGTGAGCTTCGATACTAATAACTAACTAAAATATGAGCTTACGCAGCCAACTAATTGCTGCCAATATTACGATGAACATAGCCAACTATAATATTGCAGTGACCATCATTACTATAAGCATCATAACTACTAAATGGTAAAAACCATATGCTTCATCATCGATAGTAGTACCTATATTACGGTGAACATGAGAGAGCATCAAACTTACAGGATGAGCACAAACTAGAAACCTCCTGCCAGTCTCAAATGATTCAAAAGCTACACGGCGCTCGGTTGGCAGCCGATTCTCCTGTGAGCCCCTCTGGTGCCTTCTCCAAGCCATTGTAGTCTTGGTCTTCAATGCTAGCGAGGAATCTCTGAGGAGCACATACTCAAATCAGAAAACCAGATCATGAAATCCCCAAATCCCCAAATCACGTAACCCTAACCCTAGCTCTATCACTGACCTGATAATGCATCCCGTCGTCGGAGGAGGAGATCTGCAGGCTGGACAAGTCGTCGCTGCTCTCATCCTCGAAGACCATGGCGCGGCAGGGGCGGACGCGGCGGTCTGCGTGAGCGGCGGCGGCGGCGGCGGCTGGAGAGACGAGGGCGGCGAGGAGAGGGACAGAGTGGAGCGTCGAGTCTTGGCTGGTCTGCGTCTGGGTTCGACCGACCAGTACATGGACTGACCGAGACGAATGCTAAACTTACCGGCGGTGCGGCGGGTAAGCCACGGTGGCACCTGACCAGTGGGCCCTTCAGTCGAATCGTGGTCAATACACGCTTATACGGCTGTCAGACCGGTATGCAACACTTAGGCTTAGAGTTGGCACTGCATGGCAAAAAAAGTGACTAGTGGTACTGACTCGTTACAACATGCTGAAGTGTGGTAGTTCCTTGCAATTAACTCATCTAGTTATGACAAAACTTGCATACTAATTACATAACTTGCACGGCTCCGTAATACGTAAGAACACCATATATTTGTGTAACTCCCAGACAACAACAAGATTTACACACATACTGTATAGAACTTTCATCTACGTGTCCATGTTTTATACTCGGTATTCAAACAACAAAATCATAAATTAAGGGTATTATTATTAATCTAAAAAGGAATGAAAAATAAACGTAAAATAATTGTTGACAAAAAAATTGCAATAATTTTCAAAGAAATTTAGCTATTTCACAATATGCAAAACTAAGCACGTAGTACATTTTCAGATAACAGTATAATGTACACACATATTGCCCCTAATTGAGTGTATATGTCTATGTTATACCCGGTGTTCATGGTCAAAATTATTTGTCTCTCTTAGCATGTCAAAAAATTGAACTTTTTTTCACGTCCTTGAATGGAACGCAAAAAGCAGGCGAAATACTAGGAGAAGAGAAAGTGACTTAGACGAAATAGTTTTTTTAGTGTACACCAATGTCATACCATGTTTTTATAGAAGATAGAAGGTTAATTACAAGAAGTCTTCCATGAATGTGAACATTCGGCCAAGGCCAGACGAAGTTCAGTCTAGTTTTTTATCAAAATCTAATTCAGTATGAATCGGTGTAATCAAATGAGATGAACAATTCTATTCCATTCCATCTCTCGAACCAAACACCAAAATGTAATCGTTCCATTCCTCACAATTGCTCCTAACAAACATAAAGACGGAACCGACCCGTTCCGGTGGAATGGAACCATTACATTCCTTTCCACTTCGTTCCTGAACCAAACACACCCTAAGCTAACTCCTCTCGAATTGATGTAAACCATCAACACCCAACACGTGAAGCAATAGTGCGCTCAGTGACATTTGTTGCGTCACTCTGTGAGCATTTCCAACCGCGCCCCCAACAGGCCCTCCCCAGGTGTTTTAGCCGTTGGCGCCCAAAAATCGGCCCAATCGCGCCTCCAGGAGCCCTTTTTCACCGGCTTGGGCCGAAATTGACGCCGGCGGACCCAAGCCGAACCTGGCGCGCTGGGGGCGCCCTGGGGCGCCGGGGCGAGCGTTTTTGACGCGAAAGAGCCACGGGCCAGCCGCGTCAGCGAGACGGCGTCTCGTCTTCCCCCAGAGCGCCTCGGTTTCCCGCGGGGAATCAATGGCAAGGCTGCCGCCGGTCAGCTTTGCCATTGATTCCTCCGGGCGGCGCGGCGACGCCTCCCCTCCCGTCACGCGTACACACGTCACGGGCTATAAAACCCGCCGCACCCCCCTCGCCGCTGGCCACACCAGCCCGAGCCCAAACCCACCGCCGTCGAGCCTTTGCTCTCTCCCGCCCGCGCCGCCGAGCTCTGCTATCTCCTTCGTCCTCCCCTTCCCTTCCCTCGCCGGAGATGGCCGAACGCTTCCCCGGTGACGCCACGGCCAACGGCTTCGGCCGCCGCTCGCTCCAGGAGGGGGAGGCATGGCTCCTGTTCGAGGCGAACATCCTGGCGCTGCTGGACATCCGCGCCGGGCCGACGGGGTGGAGGCTCAGCAATGGCGGCGGCCCCATCCCCCCGGTGCCCGACGTCGACGCGCGCCCCGTCTTCTTCGCCGCCGAGGTCGACCGCGTGAGGTCGTCCCTGACAGAGGAGCAACGCGCCGTCCCCCAGTACACCGCCGACAACCACGCGGCGTGGGCGGACTACTTGCAGCGGCGGCAGCGGGGCGCCACTTAACGGGCGCCGGTGGTGGCGGCGTCAAGAACAGCGACGGCCGCCGCCTCGGTGGGCGTCCCGGCGAACCACGCGAGTCTTTGGAGTACCTCGAGGGTGGCAATAACCAGCCGCTGGCATACCCTGCCGCGGCAGCCGTCCCGCACCCCCGCCGGAGCACCGGGCCGTGGGTGCCCAGGAGGTTCGCCTCCTCCTCCTCTTCCTCCTCCTCCCGCTCCTCCTCCCACTCTTCCGGCTCGCCGGCGCTTTTCGACGTCAAGGCCGAGCCCACCGCGGAGACGCCGCTCGGTCGGCGCACCCGCGGCGCTGGCACCGTCATCAACGAGGGCGGCCGGCGCGCGTCCTCCTAGGCTCCTCCGTGCTTCGTTAAGCCAAAAGCGGGCAGGGCTCGCCGCCGTCAAGCCGGAGCGGGGGCTCCCCGTCGTGAAGACGGAGCCCGGGCTCACTGGCGGCGTCAAGGAGGAGGAGGTCGATGACGAAGCGGCACTCAAATGGGCGCGCACGGAGCTGGAGCGCCAGCGTGTCGCCCTCGCGCGGTTTGAAGCTCGGCGCCGTGGCCGGGACAAGGGAGGCGTCGTCGTCCTCGACGACAGCGACGACGACGACGCGCCGCCACCACTGGTCCGCCATGGAGACGCCGGGCAGGGGTCCAGCAGGGGCGGTCACGCCATGAAGAAGGAGAAGGCCGCCGACGACTTCGCCGCGCTCTAAAACTTCTTTGCCCCGTAGATGTCTTTTTTTTATAATTTATGTAACGCCGAACATGTAGAATGTTAATGTCAGATTTGCCGAATTTAGCCGAACTTTTCTATCCAATTTACCGAATTTAGCCGAACTTTGCCAAATTCAGATTTTTTTTAAATAAAAAAAACCGCGTGTGGGGCGACCCTAGGACGAGCGGCTGGGAACCCGCTCGCCCCTGCGCCGATTTTTGCGCCGGCTCGCCCCCAAGGGGGCGCGTAAAATCGCCATCTGGAAGGCCAACGGCTGGAGATGCTCTTAAACACCCAAACACTACGCTGCTTTCATATAGATCAAGCCACGGCCGTGACCAATGTGTCGAAGCCTCTCCTGTCTGCATCCCTGAAGTTCCTCCTCTCCCCCAACCACCAGTCAGTGGTCATGTCCAACAGTGACGGCCCATGCACATTGATCCGTAGGTGGTCTCACACCTTATGGCACACTTCCTGAACATTTACCCACCTCGACAGAATATGTTTGATGTTTCGTCTTGCAGACTCGTAAAACAAACCGATGGCTGGTCCTGCAAGCCATGCCTCGCCCCGTCGGTCCGACGTCCAAAGCCTGTGTTGCACTGCAAGCCACGCAAATACTGTACGAAATAGTAATTCATGCAACTTACACATAGCAAAAGAAAAAAAAAACTTACACATAGCAAAAATGGAAAAAAAAATAGAGGACTATCCTTTTCCTAGTCCCTGGCCTCAACATCTGGCCGTTGGCTTGTTGACATGGACGTGCAAGGACTGCGGGCGCCTTAAATGGTGCATCGCGCTGCTCGAATCTTTCAGCGGACACGTTTACGCGCATCCATCGCGCTGGAGTACTTTACAACACGCCACACGCCGTGGCGCGCGACTTGGAGGGCGCGGCACTCCTCACCGTCTCGGGTCAACGCTCGACTGCCGGCGCCGCGCTGTGGCGATCTTGTTTATCTAGAGCAGAATTTCGCGGCAGGCGGTCGTCACTCGTCAGCGCAGTGCGAGAGAGACGCCACTCCCCTTCCCCTCGCAAATGGCGTCATCGGAGGGACCTCGTCGTCGGCGGGGCAAGAAGGGCAACGCCAACAAGAAGAAGAAGAAAGAGGCCGGACCGACGACCGTGCAGGACCTCCCCGACCATCTCTTCGAGCTCATCCTCGTCCGCCTCGGCCCGTCCCCATGCCTCGTCCGCGCCGCGGCCGCCTGCAAGCGGTGGTGCCGCGTCGTCGGGGTCAGGAACCCCGGCTTCTTGGCCCGCTTCGGCCCGGTCCACGCGCAGGCCCCGCACGTCGGCGACTACCACACAGTCCAGGGCGGCCAACCACTCTTCGTCCCCTCCTCGCCGGTCGTCGTCGACCGCAGCCGCTTCTCCCTCGAGTTCCTCCCGGAGAGCGGATCCTGGGAGATCGTGGACAGCCGCGGCAGCCTCCTCCTCCTCACCAGGAAGAGGGCCCCGCAGAGCTGGCGCGACTACAGTCGCCGTGTTCGCCATTACCCCGACCTTATGGTATGCGAGCCGCTCACCGGACTCTACCAGGGGATCCTCTGGCCGGAGGGTCTGGACGGAATCGGCCGCCTTGGCGTGTTCCTGCTTGACGGCGACGACACGGGCCGCCGCGTCAGCACGTCCAACTTCAGGGTCCTGGCGGCCGTCGACGATACCCTGGCATGTGTGTTCTCCACGGGCAGCGAAGCCGGCTGGCGCCTTGTTTACAGCGCGATCACCAGCCTCGTCGAGCTCCCAAAGCTCGGCCCCGAAAATTTCGTAGGGCGCGCAAATGGCACTCTGTTATGGGGAATTGACGGATGCGCCACCGCCGTTCTTGCCCTTGACGAGACCACCGCGGAGTTCTCGATCGCCGCACTCCCGGAGAACGTCTGGGGCCGTCCCACATACGGACCTCGCGGATCGTCGGCGGCGAGGACGGCACGCTGCGCGTCATCCGCCTCATAGGCAACGACCTCAAGGTCTTCGCCAAGCGGCATGCGGGCAGTGACGAAGATGAGTGGTTGCTGGAGATGCACCTGAAGTTGCCGGAGGCCACCCTTGGGCTGCCGGGGCGCGAGGAGCACTTTTTCCGGCAACAAGCCATGGTTGTTGCGGCGAATACCAGATACGTCCTGCTGACACCGAGCGAGAAGGCGTGGCTGTTCTCTGTTGAGCTTGATACAATGCGAGTAGAGAGCAAACACGAGAGAAACAAGTACGCCGGAGAGGCGTACCCGTGCAAGTTGCCATGGCCGCCGGCCTTGGCTGACCATAACGGGGAGAGGAGGTGACGATGATGCCGCTGATTGTCATGGCTGCCGACTCTGTCTCATCATAGCAGAGAGGAGGTGACGACGCCCCTGGTCGTGTATCAAAATTTCAAAAGGTTATCCGTTTCGTCGTATCTGGAACAGATTTGCACTATTTGTAGCAACAACAAAAAAATCCGTCCCGTGTTTTTTGCTTCACTCTGTTCTTGCGTTTGCCTCCCTTGGACTCTCCTGCCTCATGCTCCCCCGACATGACATTGTACATCGGCTAATTTAGGATTTGGATTAGAAAATGTTTATTCATAATTCGTGCTTCTTGTTTTTTTTTCTGTGGTGAATGCTGTCCTGTTTTCCGCCCATTTTTTTGACTGGTCGTTGTTTTGGGCCATCCGATTTATTATTGGGCTGAAACCCATTTCGTGTTGCCTGTTTATAGGCCGATAGTGCAGCCTCTTTTTCTGTTTGTATGCATTTTTTTCTTTTTAGTCTGTTTATATGGGTATCTTCAGGATGCTGGGTGAGTATAAAACGTACACATGCAAGTATTATATAATTTGTGTATAAATTGTACTAGAGTGCGAAAATTGCACTACTATATGTTTATTTCTTATACATATTAAAAAGTGCAAAGTTGTGCGGAAGTTTTTTAAAGTGTTTGTTTCATTCTTCTATCTTCTTAAAGGGAAATACTAATGCCGCTAATTAGTTCTACCTCTTCATTTTTTAAGTGTTGGTATCATTTTCTTTCTTCCATCAGGCCATAAGGGTAATATCAATGCCACTAATTTATTTCTTTTAGTACACTTTTTTTTTCAAAGTACCACTATTATATGTATTATTTTATATTATAAAAAAATAATTGATGCGTAAATGATGTGAAAATTTTGTCATTATTTGCTTAATATTTTTTGCATTTTCTTCCTTCTTAAAGGGTAATACCAATGCCACTAATTCATTCTTCATTAGAAAACTTCATTATTTTGATTTTATTTTAGTATTTTTTTTATTTTCTATCTTCTTAAAGGTCAATAACACAAAACATAATTCATCCCCTAAAAAAACATAATTCATTTTTCCTTTGAAAACTTCATTATTTTGAATTTTAAGTTTTTGTTTCATTGTATTTATCCTTAAATGGTAATACCAATGCCATGAATTCATTCTTCCTTAGAAAACTTTGATTTGATTTGATTCCCTTTTTTTCATTTTCTCTTTCTTAAATCGTAATACCAATATCACTAATTCATTCATCTGTATAAAACTTAATTATTTTGATTCTATTTTGGTTCTTGTTTCATTTTCTTTCTTCTTAAATGGTAATACCAACATCACTAAATCATTCCTTAGGAAACTTGTATTTTGTGAAAATCCACTATTATATGATTATTCTTGCATACTATAAAAAACACAAATTTTGTGTAAATTTTGTCATTTTTTGTTTAGTTTTTTTTTATTTTCTTTCCTCTTGAAGGGTAATACCAGTAGCACTATGTCCGATGTGATTTTATACAGAAGATTAGAAAAGATTTTTCTTGAATACTCCCTCCGTTCCTAAATATTTGTCTTTTTAGAGATTTTAAATGGACTATCACATACGGATGTATATAGTCATATTTTAGAGTGTAGATTCACTCATTTTGCTCCGTATGTAGTCATTTGTTGAAATATTTAGAAAGACAAATATTTAGGAACGGAGGAAGTACAAGATACAGGGAAGGAAAATATACATTGGAAGGCACAAGTACACACGTGCGCTAGCTGATGCTGGTCAGCGCTTTGCATGGGCATGCATATTGCTCTCGTACTACTTGCTAGTACGTGCACTTATTTTGAGGAATGCTAGTACATGCATGGAGGATCAAGAATACGTCAGTATGTATGTATTTCTACCGTATATCAGCCGGCAAGCCCGTGTATATATGTACACCATACGTATTCGAGTAACTACGGCGGCCTGGCGAACTCGCATATATGTTCTTGAATACAGGCAATGTTTATCTGGCCTGGCACTGTATATTGAATCCATATGAGCTATACACGGGTCGGCCATTTGGTCGCTGTGATGAACCAGCCGGCGTGCTCTTGGATTAGATTCGTACACATATACATGGAATATGCAAAACCAGCACGTTTTTTGTGCGGCACGTTTGGAAGCAAAATCAACTGTCGTTGATCATCTTGGAAAGGCATGCGTCAGGTAAGTAACAAGGTATGTGTCATGTTTATTTTTCCTTTTTATGCAGGCGTGCACATCAAGAAGGTCATCATGAAAGGAAATTTAAAGTAACTTGCCAGACGAAGCAATTTGTACGGGCCAAGCAAGTTGGATTTGCTCCTTTTTTGCTTCTCACGTTTCCTTTTGTCTAAACCAGCCAGCCACCTATATATATAGAGAGAGGCCAAGTCTCGCAGGGAGGCAAGAGAGGAGAGGACGCGCCCGAGGGCGGCAGCGTCGATGTGCAGAGGGGCCAGGAGAAAAGAACCTCACGCAGAAGATACGTCCCGGCGGCAGGGCCGGGGAATAGGCAAGGGGAACGAAGGCACGAAACATCAGAAGAAGAGAAGCCATACAGCAGGCCGGCGGCGGCACGCAAGCCAGCAAAGATGCGGCGGTGACGGCAGCAGCGACACGGAGGCACACACTCGGCGGCAGCGATGAGTGCGCATGCAATGAATTGCCTCCGACCAGTGTCCATTTGCCCGCAAGCAAATCGGCACCTGCCCGGACAGAGAACAAGGAGCAGAGCATAGCCCCACTAATTTATCGTACAAGAGACTGGGGCGCCTGGTGGCGCCACCTGGGCGGGCTTGGGCGCACTTATCTTACCTCCGTACATTCAGCTATCATGTTTGATACTCGGTATCACTCAGGTATATCAATATGAAGGTATGCTATAACATTATGATCTATTAGTAGCACATCGATCAAACATGCATGTTAGTTGTTAATGTGTTGACAGTGCAGATAAAAGACCGTTTTGAACCTACCACCACCTCTGGGTATAGAAATATACACATCACGCAACCAAAATGACCATTACATAATTTAACAAACGTTGGACCTGTAATAGTATTATATCTAAAGATTTTCTAGATATTTCTGAAGTAAAGAGAGCATTATATATATTGGATTGAAAGCCCATAAAACACCAATGTCATGAACAATGAGGCTGTGCATCCCGATGTGCCAGCAATTAGAAGGAACCACACTGAGATGGCTGGAGCAAAGGCATACATGTGCAGACTTATCTAGCTTACGCACGTACATGGGTGTAGGTTGATCCTTGATGACACTTATATACAACAAAAGTGATTTCCAAACATGTGAATATTCTATCTTTGCTAACTTTAACCCATAACCATTGGTAAACACGAATGCTGAATAGAATCTGTACTTCGTCATAATTAAGCTATACAAATGAACAAGAAGCGGTACAAAGTTCAGTAATGAACCCAAATAACTGAATCAAAGGGTAATGTTATACAAAAAAGAATAGTGTGAGCTGATGCAACATAAATATTTCAAACTTAAATGCAAAGATTTTCAATAAGAAAGCTTTGACTGTCTATTTACAGGAAGGCCTAAGATACTTTTGATACAAATGAACAAGCAGTACAAAGTTCAGTAATGAACCCAAATAACTAAATCAAAGGGTAATGTTATACAAAAATGATTAGTGCGAGCTGATGCAACATAAATATTTCAAACTTAAATGCAAAGATTTTGAATAAGAAAGCTTTGACTGTCTATTTACAAGAAGGTCTAAGATACTTCGAATAAGACCCTGACCGGTTCAGTTGTAACACTAACCAGTAGAAGAAAGGCTCCCTGCTTTCGCATCTCGGCCCTTCTAATCCTTAAAGAGCCCCTTTCCGACCTGAAATCACACAAACTATTAGCCTCTATTTCACAAATGAATATGGCATGAGAGAATTTCTCGAGGAACAAAAGAATTTTTGCAGGAAACATCCATTTTCTAATTAGAAAGTCATAGACTGGTCAACAAAATGATACATCCCATACAAAAATTTACAAAATTGGCAAACAACCAAACATACTTGGTAATCAAATACTGTGACAGCCTAATCATGATATAGAAGTGCGAGCAAATCTTTACTTATGCATAGATAAACTAGTGTATCATGAGCCCCCAAAATCAAAATGCATACATGTACAGTTAATAGCTTACCTTCTCATAGTTGTCGGCTCACTGGGACAACTTCAAGTAGAAGGGATGTTATTTACAAATGCTCAGATTCATTTGGAGCCGAACTCCAAACCATTCATCAGATTGGATACTCAAAATTGATCAAGTGAATTTGACCATGAGCTGAAAGGCAAGATATTAATAAATATAGTAAATCATGTATATGTAAGGAAGGTAGATACTAATTATTTTTTAGTAATACTGGTAAATATGCCCGTGCGTTGCAACGGGAGAAACATATCTCTGCATGCCTTCTATCCTCCTAGCGACCCATTCATGTTACAACTTGAATCCCGAGGCGATGAGCTTGATCATCATAATTTAGCATGCCGCTTAGCGGACCCCTTCTGAACTTGCTTAAAAAACATAGCATGAAGGGCAACTTAGCAAACATAAACATAAATTTGTGCGAAAACAATACTTAATTAAGCATACATGTTAAATATAGCAGTTGCAACATACTGCACATCTCTTGACCTTGCTTCATGTCTTTAATCACCAGCGGGTCAGAGCAATATATAAGTATGGTAGTGCACATGTTACCTTGTAAATGCTGGATTAAAATGAACCAACTATATCACCGATCCTGCCGCACAGTGGTGAGTGAGTGTGATATTGTTGGGGAACGTAGTAATTTCAAAAAAATTCCTACGCACACGCAAGATCATGGTGATGCATAGCAACGAGAGGGGAGAGTGTTGTCCACGTACCCTCGTAGACCGAAAGCGGAAGCGTTAGAACAACGCGGTTGATGTAGTCATACGTCTTCACGATCCGACCGATCCAAGTACCGAACGTACGGCACCTCCGAGTTCAGCACACGTTCAGCTCGATGACGATCCCCGGACTCCGATCCAAAGGGGTGTCGGGATGAGTTCGTCACAAGACGACGGCGTGGTGACGATGATGATGTTCTACCGACGCAGGGCTTCGCCTAAGCACTGCAACGATATGACGAGGTGGAATATGATGGAGGGGGGCACCGCACACGGCTAAGGAACGATACCGAAGATCAACTTGTGTGTCTTTTGGGTGCCCCCTGCCCCCGTATATAAAGGAGCAAGGGAGGAGGAGGCCGGCTCTAGGAGGGGGCGCGCCAAGTGTGGAGTCCTACTAGGACTCCCTGTTGGAAATATGCCCTAGAGGCAATAATAAATTAGTTATTATTATATCTCCTTGTTCATGATAATTGTTTATTACCCATGCTATAATTGTATTGATAGGAAACTCAGATACATGTGTGGGTACATAGACAACACCATGTCCCTAGTAAGCCTCTAGTTGACTAGCTCGTTGATCAATAGATGGTTACGGTTTCCTGACCATGGACATTGGATGTCGTTGATAACGGGATCACATCATTAGGAGAATGATGTGATGGACAAGACCCAATCCTAAGCCTAGCACAAAGATCGTAGTTCGTATGCTAAAGCTTTTCTAATGTCAAGTATCATTTCCTTAGACCATGAGATTGTGCAACTCCGGATACCGTAGGAATGCTTTGGGTGTACCAAAGCGTCCTGGCAATGGGTGACTATAAAGGTGCACTACGGTATCTCTGAAAGTGTCTGGGTTGGCACGAATCGAGGCTCGATTTGTCACTCAGTGTAAACGGAGAGGTATCTCTGGGCCCACTCGGTAGGACATCATCATAATGTGCACAATGTGACCAAGGGGTTGATCACGGGATGATGTGTTACGGAACGAGTAAAGAGACTTGCCGGTAGCGAGATTGAACAAGGTATCGGGATACCGACGATCGAATCTCGAGGCAAGTACAATACCGCTAGACAAAGGGAATTGTATACGGATCGATTGAGTCCTTGACATCGTGGTTCATCCGATGAGATCATCGTGGAACATGTGGGAGCCAACATGGGTATCCAGATCCCGTTGTTGGTTATTGACGGAGAACGTCTCGGTCATGACTACATGTCTCCCGAACCCGTAGGGTCTACACATAAGGTTCGATGGCGCTAGGGTTATAAAGGAAGTTTGTATGTGGTTACCGAATGTTGTTGAGTCCCGGACGAGATCCCGGACGTCACGAGGAGTTCCGGAATGGTCCGGAGGTAAAGATTTATATGGGAAGTCCTGTTTTGGTCACCGGAAAAGTTTGGGTTTTATCGGTAACGCATGCTGGGACCACCGGAGGGTCCCGAGGGTCCACCAAGTGGGGCCACCATCCCGGAGGGCTGCATGGGCTAAGTGTGGGAGGGACCAGCCCGGGTGGGCTGGTGCGCCCCCACATGGCCCAAAGCGCAGATGGGCCTAAAGGCCCACCCTAGGGGCGCCTCTCTTCCCCTCTTGGCCGCCCCCAAGACCCATCTAGGGCTGCCGCACCCTTGAGGGGAACCCTAGATGGGGGCGCAGCCACCTCCCCTCCTCCTATAAATAGTGGGGGTTTTGGGGCTGCCCAACACACGAGAACTTCTCCCTCTTGGCGCAGCCCTACCTCTCTCCCTTCTCCTCTCCCGTGGTGCTTGGCGAAGCCCTACAAGATCGCCACGCTCCTCCACCACCACCACGCCTTTGTGCTGCTGCTGGATGGAGTCTTCCTCAACCTCTCCCTCTCTCCTTGCTGGATCAAGGCGTGGGAGACGTCACCGGGCTGCACGTGTGTTGAACGCGGAGGTGCCGTCCGTTCGTCACTAGGATCTCCGGTGATTTGGATCACGGCAGTACGACTCCTTCAACCCCGTTCTCTTGAACGCTTCCGCTTAGCGATCTACAAGGGTATGTAGATGCACTCTCCTTCCCTCGTTGCTGGTTTCTCCATAGATAGATCTTGGTGACACGTAGGAAAATTTTGAATTTCTGCTACGTTCCCCAACAGTGGCATCAAGAGCTAGGTCTATTGCGTAGATTCTTTGCACGCAGTAGAACACAAAGTAGTTGTGGGCGTTGATTTTGTTCAATATGCTTACCGTTACTAGTCCAATCTTGTTTCGACGGTATTGTGGGATGAAGCGGCCCGGACCGACCTTACACGTACTCTTACGTGAGATGTGTTCCACCGACCGACATGCACTTGGTGCATAAGGTGGCTAGCGGGTGCCGATCTCTCCACTTTAGTCGGAACGGATTCGATTAAAAGGGTCCTTATGAAGGGTAAATAGCAATTGGCATATCACGTTGTGGTTTTGCGTAGGTAAGAAAGCGTTCTTGCTAGAAACCCATAGCAACCACGTAAAACATGCAACAACAATTAGAGGACGTCTAACTTGTTTTTGCAGGTATGCTATGTGATGTGATATGGCCAAGTAGAATGTGATGAATGATATGTGATGTATGAGATTGATCATGTTCTTGTAATAGGATTCACGACTTGCATGTCGATGAGTATGACAACCGGCGAGCCATAGGAGTTGTCTTTATTTATTGTATGACCTGCGTGTCATTAAACAACGCCATGTAATTACTTTACTTTATTGCTAACGGTAGCCATAGTAGTAGAAGTAATAGTTGGCGAGACAACTTCATGAAGACACGATGATGGAGATCATGGTGTCATGCCGGTGATGATGATGATCATGGAGCCCCGAAGATGGAGATCAATGGAGCTATATGATATTGGCCATATCATGTCACTACTATATATAATTGCATGTGATGTTTATTATGTTTATGCATATTGTTTACTTAGAACGACGGTAGTAAATAAGATGATCCCTTACAACAATTTCAAGAAGTGTTCTCCCCTAACCGTACCGTTGCTAAAGTTAAACTTCTAAGCACCACGTGATGATCGGGTGTGATGGATTCTTACGTTCACATACAACGGGTGTAAGACAGATTTACACACGAAACACTTAGGGTTAACTTGACGAGCCTAGCATGTACAGACATGGCCTCGGAACACGAGAGACCGAAAGGTCGAGCATGAGTCGTATAGTAGATACGATCAACATGAAGATGTTCACCGATGATGACTAGTCCGTCCACGTGATGATCGAACCACGGCCTAGTTGACTCGGATCATGTAATCACTTAGATGACTAGAGGGATGTCTATCGAGTGGGAGTTCATAAGATGAACTTAATTATCCTGAACATAGTCAAAAGACCTTTTGCAAATTATGTAAAGCTCGCGCTTTAGTTCCACTGTTTAGATATGTTCCTAGAGAAAATATAGTTGAAAGATGACGATGGCGATTATGCGGACGGTGAAAGCTTATGTCCCTAATGCACCGCTTAGTGAGCTGAACCCCAATCGTAAATGCATGGATGTTGCGAACATCGGACATACACGCGTTTTGATAACTACGTGATAGTTCGGTTAAACGGTTTAGAGTTGAGGCACCAAAGGCGTTTTGAAACGTTGCGGAACATATGAGATGTTTGAGGGCTGAAATTGGGATTTCGTGCTCGTGCCACGTCAAGAGGTATAAGACCTCCGATGATTTTCTTAGCACGCAAACTAAGGGAGAAAAGCTCAATCGTTGAGCTTGTGCTCAGATTGTCCGAGTGCAACAATCACTTGAATCGAGTGGGAGTTGATCTTCCGTAGATAGTGATGTTTCTCGAAGTCACTGCCACCAAGCTGCTAGAGCTTCGTGATGAACTATAACAAATCAGGGATAAATATGATGATCCTTGAGATATTCGCAATGTTTGACACCGCGAAAGTAGGAATCAAGAAGGAGCATCAATTGTTGATGGTTGGTGAAACCACTAGTTTCAAGAAGGGCACGGCAAGAAGGGATACTTCATGAAACGGCAAATCAGTTGTCGCTCTAGTGAAGAAACCCAAGGTTGAACCCAAACCCGAGACTAAGTGCTTACGTAATAAGGGGAACAGCCACTTGAGCAGCATTACCCTAGATACTTGGTAGATGAGAAAATTTGGCAAGGTCGATAGAAGTATATTGGATATACATTATGTTAATGTGTACTAGTACTCCTAGTAGCACCAGGGTATTAAGATACCGGTTCGGTTGCTATGTGTTAGTAACTCGAAATAAAAGAGCTACGGAATAAACGGAGACTAGCTAAAGGTGAGTGACGATATGTGTTGGAAGTGTTTCCAAGTTTGATGTGATCAAACATCAATACGCTCCCTCTACCATCAAGATTAGTATTAAACCTGAATAATTGTCATTTGGTGTTTGCGTTGAGCATAGACATGATTGGATTATGTCTATCGCAATACGGTTATTCATTTAAGGAGAATAATGGTTACTCTATTTATTTGAATAACACCTTCAATGGTCTTGCACCTAAAGGAATGGTTTATTGAATCTTGATCGTAGTGATACACATTTTCATGCCAAAAGATATAAGATAGTAATGATTGTACCACTTACTTGTGGCACTGCCATGTAAGTCATATTGGTATAAAACGCATGAAGAAGCTCCATGTTGATGGATCTTTGGACTCACTCGTTTTGAAAAGTTTGAGACATGCGAACCATGTCTATTGGTGCATACGCATGAAGAAACTCCATGCAGATGGATCGTTTAGACTCACTTGATTTTGAATCACTTGAGATATGCAAATCATACCACATGGACAAGATGACCGAAAAGCCTCGGTTTGATGAAGATGGAACTAGATAGCAACTTGTTGGAAGTAACACATTTTGATGTGTGCAGTCCAATGAGTCTTTGAGGCATCTGATGAATATCGTTATGTTCTTACTTCACAGATGATTCGAGTAGATGTTGAGTATATTTACTTGACGAAACACAAGTCTGAATTATTGAATGGTTCAAGTAATTTCAAAGTGAAGTTTAAGATCTTCGTGATAAGAGGATAGAATGTCTATGATATGATCATAGAGATGAATATATGAGTTACGAGTTTTGGCACACAATTAAGACATTGTGCAAATTGTTTCACAATTAATACCTTTGGAGCACCATAGTGTGATGGTGTGTCCGAACATCATAGTTGCACTCTATTGGATATGGTGCGTACCATGATATCTCTTATCGAATTACCACTATCGTTCATGGGTTAGGCATTAGAGACAACCGCACTCACTTTAATGGGGCACCACGTAATTCCGTTGAGGCGACACCGTTTGGAGAAACCTAAGTTGTCATTTCTTGAAAGTTTGGGGCTGCGGCGCTTATGTGAAAAAGTTTCAGGTTGATAAGCTCGAACCCAAAGCGGATAAAATGCATCTTCATAGGACACCCAAAACAGTTGGGTATACCTCCTAATTCAGATCCGAAAGCAATAGGGATTGTTTCTTGAATTGGGTCCTTTCTCGAGGAAAAGTTTGTCTCGGAAAGTTGAGTGGGAGGATGGTGGAGACTTGATGAGGTTATTGAACCGAATCTTCAACAAGTGTGTAGCAAGGGCACAGGAAGTTGTTCCTGTGGCACCTACACCAATTGAAGTCGAAGCTTATGATAGTGATCATGAAGTTTTGGATCAAGTCACTACCGTACCTCGTAGGGTGACAATGATGCGTCTTTGCTTGAGTGAATGCGGTGATCCTGTCTTGAAGGTCATGTTGCTAGACAACAATGAACCTACGAGCTATGGAGAAGCGATGGTGGGCCCAAATTCCGACAAATGGTTAGAAGCCATAAAATCCGAGATAGGATCCATGTATCATAACAAAGCATGGACTTTAGTGGACTTGCCCGATGATCGGCAAGCCATTAAAATAAATGGATCTTTAAGAAGAAGACGGACGTGGACGGTAATGTCACCGTCTATGAAGCTCGACTTGTGGCGAAGAGTTTTTCACAAGTTCAAGGAGTTGACTACGATGAGATTTTCTCATCCGTAGCGATGCTTAAGTCCGTCGGAATCATGTTAGCATTAGCTGCATTTATGAAATCTGGCGGATGGATGTCAAGACGAGTTTCCTTACCGGTTTACGTAAGAAAAGGTTGTATGTGATACAATCGGAAAAGTTTTGTCGATCCTAAGGATGCTAAAAGGTATGCTAGCTCCAGCGATCCTTCTAAGGACCGGAGTAAGCATCTCGGAGTTGGAATATGCACTTTGATAGGATGATCAAAGATTTTGGGTTTATACAAAGTTTATGAGAAACTTGTATTTCCAAAGAAGTGAGTGGGAGCACTATAGAATTTCTGATGAGTATATGTTGTTGACATATTGATGATCGTAAATGATGTGGAATTCTGGAAAGCATATAGGGTTATTTGAAAGATGATTTTCAATAGAAAACCTGGATTAGGCTACTTGAACAATAACCATCAAGATCTATAAGATAGATCAAAATGCTTAATAATACTTTCAAATGAGCACATATCTTGACATGATCTTGAAGGTGTTCAAGATGGATCAGTCAAAGAAGGAGTTTCTTGCCTGAATTGTAAGGTATGAAGTTAAGAGTTAAAAGCTCGACCACGGCAGAAGAGAGACAAAGGACGAAGGTCGTCCCCTACGCTTCAGACGTAGGCTCAGTAGTATGCTATGCTGTGTACCGCACCAGATGTGTGCCTTGCCACATGTCTGGCAAGAGGGTACAAAGGTGATCAAGGAGTGGATCACCAGATAGCGGTCAAAATTATCCTTAGAGGAATAAGGATATGTTTCTCGGTTATGGAGGTGATAAAGAGTTTGACTTAAAGAGTTTCGTCGATGCAAGCTTAACACCTATCCGGATAGCTCTGAGTAGAGATACCAGATATGTATAATGGAGCAACAATTTAGAATAGCTCCAAGTGGAACGTGGTAGCAGCATCTATGATATGACATAAAGTTTTGCGAAATACATAGGGATCTGAATATTGCAGACCAGTTGACTACAACCTCTCTCACAAGCAAAACATGATCAAACCTCAGAACTCATTGAGTCTTAATCACATGACGATGTGAACTAGTTTACAGACACTAGTAAACTCTTTGGATGTTGGTCACATGGCGATGTGACCTATCGATGTTAATCACATGACGATGTGAACTAGATTATTGACTCTAGTGCAAGTGGGAGACTGTTGGAAATATGCCCTAGAGGCAATAATAAATTAGTTATTATTATATTTCCTTGTTCATGATAATCGCTTATTACCCATGCTATAATTGTATTGATAGGAAACTCGGATACATGTGTGGGTACATAGACAACACCATGTCCCTAGTAAGCCTCTAGTTGACTAGCTCGTTGATCAATAGATGGTTACGGTTTCACGACCATGGACATTGGATGTTGTAGATAACGGGATCACAACATTAGCAGAATGATGTGATGTAAAAGACCCAATCCTAAGCCTAGCACAAAGATCGTAGTTAGTATGCTAAAGCTTTTCTAATGTCAAGTATCATTTCCTAAGACCACGAGATTGTGCAACTCCCGGATACCGTAGGAATGCTTTGGGTGTACCAAAGCGTCCTGGCAATGGCGGGTGACTATAAAGGTGCACTACAGGTATCTCTGAAAGTGTCTATTGGGTTGGCACAAATCGAGATCGATTTGTCACTCCGTAAACGGAGAGGTATCTCTGGGCCCACTCGGTAGGACATCATCATAATGTGCACAATGTGACCAAGGGGTTGATCACGGGATGATGTGTTACGGAACGAGTAAAGAGACTTGCCGGTAACGAGATTGAACAAGGTATCGGGATACCGACGATCGAATCTCGAGGCAAGTACAATACCGCTAGACAAAGGGAATTGTATACGGGATCGATTGAGTCCTTGACATCGTGGTTCATCCGATGAGATCATCGTGGAACATGTGGGAGCCAACATGGGTATCCAGATCCGCTGTTGGTTATTGACGGAGAACGTCTCGGTCATGACTACATGTCTCCCGAACCGTAGGGTCTACACACTTAAGGTTCGATGACACTAGGGTTATAAAGGAAGTTTGTACGTGGTTACCGAATGTTGTTCGGAGTCCCGGATGAGATCCCGGACATCACGAGGAGTTCCGGAATGGTCCGGAGGTAAAGATTTATATATGAGAAGTCCTGTTTTGGTCACCGGAAAAGTTTCGGGTTTTTCCGGTAACGCAGGACCACCGGAGGGTCGGGGTCCACCAAGTAGGGCCACCATCCCGGAGGGCTGCATGGGCTAAGTGTGGGAGGGACCAGCCCGGGTGGGCTGGTGCGCCCCACATGGCCCAAGGCGCGACTAGGTGGGAGAGGGAAACCCTAGGCGCAGATGGGCCTAAAGGCCCACCCTAGGGGCGCCCTCTCTTCCCCTCTTGGCCGCCCCAAGACCCATCTAGGGCTGCCGCACCCTTGGGGGAACCCTAGATGGGGCGCAGCCACCTCCCTCCTCCTATAAATAGTGGGGTTTGGGGCTGCCCAACACACGAGAACTTCTCCCTCTTGGCGCAGCCCTACCTCTCTCCCTTCTCCTCTCCATGGTGCTTGGCGAAGCCCTGCAGGATCGCCACGCTCCTCCACCACCACCACGCCGTTGTGCTGCTGCTAGACGGAGTCTTCCTCAACCTCTCCCTCTCTCCTTGCTGGATCAAGGCGTGGGAGATGTCACCGGGCTGCACGTGTGTTGAACGCGGAGGTGCCGTCCGTTCGGCACTAGGATCTCCGGTGATTTGGATCACGACGAATACGACTCCTTCAACCCCGTTCTCTTGAACGCTTCCGCTTAGCGATCTACAAGGGTATGTAGATGCACTCTCCTTCCCTCGTTGCTGGTTTCTCCATAGATAGATCTTGGTGACACGTAGGAAAATTTTGAATTTCTGCTACGTTCCCCAACACTCCCTAGTCCTAGTAGGATTCCACCTCCCATATGGAATAGGAAAAGAGGAAGGGAAAAGGAGAAGGAAGGAAGGGGGCGCCCCCCTTCCCTAGTCCAATTCGGACAAGACCAAGGGAGGGGTGCAGCCACCCTTGAGGCCCTTTTCGTTCTTTCCCGTATGGCCCAATAAAGCCCAATACGTATTCCCGTAACTCTCCGGTACTCCGAAAAATACCCGAATCACTCGGAACCTTTTTGATGTCTGAATATAGTCGTCCAATATATCGATCTTTACGTCTCGACCATTTCGAGACTCCTCGTCATGTCCCCGATCTCATCCGTGACTCCGAACTCCTTCGGTACATCAAAACTCATAAGCTCATAATATAACTGTCATCGAAATCTTAAGCGTGCGGACCCTACGGGTTCGAGAACAATGTAGACATGACCCAGAAACGTTTCCGGTCAATAACCAATAGCGGAACCTGGATGCTCATATTGGCTCCTACATATTCTACGAAGATCTTTATCGGTCAAACCGCATAACAACATACGTTGTTCCCTTTGTCATCGGTATGTTACTTGCTCGAGATTCGATCGTCGGTATCTTAATACCTAGTTCAATCTCGTTACCGGCAAGTCTCTTTACTCGTTCCGTAATACATCATCCCGCGACTAACTCATTAGTTGCAATGCTTGCAAGGCTTAAGTGATGTGCATTAGCGAGAGGGCCCAGAGATACCTCTCCGACAATTGGAGTGACAAATCCTAATCTCGAAATATGCCAACCCAACATGTACCTTCGGAGACACCTGTAGAGCTCATTTATAATCACCCAGTTACGTTGTGACGTTTGGTAGCACACAAAGTGTTCCTCCGGTAAATGGGAGTTGGTCAAGTCAATCACATCATTCTCCTAATGATGTGATCCCGTTAATCAAATAACAACTCTTTGTCTATGGTTAGGAAACATAACCATCTTTGATTAACGAGCTAGTCAAGTAGAGGCATACTAGTGACACTCTGTTTGTCTATGTATTCACACATGTATTATGTTTCCGGTTAATACAATTCTAGCATGAATAATAAACATTTATCA
Source organism: Aegilops bicornis (assembly GCA_021605145.1). Lineage (NCBI taxonomy): Eukaryota > Viridiplantae > Streptophyta > Magnoliopsida > Poales > Poaceae > Aegilops > Aegilops bicornis. Next base: position 489,157,757 of record CM038669.1, on the reverse strand, counting down.
TGAAATAAGGAAATAAATAATAACTTTATTATTGCCTCTAGGGCATATTTCCTTCAGTCTCCCACTTGCACTGGAGTCAATAATCTAGTTCACATCACCATGTGATTTAACACCAATAGTTCACATCGTCATGTGACCAACATCCAAAGGGTTTACTAGAGTCAATAATCTAGTTCACATTGCTATGTGATTAAAACCCAAAGGGTTCTAAGGTGTGATCATGTTCTGCTTGTGAGAAAATCTTAGCCAACAGGGTTTTCACATTCAGATCCGTTATGTATTTTGCAATTTACTATGTCTACAATGCTCTGCACGGAGCTACTCTAGCTAATTGCTCCCACTTTCAATATGTATCTAGATCGAGACTTAGAGTCATCCAGATCGGTGTCAAAGCTTGCATCAACGTAACTCTTACAACGAACCTTTTTGTCACCTCCATAATCGAGAAAAATATCCTTATTCCACTAAGGATAATTTTGACCGCTGTCCAGTGATCTACTCCTAGATCAATATTGTACTCCCTTGCCAAAATCAGTGTAGGGTATACTATAGATCTGGTACACAGCATGGCATACTTTATAGAACCTATGGCTGAGGCATAGGGAATGACTTTCATTCTCTTTCTATCTTCTGCCGTGATCGGGCTTTGAGTCTTACTCAATTTCACACCTTATGTCTGGTAAGAACTCTTTCTTTAACTGTTCCATTTTGAACTACTTCAAAATCTTGTCAAGGTATGTACTCATTGAAAAAACTTATCAAGCGTTTTGATCTATCTCTATAGATCTTGATGCTCAATATGTAAGCAGCTTCACCGAGGTCTTTCTTTGAGAAACTCCTTTCAAACACTCCTTTATGCTTTGCCGAATAATTCTACATTATTTCCGATCAACAATATGTCATTCACATATACTTATCAGAAATGTTGTAGTCCTCCCACTCACTTTCTTGTAAATACAAGCTTAACCGCACGTCAGTATAAAACTATAACCTGATATCAACATATCAAAGCTTATATTCCAACTCCGAGATGATTGCACCGGTCCATAGATAGATCACTTTGGAGCTTGCATATTTTGTTAGCACCTTTAGGATTGACAAAACCTTCTGGTTGCATCATATACAACTCTTCTTTAATAAATCCATTAAGGAATGCAGTTTTGTTTATCCATTTGCCGATTTCATAAAATGCAGCAATTGCTAACATGATTCGGACAGACTTAAGCATAGATACGAGTGAGAAACTCTCATCGTAGTCAACACCTTGAACTTGTCGAAAACCTTTTGCGACAATTCTAGCTTTGTAGATAGTAACACTACTATCAACGTCTGTCTTCCTCTTGAAGATCCATTTATTTTCTATGACTTGCCGATCATCGAGCAAGTCAACCAATGTCCATACTTTGTTCTCATACATGGATCCCATCTCAGGTTTCATGGCCTCAAACCATTTCATGGAATCTGGGATCATCATCGCTTCCTCATAGTTCGTAGGTTTGTCATGGTCAAGTAACATGACCTCTAGAACAGGATTACCGTACCACTCTGGTGCGGATCTCACTCTGGTTTACCTACGAGATTCGGTAGTAACTTGATCTGAAGTTACATGATCATCATCATTAGCTTCCTCACTAATTGGTGTAGTAGTCACAGGAACAGATTTCTGTGATGAACTACTTTCCAATAAGGGAGAAGGTACAATTACCTTATCACGTTCTAGTTTCCTCCCACTGACTTCTTTCGAGAGAAACTCCTTCTCTAGAAAGGATCCATTCTTAGCAACGAATGTCTTGCCTTCGAATCTGTGATAGAAGGTGTACCCAACTTTCTCCTTTGGGTATCCTATGAAGACACATTTCTCCGATTTGGGTTTGAGCTTATCAGGATGAAACTTTTTCACATAAGCATCGCAACCCCAAACTTTAAGAAACGACAACTTTGGTTTCTTGCCAAACCACAGTTCATATTGTGTCGTCTCAACGGACTTAGATGGTGCCCCTTTTTAACGTGAATGCAGCTGTCTTTAATGCATGACCCCAAAACGATAGTGGTAAATCGGTAAGAAACATCATAGATTGTACAATATCCAATAAAGTACGGTTATGACGTTCGGACACACCATTATGCTGTGGTGTTCCAGGTGGCACGAATTTGTGGAACTATTCCACATTGTTTTAACTAAAGGCCAAACTCGTAACTCAAATATTTTACCTCTGCGATCATATCGTAGAAACTTTTATTTTCTTGTTACGATGATTCTCCACTTCACTCTGAAATTCTTTGAACTTTTCAAATGTTTCAGACTTGTGTTTCATCAAGTAGATATACCCATATCTGCTCAAATCATCTGTGAAAGTCAGAAAATAATGATACTTTTCGTGAGCCTTAACACTCATCGGATCGCATACATCAGTATGTATTATTTCCAATAAGTCAGTTGCTCGCTCCATTGTTCTGGAGAACGGAGTTTTAGTCATCTTGCCCACGAGGCATGGTTCGCAAGCATCAAGTGATTCATAATCAAGTGATTCCAAAATCCCATCAGTAAGGAGTTTCTTCATGCGCTTTACACCAATATGACTTAAACGGCAGTGCCACAAATAATTTGCAGTATCATTATTAACTTTGCATCTTTTGGCTTCAATATTATGAATATGTGTATCACTACGATCGAGATCCAACAAACCATTTTCGTTGGTGTGTATGACCATAGAAGGTTTTATTCATGTAAACAGAACAACAATGGTTCTCTAACTTAAATAGATAACTGTATTGCAATAAACATGATCAAATCATATTCATGCTCAACGCAAACACCAAATAACACTTATTTAGTTTCAACACTAATCCCGAAAGTATAGGGAGTGTGCGATGATGATCATATCAATCTTAGAACTACTTCCAACACACATCTTAACCTCGCGTTTTTAATATTTTACATTTGATACGCAACTCCCGCTTTGAGTTACTACTCTTAGCGGTGAACCCGGTATCAAAATGCCGAGGGGTTGCTATAAACACTAGTAAAGTACACATCAATAACATGTATATCCAATATACATTTGTTCACTTTTGCCATCCTTCTTATCCGCCAAATACTTGGGCGGTTCCACTTCGATGACTAGTCCCTTTGCGGTAGAAGCACTTAGTCTCAGGCTTAGGACCAGACTTGGGCTTCTTCACTTGAGCAGCAATTTGCTTGCCGTTCTTCTTGAAGTTCCACTTCTTCCCTTTGCCCTTTTCTTGAAACTAGTGGTCTTGTCAACCATCAACACTTGATGCTTTTCTTGATTTCTACCTTCATCGATTTCAGCATCACGAAGAGCTTGGGAATAATTTTCGTCATCCCTTGCATACTATCACGAAGTTCTACTAACTTGGTGATGGTGACTAGAGAATTTTGTCAATCACTATCTTATCTGGAAGATTAACTCCCACTTGATTCAAGCGATTGTAGTACCCAGACAATCTGAGCACATGCGCACTACTTGAGTTATTCTCCTCCATCTTTTAGCTATAGAACTTCTTGGAGACTTCATATCTCTCAACTCGGGTATTTGCTTGAAATATTAACTTCAACTCCTGGAACATCTCATATGGTCCACATGACGTTCAAAACGTCTTTGAAGTCCCGATTCGAAGCCGTTAAGCATGGTGCACTAAACTATCAAGTAGTCATCACATTGAGCTAGCCAAACGTTCATAACGTCTGCATCTGCTCCTGCAATAGGTCTGTCACCTAGCAGTGCATTAAGGACATAATTCTTCTGTGCAGCAATGAGGATAAACCTCATATCACGGATCCAATCCGCATCATTGCTACTAACATCTTTCAACATAGTTTTTCTCTAGGAACATATCAAAATAAACATAGGAAAGCAACAACGCGAGCTATTGATCTACAACATAGATATGCTAATACTACCAGGACTAAGTTCATGATAAATTTAAGTTCAATTAATCATATTACTTAAGAACTCCCACTTAGATAGACATCCCTCTAATCCTCTAAGTGATCACGTGATCCAAATCAACTAAACCATAACCGATCATCACATGAAATGGAGTAGCTTTCAATGGTGAACATCACTATGTTGATCATATCTACTATATGATTCACGCTCGACCTTTCGGTCTCAGTGTTCCGAGCCCATATCTGCATATGCTAGGCTCGTCAAGTTTAACCTGAGTATTCTGCGTGTGCAAAACTGACTTGCACCCGTTGTAGATGGACGTAGAGCTTATCACACCCGATCATCACGTGGTGTGCAGGCACGACGAACTTTGGCAACGGTGCATACTCAGGGAGAACACTTCTTGATAATTAGTGAGAGATCATCTTAAAATGCTACCATCAATCAAAGCAAGATAACATGCATAAAAGATAAACATCACATGCAATCAAAATATGTGACATGATATGGCCATGATCATCTAGTGCCTTTGATCTCCATCTCCAAAGTACCGTCATGATCTCTATCATCACCGGCTTGACACCATGATCTCCATCATCTTGATCTATATCAATGTGTCAAATCCGTGGTCGTCTCGCCAACTATTGCTCTTGCAACTATTGCTATCGCATAGCGATAATGTATAGCAATTTTTGGCGATTGCATCTTATGCAATAAAGAGACAACCATAAGGCTTCTGCCAGTTGCCGATAACTTCAACAAAACATGATCATCTCATACAATAAAATATAGCATCACGTCTTGACCATATCACATCACAACATGCCCTGCAAAAACAAGTTAGACGTCCTTTACTTTGTTGTTGCAAATTTTACGTGGCTGCTACGGGCTGAGCAAGAACCGTTCTTACCTACGCATCAAGACCACAACGATAGTTCGTCAAGTTAGTGTTGTTTTAACCTTCGCAAGGACCGGGCGTAGCCACACTCGGTTCAACTGAAGTTGGAGAAACTGACACCCGCCAGCCAGCTGTGTGCAAAGCACGTCGGTAGAACCAGTCTCGCGTAAGCGTACACGTAATGTCGGTCCGGGCCGCGTCATCCAATAGTACCGACGAACCAAAGTATGACATGCTGGTAATCAGTATGACTTGTATCGCCCACAACTCACTTGTGTAATACTCGTGCATATAACATCTACGCATAAAACCTAGGCTCGGATGCCACTGTTGGGGAACGTAGTAATTTCAAAAAAATTCCTAGCACATGCAAGATCATGGTGATGCATAGCAACGAGAGGGGAGAGTGTTGTCCACGTACCCTCGTAGACCGAAAGCGGAAGCGTTATAACATCGCGGTTGATGTAGTCGTACGTCTTCATGATCCGACCGATCCAAGTACCGAACGTACGACACCTTCGAGTTCAGCACACATTCATCTCGATGACGATCCCCGGACTCCGATCCAGCAGGGTGTCGGGGATGAGTTCCGTCAGCACGATGACGTGGTGACGATGATGATGTTCTACCGACGCAGGGCTTCGCCTAAGCACTGCAACGATATGACCGAGGTGGAATATGGTGGAGGGGGGCACCGCACACGGCTAAGGAACGATCACGAAGATCAACTTGTGTGTCTTTTGGGTGCCCCCCTGCCCCCGTATATAAAGGAGCAAGGGAGGAGGAGGCCGACCCTAGGAGGGGGCGCGCCAAGTGTGGAGTCCTACTAGGACTCCCTAGTCCTAGTAGGATTCCACCTCCCATATGGAATAGGAAAAGAGGAAGGAAAAGGAGAAGGAAGGAAGAGGCGCCCTTCCCTAGTCCAATTCGGACCAGACCAAGGGAGGTGCAGCCACCCTTGAGGCCCTTTTCCTTCTTTCCCGTATGGCCCAATAAGGCCCAATACGTATTCCCGTAACTCTCCGGTACTCCGAAAAATACCGAATCACTGAACCTTTCCGATGTCCGAATATAGTCGTCCAATATATCGATCTTTACGTCTCGACCATTTGAGACTCCTCGTCATGTCCCCGATCTCATCCATGACTCCGAACTCCTTCGGTACATCAAAACTCATAAACTCATAATATAACTGTCATCGAAACCTTAAGCGTGCGGACCCTACGGGTTCGAGAACAGTGTACACATGACCGAGACACGTTTTTGGTCAATAACCAATAGCGGAACCTGGATGCTCATATTGGCTCCTACATATTCTACGAAGATCTTTATCGGTCAAACCGCATAACAACATACGTTGTTCACTTTGTCATCGGTATGTTACTTGCTCGAGATTCGATCGTCGGTATCTTAATACCTAGTTCAATCTCGTTACCGGCAAGTCTCTTTACTCGTTCCGTAATATATCATCGCACAACTAACTCATTAGTTGCAATGCTTGCAAGGCTTAAGTGATGTGCATTAGCGAGAGGGCCCAGAGATACCTCTCCGACAATTGGAGTGACAAATCCTAATCTCAAAATACGCCAACCCAACATGTACCTTTGGAGACACCTGTAGAGCTCCTTTATAATCACCCAGTTACGTTGTGACGTTTGGTAGCACACAAAGTGTTCCTCCGGTAAATGGGAGTTTCATAATCTCATAGTCATAGGAACATGTATAAGTCATGAAGAAGGCAATAGCAACATACTAAACGATCGAATGCTAAGATAACGGAATTGGTCAAGTCAATCACATCATTCTCCTAATGATGTGATTCTGTTAATCAAATAACAACTCTTTGTCTATGGTTAGGAAACATAACCATCTTTGATTAACGAGCTAGTTAAGTAGAGGCATACTAGTGACACTCTGTTTGTCTATGTATTCACACATGTATTATGTTTCCGGTTAATACAATTCTAGCATGAATAATAAACATTTATCATGAAATAAGGAAATAAATAATAACTTTATTATTGCCTCTAGGGCATATTTCCTTCAGATATGTCGTTATAGTATGCAAGTACACTCAAGCATCTACATTGAGTGTTGTAGGCTACATGATAGGCTTTTAGTAAAGAACAGATCTTGCTGGTATAAAACAAGCCCATACTTCATTATATGCTTCTTTATTAGTACCGAAATGCAAGCACATGAGTTACCATTTCAATTGGCTTATTCAACATGAGGAAAATAAGAGCACAAGCTATGCAACGTGTTCTTATATCCATGCTCTCCCTTGCCCTTACAGATACCTCAAGTCACGTTGTTGTGTCCATTGACAGGCCCATGCCAATAAATTTTCAAAACATGTCTATGCTGGAGAAACAAATATTTTCAAATCAAAAGAATTGATAAAATGGAAAAAATAATTACACATTTATTGTTCCAGGGCAACTCCTTGTTTCTGAATTAAGTACCGGTCCAATTGCCAAAAGTTAACCTTCGTAATTATTTGTATAATAATGAGAAGTAAACAAATGATATTTTTTTGAGGACTGTCACTTAAAATGTAAAATACCCCAATAAAAAGAACTCACACCAAAGTTTCAGTGGAGTGCAATTGAAAAAATAGTGAAATTACTAAAATTACTACAAAAAAATTGTGCTAGGTCGATTGCCATAAATCATTATCCGATTCACCTAGCCGATGAATGGTTCGTTTCATCAGATCAAATTATTTCCACATACTTTCAAGTGTGTAGCAGACCATAATTTTTTTCCTGTTAATTAAAATGCACAAAGGCTGAATGCATAATTGAACATATATTAAAGCCTAGAAGGTCCTTGATGGCTCATAATCAGACTAATCTACACGGACTGGAAACATAATTACTGCAGATAATAGAACATCTCCAGGCAAGAACAAAGGATCTCAATCTATTCCCTATCAGCTAAAATCTCAAAGAGTGAGATTATTGCAGAAAAGACAACAAAAAGGAAGCGTACCATCATAACATATGGGTTATGTCAGAAGTACATGACATTGTGCATCACGTCCATCTTTCTGTTGAAGTAAGAGAAAATTGACATAATAACTTAACATTACATGGGCAACACAGTTCCTGACTTTATCTGCACAGGTTTCTTTTACATAAATTACATCATATGAGTAAAATTTATCTGATTCCAAATCATGTACTCAACGGAGCAGAGCACAGATCATGGATTTAAGGAATGGAGTTACAATATGATGTAATCATGCATAAATATAGGAAAGCCCACATTTGTACTCCTTGAAAAAATTAATTAACAATTACACTTGACCATGTCTATATACAATTCTATTTTTCTTGAAACGGGTGTACAAATCATATTACAATGTCAAGTACAACAATTACCTTTAGAATAGCAACCATGTCCTCTCTGTATTGTAGTTCTTCTGTAAATAGCGACAACAAATACACTACGATGACAATAGCCATGTCACGCTTAGCGCTAAGTGCTACTACAACTAATTGACTCATGCCCAAACACCTGCCATGTTTAAACATACATACAGGACTCACCGCTACAACTGAATGCTTGCCACTAATCACAAATAGTCTTCGGCCTTAATGCATATGGAGGTACATCATTAATTGTTCTCTCACTAAATCAAAGCTTACTTCCAATAAGATGGAGGTGCAGCAAGCCGAGAGGGAGGGAAGAGAGAAGGAGGCGCTAGTCACCTGGTCAGTAAAGTTGGATATGCTCTTACTTCTTGTTCAGGTTGCATGGTCTCTATCCTGTTTGTGAATTGCACACCTTGGGAGCGGAAATATTATAGAGCAGCTTGTAGTAATTCAATAAAATTATAAAAAAATATGTGCCATAACAAGAATAATAATGAAAAAAAAACAATCAATAATATTCTCAAAACTCCTCAAAACTAACTACTGTCAGCGGCTTGTATCGAGTTGCAGAAGGCCCGTTTTAGAATTGCTGGAAGATGAAACATATCAAGTCTTATACATTAAAACATGGAACCATAAACATCATTTACTCAGGTATGTTGGCTAGAACTTTGCTCCACACACTCAAACTCAACCCTTGCAAGCTTGTGTATCCTATCTCGAGATTCAGTATCGTCGCTTAGGTTTGCCTATCGGATAACAGCTCCTTCCACTGTCCTTGTTCGAACAACAAAAATACAGAAACCAGTGACCACACCCTACCCTCGCTTAGTCATGTACTCAGGTTTAGTCAGTAAGGAAATACAAGTTAAAAGCGTACTGTGTCTGATTGTCCTTCAACAATGTTAAGGCACTGATCCTTGTATCTTTCTTTAGCAACATTAAAATCCCCCTGAACCTTTAGGAATTCAGACTTGTGTAACAAGCAGGCCAATTATAGGAGAAAGAAATATAACGAATATGCAACCGGAGAAACAATATATCTAAATCTCATACCAAAACATGAAAATATGACGTAACTTACAAAGCTTATTTTTTCCGATTCTCCCAAATGTAGGAGCGTTAACAACACATACCTGAATAACACATCGAATAAGGACAACAAACCACAGAGAAGTCAGATGAAAAAAAATTGAGTTTACTGGCCTTAATACGTGCATGGAGCTTCTTAAGAATCAGAGTGCGCCAATGCTCCGCTTTTTGGATCTCCTGCAACAATCAATGGAGGCTTTTGCTTCTGTTACATTGTAGTCACTACAGCTGCGATGACTACCGTGACACAAATATTATTACATTAGCCAAGGTTTCAAGATTAGAACAAAAAAGTACATTCGGTTATTCAGGACACAAATTATTATTTTCGGGACTCTCCTTGGATTGAGAACTATATTTGTGGTCCATGGATCATGTGGATGGAATAAGATAGGCATGCCACACAATGAAGTAATTCTCAGTTAAATATTCAAGTAAATTTTAGGTAAAAAAGGACACTTAATCTTGATATATAAATTAGAAGGAAATAGCATGATGTATGCATGCAAAATTACAGTCATACGTTTCTCAGTGAGCAAAATAAGCAATGCAATTCGGAGTCCAGTAATCAATCAACGGACGAAGTGGGTCAATGCATGCAAACATGATTAAGAATATTATAAATCCTCCTAACCCAGGATCAGAACTAATGGCACCACAAAAGATGATTGATTAATTAAGTAGAACATGGCAGCTCCAAAACATCCAACTTTTGACAACGGCTATTGCAACTCCATTCGATTGCCCACGCATAGATACTGCATTGCAACTACATTACCCCTAACGATTCTAATTATGGCGGCCACCAGCCGTCCAAAGATTGAAGTAACACTGCGGCATGTTGTCCAAATCCAAATGGCATAAGTAACACTGCAGCATAAATAAATCATTACGTCTATGTAAAAAGAATGAGAAAAAAAGTTTTTTTGGAGTAAATATGACATACAAATATCACACTTCAATTTGACATTGTCCATGTATTCTCAGTTATTAATCAGAGCATTTAAGGAGTCATCACCAAGCATCCCCCGCCATATCGAGAACAATAGAGAGCACGCAAAATAACACAAAGTATGTACTGTACGCTCAGTAATATAAATGCTAGTACCATTAGTCACCCTGCCACTAAAAATTACTCCATATGTGACCACTTCCAACAAGTAGATGGCTCATATTCAGCTATAAATTGGCAAACTGGAGCAAAACTATAATGACTATGGTTTGCAGGCCAAAAGAAGACTCACATCATCTGATGTAGGTAAGTAGGTTACAGCAACTGGCAACAACCCAACATGTTCAGTACTCTATTGACTAATATAACCCAATCCTTGGCAGTTTAAACATCTCCCATATAAACATCTATTGGCTATTGTCTTGTGCTGCAGCAAACAAAGCCCTCCTTGCACCTGTTTGTCCAGAGACCTTTACACCATAGTATAAGTATATAATGTCAGGTAATGGCTCCAAAGTGTTCAGGAGACCCACACGAGACAAATCGAGTGGCGGAGAGAGCTAGTACCTATGGAGACGGCGCCCTTCTTGAGGTCTATGACGAAGATCTCTTCGTCGACGCAACTGAAAACAGACACAAATCACCTCAAGCCATCTTCTCCTTATATGTACATGCAGACCCATACTCCTCCTTGTGTTCTGCTCATCAAATAGAGGCCACACCTTTGATTTCAGCATCTTATCAAACCATGAAAGATGAACTGAACAGAAAAAAAAATCAAAGAATATACAGAGAGGAGCTGGTACACCTGTGGAAGCACAGGTGGGATCAGAGCGAGCACAGTCGTCGGGGTCGCGTCTGCCGATGGTTGTTCCCACGCAGCCGAGGGCTCCATCCAACCCTCGACCGAGAAGGGCGTAGAGCCGCGCGCCTGACCACCAGCCCATTCGATCGTGTGGCGGAGGAGGCGTCGACGACCACATCGACATCGTCTAGGTTGTGCTCGTCGTACTGCAGCTCCCTCGGGACGAGACCTCACGGCGCCGCCCGCCTTCTTACCGCCACCTTGCTGTCGGGCCGTTGGGAGGCGCAGCGACGCACCTTGCTACGAGGAAGTGATGTAGATGGAACCTCGATGTGAGATCCGATCTGTTGTTGCAGCCCGATCTTTCACGATACTCCACCACCAATAGCAGCAGCCTCTCGCCCGTGCACGCGATGTACACGAAGTAGAGGGTTTGAACCTTGCGGCTCAGCACGAGAGAAACAATCTGGACGATGGCACCTCACGCGCAAAACGATTTCCTCGCAGAAATCGCAACAGAGGTTTTCTAAAGCTACCTCAAAAACTTGATACAGGTGTCTACCCTCGAAGACACATTTGTCTATTTCATATAAAAATAACCTCCTCTTTACATCAGACGCACACATGACTTTTATATCCGGGGACTATCTACGTAGACTTGGCCCTCAAGTTGGCCGTACCTTCTATCTCTTGACCCTTGAATTAAACAAATAAAAAAAACTAATTTGGAGTTTTCCATATCTAATCTTGCCTTTTACATCTCGGCAAGATCTCAACTGTCTAATTAAACTATATGACCGATGTAAACTCTAGGGATTCTTTTGATGCACCTTGGTACGTGGTAACAAGAGGAGGACCCCATCCAGTAGCGCACAAAGAAAGAAACTCTCGTGGCAGCAGAGTCCTGGCCATGTATCTATTCTCTGGTGGACGTGGAAACATAAAGAAATAACATATTTTATTTCCACATGCACTAGCACATGTACGGTTTTGCTGCAAACCTTTTCTTTCCTAAAAAAAAATCATATATACGTACACCTTGGATTGCATGCATGTGTACTTGGCTCAATGAAAACATAACAGTTTTTATATTATTTTGATCCATGGCATAGTCACGGACTCCAACTTCCATTGATCCCCATGCAAAATAGATGGCGCCCAATTCTTGCAGATATGCAGACGAATAGGTCACAGTAATACGTTCATCCTCAACTTTGCACTGCTTCTCATTAATCTTCAGATTCGGCATAACTAAAACATCATTAACGGCTGGATCAATAACTGGATTAATATTGCTAATGATTGGTGTGCTCGTATCAGGAAGCCACCAAGACGAGAAGATCCGTCGGAGAAGCCAGCCTTCTTGTGGTGGCCAACGTCGGAGGAGCGATGGGGCGGCAGCGGTGGCGAACGATGGAGGGGCGGCGGCGGCAACCCTTGATGGGGAGTGGGAAACGAGAGAGGGAGGTCGCGTGCTGGGCTGTGAAAATAAGGCAATAATTTACTGGGAGAGGTGTTATCTAGGTAGATACCTGCGTCAGTAAAACCTGTGCGGTGGCATAGCCGAGCGGACGCCCTTTGCGCCACCGTTAAAGGGTTTAATTGTACTTGTCTTTTCATCTTACAGGTGTTACAGAAATCCAAGGAGGAGACACGTCCCGGGCCGTAAACTCACGCACGCACAAATAGAAGAGGCTACGCACGGGCAAAGAAGACCACGCAGGAGGGCGACGCATCCAGAGTAGAAACAACGCAGTAGAGGGGCACCAAGGGAGAGGAACGCAGGCGGCGGTAGCAGCGATGAAGAGCATGCACCAGTTGAAGACGAGGTCGCCATGCACCCGGTGGTTGCGGATGATGTGGCGACCAGAGACGGCGCGCCCACGGCGGTGGCGCTTCATGGGCATCCAACAACATATCTCTACATATATCTACCCCTCTTTGTATTCACAAGTGCGCTCAAAGCGAGGCGGAGTCATCCTGCATCCGGCCGAGGCGGCGGACGACGCAGCCACGGAGAGGAGCCCAGATACCGAAGGAGTGCGGTGGCGCCCTCGCACACACGGATGCATTGCTAGAACAAGAAGGAGGTCATCGCACAATTCTTCAACCCCTTTGACAAGGCGGAGAGAAGGAACTCGCCGTGCCGCCACCGCTGTCAAGCCGGAGCCGAGGAAGATGGTGTCATGGAGCTTGAGGGATGCCGCTAGTGTCCACTTTGTCAAGATGGTGCCGCGGAGGATGGCGACACGGAGCTCGCCCGGACGACGCTCCTTCGTTTTCTTCGTCAAGCTGGCGCCATTGTAGGATGGGGGCATGGAGCTCGCAGAGATGCCACTTCTTGCCGCGGAGGATGGTGACACTGAGCTCGCTAGAACGACATCTGTCGTCTTCTTCATCAAGCCGGCGCCATGTAGGACGGAGGCGTGGAGCTGGCGAAGATGCCGCCGCCATGCCATGCAGGATGGAGGCCCGGAGCTTGCCAAGACGACGCCCATCGCCAACATCATCAACCCAGTTCTGTGGAGGATCTTGGCGGGGAGCTCGCAAGGAGGACGCCCGCCGTCTACTTCGTCATGCTGAAACGGAGGATGGAGGATTGGAGCTTCCATGGAGGTTGCCGCCGTTCTACGGAGGATGGCGTCGTGGAGCTCGAGGGACGTTGCTGACATTCACTTCGTCAAGATGGTGCCGCGAAAGATGGCGACACGGAGCTTGCCAAGACGACGCCCGTCGTTTTCTTCATCAACCTGGTGCCGCGGAGGATCGCGGCGTGGAGTTCGCCAGGAGACTACACCGACGCCATCAGAGCTCGTCCTGCCACACCTTTCTTCTTCAGGCGTCATTTTCTTGGTGGGAGATGACACAGAAGCAGTAGGAGTTCACCGAAGACGGCATACAAGCGGTGGGATCTTAGTCTCGGCAGACCACCGAATACGGCGTCTAGCTGAGATGAGGCTTCAACCACGCCCCTCCAAGACGCCACCCTTCTTTGGCACCGCCTATGTTTTGCCCTTGTCTTGATGGACCACCGAATACGGCGTCTAGCCGAGACAAGGTGCACCCTTCGTTACATATAGGTCTCGTTGTCGTACGAGCGGCGTGATCCTTGTCTTAGCAGACCACCGAATACAGCGTCTAGCTAAGACGAGGCTTCAACCACGCCCCTCCATGACGTCACCTTTATTCGGCCCCGCGGTGTGATACTTGTTTTGGCATACTACCGAATACGGCGTCTAGTCAAGACGAGGCATCCACCACGTCCCTCTAAGATGTCACCTTTCACGGCCTCGTGAGGCGGAGTCTTTGTCTTCACAGACTACCGTAACCTCGGCGTCTAGTCGAGACGAGGCGCCAACCACCCCGGCCATGCCGATATGAGCGTGTGTTGGTTTTACACCGACGCCGGTCCCCACAAAAGAATACTCCCGCGAGGCAACCCCTTGCGTACCCCGACGAAGCCGCTACATCGTCAAGAAGTCCAAGCTAAGCAGGATCCATGCTACCCCAACACCGACTACATCAATGCTATCAAGACCGACGAGGCGCGACGGCGAGGGCGGACGTGGCTAGCACAAAGCCATGTCTTAAGCGGCACGTGTACCAACGAGGACACGGGCTTTGCCGCTGCCCACACCTACACCCATCATCATCATCATGCATGGAGAACGCGAAGCGAAGACGACGAAGACTACCACACGACTTAATCGGAGGTATCTCGTGGAGCAACCCGTGGGAGTAATTAACCGGGAGCTTTTCGAGGCCCCGGGAACCAAGAGACCACACATCTCCATAGTCAGGCAGGCCGCGCTAGTAGGCCACGGAGCGCAACCATTTTTTATGGGATCTTGTAATTTTGTTCATCCAAAGAGATAAATGAAATACTTGTTTCCCGTATCACTTTTGTTTGTGTACTACGGTACACTAGCACGCCCGCATTTTTCTTTTTCCCCGGTGCATGAGAGAAATCCATACTCCTTCTCTTCCCTTCTTCCGGAGAGCATTATAAGATTTTTCTCGTGTCAAACACACTAATTCATTCTTCTTTAGAAAAATTCATTATTTTCATTATGTTTTAGTTTTTGTTTCATTTTCTTGTTTAACTGTGATACAAAATGACACATTCCTTCTTAGAAAATTTCATTTTTGCGAAAATTCAATTATTACATGTTTAATCTTGCATATTATAAAAAAGCACAATTTATGTGCAAATTTTGACATTATTTGTTTTAATTTTTTTACTCTCTTTTTCTTTAACCGTAAAACGAGTGCCACTAATTCATTCCTTCTTAGGAAAGTTCTTTTTGTGAAAATTTCGCTATTACATGCTTATTCTTGCATATAATAAAAAGTACAATCTTTTTGTAAACTAGTTGCAAATTTTTTCATTGTTTATCTTAGTTTTGTTTTATTTTCTTCTTCTTAAATGGTATTACCAATGCAGCTAATTATTTCTCCCAGGAAAACTTCATTATTCATTTTTAATATTTATTTCCTTTTCTTTTTTCCTTAAGGGTAATACTGATGTCACTAATTCATTCCTTCTTATGAAACTTCTTTTCAAGGAAGTTCCATTCTTATATGCTTGCACTTGCATATTATAGAATAAGCAATTTCTATGTAAAATGTGTGCAAATTATATCAATTTTATTTTTTTGAAAATTTCACTACATGCTTATTCTTGAATATACTAAGAAGTACATTGTTTGTACACAGTGTGCAAATTTTTCAATATTTGTTTTAGTTTTTTACACTTTCTTTCTTCTTAAAGTGTAATACCAATGCTACTAATTTCTTACTTCCTTAGGAGCAATACCAATGCCACTAACTTATTCCTTCTTAGGGAACTTTCTTTTTTTGTGGAAATTCTATTATTATATGCTTGTACTTGCATCTTATAAAGAAGAAAAATTCTTGTGCAAAATTTGTCGTTATCATTTTTCATTTTCTTTCTTCTTAAAGGATAATAACAGTGCCAGTACTTAGTTCTTACTTAGAAAACTTCATTATTTTGATTTTATTTTAGTTTATTTCTTACTTAAGGGTAATTCCAATGCCACCAATTCGTTCCTTCTAGGAATTTGTTTTTCATGAACTTCACTCTTATATGCTTATTCTTGCATATTAAAAACACATATATTTTTTAAAATTGTGTACATTTTATCATTTTTTTTATTTTTAATTTTTTCTTAATGAGTAATACCAAGACCACTATTCTATCCTTCTCTAGAAAACATCACTATTTTATTTTATTTTAATTTCATTTTTATTTCATTTTTCTTCATAGAAAACTACATACATTATATGATGCCTACGCTTTTGCTCATCATCCTCATGCGAAGAATAATTGAACTAAGTTTGTATATATACATAGACTTCGTATCGTAACTAAGTTGGATTGATCGCAGAAAATATGTAGGCATATAATAGTGGTACACATGTGTTGAGGAAAGAAAGAGAAGACCACCTGCACGTGCTTGCCTGCCAGGACTCCGGCAGGGGCTACCACCTCTGGTTCTCCTATATATACAGCTTACCGGTCGGTCGTGGCCAAAGATATATCGAAACAAGTTAGGGTTTTGGCTCATCTCGCAATTTGTGCCATCATTGTAGTCTACTCCACCCCGAACATCGGCGTGCAACGGCGAGCGGGAGAGTAGGTTTCTGGAACCCTTCGTCCATGTGATTCGGCACATGGAAATGACGAATTAATTTTTTGGGAAGTGCTTTGCATACTCCGTCAACACAGGTCGTCTTCCACCAAGATCAGGCGCTGTTGCGCTGTCGTCACCAACGCCTGTTGCGACCCATCATCACCGACATCATCATCAACAACATCAACTCTGCAACAAACCAAGGCTACTTCATCTACAAATGATCAGTACGTGTGTTGTGAAGTGTGATCTGGTGATCATATGATAGATGTTACATGTGCGAGTATGTTAGATAGTTGTATGCTAATAATAGTTTAATCATGATTTATATTCTGAAATTAACCCTGAAATTGACTAACATTCCAACAGTATAATCCTCTTGGCATGCCGGACTGCCTCCGCGGCCGACGCCTGCCCCGGCGGCGAGCAGGACATGGACGACTGTCCACGAAATCAGGGAACGAGAGAACGAAAAACAGGGGATATTTCCCTCAAGAAAAAAAACCGGGGATATTTCCCAGTCCCTAACCACGACATCAAAATTCCAAACCGCTGACATTTTGAGATGGACGTGCAGCATTGCGGGCAACGAAACATCTCGCCTTGACAGGGTACGCTCCCCTAAATTTGGGTTTGCAGAACTAGTCAGTCTATTCTAGCCCAGCTCGAATTTCGCAGCGGGACGCGTTGGTGGCGTGCGCTGATGGCGCTGGCTAAACGGCCTTGGAGGGCGCGGCACTCTCGCGCACCTCGGGTCAACGCCCAAGGGACGGCCGGCCGTGCCATGTAAGTTTATCTGGACAGGAATTTCGCAACAGATCGAACCAGTAGAGCCGCCATTCCCCGTGCATATGGCGTCATCGGCGGGGCATCGTCGGCGGGGCAAGAACAGGCCCAAAAAGAAGAAGAAAACGGCCGGACCAACGACCGTGCAGGACCTCCCCGACCATCTCTTCGAGCGCATCCTCGTCCGCCTCGGCCCGTCCCCGTGCCTCGTCCGTGCCGCGGCCGCGTGCAAGCGGTGGTGCCGCGTCGTCGCGAACCCCGGCTTCCTCGCCCGCTTCGGCCCGCAGGCGCCGCACGTCGGCGACTACCACGCCGACCAAGGCGGCCGACCTCTCTTCGTCCCGTCCTCGCCGGTCGTCGTCGACGGCAGGCGCTTCTCCCTCGACTTCCTCCCGGACAGCGGATCGTGGGACATCGCGGACAGCCGCGGCAGCCTTCTCCTCCTGTGCGACGGCCACGATCTCATCGTCTGCGAGCCGCTCACCGGACTCTACCAGGGGATCCTCTGGCCTGGCGTGTTCCGGCGTCGCCTCGGCGCGTTCCTGCTCGACGGCGACGACGCGGACCGCCGCGTCAGCATGTCCAACTTCAGGGTCCTCGCTGCCTTCGACAGAACCACTGCGTGCGTCTTCTCCACCGGCAGCGACGGCGGTTGGCGCCTCGTGTCCAGCGCGATCACCGGCGACATCGAGCTCCCATCAACGCTCGGCCCCGAAAAATTCGTAGGGCGTGCAAATGGCACTATGTATTGGGGAATCGAAGGAAGTGACACCGATGTGCTTGTTCTTGATGAGTCCACGGCGGAGTTCTCAACCGCCGCATTCCCGGAGGCCGTATGGTGGCCATCCCACAAGGGGATCTCTCGGGTTGTGGGCGGCGAGGACGGCGTGCTGCGCGTCATCCGCCTGATAAACAACGAGCTCAAGGTGTTTGCACGGCGGCACCCAGACAGCGACGACGATGATGAGTGGTTGCTGGAGATGCAGCTGAGGTTGCCGGAGGCCACCCTTGGGCTGCCGGGGCGCAAGGAGAGCTTTTTCCAGCAAGAAGCCATGATTGTCTCCGCGAATGCTGGATACGTCCTGCTGACACCGAGCGAGGAGACGTGGCTGTTCTCTGTTGAGCTGGACACGATGCGAGTGGAGCGCAATCACGAGAGGAACAAGTACGCCGGAGCAGCTTACCCGTACAAGTTGCCGTGGCCGCCGGCTTTGGCTGATCATAGCAGGGAGAGGAGGCGATGACGGCTCTGATCATATATCAAGTACGGCGGGCAGGTTGATGATGCCCTGATGAGCTTTGCTACATCAACAGACAATTACATGCTTGTTACGGGGTGATATTGAGTTGTCATACTGTTATTGGATTAAGGGGAGAGGAAGGGCCCCACCCACCTGAAAATTGGGGGTCGGCGGGGCAAGATTAGTTAGTTGGAAGGGTCCGTTGCAACCCCGTAATCAGCCCGTGCGTGTACCATTTTTTATGCCGTGTTTGTGTATCAAATTTCAAAAATTTATCCGTTTCTTTGTATCATGAATAGATTTATACTTTCCCTAGGAAAAGAAAAACGGATCCCATGTTCTATCTTTCATGAATAGATTTATACTTTCCCTAGGAAAAGAAAAACGGATCCCATGTTCTATCTTCTCTCTGTTCATGTGTGTGCCTCTCCTCGCCTCCTGCCATATTCGCTTTCAACTTTTTTTTGGACTTTGATAACCAGCGAACATCAGATCTTTAAGCAGTCCCAGCGAACGTCCTTTGGACCGTCAAATCCTGATCGAGCGCATGGCAATTACTCAACGAAGCGTGATAATATTTCCGTCATTTTTTTGAACTACATAGCAATTCTCGCTTTAGCATAGTAAACATTGCTACTTCGTTTCGCATAAAAATTGTCAAGCATGCTTGTGACATGTAACACCCCGGATGTAACTTTCCATATTTGTAACTCCAACTCTTGCCATTTCGGCATTGTGATATGATATTCCCTCCGTGGTTGGGTTTTCTTCATTTTGCATTTTGTCCATGTCATGCATTTTATCATGTCATCATGTGCATCGCATTTGCATACGTGTTCGTCTCATGATTCCGAGCATTTTTCCCGTTGTCCGTTTTGCAATCCGACACTCCTATCTCCCCCGGCGGTCCCTTTTACGTTTTTCCGTATCGGGTACTAAACCTTCTCGAAATGGACCGAGGTTTGTCTAGTGGCCTTGGTATACCACCCGTAGGCCACCGGTCAAGTTTCGGGTCATTTGGAGCTCGTTTGGTACTCCAACGGTTAACCGCACTCGCAAAGGCCTCTTTTAAGTTGCAGCCCAACACCCCTCCAAAACAGCCCAATAACCCATCTAAGTCACTTCCATGCTCTCCGTCGTTCGATCACGATCGTGTGGGCGAAAACTACACCTCATTTGGACTCTCCTAGCTCCCTCTATGCCTATTTAAACACCTCCCCATTCCAATCCCGGATCTTCCTCCCCGAAACCCTAGAAATCTCCTCTCCGCGCCGGACGTGTCCGTCCGCGAACAGCTCAGCGCCCGGCCAATCGCAGGCTGCTGCGTCGCCCGCCCGGGCTCCCCATCGCCCGCCCATGAGGCCAAGCCGACCTCGGGCAGACGCCGCCAGCGCCCGCCCCTTTCGGCCCGCCGCCTCTCGGCCGCCGCCGCCTCCCGATCGCCGCCGCCTCTCCTCTCCGGCGGCCGCCGCCGCCCGACCTCGGGTGTACGCCCGCCATGGCGCCCGGCCGCCCGCCCCCGGCGCCGCCATCGCCCGCCCGCCGACCGGTGCCACCCCTCGCCGGCCGCCTCCTCCGGCGAGCTCCGCCGCCGCCGTCGCCAGTCCGATCGGGTCGGGCCCCGATCCGGCCTCGATCCACGCGCGGCCGTTGACTTCTCTTCCCTCTCCTTTTTCTCCAAGTCTTTTGCATCGGTGATATTTTGTTCTGTTTTCAAAGTGGTATATCTTTGCATCTGTAGATTCATTTTGCGCGTATAATATGTCAAAATGTTCGCCTCGAAGAGTAGATCATTTCATCTCATTGCATCATTTTCATTTAAGCTCATCTTGATGCCCGAAATGCTGTTGGAAGAGTGCTATGTGTTGTTAGTTTCTGTTTCTTAACAGAACTTGCACTTTTGCCATTTTTGCCATGATTAATGTGTGCACCCTATGAATTTGAGTCCTACTTGTGTTTTGTAATATGCCATGCCATCTTTCCAGGGGTGTATGCCATGTATTTTTGTGATCTATGTGGTGACTAGCACAAGCATGCAAAGTAGGTGTCCTGATGTTGCTGTTTTCAGCCCTGTTTAGCTGATATTTTGATGCCATGTTAACTTGATGCTACCGAGAGATCCATGCATATTTTGAGATACTTCAGTAAGGATGTTTTGTTAAACATGTCTTGCTATATCCATCCATGCCTTTGCTTGCAATTATGGAGTACCATAGCTTGAGTCAATCGAGCTCTACTTTTGCTATAAAATATTTCCTGGCAGATTGTTTACATGTTATTCAATTTTGCCAAGGTTGTTGTGGTTGATCCATGTATGCTATGTTATTGTTCTTGCCATGTATGTCTTCCATGCCATGTCTTCTTGATGTATGTATGCTTAGTTTATCATTTAAGGCTCTGTAGTGAGTGCATTGAGCTTGTAAACATGCCTACTTGTTATCAGTTTTTGACATGCCATGTTGCTGAATCTGTTAACGAAACTTTCAATATTGACATGGGTGTTACTATATTTTCGGATCCTTTTTGGCTTATGGTCAGTAAGGGACTTTTGTTCTATGCTTTGAGTAGATTCACGCCATGCCTTGTTTTGCTATTTTAAGTTCCTGTAGCAGGTAGTTTTCTTGCTCTGAACATTGCAACCTGATGCTGTTTTTGCCATGTCCAGCCTGATATTTTGTGCACTTTTGCCATGCTTGTTTGAACCTGTTATGATGTGATTTAGCCAAGCTCAGTGCTCATCTTTTGTCAAGCATCTTGTGTAGATCACTGCCATGTACTTTGTTGATACGTTTGGGTGCAGTAGCTTAATTATTTGTTGCTTGCTAAGTGGCATCATGCTGTTAATGGCAGATTTGTGCCATTCTTGTTTTGCTTGTCATTTCCAAACCGTGCATCCGATTCCGGTGATCTTTATATCGATTTCAACCGAAATCATCTCATCTTTCCAGTGGCATACTTGGTTTGCCAAGTTGATGCCTGGTTCATCATTTCCTTCCGAGCGCGATACGCATTGCATATCACATCCCGCATATCATGCCATGTTTTGCATCATGTTGATTGTGCATTGCACCGTGATTTATTGTGGTTCCTTTGTTTGTGTTGTTGCTCTGGGTAGAGCCGGAGACGAAGTACGTGAACGAGGAACCTGTTGAGAACGCTTACGAGGATCAAGCTTTCGACAACTCTGAGAACATTGCGAGCAAGATGACCATACCCTCGAAATCACTTCTATCTTTGCTATGCTAGATGCTCGCTCTTTTGCTATGCCTATGCTGCGATGCCTACCACTTGCTATATCATGCCACCCATATTGCCATGCCAGCCCCTAACCATCCTTTCCTAGCAAACCGTTGATTGGCTATGTTACCGCTTTGCTCAGCCCCTCTTATAGCGTTGCTAGTTGCAGGTGAAGTTGAAGTTTGTTCCTTGTTGGAACACGGAGATGTTGTTCCTTATCGGAACATGTTTACTTATTGGGGATATCACAATATATATCTGCTATATTTAATACATCTATATACTTGGTAAAGGGTGGAAGGCTCGGCCTTATGCCTGGTGTTTTGTTCCACTCTTGCCACTCTAGTTTCCGTCATACCGGTGTTATGTTCCTTGATTTCGCGTTCCTTACACGGTTGGGTGATTTATGGGACCCCCTTGACAGTTCGCTTTGAATAAGACTCCTCCAGCAAGGCCCAACTTTGGTTTTACCATTTGCCACCTAAGCCTTTTTCCCCCGGGTTTTCGCGAGCCCGAGGGTCATCTTTATTTTAACCCCCGGACCAGTGCTCCTTCAAGTGCTGGCCCAACCTGGGCGATGTACGGCGCCCCCTGGGCAATCCAGGGTCTATGCCAACCCGACGTCTTGCCCATCCGGTGTGCCCTGAGAACGAGATATGTGCAGCTCCTATCGGGATTTGTCGGCACATTCGGGCGGCTTCTTTGGTATTGTTTTATTCTTTGTCGAAATGTCTTGTAGTCCGGGATTCCGAGATTGATCGGGTCTTCCGGTAGAAGGAATATCCTTCGTTGACCGTGAGAGCTTATAATGGGCTAAGTTGGGACACCCTGCAGGTAATATCTTCAAAGCCGTGCCCGCGGTTATGAGGCGGATGGGAATTTGTTAATGTCCGGTTGTAGAAAACCCGAAGTTGACCTCAATTAAAATACACATCAACGCGTGTGTAACCGTGATGGTCTCTTCTCGTGGAGTCCGGGAAGTGAACACGGTGTTGGAGTTATGTCCGGCGTAAGTAGTTCAGATCACTTCTTGATCGCTATTAGCTTCACGACCGTGCTTTGCTCCTCTTCTCGCTCTCTTTGCGAAATAGCCACCATATATGCTAGTCGCTTGCTGCAGCTCCACTTTACTACTCTGTCCTTCCTATAAGCTTAAATAGTCTTGATCTCGGGTGTGAGATTGCTTTGAGTCCCCGTGACTCACAGATACTTCCCAAAACAGTTGCGGTGTTCCGACGATGCCGGTCAAAGCGACTCAACCGAGCTCAAGTGGGAGTTCGACGAGGAACGTGGTCGTTACTATGTGTCTTTTCCTGATGATCAGTAGTGGTGCCCAGTTGGGATGATTCGGGGATCTGTGTAGCATTTGGGGTATCTTCTTTTATTTTGGTTCCGTAGTCGGACCTTGAGTGTACTCTGATTGATGGATGTTTAATTATGTACTGTGTGAAGTGGCATTTGTAAGCCAACTATGTATCTCTTTCCCTTATTTATTACATGGGTTGTGTGAAGATTACCTCACTTGCGACATTGCTTTCAATGCGGTTATGCCTCTAAGTCGTGCCTCGACACGTGGGAGATATAAGCCGCATCGGGGCGTTACAAGTTGGTATCGAGCCTTCCCGACTTAGGAGCCCCCTACTTGATTGTTTCTTTGGCGTTGTTGAGTCTAGAATGGAAAAATGTTTTGAGTCTTAGGATTATATATATCGGAGAGTAGGATTCTTTTTACTTCCCAGTCCCTTCGTCAGCTCTGGTGAGGTATCCCGACGTAGAGTTTTGACTCTTCTCTTCTCAATTTTCACTAAAATTTTTTAGGATCACGTGGGTATCTTGGAATCGTTCCGATGGTTTTGTGACGAGAACATTGTTCTTGGTGCCTCCCGACATTTAGGGGTTGTGGCGGTGTCCCGGGAGTTGAGCTCCGAGGTGTTGTCGTCACAATTTTATCGTTGCGTTCTGGAATACTGAGTTTTGCCGACATCGAAATCTCTTTTGTGCGCTTGTTGGTGAGATAACCCTGATAGCCCGATCTTGAGGCGAAAAGTGGAGTATTGCCATGACTTGCATAACGGATGTTTTTCGAAGGTCGAGGTACACGTTTTCCGAGGATTTCTTGGTTATGTGTTGACGGATGGATACAGCTGGATATAGGTATTGTTAGTTTGGGTGATATATTTTGTGTCCCCTGTATCCCCAACACCAGATTGCATAACCAGAAAGTTTCGGGAGTTTATAGGTGGGAATTCTAGTAGCTTACGGGATATTCTTTCCGGCGGATGTATGATTTGAGATTGGGGTTCAAAGTTTAGTGGTCCGCCCATTCACGGTCGATTCTACAGTGGTCGCGTAGGCGTCTTAAAGAATCCTTGGCTATGCTGATTCGGGGACGTCTTGTTAGTCATTCGTGACGGCCGCTATATCGTCGTGTCCGTGTGGGCCCCACCACGAACACTTTGGGCGTAAATCTCTATCATGTGTTTGTTCCGGCTCATTCTAGAAGCCAACCTTTTGTTTTCGGTTGTGATATTCGATTTGTTTCTAAGATGTATGTTGTTTCCATATCTTTATCTAAGTGGCTTCTCACCTTAATGGGCGTGTGATGATTAACTTTGGAATTCATTCGTTCATTCTTGTTCGAATGTTTATTGTGAAGACTATATGTTGCAATTTCTATCCGTTGATTCTACTTATCTATTTGTCTATCAAAGGACTAACGGATGTCACCCTCTTGGGATGGCTCCACCAACGCGTCTGAATCCGGATCGCAATGATGGGGATCAGTCGAACCCTCCACCTCCACCTCCGCCTCCGCCTCCAGAGGCCTGGCAAGCTATTATGGCAGCCACCAATGCCAATGCTCAGATGATTTTGCAGCTCTTGCAAGAACGTACTCAAGGGCAAGGCAGTCAAGCAAATCAAGGTCAAGGCAACAATCAGCCACACTTTGCTACTCTCAGTCAGTTCCTCGCTAATCAGCCGAAGTCTTTCAGTTTCTGTGTCGAGGCCACAGACGCTGACGATTGGCTTGTGGACATCTGCAAGCATTTTGATTGTAGCAATGTCAGACCTGAGGACTTTGCCAAGTTTGCATCATTTCAACTCAAGGATCAAGTCTTTGAGTGGTACCAACAATACAAAGATTCCAGAGGAGGTCGTGTCATTACAGGATGAGTTCCGCCGTGATTTCAGAGCTCATCACATTCCGAAAAGTGTTGTTGAGAGCAAGCGTGAGGAGTTCCGCAATCTCAAGCAGGGCAACATGTCTGCTCTATCAATACAATATCCAGTTCGGATGCTCGCTTCGTTTTGCTAAGCAAGACGTGCACGATGAAAAGAGTATGATCTATCAATTCAGAGGTGGTGCGAGAGAAGATCTGCAATTAGCTCTTGTGCTTTTTGAGCGATTAAGTATGATGATTTCTACAACATGGCACCGAAGCAAGAAGCTGCCCAGCTCAAATGTGAGGCTTCTAAGAAGAGAATCGGGGATGCAGTTCAGTCTTCTTCTTCCTCTCAAGTGGCAGCTAAGCAGAAGTTTTACCTTCCTCCTCCTCCGTTCCGTCGGCCTTATCAGCTAGAAGAACTCAGTGACCGTGGATCTTCCCACCCACCCAACCCAAGCTATCGAGAAAAGTCTAATTCTCAAGCTCCAAGGTCAAGTGCTCCTTACCACCGTCCGCTCTCCGAGGTGACTTGCAACAAATGTCGGCAGAAAGGTCACTATGCGAACAAATGCTTCAACCAGAGGCGTCTTCCGCCTCCTCCTCTGTGAAATCTTCCAGCAATGCGGTGGTCAAGCATAATCCCAAGTCTGCCAAGGTGAATATGATGAATGCAGCTCAAGCAGAGGAATCTTCTGATGTGATCATGGGTAATCTTCCAGTTAATGATATTCCTGCAAAAGTCTTATTTGATACTGGTGCATCTATTTCTTTCATATCAAGACCTTTTGCATCCATGAACAATTTGCATATTGTCGATCTGCCTAAGCCGATAGCGGTTTCCTCTCCGGGGTTGTTCATGAATACAAAAATGATGGCTCCGGATGTTTCTATCAAGATGGGCAACTATGGATTTCTTTCTTCTCCAATGGTTCTTGGCGACTCGGATATTGATCTTATTCTCGGGATGGACTGGCTTTCTCAGCACAAAGCTCAGCTTGATTGTGCTGCCAGGGAAATTCAATTGACTCACTCTTCTAATGATGTGATCATCTATGCCGCTCGTGATGAAACCATTCAGTTGTTTTCTCTCAATGAGAAGGGCGAACTGAATGCCATCTCTCAGATTCCAGTCGTTTGTGAGTACCAAGATGTCTTTCCGTAAGAGCTTCCGGTATGCCTCCTCATCGGCCGATTGAGTTCGTTATTGATCTTGAGCACAGCATCGAACCCGTTTGCAAGCGTCCATACAAGCTTGGACCTAATGAGCTGAAGGAATTGAAGAAGCAGCTCGATGAACAAGAGCGTCTGGGTTTGATCGGACCGAGTTCATCTCCTTGGGGTTGTGGTGTTCTTTTTGTCCGGAAGAAGGATGGCACGGACCGACTTTGCGTCGATTACCGTCCATTGAATAAGAAGACAATCAAGAACAAGTATCCACTTCCCAACATCAATGAGCTTTTCGAGCAACTCAAAGGTGCTACTGATGTTCTCCAAGCTTGACCTTCGTATGGGGTATCATCAGATTCGCATTCGTGAACAAGATATTCCCAAGACGGCATTCGTAACAAGCTTTGGTTCTTATGAATATCTTGTCATGTCTTTCGGCCTCGTCAATGCTCCTCCAACATTCTCTCGAATGATGAACTTCATTTTCAACCCCTACACCAATGAATTCGTCTTGGTCTATCTTGATGATATTTTGGTCTTCTCCAAGAATAAGAAGGATCATGCCAAACATTTGCGATTGGTGCTAGACAAGCTCGAGTATCAATTCTATGCGAAGTTCTCCAAATGTGAATTTTGGCTTGATGAAGTGCTTTGTCTTGGTCATATCATCTCCGCCAAGGGCATCGCTGTTAATCCCAGAAGGTGTCCGCAATTGTGAATTGGGAACCTCCTCGGAATGTCAAGCGACTCCATGATTTTCTTGGTCTTGCAAGCTATTGCGAAGATTCGTTGAGAACTTCTCCAAGATTGCAAAGCCTCTTTCCAACCTCCTCCAAGCATGTGAAGTATGTCCGGTCTCCCGAGTGTGACGTTGCTTTCAATACCCTCAAAGAGAAACTTCGTCACAGCTCCTGTCTTGACTCCTCTGATGAATCAAAGCCATTTGAAGTTTTCTGTGATGCTTCTCTTCAAGGTCTCGGTGCTGTGTTAATGCAAGAGAAGAGAGTTGTGGCTTATACCTCTCGCCAGCTTGAAGCCTAACGAGAAGAACTACCCCACTCACGATCTTGAGTTGGCGGCGATTGTCCATGCATTGATAACGTGGAGACATCTCTTGTTGGGAAGGAAAGTGGACATTTTCACCGATCACAAGAGTCTCAAGTACATCTTCACTCAACCCAACCTCAACCTCGAGGCAGACTCGATGGGTCGAAATGATTCAAGAGTACAACCCAACTATAGAATATACACCGGGGAAGGCCAATGACATTGCACATGCATAGAGCAGGAAGGCATACTCCAACAGTCTAATCATCAAGCCCTTCCAACCGGATCTCTGTGAAGCTTTCCGCAAGCTGAATCTTCAAGTTGTTCCTCAAGGCTTTCTTGCCAACCTCATAGTCTCTCCTACTTTGGAAGATCAGATTCGTGAGGCTCAACTCCTGGATACCATGGTGAAAAAGGTGAAAGCGTGGTATCGACAAGGGCATTTCCAAGTATAAGTGCTTCCACATTGATGACAAAGACACTCTGTTCTTTGAGGACCGGATTGTGGTTCCTAAGGGTGATCTACGAAAAGTCATTATGAACGAGGCTCACAATTCGCTTCTATCCATTCATCCTGGAAGTACGAAGATGTACCATGATCTCAAGCGGTCATATTGGTGGACTCGAATGAAGCGAGAAATTGCTCAATTCGTGAATGAGTGTGATGTCTGCGGAAGAGTGAAAGCAGAACACCAAAGACCAGCTGGTCTCCTCCAACCTCTTGCTATTCCCGAATGGAAGTTTGATCATATCGAAATGGACTTCGTGGATCGGCTTTCCAAAGTCCAAGCGTGGAAATGATGCTATCTTCGTTGTCATTGACAAGCTTACTAAAGTGGCTCATTTTCTTCCTATCAAAGAATCCATCACAGCAGCTCGGCGAGAGCTATACACCTCCGAGATTGTCTCCTTGCACGGCATTCCACAATTGATCTCTTGAGACCGTGGCAGCATCTTCACCTCCAAGTTCTGGGATTCTTTTGAGAAGGCCATGGGCACCAACATTCGTTTCAAAGATGCCTTTCCATCCTCAAACAAGTGGCCAAGTCGAGCGAGTTAATCAAATCCTTGAAGATATGCTCGGGGCTTGTGTCATTTCTTTCGGTATGAAGTGGGAAGATTGTCTTCCATATGCTGAGTTCTCCTACAACAACAGCTTCCAAGCGAGTTCGGCAAGGCCCCATTTGAAATTCTCTATGGCGAAAGTGTCGTACTCCTCTCAATTGGTCTCGAGACAGTGAACGCCAACTTCTTGGCAATGACTTGATCACGTATGTAAGAAATGTGCCAAGTCATTCGTGAGAATCTCAAAGCCGCGCAATCGCGCCGGAAGAGCTATTATGATGATAAGCACCGTGATGTGGCTTTTGAAATCGGAGACCATGTCTACCTCCGCGTCTCTCCAATGAAAGGCACTCGTCAACCCGGTATCAAAGGGAAGCTTGCCCCTAGATACGTGGGTCCTTTCAAGATCATTGGGAAAAGAGGCGATCTCGCCTATCAACTTGAGCTTCCATCCAACTTTGCAAGCGTGCACGATGTGTTTCACGTGTCACAGCCTTCGCAAGTGCTTCAAGACTCTGAACGCACTATCAACTTCAAGAGATTGACCTTCAAGAAGATCTCTCTTATCATGAGCACCCGTTGCTATTCTTGAAGAAACCGAGCGCAAGACTACGCAACAAGTCAATCAGATTCCTGAAAGTGAAGTGGTCACACCATTCCGACCGAGAAGCTACTTGGGAGCGCGAGGATCACCTCCGTTCGAATATCCGGAGTTCTTTCAGTCCTAGATCTCGGACGAGATCCTCTTGTAGTGGTGGAGTGTTGTAACACCCGGATGTAACTTTCCATATTTGTAACTCCAACTCTTGCCATTTCGGCATTGTGATATGATATTCCTCCGTGGTTGGGTTTTCTTCATTTTGCATTTTGTCCATGTCATGCATTTTATCATGTCATCATGTGCATCGCATTTGCATACGTGTTCGCCTCATGATTCCGAGCATTTTTCCCGTTGTCCGTTTTGCAATCCGACACTCCTATCTCCCCGGCGGCCCTTTTACGTTTTTCCGTGTGCGGGTACTAAACCTTCTCGAAATGGACCGAGAGTTTGTCTAGTGGCCTTGGTATACCACCCTTAGACCACAGGTCAAGTTCGGGTCATTTGGAGCTCGTTTGGTACTCCAACGGTTAACCGCACTCTCGCAAAGGCCTCTTTTAAGTTGCAGCCCAACACCCCTCCAAAACAGCCCAATAACCCATCTAAGTCACTTCCATGCTCTCCGTCGTTCGATCACGATCGTGGGCGAAAACTACACCTCATTTGGACTCTCCTAGCTCCCTCTATGCCTATTTAAACACCTCCCCATTCCAATCCCGGATCTTCCTCCCCGAAACCCTAGAAATCTCCTCTCCGCGCCGGACGTGTCCGTCCGCGCCGGACGAAGCCAGCGCCGGCCAATCGCAGGCTGCCACGTCGCCGCCCGGGCGCCCCACATCGCCGCTTCCCAGCCGGCCCAGGGCCAGTGCCCTCCGGGCAGACGCCGCCCAGCGCCCAGCGCCCGCCGCCCGCTCGGCCCGCCGCCTCCCGATCGCCGCCGCCTCTCCTCTCCGCCGGCCCGCCTTGCCCTTGACCTCGGGTCGCCCGCCGCCATGGCGCCCGGCCCCCGCCCGGCGCCGCCATCGCCCGCCGCCCGGTGCCACCCCTCGCCGGCCGCCTCCTCCGTGAGCTCCGCCGCCGCCGTCGCCAATCCGATCGGGTCGGGCCCGATCGACCTCGATCCACGCTGCCGTTGACTTCTCTTCCCTCTCCTTTTTCTCCAAGTCTTTTGCATCGGTGATATTTTGTTCCGTTTTCAAAGTGGTATATCTTTGTATCTGTAGATCCATTTTGCGCGTATAATATGTCAAAATGTTCGCCTCGACGAGTAGACCATTTCATCTCATTGCATCATTTTCATTTAAGCTCATCTTAGTGCCCGAAATGCTGTTGGAAGAGTGCTATGTGTTGTTAGTTTCTGTTTCTTAACAGAACTTGCACTTTTGCCATTTTTGCCATGATTAATGTGTGCACCCTATGAATTTGAGTCCTACATGTGTTTTGTAATATGCCATGCCATCTTTCCAGGGGTGTATGCCATGTATTTTTGTGATCTATGTGGTGACTAGCACAAGCATGCAAAGTAGGTGTCCTGATGTTGCTGTTTTCACCCCTGTTTAGCTGATATTTTGATGCCATGTTAACTTGATGCTACCGAGAGATCCATGCATATTTTGAGATACTTCAGTAAGGATGTTTTGTTAAACATGTCTTGCTATATCCATCCATACCTTTGTTTGCAATTATGGAGTACCATAACTTGAGTCAATCGAGCTCTACTTTTGCTATAAAATGTTTCCTGGCAGATTGTTTACATGTTATTCAATTTTGCCAAGGTTGTTGTGGTTGATCCATGTATGCTATGTTATTGTTCTTGCCATGTATGTCTTCCATGCCATGTCTTCTTGATGTATGTATGCTTAGTTTATCATTTAAGGCTCTGTAGTGAGTGCATTGAGCTTGTAAACATGCCTACTTGTTATCAGTTTTTGACATGCCATGTTGCTGAATCTGTTAACGAAACTTTCAATATTGACATGGGTGTTACTATATTTTCGGATCCTTTTTGGCTTATGGTCATTCAGGTGACATTTGTTCTATGCTTTGAGTAGATTCACGCCATGCCTTGTTTTGCTATTTTAAGTTCCTGTAGCAGGTAGTTTTCTTGCTCTGAACATTGCAACCTGATGCTGTTTTTGCCATGTCCAGCCTGATATTTTGTGCACTTTTGCCATGCTTGTTTGAACCTGTTATGATGTGATTTAGCGAAGCTCAGTGCTCATCTTTTGTCAAGCATCTTGTGTAGATCACTGCCATGTACTTTGTTGATACGTTTGGGTGCAGTAGCTTAATTATTTGTTGCTTGCTAAGTGGCATCATGCTGTTAATGGCAGATTTGTGCCATTCTTGTTTTGCTTGTCATTTCCAAACCGTGCATCCGATTCCGGTGATCTTTATATCGATTTCAACCGAAATCATCTCATCTTTCCAGTGGCATACTTGGTTTGCCAAGTTGATGCCTGGTTCATCATTTCCCTTCCGGAGCGCGCATACGCATTGCATATCACATCACGCATATCATGCCATGTTTTGCATCATGTTGATTGTGCATTGCACCGTGATTTATTGTGGTTCCTTTGTTTGTGTTGTTGCTCTGGGTAGAGCCGGAGGCAATGCGTGAGCGAGGAACCTGTTGAGAACGCTTACGAGGATCAAGCTTTCGACAACTCTGAGAACATTGCGTGCAAGATGACCATACCCTCGAAATCACTTCTATCTTTGCTATGCTAGATGCTCGCTCTTTTGCTATGCCTATGCTGCGATGCCTACCACTTGCTATATCATGCCACCCATATTGCCATGTCAGCCCCTAACCATCCTTTCCTAGCAAACCGTTGATTGGCTATGTTACCGCTTTGCTCGGCCCTCTTATAGCGTTGCTAGTTGCAGGTGAAGTTGAAGTTTGTTCCTTGTTGGAACACGGAGATGTTGTTCCTTATCGGAACATGTTTACTTGTTGGGGATATCACAATATATATCTGCTATATTTAATACATCTATATACTTGGTAAAGGGTGGAAGGCTCGGCCTTATGCACAGTGTTTTGTTCCACTCTTGCCACTCTAGTTTCCGTCATACCGTGTTATGTTCCTTGATTTCGCGTTCCTTACGGTTGGGTGATTTATGGGACCCCTTGACAGTTCTCTTTGAATAAGACTCCTCCAAAGAAGGCCCAACTTTGGTTTTACCATTTGCCACCTAAGCCTTTTCCCCCGGGTTTTCGCGAGCCCGAGGGTCATCTTTATTTTAACCCCCGGACCAGTGCTCCTTCAAGTGCTGGCCCAACCTGGGCGATGTACGGCACCCCCTGGGCAATCCAGGGTCTATGCCAACCCGACGTCTTGCCCATCCGGTGTGCCCTGAGAACGAGATATGTGCAGCTCCTATCGGGATTTGTCGGCACATTCGGGCGGCTTTGCTGGTCTTGTTTTATTCTTTGTCGAAATGTCTTGTAGTCCGGGATTCCGAGATTGATCGGGTCTTCCCGGTAGAAGGAATATCCTTCGTTGACCGTGAGAGCTTATAATGGGCTAAGTTGGGACACCCCTGCAGAGTAATATCTTTCAAAGCCGTGCCCGCGGTTATGAGGCGGATGGGAATTTGTTAATGTCGGTTGTAGAAAACCCGAAGTTGACCTCAATTAAAATACACATCAACGGCGTGTGTAACCGTGATGGTCTCTTCTCGTGAGTCCGGGAAGTGAACACGGTGTTGGAGTTATGTCCGGCGTAAGTAGTTCGAGGATCACTTCTTGATCGCTATTAGCTTCACGACCGTGCTTTGCTCCTCTTCTCGCTCTCTTTGCGAAATAGCCACCATATATGCTAGTCGCTTGTCGCAGCTCCACTTTACTACTCTGTCCTTCCTATAAGCTTAAATAGTCTTGATCTCGCTGGTGTGAGATTGCCGAGTCCCGTGACTCACAGATACTTCCCAAAACAGTTGCGGGTTCCGACGATGCGGTCTGAGGCGACTCAACCGAGCTCAAGTGGGAGTTCGACGAGGAACGTGGTCGCATTATGTGTCTTTTTCCTGATGATCGATGGTGGTGCCCAGTTGGGGACGATTCGGGATCTGTGTAGCATTTGGGGTATCTTCTTTTATTTTGGTTCCGTAGTCGGACCTTGAGTGTACTCGATTGATGGATGTTTAATTATGTACTTGTGTGAAGTGGCATTGTAAGCCAACTATGTATCTCTTTCCCTTATTTATTACATGGGTTGTGTGAAGATTACCTCACTTGCGACATTGCTTTCAATGCGGTTATGCCTCTAAGTCGTGCCTCGACACGTGGGAGATATAGCCGCATCGGGGGCGTTACATGACGCTAACATGAACATCTAAAAAATCATATATTTTTTAGATATTTTTCCTTTTATTGTTCATCCGGGTGTAAATGCACCCGGGAGCCAAAACACCTCCCCTGTTAATGTGCAGGGTCTTGTTATGTGGTTCAATATCAAAAACTCCCATGCCTCCTTTGTCCTTTGGTTTATAAACTGTGTCCCAAGAAGTGAGGGGAGATCACTTGTCCTCCATGACATATTTCCTCCAAAAGTAGTGTTTGGTGTATTTATTTACATGTTTTTAACATAGTATAATCGTAAATGCCCACATACACTTATATGAATGCAAGCATATCCTACCCTCATGAGCATCTCTGAGATAGTGAGCCGGCATCACATCTTAAGATTGACAAAGTCACCACATGCCCCTCATAGTCGACGAGGACGTCTCTTCCCACTGAACGAATATCGTCGGAAAGCCTGAAATAAATTCAGGAAAACGCGAGCATCGGTGCCAAGTCTAGGACTTGAACCATGGTGGGATGGTCCCACCACGCGAAACCTAACCATCTGAGCTATGCTTAGTTCGCATGTATTTATTTACTTGATCGACCACAGAGACATGTAATGCCAGAGATCACCTGAAGAAATTTGGAAGACTAGTAAAAATAGATTTAACAAGTGTAAGTTTTCTCCATATGAAAGTAGTCTGGAGCAACCAACCAATCTTCTTTCAATTCTGCGTCATTGGTGTGAACTCTTCTACTCTAGGCTTGCAAGTGCAAACGGGCAATCCCACACATGTGATAGGCAAGCTGCCAATAGAGCATCCTAAGATACTTGCCAATTCTTGAATTTTAGCCTCATTAACATTACTAGGGACCATGATAGACTTCGCATAATTGACTCTGAGTCCAGTGTAAGAATAAAAAGAGGTTGTGAATTTATTGAATGTCAAGACTACACGCATGCGAAAGTATTATAGTATCATCTACATATTGAACAAACTGAAAGTCAGAAATGGCTCCGAGAGATGATTCAATCAAATTGTTATCCATGGGCTCATTTAAAATAAATTGTAATAAACTTACGGCTAGCACAAGGATCAGAAGTGACAGGGGATCACCCTGTCTAGTACCTTTTTGTAGAAAAATTGTTTCCTTGGTACCCCATTGAGCAAAACTAACAAAAAGACTAGACCCAAAGATATCCATCCACTTTATTCATCTTGGCCCAAAACCTCTAGCAACAAGATTTTTTTTCAGAGTTTGATGTTCAGTCATGTCAAAAGCCTCTTAAAAATCCTGCTTAACGATGACTATTTCTTTTCCAGATTGGTGGCATTGATGCAAGTATTCATATGCCCAAGCAAGGCAATCTTTTATGGATCTCCTTAAGAAAAACATATTGATTCTGGTGTATGAGCTTTAAAACCACTTTAACATGTTGGCCAATAGCTTGGTGATAATCTTAATGGGCAATTCGATAAAGAAATAGGTCTGAAATCACTAGCTTGCATTAGGGCGTCATGTTTTGGGATCAAGGTGATAAAAATAATACTCTAAAAGTTAATGTCGGATGTGGGGTTCCGGCAAACCCTTAAGGTTCAAACACTGGGGTGCGCGCGAAGTCTTTCCCTCCTACCGATCTACGCTCTAGCTTGCTAGGATCTTGCGGACGAACTCGACGAACTCACAGCACAGAGAGACACAGGGTTTATACTGGTTCGGGCCACCGATCTGGTGTAATACCCTACTCCAGTGTGATGGTGGTGGATTGCCTCTCGGGCTGGTGATGAACAGTACAAGGGAAGAACAGCCTCCTGAGGTTGTGGTGTTCTTGTGCGTATGAACTTGTGGCGTGAATCCCTCTATTTTGGATCCGTCCCCTCCTACTGTGGTGGCTAGTCCTATTTATAGAGGCCCTGGTCCTCTTCCCAAATATCGAGCGGGAAGGGAGCCAACAACGGTGGGCAAATTTGAAGGGGGACAACTAGTACAAGCTATCCTGACAAAAGCGGTCTTCGCCTGCGAAAAGCTCTGGGGTGATGCCGTCTTGGGCTCCACGATGACCTCGGCCTTTCCGTCCTCCTGGTCTTGGTCTCGTTGCACCAATATGGCAACCTCTCCTCGGTACTCTTCGTCTGCGCTGGCCTCCTTAGCACCAAAGAGGAAATAAGGACGCTGCGCGCACCGGTGCCCGCCTGGCACCCGCCTGGCACCGTTCGTCATGGCTCACGTCACGAGAGCCTCGTGAGGTTTGCCCCGCCTTGATATCTCCGCTCCTCGTGAGCCTGCCTAGCTAGGCCACTCCAGAGGAGGTCTTGCATCGTCCGCCTCGCGAGGCTTGGACCCTCGCGAGGGTCTTGGGTGCCTTGTTGATGAAGATGGACCGTCTGACTGCTGCTTGGCCATCTTTGTGGGCTGCGAGCAAGTCTAGGGACCCCTGTTCCCAGAACGCCGACAAGAGCCCCGGCCCAAGGTGTGCTCGGGCTTGGCAGCGGTGAAGCCAAGGGTCAAGTTCGAGCACCATGAGCCCCAAAGCCTGCGGCCTTGGTCGACGCGTGGCTGTTGATTGGGCGTGGGCGTCTCGCTTCCCCACGCTGCCTTTGAATCTGCTCAGCTATGCGGCCCTCGCGCCTACGATTATTCCTCCGCCTCCTGCGCCTTGCTTCCCCAATTCCCCTGCTTCCTCATGGCTCTGCTTCTCTTTTCCAATCTGACTTGCACTCCACCTGCTCCATCGCCATGGCGTCGAAACAAGCTGAGAAGGGGAAGAGTCCTCTGTCTCTTCCGGCTGCGCCTCCGTCCCTTGCGCCGGCACTCGGCCGGTCTCGGGTGCTCAATGACGAGGCCATGGACAAGGTGCGTCCGATGCTTGCTTCCAGCTTCAACGAGTGGGGGGAGACGGTGGCTTGGCCCGCGTCTCGCACTCGCACAGCTCAGACGGCCACCGAGGTCCCAATCTTCATAGATGCCTTCTGGGCTGGCCTGATTCCTCCCTTCTCTGCCTTCTTTAACGCTGCGCTTGAGCATTATCAGATCCACATGCTGCATCTCGACCCTCAGTCCGTGACTCTTCTTGCTGTCTTCCCCTTCGTGTGCAAAGCCACAGTGGGCATCGCTCCTTCGGTGGCTCTCCTCCGTCACTTCATCTCATTGCATCTGACCGACCCTCAGCAATGCTCGAGGTGCGTGAGCTTCCATGCCGTGGCTACGATGGCGGGCGAGGGGATTGATTTCGAGCTTCCTCCATCCACGGGCGAATTCCGGACACGATGGGTGTTCGTCGATGCCGGTGTGCTCAGTCCTCTGCCTCAGGCTCCGTCGGGGCCCGCTGAGGGAGTCTTGGATTAGGGGGTGTCCGGATAGCCGAACTATCATCACGGCCGGACTCCAAGACTATGAAGATACAAGATTGAAGACTTCGTCCCGTGTCCGGATGGGACTTTCCTTGGCGTGGAAGGCAAGCTTGGCGTCTGGATATGTAGATCTCCTACCATTGTAACCGACTGTGTAACCCTAACCTATCCGGTGTCTATATAAACCGGAGGGTTTTAGTCCGTAGGACGAACAACAATCATACCATAGGCTAGCTTCTAGGGTTTAGCCTCCTTGATCTCGTGGTAGATTTACTCTTGTACTACCCATATCATTAATATTAATCAAGCAGGAGTAGGGTATTACCTCCATCGAGAGGGACCGAACTTGGGTAAAAACATCGTGTCCCTTGTCTCCTGTTACCATCCGCCTAGACGCACAGTTCGGGACCCCCTACCCGAGATCTGCCGGTTTTGACACCGACATTGGTGCTTTCGTTGAGAGTTCCTCCGTGGTCGTCACCGATAGGCCCGATGGCTCCTTCGATCATCAAAACGACGCGGTCCAGGGTGAGACTTTTCTCCCGGACAGATCTTCGTGATTCGGCGGCTTTGCACCTGGCCAATTCGCTTGGCCATCCGGAGCAGATCGAAAGCTATGCCCCCGCCATCAGGTCAGATTTGGAAGTTTGAACTATACGGCCGATATCCGCGAAGACTTGATCTTCGACGGATTCGAGCCGCAGCCAGCGATGCCGCCTGTCTCGATGGGCATGATCTAGCTCTGCTGCCGAACAAAGGCCTCAAGGCCGCACCAAAGATCCGCTCCGACCCTTAATCCGGAGCCGGATTCCCCAATCGAGGACAAGTGGTTGGACACCGCCTCGGGGGCTACAATCTCCATGGCGATTGAGCCGAACTCCATCCCTGTCCTCTGCGAAGACGTTGACTCCAGGGTGCCGGACTCCTCTCCGGACTCCGAACCCTCCGCGCCCCTGCCAATCGAATCCGATCGGGCGCCGACCATGGAGTTCACTGCCGCGGACATCTTTCAGCACTCGCCCTTTGGCGACATCCTGGATTCACTAAAGTCCCTCTCTTTATCCGGAGAGCCATGGCCGGACTACGGTCAGGAAGGTTGGGATGCGGACGAAGAAGAAATTCAATGCCCACCCACCACCCACTTCGTAGCCATTGTCGAAAGCTTACACGACGTGCTCGATTTCGACTTCGAAGACATCGATGGTATGGACGACGATGTAGGAGATAGCCATGAACCAACGCCGATAGAATGCTGGACAACCACCTCATCCCATGATGTATACATGGTGGATACACCTAAAGGAAATGAAGACGAGGAACAACGGGACGCTACGAAGGATAAATCCCTCGAAAAGCTTTCAAAACGGCAACGTAAACGCCGAACCAAGTCCCGCCTCAACAGTGACCAAGCCATAGAGCAGGGCGAACCGGTGGACGACGAACACGCTATCGAGCAGTCGTTCGAACAAGACAACTTGGATAAACAACCCGTCCCCGGCGAAGACAACAGTCCGGACGATCTCACGCCGGACAAATTGTTGGAGCAAAATAACCTCCAGAAAAGGCTCGTCGCCACTGAGCGTAGCCTGAAAAAGCAGAAGTGGCAGCTCAAAACAGCGGAAGATGCACTCAAGATCAGATGGAGCAAAGTATTCAACACCGCAGACAA
This sequence comes from Aegilops bicornis, assembly GCA_021605145.1. Lineage (NCBI taxonomy): Eukaryota > Viridiplantae > Streptophyta > Magnoliopsida > Poales > Poaceae > Aegilops > Aegilops bicornis. The sequence continues at coordinate 489,119,438 of CM038669.1, read as the reverse complement.
ATACGGCGACAGTCACCGAACAAAGAGCTACCCAAAAAGAAAGCTATCGCCGAATTTGACGAGGAGGCCTTAGAGCCACCACAATCAAAAAGTAAGAAGGCCACCGGTCGGATGGGCGACCCCACGGCAAAAGGAGAGCGGCAAATGGCGCCACACAAGCCGATATGCGATCCGCATAAGGACTCACATCAAAAGGATGGCCCGATTAGGTCCGTCTATGAGCCGAGAAAGCAAGCTCTTCAAAGCAATGCAACACGCCAAATATCCGAACATCACGGCACACCCAAATACAGGGGTGCCGCACATCCCCGATGTTTCACCGATGAGGTGCTGGATCATGAATTTCCAGTGATTCAAACCCGTAAACATAGAGGCATCTGACGGAACAACAGACCACAGAGTCTGGATTGAGGATTACATCCTCCACATACACATGGCTAGAGGAGATGATCTCCACGCCATAAAATACTTACCCCTCAAACTCAAAGGGCCAGCTCGGCATTGGCTTAAAAGCCTCCCCGAAAATGCCATTGGAAGCTGGGGAGAGCTCGAGGATGCGTTTTGGGCAAATTTTCAGGGGACCTATGTCCACCCGCCGGATGCAGACGATCTAAGTCACATAACTCAACAGCCCGGAGAGTCAGCCCGGAAATTCTGGAACAGGTTCCTTACTAAAAAGAACCAAATAGTCGACTGTCCGGACGACGAAGCCTTAGCAGCTTTCAAACACAACGTCCGAGACGAATGGCTCGCCAGACACCTCGGGCAAGAGAAGCCAAGAACAATGGCCGCATTAACAAGCCTCATGACCCGCTTTTGCGCGGGAGAGGATAGCTGGCTAGCAAGATGCAGCACCAGCGACGCAAGTACATCCGAAGTCAGAGATGGAAACGGGAAACCACGGCGCAACAAGGACCAGCGCCGGATTAAAAGGAACGGTCCAAAGAGCGGCGATCAACGCCAGATTCAAAAGCTCACGGCGAGAACAATAAAAACTGCCCTTAAGGACAATAGCGATGAGCTATCCAACTTAAACAAAGTTTTGGACAAGATATGTCAAATCCACAGTACTCCGGGAGGCTCGCAAACAATACCCACGAAATTGTTGGGTCTTCAAACAGTCCGCAGACTCAACGCCCGAACACAAGGCTCGACACACCAAGTGAAGATGATGACGAGCACCACAAGCATAGCCCCGAAAACAAAAGAATTTCCCACAAGAGGTTAAACAGTAAACTCACTTCACGTGATCAAAGGAAAACAGAGCGGCGTCCAATAGAACGCTACCGCACACTGGTTGTCAAAACCAATCACCTTCGACCATCAGGACTATTCCGAAAGTATCCGGAACGCGGGATGGACTGCCTTGATATTGGATCCCATAATCGACGGATTCCAATTTACACAAGTCCTCATGGATGGCGGCAGTGACATAAACCTGATATATCAGGACACAATCCGCAGGATGGGGATAGACCCAACCAAAATTCGCCATAGCAACACCTCCTTTAAAGGGGTAATGCCAGGCCCATATGCCCATTGTACGGGCTCCCTCGCTAGAAGTTGTGTTCGGTTCATCCGACAACTTCCGTCATGAAAAGTTAATCTTCCATGTCGCCCGTTTAAAAGTAGCTATCAAGCACTATTGGGACGCCAAGCTTTCGCCCGCTTTAACGCAATACCGCATTATGCATCTCTTACACTTAAAATGCCGGTCCACGCGGCATCATCTCATTAAAAGGGAGTATTAAGTGTTATTTGAGCCAGGAGGAACGTGAGACTGCCTTGACAGCCCCACACCTATCCGGCTCCGCTAGTCAAAGAACCTGAATTGGTCATTCAAACCCCGGACACGGCTAGACGAGTCCGGCGCTTACTAGCGGCATTACCTCATACCAGGGGCTGCATGCATGTATCACAAGAGACAATAAAGCTCAATTTTATTCACTTCCTAGAATCGTACTCTGTTTATTTAATATAAAGTACATCTTTCGCACGATCCTTTTTCTTTTAAACTAAGTTCCTCTCTTTACGAGATGAACAACGTGCTACACCCGTCGAGGATACGGCACAACGGAGACACGCAGTATACATGCAAGAGGGACCCGTTGCAAGGATTCTTTTCAGATTAAGACCTGCGTAAACCTTTTTTACTGTCTCTTGTTGATATACATCCCCGCTTTCTTACTATAACCGAGGAGGAGGTGGCGTTTGGCATTGGCCGCACTGAATTTTTTATGCGTGCACTGGACACGGGGCTTAGGGCATTATTCTGCCTGCTTTTATAAAGACCGAATACCTTAGGGAGTATTCGGCGTCTCGAGTTAGGGCCTTATATGCATCAGCTCGAATCATGTCTTTGGTCAAATGTTGGGTTTGCCCGGCTCCTGTGTTTTGCTGCCTTACGTTCGCTTTATCGGCTAATGCGGCACCGGAGAACTATGCGATTGTGCCCGGTTCGCCGGGCGAGCACCTCGAGAGAAAGCCGAAAACTGATCGTCATGATATAGCGAGAGACTGGTCAACCACTCGATGACTCATCGAATGTTTAGAATTCCTCCGCATTAACAAAGGACCGGTTTTCGGTCAGCACACACGCACCCCGACCGGGAGAGTGCGGTGCCCCCAGGGGCTATATAGTAGCCCCACCCTCGAACTCCTATGGCTAAGTGAAAGTGATAAAGCATTATAGTCCGGTTGCCTAGTTTGCTACGCTACCACCTCCTTAACAGGACCAAGACATTGGATTAAGTGTGAAAAAGCGCCTTCTTTGCAAACACCCCGCACTATGTGCGTGAAAGCTGAAGCCAAGGACTGCCATCTTTCAGGTTATATATACATATACATAAACGGCCGCACAGGGAGTAGTTTACTACTTGAACGCACAAGTATAAAAAGCTATTATATTATATCGAAACATTGGTTTCACAAATCATACATTTCATTTAAACATAATATCCTTCGAGCACTGCGTCTCTATTAAACGAGCGCCTGCGCAGACTTCCTCAAAGTAGTGCTCGGCGGTACTCGGCTTCGTCTCAATCTCGGGATGCAACATCGGTGGCCTTCATATCTGCCCGGTATGTCTTGACACGGGCCGAGCCATCCAGCTCCCTCAATACACGCCGACCGCTTCATTGCGTCGATACGCGGTACCGCACCAAGGAACTGCTGCACTAAACCAAAATAACTCTTCGGCTAGGGTCCGCCCGGCCACAAATGAGTCATGACATGCTTCATGGCAAGTACGGATAGTCGATTCAGCTCGGCCCATTCGGCCAACCGATCGGTCAATGGAAGAAGACGCTCCGGACTATGGAATTGCGACCAATATAGCTCTTCCCTTCTGTGCCCCTTCTGGCCTCGGAAGTGCTCAATCGCGTCCGCAGCGCTCGCCGCTAAGTCCATATAAGCATCCTCCGAACTCCACAACTTGTCCAATTGAGCATACTTTGGATCCGTATATTTCCTCCGCAGCAGAAACGGTTTTCCAGCCACAATTGCCCCGGCCTGACTCAGCTCCTCCTTGGCAGCTCTCAAAGCCGAACGGGCATCCTTGGATTCGGCGGCGGCCTTTTTTAGGCCCTCTTGCTCTGCTTGACGTTCTTTTTCAAGAACCTCGCAGCAATCGGTAGTATTCTTCAACTTTCTGGCCATTTCGGCCATTTCCTCCTTGCTTGGCGGTGAGCAGCCCGTTCGGCTTTTAGCTCTTGGCCGCCTTAAAGCGGCCGCATTACTATTTCTGGCTTGCTCTTTCGCTCAGGCGAGTTCCGCCCGTAGCTCTTCCACAGCAGCGGCACCATCTGCATTAAGCATACAAATAGTAAGACATGGGCGTCAAGCTCCCTTACTAGGTGTCCGCGTACAAGTCGCATACCTTGTGACTCGTCAAACCGTTTATTGACCAGCGCGATGTCCGCATCCGCCTCGTCAAGTTGCCGCTTTAGTTCGGCATATTCATCAGTCCGGCTGGCCACTGGACGCCCCGCCACCTGTTTAGGAGTGGTGATATGTTATAACTGAGATTTTGATCCTCGGCAAGCTGTCAATTTTGACAACATACCGAGTCTCAGGGGCTACCATCTATACAGGGCGCATTCTATATGCATAACTGTCAGAAGGTACATCATTTTTGCGTACCTCGAACCCCGTCAGTAAGCTTCTGATGGCTTCATGCAATCCGCTCTCCGTGGATGCAATTCTTTCAATCACCTTACCCATTAGAGCACGGTGATCTTCTGAGATAGCCGCTCGCCCGAGCAGATCCTTCAGCTCCTCCGACCGCACACCACTTGGCGCCGGAACTTCTGTCCCCTCCGGACTTGGGGAAACCCTCCGGCGACATCTCGGGGTCGCCCGCTGCATGAGGGTGCGATTGGAGGCGTTCGCTCTCCATCATCTCCGGAAGAAGATCCTCAAGACAAGCTCTGCTGAGAAGGGCTGAGGTCCGAACTACAAGGTACAATTTCGGTTATCTTCATAAATAAATGCAGGGATGTTCCTTATTTACAAGACCCCTTCTTTTTACTTACGGCTCGCTGGAGGGCTAATCCCCTTGGGGAAATAGTGCGGCTGGGTTACTTCCCAGCACCGGACTCTTTGACGGAGATTCCTTTCCCCTCTTTGAGGCCTTGACCTCCGGATCTTCTGAAGCGGTCCTCTTCTCTCCTCGAAGGATGGGACTTTTAATCCCTCCTTCCTTGATAGTCTCCTTCGTAGAGGCAGTTGCTTCCCCGCTGCCCCCTTCGCCTTCTTCAAAAGGCGCGACCTTCAACATCTTGGTCAGCATGGGATCCGGCGTGGTCTCCGGGAGGGGAGCCGGACACCTTATTAACTTTGCCTTGGCTATCCACTCCTGTTCACGAAACGGCTCCTTTAAAGGGCATATATATATGATAAATGAATGAACAGCTTGTCCGGTTACTGGACTACTTACTTGAGTATCTGGGCGATTGCAGCTTAGTCCTGCGTCCTCAGTCAGGTCCGGACACCTCTCTGGTGATCCGAAGAACAGTTTATACATCTCCACGGGCGTCGTGCCCATAAAATTTTGGAGAGCTCGTGGTCCCTCCAGTTAAATTCCCACAAAGCGGAGGGGGCGGCGTTTGCAGGGCGAAGGGCCAGATCAACATAACCTGTGCCATCGCAACAAGATTGATCTCCCTTTCTTGGAGGTCTCGAATACGGCCTCTGCAGCAAAGGAACGTCCTTGGGCGGCCCCAGTCGAGCCCTTGTTGACCCATGCTGCCAGCATGTGGTGGACTGGCGGAAGGCGGGAAGCGCCACCCATTTGGTGCCCCTGGGAGCGGTAATATAAAACCACTCCCATTGCCACAAACCAAGCTCCTCTTGAAAAGAGCCCTCGGGCCACGGAGCATCGACACATTTGCTTATGACCGCCCCTCCGCACTCTGCTTGTTGCCCCTCGATCATCTTTGGCTCCACCTTGAAGGTCTTGAGCCACAATCCAAAGTGGGGGGGTAATATGGAGGAAGGCCTCACATACGACAATGAATGACGAGATATGGAGGATGGACTGGATTCAAGTCATGGAAATCCAGCCCATAATAAAACATGAGCCCCGCACAAAGGGATCCGTCGGAAGCCTAAACCCGAAGGAAGTGAGACACGAACACCACGTTCTCGCCCGGGCTCGGGAGTGGGAATGACCTGCCTGAGCAGGCAGCCTATGCGAGATCTTGCCGGTTAGATACACGGCGTCTCGCAGCTTTAGCACATCTTCTTACAGAACGGAGGAAGACATCCATCGGCCGTCTTTGGTCGGAGCGGACATCGTCGAAGGTCCAAGCGCCTAAATCTGAAGCTTTGGGTGTTAGAACTTGAAGCCTTGAGGCGAACTCGATGGAGGGTGTAAAGAAGAGGGCCTTGGTATCATTATAAAGAGGTTGAATACCAAGAGCCCACCCGTGGTCGATCAAGACTACGCCTCGATAGAGGAGGCGTCTTAGGCGAACGCGGTTGGGTTACCCACGTCCGTATTGATGGGAATCCCGGAATAAGGGGGCACGGTCTATGCTTTGATAAGACGTGCCAAGGAAACCGCCTCGCTAAACGCGCTAAGGCGGAACGGTAAAAAATGATTCATATAAAGGCCTGGCCGTGGTGTGGTGTCATGCCGCGGAATACGTCAGCAGATCTGTGCAAAAGTTATTCTCTATACGGTGGTATGTGGAACTTGTTTTGCAGAGCCGGACACTATCCTTGTGTTCAAAACCTTCTATGAAGTATTCGGAGGAGGAACCCGCCTTGCAATGCCGAAGACAATATGCGCGCCGGACTCGTCGTCATTGAAGCCTGGTTCAGGGGCTACTTAGGTAGTCCTGGATTAGGGGCTGTCCGGATAGCCGAACTATCATCACGGCCGGACTCCAAGACTATGAAGATACAAGATTGAAGACTTCGTCCCGTGTCCGGATGGGACTTTCCTTTGTGTGGAAGGCAAGCTTGGCGATACGGATATGTAGATCTCCTACCATTGTAACCGACTCTGTGTAACCCTAACCTATCCGGTGTCTATATAAACCGGAGGGTTTTAATCCGTAGGACGAACAAAAATCATACCATAGGCTAGCTTCTAGGGTTTAGCCTCCTTGATCTCGTGGTAGATCTACTTTTGTACTACCCATATCATCAATATTAATCAAGCGGGAGTAGGGTATTACCTCCATCGAGAGGGCCCGAACCTGGGTAAAAACATCGTGTCCCTTGTCTCCTGTTACCATCCGCCTAGACACACAGTTCGGGGCCCCCTACCTGAGATCCGCCGGTTTTGACACCGACACCCGCCGTTCCTAACCCCGGCTGGGGCCATCAGCGGCTCGCGAGCCCTGGCCTTGCCCACGTCTGGCTCAGGTTGAGGCTGTTGAAGGATCGCGGCATAATTGCGCCGATGGTGGTGAAGGAATTCGTCCAACGCTGGGTCCCTCCGCTTCAGCGCCATTCTCGCCCAATGTGGACCTTGCTCAACAGCTGCTACGTCTTGAGCTTGCGTTGATTTTCCCCGAAGAGGAGAGGATGATGCAGCAGAGTAGCGTAAGTATTTCCCTCAGTTTTTGAGAACCAAGGTATCAATCCGATGGGAGGCCACGCACAAGTCCCTCGTACCTACACAAAACAAATAGCTCCTCGCAACCAACGCGAATAGGGGTTGTCAATCCCTTCACAGTCACTTACGAGAGTGAGATCCGATAGAGATGATAGATAATATTTTTGGTATTTTTGGTATAAAGATGCAAAGTAAAATAAAAAGGAAAAGTAAAGAGCAAAACAATAATAAAGCGTAGGAAGATTAATATGATGAAAATAGACCGGGGCCCATAGATTTCACTAGTGGCTTCTCTCAAGAGCATAGGTATTTTCACGGTGGGTGAATGAATTCTTGTTGAGCAATTGTGAGAATTGAGCATAGTTATGAGAATATCTAGGTATGATTATGTATATAGGCATCACGTCCGAGACAAGTAGACCGACTCTGCGCATCTACTACTATTACTCCACTCATCGACCGCTATCCAAAGATGCATCTAGAGTATTAAGTTAATGAAAACAGAGTAATGCCTTAAGCAAGACGACATGATGTAGAGGAATAAATTCATGCAATATGATAAATACCCCATCTTGTTATCCTCGATGGCAACAATACAATACGTGCCTTGCAACCCTTTCTGTCACTGGGTAAGGACACCGCAAGATTGAACCCAAATCTAAACACTTCTCCCATTGCAAGAACTACCAATCTAGTTGGCCAAACCAAACGGATAATTCGAAGAGACTTGCAAATATAACTCAATCATACATAAAAGAATTCAGAGAAGATTCAAATATTCCTCATAGATAATCTTGATCATAAACCCACAATTCATCGATCTCAACAAACACACCGCAAAAGGAAGATTACATCAAATAGATCTCCACGAGAGAGGGGGAGAACATTGTATTGAGATCCAAAAAGAGAGAAGAAGCCATCTAGCTACTAACTATAGACCCGAAGGTCTGAGGTAAACTACTCACACTTCATCGGAGAGACTATGATGTTGATGTAGAAGCCCTCCATGGTGGAATCCCCTTCTGGCGGAGCTCCGGAACAGGCTTCAAGATGGGATCTCGTGGATACAGAAATTTGCAACGATGGAATTAGGGTTTTGGCTCCGTATCTGATCTGTTGGGGGTACGTAGGTATATATAGGAGGAAGAAGTACGTGTGGAGCCTCGAGGGGCCCACGAGGCAGGGGCACGCCCTAGGGGGGGCGCCCTCCACCCTCATGGCCGCCTTGTGGCTTTCTTGACGGAGGGTCCAAGTCTCCTAGGTCTTATCTGATGAGAAAATCACGTTCTCGGAGGTTTCATTCCGTTTGGACTCCATTTGATATTTCGTTTCGTCGAAACACTGAAATAGGAAAAAAACAGCAATTCTGGGCTGGGCCTCCGGTTAATAGGTTAGTCCCAAAAGTAATATAAAAGTGGAAAATAAAGCCCAATATAGTCCAAAACAATAGATAATATAGCATGGAGCAATAAAAAATTATAGATACGTTGGAGACGTGTCGCATCCCCAAGCTTAATTCTGCTTTCGTCCTCGGTAGGTAAATGATAAAAAAGATTTTTTGATGCGGAGTGCTACTTGGCATAATTTCAATGTAATTCTTCTTAATTGTGGTATGAATATTCAGATCCGAAAGATTCAAGACAAAAGTTCATATTGACATAAAAATAATAATACTTCAAGCATACTAACAAAGCAATCATGTCTTCTCAAAATAACATGGCCAAAGAAAGTTATCCCTACAAAATCATATAGTCTGGCTATGTTCCATCTTCACCACACAAAATATTTAAATCATGCACAACCCCGATGACAAGCCAAGCAATTGTTTCATACTTTTGACATTTTCAAAACTTTTTCAATCTTCACGTAATACATGAGCGTGAGCCATGGATATAGCACTATAAGTGGAATAGAATTGTGGTTGTGGAGAAGACAAAAAGAGGGAATATAGTCTCACATCAACTAGGCGTATCAACAGGCTATGGAGATGCCCATCAATAGATATCAATGTGAATGAGTAGGGATTGCCATGCAACGGATGCACTAGAGCTATAAGTATATGAAAGCTCAACAAATGAAACTAAGTGGGTGTGCATCCAACTCGCTTGCTCACGAAGACCTAGGGCAATTTGAGGAAGCCCATCATTGGAATATACAAGCCAAGTTCTATAATGAAAAATTCCCACTAGTATATGAAAGTGACGAAATGAGAGACTCTCTATTATGAAGATCATGGTGCTACTTTGAAGAACAAGTGTGGTAAAAGGATAGTAACATTGTCCCTTCTCTCTTTTTCTCTCATTTCTTTTTTTTTAATTGGGCCTTTTCTCTTTTTTATGGCCTATTTTCTTTTCTTTTCTTCGTCCGGAGTCTCATTCCGACTTATGGGGGAATCATAGTCTCCATCATCCTTTCCTCACTTGGGAAAATGCTCTAAAAATGATGATCATCACACTTTTATTTTTCTTACAACTCAACAATTACAACTCGATACTTAGAACAAAATATGACTCTATGTGTATGCCTCCGTGATGTGCGGGATATGCAATGATTTATAAGTGACATGTATGAAAGAATTATGAATGGTGGCTTTGCCACAAATACGATGTCAACTACATGATCATGCTAAGCAATATGACAATGATGGAGCGTGTCATAATAAACAGAACGGTGGAAATTTGCATGGCAACATATCTCGGAATGGCTATGGAAATGCCATGATAGGTAGGTATGGTGGCTGTTTTGAGGAAGATTTTATGGCGGGTGTATGATACTGGCGAAAAGTGCACAGTATTAGAAAGGCTAGCAATGGTGGAAGGGTGAGAAAAGTGCGTATAATCCATGGACTCAACATTAGTCATAAAGAACTCATATACTTATTGCAAAAATCTACAAGTTATCAAAGCAAAGTATTACGCATGCTCCTAGGGGGATAGATTGGTAGGAAAATACCATCGCTCGTCCTCGACCGCCACTCATAAGGAAGACAATCGATAAATAAATCATGCTTCGACTTCATCACATAACGGTTAACCATACGTGCATGCTACGGGAATCACAAACTTTAACACAAGTATTCCTCAAATTCACAACTACTCAACTAGCATGACTCTAATATTACTACCTCCATATCTCAAAACAATTATCAAGCATCAAACTTTTCTTAGTATTCAACGCACTCAAAAGAAAGTTTTACAAATCTTGAATACCAAGCATATTATTATTAAGAAAATTACAATGCTATTTAAGACTCTCAAAATAATCTAAGTGAAGCATGAGACATCAATAGTTTCTTTAAAATAAATCCACCACCGTGCTCTAAAAGATATAAGTGAAGTACTAGAGCAAAACTATCAAGCTGAAAAGATATAAGTGAAGCACATAGAGCAAAACTATCAAATTCCAATTCATGTATGGATCTCTCAAAAGGTGTGTACAGCAAGGATGATTGTGGTAAACTTAACAAGCAAATACACAAATAATACAAGACGCTCCAAGTAAAACACATATCATGTGGTGAATAAAAATATAGCTCCAAGTAAAGTTACCGATGGAAGTGGACGAAAGAGGGGATGCCCTTGACCTTTTGGTGTCCTTGGATTATCTTGGGGGTGCCATGGGCATCCCCAATCTTAGGCTCTTGCCACTCCTTGTTCCATAATCCATCAAAAGATTTCACCCAAAACTTGAAAACTTCACAACACAAAACTCAACAGAAATATCGTAAGCTCCGTTAGTGAAAGAAAGCAAAAGACCACTTCAAGGTACTGTAATGAACTCATTCTTTATTTATATTGGTGTTAAACCTACTGTATTCCAACTTCTCTATGGATCATAAACTATCTTACTAGCCATAGATTCATCAAAATAAGCAAACAACACACGAAAAACAGAATCTGTCAAAAACAGAACAGTCTGTAGTAATTTGTAACTAACGCAAACTTCTGGAACTCCAAACATTCAGCCAAAATAGGAAGACCTAGGCAATTTGTTTATTGATCAGAAGCAATTGGAATCACTATTTTATCACGTTCTGGTGATATTTAAAAATTGTTTTCATGAACCAAAAGTTTCTGGCAATTACAGCAAGATCAAATAACTATTATCCAAGAAGATCCTATAGGTTTAACTTGGCACAAACACTAATTAAAACATAAAACCACATCTAAACAGAAGGTAGATGGATTATTTATTACTAAGCAGCAAGGAAAAATATTGGGTTGTCTCCCAACAAGCGCTTTTCTTTAAAGCCTTTTTAGCTAGGCATTGACATTTCAAAGATGCTCACAGGAAAGACAAGAATTGAGGCCCAAAGAGAGCATCATAAAACATGTGACGAACACACTTAAGTCTAACACACTTCCTATGCATAGGCATATTATAGGCAAACAAATTATCGTAGCAAGCAAAAACTAGCATAAGCAAGGAAGCGGAAAGGAACAATAGCAATCTCAACATAACGAGAGGTAATTTAGTAACATGAAAATTTCTATAACCATATTTTCCTCTCTCATAATAATTACATGTAGGATCATAATAAAATTCAACAATATAGCTATCACATAACATATTCTCAACACGATCCACATGCATGCGAAATTGACACTCTTCCAAAATAGTGGGATTATCATTAACTAAAGTCATGATTTCTCCAAGCCCACTTTTATCAAAAATTTCATAAGATTGAATGTTATCCAAATATGTGGGATCTAAAGTTGACACTCTTCCAAAACCACTTTCAATATTATTTCAAACACTATTATCAATCTTATATTCATCATGGGGATTAAATAAATTTTCAAGATCATAAGAAGAATCTCCCCAATCATGACTATTGGACATAGCAAAACTAGCATCCCCAAGCTTAGGGTTTTGCATATTATTAGCATAATTTACATCTATAGAATTTATAATAAAGTCATTGCAATCATGCTTTTTATTCAAAGATCTATCGTGAAGCACTTCATCACAATTTTCAGATTTACGGATTTCACGCAAAAGCTTATAAAGATAATCTAGTGCATCCAAATCACTAGGAATTGGTTCATAATAATTGGATCTCTTAAAAAGATTGGCAAGTGGATGAGGATCCATAGATATTAGCTTCTCTGTTTAGGAATAAATACTCCACTATTTCAACCAAGCGAGAAAACGAGCCAAGAAAGACATAATGGCGAATGAAAAAGAGAGGGCGAATAAAATAGCAAGGGTGAAGTGGGGTAGAGGAAAACGAGAGGCAAATGGCAAATAATGTAATGCGAGAGATAAGGGATTGTGATGGGTACTTGGTATGCTGACTTTTGCGTAGACTCCCCGGCAACGGCGCCAGAAATCCTTCTTGCTACGTCTTGAGCTTGCGTTGGTTTTCCCCGAAGAGGAGAGGATGATGCAGCAGAGTAGCATAAGTATTTCCCTCAGTTTTTGAGAACCAAGGTATCAATCCAGTAGGAGGCCACGCACAAGTCCCTCGTACCTACACAAAACAAATAGCTCCTCGCAACCAATGCGAATAGGGGTTGTCAATCCCTTCAAGGTCACTTACGAGAGTGAGATCTGATAGAGATGATAGATATTATTTTTGGTATTTTTGGTATAAATATGCAAAGTAAAATAAAAAGGCAAATTAAAGAGCAAAGAAATAATAAAGCGTAGGAAGATTAATATGATGAAAATAGACCCGGGGGCCATAGATTTCACTAGTGGCTTCTCTCAAGAGCATAGGTATTTTACGGTGGGTGAGCGAATTCTTGTTGAGCAATTGACAAAATTGAGCATAATTATGAGAATATCTAGGTATGATCATGTATATAGGCATCACGTCCGAGACAAGTAGACCGACTCACCTTTGCATCTACTACTATTACTCCACTCATCGACCGCTATCCAAAGATGCATCTAGAGTATTAAGTTAATGAAAACAAAGTAACATGTAAGCAAGATGACATGATGTAGAGGAATAAATTCATGCAATATGATAAATACCCCATCTTGTTATTCTCAATGGCAACAATACAATACGTGCCTTGCAACCCTTTCTGTCACTGGGTAAGGACACCGCAAGATTGAACCCAAAGCTAAACACTACTCCATTGCAAGAACTACCAGTCTAGTTGGCCAAACCAAACGGATAATTCGAAGAGACTTGCAAAGATAACTCAATCATACATAAAAGAATTCAGAGAAGATTCAAATATTGCTCATAGATAATCTCGATCATAAACCCATAATTCATCGGTCTCAACAAACACACCGCAAAAAGGAAGATTACATCAAATAGATCTCCACGAGAGAGGGGGAGAACATTGTATTGAGATCCAAAAAGAGAGAAGAAGCCATCTAGCTACTAACTATGGACCCGAAGGTCTGAGGTAAACTATTCACACTTCATCGGAGAGGCTATGATGTTGATGTAGAAGCCCTCCATGGTGGAATCCCCTTTCGGTGAGCTCGGAGCAGGCCCCAAGATGGGATCTCGTGGATCTGAGAAAGTTGCGACGGTGGAATTAGGTTTTGGCTCCGTGTCGATCTGTTGAAGTGCGTAGGTATATATAGGAGGAAGAAATGCGTCGGTGGAGCCTTGAGGGGCCCACGAGGCGAGGCGCCAGGCGCCCTCCACCCTCGTGGCCGCCTCGTGGCTTTCTTGATGGAGGCCAAGTCTCACAGGTCTTATCGATGAGAAAATCACGTTCCCGAAGGTTTCATTCCGTTTGGACTCCGTTTGATATTCCGTTTCTTCGAAACACTGAAATAGGCAAAAAAAAACAGCAATTGAGGGTTGGGCCTCCGGTTAATAGGTTATTCCCAAAAGTAATATAAAAGTGGTAAATAAAGCCCAATATAGTCCAAAACAATAGATAATATAGCATGGAGCAATCAAACATTATAGATACGTTGGAGACGTATCACCAGCCAGGACCACATGAGATTTCAGGAGTCCGAGCTCCTCGTCGAGACGCGGTGAATAATGCTCAAGGTCCTGACGGGTGTCTCTCTTCCGGCCGAACTACCTGGGAAGAACTGTTTGCTGTACCGCTGCAAGAATAAGGATGAATTTGTAAAGGACATGCCTCTCTTCGATGAATGGGGTCCGCGACCGGTCGGCCTGGAGGGGCCTCGGGAGAACCCCGTCGTCGTGGTTCCCTTCCTTGCCCACGATCTGAGCTCGCCCCAAGTGACGGTGCAGGTGGGCGAGCTCAGGTGGAGGCCGGCGGCTTGAGTGCTGAGGAGCACGTGCCGGGTGGTGATCCTGGGGCATCATCCTCAGGAGCCTGCCACTCTCCTCCTGAGGCGTCGGTTGCTGAGGAGACGCTGCATACGACTCCCGAGGCCAAGGCTCTAGGAGCCTCAGGAGGTCGTGGCGAAACGGTGCCCGGCTGTTCGCCGCAACCGAGCACCCCTGAAGACATTCTCTCGAGCTCTTCTTTGGTCCCGCTGTGCACCGGCCGTCACGTCCAGTGTTTCGGTCGTCTTTGTGTGGACTTCGAGGAGCTTCGCAAGAGGAAAGGATCCCCCAGCGGCAGCAACATCTTCGGACTGCTAAAGTGGAGGAAGTACATCGCCATTGACGTGTAAGTATCGTGCAGTTGTGGATTTCCGTGTGCTGCTTTCTTCTCCTAACGCCAGTCTTTCAGGGCTCCTTCCACTGAGGCTGTTGAGCCTCCTGAGAATCGGCCTCCTTCTTCCTTAATTCTCCCGCCAGCCTCTAGCGCTGCGAGTCCGCTGATTGCCCCTGGGGCAGAGTTGGTAGAAGGGGCACTCTTGCCTTCCTGGCGCGCTGATCCCGCGACCTCGTCATGCCTCCCCCTTGGCCTGTCGTGGAGCTTGGCAGGCGTGCCCAAGACTCCTCCGCTGATCTTTGACGGCAGCTTGTTGGCTTCGATCCTCGGCTCCTCCTCGAGCAGCAAGCCTCAGCAGGCTTGGGCTTCTCGCGAAGATGGGTTGGTGTCGGGTGTGGCGCCAGCCCCCAGCCCCCTGCCGAGGGGGGGCGCGCCGCTTGGCGCCCCGCCCACAACCCTCGAGGTGGAGGATGACGAAGGCCGGGTGAGGGAGTCCTGGATTAGGGGGTGTCCAGATGGCCGGACTATAGCCTTTGGCCGGACGCCTGGACTATGAAGATACAAGATTGAAGACTTCGTCCCGTGTCCGGATGGGACTTTCCTTGGCGTGGAATTCAAGCTTGGTGATACAGATGTAGATCTCCTCCCATTTGTAACCGACTCTATGTAACCCTAACCTTCTCCAGTGTCTATATAAACCGGAGGGTTTTAGTCCGTAGGACGAACAACAATCATACCATAGGCTAGCTTCTAGGGTTTAGCCTCTTTGATCTCGTGGTAGATCTACTCTTGTACTACCCATATCATCAATATTAATCAAGCGGGAGTAGGGTTTTACCTCCATCGAGAGGGCCCGAACCTGGGTAAAACATCATGTCCCTTGTCTCATGTTACCATCCGCCTAGGCCTTGCGATTCGGGACCCCCTACGAGATCCACGGTTTTGACAAGCGACATTGGTGCTTTCATTGAGAGTTCCTGCATGTGCGTCATATTTAGGCCCGAAGGCTCCTCCGATCATCAACAACGATGCGGTCACGGTCCGGTGAGACTTTTCTCCCGGACAGATCTTCAGATTCGGCGGCTTTGCATCAAGGGCCAATTAAAGCAGCCATCTGGAGCAGATCGAAAGCTACGCCCCTGGCCATCAGGTCAGATTTGAAAGTTTGAACTACACGGCTGACGTCCGTGGAGACTTGATCTTCGATGGATTCGAGCCACAACCAAGCGCGCCGCACTGTCATGATGGGCATGATCTAGCTCTGCCGCCGAACAGTGCCCTGGAGGCCGCACCAGTGTCTGCTCCAACCCTCAGCTCGGAGCCAACTGCGCCAATCGAGGACGGGTGGCTGGACACCGCCTCGGGGGCTGCAATCTCTACAGCGATTGAGCCGAACACCGGCCTTGTCCTTTGTGAAGCTTGTGACTCCAAGGTGCCGGACTCCCCTCCGGACTCCGAACCTTCCGCTCCCTGTCAATCGAATCCGATTGGGCACTGATCATGGAGTTCACTGTCGCGGACATCTTTTAGCACTCGCCCTTCGGCGACATTCTGAATTCACTAAAGTCTCTCTCTTTATCAGAAGAGCCCTGGTCGGACTATGGTCAGCAAGTTGGGATGCGGACGATGAAGAAATTCAAAGCCCACCCATCACCCACTTCCTAGCCATTGTCGATGCTTTAACCGACATGCTCGACTTCGACTCCGATGACATCGACGGTATGGACGCCGATGCAGGAGACGACCAAGAATCAGCACCTACAGGGCACTGGAAGGCCACCTCGTCGTATGACATATACATGGTGGACACCCCAAAAGAAGGGAACGACGATGGAACAACGGAGGATGACCCCTCCAAGTAGAAGCCTAAGCGCCGGCGTCAGCGGCACCGCTCTAAATCCCGCCAAAGCAAAAATGACGATTCCGGCACGGGAGTTAATAACACCCCGGACAGTGACGAAGACAACCCCCTCCAGCAGGATTCAACCCAGTAGGATGGAGAGACCAACCCTCATGAGAGAGCGGCAGACAGAGAGGTAGAGGACGATAATTACATGCCTCCCTCCGAAGACGAGGCAAGCCTCGACGACGACGAATTTGTCATGCCCGAGGATCCCGTTGAACAAGAGTGTTTCAAACGCAGGCTTATGGCCATGGCGAGCAGCCTCAAGAAAAAACAGCAACAGCTTAGAGCTGACCAAGACTTGCTAGCCGACAGATGGACTGAAGTCCTTGCGGCCGAAGAGTACGAACTCGAACGCCCCTCCAAGAGCTACCCAAAACGCAGGCTGCTACCCCAATTAGAGGAGGAAGCACCTAGACCTACATCACCAGCGCATGATGCGGCCGACCGGCCACCTCGTGGCCGCGACAGAGAGGCCTCTCGGCCCTCCACTCAAGCCGCACCCCAGCGTCGCTCAAAGAATACCAAGGCACGGGAAATGCGCGGACACCTGCAAGATATATTGGAGGACAGGGCAAGGCAAACAAGATCGATCTATGGATCGGCGTGGGCGCCCCACGACACGTGACGATAACCGTCATGCCGGATATGGTAAATCCGGCCGGGCCGAACAAAGTAGACAAAGCTCGTTTGAGCTACGTCGTGATATAGCCTAGTACAGAGGAGCTGCACACCCACTATGCTTCACAGATGAAGTAATGGATCATCAAATCCCCGAGGGTTTCAAACCCGTAAACATCGAATCATACGATGGCACAACAGATCCTGTGGTATGGATTGAGGATTATCTCCTTCATATCCACATGGCCCGCGGTGATGATCTACACGCCATCAAATACCTCCCACTCAAGCTTAAAGGACCAGCTCGGCATTGGCTTAACAGCTTGCCAGCAGAATCAATTGGTTGTTGGGAGGACCCGAAGCCGCATTCCTCGACAATTTCAGGCACCTATGTGCGAGCACCGACGCCGATGACCTAAGCCACATAATTCAGCAGCCGGAGGAATCGGCCGGACAATTACAGACACGTTTCTTAACCAAGAAAAATCAAATAGTCGATTGTCCGGATGCAGAGGCCCTTGCAGCCTTCAAGCATAACATCATGACGAGTGGCTTGCCCGGCACCTAGGACGGAAAAGCCAAAATCCATGGCAGCCCTCACAACACTCATGACCCGCTTTTGCTGGAGAAGACAGCTGGCTAGCTCGTAGTAATAATATGACCAAGAGCCACAGTAATTCGGATACCAAGGACAACAATGGCAGGTCGGCGTTGCAACAAGCAAAAGCGCCGCGTAACGGCGACAATGCCGAGGATCTGACAGTTAATGCGGATTCAGAGGCTCTAAACCCGGTTAGCGGAAAAGCCATTTAAAAGAAATACTCCGGCCCCGTCCAGTTTGGACCGAATACTCGATCGCTCGTGCCAGATACACGGCACCCCCAAAAAACCAGCCAATCACACCAACAGGGATTGTTGGGTGTTCAAGAAGGCAGGCAAGTTAAGTGCCGAAAACAGAGACAAGGGGCTGCATAGCAATGACGAGGAGGACCCCCGGCCGCCGAACAATAGGGGACATAATGGCTTCCCCCCACAAGTGCGGACGGTGAACATGATATACGCAACCCACATCCCCCAAAGGGAGCGGAAGCGTGCACTCAGGGGCGTATATGCGTTGGAGCCAGTCGCCCCAAAGTTCAACCCATGGTCCTCCTGCCCGATCACTTTTGATCGAAGGGCCACCCCACTAGCATCCGCCATGGCGGATTCGCCGCATTGGTTCTAGACCCATTCATTGACGGATTTCACCTCACTAGAGTCCTTATGGACGGCGGCGAGCTCTGAACACTGCTTTATCGGGATACGGTCACGAAAAATGGGCATAGATCCCTCAAGGATTAAACCCACAAAGACGACCTTTAAAGGTGTCACACCAGGTGTAGAGGCCAACTATGCAGGCTCGTTACACTTGAGGTGGTCTTGGATCCCGGATAATTTCCGGCGAGGAGTTAATCTTGACATAGTCCCGTTCATGATGGCTATCACGCACTGCTCGGACGAACCGCATTTGCAAAGTTCAATGCGGTGCCGCTCTTCGCATACCTCAAGCTCTAGATGGCTGTCCCTCGAGGAGTCATTTCGGTCAATGGAATGACTGAACTCTCTCTCCGAACGGAGGAGCTTACGGCTGACCCTCGCGAAGTACAAAGCAGCCTTTCAAGGGAATTCTCGATCCGGCTATTAAGCGTCCGGACACCGTCAAAGCGCCGGAGTAACCTACAACAAGACCGTCTGGCACGTTCCAAGCAAGCGTAGCAATGCGGCCCCAACCCCAGCCCTCCCGAAATTGCGAAACCAGTACTACGCGTACATAACTACGGTCTGGAAATACCATGGGCATAGGGGGAGGGGCACGACCACGGCATGCCCAAAATGCGGCTCAACCGCACCAAGGGCTCCCGATTTTGTCATTCTTTTTCTTCTTCTTACTTTCAGGAATCCACTCTACGGAAGGCCTGTCCGGCAGTACAATCGCCGAACACACGATGCAACAGCCAGGGAGGCAGAAAGCTACGTCGTGTGTCCAGGTGGTCTCTATAACGAGCAGTATACTTGTTTCACATATCATCCCGCAGCTCGCCCCTGGAGGGGGACATGTCAATTAGTCCCATCTCTTGCTTATCGCACTATTTGTATCGTCCTGCTTTTACAGCAGCCTTTTCGAATAAACAATACATAGATTACGTCTATTATTGCATTCCTTTTTATAAAAATATGTTCGATTATGACATTATGCAACCGTACACTTTGGTGCGGCCAATACACTGTGGGCTTACGTACCCCATAATATGGTGTGAGAAGTCCGAACACTCTCATGAGTGCGGCACCCGAACTTATAGCATTATATGCATCGGCTCGAATCATGTCTTGGGTCAATAGTTGGGTTTGCCCGGCTCCCATGTTTTGGTACCTTACGTTCCGTTATATCGGCTAAGGTAGCACCGGGAGAACCACTGCGATTGTGCCCGGTTGAGCTGGGCTAAGCACCTCGATGGAGAAAGCTAAAACTGACCGTCATGATAGAGGCGAGAGTTGGTCGCTGTTCGAGAGGTTTTCGAGTCCCTAAAGACTTATGCCGCTTAGAGCGAGGAGTCGGCTTTGTCCGGCCTAGGCGTGGATAGCGCCTCGAACTCGGTCTTCCGAATACTAGGGGCTTCGCCGAAATTTAAAATTATAGAATTCTATGGCTAAGTGAGAGTGTTCAAGCATTATAGTCTGATTGCCTTGTTCGTTGTGTTGAGCGCCTCCCTCGAAGGACCCAAGAATTGGAAAAAGAGCGCTCAAGTTTATCCCAACACCCCAAAGACACGTGGCATGGGGGCGTAGCGACGACTCGCCATCTCTCAAATTTAATAAGCGGCCGCCTGAAGGTAATATTTTAAATTCAAAAGCGTTGCTTAGCGCATATGAACAAGTTTTCAGCGTACAGGATCACAAATGCGAGTTTACTCAAAAATTACATCTTTGGAGCATTCATCCGCTATAAGGGGGCACCCTTCAGGACGCCCTCATAATACATCTCGGGCTTGCAATGCTCCTTGCCCGGCGGTGGTCCATCCGTCACAAGCTTCTCAGTGTCCATCTTGCCCCAGTGCACTTTAGCACGGGCAAGGGCCCTACGGGCACCTTTGATGCATACAGAGCGCTTAATGACTTCAAGCCATGGACAGGCATCCACCAGCCGCCTCACCAGCCCGAAGTAGCTCCCAGGCGTGGCTTCCCCATGCCACAGCCAGACTATGAGACCCTTCATGGCCTGTTCGGCCACCTTATGAAGCTCGACCAGCTGCTTCAGCTGGTCGCTCAAGGGCACCGGGTGTCCGGCCTCAACATACTGGGACCAGAACACCTTCTCAGTCGAGCTCCCCTCTTCGGCTCGGTAGAATGCGGCGGTGTCGGACACACTCCGGGGAAGATCTGCGAATGCTCCTGGAGAGCTCTGGACTCGGGTAAGTAACAAGTAATTCACTTTAACGTGCTTGCTTTGCATAAAGAATGCCTTACCCGCCGCTATCTTCTTCATCACCTCAATTTCTTGGAGGGCTTTTTGGGCTTTGGCCTTGGCAGATTTGGCGCTCTCAAGCGCCGAGGTGAGCTCGGACTCTCGAGTCTTTGAGTCAAGCTCCAAGCTCTCGTGTTTTTTCACAAGATCCTGGAGCTCTTACTACACCTCCGCCACCCGCGCCTCCTGCTTTTCTCGCTGGTTACGCTCCACAGCCGCATTTTGTTCGGCCTTGGACAGCGCTTCCTTCAGGGTTGCCACCTGGGTTGTGACCCTTGTAATACTCACGTTGGTCCTGTCATTTTTGGCAACCGCATCTTTTTTATATATACTTAAATAAGGTATTACTTACCTTCCTTGTCTTCGAGCTGCTTCTTGGCAAGGCCGAGCTCGTTCTCGGACTGCTCGAGGCTCTGCTTCAATGCATCGACCTCCGAAGTCAGTGCGGCAGAGGTCAGCAGCGCAACCTGCATTCCCATATTGACATACTTATGTTAGACTCCTGCGTATATCGTTTTGATCCTCAGTTCGTCTTTTCTTTCCGAACACCAAACCGAGCATCGAGGCTACCGTCTATGCGGTAATATTTTTACATATCTTAAATACATACCTCAAAGCCTGTTAGAAGGCTGGCACGAGCTTCGGCCAGCCGCTCTTGGCAGACTGAACCTTCTGGATCACCACACTCATAATAGTGATGTGCTCCTCATCGATGGAGGCGCCGTTAAGCACCTCCAGCAGATTATCCGGTGCCTCCGGTTGGACGGAGGTCACCAGCGTCGTAGGCTTGCCCTTCTTAGTAGGGGGCCACCTGCCGGATGCCGGAACCGTTGAAGGTTCCGGTGCGGTGTCCGACCCAGGGCCGGACTTAGAGCCCTTCGGGGTTTTATCCCCTTTGCGCCTGGAGTCCGGGAGGTCGCCTTGCGGCGCCTCCAGGACCACCTCCTCCTGGCTTGGCCCCTTTTGGGACGCCACCTCGGCATCATCCGCAGCGCGAGGAGAGGAGGCGGCCGGAAGTGAAGTGCTATTCACATCCGACGAACCCAGGGAACCGCTCGACGAAGCATCGAGCCCGGCCTTGGGCGGACTGCATGATTATATTCGGCGTACTGTGCAACAAAGGAACGCCATGAGTTATTCTGGTATCCGGATACTTACGATTTGGCCAGGGGCTTGGCCCTGGATGGCCACTCCTCTTCGCCGTCGTCGGCGTTGGTGGAGTAGTCCGGAGGAAGGGTCCTCCCCTTCTTGGACCCTCCGCCCCCCCGGTTGGGACGGCCTTCCTTTTTATTCCTCCCCCCGCTGGAGGGGGAGAGGCCTCTTCCTCCTCCTCTTCGTCTTCGGAGGAGGAGCGCGCCTTGGAGTCATCGGATGATGAATCCGACACCACCGGGCGCCGGGAACTCTTTCGAGTTCCCGTGGCCTTCTTCTTGGCCTTCTTCTCTGGCACCACGTAAGGTGCCGGAACCAGCAGCCCCGTCAAGCAGGCGTCCGCTGGGTCTTCGGGCAATGGAGCCGGACAGTCAATCTGTCCGGACGTCTTATGCCAATCCTATCAAAGGTAAGGGAGTTTAGATCCCGCATAGAATCAAACTATGGAAAACAAGTAACCCGTAAAGGGTAAAATAGCTTACCGCGTTGGCTTGATGCTGCACGCTGAATCCGCGATCCTCGGTAGCGGATGCGGGGGCCTCGGCGCCCTTGAACAACACCTTCCAGGCGTCTTTGTATGTAGTGTCGAAGAGCCTACTCAGGGTTCGGTGTTGTGCCGGATCAAACTCCCACAAACTAAAAGCCCGTTGTGGGCACGGGAGGATCCGGCGGATGAGCATGACCTGGACTACGTTGACGAGTTTGAGCTTCTTGCTCACCAGGTTTTGGACGTAGAGTGCAGTCCGGTCGGCTCCTTCAATTACCCCCACGACAAGCCCGTCTCTTTCCGGGAGGTGAGCCGTGTAGGGAAGCTAGATCGAATTGGGGGCGCTGCCCATTCAGGGTCACGAGGCTCGGTGATGTAGAACCACCCCGATTGCCACCCCTTTATGGTCTCCACGAAGGAGCCCTCGAGCCATGTAACGTTGGGCATCTTGCCCACCATGGCGCCTCCGCACTCCGCTTGGCGGCCGCCCACTACCTTCGGTTTGACATTGAAGGTCTTCAGCCATAAGCCGAAGTGGGGCTGGATGCAGAGGAAGGCCTCGCACACGACGATGAACGTCGAGATATTGAGGATGAAGTTCGGGGCCAGATCGTGGAAATCCAGGCCGTAGTAGAACATGAGTCCCCGGACAAATGGGTGTAGTGGGAAACCTAGTCCGCGGAGGAAATGGGTAAGGAACACCACCCTCTCATGGGGCCTGGGGGTGGGTATGAGCTGCCCCTTGTCGGGGAGCCGGTGCGCGATGTCATTGGACAAGTATCCGGCTTTCCTCAGCTTCTTGATGTGTCCCTCCGTGACGGAGGAGACCATCCACTTGCCTCCCGCTCCGGACATGGCTGGAGAAGGTTGAGGTAAGATGTGCGGACTTGGGCGCTGGAGCTCGAGTCTTGTGAAAATGGATAAGCAAAGGAGGAAGAAGGCGTAGACGGAAAAGGTGGATCCTTATCCCCTTATATGGGCGAACGAAACTATGTGCCCCCACCAGCCTGGTAAAACTCGCTTATCTCCCAAGCGCCGTAAATTAATGGCACGACCGGGTTACCCACGCTCGTATTGATGAGAATCCCGGAATAAGGGGACACGATCTCTGCTTCGACAAGACGTGCCAAGGAAACCGCCTTGCTAAGTGCGCTGAGGTGGGACAGTAAAAACGATTCGAATAAAGGCTTGGCCGTGGTGTGATGTCACGCTACGGAATGCGTCAGCAGATTGGGTTTGTGTAAATATTATTCTCTCTACGGTGGTATGTGGAACTTATTTTGCAGAGCCGGACACTATCCTTGTGTTCAAAATCTTCTATGAAGTATTCGGAGGAGGAACCCGCCTTGCAATGCCGAATACAATCTGCGCGCCGGACTCATCGTCATTGAATCCTGGTTCGAGAGGCTCTTTGAGAGTCTGGATTAGGGGTGTCAGGATGGCGGACTCTGGACTATGAAGATACAAGATTGAAGACTTCGTCCCGTGTCCGGATGGGACTTTCCTTGGCGTGGAAGGAAAGCTTGGCGTCTGGATGTAGATCTCCTCCCATTTGTAACCGACTCTATGTAACCCTAACCCTCTCCGGTGTCTATATAAACCGGAGGGTTTTAGTCCGTGGGGCGAACAACAATCATACCATAGGCTAGCTTCTAGGGTTTAGCCTCTTTGATCTCGTGGTAGATCTACTCTTGTACTACCCATATCATCAATATTAATCAAGCAGGAGTAGGGTTTTACCTCCATCGAGAGGGCCCGAACCTGGGTAAAAACATCGTGTCCCTTGTCTCCTGTTACCATCCGCGTAGACGCACAGTTCGGGACCCCCTACCCGAGATCCGCCGGTTTTGACACCGACACCGGGCGTTCGAGCTTGCGCGCGGGCGGAGCGTGGTTCATCTTGAGCTCTTTCAGGAGGCGATGAACGCGATGGCCGGCTTGGTGAAGAGCTCACGAGTGTTGATTCGCGTCTTGAGGCTGAACGTCTCTGGCTGGCAGAGGAGTGGCACAAGCTGAGGGTGGCCATCAACCTCAGCCGATATCCGCGTGACTTTGAGAATGCAAAGGTCGAGGCGTCTCTCAAGGTTTCCTATGAAGCCAGCTCACGAGCCTTGGAGGAGGCTCGCGAGGCTGATCGCCACGCGAGACTGCGGAGAAGAGCGCGTGGGAACTCCAGGCCTGGAGCGCATCTCTTGAGCAGCAGGTGGAGGCGCACAGGGCTGCTCTTGCGTCGCTGAGGGGAACACACACGGAGGAAGAGGAGGTCCGGAAGCGTGAGGAGGCGCTGGCCCTGGAGGCCATGGAGCGTAGCCATGAGCTCGAGCAACTGGAGACGAGGGAGCATCAAGTTGCCCAAGCAGAAGACGCCGTCGGGGCTCGCGAGGCTGGAGTTGAGGAGGAGGCGAACCACCGGGTGGCCGAGGTTCGCGCGGACTTGGCAGGCAGGTATGACCTGAAGCTAAAGCTCGCGAGCATGGAGGACGAGGGTAGGGCCGCTGCCCTCAGGCCCAGACTGGACGAGGCTGAGAGACGCACGGAAGCCACGGCCGCCGCCCTAGTTTTGGCGCAGGCAGACTTGGCCTACGCCCGCGCCGAGCTGCATTCCCTCCGGAGGCGGGTTGATGACGTAGAGGCCGTTGCGAGGCGAAACACGGGGCGTGTGCAACCACAACTCATTATTACGTGAGAGTGTCACGGGCGGCGAGCTTCACAGGCACCGGGCCTTCTGCACAGGTACCGGCCTTGCTTCATATCGCCAGACGAGGGCCCCGCCTGCGCCACTCTCGACCTCCTTTGAGCCGACCGGTCACCAGGACGAACCAGAGGAGGGAAAGAGGACGCCAGCGGTTCCCTCGGCGACCACAGGTCCTCTGCCAGGGGAAGGGTTGGCGAGGCCTCCCCGGCAGAGGGCCTACCTCCGGGTGTCGTCAGGCGTCGCGCGCCGCGGGGAGGAGCCTTGCTCCTGGCTCCCTCTCGGTGGCCCCCAGCACGTCTCCCTTGTTGGAGTGGGCGCCGCCGCACCTGGGTCGTCGATCGACGCAGCAACCTGGTTCATCTGTAGTCCATGGTTAGCGTAAGCCTGTTCTTGAGAGACTAGCGGTACCCTGTAATTGCCGCTGCTGGCGCGATCGTTGTGGTTCTCCGTTGGCTCTTGGAAGGCTTCAGCTCCTAGCGCCCCTTCTCCCCAGTCTTCTCCAACGAACGACCCGATGCCGTCCTCTGGTGCGTACCCTTGGTCCATCATGCGGGGCACGTAGGCCTCCGGGGCCGTCACCCCGAACACTTCGCCGTGGTGCCCCACGCTTCATGTTTCCCCGCCCATGATGATGTCCTGGGGATGGCGATACGTCATCCGGGCGGTACCATGGGGGGTGACGCTTGCGCTCGTGCTTGTCGAGGGCGGCATGGGGGGCTGGAGCCCCCTACGCCGCCGGTTGTGCTGATGTTGACGAAGCCCCCGTGCGCAGTTGATGGCGCGCAGATGTGGTGAGGCTCGCCGTGCGACCCTGCAGCAGCCTGGGAGGGAAGTCGATAGCAGAAGGGTGGTGCTCCCGACGCTGCTACGTCTAGCAGCTCAACAACACGCTCAAGCAGCGTGTCCCGGCCGCTCTCCATCAGCCTACATCGCAGCAGCTCCCTTGCCACCGTGAGTGCCGCCCGCATATTCGCTTGCTCCCGCCATGAGTGCGGCGCTGTTGCCGCGGCGTGACTCGCGGCTCTTGCTGCGGCCCAAACTTGCCGCGGGGTGAGGGTGGATGACGCTGGCCGCGCTGTCTGTGCCCAGCAGAGCTTGGTGGCGCCCGTGCCACTTGGGGTGCGGGGTCGAGATCTCCATGGGCAGGCGGCGCCGTCCGGGCCGGCCAGGCTGCCCAACGGTCAGAGCCGGCCCTTGAGTCACCATACATCGCAGCCGGTGAACGTCGGAGAGCTGATTGGCGGAGAAGAAGCTCCGGCGCATCCCTACCTGGCGCGCCAAATGTCGGATGTGGGGTTCCGGCAAACCCTTAAGGTTTGAACACTGGGGTGCGTGCGAAGTCTAAGTCTTTCCTCGATCTACGCTCTAGCTCGCTAGGATCTTGCGGACGAACTCAACGAACTCACAGCACAGAGAGACACAGGGTTTATACTGGTTCGGGCCACCGATGTGGTGTAATACCCTACTCCAGTGAGGTGGTGGTGGATTGCCTCCCGGGCTGATGATGAACAATAAAAGGGAAGAACAACCTCCTGAGGTTGAGGTGTTCTTGTGCGTATGAACTTGTGGCATGAATCCCTCTGTTTTGGATCCGTCCCCTCCTACTATGGTGGCTAGTCCTATTTATAGAGGCCCTGGTCCTCTTCCCAAATATCGAGCGAGAAGGGAGCCAACAACGGCGGGTAAATTTGAAGGGGGACAGCTAGTACAAGCTATCCTGACAAAAGCGGTCTTTGCCTGCGAAAAGATCTGGGGTGACGCTGTCTTGGGCTCCACGATGACCTCCGCCTTGCCGTCCTCCTGGTCTTGGTCTCATTGCACCAATATGGAAACCTTTGCCTAATGCCTCGGTACTCTTCGTCTGTGCTGGCCTCCTTAGCACCAAAGAGGAAATAAGGACGCTGTGCGCACCGGTGCCCGCCTAGCACCCGCCTAGCACCGTTCGTCATGGCTCACGTCACGAGAGCCTCGTGAGGTTTGCCCCGCCTTGGTATCTCCGCTCCTTGTGAGCCTGCCTGGCTAGGCCACTCCCGAGGAGGTCTTGCATCGTCTGCCTCGCGAGGGTCTTGGGTGCCTTGTTGATGAAGATGGCCCGTACGGCCTGCTGCTTAGCCACGCAGTGGGCCACAGGCAGGCAAGTCTGGGGACCCCCGTTCCCAGAATGCCGACAATTAACTTTGCCATAATAAAAATCATCAATGAGACAATAAAAGTCCTCAACGGTGATATCGTAACATGCTTTAAAAAATTAGGAACGAAAGCATCACACCCATGGGCTTTATCTAATGGAGCATCCTAAGATACTTGTCAATTATTGCATTTTAGCCTCATTAACATTAATAGGGACCGTGATAGACTTTGCATAATTGACTCTTAGTCTAGTGTAAGAAGAAAAATGCATGAGGAGGTTTTGAATTTATTGAATATGAAGACTGCATGCATGCAAAACTACTGTAGTATCATCAGCAAATTGAACAAACTGAAAGTCAGGGATGGCCTTGAGAGGTGATTCAATCAAATTGTTATCCATGGCCTCATTTAAAATAGATCGTAATAAATTTTTGAAGGAAATATGCCCTAGAGGCAATAATAAAGTTGTTATTTTATATTTCCTTATTCATGATAAATGTTTATTATTCATGCTAGAATTGTATTGATCGGAAACCTAAATACATGTGTGAATACATAAACAAACACCGTGTCCCTAGTGAGCCTCTACTTGACTAGCTCGTTGATCAAAGATGGTTAAGGTTTCCTAACCATGGACATGAGCTGTCATTTGATAACGACATCTTTAGGAGAATGATGTGATGGACAAGACCCATCCGTCAGCTTAGCATAATGATCGTTCAGTTTATTGCTATTTCTTTCTTCATGTCAAATACATATTCCTTCGATTATGAGATTATGCAACTCCCGGATACCGGAGGAATGCCTTGTGTGCTATCAAAGTCACAACGTAACTAGGTGATTATAAAGATGCTCTACAGGTATCTCCGAAGGTGTTTGTTGGGTTTGCATAGATCGAGATTAGGATTTGTCACTCCGAACATCGAAGAGGTATCCCTAGGCCGTCTCAGTAATACACATTGATGACCCACAAGTATAGGGGATCTATCGTAGTCCTTTCGATAAGTAAGAGTGTCGAACCCAACAAGGAGCAGAAGGAAATGATAAACGGTTTTCAGCAAGGTATTCTCCGTAAGTACTGAAATAAGTGGTAACAGATAGTTTTGTGACAAGATAAATTGTAACGAGCAACAAGTAACAAGAGTAAATAAAGTGCAGCAAGGTGGCCCAATCCTTTCTGTAGCAAAGGACAAGCCTGGACAAACTCTTATAATAGGAAAAGCGCTCCCGAGGACACATGGGAATATCGTCAAGCTAGTCTCCATCACGTTCATATGATTCGCGTTCGGTACTTTGATAATTTGATATGTGGGTGGACCGGTGCTTGGGTGCTGTTCTTACTTGAACAAGCATCCCACTTATGATTAACCTCAATTGCAAGCATCAGCAACTACAACAAAACTATTAAGGTAAACCTAACCATAGCATGAAACATATGGATCCAAATCAGCCCCTTACGAAGCAACGCATAAACTAGGGTTTAAGCTTATATCACTCTAGCAACCCATCATCTACTTATTACTTCCCAAAGCCTTCCACTAGGCCCAAATAATGGTGAAGTGTTATGTAGTCGACGTTCACATAATACCACTAGAGGCCGGACAACATACATCTCATCAAAATATCGAAGCGAATACCAAATTCACATGACTACTAATAGCAAGACTTCTCCCTTGTCCTCGGAACAAACGTAACTACTCACAAAGCATATTCATGTTCATAATCAGAGGGGTAATAATATGCATAAAGGATCTGAACATATGATCTTCCACCAAATAAACCAACTAGCATCAACTACAAGGAGTAATCAACACTACTAGCACCAATCCCGGACTTGGAGACAAGAATTGGATACAAGAGATGAACTAGGTTTGGAGATGAGATGGTGCTGGTGAAGATGTTGATGGAGATTGCCCTCTTCCGATGAGAAGGGCGTTGGTGATGATGATGACGATGATTTCCCCCTCCCGGAGGGAAGTGTCCCCGGCAGAACAGCTCTGCCGGAGCCCTAGATTGGTTCCGCCAAGGTTCCGCCTCGTGGCGGCGGAGTCTCATCCCGAAAGGTTGCTTAATGTTTTTTCTCATCGAAAGACTTCATATAGGAGAAGATGGGCATCGGAGAGCCACCAGGGGGTGAAGGAAATATGCCCTAGAGGCAATAATAAAGTTATTATTTATTTCCTTATTTCATGATAAATGTTTATTATTCATGCTAGAATTGTATTAACCGGAAACATAATACATGTGTGAATACATAGACAAACATAGTGTCACTAGTATGCCTCTACTTGACTAGCTCGTTGAATCAAAGATGGTTAAGTTTCCTAGCCATAGACATGAGTTGTCATTTGATTAACGAGATCACATCATTAGGAGAATGATGTGATTGACATGACCCATTCCGTTAGCCTAGCACTTGATCGTTTAGTATGCTGCTATTGCTTTCTTCATGACTTATACATGTTCCTGTAACTATGAGATTATGCAACTCCCGTTTGCGGAGGAACACTTTGGTGCTACCAAACGTCACAACGTAATCGGGTGATTATAAAGGAGTACTACAGGTGTCTCCAAAGGTACATGTTGGGTTGGCGTATTTGAGATTAGGTTTTGTCACTCCGATTGTGGGAGAGGCATCTCTGAGCCCTCTCGGTAATGCACATCACTATAAGCCTTGCAAGCAATGTAGCTAATGAGTTAGTTACGGAATGATGCATTACGTAACGAGTAAAGAGACTTGCCGATAGCGAGATTGAACTAGGTATTGGATACCGACGATCGAATCTCGGGCAAGTAACATACCGATGACAAAGGGAACAAAGTATGTTGTTATGCGGTTTGACCGATAAAGATCTTCGTAGAATATGTAGGAGCCAATATGGGCATCCAGGTTCCGCTATTGGTTATTGACCAAGAATAGTTCTAGGTCATGTCTACATAGTTCTCGAACCCGTAGGGTCCGCACGCTTAAGGTTTCGATGTGGTTATATTATGAGTTTTGATGTACCGAAGGAGTTCGGAGTCCCGGATGAGATCGGGGACATGACGAGGAGTCTCGAAATGGTCGAGACGTAAAGATCGATATATTGGACGACTATATTCGGAGTTCGGAAAGGTTCGAATGATTCGGGTATTTTTCGGAGTACCGAGAGTTACGGGAATTCGCCGGGAGAAGTATTGGGCCTTATTGGGCCCCTGCGGGAAAGAGAGAGGGCTGCCTAGGGCAGGCTGCGCGCCCCAAGGCCTAGTCCGAATTGGACTAAGGGAGGGCCGCACCTTCTTCCCTTCCCCTTCCTTCTCTCCTACTCCTACTAGGAAAGGAGGAGTCCTACTCCCGGTGGGAGTAGGACTCCCCCCTTGGTGCGCCTCTCCCTTGGCCGGCCACCTCCTCCTTGCTCCTTTATATACGGGGGCAGGGGGGCACCCCATAACACACAAGTTGATCTACGGATCTTTCCTTAGCCGTGTGCGGTGCCCCCTTCCACCATATTCCACTTCGGTCATATCGTCGTAGAGCTTAGGCGAAGCCCTGCGCCGGAGAAGTCATATCGTCATGAGCTTAGGCGAAGCCCTGCGTCGGTGGAGCATCAACATCGTCCCACGCCGTCATCTTGTGGAACTCATCCCGACACTTTGCTTTGGATCGGAGTCCGGGATCGTCATCGAGCTGAGCGTGTATGCAGAACTTCGGAGGTGTCGACGTTCGGTGCTTGGATCGGTCGGATCGTGAAGACATACGACTACATCAACCGGCGTTGTTATAACGCTTCGCTTTCGGTCTCACGAATGCGTGGACGGACACTCTTCCCTTTCGTTGCTATGCCATCACCATGGTCTTGCGTGATCGTAGGAAAATTTTGAAATTACTACGTTCCCCAACAGTGGCATCCGAGCCTGGTTTTATGCGTTGATGTCATATGCACGAGTAGAACACAAGTGAGTTGTGGACGATACAAGTCATACCGCCTACCAAAGCATGTCATACTTTGGTTCAGCGGTATTGTTGGGACGAGACGATCCGGACCAACCTTACGCCAGCGTGCGCTTACGCGAGACCGGTTCCCTCGGCGTGCTTTGCACATAGATGGCTTATGGAAGACTGTCTCTCCAACTTTAGTTGAACCGTGTGTGGCTACGCCCGGTCCTTGAGAAGGTTAAAACGGAGTCTATTTGACAAACTATCGTTGTGGTTTTGATGCGTAGGTAAGATGAGTTCTTGCTTAAGCCCGTAGCAGCCACGTAAAACTTGCAACAACAAAGTAGAGGACGTCTAACTTGTTTTTGCAGGGCATGTTGTGATGTGATATGGTCAAGACATGATGCTAAATTTTATTGTATGAGATGATCATGTTTTGTAACCGAGTTATCGGCAACTGGCAGGAGCCATATGGTTGTCGCTTTATTGTATGCAATGCAAACGCGATGTAATGCTTTACTTTATTACTAAGCGGTAGTGATAGTCGTGGAAGCATAAGATTGGCGAGGCGACAACGATGCTACGATGGAGATCAAGGTGTCGCGCCCGGTGGCGATGGTGATCATGGCGGTGCTTCGAAGATGGAGATCACAAGCACGAGATGATGATGGCCATATCATATCACTTATATTGAGTGCATGTGATGTTTATCCTTTATGCATCTTATTTTGCTTGATTGGCGGTAGCATTATAAGATGATCTCTCACTAATTATCAAGAAGTGTTCTCCACGAGTATGCACCGTTCACGAAAGTTCTTCGTCTTTGAGACACCACGTGATGTTCGGGTGTGATAGGCTCTACGTTCAAATACAACGGGTGCAAAACAGTTGCACACGCGGAATTCTCAGGTTATTCTTGTCGAGCTATGCATATAAGATATGACCTCGGAACACGGAGACCGAAAGGTCGGCGTGAATCATATAGTAGATATGATCAACATAGTGATGTTCACCATTGAAACTACTCCATCTCACGTGATGATCGGACATGGTTTAGTTGATTTGGATCACGTGATCACTTAGAGGATTAGAGAGATGTCTATCTAAGTGGGAGTTCTTAAGTAATATGATTAATTGAACTTTAATTTATCATGAACTTAGTCCTGGTAGTATTAGCATATCTATGTTGTAGATCAATAGCTCGCGTTATTGCTTCCTGTTTATTTTGATATGTTCCTAGAGAAAATTGTGTTGAAAAAATGTTAATAGCAATGATGCGGATTGGATCCGTGATCTGAGGTTTATCCTCATTGCTGCACGTAAGAATTACGTCCTTGATGCACCGCTAGGTGACGGACCTATTGCAGGAAGCGGATGCGGGCGTTATGAGCGTTTTGCTAGCTCAATATGATGACTACTTGATAGTTTAGTGCACCATGCTTAACGGCTTAGAATCGGGATTTCAAAGGCGTTTTGAGCGTCATGGACCATATGAGATGTTCCAGGAGTTGAAGTTAATATTTCCAGCAAATACCCGAGTTGAGAGATATGAAGTCTCCAACAAAGTTCTAAAGCTAAAAGATGGAGGAGAATCGCTCAACTAGTGAGCATGTGCTCAGATTATGCAGGTACTTCAATCGCTTGAATCAAGTGGGAGTTAATCTTCCAGATAAGATAGTGATTGACAGAATTCTCTAGTCACCATCACTAAGTTACTAGAACTTCGTGATGAACTATAGTATGCAAGGGATGACGAAAACGATTCCCGAGCTCTTCGTGATGAAATCGACGAAGGTAGAAATCAAGAAAGAGCATCAAGTGTTGATGATTGACAAAGACCACTAGTCTCAAGGAAAAGGGCAAAGGGAAGAAGGGGAACTTCAAAGAAGAGCGGCAAGCAAGTTGCTGCTCGAGTGAAGAAGCCCAAGTCTGGACCTAAGCACGAGACTAAGTGCTTTTGCTGCAATGGAACTGGTCACTAGAAGCGGAACTACCCCAAGTATTTGGCGGATAAGAAGGATGGAAAAGTGAACAAAGGTATATTTGATATACAGATTATTGATGTGTATTTTACTAGTGTTCGTAGCAACCCCTCGGTATTTGATCTTTGGTTCAGTTGCTAAGAGTAGTAACTTGAAACGGGAGTTGCAGAATGAGCAGAAACTAGTTGAAGGGGAAGTGACGATGAGTGTTGGAAGTAGTTCCAAGATTGATATGATCATCATCACACACTCCCTATACTTTCGGGATTAGTGTGGAACCTAAATAAGTGTTATTTGGTGTTGAGCATAAATATGATTTGGTCATGTTTATTGCAATACTGATTATTCATTTAAGTAAGAGAATAAATTGTTGTTACATTTACATGAATAAAACCTTATATGGTTACACACCCAATGAAAATGGTTCATTGGATCTCGATCATAGTGATACACATATTCATAATATTGAAACCAAAAGATGCAAAGTTAATAATGATAGTGCAACTTATTTGTGGCACTTGCCGTTTAGGTCATATTGGTGTAAAGCGCATGAAGAAAAATCCATCTTTGATGGACTTTTGGAATCACTTGATTTTGAATCATTTGATGCTTGCGAACCGTGCCTTTTGGGCAAGATGACTAAAACTCCGTTCTCGGAACAATGGAACAAGCTCTTGACTTATTGGAAATAATACATACCGATGTATGCGATTCAATGAGTGTTGATGCTCGTGGCAAGTATCATTATTTTCTGACCTTCACAGATGATTTGAGCAGATATGCGTATATCTTCTTGATGAAACATAAGTCTGAAATAGTTGAAAAGTTCGGAGAATTTCAGAGTGAAGTAGAAAATCATCGTAACAAGAAAATAAAGTTTCTGCGATCTGATCGTGGAGATGAATATTTGAGTTACGAGTTTGGTCTTCAATTAAAACAAAGTGGAATAGTTTCACAGCTCACGCCACCGGAACACCACAACGTTATGGTGTGTCCGAACATCGTAACCGTACTTTATTTTGATATGGTGCGATCAATGATGTCTCTTACCGATTTACCAATATCGTTTTGGGGTTATGCATTAGAGACAGCTGCATTCACGTTTAATAGGGCACCATCTAAATCCGTTGAGGCGACACCGTATGAACTATGGTTTAACAGTAACCTAAGCTGTCGTTTCTTAAAAGTTTGGAGTTGTGATGCTTATGTGAAAAAGTTTTCACCTGATAAGCTCGAACCCAAATCGGAGAAGTGCGTCTTCATAGAATACCCAAAGGTAACTATTGGGTACACCTTCTATCACAAGATCCGAAGGCAAGTTATTCGTTGCTAAGGTGGATCCTTTCTAGAGAAGAAGTTTCTCTCGAAAGAAGTGAGTGGGAGGAAAGTAGAACTTGATGAGGTAATTGTACCTTCTCCCTTATTGGAAAGTAGTTCATCACAGAAATCAGTTCGATGATTCCTACACCAATTAGTGAGGAAGTTAATGATGATGATCATAAAACTTCAGATCAAGTTGCTACCAAACCTCGTAGGTCTTCGAGCAAAATCCGCACCAGAGTGGTACGGTAATCGTGTTCGGAAGTCATGTTACTAGACCATGATGAACCTACGAACTATGAGGAAGCGATGATGAGCCCAGATTCCATGCGAAATGGCTTGAGGCCATGAAATCTGAGATAGGATCCATGTATAAGAAACAAAGTATGGACTTTGATTGACTTGCTCTATGATCAGCAAGCCATGTTAAATAAATGGATCTTCAAGAGGAAGACGGACACTGATAGTAGTGTTACTATCTACAAAGCTCGACTTGTTGCAAAAGGTTTTCGACAAGTTCAAGGGGTTGACTACGATGAGACTTTCTCACCCGTAGCGATGCTTAAGTCTGTCGAATCATGTTAGCAATTGCCACATTTTATGAAATCTGGCAAATGGATGTCAAAAACAACATTCTTTAATGGATTTATTAAAGAAGAGTTGTATATGATGCAACCAGAAGGTTTTGTCGATCCAAAAGGTGCTAACAAAGTGTGCAAGCTCCAACGATCAATTTATGGTCTGGTGCAAGCCTATCGGAGTTGGAATAAACGCTTTGATAGTGTGATCAAAGCATATGGTTTTATACAGACTTTTGGAGAAGCCTGTATTTACAAGAAAGTGAGTGGGAGCACTACAGCCTTTCTGATAAGTATATGTGAATGACATATTGTTGATCGGAAATAATGTAGAATTATTCTGCAAAGCATAAAGGAGTGTTTGAAAGGAGTTTTTCAAAGAAAGACCTCAGTGAAGCTGCTTACATATTGAGCATCAAGATCTATAGAGATAGATCAAGACGCTTGATAAGTTTTTCAATGAATACATACCTTGACAAGATTTTGAAGTAGTTCAAAATGGAACAGTCAAAGAAAGAGTTCTTGCTTGTGTCACAAGGTGTGAGATTGAGTAAGACTCAAAACCCGACCACAGCAGAAAATAGAAAAGAGAATGAAAGTCATTCCCTATGCCTCAGTCATAGGTTCTATAAAGTATGCTATGCTATGTACCAGACCTACTGTATACCTTGCTCTGATTTTGGCAAGGAGTGCGATAGTGATCTAGGAGTAGATCATCGGACATTGGTCAAATAACATCCTTAGTGAGGACTAAGGAAATATTTCTCGATTATGGAGGTGATAAAAGAGCCCGTCGTAAAGAGTTACATCGGTGCAAACTTTTACACTGATCCAGATGACTCTAAATCTCAATCTGGATACATATTGAAAGTGGGAGCAATTAGCTAGAGTAGCTCCGTGCGAGCATTGTAGACATAGAATATTTGCAAAATACATACGGCTCACGAATGTGACAGACCCGTTGACTAAGCTTCTCTCACGAGCAAAACATGATCATCCCTTAGTACTCTTTGGGTGTTAATCACATAGCGATGTGAACTAGATTATTGACTCTAGTAAACCCTTTGGGTGTTGGTCCCATGACGATGTGAACTATGGGTGTTAATCACATACGGATGTGAATATCGGTGTTGAATCACATGATGATGTGAACTAGATTATTGACTCTAGTGCAAGTGGGAGATCTGAAGGAAATATGCCCTAGAGGCAATAATAAAGTTATTATTTATTTCCTTATTTCATGATAAATGTTTATTATTCATGCTAGAATTGTATTAACCGGAAACATAATACATGTGTGAATACATAGACAAACATAGTGTCACTAGTATGCCTCTACTTGACTAGCTCGTTGAATCAAAGATGGTTAAGTTTCCTAGCCATAGACATGAGTTGTCATTTGATTAACGAGATCACATCATTAGGAGAATGATGTGATTGACATGACCCATTCCGTTAGCCTAGCACTTGATCGTTTAGTATGCTGCTATTGCTTTCTTCATGACTTATACATGTTCCTGTAACTATGAGATTATGCAACTCCCGTTTACCGGAGGAACACTTTGGGTGCTACCAAACGTCACAACGTAATTGGGTGATTATAAAGGAGTACTACAGGTGTCTCCAAAGGTACATGTTGGGTTGGCGTATTTCGAGATTAGGTTTTGTCACTCCGATTGTCGGAGAGGTATCTCTGGCCCTCTCGGTAATGCACATCACTATAAGCCTTGCAAGCAATGTAGCTAATGAGTTAGTTACGGAATGATGCATTACGTAACGAGTAAAGAGACTTGCCGGTAACGAGATTGAACTAGGTATTGGATACCGACGATCGAATCTCGGGCAAGTAACATACCGATGACAAAGGGAACAAAGTATGTTGTTATGCGGTTTGACCGATAAAGATCTTCGTAGAATATGTAGGAGCCAATATGGGCATCCAGGTTCCGCTATTGGTTATTGACCAAGAATAGTTCTAGGTCATGTCTACATAGTTCTCGAACCCGTAGGGTCCGCACGCTTAAGGTTTCGATGGCGGTTATATTATGAGTTTTGATGTACCGAAGGAGTTCGGAGTCCCGGATGAGATCGGGGACATGACGAGGAGTCTCGAAATAGTCGAGACGTAAAGATCGATATATTGGACGACTATATTCGGAGTTCGGAAAGGTTCGAATGATTCGGGTATTTTTCGGAGTACCGAGAGTTACGGGAATTCGCCGGGGAGAAGTATTGGGCCTTATTGGGCCTGCGGAAAGAGAGAGGGGCTGCCTAGGGCAGGCTGCGCGCCCCAAGGCCTAGTCCGAATTGGACTAAGGGAGGGCCGCACCTTCTTCCCTTCCCTTCCTTCTCTCCTACTCCTACTAGGAAAGGAGGAGTCCTACTCCCGGTGGGAGTAGGACTCCCCCCACTGCGCGCCTCTCCCTTGGCCGGCCACCTCCTCCTTGCTCCTTTATATCACGGGGCAGGGGGCACCCCATAACACACAAGTTGATCTACGGATCTTTCCTTAGCCGTGTGCGGTGCCCCTTCCACCATATTCCACTTCGGTCATATCGTCATGAGCTTAGGCGAAGCCTCGCCGGAGAAGTCATATCGTCATGAGCTTAGCGAAGCCTGCGTCGGTGGAGCATCAACATCGTCCACCACGCCCGTCGTCTTGTGGAACTCATCCCCGACACTTTGCTTTGGATCGGAGTCCGGGATCGCCATCGAGCTGAACGTGTGCGTAACTCGGAGGTGCCGTGACGTTCGGTGCTTGGATCGGTCGGATCGTGAAGACATCTGACTACATCAACCGCGTTGTTATAACGCTTCGCTTTCGGGTTCACGAGGGTACGTGGACGGACACTCTTCCCTTTCGTTGCTATGCCATCACCATGGTCTTGCGTGATCGTAGGAAAATTTTGAAATTACTACGTTCCCCAACAGGGGGCCCACGAGGTAGGGGGCGCCCCCCACCCTCATGAGCAGGGTGTGGGCCCCATGGCCTTCATCTTTGGCGACGATTTTTCTTTATTTATTTCAAGATATTCCGTGGAGTTTCAGGACTTTTGGAGTTGCGCAGTATAGGTCTCCAATATTTGCTCCTTTTCCAGCCCAGAATTCCAGCTGCCGGCATTCTCCCTCTTCATGTAAACCTTGTAAAATAAGAGAGAATAGCCATAAGTATTATAGCATAATGTGAAATAACATGCCATAATGCGATAAATATCGATATAAAAGCATGATGCAAAATGGACGTATCAATTCCCTCAAACTTAGACCTCGCTTGTCCTCAAGCGAAATGCCGATAACAATAAATATGTCCTCATGTTTAGAGGTAGATGCGTCGATAAAAATAAAATACAGACATGAAGGCATCATGATTATTCTCATAACAGCAACATATATAGATTTTTGTCATATGATTAATTATGTTCAAGTGATGATCTTTTCACAATGCAAAGGTATGAATCGAAACCTTATTGGGCACCAACAAATTATAACCTCGATCATTGAAGCAATTGCAATTTATCATAACATCGGAAAGAGTCTATGTCAGAGCTTAAAAGCAAGTCCACATACTCAACTATCATTTAGTCCTTCATAATTGCTAGCACTCATGCAATACTTGTGGTTACGGAGTTTTAATCGGACACAGAGAAAGATAGGGGCTTATAGTTTTGCCCCACAACCTTTTACCTCAAGGGTAATGTCAACAATAATAATTCATGCTCCCCTACATCTAATTATATATATATATATATATATATATATATATATATATATATATATATATATATATATAATTTTCTTTCCAACATGCTGGGCTTGCCCAAGGATAAAATGAAAAAGGAAAGGTGAAGATCACCGTGACTCTTGCATAAGGTGGAGGATAATAATAAAAGATAGACCCTTCGCAGAGGGAAGCAGAGGTTGCCATGCGCTTTTATGGTTGGATGCACAAAATCTCAATGAGAAAGAACGTCACTTTATATTGCCCCTTGTGATATGAACCTTTATTATGCAGTCCGTCGCTTTTATTTCTTCCATACCACAAGATCGTATAAAGCTTATTTCTCCCATACTAATCAATCATACATATTTAGAGCAATTTTTATTGCTTTGCACCGATGACAACTTACTTGAAGGATCTTACTCAATCCATAGGTAGGTATGGTGGACTCTCATGGCAAAACTGGGTTAAGGGTATTTGGAAGCACAAGTAGTATCTATACTTGGTGCTGAGAATTTGGCTAGCATGAGGGGGAAAGGCAAGCTCAACATGTTAGAGGACCCATGACAACATACTTTATCTCAGATATAAGAAAACATAACGCATCACGTTGTCTTCCTTGTCCAACATCAACTCTTTAGCATGTTATATTTTAATGAGTGCTCCCAATCATGAAAGATGTCAATGATAATATATCTATATGTGAAACCTCTCTCTCCTTATTACTTCCTATTAATTGCAACGATGACCAAAGCTATATTTGCCAACTCCCAACAACTTTTAATCATCATACTCTTTCTATGTGAAGTCATTACTCTCAATAAGATCAATATGAACTCTTTGTTTCTTTTTATTCCTTTTCTTTTATTCACCCAAGATCATGGCAAAACAATCAAGCCCTTGACTCAACACTAAACTTTATTATATATATATAGCTCACGGACTCGATTACATAGAGGGATCATAAAGCAAAACTCAAAACTAGATCATGCCATGACTTTATTCTACTAAATCAAGATACTACTAATAGGATCGAACTAAGAAAAACGGTAAAGATAGGAGTTGTGATGGTGATACGATACTGGGGCACCTCCCCCAAGCTTGGCAGTTGCCAAGGGGAGTGCCCATACCCATGTGATTATATCTCCTTCTCTGTCGGTGAAGGTGGAGGTGTTGTTGATGATGCAGGCTTGTCGTCCACCTTCCATGGCATAGGCTCACCATCATAGAAGGATGATCGAGTCTCCGGAATCCTCAAATCTGCAGCCAAACTCATCCTTTTGAATATATATTCATACTCACAGTTTTGGTTTTGCAGATCATAGATTTGGGCTTGGAGGTGCTCGATCTTCTCATGTAGCTTGAAGATGGCCTCCTCGGTGTTCTTGGCATCCAGCTCGTAGTTGTTGGTGAACTCCGCGAGCATCTTGTGGCTAGCGTTAATTCCACGCTCCACCATCCCCTGGCACTTGAAAACT
Organism: Aegilops bicornis; assembly: GCA_021605145.1. Taxonomy (NCBI): domain Eukaryota; kingdom Viridiplantae; phylum Streptophyta; class Magnoliopsida; order Poales; family Poaceae; genus Aegilops; species Aegilops bicornis. The sequence continues at coordinate 489,079,334 of CM038669.1, read as the reverse complement.
TGTTGCTCCATTACTTCGAGCCTCACCTCCACGCTTCCGGTTCCCTTTGGTCCCTCAACATCGCGGATGTGCAGCAACCCATCACGCATATCAATGGTTTGAGGGTGTCGCAGCACCTCCACGAGGTAAGGGTTGATCACCTTCTCGAAGAACTTGTCCTTGGAAGCACTTGGGGACGTCATGATGATCTAGATCTGTCAGAAAAACAGCTCGAAACAAGAACAGGAGATATTTGCGTGATACGAGAGTCAAAACCTTCGGGAGAATATATAATGAATTTTTACCGACCAAAATACGTATCGTGCAAGAAAACGGAGTCCGGAGGGCACACGAGGTGCTCACGAGGTAGGGGGCGCGCCCACCACCCTCGTGGGGCCCTCGTGTCCTTCCCGGACTGCCACTTATTTTTCTATTTTTCTAAATATTCCAAAACGGAGAAATATTGCCTTAAAAATTGTTTTGGAGTCGGTTTACTTACCGTACCACATACCTATTACTTTTCTGAGTCTTAAATTGTATTGAAAGTGTCCCTTATGTATTCCTCCGGGGTTACGGTTTCAATAATATTGGTTTCAACATTTATGGGATTACCTAAGATATAATGTTTGATCCTTTGACCGTTTACCACCTTTGGATTTGTGCCCTCGAAGTTGTTGATTTTTATGGCACCGGAATGATAGACCTCCTCGATAACGTAGGGACCTTCCCATTTAGAGAGAAGTTTTCCTGCAAAAAATCTTAAACGAGAGATGTATAGCAATACATAATCACCTACATTAAACTCACGCTTTTGTATCCTTTTGTCATGCCATCTTTTAACTTTTTCTTTAAACAACTTGGCATTTTCATAAGCTTGGGTTCTCCATTCATCAAGTGAGCTAATATCAAATAACCTCTTCTCACCGGCAAGTTTGAAATCATAGTTGAGCTCTTTGATAGCCCAATATGCCTTATGTTCTAGTTCGAGAGGTAAGTGACATGCTTTTCCATAAACCATTTTATACGAAGATATACCCATAGGATTCTTATATGCAGTTCTATAGGCCCATAATGCATCATCAAGTTTCTTGGACCAATTTTTTCTAGACCTATTAACAGTCTTTTGCAAAATTAATTTGAGCTCTCTATTACTCAATTCTACTTGACCACTAGATCATGGGTGATATGGAGATGCAATTCTATGATTAACATCATATTTAGCAAGCATTTTTTCGAAAGCACCATGAATAAAGTGTGAACCACCATCAGTCATTAAATATCTAGGGACTCCAAACTTGAAAATAACTTCCTTAAGCATTTTAATAGAAGTGTTATGATCAGCACTACTAGTTGGAATAGATTCTAACCACATAGTAACGTAATCAACATCAACTAAAATATGTGTATATCCATTAGAGTCATGAAAAGTTCCCATATAATCAAAGCCCCAAACATCAAATGGTTCAATAACAAGTGAATAATTCATAGGCATTTCTTGACGTCTACTAATATTACCAATTCTTTGACATTCATCGCAAGACAAAACGAACTTACGGGCATCCTTGAAGAGAGTAGGCCAATAAAAACCGGATTGCAATACCCTATGTGCAGTTCTATCTCCAGCGTGGTGTCCTCCATAAGCTTCAGAGTGACACTTGCGTAGGATCTGTTCTTGTTCATGCTCAGGTACACAACGTCTAATAACACCATCTACTCCTTCTTTATAAAGATGTGGGTCATCCCAAAAGTAATGTCGCAAATCATAGAAGAACTTTTTCTTTTGTTGGTATGTGAAACTAGGCGGTATAAATTTAGCGACAATATAATTAGCATAATCAGCATACCATGGAGTGCTCTGAAGTGCTTATGACATTTAATTGTTCATCAGGGAAGCTATCATCAATAGGTAGTGGGTCATCAAGAACATTCTCTAACCTAGACAAGTTGTCTGCAACGGGGTTCTCAGCTCCTTTTCTATCAACAATATGTAAATTAAATTCTTGCAGCAAGAGAACCCATCTAATAAGTCTAGGTTTAGCATCTTTCTTTTCCATAAGATATTTAATAGCAGCATGATCAGTGTGAATAGTTACTTTAGAATCAACAATATAGGGTATGAATTTATCACAAGCAAACACAACTGCTAAAAGTTCCTTTTCGGTAGTAGCATAGTTTCTTTGAGCATTGTCTAGAGTCTTACTATCATAATGGATAACATTTAATTTCTTATCAACTCTTTGCCCTAGAACAGCACCTACAAAGATAATCACTAGCATCACACATAATTTCAAAGGGTAAATTCCAATCGGTGGCTGAACAACAAAAAGAGACTAATGCTTTCTTAAGTATTTCAAATGCTTCTACACAATCATCATCAAAGACACATGGTTCATATTTTTGCAATAAATTAGTCAGAGGTCGAGAAATTTTGAGAAGTCCTTAATGAACCTCCTATAAAATCCAAGTGACCTGTGAAACTTCTTATACCTTTGATGTCCTTGGGACATGGCATCTTTTCAATAGCATCAACCTAGGCTTTATCAACTTCAATACCTCTTTCAGAAACTTTGTGCCCCAAGACAATACCTTCATTAACCATAAAGTGGCACTTTTCCCAATTCAAGACACGATTAGTTTCTTCACATCTCTGCAAAACTCGATCAAAATTGCTCAAGCAATCATCAAAAGAGGATCCATAGACGGAGAAGTCGTCCATGAAAACCTCACAAATCTTTTCACAAAAGTTCGAGAATATAGCCATCATGCATCATTGAAAGGTAGCAGGTGCATTACATAAACCAAAAGGCATACGTCTATAAGAAAAAGTACCAAAAGGACATGTAAAAGTAGTCTTTGATTGATCTTTAGCCAACATGTATTTGAGAGAAACCGAATAACCATCTAGAAAGCAATAATTGTATGTTTGCATAATCTTTCTAGCATTTGATCAATAAAAGGTAAGGGGTAATGATCTTTCTTAGTAGCTTTATTTAATTTGCGGAAATCAATTACCATCCTATAACATGTGATAATTCTTTGCGAGATCAATTCATCTTTATCATTAGGGACAACAGTAATACCTCCCTTCTTAGGGACACAGTGGACAGGACTTACCCACTGACTATCAGCAACGGGATAAATTATACCTGCCTCCAGAGTATTTCTTTTCTTACCACTTATTTCATTTTAGGATTCAAACGTCGTTGAGGATCACGAACTGGTTTGGCATCCCCTTCCAAATTTATTTTATGTTGACATAGAGTGGGACTAATGCCCTTAAGATCATCAAGAGTATATCCAATAGCGTACACGGTGCTTCTTCAGAGTTTTCAATAATCTTTCTTCTTCATGCTCTGAAAGGTTAGCACTAATAATAACAGGATATATTTTGTTTTCATCAAGGTAAGCATATTTAAGATTATCATGCAACGGTTTAAGCTCAAACATGGGATCACCCTTGGGTGGAGGAGGATCCCCTAGGATTTCAACAGGAAAATTGTGTTGCAGAATAGGTTCCTGTTTAAAGAATACTTTATCTATTTCCCTTCTTTCATTCATGAACATATCATTTTCATGGTCTAGCAAATAGTGTTCTAAAGGATCACTAGGAGGTACGGCAATAGAAGCAAGACCAATAATTTCATCCTTACTAGGCAATTCTTCCTCACGATGTTGTTTACTAAATTTAGAGAAATTAAACTCATGAATCATATCATCCAAGCCAATAGTAATAACATTCTTTTTGCAGTCTATCTTAGCATTAACAGTGTTCAAGAAGGGTCTACCAAATATAATGGGACAAAAGCTATCTTGTGGAGAACCAAGAACAAGAAAATCAGCGGGATATTTGGTTTTTCCACACAAGACTTCAACATCTCTAACAATTCCCATTGCAGATATAGTATCTCTATTGGCAAGTTTAATTGTAACATCAATATCTTTCTAACTTAGCAGGTGCAATATCATGCATAATTTCTTTGTATAAGTCAATGGGTATAACGCTAGCACTAGCACCCATATCACATAAGCCATGATAACAATGATCTCCTATTTTAACAGAAATAACAGGCACGCCTACCACAGGTCTATGTTTATCTTTAACGCTAGGTTTAGCAATTCTAGCAGATTCACCACAGAATTGAATAACATGCCCATCAATATTATCAGACAAGAGATCTTTAACAATAGCAATATTAGGTTCTACTTTGACTTGCTCAGGAGGTGTATAAGTTCTAATATTGCTTTTACTAACCACAGTTGAAGCTTTAGCATGATCCTTTACTCTAACAGGGAAAGGTGGTTTCTCAACATAAGAGGTAGGAACAATAGGATCATTATAAGTGACAGTCTTTTCTTCAACTTTAATAGGTGCAACTACTTTTACTTCTACGGGAGGTTGATATTTAAACCACTTCTCCTTAGGGAGATCAACATAAGTAGCAAAAGATTCACAGAAATAAGCTACTATCTCAGAGTCAAGTCCATATTTAGTGCTAAACTTACGGAAAATATTGGTATCCATAAAAGATTTAACACAATCAAACTTAGGTGTCATAACTGACTCCTTACCTTCGTCGAGGTCCCAATCTTCAGAGTTGCGTTTAATTCTATCCAATAAATTCCATTTAAATTCAATAGTCTTCATCATAAAAGAGCCAAAGACAAGAAGTATCGAGCATCGTGCGATTGTTATCGTAAAGCCGAGCATAAAAATTATGAAGAATTGTCACTCTTGAGAGCTCATGATTGGGGCATGAATATAACATTGATTTAAGCCTCCCCAAGCTTGAGCGATGCTTTCTCCTTCGCGAGGCCAAAAATTATATATATAATTGCGATCGCGATGAACAAGATGCATAGGGTAATACTTTTGATGAAATTCCAATTTCAATCTTTTATAGTTCCATGATCTCGTATCATCACATAGCCTATACCATGTCAATGCGTCTCCCTTAAAAGATAAAAGGAAGACCTTCTTCTTAATAACATCATCAGGTATACCTGCAAGCTTAAATAATCCACAAACTTCATCCACATAGAGTAGATGTTCATCAGGATGCTTTGTTCCATCTCCTGTAAAAGTGTTAGCTAGCAGTTTTTCCATCATACCCGAAGGAATTTCCAAAGGAGTTTAATTTTCAATAGGTTCAGTAGGTTGAGGATCAACTCTTTGCTCTCATCGACGGGGTGAAGATACCCGAACAAGCCCCTCAGAGAATTACTTTCCATAGTAACAAGTGACAAAAATTTCAGCACACTATATAAATTTTTCCTTACCAAATTCCACCTACCAAAGGCGCTGCACTCCGGCAACGGTGCCAGAAAAAGAGTCTTGATGACCCACAAGTATAGGGGATCTATCGTAGTCCTTTCGATAAGTAAGAGTGTCGAACCCAACGAGGAGCGAAGGAAATGATAAGCGGTTTTCAGCAAGGTATTCTCTGCAAATCTTTGAAATAAGTGGTAACAGATAGTTTTGTGACAAGATAAATTGTAACGAGCAACAAGTAACAAGAGTAAATAAAGTGCAGCAAGGTGGCCCAATCCTTTTTGTAGCAAAGGACAAGCCTAGACAAACTCTTATAATAGGAAAAGCGCTCCGAGGACACATGGGAATATCGTCAAGCTAGTTTTCATCACGTTCATATGATTCACGTTCGGTACTTTGATAATTTGATATGTGGGTGGACGGTGCTTGGGTGCTGTTCTTACTTGAACAAGCATCCCACTTATGATTAACCTCTATTGCAAGCATCCGCAACTACAACAAAACTATTAAGGTAAACCTAACCATAGCATGAAACATATGGATCCAAATCAGCCCTTACGAAGCAATGCATAAACTAGGGTTTAAGCTTCTGTCACTCTAGCAACCCATCATCTACTTATTACTTCCCAATGCCTTCCTCTAAGCCCAAATAATGGTGAAGTGTTATGTAGTCGATGTTCACATAACACCACTAGAGGCCATACAACATACATCTCATCAAAATATTGAATGAATACCAAATTCACATGACTACTAATAGCAAGACTTCTCCCTTGTCCTCAGGAACAAACGTAACTACTCACAAAGCATATTCATGTTCATACTTAGAGGGGTAATAATATGCATAAAGGATCTGAGCATATGATCTTCCACCAAATAAACCAACTAGCATCAACTACAAGGAGTAATCAACACTACTAGCACCAATCCCGGACTTGGAGACAAGAATTGGATACAAGAGATGAACTAAGTTTGGAGATGAGATGGTGCTGGTGAAGATGTTGATGGAGATTGCCCTATCCCGATGAGAGGAGCGTTGGTGATGATGATGACGATGATTTCCCCTTCCCGGAGGGAAGTGTCCCCGGCAGAACAGATCTGCCGGAGCCCTAGATTGGTTCCGCCAAGGTTCCGTCTCGTGGCGGCGGAGTCTCGTCCCGAAAGGTTGCTTAATGTTTTTTTCTCATCGAAAGACTTCATATAGGAGAAGATGGGCATCGGAGAGCCACCAGGGGGCCCACGAGGTAGGGGGCGTGCCCTAGGGGGGGCGCCTCCCACCCTCGTGAGCAGGGTGTGGGCCCCCTGGCCTTCATCTTTGGCGACGATTTTTCTTTATTTATTTCAAGATATTCCGTGGAGTTTCAGGACTTTTGGAGTTGCATGCATTGGTCTCCAATATTTGCTCCTTTTCCAACCTGAATTCCATTTGCCGCATTCTCCCTCTTCATGTAAACCTTGTAAAATAAGAGAGAATAGCCATAAGTATTGTAGCATAATGTGAAATAACAGCCCATAATGCGATAAATTCGATATAAAAGAATGATGCAAAATGGACGTATCACACATCATAAGAAGCCTTGCAATCAAAGTGACTAATGAGTTAGTTGCAGGATGATGTATTACGGAACGAGTAAAGAGACTTGCCGGTAACGAGATTGAACTAGGTATGAAGGTACTGACGATCGAATCTCGGGCAAGTAACATACCGATGGACAAAGGGAATAACGTATGTTGTCATAAGGTTCGACCGATAAAGATCTTCGTAGAATATGTGGGAGCCAATATGGACATCCAGGTTCTACTATTGGTTATTGACCGGAGAGGTGTCTCGGTCATGTCTACATAGTTCACGAACCCATAGGGTCCGCACGCTTAACATTCGTTGACGATATAGTACTATATGAGTTATGTATGTTGGTGACCGAATGTTGCTCGGAGTCCTAGATGAGATCATGGACATGACGAGGAGCTCCGGAATGGTCCGAAGGTAAAGATTAATATATGGGATAGTAGTGTTTTATTTCTAGAAGGGTTCCGAAATTCACCGGAAGGGGTTCCGTATGTTTCCTGAAATGTTTGGGTACGAGTACACTTTATTTGGGCCAAACTGGAAAGCCCACAAGACTTTTGCAAAGTGCAAAAGGAAGTTTTGCGGAGACCAAAGGCTAGACGCCAGGAACCCTGGCGTCTAGCTCTAGAGTCCTAGAAGGACTCTTGCCTTTCGGGCAAAACCGAGTTTGAGGAGGCTTTTACTCCAAGTTTCGACCCCAGAGCTCAACATATAAATAGAGGGGCAGGGTTAGCACCCAAGACACATCAGGAATCACCAAGCCGTGTGCCAGCAACCCCGTCCCCTCTAGTTTAGCCTCCACCATAGTTTCCGTTGTGCTTGGCGAAGCCCTGAGGAGATTGTTCTTCACCAACACCGAAACCACGCCGTCGTGCTGCCGGAACTCATCTCCTACTTCGCCAGTCTTGCTGGATCAAGAAGGCGAGGACGTCATTGAGCTGAACATGTGCTGAACGCGGAGGTGCCGTATGTTCAGTACTTGATCGGGACAGGTCGTGAAGGTGTACGACTACATCAACTGCGTTGATAATCGCTTCCGCTTTGCGATCTTCAAGGGTATGAAGATGCTCTCCCCCTCTCGGTGCTATGCATCTCCTAGATAGATCTTGCGTGAGCATAGGAATTTTTTCGAAATTGCATGCTATGTTTCCCAACAATGGCATCCGAGCTAGGTCTATGCGTAGATGATATGCACGAGTAGAACACAAAGAGTTCTGGGTGGTGATCATCATACTGCTTACCACCAACGTCTTATTTTGATTCGGCGGTATTGTTGGATGAAGCGGCCCGGACCAACCTTACATGACCATGTTCATGAGACCGGTTCCACCGACAGACATGCAACTAGTTTTGCATAAAGGTGGCTGGCGGTTGTCTGTTTCTCCTACTTTAGTTGAATCGAATTTGATTGCAACCGGTCCTTGTTGAAGGTTAAAACAACAAACTTGATAAATCACCATTGTGGTTTTAACGCGTAGGTAAGAACAGTTCTTGCTAGAAGCCCGTAGTAGCCATGTTAAACTTGCAACAACAAAGTAGAAGACATCTAACTTGTTTTTCTAGGGCATGTTGTGATGTGATATGGTGAAGACATGATGTGATATACGTTATTGTATGAGATGATCATGTTTCGAAAAAGTTACTGGCAACCGGCAGGAGCCTTATGGTTGTCTCTTTATTGTATGAAATGCAAACGCCATGTAATTGCTTTACTTTGTCACTATGCGTTAGCGATAGTTGTAGAAGCAATAGTTGGCGAGACGACCACGACGCTACGGTGGAGATCAAGGTGTCAAGCCAGTGACGATGGAGATCATGACGATGATTTGAAGATGGAGATCAAAAGCACAAGATGATGATGGCCATATCATGTCACATATTTTGATTTCATGTGATTTTTATCTTATATGCATCTTATTTTTCTTAGTACGGTGGTAGAATTATAAGATGACCCCTTAACAAAATTTCAAGGTATAAGTGTTCTCCCCGAGTATGCACCGTTGCGATAGTTCGTCGTGTTGAGACACCACATGATGATCGGGTGTGATATACTCTATGTTCGCATACAACGGGTGCAAGACAGTTATGCACATGCGGAATACTCGGGTTAAACTTGACGAGCCTGGCATGTACATACATGGTCTCGGAACACTGGAGACCGAAAGGTCGAACGTGAATCATATAGTAGATATGATCAACATAGAGATGTTCACCATTGATGACTACTCCATCTCACGTGATGATCGGATATAGTTTAGTTGCTTTGGATCACGTATCATTTAGATGACTCGAGGGATGTCTATCTAAGTGGGAGTTCTTAAGTAATATGATTAATTGAACTTAATTTGTCATGAACTTAGTCCTGATAGTTTTTGCATATCTATGTTGTAGGTCAATGGCCCGTGCTACCGTTCCCTTGAATTTTAATGCATTCCTAGAGAAAGCTAAGTTGAAATATGATGGTCGCAACTACACGGATTGGGTCCGTAACTTGAGGATTATCCTCATTGCTGCACATAAAAATTATGTCCTTGATGCACCGCTAGGTGTGCCACCCCCTCCAGCAACTGCGAATGTTGTGAGCGCCTGGCAGTCTCGTGTTGATGACTACTCGATAGTTCAGTGTGCCATGCTTTACAGCTTAAAATCGGGACTTCAAAGACGTTTTGAAAGTCATGGACCATATGAGATGTTCCAGGAATTGAAGTTCATATTTCAAGCAAATGCCCGAGTTGAGAGATATGAGGTCTCCAACAAGTTCTATAGCTGCAAGATGGAGGAGAACAGTTCTGTCAGTGAACCCATACTCAAAATGTCTGGGTATCTTGACTCAGCTGGGAGTTAATGTTCCAGATGATAGTGTTATTGACAGAGTTCTTCAATCACTGCCACCAAGCTACAAAGGCTTCATGATGAACTATAAAATGCAAGGGATGGATAAGAAAATTCTCGAGCTCTTCGCAATGCTCAAAGCTGCGGAGGTAGAAATCAAGAAGGAGCATCAAGTGTTGATGGTTAACAAGACCACTAGTTTCAAGAAAAAGGGCAAGGGAAAGAAGGGGAACTCCAATAAGAATGGCAAGCAAGTTGCCACTCCCGGGAAGAAGCCCAAAGTTGGATCCAAGCCTGAAACTGAGTGCTTCTACTACAAAGGGACTGGTCGCTGGAAGCGGAACTGCCCCATGTATTTGGCGGATAAGAAAGATGGCAAAGTGAACAAAGGTATATTTGATATACATGTTATTGACGTGTACCTTACTAATGCTCGTAGTAGCACCTGGGTATTTGATACTGGTTCGGTTGCTCATATTTGTAACTCAAAACAGGGGTGACGATGCGCGTCGGGAATGGTTCCAAGATCGATGTGATCGCCGTCGGCATGCTACCTCTACATCTACCTTCGGGATTAGTTTTAGACCTGAATAATTGTTATTTGGTGCCAGCGTTGAGCATGAACATTATATTTGGATCTTGTTTAATGCGAGACGGTTATTCATTTAAATCAAACAATAATGGTTGTTCTATTTATATGAGTAATATCTTTTATAGTCATGCACCCTTGAAGAGTGGTCTATTTTTGTTGAATCTCGATTGTGGTGATACACATATTCATAATATTGATGCCAAAAGATGCAAAGTTGATAATGATAGTTGATAACCCACAAGTGTAGGGGATCGTTTGTAGACTTCTTCGATAAATAAGAGTGTCGAACCCAACGGGGAGCTAAAGGTAGAACAAATATTCCCTCAAGTTCTATCAACCACCGATACAACTCTACGCACACTTGACGTTTGCTTTACCTAAAATAAGTATGAAACTATTTTGCATGAATAAAACTACGAGTACTTTGCGAGAATAAAACTACCAATAAATTGCAAGGTAATAAAAGTGGATAGCTTTTGTCAATAAGAAAATCATTTGTCCCTAGGCAATCGATAACAAGTATCGGTAATCATTCTTGCAATTCTATATGAGGGAGAGGCATGAGCTAACATACTTTCTCTACTTGGATCATATGCACTTATGATTGGACACCTAGCAAGCATCCGCAACTACTAAAGATCATTAAGGTCGTGAAACCCAACCATACATTAAGTATCAAGTCCTCTTTATCCCATACACAACAACCCACCTACTCGGGTTTAAGCTTCTGTCACTCTCGCAACCCACCATAAGCGAATCATGAACGTATTGCAACACCCTACGAGTACTTTGCAAGAATAAACTTCAAATACTTTGCGAGAATAAAACTACAAATAAATTGCAAGGTAATAAAAGTGGATAGCTTTTGTCAATAAGAATGTCATTTGTCCCTAGGCAATCGATAACAAGTACCGGTAATCATTCTTGCAATTCTATATGAGGGAGAGGCATGAGCTAACATACTTTCTCTACTTGGATCATACGCACTTATGATTGGACCCCTAGCAACCATTCGCAACTATTAAATATCATTAAGGTCGTGAAACCCAACCATAGCATTAAGTATCAAGTCTTCTTTAACCCATACGCAACAACCCACCTACTCGGGTTTAAGCTTCTGTCACTCTCGCAACCCACCATAAGCGAATCATGAATGTATTGCAACACCCTACAGTGGGGGCCCCTCACGTTTGCCCGAGATGGAGGGCACCGTAGGGAAGCACCATAAATAAAATATACAATCATACCAACCAAGATCACGATTAACCCACAGGACAAAACATACTACTCAAACATCATAGGATAGCCAAATATCATTGCGAAATAATATATGGAGTTGAGCACCATGTTTAAGTAGAGATTACAGTGGAGAGAAGGGGTGTTACACCTCTGCATAGAGGGGAGAGATTATGTGTTGACGGAAGCAAGATTGCTGATGTAGATCGTCGTCACGATCCTTGCCCCGCGGCACTCCGGCGCCACCAGGAGAGAGGGGGAGAGAGCACCACTCCTTCTTCTTCCTCTTCTTCCTTGGCCTCCCCCTAGATGGGAGGAGGGTTTCCCCTTTGGTCCATGGCCTCCATGGCGGCGGAGGGGCGGCAGCCCCTCCGAGATTGGATCTCCCTCTCTGTTCTCTTCTGTTTCGCTTCCCAGATCTCGCCCTTCATGGTTTCTTAAATTCCCGGAGATCCGTAACTCCGATTGCGCTGAAATTTTAACACGATTTTCCCCATAAATGAGCTTTCTTGCACCAGAAGAAGGGACCCAACCGACCTTCAAGGAGGGTACAAGATACCTGGGCGCGTCTGGGGGTGCCCGGCGCACCTTGGTGGGTTGTGGTCATTGTGGGCCTCCATTTGCATTGATTCTACCTCCCAAAAATCATAAATATTCCAAAATAATTCTCCGTAAATTTTTATCGCGTTTGGACTTCGTTTGATATAAATTTTCTGCAAAACAAAAAACATGCAACAAATAGGAACTGACACTGGGCACTGGATCAATAGGTTAGTCCAATAAATCATATAAAAAGCTGCCAAAAATATGTGAAAGTTGTATAATATTGGCATGAAACAATAAAAAATTATAGATACGACGGAGACGTATCAGCATTCCCAATCTTAATTCCTGCTCGTCCTCGAGTAGGTAAATGATAAAAAGGATAATTTTTGATGTGGAATGCTACCTAGCATAAAGTTGATCATATACCTAATCATGGCATGAATATTAAGACATAAGTGATTCAAAGCAATAGTCTATAATTTTACATAAAGACATCAATACTTGGGCATCCCAACAAATAATCATGACTTTAAAAATATCAATGCTAAAGAACGTTATCCCTACAAAATCATATAGTCTTGTCATGCTTTGTCTTCCTAACACAAAGTATAAATCATGTACTACCCCGGCGTCAGCCAAGCAATTGGTTCATACTTTTTAACGCACTTCGGCATTTTCAACCCTCATGCAATACATGAGCGCAAGCCATGGATATAGCACTACAGGTGGAGTAGAATATGATGATAGAGGTAAATATAGAGAAGACAAAAAATTAAGAAAGTCTCACATCGACGCAGCTAACCAACGAGCTATGGAGATGCCCATCAATTGATATCAATGCGAGGAGTAGGGATTGACATGCAACGAATGCACTAAGAGCTATAAGTGTATGAAAGCTCAATATGAAACTAAGTGGGTGTGCATCAAACTCTACAATGAAAAATTCCCACTAGTATATGAAAGTGACAACATAGGAGACTCTCTATATGAAAAACTGGTGCTACTTTGAAGCACAAGTGTGGAACTAGCATGCCCCTTCTCTCTTTGTTTTTTTCTTTTTCTTTCTTTTTCTTTTCTTTTTCTTCTCTTTCTTTTTCTTTTTCTATTTTTTTCTCTTTTTTTATTTTTCTCTCTCTCTTTGTCCGGAGTCTCATCCCGACTTGTGGGGAAATCATAGTCTCCATCATCCTTTCCTCACTGGGACATGCTCTAATAATGAATAATGATGGTCATCACACTTCTATTTACTTATAGCTCAAAAGAAATAAAAATTACAACTCGATACCTAGAACAAAGTATGACTCTATATGAATGCCTCTGGCAAAGGTACCAGATGTGCAATGATCTAGCGTAACATGTATAAAAAATGATGAACGGTGGCTGAGCCACAAATGCTATGTCAGCTATATGATCATGCAAAGCAATATGACAATGAATGCTCCAGTCATCAAAGAAAGCGGTGGAATTTGCATGGCAATATATCTCAGAATGGCTATGGAAAGTCCATAATAGGTAGGTACAGTGGCTGTTTTGAGGAAGATATAAGAAGGCTTATGTGTGATAGAGTGTATCATATCATGGGGTTTGGATGCACTGGCGAAGTTTGCACCACGTCTCGAGGTGAGAAAGGGCAATGCATGGTACCGTAGAGGTTAGCAAATTGCGGAAAGGTAAGAGTGCGTATAAGCCATGGACTCACATTAGTCATATAGAACTCATATACTTATTGCAAAAGTTTATTAGCCCTCAAAGAAAAGTAGTACTACACATGCTCCTGGGGGGGGGGGGGGTTGGTAGGATTTAACCATCGCGCGCCCCAGACCTTCACACAAAGATAGACAATCAAGGATAAATTTTGCTCCAACTTCCCGGCATAACGGGAGACTATACGGGCATGCTTCCTAATCACAAACCTTAACACCAATATCTTACTAAACACGATCATCCACTAGTACCTCCCACATATTATCATCTCTATATCGCATAACTATTGCAAGGAATCAAACATATCATATTCAGTGATCCACAAGTTTTATGTAGGATTGTATGAGTAACCATGCAATTGACCAATTCCTGTTGACTCTCTAAATAGATATAAGTGAAGCGTGAGGGTTTAATTCTTTCTACAAAGACCATGCTCTAACAAATATAAGTGAAGCAAAAGAGCATTCTTCAAATAACAGTTTTCTATGTGAAGAGAAACAGGCAATCCAAACTTCAAATGATATAAGTGAAGCACAAGAAGCATTCTATGAAGCCATACTCAAAAGATATAAGTGAAGTGCAATGAGCATTCTATAAATAAACCATGGAATATCTCATACCAGCATGGTGCATAAAAGAAAAAAAGAAAACTAAACACAAAAGACGCTCCATGATTTACACATATCACGTGAATGAAACGAGAATGAAAACATACCGATACTTGTTGAAGAAAGATGGGATGCCTTCCGGGGCATCTCCAAGCTTAGACGCTCGAGTCTCCTTGGATATTTACTTGGGGTGCCTTGGGAATCCCCAAGCTTGAGCTATTGCCTCTCCTCCTTCTCCTCATATCGATACCCCTCGATCTTTAATCACTTCATCCACACAAAACTCAACAGAAAGCTCGGTAAGATCCGTTAGTATAATAAAGCAAATCACTACTCTAAGTACTATTGCAAACCAATTCATATTTTGTTTTTGCATTTTAGCTACTGTATTATAACTTCTCCATGGCTTATACCACCGACAGAATCGACAGTTTCATCAAAACAAGCAAAACAATGCATCAAAAACAGAATCTGTCTTAAACAAGACAGTCTGTAGCAATCTGAACATCTACCATACCTCTGGTATCCCAAAAATTCTGAAAAATTAGGACGAAATAAAAAATTTGTATATCAATAGTGTGCAAAAAGTTTCAGAAACTTTTGATGTTCCAGTAAAAAAATGAAAATTCACTGCCTGACCAAAGTTTACATTTTCTGCAAGCACATACCAGCAAGCAATCTACTCATCCTAAATGCAAATCTTGGCACAATAATTTTACAATACAAAGGATTTGTACAAGGGGATAATTATTTTTTTGAAAATTTTCTGTAATTAAGATTCACAAAGTTTCCATGGGCATGAACAAAGTTCAAGGAGCTCCCCCATTTCAACGGTGTTCGTCTTTCTCACTTTCACTTTTCTTTTTGTGAAGTTTTAATTTCCCCTCTATTTTTTTTGTTTTTAAACTTTATAAAACCACTCAACAGAATAAAATGACTCTCTAAAACTTCCGGGTTGTCTCGCTGGCAGCGCTTTCTTTAAAGCCGTTCAGTTAGGCATAAAGTGCTTAAGTAATGGATCCACCTGGATGCCAAGGTATATCAAAGCCAATTTTAATTAGAAATGATTTGGCATTTAGTAGTGAGCACAAAGCAACATATATCAAGCAATGACGAAGTCTAACTCTCTTCCTATGCATCAGCATGTCATACAAGAACAATTCATGCACATCAGTAAAGGCCAAGACATAGCATAAGCAGTTTCTTGCAATTTTATCGTGTTGGAAACATAAAGAGTTGGAGATGTAGTTCCTCTATCATAATAATTGCAAGTAGGAGAAGCAAGCACATGCATATTACATTCATAAAAATTACCATGTGCAACAGTAAAAGGCAACCCATCAATATAATCCTTAATAAGAACAAACTTCTCCGATGTAGTGTAGTTTGGAGAATTCAAAAAGATAATAGGACTATCATGTGTGGGTGCAATAGCAACAATTTCATTCTTAATATAAGGAACCATAGCAAGTTCATCTCCATAAGCATAATTCATATTGGCATCATGGCCACAAGCATAGCAATCATCAAGTTCATCAAAAAGGGATATTTCAAAAGAATCAATGGGATCATAACAATTATCATAGCTTTCATCCTTCGGTAAGCATGAAGGGAAACTAAACAATGTATTGAAGAGTTACTCTCATTAGAAGGTGGGCACGGGTAGCTAATCCGCTCTTCCTTCTTTTGTTCTTTGCTCTCCTCATCATCTTTTTCATCCAATGAGCTCATAGTTTCATCAATTTCTTCTTCCATAGACTCCTGCAAAATGTTAGTCTCTTCTTGGACAGCGGAGAAGTCCTCAATATATGGTTTAATATAAGCACTAAACGAATAATTTTCATAGCAATATTTAAGTATGGCAAAATTTTCAGATTTGTAAAGAGTAGCATCATACTCTTCAATCAAAGAAGCAACTTCATAGGCACCCTTAATAGCAACAAATTCTTCAATTTGTTAAATATCAAAGTAATTATAAACACTCTTGGAATAAGAAGATAAGATTCCATTATCCTTAAACTCACATTGGAAGAAAAGGTGTCTTTTAGGGTCTTCAGAACAACAAATAAAATCATGTAATTCACATAAATTCAAAGCATAGCAACACAAACTATTAATATGATGCCACAAAAGTTTCCCTTTTTGAGATAAGCGGTGTCGCACAAAATAATCATGCTCATTTAATGATTTTTCCTCAACTAAGCTACTTGGGTTTTCAGCACGAGCACAAATGGATCGAAGATGATCCAAATAGAAACCTTGAGTAGTATGATAGATTTTGGGTGGTTCTTCAACCATTGGTTTAGTAGGTACAACTAATTTTTTTTGGTATTTTGCGTTTCCTACCCATAACTAGAGATAGAAAACAAGAGCACAAAAAAAATACTTAGTGATAAAGCAAACAAGCACACATGAGAACGCTATTGCTCCCCGGCAACGGCGCCAGAAAAAGGTCTTGATAACCCACAAGTGCAGGGGATCGTTTCTAGCCTCTTCTCGATAAATAAGAGTGTCGAACCCAATGAGGAGCTAAAGGTAGAACAAATATTCCCTCAAGTTCTATCGACCATCGATACAACTCTACGCACACTTGACATTTGCTTTGCCTAAAACAAGTATGAAACTATTTTGAAAGAATAAAACTACAAATACTTTGCGAGAATAAAACTACAAACAAATTGCAAGGTAATAAAAGTGGATAGATTTTGTCAATAAGAAAGTCATTTGTCCCTAGGAAATCGATAACAAGTACCGGTAATCATTCTTGCAATTCTATATGAGGGAGAGGCATGAGCTAACATATTTTCTCTACTTGGATCATATGCACTTATGATTGGACCCCTAGCAAGCATCCGCAACTACTAAAGATCATTAAGGTCGTGAAACCCAACCATACATTAAGTATCAAGTCCTCTTTATCCCATACGCAACAACCCACCTACTCGGGTTTAAGCTTCCGTCACTCTCGCAACCCACCATAAGCGAATCATGAACGTATTTCAACACCCTACAACGGCATCCCCTCACGTTTGCATGAGACAGAGGGCACCGTAAGACAGCACCATAAATAAAATATACAATCATACCAACCAAGATCGCAATTAACCCACAGGACAAAACAGATCTACTCAAACATCATAGGATAGACAAATATCATTGGGAAATAATATATGTTGATCACCATGTTTAAGTAGAGATTATAGCGGAGAGAAGGGGTGTTACACCGCTTCATAGAGGGGGAGAGAGTTGGTGTTGACGGTAGCAAGATTGTGGATGTATATCGCCGTCATGATCCTTCCCCCGGCGGCACTCCGGCGCCACCGGGAGAGACGGGGAGAGAGCCCCCTCCTTCTTCTTCTTCTTCCTTGGCCTCCCCCTAGACGGGAGGAGGGTTTCCCCTCTGGTCCATGGCCTCCATGGTGGCGGAGGGGTGGGAGCCCCTCTGAGATTGGATCTCCCTCTCTGTTCTCTTCTGTTTTGCGCACCCCAGATCTGGTCCGTCACGGTTTCTTAAATTCCCAGAGATCCTTAACTCCGATTGCACTAAAATTTTAACATGACTTTTTTCCATAAATTAGCTTTCTTGCGCCAGAAGAAGGGCCCCAACCGACCTTTGAGGATGGCACAAGATACCTGGGCACGCCAGGGGGTGCCCGACGCGCTCTGGTGGGTTGTGGTCACTTCGAGCACCCGTTTGCGTTGATTCCACCTCCCAAAAATCATAAATATTCCAAAATAATTCTCCTTAAATTTTTATCGCGTTTGGACTTTGTTTGATATGGATTTCTTGCGAAACAAAAAAATTGCAACAAACAGGAACTGACACTGGGCACTGGATCAATAGGTTAGTCCAATAAATCATATAAAAAGTTGCCAAAATATGTGAAAGTTGTATAATATTGGCATGAAACAATAAAAAATTATAGATACGATGGAGACGTATCAATAGTGCAACATATTTGTGGCACTCGTCATATTGATGTAAAGCGCATGAAGAAACTCCATGCAGATGGGCTTTTGGAATCACTTGATTATGAATCATTTGATACTTGTGAACCATGCCTCATGGGCAAGATGACTAAAACTCTGTTGTTGGAACAATGAAGCGAGCTAATGACTTATTGGAAATAATACATACCGATGTATGCGGTCCGATGGGTGTTGAGGCTCGCGGTGGGTATCGTTATTTTCTGACCTTCACAGATGATTTGAGCAGATATGGGTATATCCACTTGATGAAATACAAGTCTGAAACATTTGAAAAGTTCAAAGAATTTCAGAGTGAAGTGGTGAACCATCGCAACAAGAAAATAAAGTTTCTACGATCTGATCACGGAGGCGAATATTTGAGTTACGAGTTTGGTCTTTATTTAAAACAATGTGGAATAGTTTCACAACTCATGCCACCTGGAACACCACAGCGTAATGGTGTGTCCAAATGTAAATGCATACTTTACTAGATATGGTGCGATCTATGATGTCTCTTACCGATTTACCACTATCGTTTTGGGGTTATGCATTAGAGACAGCTGCATTCACGTTAAATAGGGCACCATCTAAATCCGTTGAGACGACACCGTATGAACTATGGTTTGGCAAGAAACCTAAGATGTCGTTTCTTAAAGTTTGGGGATGCGACACTTACGTCAAAAGGCTTCAGCCTGGTAAGCTCGAACCCAAATTGGAGAAGTGCGTCTTCGTAGGATACCCTAAGGAAACAATTGGGTACACCTTCTACCACAGATCCAAAGGCAAGATCTTGTTGCCAAGAATGAAAACTTTCTAGAGAAGGAGTTCCTCTCGAAAGAAGTGAGTAGGAGGAAAGTAGAACTTGATGAGGTAATTGTACCTTCTCTCGAATTGGAAAGTAGCTCATCACAGAAAACCGTTCCTGTGATGCCTACACCAACTAGCGAGGAAGCTAATGGTGATCATGAAACTTCAGATCAAATTACTACTGAACCTCATAGATCAACCAGAGCACGATCCGCACCAGAGTGGTACAGTAATCCTGTTCTGGAAGTCATGTTACTAGACCATGACGAACCTACGTACTATGAAGAAGCTATGATGAGCCCAGATTCCGATAAATGGCTTGAGGCCATGAAATGTGAGATAGGATCCATGTATGAGAACAAAGTGTGGACTTTGGTTGACTTGCCCAATGATCGGTGAGCCATAGAGAATAAATGGATCTTCAAGATGAAGACTGACGTTGATGGTAATGTTACTGTCTACAAAGCTCGACTTGTCACGAAAGGTTTTCGACAAGTTCAAGGAGTTGACTACAATGAGACTTTCTCACCCGTAGCGATGCATAAGTCTGTCCGAATCATGTTAGCAATTGCCGCATTTTATGATTATGAAATCTGGCAAATGGACGTCAAAACTATACTCTTTAATGGATTTCTTGAAGAAGAGTTGTATATGATGGAACCAGATGGTTTTGTCGATCCTAAAGGTGCTAACAAAGTGTGCAAGCTCCAGCAATCCATCTATGGACTGGGTGCAAGCGTCTCAGAGTTGGAATATACGCTTTGATGAGGTGATCAAAGCAGATGGTTTTATCTGCACTTTCGGAAGCTTTGTATTTACAAGAAAGTGAGTGGGAGCTCTGTAGCATTTCTAATATTATATATGGATGACATATTGTTGATTGGAAATTATGTAGAATTTCTGGATAGCATAAAAGGATACTTGAATAAAAGTTTTTCAATGAAAGACCTCGGTGAAGATGCTTATATATTGGGCATCAAGATCCATAGAGATAGATCAAGGCACTTAATAGGACTTTCAAAAAGCACATACCTTGATAAAATTTTGAAGAAGTTCAAAATGGATCAGTCAAAGAAAGGGTTCTTGCATGTGTTATAAGGTGTGAAATTGAGTCAGACTCAATGCCCGACCACTACAGAAGATAGAGAGAAAATGAAAGTCATTCCCTATGCCTCAGCCATAGGTTCTATCATGTATGCTATGATGTGTACCAGACCTGATGTGTGCCTTGCTATAAGTTTAGCAGGGAGGTAAAAAAGTAATCCAAGAGTGGATCACTGGACAGCGGTCAAGAACATCATGAAGTAACTGAAAAGGACTAAGGATATGTTTCTCGTTTATCGAGGTGAAAAAGTGCTCGTCGTAAATGGTTACGTCGATGCTAGCTTTGACACTGATCCGGATGACTCTAAGTCACAAACCGAATACGTATTTATATTGCATGGTGGAGCTCAGTTGGTGCAGTTTCAAGCAGAGCGTTGTGGCAGGATCTACGTGTGAAGCGGAATACATAGCTGCTTCGGAAGCAGCAACTGAAGGAGTCTGGATGAAGGAGTTCATATCCGATCTAGGAGTAATACCTGGTGCATCGGGTCCAATGAAAATCTTTTGTGACAATAGCAATTACCTTAGCAAAGGAATCCGATTTCACAAAAGAACCAAACACATCGAGAGATGCTTCAACTACATCCGTGATCAACTCAAGGAGGGAGACATAGAGATTTGCAAAATACATACGGATCTGAATGTAGCAGACCCGTTGACTAAGCCTCTTCCACGAGAAAAACATGATCAACACTAAGACTCCATGGGTGTTAGAATCATTACAATGTAATCTAGATTATCCACTCTAGTACAAGTGGGAGACTAAAGGAAATATGCCCTAGAGGCAATAATAAAGTTGTTATTTTATATTTCCTTATTCATGATAAATGTTTATTATTCATGCTAGAATTGTATTGATCGGAAACCTAAATACATGTGTGAATACATAAACAAACACAGTGTCCCTAGTGAGCCTCTACTTGAATAGCTCGTTGATCAAAGATGGTTAAGGTTTCCTAACCATGGACATGAGTTGTCATTTGATAACGGGATCACATCATTAGGAGAATGATGTGATGGACAAGACCCATCTGTTAGCTTAGCATAATGATCGTTTAGTTTATTGATATTGCTTTCTTCATGTCAAATACATATTCCTTCGACTATGAGATTATGCAACTCCTGGATAAGGGAGGAATGCCTTATGTGCTATCAAACTTCACAACGTAACTAGGTGATTATAAAGATGCTCTACAGGTATCTCCGAAGGTGTTTGTTGGGTTGGCATAGATTGAGATTAGGATTTGTCACTCCGAGTATCGGAGAGGTATCTCTGGGCCCTCTCGGTAATAAACATCATAAGAAGCCTTGCAAGCAAAGTGACTAATGAGTTAGTTGCAGGATGATGTATTACGGAATGAGTAAAGAGACTTGCCGGTAACGAGATTGAACTAGGTATGAAGATATCGATGATCAAATCTCGGGCAAGTAACATACCGATGGACAAAGGGAATAACATATGTTGTCATCAGGTTCGACCGATAAAGATCTTCATAGAATATGTGGGAGCCAATATGGGCATCCAGGTTCCGCTATTGGTTATTGACCGAAGAGGTGTCTCGGTCATGTCTACATAGTTCTCGAACCCGTAGGGTTTGCACGGTTAACGTTCATTGAAGATATAGTACTATATGAGTTATGTTTGTTGGTGACCGAATGTTGTTCGTAGTCTCAGATGAGATCATGGACATGACGAGGAGCTCCGGAATGGTTCGGAGGTAAAGATTGATATATGTGATAGTAGTGTTTGATTTCCGGAAGGGGTTCCGGATGTTTCCGAAATGTTTGGGTACGAGTACACTTTATTTGGGCCAAAGGAGAAAGCCCACAAGGCTTTTGGAAAGTGCAAAGGAAGTTTTGCGGAGACCAGAGGCTAGACGCCAGGAACCTTGGCGTCTAGAGGGTAGACGCCGGGAACCCTGGCGTCTAGCCCTGGAGTCCGAGAAGGACTCTTGCCTTTCAGGAAAAACCGAGTTTGAGGAGGCTTTTACTCCAAGTTTCGACTCCAGAGCTCAACAAATAAATAGAGGGGGAGGGCTAGCACCCAAGATACATCAAGAATCACCAAGCCATGTGCCGGCAACCCCGTCCCCTCTAGTTTATCCTCAGTCATAGTTTCTGTTGTGCTTAGCGAAGCCCTGAGGAGATTGTTCTTCACCAACACCGTCACCATGCCGTCGTGCTGCCAGAACTCATCTACTACTTCGTCAGTCTTGCTGGATCAAGAAGGCGAGGACGTCATCGAGCTAAACGTGTGCTGAACGCTGAGGTGCCGTACGTTCGGTACTTGATCGGGACGGACCGTGAAGGTGTACGACTACATCAACCGCGTTGATAAACGCTTCCGCTTTGCGATCTACAAGGGTATGGAGATGCTCTTCCCCTCTCGTTGCTATGCATCTCCTAGATAGATCTTGCGTGAGCGTAGGATTTTTTTTTGAAATTGCATGCTACGTTTCCCAACAATTTGTAGCTAGCACAAGGATCAGAAGTGACAGGGGATCACCCTATCTAATACCTTTTTTGTAGAGAAATTGTTTCCTTGATATCTCATTGAGCAAAATGACAAAAAACCAGACCCAAAGATATCCATCCATTTTATTCATCCTGGCCCAAAGCCTCTAGCAACGAGAATTTCTTCCAGAGTTTGATGTTCAGTCATGTCAAAAGCCTTTTCAAAATCCTGCTTGAGGATGGCTATTACTTTTCTAGATTGATGGCATTGATGCAAGTATTCATATCATCATATGCCCAAGAAAGGCAATCTTGTAAGATCACCTTAAGAAAACCATATTGATTCATGTGTATGAGCTTTAAAACACTTTATGTAACATGTTGGCAAATAGCTTGGTTTTAATCTTAATGGGACAATTCGATAAAGTAATAGGTCTGAAATCACTAGCTTTCATTGGGGCATCTTGTTTTGCGATCAAGGTGATAAAAATAGTTCATACTCTGAAAGTTGACTTTGCCATAATTAGAATCATCAATGAGACAATAAAAGACCTCAACAGTGATATCACAACATGCTTTCACAAAATCGGGAATGAAAGCATCAGGCCCATGGGCTTTATCTGATGGAAAATTATGTAGTACATCATCAATTTCCTACTTGGAAAAGGAGCCTCTAGGCAAAGTAAATCATTTATTGGTAAGTGAGTCCAAGTTCAGTGGGTTATGAGTGACAATCGAGGAGCGTAGTCTTTGTTTGAAAGCCCTTTAGAGAATTGCTACCTTGGCAGAATTACTAGAATGTTCTCGACTTTATTCATCTTGCATAATAGCAATGTGGTTGTGCCTGCATTTAATTGTTGCTTTAGTGTGGAAAAACTTGGAACTAGTTTTCCCCATATTGACCCATCTGATTGTGGTTTTCTATTTCCAATAAATTTGTTGAGAGGACGGGAGTTGAAGCAGGTGTTCCTTTCATATAGTCATAGCATTCTATTCCTAAGTTGCAAGTTCCTTGAATTCCTCAATATAGTAGCAAAGAAAAGTATTATTGTGTTTGTAGCTTGAATAGCAATAGACAGGCAGGAAAAGCTTTTGCACCAATTTTCTGAACCTTCCTTGAGAGCCTTGAAATATTTGTTCCCGGATTTCCTTCACAGTATCCTTGAAATCATGATGTTCCAGCTGTTAGAGTTGTGTCGAATATTATGTACAAGGTAGGTTACAGTTGGACTCTGAGTTGTATTGTGTTTAGATAGGATATGGAGTCGTGTCCTAGTAGGACACTTGTATCTTAGGCCTCTCATATATAGCGGGGTAGACACATGATGTAACCTATGCCAACATAATAGCACCGGAACGCAGGGGAAGCCGGCGTCTTGTGCCGGTGTCCAGTGCGACTAGGTGCGGTATTGTAGCGGTGTCATGGGGAGGAGCGCCCATAGTCAGGCCCCGAGATGTAGCCATATCAGTGAACCTCGTTAACAAATCTCGGTGTCGTGTTCGTGTGATTGCTTGGTCCTCGGATGATCGACATTATGCCTCGACTTTATTCTAAAAAGTGGTATCATGAGCTAGGTTGTTCGGAGGCTGTGGATGTTGATCTAGAGGATGGATTTGATGTTGAGTTGCATATGCCGGAGCCAGAAAATTTTCATTGGAGAAGTTAATGATCGGATGGAGCAGTTAGGCTTCATTGTTTGATCACGCGGCCGGTCTGGAAGAAATTGTATCGGTGTGGCGTGTATTGGAGCGACATGAAAATCGAGAGGCAGTAGAACACGTGTGGCAGTCAGATCGGTACGAGGCAACGTCAGGCGAGTACGTTGGAGTTCTTGTCGATCGGATCGGTATTTGATCGATCTGGTTTCGCGCGAGACATGCGTGTAGCAGCGGGTTCGAAGCGTCACGGACCAACTCGGTGCTGGGTCGCAGGGAGCAAGGTCAAGTTGGCTCGTGGGCATCAGCCTAGGGCGTTGCAGGATGGCCCAAGTGGTGGCTGGCTAGAGCGTTCTTGGTGGGTTAGGCCCTTGTGCAGCCGTGAGGACTGGGTTACCAAGGCGGAGCAGCGGGCCAGACGTTGATGAAGGCGAGATGTTGTCCCCACGTGCAAAGTTGCTACTGATAGTGTGGTATGCTATGAGCCGAAGGAACCAAGGCAGCGTGCACGTGATTTGTTTGTGACAAAAGGAATTGACACAACTGAGAGTCAAGGCCGTGATATGCTATCAAGAAAGAAAAAAATAAGTCCTAAAGCTACATACGTGTGATGAACCAGGAGTTTGAGCTAGCTTAGCTTTGTTGATCTGTGGCATGTTCACATGGGAAGGCTATGGAGGACTTTGCTTTGGTTTCTTTGTCGGTACATGTTTGTGTATGGATGGCGAAGGTCACGGTGGCGGCTTGAGTCTGGAGCGTGTCGTGCAGCCGGACAAATACGGCTTTGTCGGACAAGAGTCTGATGGGATCGACGCGAGTCAGTTGATACAGCAAACGGTGGTGAGATCGACGATGACAACATAGGAGTGTGGTGCTAATGGTGACCGACTTCTGGGCGTGGAAACACGTGGCACAGGCCGAGGGCTTGTGTGGCTTCGACAAGACTATGGCGTGGGGTTGATTCAAGACGGTGCACATGAGAGCTTGAAGTCGACGGGGCGCGAGGGTGGACTGATCATCCACCATGGAGTCATGTTGAAGGTGGAGCTGGATTGAGGGGCTACGGCGTAAGAGCTCGGAGGGTCGAAGCCTATTCAGCAGGGGGGGGGGGGAGCGAGTGACATGCAGTTCGGACCGGAGCCCAATGGTCTGATGGAAGCTTGAAACTCGTCATCGGTCGGTGCTGATCGATGATACTCTGTTGTGGAGGTTGAGTGCGTTGGAAATATGCCCTAGAGGCAATAATAAAAGGGTTATTATTATATTTCCTTGTTCATGATAATTGTCTTTTATTCACGCTATAATTGTATTATCCGGAAATCGTAATACACGTGTGAGTAAATAGACCACAATATGTCCCTAGTGAGCCTCTAGTTGACTAGCTCGTTGATCAATAGATAGTCATGGTTTCCTGACTATGGACATTGGATGTCAATGATAACGGGATCACATCATTAGGAGACTGATGTGATGGATAAGACAATCCTAAGCATAGCACAAGATCGTGTAGTTCGTTTTGCTAGAGCTTTTCCAATGTCAAGTATCTCTTCCTTAGACCATGAGATCGTGTAACTCCCGGATACCATAGGAGTGCTTTGGGTGTACCAAAGCGTCACAACGTGAATGTGTGACTATAAAGGTACACTACGGTATCTCCGAAAGTGTCTCATTGGGTTGACACGGATCGAGATCGATTTGTCACTCCGTGTTACGGAGAGGTATCACCGGGCCCACTCAAGAGTGCATCATCATAATGAGCTCAAAGTGACCAAGTGTCCGTCACGGGATCATGCATTACGGTACGAGTAAAGTGACTTGCCGGTAACGATTGAACGAGGTATTGGGATACCGACGACCGAATCTCGGGCAAGTAACATACCGATTGACAAAGGGAATTGTATACGGGATTGTTTGAATCCTCGACATCGTGGTTCATCCGATGAGATCATCGAGGAGCATGTGGGAGCCAACATGGGTATCCAGATCCCTGTTGGTTATTGCCCGAGAGCCGCCTCGGTCATGTTCACGTGTCTCCCGAACCCGTAGGGTCTACACATAAGGTTCGGTGGCGCTAGGGTTGTATGAATATGAGTATGCAGTATACCGAATGTTGTTGAGTCCGTGATGAGATCCCGGACGTCACGAGGAGTTTCGGAATGGTCTGGAGGTAAAGAATTATATATAGGAAGTGGTATTTGACCGCCATCGGGAAAGTTTCGGTCACCAGATTGTACCGGGACCACCGGAAGGGTCAGAGGTCCACCGGTGGGGCCACCCATCCCGGAGGGCCCCATGGGCTGAAGTGGGAGGGAACCAGCCCATAGTGGGCTGGTGCGCCCCCCTTGGCCCACCCCCTGCGCCTAGGGTTGAAACCCTAGGGTGGGGGGGGCGCCCACTTGCCTTGGGGGGCACTCCACCCCCTTGGCCACCGCCCCCCTTGGGAGATGGGATCCCCAAGGGCCGGCGCCCCCCTGGGGGCCTATATAGAGGGAGGGGGAGGGGGCAGCCGGACCCTGAAGTTCTGGTGCCTCCCTCTCCCCTGCTACACCTCTCCTCCTCCGTCACGTGCTTGGCGAAGCCTGCCGAGATCTTGCTTCTCCACCAACACCACGTCGTCGTCTGCTGCTGGAGCCATCTTCCTCAACCTCTCCTTCCCCTTGCTGGATCAAGAAGGAGGAGACATCATCCGCTCCGTGCGTGTGTTGAACGCGGAGGTGCCGTCCAGATTCGGCACTCGGTCATCGGTGATTTGGATCACGGCGAGTACGACTCCATCATCCACGTTCTAGTGAACGCTTCCGCACGCGATCTACAAGTGGTATGTAGATGCAATCTCTCTCTACTCGTTGCTTAGATGAACTCATAGATGGATCTTGGTGAAACCATAGGAATTTTTTTTAATTTTCTGCAACGTTCCCCAACAGTGGCATCATGAGCTAGGTCTATGTGTAGTTCTCTATTGCACGAGTAGAACACAATTTTGTTGTGGGCGTAGATATTGTCAACTTGCTTGCCGCTACTAGTCTTATCTTGCTTCAGCGGTATTGTGGGATGAAGCGGCTCGGACCAACCTTACCCGTGCGCTTCGTGAGACCGGTTCCACCGGTGACATGCACTAGTTGCATAAGGTGGTGGCGGGTGTCTGTCTCCCACTTTAGTTGGAGCGGATTCGATGAAAAGGGTCCTTATGAAGGGTAAATAGAAGTTGACAAAAATCACGTTGTGGTTATTCGTAGGTAAGAAAACATTCTTGCTAGAACCCAATTGCAGCCACGTAAAAGATGCAACAAAAATTAGAGGACGTCTAACTTGTTTTTGCAGCAATTGTCATGTGATGTGATATGGCCAGAAGTTGTGATGAATGATGAATGACATATTGTGATGTATGATATCATGTTCTTGTAATAGGAATCACGACTTGCATGTCGATGAGTATGACAACCGGCAGGAGCCATAGGAGTTGTCTTTATTTTTGTATGACCTGCGTGTCATTGAAGAACGCCATGTAAATTACTTTACTTTATTGCTAAACGCGTTAGCCATAGAAGTAGAAGTAGTCGTTGGCGTGACAACTTCATGAAGACACGATGATGGAGATCATGATGATGGAGATCATGGTGTCATGCGGTGACTAGATGATCATGGAGCCCGAAGATGGAGATCAATGGAGCTATATGATATTGGCCATATCATGTCACTACTATATAATTGCATGTGATGTTTATTATGTTTATGCATCTTGTTTACTTAGAACGACGGTAGTAAATAAGATGATCCCTTACAAAAATTTCAAGAAGTGTTCTCCCCTAACTGTGCACCGTTGCCAAAGTTCATCGTTTCGAAGCACCACGTGATGATCGGGTGTGATAGATCCTTACGTTCACATACAACGGGTGTAAGACAGTTTTACACATGCAAAACACTTAGGGTTAACTTGACGAGCCTAGCATGTACAGACATGGCCTCGGAACACGGAGACCGAAAGGTCGAACACGAGTCGTATGGAAGATACGATCAACATGAGAATGTTCACCGGCGATGACTAGTCCGTCTCACGTGATGATCGGACACGGCCTAGTCGACTCGGATCGTGTAACACTTAGATGACTAGAGGGATGTCTAATCTGAGTGGGAGTTCATTAAAATAATTTGCTTAGATGAACTTAATTATCATGAACTTAGTCTAAAACTTTTGCAAATATGTCTTGTAGATCAAATGGCCAACGCTCATGTCAACATGAACTTCAACGCGTTCCTAGAGAAAACCAAGCTGAAAGATGATGGCAGCAACTATACGGACTGGGTCCTAACCCGAGGATCATCCTCATAGCTGCCAGAAACAATATGTCCTAGAAGGACCGCTAGGTGATGCACCCGTCCCGGAAGAACCAAGACATTATGAATGCTTGGCAGTCTCGTCTTGATGATTACTCCCTCGTTCGATGCGGCATGCTTTACGACTTAGAACCGGGGCTCCAAAAGCGTTTTGAGCAACACGGAGCATATGAGATGTTCGAGGAGCTGAAACTAGTTTTCCAAGCTCATGCCCGGTCGAGAGATATGAAGTCTCCGACAAGTTCTATAGTTGTAAGATGGAGGAAAACAGTTCTGTCGGTGAACACATACTCAAAATATGTCAGGTTGCACAACCGCTTTGTCCCAGCTGGACATAAACCTCCGGACGAGGCGGTCATTGACAGAATCCTTGATCGCTCCACCAAGCTACAAGAGCTTTGTGATGAACTACAATATGCAGGGGATGGTGAAGACCATTCTGAAGTATTCTCAATGTTGAAGTCGCAGAGGTTGAAATCAAGAAAGAACATCAAGTGTTGATGGTCAATAAAACCACTAAGTTCAAGAAGGGCAAGGGTAAGAAGAACTTCAAGAAGGACGGCAAGGATGTTGCCGCACCCGATAAGCAAGTTGCCGAAGAAGTCAAAGAATGGACCCAAGCACGAGACAAAGTGCTTTTTATTGCAAAGGGAAGGGCCTTTGGAAGCGGAACTGCCCCAAATACTTAGCGGACAAGAAGGCCGGCAACACTAAAGGTATATTTGATATACATGTAATTGATGTGTACCTTACCGATTACTCGTAGTAACTCACAGGTATTTGATACGGTGCCGTTGCTCATATTTGTAACTCACGGCAGAGCTGCGGAATAAGCGGAGACTGCCGAAGGGCGAGGTGACGATCGGCATCGGGAATGGTTCCAAGGTCGATGTGATCGCCGTCGGCACGCTACCTCTACATTTACCTACGGGATTAGTTATAAACCTTAATAATTGTTATTTGGTGCCAAGTTTGAGCATGAACATTGTATCTGGATCTCGTTTGATACGAGATGGCTACTCATTTAAATCTGAGAATAATGGTTGTTCTATTTATATGAGAGATATGTTTTATGGTCATGCCCCTATGGTCGATGGTTTATTCTTAATGAATCTCGGCGTAATGTTACACATATTCATAGCGTGAATACCAAAAGATGTAAAGTTGATAACGATAGTCCCACATACTTGTGGCACTTGCCGCCTTGGTCACATTGGTGTCAAGCGCATGAAGAAGCTCCATGTCGATGGACTTCTAGAGTCTCTCGATTATGAATCATTAGACACATGCGAACCATGCCTTATGGGCAAAATGACCAAGACTCCGCTTCTCCAGAACAATGGAGCGAGCAACCAACTTATTGGAAATCATACATACCGATGTGTGCGGTCCAATGAGCGTTGAGGCTCGTGGAGGATATCGTTATGTTCTCACTCTCACAGACGACTTAAGTAGATATGGGTATGTCTACTTGATGAAACACAAGTCCGAGACCTTTGAAAAGTTCAAGGAATTTCAGAATGAGGTAGAGAATCAACGT
The DNA here is from genome assembly GCA_021605145.1 of Aegilops bicornis. Classification (NCBI taxonomy): domain Eukaryota; kingdom Viridiplantae; phylum Streptophyta; class Magnoliopsida; order Poales; family Poaceae; genus Aegilops; species Aegilops bicornis. The sequence continues at coordinate 489,049,133 of CM038669.1, read as the reverse complement.
GACCGAAAATAAAGTTCTTCTGATCAGATCGTGGAGGAGAATATTTAAGTCACGAATTTGGTACACACTTAAGGAAATGTGGAATCGTTTCACAACTCACGCCGCTGGAACACCTCGGTAACGGTGTGTCCGAACGTCGTAATCGCACTCTATTGGATGTTCGATCTATGATGTCTCTTACCGATTTACCGCTATCATTTTGGGGATACGCTCTAGAGACAGCTACATTCACTTTAAATAGGGCACCATCTAAATCCGTTGAGACGACACCGTATGAATTATGGTTTGGAAAGAAACCTAAGGCATCGTTTCTAAAAGTTTGGGGATGCGATGCTTATGTCAAGAAACTTCAACCTGAAAAGCTCGAACCCAAATCGGAAAATGCGTCTTCATAGGATACCCTAAGGAAACCATTGGGTATACCTTCTACCTTAGATCCGAAGGCAAGATCTTTGTTGCCAAGAACGGATCCTTTCTGGAAAAAGAGTTTCTCTCGAAAGGAGTAAGTGGGAGGAAAGTAGAACTCGATGAAGTACTACCTCTTGAACCGGAAATTAGTGCAGCTCAGGAAAATGTTCTTGTGGTGCCTACACCGACTGGAGAGGAAATTAATGATGATGATCAAGGTACTTGGATCAAGTTGCTCTTGAACTTCAGAGGTCCACTAGGACACGTTCCGCACTGTAATGGTACGGCAACCCCGTCTGGAAATCATGTTGTTAGACAACGGTGAACCTTGAACTATGAAGAAGCGATGGCGGGCCCAGATTCCAACAAATGGCTTGAAGCCATGCAATCCGAGATAGGATCCATGTATGAAAACAAAGTATGGACTTTGACAGACTTGCCCGATGATCGGCGACGATAGAAAATAAATGGATCTTTAAGAAGAAGACGGACGCGGATGGTAATGTCACCATCTATAAAGCTCGACTTGTCACTAAGGGTTATCGGCAAGTTCAAGGGATTGACTATGATGAGACTTTCTCTCCGTAGCGAAGCTTAAGTCCGTCCGAATCATGTTAGCAATTGCCGCATACTATGATTATGAGATATGGCGGATGGACGTCAAAGCGGCATTCCTTAATGGTTATCTTAAGGAAGAGCTGTATATGATGCAGCCGGAAGGTTTTGTCGACCCTAAGAATGCTAACAAGGTATGCAAGCTCCAATGATCCATTTATGGGCTGGTGCAAGCATCTCGGAGTTGGAACATTCGCGTTGATGAGATGATCAAAGCGTTTGGGTTTATGCAGACTTATGGAGAAGCTGCGTTTACAAGAAAGTGAGTGGGAGCTCAGAGCATTTCTCATATTATATGTAGATGACATACTTTTGATGGGAAATGATATAGAACTCTTGGATAGCATTAAGGCCTACTTGAATAAAAGTTTTTCAATGAAGGACCTTGGAGAAGCTGCTTATGTATTAGGCATCAAGATTTATAGAGATAGATCGAGACGCCTCATAGGTCTTTCACAAAGCACATACCTTGATAAGATTTTGAAGAAGTTCAAAATGGATCAATCCAAGAAAGGGTTCTTGCCTGTCTTTGCAAGGTGTGAGATTGAGCTCAGCTCAATGCCCGACCACGGCAAAAGATAAAGAAGAGATGAGCGTCATCCCCTATGCCTCAGCCATAGGATCTATTATGTATGCCATCTTTGTGTACCGGACCTGATGTAAACCTTGTCGTAAGTTTGGTAGGAAGGTACCAAAGTAATCCCGCAAGGAACACCGGACAGCGGTCAAGAATATCCTGAAGTACCGAAAAGGACAAAGGACATGTTTCTCGTTTATGGAGGTGACGAAGAGCTCGTCAGAAAGGGTTACGTCGACGCTTAGCTTCGACACGCATCTGAATGACTCTAAGTCACAAACCGGATACGTGTATATGTTGAATGGTGGAAGCGATAAGTTGGTGCGGCTGCAAGCGAAGCGCGTCGTGGCGGGATCTACATGTGAAGCGTAGTACATGGCAGCCTCGGAGGCAGTGCATGAAGCAATTTGGGTGAAGGAGTTCATCACCGACCTAGGAGTCATACCCAATGCGTCGGGCCCGATCAAACTCTTCTGTGACAACACTGGAGCTATTGCACTTGCCAAGGAGCCCATGTTTCACAAGAAGACCAGGCACATCAAGCGTCGCTTCAACTCCATCCGTGAAAATGTTCAAGATGGAGACATAGAAATTTGCAAAGTGCATACGGATCTGAATGTCGCAGGTCTGTTGACTAAACCTCTTCCGCGGGCAAAACATGATCAACACCAGAACTCTATGTGTGTTCGATTCATCACAATGTAACTAGATTATTGACTCTAGTGCAAGTGGGAGACTGTTGGAAATATGCCCTAGAGGCAATAATAAAAGGGTTATTATTATATTTCCTTGTTCATGATAATTGTCTTTTATTCATGCTATAATTGTATTATCCGGAAATCGTAATACACGTGTGAATAAATAGACCACAATATGTCCCTAGTGAGCCTCTAGTTGACTAGCTCGTTGATCAATAGGTAGTCATGGTTTCCTGACTATGGACATTGGATGTCAATGATAACGGGATCACATCATTAGGAGAATGATGTGATGGATAAGACCCAATCCTAAGCATAGCACAAGATCGTGTAGTTCGTTTTGCTAGAGCTTTTCCAATGTCAAGTATCTCTTCCTTAGACCATGAGATCGTGTAACTCCCGGATACCGTAGGAGTGCTTTGGGTGTACCAAAGCGTCCACAACGTAATCGGGTGACTATAAAGGTACACTACGGTATCTCCGAAAGTGTCTGCATTGGGTTGACACGGATCGAGGCTGGATTTGTCACTCCGTGTTACGGAGAGGTATCACCGGGCCCACTCGGTAGTGCATCGTCATAATGAGCTCAAAGTGACCAAGTGTCCGTCACGGGATCATGCATTACTGATGCGAGTAAAGTGACTTGCGGTAGCTTGAGATTGAACGAGGTATTGGGATACCGACGATCGAATCTCGCAAGTAACATACCGATTGACCAAGGGAATTGTATATGGGATTGTTTGAATCCTCGACATCGTGGTTCATCCGATGAGATCATCGAGGAGCATGTGGGAGCCAACATGGGTATCCAGATCCCGCTATTGGTTATTGCCCGAGAGCCGCCTCGGTCATGTCTATGTGTCTCCGAACCCGTAGGGTCTACATACTTAAGGTTCGGTGGCGCTAGGGTTGTATGAATATGAGTATGCAGAATACCGAATGTTGTTGAGTCCCGGATGAGATCCTGACGTCACGAGGAGTTTCGGAATGGTCCGGAGGTAAAGAATTATATATAGGAAGTGGTATTTCGCCATCGGGAAAGTTTCGGTCACCCAGATTGTCTGGGACCACTGGAAGGGTCCCGAGGTCCACCGGTGGGGCCACGCATCCCGGAGGGCCCCATGGGCTGAAGTGGGGAGGAACCAGCCCATAGTGGGCTGGTGCGCCTTGGCCCACCTGCGCCTAGGGTTGAAACCCTAGGGTGGGGCGCCCAGCACCTGTGGGGGCACTCCACCCCTTGGCGCCGCCCCCTTGGGAGATGGGATCCCCAGGTCCGGCGCCCCAGGAGCCTATATAAAGGGAGGGAGGCGGCGGACCACTGAGTTCTGGCGCCTCTCTCCCTCGCTACACCTCTCCTCCTCCGTCACGTGCTTGGCGAAGCCTGCCGAGTGCTTCTCCACCAACACCACGCCACGCCCGTCTTTCTTGGAGCCATCTTCCTCAACCTCTCCTTCCCCTTGCTGGATCAAGAAGGAGGAGACGTCATCCGCTCCGCACGTGTGTTGAACGCGGAGGTGCCGTCTGCTCGGCACTCGGTCATCGGTGATTTGGATCACGGCGATGCGACTCCATCATCCACGTTCTAGTGAACGCTTCCGCATGCGATCTACAAGTGGTATGTAGATGCAATCTCTCTCCCATGACTCGTTGCTTAGATGAACTCATAGATGGATCTTGGTGAAACCGTAGGAAATTTTTTTAATTTTCTGCAACGTTCCCCAACAGAGTGGTGTGGGTTCGCGACCCTTGAGACTCAATCGGGACAACGGAGGCTCGACGCGGTAATAGCGGTGAGGCGTGCGATACGCACGGGACATAGAGACGGGCCAGAGCTCTGGTGGTCATACATGTGGTGAGACGACTACGAATTTGACTCGGGATGACTACAAGCAATGGTGAAATTCCTTCAAGTTTCAGACAAGCGGTAAAGGAAGAGCGATGATGTTGAGTTCAGGTAACTCTTATGTGTGACACCCAATATGTGAGTTATTCAGTTTCACGCAGGTCAGTAGCCGGTGTGTGATGTTGAATGGACACTGGAAGTTGGGAGCACAAACTAGAATAAGGGGAATTTAATTTTGCTCGAGCATTGACTATGGTCAAGAAAAGAAGGAACTACAAGTTGCAGGTGGAGTCACATGGAGTCTTTGGAGTAGCAGCGGTACTCATGGGATAAGCTCAAGTCTAATGTACATGGAAGTTTGACGCATAGATGAATTCAAGGTGGTGGAGAATATTCACCAAGGTGGAGTTTGTTAGAGTTGTGTCGAATATTATGTACAATGTAGGTTACAGTTAGACTCTGAGTTGTATTGTGTTTAGATAGGATGTGGAGTCGTGTCCTAGTAGGACACTTGTACCTTAGGCCTCTCATACATAGCGGGGATAGACACACGTTGTAACCTATGCCAACATAATAGCACCGGAACGCAGGGGAAGCCGGCGGCTTGTGCCGGCGTCCAGCGCGACCAGGTGCGGTATTATAGCGGTGTCATGGGGAGGAGCGCCCATAATCAAGCCCCGGGATATGGCCATATCTGTGAACCTCGTTAACAAATCTTGATGTCGTGCTCATGTGATTGGTTGGTCCTCGGATGATCAACGGTATGCCTCGAATTTATTCTAACATCAGCCAATAACTTTCAAATATAAAATTAGTTAATTCATGAATAGAGGTTCCCACTTGAATAAGACATGAAATGTGGTCTCAAATGGGTTTGACTAAGGGTTAGTTTTTTTTTCGAAAAGGGGGACTCCCCGGCTTCTGCATCAAAACGATGCATACGGCCATATTTATAAATAAAATAGGTTCAACAATGTCTTAGAGTCGTGAAACGAAATAAAGGCGAGCTCACATAGAGCCTCAACGCCAAAACAAGAAAAGGCCATAAAGCCACAACCGGCTGGCATAATAAAGATGGGAAAACTAATCGCCTATCCTATTACATGACCGCCATCCAAACCGGTTGAAGATATCCCGCGCTATCATCTCTCATCAGACAGATCCAGTAACCAAAGTATGTGATAGTAACTAAGGGTTAGCTATAGTGCATGAACAGTTTAAAGTATGTGATTCTTTTTCTTTTCTTTTTCGCGGGAAAAAGCCGGTGATTCAGAGGAGTAGAATCGCAGTTGTATGCCTATAAGGGCATGGCCAATGCATAGCCCCAGGGTGATGCCTCACATGCCATGTAGGATCGGATAACAGAAAAAGTAGGTTCGGATGGGGAAGCGGGATCCTCTCCAGAAGGCGGGTGCTTAGAGACAAAAAGTATGGTCCAAACAGATAAAGTTGAAAAGGTTGAAATGAAAAGAAGGGATGCATGTATAGTGAAATACTTTTTATTCTTTCACGATGAGGTCACTAAGTAGTAACAGACGTTGGGGAGAAAAAATCAATGCATATTCTTCAAATTATTTTTTGTCATGAGGTATGTATATTCATATGCTACCATTATACATGCCCTAAATCAGCTATCTTTCCAGGGCGCGTCTGTACTCGTGAAGCATGAAAAAATTATCCTTAGGCGACATGTCACACATGCAGCGATGATATGTCTGCCAATCAGTCTCATCGGTCCGGGACGCATTTACTCGTGAAGCACGCAGAAATGTAGCTGATGGTGACATGGCGCATCAATGTCCCCCGTTAAATCATGTTCTGTGCTAGTCCGACCCATGCCGCCGTGCCCGTGCGCGGCTGGCCAGCCCCACGAAAAGTGCCCGGGACGATTTAATTCGTTCGCACCTGACGTGTCAAGCCACAGAGGCCAGAGAAAATTGTCTTACTTTAATCTATTCTACTATATATTCTGCTGTTGGTAGTGAGAAACAAGTGATTCCCCGACCCCGAACTGTGACTGACCAAGGTGTGGTAGTCGAGTCCACGGCACGGTCTCGAACCCCTAGTTTAGTCTTCAGACTTTGGTACTGCGTGTTTACAACATGAGAACGACCTTCATAAAATCATAAGCAAACTTAAAATGTTTTTGAGTCAATTACACCGATGGTGCTAGAACTTGGCATAAACGGTCACTTTAGTACTAGAACTTGTGGTGTACATCGAAGTGATGCAAAAACTTGACTCGAGCGCGCAAATACAATGCTAATCGTGTTTGTATACGGCAGCACCGCTGGTGCTGCCGACGCATGCCAACGTGCTGTGGGGCGTGTTGTCAGTGACAATACAATGCTTTTTTGTCAAAATCACCTCGGGTTTTTTTTCATAGAAAAGCCCACGACAAAGAAACACCTCCGTTTTTTATTTCTTCCACGGAAATGCCCCCGACAAAAATGGCGCGGTGGGCATTCGACCCGAGGACCTCTAGTACCCTGCGTGTGCAGCTAACCACCCCATCAAGGTCGTCCTTCCAGTATAGAATATAAACAATTTTTATATATCTTCCCTTAGACAACATAAATTAAGAATTTAATTTTTTCAAAGAAAAAAATGTATGCAGCCGCTGGAATTCGAAAATGCAACCTTAGGTCAACGAACGAGCAGAGAGCTACCACACCAACAATTGTAATTACATGTTTACAAAGAATTGTCACATATTATGTCTATAGCAGAACACGCTCATGGCGGAATTCAGTTAGTGCAGCCAATTTTCAACATGTTAGTTTTTCAGAAATTACATAAAATGTTTTAATTAAAATTTTATGTAATATCCAGATAAATAAATTAAATCACATTATTAAATTTTCATATAATTTCATAAAATGTTCATCTATTAAATTCAAAAAAATAGAAAAATATATTATGAAATATAAAAATATTAACTAATTTTAAAAACTATTTCCATATTAATTCAGTATTTTAAATCAATTTCTATATATACATAAATTTATATTTATATTTAAGTAAATGCAAGCTGTTTTCAATAAAATATTCATCCCATGGAATGAGTATAGCATACAAAATTATCCAGGCCATAGAAATTAATATATGTATGAAGAAATAAATATGACCGTACTGTACCATCAGACTGCAATTCCTCTAATACACATTTACAATTATATGTATATTATTTATTATTTATAGTTATAGTTTAAATCCTTTTACAAACTTCACAAAATGAAATAAAAACATGTTGTAAATGGGCCGCACTAGCTTCTGTCCGTTTTATCCCACGACCACATTCTGTTATAGACATAAAGAGTGACAATCCTTTATTTATATGGAACAACTTTGGTTTGGAATGGTTGGCGAGCCTGCTTGTTTACCTCAGGTGCTGGTTCGATCCCAGCTACTGCATCTCTATTCTCTAATTCAAGTATTAATTTATGCTGTCTAACTAATGGATATAAACCGTGTGTATCTTCAGGTGGGTAGCTGCACACGTGTTTAGCTCGTTGTTGCAGGTTCGAGGCCTGAGAATATCGTTTTTTGCTCAATTAAAATTTAACAGCTGGGACCCTCTTATCAAGTGCTTTTGTGTGAAAAAAAGAGGCAGTTTTCGAAAAAATAGCACGCAGACGCCCCATCTTCATTGTTGAGTCGCTGATAGCGGGCCACGCGTCACGCTGGCATGCCTCATCACCGTCGCGTTCGTATATAAAAGCGATTAGCACCGTATTTCAGATTTCAAATCGAGTTTTACCACTTTGATGTCTGGCATAAGTTGTCAGAAGACTAAAGTCGACTTTAGCCAAGCTTACGGCACCACTAGTATAATTGACTCAATGTTTTTCTTTTTGAAGGACCCCCTCCCGTGTGTCGCAACCAGCACGTCCACATCATATCTCGGTCACGGCCAACGCGCTTCACACAAGTCCACGCGACACACGACCTACTGCCTTTTTTACCAGCTCCAACTGCACTGCCGCCACAAAAATTCCGATCAAATTCCCTGCCACCCGCTTCGAAATTTCCCACCAAAAATTTCGACGGCAAAGCGCGACGCGACCACCTTAACCATCGCACTGCCCCGCCACCGCCACCGCCTATAAAACTCCACCTTCCCTCCCCTGTTGCCACCACCAAACCATCACACTCTCACACGGTACTCTACAGTTTACACACGACCCGCACCGTAGAGCGTGTAACCTACACCACAGCGACGACCGATGGCCCCCGCCGCCGCATCGCAGCACCAGGCCACCACCGTGGCGCCGACGAGCGGCCGCAAGGTGGTGGACGAGGTGTCCGGCTGGCTGCGCGTCATGGACGACGGCAGCATCGACCGCACCTGGACGGGCCCGCCGGAGGCCCTGCCGCTCATGCAGCCGGTGCAGCCCTACGCCGTGCCCCGCGACGGCCACATCGCTCCACGACCTCCCGGGGAGCCCAACCTCCGGGTGTACCTCCCCGAGGTCGACGCGGGCAGCGTCGGCCGCCTCCCCGTCATCGTGCAGCTCCACGGCGGCGGCTTCTGCATCTCCCACCCGTCCTGGGTCCTATACCACCACTTTTACGCGCGCCTAGCCTGCGCCCTGCCCGCCGTGGTCGTCACCGCCGAGCTCCCGTTGGCCCCAGAGCAACGCCTTCCTGCCCAGATATACACTGGCGTCGACGTGCTCCGCCGGCTGCGGTCCATCGCCATGTCCGACACCGGCTCTCTCGACGACCCCGCGGCCGAGCTCCTCCGCGAGGCCGCGGACATGTCCCGCGTGTTCCTCGTCGGGGACAGCTCCGGTGGCAACCTCGTCCACCTCGTGGCAGCGCGCGTCGGCGAGGACGGCGCGGACGCCTGGGCGCCCCTCCGCGTCGCCGGCGGCGTCCCGATCCACCCGGGGTTCGTGCGCGCCACGCGGAGCAAGTCGGAGCTGCAGGACACGCCGGACTCGGTCTTCTTCACGCTGGACATGCTGGACAAGTTCCTGGCCATGGCGCTGCCGAAGGGCGCCACCAAGGACCATCCGTACACGTGCCCGATGGGCCCGAACGCGCCGCCGCTGGAGTCCGTCCCTCTGCCGCCGATGCTGGTGGCCGTCGCGGAGAAGGACCTCATCCGCGACACCAACCTCGAGTACTGCGACGCGCTGCGTGCCGCCGGCAAGGAGGTGGAGGTGCTCATCAACCGCGGCATGAGCCACTCCTTCTACCTCAACAAGTTCGCCGTCGACATGGACCCTACCACCGGGGAGAGAGCCCAGGAGCTTATCGACGCCATCAAGAGCTTCGTTGCCCGCCACTAATAAAGCATAAAAAGCATACAGTATCCCACACGTGCCGCACTGCATATAGTAACAGGTGTGTCTGCCATTAAGTCGATCGATCGACCTATGTGTGAGTTTTACGACCATATATTACGTGATGGCTTCTGGATTGTATCCGGTCGCCTTGTGTGTTATCGGTGTATGGTCCAAAGTATTTCGTTATCACGCCATCTGCAGCAGCATTCGTGATCAGTACTGTTTCATGTCACTGTAATAACCATTCGTAATCATGGGAACTGTTTGCGATATTGATTATGCAAAATCCAGTCATTATTGTGAAACTGAATGTACTTTATAAAATTCATAAAATAAGTCCTTCTAATAGCATCTCCAACACATGTGTATTTTACATCATCAACAAGTGGTTGGAGAAAAATATACATCTCCAAAAGTTTTTTTTTACATCATCAAAAACATCCAACTCCAACATATGATGCAAAGTAGGGCAGCCGCTTCAGTAGATGATGTAAACAAATAGGTCAGTCGTACGACAACAACCAATAGCAGCATATATTTGAATCAAAAGCATCCCAAATTTTGCAAATTATCACACACGTAATGAACAATATGTCAAATTCAACATCAAAGTAGCAAAATAATGGTCTCATAGTGCATCATAGCAAACATAGTTCATGATCCAACAAATAAAAGTGCACATAAACATAAAAACAAACACGGTCTCTCAACTTGCACCTTCTTTGTTGTAACTTGGCACGGTCTGAACATTAGCTTGAAGATCATCATTTCCTTCTTTCACACCGTTGTCACTTTGCACATTGTGAACATTTGCTTGTGATCCATCCATGTCGTCATCTCCATCGAAGCCACCTCCAATGCCACCTCTCATGCCATCATGTTACCACCATAGCCACCTCCTACGCCGCCCATCATGCCACCGAAGCCACCTCCCGTGCCACCCATTGTGTTATCAAAGCCACCTCCCATCATGTCCATGTAGCCGCCCATTCCTCCCCTATGCCACACGTTCCTCCTTCGAAGCTACTCATTGCTCCTCCCATGCCACCCATTCCTCCTCCGAGGCCACCCATCAAGTTTCTCATGATTATGGTCTTCTTCGCGATCATTTTCATCGTGAGAAAGCTCCACAAACGCTTTTGTGCTTTGCTTCGAGGCCACTTGTGTCCATGAACTTTTTTTCTCTGTCCTCCACCGCCTTAACCTCTTCGGCCACCGCCTTCCTCTCCTCTAGCTCGACCTTCCTCTCCTCGGCCGCCACCATCCGCTCCTTGGTCACCGCCCTCTTCTTCTCGACTGCCGCCTTTCGCCTCCCGGGCTCCGCCCTCTCCTCCATTTCTTTCAATTTAAAAAGCCTTTTTTCTTCGGCATACTCTTTTCTCGCAATGAGGATGGCTTCAAACCCTTCTTTAAGATCATTGTCTCTGAACTCTAATCCCTTTGCTCTTTTATTTCCACCAGGCCTCTATGCTTTGGCAACTGAGTGAGGAGTGAGGTTCCTTCTCACCTCCTCACTACCACCACCATCATCATCTTCGTGGTCACAATTGACAACCAAGTTCTTACTCCGCGGGAGTTCAAAAGCTTCTTGGGTTGTCCACTTCTCCTCATCCTTGAGCTCTTTCTAGCAATGTTGGAAAGAGAACGGTTTTCCTTTCCTCTTCTTCTTGTACCCGTTCTTCCCTTTTTCTTGGAACAAACCTTGAGCAAGCATGAACTACATAACAATAAAGAAACTTCGTTAATTAGGAACATATGAAACCACTTGGGTTCACGAAAAAGAATTCGAAAGTAGCAACCAATTACCATGTCTTTTTCATCGCAACCACGTGGGTTCATGTGGTCAACATTGGTCAAGCAACCCACCCATTTTTGACATTCAACGTTGATATTGGACAATGGTGCCGAAAAGAATCCCTTGATCGATAATGACCACTCATAATCCGTTCATCAAAGAATTATTTGATGCGGTTCTAATATGTGGCCGCCGATTGGTCAGTTCCAGCGGATGCATCAAGAGAGACTCGCTTCCAATCCGTACAAATCAACATATCTTCGGCGTTGGAATAGTTTGCGGTTCTTCCCTTCACATTCTCAACAAAACCCTCCTCTTCCATGTCAAGGTTCTAATCATGAAATGGCACATCATATTCTTGTGATGGAAAATCTTGGGAGACAAATTATTCGGTCGCATTTTTGACACGCGCATGAATGTTTCATCATCAACACTACAAATGTACATACACACTATCTCGCATTCTATGCATATGAGCATGAACAAAGAAGAATTTTTACCTTTGGGATATTTCGTCGAGCATGTTGGAGACGGTGGCGGAGGGCGTCGACGGCTCCTCCTGCACGGCTGGCGGCCGGGCATGAGTTGGTGGGGGAGGAGGCGCGCCATCGGAAAAGCAGCATCAGTTTTTGCGGCCGCCTTCGTCTTCTTCGGCCGGACCTAAGACCCGACCTGAACTTTCCTTGTCTTTGGTGAACTTATTAGTCAGTGCGTGTAACTCTGTTCGAACATATCTTGATGCGGTACGTTAGATATTGACCCGGCCTGAACTAGTGCTGTGTTGTGTCGTACCTTTTACATAGAAAAGTTATGAATTGCCCGCAATAGCCGGGGTTCTATTGATCCGTAGGAGAAGGAAGGAGGAGACGAGCCATAGTACGAAGGTCAAAGACGACAGCACCGCGGGTAGCACATCGAGGTGAGATGACAACACGACTCGCTGTGACATCTCAAGTGGACGCGAGTCGGAGGTTTTCAGGTGCAAGAGTTTCATTTTTATCCCCTCGAGACGACGATTGTGCGACCAACAAGGCTCGGACAGGTGGCAACCCGTGGAGAGGCCGTAGGCAGGCTCGAGAAGGGAGGTTGTGATTTGATTATCCGTAGAAGGAGATGAACATGTGAAAAGAAGGAGGATGGAGATGATGATCCAACCCTCTGTTTCTAATCCAACGGCTCGCAAAATCAATATTACCCGAATCTTTTTTGGGCGGCTAGTCAGTAGTTGGTCCCAATATTGTCGTGCAAATAGGGTGTGACAACTCTACTAGTTTTTGTTGCACCGAATAGGATTTTGCACCACTCCTCATGGCCTCGTGTGTTGCGAGGGAAACAATGAGTTGGTCGACAATCGACAATCCGACATTTTTCTTTTCCTTTTTTTTACTGCAAACGACATTTCTTAAAGTACACAAGTAGAATCACATGCTATTTTTTAGGATAATCACATGTCCTGTTTGGAAAGTAGAAAAGCTACCCTAAAATGCAATCCATATAACACCAAATGCACTTGGACAGGCCCAGTCCCACTATGCAGCCCTAATATGTTGTTGACCCATAGGGTGAGTTCAGCTGGTCAAAATTGTGGTATAATCCATAATGGTCTCATGAGATCCTTAGATTTCCACATTAACTCGTCGAACTGTCAAGCTCAAACAATGGAATCACTAAAAATTTGAAGTCAGATTTTTAGAGACTTAAAACAAATGCGGTAGTGGTTGTTGATCTTTTTGCACAGATCTTAGAGCAGCTAAAAGAGACACATCAGCTTCTATAAATATCCGCTCAATGTGTGCCTCCATGCGAAGGCATTTTCTCCCCCTACGTGACTCTTCCATCCTCCACCCCAATGCATCTCTCTCCATCCTCTGCTTTATCCCATTTTTGTCCAGGCGAGAGCACCAGCGCCGCCACCAATGAGGCCCCGGGCCAAGCCATAATAGATCGACAGAGAGGGAAGGTCAAATGCTGGTGCTCCCTGTTGGCATAGGAGGGCTCGAGGTGGTCGCTGCATTAAGGTGGAGTGCGGCGGGGAGGTCAAGCGGCGGAGCGGACATCGACGTGGCGCTCTTGGAGGAGGCCGGGGCGCGGAAGGGGGAGGTGCAAGCGAAGCCGACGAGATGGTCCTCGGTGGCGACGGCTAGATCATGGACCGGGTCCTCCAAGGCCGCAATCGCACCCCGCGTATGGAAGGCCGGATATATAATTATATTTTAGTCGCACCATAGAAACTATCATGATTCTAGGCGAGGTACTTCTGGATTCAAATGCTCCCGTGGGTTTTCATAACTCCCTTGTGCAAAAATGAGATATGCATATAAACTGATGTCTGAGTTATTACGCATCTCATGATCGATATTGGAAAATGGCAAATTTTAGCTGTTCGAACATGGTCAATAATTTTGGCAAGATGGTCAGTTTTTTCTTTTTGGAACATGGACAATTGTTGTCGAACAAACCATGTAAGATTCCATTTTTCTATGTACACAATTCTTGAAACAAAAAAATCATTTTTACACCACCGTGAATTCACCTTTGAAACACGACATTGCTGTTTGTTTTTCATATGACAATTTTTCCATGATGTTTCTTTTTTTAAAAAAAATTGGCCACCATTTTTAGACCATGGCAACTTAGGTTCTTACATATTTTTGTCAATTTTCATTTTGATTTTTAGTTATGGCAGATTTTAGTTCCTCATGCACGTATATTTATATTTTTATATGTGGCATGGGTTTTCTTTTTTTATTTAATGTTAGTTGTGTTTTGGACTTTTTTAAAGTTCAACAGGAATGCAGATTGGCTATATCTGGCCCCTTTTTTGTTTTTGGCCGGCTGGTTTTTCATGGCTTGATGGGCCAGCAGTATAAGCCCGCTACAATCGTTCGCTCATGACAGGTCCCCAGATCAAACGTCTTCGTTCGACCGATGGATCGATCCTAGGGAACGATTTAGTTCAAACAGGGAACCTCCCAGATCGAACGTCACCGCAATATTGAGGTCCCAAAAAACACTCATCGAACTGTCGGTCTATAATGTACTACTTTCTCCGTCTCACAATACAAGATCTTTTTCAAGCCATGTTAGCTTGAAAAACAATGGTATATTGTGGGATGGAGGGAGTAGTTGTTAAATAGTAAGTTTCAAAAAGCAGTGGTTGTCAAATAAATATTTTTGAAAACACTAGTTATTAATAATCACACGAATCCAAATTTGAGGCTTGGATGCTCTTTCTTTTTAGATGAAAAGGGCATCGTCCCAGCTTCATTTCATTGAAATGAAACTAAGCAATTTTGACATGACCGAGTGTGCAAGCAGGCTGACATGTCAACCGCAACAGAGAACTAAGTAAAAGAGATTACAACAACTAAAAGAGACTACAACAGGAAAAATAAGCATTCCCATAGATTAAAGAGGGAAGATGCCAAAGTCATCTTTTGCTCGCGAGCTCAAATGAGCTTGAACAGTAGAATAAAATAAAATTCATAAAATTCAGAATTTTCTTGTGCCAATGTTGGCAAATGTCTTATGTCCTTACAAAGTTCCATCATGAATTGACATTCGTGTAAGTGGTTGCAAAAAAATAGTACTCCAAAATGCTTTTAAAAATAACACTTTTGGAGAATTGATTTGTTTATTCTGTAACGACTTCCATGAATGTAATTTCATGTTGAAATTTTATGAGCACTTGAATAATTTGTCAATTTTCGCCAAAAATTTAGATTTTTTCTTTGAATTTATTGTTTACCCAAGCTTATTTGAGCTTGAGCTTAGAAACACCGTGTCTGGGAACATGCTACATTATTAGAGTCGCGGACATGACCATTGTAGACTCACACACAAAGCACGGGATCTCATACTAGCAACACAAGCCCAACACATTCAAGCTCCACCTGCACTCTTGAGACAAACGCCATCTTTACGCTGACAGTGAGAGGATTGTTGTGCATGCGTCCCTAACCTAGTAGTGGTGGATTCACGAACAACTACATATTTTGAACACTGGACCGTAGAACAATTGTTCTATGGTAATTATATACACATACATAAACACTACTCTGATCACGGGATCAGAATAATATTATGATCACAACTTGACCTGTCTGAATAACGCGCCTTAACTTCCCTCTGTACGAACCCGACCTTCGGGCTATCTTCGCAACCGTGTCTCCCCGCGCGAATTATTCTGGTTAGTCGTGTTCTATATGATGTTAGTGTAATCTAGAAACGTTTTTAGCAACTAAATACCGGTTTTAAATAGGAATCTCGCTCATTGGCGGATTTTGCACTCGGGTCGTGATGAACTCGGGTTTTTGCAATTTTACTGCCTGAGTTGTTCGACCTGAACTTTCCACTGTGCTAGGCTGAACTTCCGCCAACTTTGCCCAAATGGGGCTTGCTATATACCGTTTGAAAGCTATGGACATGAGTATCATGACCAAGTTAAATTTTTGGCAAAATATAAGCGGTTTAAGAGCAGTTTTGAAAACTGTTTTTTCTTCACACAAAATACGTGAATCGTATTTTCGATCGCATTTCTAAACCGTTTATTGGAATGATGCAAATAATATGGCATTAGAAATCTGCTACAAAACCGCTCCTTCCACATTTTGGAAGTTTTCTCTAATTCTCTATGGTTGAAGAGTAATTTAGAAAATCGTAAAATTTCACAAAACTGACAGCCGAGTTCGTATTTTCAATGTAATTTCTAAACTGCTGATCCAATCAAGCCAAAAGATATGGCGTTGGAAAGCTTATGAAAATGAGCTATTTTTTCATGTTGAAAGTTTTTTCTAATTTTGAACGGTTTAAAAATAATTTAGAAAACGGTACAAGTTCCACCGAGTTTGTATTTTCGAGCTAATTTTTTAACCGCGCGTCCGAACGCAGCAAATGATATGGCGTTGAAAAGCCCGGATAAATGCGAAACTTTTTGTTATATATTGTTTCTCCCAATTCTTTACGGTTCTAAGTCAGTATTGAAAGTGGATAAAAACATATTTTCACCGTAATTTCTACAAACTTTGTCAGAATGGGGCAAATAATATACCGTTGAAAAGTTACGGAAAATGCGAAACGTTTTCATGTTGATGGTTTTCTTTGATTCCTAGCGGTTTTCAAGTAATTTCGAAAATGGTAGGATCATTCGTTCTGCCATTATCGCGAAACAGATTCTTCGAAAATGCATCGCTGTTGGGGAACGTAGCAGAAATTCAAAATTTTCTACGCATCACCAAGATAAATCTATGGAGATTCTAGCAACAAGAGAAGGAGAGTGCATCTACATACCCTTGTAGATCGCTAAGCGGAAGCGTTCATGAGAACAGGGTTGAAGGAGTCGTGCTAATGCGTGATCCAAATCACCGGAGATCCTAGTGCGAGCGGACGGCACCTCCGCGTTCAACACACGTACAGCCCGATGGCGTCTCCCACGCCTTGATCCAGCAAGGAGAGAGGGAGAGGTTGAGGAAGACTCCATCCAGCAGCAGCACAATGGCGTGGTGGTGGTGGAGGCGTGGCAATCCTGCGAGGCTTCGCCAAGCACCGCAGGAGAGGAGGAGGAGGAGGCGGGGCTGCACCAAGAGGGAGAAGTTCTCATTTTTGGGCAGCCCCAAGCCTCAAGTATTTATAGGGGAGGGGCTGCGCCCTTTAGGGTTTCCACCCCAAGGGTGCGGCCAGCCCTAGATCCCATCTAGGGGCGGCCAAGGGAGGAGTGCCTCCCAAGTCAAGTGGAGGCCTCCCCTTTAGGGTTTTCCTTCCCATGCGCATGGGCCTTGGGGGGGCTGGTGCCCCTGGCCCATTAAGGCTAGGCGCCCCCTACAGCCCATGCTACTGTATTGGGCGTGGTGGAACAATTTCCGGACCTCCGGACCCCTCCGAATCCTCCGTAACCTTCAGAAGCTTCCGGTACAATACCGAAAAAACCCGAACTTTTTCCGAACCCGAACAACAACTTTCCATATATAAATCTTTACCTCCGGACCATTCCGGAACTCCTCGTGACGTCAGGATCTCATCCAGGGACTACGAACAACATTCGGTAACCACATACAAACTTCCTTTATAACCCTAAGCGTCGCCAGACCTTAAGTGTGTAGACCCTATGGGTTCGGGAGACATCTGCGACATGACCGAGGCGTTCTCCGGTCAATAACCAACAGCGGGATCTGGATACCCATGTTGGCTCCCACATGTTCCACGATGATCTCATCGGATGAACCCACGATGTCAAGGACTCAATCGATCCGTATACAATTCCCTTTGTCTAGCGGTATTGTACTTGCCCGAGATTCGATCGTCGGTATCCCGATACCTTGTTCAATCTCGTTTCCGGCAAGTATCTTTACTCGTTCCGTAACACATCATCCCGTGATCAACCCCTTGGTCACATTGTGCACATTATGATGATGTCCTACCGAGTGGGCCCAGAGATACCTCTCTGTTTACAGTGACAAATCCGATCTCGATTCGTGCCAACCCAATGTACACTTTCGGAGATACCTGTAGTGCACCTTTATAGCCACCCGATTCGTTGTGACGTTTGGTACACCCAAAGCATTCCTCTGATGTCCGGAGTTGCACAATCTCATGGTCTAAGGAAATGATACTTGACATTAGAAAAGCTTTAGCATACGAACTACGATCTTTGTGCTAGGCTTAGGATTGGGTCTTGTCCATCACATCATTCTCCTAATGATGTGATCCCGTTATCAATGACATCCAATGTCCATGGTCGTGAAACCGTAACCATCTATTGATCAACGAGCTAGTCAACTAGAGGCTTACTAGGGACATGGTGTTGTCTATGTACCCACACATGTATCTGAGTTTCCTATCAATACAATTATAGCATGGGTAATAAACGATTATCATGAACAAGGAAATATAATAATAACTAATTTATTATTGCCTCTAGGGCATATTTCCAACAGTCTCCCACTTGCACTAGAGTCAATAATCTAGTTCACATCGTCATGTGATTAACAGCGATAGGTCACATCGCCATGTGACCAACATCCAAAGAGTTTACTAGTGTCGTAAACTAGTTCACATCATCATGAGATTAAGACTCAATGAGTTATGAGGTTTGATCATGTTTTGCTTGTGAGAGAGGTTTTAGTCAACGGGTCTGAACCTTTCAGATCCGTGTGTACTTCGCAATTCTCTATGTCATATTGTAAATGCTGCTTCCACGCTCCACTTGGAGCTATTCCAAATGGTTTCTCCACTATACGTATCCGGTTTGCTACTCAGAGTCATTCGGATAGGTGTTAAAGCTTACATCGACGTAACCCTTTACGCCGAACTCTTTATCACCTCCATAATCGAGAAATATTTCCTTATTCTTCTAAGGATAATTTTGACCGCTGTCCAATGATCCGTTCCTGGATCATTTTTGTACCCCTTGACTGACTCATGGCAAGGCACACTTCCGGTGCGGTACACAGCATAGCATGCTATAGAGCCTATGTCTAAGGCATAGGGGACGACCTTCATCCTTTCTCTCTTTTCTGCCGTGGTCGAGCTTTAACTCTTAACTTCATACCTTACAACTCAGGCAAGAACTCCTTCTTTGGTGATCCATCTTGAACACCTTCAAGATTATGTCAAGGTATGTGCTCATTTGAAAGTACCATTAAGCGTTTTGATCTATCCTTATAGATCTTGATGCTCAATGTTCAAGTAGCTTAATCCAGGTTTTCTATTGAAAACACCTTTCAAATAGCCATGTATGCTTTCCAGAAATTCTACATCATTTCGATCAACAATATGTCAACAACATATACTCATCGGAAATTCTATAGTGCTCCCACTCACTTCTTTGGAAATACAAGTTTCTCATAAACTTTGTATAAACCCAAAATCTTTGATCATCTCATCAAAGCGCACATTCCAACTCCGAGATGCTTACCCGGTCCTTAGAAGGATCATTTGGAGCCAGCATGCCTTTTAGCATCCTTAGGATCGACAAAACTTTCTGATTGTATCACATACAACCTTTCCTTACGAAAACTGGTAAGGAAATTCGTTTTGACATCCATCTGCCAGATTTCATAAATACAGCTTATGCTAACATGATTCCGACGGACTTAAGCATCGCTACGGATGAGAAAATCTCATCGTAGTCAACTCCTTGAACTTGTGAAAAACTCTTCGCCACAAGTCGAGCTTCATAGACGGTGACATTACCGTCCACGTCCGTCTTCTTCTTAAAGATCCATTTATTTCAATGGCTTGCCGATCATCGGGCAAGTCCACCAAAGTCCATGCTTTGTTATGATACATGGATCCTATCTCGGATTTCATGGCTTCTAACCATTTGTCGGAATTTGGGCCCACCATTGCTTCTCCATAGCTCGTAAGTTCATTGTTGTCTAGCAACATGACCTTCAAGACAGGATTGCGTACCACTCTAAAGTAAATGCGCATCCTTGTCATCCCACGAGGTACGTCGGTGACTTGATCCGAAACTTCATGATCACTATCATAAGCTTCTACTTCAATTGGTGTAGGTGCCAGGGAACAACTTCATGTGCCCTGCTACACACTAGTTGAAGTGATGGTTCAATAACCTCATCAAGTCTCCACCATCCTCCCACTCAACTTTTCGAGACGAACTTTTCCTCGAGAAAGGACCCGATTCAAGAAACAATCCCTATTGCTTTCGGATCTGAATTAGGAGGTATACCCAACTGTTTTGGGTGTCCTATGAAGATGCATTTTATCCGCTTTGGGTTCGAGCTTATCAACCTGAAACTTTTTCACATAAGCGTCGCAGCCCCAAACTTCCAAGAAACGACAACTTAGGTTTCTCCAAACGGTGTCGTCTCAACGGAATTACGTGGTGCCCCATTAAAGTGAGTGCGGTTGTCTCTAATGCCTAACCCATGAACGATAGTGGTAATTCGATAAGAGATATCATGGTGCGCATCATATCCAATAGGGTGCAACTATGATGTTCGGATACACCATCACGCTATGATGTTCCAGGCGGTATTAATTGTGAAACAATTTGCACAATGTCTTAATTGTGTGCCAAAACTCGTAACTCAGATATTCATCTCTATGATCATATCATAGACATTCTATCCTCTTATCACGAAGATCTTAAACTTCACTTTGAAATTACTTGAACCATTCAATAATTCAGACTTGTGTTTCATCAAGTAAATATACTCAACATCTACTCGAATCATCTGTGAAGTAAGAACATAACGATATTCACTGCATGCCTCGGCACTCATTGGACTGCACACATCAAAATGTGTTACTTCCTACAAGTTGCTTTCTTGTTCCATTTTACTGAAAACGAGGCTTCCAGTCATCTTGCCCATGTGGTATGATTTGCATGTCTCAAGTGATTCAAAATCAAGTGAGTCTAAACGATCCATCTGCATGGAGTTTCTTCATGCGTATGCACCAATAGACATGGTTCGCATGTCTCAAACTTTTCAAAAGCAGGTGAGTCCAAAGATCCATCAACATGGAGCTTCTTCATGCGTTTTATACCAATATGACTTACATGGCGATTGCCACAAGTAAGTGGTACTATCATTACTATCTTATATCTTTTGGCATGAAAATGTGTATCACTACGATCGAGATTCAATAAACCATTCCTTTAGGTGCAAGACCATTGAAGGTGTTATTCAAATAAATAGAGTAACCATTATTCTCCTTAAATGAATAACCGTATTGCGATAGACATAATCCAATCATGTCTATGCTCGCCGCAAACACCAAATGACAATTATTCAGGTTTAATACTAATCTTGATGGTAGAGGGAGGCGTGCGATGTTTGATCACATCAAACTTGGAAACACTTCCAACACATATCGTCACTCACCTTTAGCTAGTCTCCGTTTATTCCGTAGCTCTTTTATTTGAGTTACTAACACTTAGCAACCGAACCGGTATCTTAATACCCTGGTGCTACTAGGAGTACTAGTAAAGTACACATTAACATAATGCATATCCAATATACTTCTATCGACCTTGCCGACCTTCTCATCTACCAAGTATCTAGGGTAAATCTGCTCCAATGGTTGTTCCCCTTATTACGTAAGCACTTAGTCTCGGGTTTGGGTTCAACCTTGGGTTTCTTCACTAGAGCAGACAAGCTGTTTTGCCGTTTCATGAAGTATCCCTTGTTGCCCTTGCCCTTCTTGAAACTAGTGGTTTTACCAACCATCAACAATTGATGCTCCTACTTGACTTCTACTTTCGCGGTGTCAAACATCGCGAACACTTCAAGGATCATCATATCTATCCTCGATATGTTATAGTTCATCACGAAGCTCTAGTAGCTTGGTGGCAATGTCTTTGGAGAAACATCACTATCTCATCCGGAAGATCAACTCCCACTCGATTCAAGTGATTGTTGTACTCGGACAATCGAGCACAAGCTCAACGATTGAGCTTTTCTCCCTTAGTTTGTAGGCTAAGAAAATCGTCGGAGGTCTCATACCTCTTGGCGTGTTTACGAGCCTGAAATCCTAATTTCAGCCCTCGAAACATCTCTCATATGTTCCGCGACGTTTCAAAAACGTCTTTCGTGCCTCAACTCTAAACCGTTTAACTGAACTATCACGTAGTTATCAAAACTTGTATGTCCGATGTTCGCAACATCCACAAACGACGTTTGGGGTTCAGCACACTGAGCGGTGCATTAAGGACATAAGCTTTCTACTGTCCGCATAATCGCTACTTTCAACTTTCAACTATATTTTCTCTAGGAACATATCTAAACAGTGGAACTAAAGAGCGAGCTTACGAAGTAATTTGCAAAAGGTCTTTTGACTATGTTCAAGATAATTAAGTTCATCTTATGAACTCCCACTCAGATAGACATCCCTCTGGTCATCTAAGTGATTACATGATCCGAGTCAACTAGGTCGTGTCCGATCATCACGTGAGACGGACTAGTCATCATCGGTGAACATCTTCATGTTGATCGTATCTACTATACGACTCATGCTCGACCTTTCGGTCTCTCAGTGTTCCGAGGCCATGTACGTGTTGGGGGAACGTAGCAGAAATTCAAAATTTTCCTACGTGTCACCAAGATCTATCCATGGAGAGACTAGCAACGAGGGAAGGAGAGTGCATCTACATACCCTTGTAGATCGCTAAGCGGAAGCGTTCATGAGAACGGGGTTGAAGGAGTCGTACTCGTCGTGATCCAAATCACCGGAGATCCGAAAGTGCGAACGGACGGCACCTCCGCGTTCAACACACGCATGACAGCCCGGTGGCGTCTCCCATGCCTTGATCCAGCAAGGAGAGAGGAGAGGTTGAGGAAGACTCCATCCAACAGCAGCACAACGGCATGGTGGTGGTGGAGGAGTGTGGCAATCTGCGAGGCTTCGCCAAGCACCTACGGGAGAGGAGGAGGTGTCACGGGAGGGAGGAGGCGCCAGGGGCTCAGGTGTGGATGCCCTCCCTCCCTCCACTATATATAGGGGTAAGGGAGAGGGGAGGTGCAGCCTTGCCCCTTCCTCCAAGGAAGGGGTGCGGCGAAGGGGGAGGAGTCCATCCTCCCAAGGCACCTCGGAGGTGCCTTCCCCTTTGAGGACTCTTCCTCCCCAAGTTTCCTTGGCGCATGGGCCTCTTGGGGCTGGTGCCCTTGGCCCATATAGGCCAAGGCGCACCCCTACAGCCCATGTGCCCCCCGGGGCAGGTGGACACCAGTGGACCCCGGACCCCTTCGGCACTCCATTACAATACCGATAATGTGCTAAACTTTTCCGGCGACCAAAATAGGACTTCCCATATATAAATCTTTACCTCCGGACCATTCCGGAACTCCTCGTGACGTCCGGGATCTCATCCGGGACTCCGAACAACATTCGGTAACCACATACAAACTTCCTTTATAACCCTAGCGTCACCGAACCTTAAGTGTGTAGACCCTACGGGTTCGGGAGACATGCAGACATGACCGAGGCGTTCTCCGGTCAATAACCAACAGCGGGATCTGGATACCCATGTTGGCTCCCACATGTTCCACGATGATATCATCGGATGAACCACGATGTCAAGGACTCAATCGATCACGTATACAATTCCCTTTATCTAGCGGTATTGTACTTGCCCGAGATTCGATCGTCGGTATACCGATACCTTGTTCAATCTCGTTACCGGCAAGTCTCTTTACTCGTTCCGTAACACATCATCCCGTGATCAACCCCTTGGTCACATTGTGCACATTATGATGATGTCCTACCGAGTGGGCCCAGAGATACCTCTCCGTCACACGGAGTGACAAATCCCAGTCTCGATTCGTGCCAACCCAACAAACACTTTCGGAGATACCTGTAGTGCACCTTTATAGTCACCCGATTCGTTGTGGACGTTTGGTACACCCAAAGCATTCCTACGGTATCCGGGAGTTGCACAATCTCATGGTCTAAGGAAATGATACTTGACATTAGAAAAGCTTTAGCATACGAACTACGATCTTTGTGCTATGCTTTAGGATTGGGTCTTTGTCCATCACATCATTCAACTAATGATGTGATCCGTTATCAATGACATCCAATGTCCATGGTTAGGAAGCGTAACCATCTATTGATCAACGAGCTAGCCAATAGAGGCTTGCTAGGGACATGGTGTTGTCTATGTATCCACACATGTATTTGAGTTTCCTATCAATACAATTATAGCATGGATAATAAACGATTATCATGAACAAGGAAATATAATAATAACTAATTTATTATTGCCTCTAGGGCATATTTCCAACAGTCTCCCACTTGCACTAGAGTCAATAATCTAGTTCACATCGTCATGTGATTAACAGCGATAGGTCACATCGCCATGTGACTAACACCCAAGAGTTTACTAGTGTCTCAGAACTAGTTCACATCATCATGTGATTTAGACTCAATGAGTTACGAGGTTTGATCATGTTTTGCTTGTGAGAGAGGTTTTAGTCAACGGGTTTAGTCAACGGTGCGAACCTTTCAGATCCGTGTGCTTTGCAATTCTCCATGTCATATTGTAAATGCTGCTTCCACGCTCCACTTGGATCTATTCCAAACGGTTGCTCCACTATACGTATCCGGTTTGCTACTCAGTCACTCGGATAGGTGTTAAAGCTTGCATTGACGTAACGCTTTACGCCGAACTCTTTATCACCTCCATAATCGAGAAACATGTCCTTATTTACTCCAAGGACAATTTTGACCGCTGTCCAATGATCCATTCTTGGATCATTCTTGTACCTATAGTGACTCATGGCAAGGCACACTTCGATGCGGTACATAACATAGCATCTTTGTAGAGCCTACGTCACGAAGCATAGGGGCGACCTTCGTCCTTTCTCTCTCTTCTGCCGTGGTCGAGCTTTAACTCTTAACTTCATACCTTACATCTCGTGCAAGAACTCCTTCTTTGGTGATCCATTTTGAACACTTTCAAGATTATGTCAAGGTATGTGCTCATTTGAAAGTATTATTAAACATTTTGATCTATCTTATAGATCTTGATGCTTATTGTTCAAGTAGCCTAATCCAGGTTTTCTATTGAAAATCATCTTTCAAATAACCCTACATGCTTTCCAGAAATTCTATATCATTTCTGATCATCAATATGTCAACAACATATACTCATCCGAAATTCTATAGTGCTCCCACTCACTTCTTTGGAAATACAAGTTTCTCATAAACTTTGTATAGACCCAAAATCTTTGATCATCTCATCAAAGCGCACATTCCAACTCCAAGATGCTTACTCCAGTCCTTAGAAGGATCGCTGGTGCTAGCATACCTTTTAGCATCCTTAGGATCGACAAAACTTTTCTGATTGTATCACATACAACCTTTCCTTACGTAAACTGGTAAGGAAACTCGTTTTGACATCCATATGCCTGATTTCATAAATGCAGCTAATGCTAACATGATTCCGACGGACTTAAGCATCGCTACGGATGAGAAAATCTCATCGTAGTCAACTCCTTGAACTTGTGAAAACTCTTCGCCACAAGTCGAGCTTCATAGACGGTGACATTACCGTCCACGTCCGTCTTCTTCTTAAAGATCCATTCATCTCAATGGCTTGCCGATCATCGGGCAAGTCCACCAAAGTCCATGCTTAGTTCTGATATATGGATACTATCTCGGATTTCATGGCCTCTAACCATTTGTCGGAATTTGGGCCCACCATCGCTTCTCCATAGCTCGTAGGTTCATTGTTGTCTAGCAACATGACCTTCAAGACAGGATCACCGTACCACTCAAGCGATGCAGCGTCCTTGTCGTCCCTCGAGGTTCGGTAGTGACTTGATCCGAAACTTCATGATTCTTGTCATAAGCTTCTACTTCAATTGGTGTAGGTGCCACGGAACAACTTCACGTGCCTGCTACACACTAGTTGAAGTGACGGTTCAATAACCTCATCAAGTCTCCACCATCCTCCCACTCAACTTTTCGAGACGAACTTTTCCTCGAGAAAGGACCCGATTCAAGAAACAATCCCTATTGCTTCCGGATCTGAATTAGGAGGTATACCCAACTGTTTTGGGTGTCCTATGAAGATGCATTTGTCCGCTTTGGGTTCGAGCTTATCAACCTGAAACTTTTTCCACATAAGCGTCGCAGCCCCAAACTTTTAAGAAATGACGACTTAGGTTTCTCTAAACCATAGTTCATACGGTGTCATCTCAACGGAATTACGTGGTACCCTATTAAAGTGAGTGCGGTTGTCTCTAATGCCTAACCCATGAGCGATAGTGGTAATTCGATAGGAGACATCATGGTACGCACCATATCCAATAGGGTGCAACTATGATGTTCGGACACACCATCACACTATGGTGTTCCAGGCGGTATTAATTGTGAAACAATTTGCACAATGTCTTAATTGTGTGCCAAAACTCATAACTCAGATATTCATCTCTATGATCATATCATAGACATTCTATCATCTTGTCACGAAGATCTTAAACTTCACTCTGAAATTACTTGAACCATTCAATAATTCAGATTTGTGTTTCATCAAGTAAATATACTCAACATCTACTCGAATCATCTGTGAAGTCGTAACATAACGATATTCACTGCATGCCTCGGCACTCATTGGACTGCACACATCAAAATGTGTTACTTCTAACAAGTTGCTATCTTGTTCCATCTTCTTTGAAACCGAGGCTTTTCAGTCATCTTGTCCATGTGGTATGATTTGCATATCTCAAGTGATTCAAAATCAAGTGAGTCTAAACGATCCATCTGCATGGAGTTTCATCATGCGTATACACCAATGTACATGGTTTGCATGTCTCAAACTTTTCAAAACGAGTGAGTCCAAAGATCCATCAACATGGAGCTTCTTCATGCGTTTACACCAATATGACTTACATGGCGATTGCCACAAGTAAGTGGTACTATCATTACTATCTTATACTTTTGGTATGAAAATGTGTATCACTACGATCGAGATTCAATAAACCATTTATTTAGGTGCAAGACCATCTAAGGTATTATTCAAATAAATAGAGTAACCATTATTCTTCTTAAATGAATAACCGTATTATGCGAGACATAATCCAATCATGTATATGCTCAACGCAAACACCAAATAACAATTATTTAGGTTTAACACCAATCTCGATGGTAGAGGGAGCGTGCGATGCTTGATCACATCAACCTTGGAAACACTTCCAACACATATCGTCACTCACCTTTAGCTAGTATCCGTTTATTCCGTAGCTCTTTTATTTCGAGTTACTAACACTTAGCAACCGAACCGGTATCTTAATACCCTGGTGCTACTAGGAGTACTAGTAAAGTACACATTAACATAATGTATATCAAATATACTTCTATCGACCTTGCCAGCCTTCTTATCTACCAAGTATCTAGGGTGGTTCCGCTCCAGTGGCTGTTCCCCTTATTACAGAAGCACTTAGTCTCGGGTTTGGGTTCAACCTTGGGTTTCTTCACTGGAGCAGCAGCTGATTTGCCGTTTCATGAAGTATCCCTTCTTGCCCTTGCCCTTCTTGAAACTAGTGGTTTCACCAACCATCAACAATTGATGCTCCTTCTTGACTTCTACTTTCGTGATGTCAAACAACGCAAATACCTCAAGGGATCATTATATCTATCCTCGATCTGTTATAGTTCATCACGAAGCTCTAGCAGCTTGGTGGCAATGACTTTGGAGAAACATCACTATCTCATCTGGAAGATCAACTCCCACTCGATTCAAGTGATTGTTGTACTCAGACAATCTGAGCACAAGCTCAATGATTGAGCTTTTCTCCCTTAGTTTGCAGGTTAAGAAATCGTCGGAGGTCTTATACCTCTTGACGTGGGCACGAGCTTGAAATCCCAATTTCAGCCCTCAAACATCTCATATGTTCCATGACGTTTGAAAACGTCTTTGGTGCCTCAACTCTAAACCGTTTAACCGAACTATCATGTAGTTATCAAAAGCGTGTATGTCCGATGTTCGCAACATCCACAAACGACGTTTGGGGTTCAAAGACACGGCGGTGCATTAGGACATAAGCTTTCTCTTGATCGCATAATTGCTACTTTCAACTTTCAACTATATTTTCTCTAGGAACATACCTAAACAGTGGAACTAAAGCGCGAGCTTACGACATAATTTGCAAAAGGTCTTTTGACTATGTTCAAGATAATTAAGTTCATCTTATGAACTCTCACTCAGATAGACATCCCTCTGGTCATCTAAGTGATTACATGATCCGAGTCAACTAAGCCGTGTCCGATCATCACGTGAGACGGACTAGTCATCATCGGTGAACATCTTCATGTTGATCGTATCTACTATACGACTCATGCTCGACCTTTCGGTCTCTGTGTTCCCGAGGCCATGTCTGTACATGCTAGGCTCGTCAAGTTAACCCCAAGTGTTTTTCTTTGTGTAAATCATCTTACACCCGTTGTATGTGAACGTAAGAATCCATCACACCCGATCATCACGTGGTGCTTAGAAGCGACGAACTGTAGCAGCGGTGCACGCGAGGAGAACACTTCTTGAAATTTGTGTAAGGGATCATCTTATTTACTACCGTCGTTCTAAGTAAACAAGATGCATAAACATAATAAACATCACATGCAATTATATAGTAGTGACATGATATGGCCAATATCATATAGCTCCATTGATCTCCATCTTCGGGCTCCATGATCATCATCGTCACCGCATGACACCATGATCTCCATCATCATGATCTCCATCATCGTGTCTTCATGAAGTTGTCTCGCCAACTATTACTTCTACTACTATGGCTACCGTTAGCAATAAAGTAAAGTAATTACATGGCGTTGTTTAATGACACGCAGGTCATACAATAAATAAAGACAACTCCTATGGCTCCTGCCGGTTGTCATACTCATCGACATGCAAGTCGTGAGTCCTATTACAAGAACATGATCAATCTCATACATCACATTCTTCTTGGCCATATCACATCACATAGCATACCCTGCAAAAACAAGTTAGACGTCCTCTAATTGTTGTTTGCATGTTTTACGTGGCTGCTTTGGGTTTCTAGCAAGAACGTTTCTTACCTACGCATAAAACCACAACGTGATATGCCAATTTCTATTTACCCTTCATAAGGACCCTTTTCATCGAATCCGTTCCGACTAAAGTGGGAGAGATCGGCACCCGCTAGCCACCTTATGCACCAAGTGCATGTCAGTCGGTGGAACCTGTCTCACGTAAGAGTACGTGTAAGGTCGGTCCGGGCCGCTTCATCCCACAATACCGTCGAAACAATATTGGACTAGTAACGGTAAGCATATTGAACAAAATCAACGCCCACAACTACTTTGTGTTCTACTCGTGCAAAGAATCTACGCAATAGACCTAGCTCATGATGCCATCGTTGGGGAGCGAAAGAAATTCAAAATTTTCCTACGTGTCACCAAGATCTATCCATGGAGAGACTAGCAACGAGGGGAAGGAGAGTGCATCTACATACCCTTGTAGATCGCTAAGCGGAAGCGTTCATGAGAACGGGGTTGAAGGAGTCGTGATTGTCGTGATCCAAATCACCGAGATCCGAGTGCCGAACGGACGGCACCTCCGCTGTTCAACACACGTACAGCCGGTGGCGTCTCCCATGCCTTGATCCAGCAAGGAGAGAGGGAGAGGTTGAGGAAGACTCCATCCAACAGCAGCACAACGGCGTGGTGGTGGTGGAGGAGCGTGGCAATCCTGCGGGGCTTCGCCAAGCACCTACGGGAGAGGAGGAGGTGTCACGGGAGGGAGGGAGGCGCCCGAGGCTCGGTGTGGATGCCCTCCCTCCCTCCACTATATATAGGGGTAAGGGAGAGGGGAGGCGCAGCCTTGCCCCTTCCTCCAAGGAAGGGGTGCGGCCAAGAGGGAGGAGTCCATCCTCCCAAGGCACCCTGAGGTGCCTTCCCTTTGAGGACTCTTCCTCCCCAAGTTTCCTTGGCGCATGGGCCTCTTGGGGCTGGTGCCCTTGGCCCATATAGGCCAAGGCGCACCCCCTACAGCCCATGTGGCCCCAGGCAGGTGGACCCCGGTGGACCCCGGACCCCTTTCGGCACTCCGTACAATACCGATAAAGTGCGAAACTTTTCCAGCGACCAAAATAGGACTTCCCATATATAAATCTTTACCTCCGGACCATTCCGAACTCCTCGTGACGTCCGGGATCTCATCCGGGACTCAACAACATTCGGTAACCACATACAAACTTCCTTTATAACCCTAAGCGTCACCGAACCTTAAGTGTGTAGACCCTACGGGTTCGGGAGACATGTAGACATGACCGAGACGTTCTCCGGTCAATAACCAACAGCGGGATCTGGATACCCATGTTGGCCCCCACATGTTCCACGATGATCTCATCGGATGAACCATGATGTCAAGGACTCAATCGATCCCGTATACAATTCCCTTTGTCTAGCGGTATTGTACTTGCCCGAGATTCGATCGTCGGTATACCGATACCTTGTTCAATCTCGTTACGGCAAGTCTCTTTACTCGTTCCGTAACACATCATCCCGTGATCAACCCCTTGGTCACATTGTGCACATTATGATGATGTCCTACCGAGTGGGCCCAGAGATACCTCTCCGTCACACGGAGTGACAAATCGATCTCGATTCGTACAACCCAACAAACACTTTCGGAGATACCGTAGTGCACCTTTATAGTCACCCGATTACGTTGTGACGTTTGGTACACCCAAAGCATTCCTACGGTATCCGGGAGTTGCACAATCTCATGGTCTAAGGAAATGATACTTGACATTAGAAAAGCTTTAGCATACGAACTACGATCTTTGTGCTATGCTTTAGGATTGGGTCTTTGTCCATCACATCATTCAACTAATGATGTGATCCCGTTATCAATGACATCCAATGTCCATGGTTAGGAAACCGTAACCATCTATTGATCAACGAGCTAGCCAATAGAGGCTTGCTAGGGACATGGTGTTGTCTATGTATCCACACATGTATTTGAGTTTCCTATCAATACAATTATAGCATGGATAATAAACGATTATCATGAACAAGGAAATATAATAATAACTAATTTATTATTGCCTCTAGGGCATATTTCCAACAATCTGTACATGCTAGGCTCGTCAAGTTAACCCTAAGTGTTTCGCGTGTGTAAATCATCTTACACCCGTTGTATGTGAACGTAAGAATCCATCACACCCGATCATCACATGGTGCTTAGAAGCGAACTTTAACTTTAGCAACGGTGCAGTTAGGGGAGAACACTTCTTGAAATTGTTGTAAGGGATCATCTTATTTACTACCGTCGTTCTAAGTAAACAAGATGCATAAACATAATAAACATCACATGCAATTATATATAGTAGTGACATGATATGGCCAATATCATATAGCTCCATTGATCTCCATCTTGAGGCTCCATGATCATCATCGTCACCAAAGCATGACACCATGATCTCCATCATCATGATCTCCATCATCGTGTCTTCATGAAGTTGTCTCGCCAACTATTACTTCTACTACTATGGCTACCGGTTAGCAATAAAGTAAAGTAATTACATGGCGTTGTTTAATGACACGCAGGTCATACAATAAATAAAGACAACTCCTATGGCTCTGCCGGTTGTCATACTCATCGACATGCAAGTCGTGATTCCTATTACAAGAACATGATCAATCTCATACATCACATATCATTCATCACATTCTTCTTGGCCATATCACATCACATAGCATACCCTGCAAAAACAAGTTAGACGTCCTCTAATTGTTGTTGCATGTTTTACGTGGCTGCTATGGGTTTCTAGCAAGAACGTTTCTTACCTCGCAAAACCACAACGTGATATGCCAATTGCTATTTACCCTTCATAAGGACCCTTTTCATCGAATCCGTTCGACTAAAGTGGGAGAGACCGGCACCGCTAGCCACCTTATGCACCAAGTGCATGTCGGTCGGTGGAACTGTCTCACGTAAGAGTACGTGTAAGGTCGGTCCGGGCCGCTTCATCCCACAATACCGTCGAAACAAGATTGGACTAGTAACGGTAAGCATATTGAACAAAATCAATGCCCAAAACTACTTTGTGTTCTACTCGTGCAAAGAATCTATGCAATAGACCTAGCTCTGATACCACTGTTGGGGAACGTAGCAGAAATTCAAAATTTTCTACGCATCACCAAGATCAATCTATGGAGATTCTAGCAACAAGAGAAGGAGAGTGCATCTACATACCCTTGTAGATCGCTAAGCGGAAGCGTTCATGAGAACGGGGTTGAAGGAGTCGTACTCGTCATGATCCAAATCACCGGAGATCCTAGTGCGGAACGGACGGCACCTCCGCGTTCAACACACGTACAGCCCGGTGACGTCTCCCACGCCTTGATCCAGCAAGGAGAGAGGGAGAGGTTGAGGAAGACTCCATCCAGCAGCAGCACAATGGCGTGGTGGTGGTGGAGGAGCGTGGCAATCCTGCAGGGCTTCGCCAAGCACCGCAGGAGAGGAGGAGGAGGAGAGGCAGGGCTGCACCAAGAGGGAGAAGTTCTCATTTTTTGGGCAGCCCCCAAGCCTCAAGTATTTATAGGGGGAGAGGGGGCTGCGCCCCCTTTAGGGTTTCCCACCCCAAGGGGTGCGGCCAGCCCTAGATCCCATCTAGGGCGGCCAAGGGGGAGGAGTGCCTCCCAAGTCAAGTGGAGGCCTCCCCTTTAGGGTTTTCCCTTCCCATGCGCATGGGCCTTGGGGGGCTGGTGCCCATGGCCCATTATAGGCTAGGGCGCCCCCTACAGCCCATGCTACTGTATTGGACGTGGTGGAACAATTTCCGGACCTCCGGACCCCTCCGAATCCTCCTAACCTTCTGAAGCTTCCCGGTACAATACCGAAAAACTGAACTTTTTCCTAACCCGAACAACAACTTTCCATATATAAATCTTTACCTCCGGACCATTCCGGAACTCCTCGTGACGTCCGGGATCTCATCCGGACTCGAACAACATTCGGTAACCACATACAAACTTCCTTTATAACCCTAGCGTCGCCGAACCTTAAGTGTGTAGACCCTACGGGTTCCGGAGACATGCAGACATGACCGAGACGTTCTCCGGTCAATAACCAACAGCGGGATCTGGATACCCATGTTGGCTCCCACATGTTCCACGATGATCTCATCGGATGAACCACGATGTCAAGGACTCAATCGATCCGTATACAATTCCCTTTGTCTAGCGGTATTGTACTTGCCCGAGATTCGATCGTCGGTATCCCGATACCTTGTTCAATCTCGTTTCCGGCAAGTCTCTTTACTCGTTCCGTAACACATCATCCCATGATCAACCCATTGGTCACATTGTGCACATTATGATGATGTCCTACCGAGTGGGCCCAGAGATACCTCTCCGTTTACATGAAGTGACAAATCCCAGTCTCGATTCGTGCCAACCCAACAGACACTTTCGGAGATACCTTAGTGCACCTTTATAGCCACCCGATTCGTTGTGACGTTTGGTACACCCAAAGCATTCCTACAAGATCCGGAGTTGCACAATCTCATGGTCTAAGGAAATGATACTTGACATTAGAAAAGCTTTAGCATACTGAACTACGATCTTTGTGCTAGGCTTAGGATTGGGTCTTGTCCATCACATCATTCTCCTAATGATGTGATCCCGTTATCAATGACATCCAATGTCCATGGTCGTGAAACCGTAACCATCTATATATCAACGAGCTAGTCAACTAGAGGCTTACTAGGGACATGGTGTTGTCTATGTACCCACACATGTATCTGAGTTTCCTATCAATACAATTATAGCATGGGTAATAAACGATTATCATGAACAAGGAAATATAATAATAACTATTTTATTATTGCCTCTAGGGCATATTTCCAACAATCGCGTGAAGAACCTGAACTTCTCGGTATGCCTACTTGAACTTCACTCTGTTTTTCACGTGTTTTTTTGCCCATAGCTCTCCATCCACTCACCAGAACACTCACCGGAATTGAGCAAGTGATATACCGATGGAAAGCTGCTGCAAACATGCAACTTTCCCATGTCGATCATTTTTTTCATAATCGCGACGGTTTTAAAAGTTATTCACCTGAAATTCATTCATTGCAGTAGTTGAACTTCCTGTTGTTTTCACGTTGAACTTCTGTGGCGTATTTTCGTTTGTAATTTTCTCATTCATTCGTCAGTGTTACATAAATGATATTCTTTTTGTACAAACATCTCTCACAATAATTTTTTTAAATTTCTCCGACGAGGACTTGAACTTACACAAATGATATTCCTGCCGTTTTGAAGTAAATAAGAAAATGACGAGATCATAATTTCTGCCTTCATCGCGAATGGAAATGCGCTGTGTGAAGTAGTTGAACTTATCGAGCACGTCTGTTTGAACTTCACTCTGTTTCTGACGTGATGTTTTTTATCTGTAACTCCCAAACCACTTACCGGAATTGAGCAAATGATATACCGATGGAAAGCTATTGCAAACACACAACTTTTTCGTGTTGTTCAGTTTTTCATACTCGCGACGGTTCAAAATATTTTTTTGAATGCGTAAAAATGTGTTTTTTAACAGTATACATAAAACTTTTAAACCATTCATCGGAATATAGCTTATAATATACCATTGGAAAGCATATGAATAGGAGCATCTTTTTCATGTAGACACACGTTATAAATTTTTATCGTTTGAGAGCAGTTTTAAAAATGGCAAAAATAACATCGTTTTTTGCCTGTTTTTATATATAATTGAAGGTCGGACGTCTCGCACTAGAGATCTTGAACTTCACCGGGAGGAGCACTTGAACTTCTTGCAACAAACCTTTTAACCTTTTTGTTTTCTACACTTATATTACTATCTGAAATGCATTCCTTGCAGTATTGAACTTCTCGTTGTTTCACCTTGAACTTCTGTCACGTTTTTTTGTTCAACCTCTCTCACAAGAATTTTTGAACTTTCTCGGGCCGAGCACTTGAACTTCTAGTAACAAAACTTTCGGCCTTTGCTTTTTGATTCTTTTTTTGCATACAAATCCACACCGTGGAGTACGTGAACTTCTAGCAGTTATCAATCTGAACTTCTCTCGGTTACGTGAAAATATCTGAGTTTTTTATGAATATTAATCTGAAATTCTTATTTTTTTATGAACTCTCAAGCGCTCTATTTTTAATAGTTAAACTTCTTGTTATTTTATTTTTTGAACTTCTTGTTTCCATTATTTAATAACGAGGGAAATCTGAGTTTTCTATAATCATCGAACTTCTCCATCTTTTTAATATGGACTTCCTGGTTTTATTTCTTAATTATTTTTTTATAAAATTTTGAAGCGCTCTATTTTTAAAAGTTAAACTTCTTGTTTTTTATTTTTGAACTTCTTGTTTCCATTCTTTAATAACGAGGAAATCCGAGTTTTCGATAATCATCGAATTTCTCCATCTTTTTAATTTGGACTTCCTGGTTTTATTTCCCTTAGTGACGGAAAAAATCCTACTTTTTGATAGACCCCAAGCCGCTCAGTTTTTAAATTTGAGCTCCTAGGTTTATTTTAACAGAGAATTTTTTTTATAAAATTGTTTGAGATTCTTTTTTTAATGACCTTCTTTTGGGTTTGTAACAAGCATTGAACTTCTTATTTTAGTTTTTTTAACTTGCATCTTGGTTTTGTACTAAAATTTTAACTTCTCGGTTATTTAAATTCGAACCTCTAGGTTTTTATATAACCCCTTTATTATTAAAAAGTTGAACTTATTTGTATTTTTAGTTTGACTTTCTTGGTTCTGTAATAAATATTGAACCTCCATGTTTGTGAAATTTGAACCTCTAATTTCTTTTGGAAACATGGAAAATGCTTTCTTTAAATAATTTTTTGAAAAATAGTGTTCCTTATTTTTTTTAATTTTAACTTCTTCATTTATTATTTAGTAATGAGAAAACAGCTATGTTTTTTTTACCTTCGAACTTCTCTTTTTTTATACTTTGAACTTCTTAGAAAAATATGGTTTTAAATAAGGAAAAAAAATTCTAGGTTTTTAAATTAGAACTTCTAGGTTTTTTGACCTTCTCGGTTATTTCAAATTGAACTTCTAGGGTTTTCAAATTTGAACTTCTATTATTTTTGGCCTTCTTGGTTATTTCAAAATTTCTAGTTTTTTTTAAAAAAATCCACTTTTATATACTCTTTTTGAACTACTCTGTTATTTTGAGTTGGCCTTCTCGCTTATTTTTAGGAAAATCTAACTTTTATAAAATTTTCTTATTTTCTTAAAAACAAGAAAAATCCAAAAGTTTAATGAGCATCGAATTGCTCTGTTGTTTTATTTTGACCTTCTCGGTTTTACTTTTTAGAAATAGGGGAAATCAATTTCTTTATATAGACACCAAACTAATGTGTTATTTATATTTGAACTTATTAATTTTATATTTTATAAAAGGAAAATTTGATTACTATTTTTTTCACAATGTAAATATGGTTTTCGTATGTTTCATTTCATTCTTTAGTAATGAGAAGAAATCTTAGTTTTTTTATAAACATCGGACTGCTCTATTTTTTGAATTTGGATTTTGGACTTCTTGGTTCTATTTGGGAGTCGCGCGGGGCGGGATGGGGGAGGTGTGGTGGTGGCGCGCATCGGGGAGACAACGTTGGCGGAGACATAAAGAACTTTTTTGGAAAAGAGAAAAAAATATACTGTGAGATGTTCTTTTTTTGTAGTGTGGAAAAGTTCCATCTTCTTTATGGTGAACTTTCTATTGTTTGTTCCTTTTTTATATACAACGAACTATGCAAGTTTCACATCTTGAACTTCCGTCTTTCTAATAAACACAACGAATTGCTAGAAATAATAAAACCATGTTTTACAAAAACTATCCAATTGTTGCTCAAATCTTTTTTAAACATTCAAAAGAGTACAGTACTATCAAGATTCACAAGTTTAAAACAATTACTTGTAGATTCTCTTGCACTTTTGACGCCTCAACATCATCTACAAAACAGAAAGCGCTGGAAAATGGGCATCTTCTTTCTTTGTAAACAGAAGTGCCAAAACAGTAGAACACAAATTGCCAAATGGAACAATAATGAACTGCTACCGGAAGAACTCCCAGGGTGGTTCGTCCTACAAGAAGGAACGTGAGGTATGTTTTCTTCAATATTTTTGTGAACGTGAACTTACCTTTTTAGAAAACAAGAAAAACATACTTCTCTCCCTTAACTGTTTGTGACTTAATAAACACACAAAGAGAACATAACTACATAAGATAAATGTCTAAATCCAACCAAGAATAGTTTAAATAAATAAATTGTTTTTTCTTAGAGTAGAACACGTGTCCTTTCTGTCTAGAGTATTACACATGCTCTTTTTTCCCCACAAATGGTGTTTTCTACAGTAGTACATTATCCTCTCGCAAGCACATATCTCCTATGCATTCACAATCAAGCCACTCTTCGTCCACTCACCACTTTTTTTTTAGTTTTTGGTGTGCCCATACGGCCAGCTCTAGCAGCACTTGTTAGTGGCAAAGGCCTGGATCAGAGATTGTGTCACAGGGGCGTGGCAATCTGCAGTCCAAATTCTCTAGGAGCGGCAGGAATGATGGACAGATGAATTGAGGAAGCAACAAGCCTTTTGGTTCTTTTTTTTGTGAAACTTTGTGATCAATCAACACCGAGATACGGACAAGGATAGGGTAGACGAATTTCTACCAGGAGAATTAGACATGGGATATCTTGAGAACACATGTGTTATGACCGTGGTGAATGCACGGGGTGGACTCAAGAAAGGCTCTGACGGGAAAAGACCAGCGAGGTAGGCTATCTCGGTGCCGATGATGATGCATCAGGACACGAGGGGCGCGGGCAACGATCCACTCACCAGACGCCAGTTGTGCAGGAGCTCACCACTGCATTTTTTTATGTACACTGAATCGTATTTCTTCAGTTCATGCACTTTTGAACTGGCATTGGTTGCAGAATCGAACCTCCGCTGTAGCAGTAGAAAGAACGGATTGAGCAGAGGTGAGCTCGTGGGCGAGCTAGTGCATCACCGCGCGGACTGCGTGCTAGTGGCCGAGGTTCGATCTGCAGGATGCCAGGGGCTGACAGCTGAGCGAACTTCTCTGCCACCTCGCCATGGACCACCCCTGCTGGTAACCTACTCCCGCGGGAAGCGGATCCTCTAACATCGTGAAGGGATGTCGCGTAGTTTCTGATGGCAAGTGACATCCCTTTTTCACATTCATATGGTTAAGCCTAAAATGATTATAATTAAATTACAAATTACAAATCTACTATATACATTTACAAAAATTACATACAAACAAAATTATGGTGCAATAAAATTATTTTTTTATTTTTTTATACATGCTACAGTAAATCCGTACGGTGATTGCTTCAGTATTCACTGTAGCTTGTGCCATCTCTTCTTCATTTTACATACACATGTCACTGTAGCTTGTGACATTCCTTCAGGATGTTAGAGGATCCACTTCCGCTCCCGCGGTGCACCACTAGGCGATCTGAGGATTCGCTTGCAGCGTGGAAGCCAGCAAATCGGCGGGTGGAGGCTCGGACAATGAGCGAGTCAGAGCCATGGCAGGCTCCGGTGGGCGAGGCATCTCTCGGCGGTAGGGGTTAGTCCCGGCCTTGTGGGTGTTCTTGACGA
This sequence comes from Aegilops bicornis, assembly GCA_021605145.1. Taxonomy (NCBI): domain Eukaryota; kingdom Viridiplantae; phylum Streptophyta; class Magnoliopsida; order Poales; family Poaceae; genus Aegilops; species Aegilops bicornis. Next base: position 489,010,765 of record CM038669.1, on the reverse strand, counting down.
GCGGTCGATGGGGTGGAAGTGTGGCGGCGGATCCGAGGCGGTGGCGGCGGCCGGATCCGAGGATGGTGGTGGCGGTGGCGGGCGGGAACCTTTGGACCCGTGGTATGACAAGCGATGTGGCTCTGGGAAGAAGGCGGGGGCGGTCTAGGGAAGAAGTGGCGGACTGTGGCTGGATCCGCCCGTCGTGGCCGGATCTTCGCGTGGCAGTGGTAGGTAGCCGAGTCAGTGGGGAGGGTGGTCACGAGGGCATGGGGAGGGCTGCTGAGGGAAGCAGTCGGGTGGTTCTAATTTGTTTTACAGAGTTCGGGAACGTGTCATCGTGCCCTATATAGGGCCATCGTATCCAAATAACTATTTTGATCATGGGATCAGAATAATGCTACTATATATATAGGATGGGTCTATTATAATAACACCCTTTAAGACCTTATTCTCGTAACACTAAACCTTATTATGCTAACACTACAGCACTGTCCCGCACACCCGAAGCGAACCGCAGCGGTCAACGACCACGTGGACAGACCCCCATCCCCTCCCCCGATCCACTCCATCTTCTCCCTCCTACCTCCTTCCTTGCCGTGCCGGACCGACCACAGCCTCCTTCCTCCCGGCGCACCACATCCGACCACCCATGCCCTCCCCTCCGAGCCGCCGCCCCGCCCCACACCTTTGCCACCGCACCCCGCGCCGCCCTTCGTCGCCGCACCCCGTTTCCTCTCCTCCGAATACTGCCACCGCGCGTCCCACCACGCCATCCACTCCTCCCCTACCTCCAGCACACCGCGTCCCGATGCGCCCTGGCCCCGGCCACCCACCCCTCCCACCGCCATTCGGGCCACTCGTCGGCGCTCCCTCCCACCTCCACCCCCTTTTTTCTTGTTTCCCCAATGCGTGGAGCTCTCGGGAGCTGCCGCCACCCCTTGCTCGCGGGCCCCTCCATCTTCCTACTGCGCCTTCCCACCGCCCCGGCGCCGATCCAGGCGTGCCTGCGCGACTGCCGGCGCGGATCTGGCCCGGGGCCACGGGATCCGGCCCTCCACCAGACCCTGCCGCAAGCTCCCCATCATGGAATCCCCTCCCCCGAGCTCCCTCGTTTTCCCCTGCCTTGCGCTCGGGCACAACCCCAAGTCTGGTGCGTGGCTGCCGCCATGGAACCGTGTCAGCGCCCTACCTCCCCATCCTCCCAATCTCCCATCGATCCAGCCGGGGGAGGAGAGCAGTCGGCTCTCTTCCTCCTCCCCGGCGAGGCCTGGGCGCCACCCTCCTCCGGCGCGGACTAGCCACCCCGGATCCAGACCCTCGCTGCCAACACCTCCGCTCTACACCGCGGGTGGATCCGGGCCGCCACTGCCGGCGCCGAGCACCTGGCTTCCCCACCGGACTCCCCTCTACCTTTCTCTGAACTGCACAGCATGCAGTGCGGGCGACTGTGGCGTGCAGTGCAGCTCGACTCGGCGTGCAGCTCGGCCCCCGCCCCGTCGTGCGGCACCCTCACGTGCAGCATCGGGGTGGTTGCAGGCCCGACATCTCCTGCACCGATGCCTTCAACATTGTTCACCGGACTTCCGCTGCTCTCCGCTCTCCCTTTTCCAGTGACCCCCTTCCTCATATTTCTCCGTGGTCCCAGCCACCCACGGCATGCAGTATGGGTTGCGATGTCGTGCAGTTTGCCGTGTGCATCCTTGCCATGCAGTTTGTCGTGTGCATCCAGATGCAGTGGGGTTCAAATGTGCAGTTTTATTCAATTTGCACCAACTCCTCTATTCAATGTGCACTTCTCCAGGGATATAATTTCATTTTGGAGCTATTTTTATTTCAGATTTTGCCAATGCAGTGTGTGCGATTTGTGTACCAGCTCATTACCCTTATGTATGAAGTGCAATTTGTTTGTGTGTCTCAAAAAATCAATCGACTATCATCAACACTTGCAGTGCATTTGGTCCTCGATGTGGTTCATTTTTCAGAGTGATACTGTTCACTTGCGCATTGCATGGAAGTGTGAAAAATTAGCGAAACAAAAGAAAGTAATGCGGTTCACTTTGATATATGTCGCGGTACACTTGCCCTTGTCTTTGCGGTCCACTTTCGTTTATAAAAAATGTTAAAAAAGACAACAAAAACTCGTATGAGAAAAATAACGTCCGACAAAAGAAATTATGCGGCTAAACTTGCCGTCGATGCAGTCACGGTTTTTATTCGAAGCGATCGCGGTCGGTAGTGTGATGTTGTTCATCCCGTAAGTGCAAAAAAGTTGTTACGGAAGCGAAAAAAGTAATGCGGTTCACTTCTTGATAGTGTTGTGGTTCATTTACATCAGATGTGAAGTGCACTCTACTTTCTTGTCCTTGAAAAAATTACGTTTAAATAAACGAAATCATGCAGTTCCCTTACCCTTGTGATGCAGTGCGGTTTTCAGTCGGATGAAATACCCACGTCGATTTGGGTGTCGCGAAAAACAGAATGTTCGCATTTCGGTAAATTTGAAATTCCTCTTAAAACGTAAAGAATTAGAGAGAGTGTTCTACATGAACAAGTTGCGCCTCGTCGATATCTTTCCAACGGCACATCATTTGAATCATCCCGACCGGCTGTTTGTAAAAATTTCACAAAAAAGGCCGCTGCCACTCGTCGCCCACCGCACGATTTTCAAAATTAACTTAAAACCGTAAGGAATCTCAAAAACATTTCAACATATGAAAGTTGTGCCTCGTCCATAGCTTTTCAACGGTATATTACACGCCTCGTTTCGACAAACGGTTAAAAAACTGAAGCAAAAACAGTACCAAAAATTTGAAAAAAATTGAAAAAAATTGAAAAACAGAATTCCGCGATTTAGTAAATTTGAAACTGCTCTTAAACCGTAGCGAATTAGAGAAAAATTTACATATGAAAAAGATGCGCCTCGACAATATCTATCCAAGGTGTATCATTTGCTTCATTCCGACGAGCGGTTTAGAAAAAAACGCGAAAAAACTCTCGCTGCCACTCGTTGTGGGTCGCACCATTTTCAAAACTGCTCTTAAACCGTGAGAAATCTCAAAAAGTGTTCAACATGGCGAAGTTGTGCCTAATCCATAGCTTTTTAATGGTATATTACACGCCTCGTTCCGACAAACAGTTAAAAAACTAAAGCAAAAAAGGTACCAAAAAACACAGCATGCAGTTTTTTTGCGACGGGAAGTTCACTCGCGTGTATACGGTAGCACACTTGCTTCAAACAATGACGTGCACTTTCATTGAGACTGCAGTGCAGAAGTGTTATCAGAATAGTTATTCTGCTAATATTAGCAGAATAGACCGGCTATATAGACCGGCTAATATTAGCAGAATAGACCGGCTATATACGGTCGACTAGAGGGGGGTGAATAGGAGACTACAAATTTTAATATTTCTTGTTAATTTTAAGGTTTAGAGGATAAATAGGGTTCACTAGATATGCAACTAGGTGAACACAACCTATATGACAAGCAAGCTTAAAGCAAAGTATGCTGAGGCAACAATCTAATTAGCAAGCCAACAAGCATACAAGACAAAGTAAGGTGCGGAAAAGGATTAACCACAAGTGAGGCGAGGACGCGGATTTTATCCTGAAGTTCAATCTTCCTTGGGGAAGAGCTACTCTCCGTTTAGAGAGGTGACGGAGCCAAAGCTTGCGGAACGCCACGAAGGCTCACCGTAGTCTCTTTCGAGTCACCCCCAACGGATGAGCCTCGAATAACTCGAGGTTGGTCTTGAAGGGGACCACCACACCTTTACAAACTTCTCTGGAGCACACCACAGGCAAGCAAGCTTCCGGGGGAACCTCCAACAACCTAGGATCCCAAGCTCCAAGACTAACAAGTCAATGGGGAAGAAATGTTGCGGGGAACGCGATTTGGTTTGGTCAAGATGTAGATCGGGTCTTGCTCTCCCAATCCCCAAAGTTTCAACAAGTTTGGGTGGAGGGATTGAGAGTATTGAGAAAAATGAGGTGTAGCAACGGTGGAGCTCAACAAGACATTAGGGTTAGGGATGGAGGAAGAAAAAGGGGGGCTTTTATAATGTTTGTGCCCGGGTGGCTGTTTCTGCCCCGTTGGACCCCATGCGCACGGGCTAAGTCAGCCCCGTGCGCACGGGGTACTCAGAGACTTTCACACCACCCCGTGCGCATGGGGTCTTTTTACTCAGAGACTTATGCAGTACCCCATGTGCACGGGGTACCCAAAAACTTTCTGTTGCAAGCCCTCTGAGTACCACATGCACGCACACTATGGATTTTAGTGGTAGGAATGGGTAGGCTGGTGTATATGTTTTGGCAATGACATTCCCACACAACACATATCCACACCGACCCCTATTAATAGTGCGCTCTTTCCTACGACTCGAAGAAAACCAAAAATAAAACCTTCGAATCACCAGAAGTCCACGCCTTTGATCTTTTTGAATTGAGGGGGTCACACATCTCCATCAAATGCAATATGGAATCAATATCCTGAGATAAACTATAGCACCTGATATTAGTTCCACTAACCGCACTGTCATCACACCAAAATAAAGTTTAAGTGCCCAATGCACTTTCAATCTCCCCCTTTTTGGTGCATTGATGACAACGTGGTTAGAACATGGCATAAAGGATAAGAAGATATGAAATAGCCATGAGACAATGATTCATAGAAGCTCCCCCTATATGTGTGCCCGGATAAAATAAATGCATGAGAAGGCATCAAGTACACACATAGGAGGCTCCCCAAAGATCAATATTGTAAAGACACGAGATCAACATAATAAACCTATAACGGTGCCTAGATCTCATGAAATGGTGTGGTGAGCAACTATCGTGAGACACATAATAAGCACGATACGACAATTGCATAGGGTTCAAGATAAATGCTAGAGTCTCACGAGCACATGTGAGTAGCTCACAACCACGCACCACAGAAAGCAAATAAGAGTATCTCAAACCAACTAAAAACAACCAACAAAGCAGAGAAACACGAGGCTTGAGATCTCAACACACACTAAAGAGTACCACCAACACCACCACCTTCTCCCCCTTTGTCATCAAGACAACAAAAAGGAGACAAATGGCGACACACAAAAACATTAGACAAGAGGAGGCGCGCTCGAAGCATCATCATCATCATCATAATCAAACCTCCATCCTGCCATCGGAAAGGAGCGAGATGTGGCCTTGCTGTCCCTGTCCTCGGACCCTGATACTATCTCCTCACCACTCCAGCCCTCTCTGCCTTCATCTCATGCCGCAAAAGCTTGTCCTTGTTGACCTCCTTAACATGACAACGCTGAATGGACCAACATATCTTGACCTAGTTGCTCATGGTCTTGAACAAGGCCTTCTTCTCTCCCTTGGTGAAAACAACCTTAGAATCGACCTTCTTGCCCTTACCATGAGGGATTCGTGCAGTGGAGGACATACCAGGATGTATGTGGCACGATCCTCAGGCCTAGGATTGCGCCCCATCTTGGGAGGCACATATGGAGCAGGAGCAGCTGGAGTCCAGTTGGAGTTGCACTTGGGGATAGAAGTCTTGTACTGAGAGATGTAATTAGCCGGACAGACAGACTCAATCAGCGCCTGGATGAATGGAGCATAAATCAAAGACTTGTTCTCCTGCACACACTGACGAAGCTCATAGAACATGTAGTCCAGAACATCCACTCTGTTCTTCATATGCAGGTACACAAAGACATCCAACATGGAACTCCGAATGTTGTGAGAATCACCGGCCTTTGGTGTGAGGGTATACCTTAGGATATGGTGCATTGTATCATAGAGAGGCACGAGATGCTTGATGGAACCGGTGAAAAAATACTTATCTTGCTTGTAAGCGAATGCAATCTCATCCTTAGTGCACTAACCACTCTCACGAACTCTGCCAAACTCATCATTTGCCGCTTCTTCATCAATGAATGGGTAGGGAATAATCTCAGAGAACTTGGCCATAGGAGCAGAGCACCTATGCATCCCAGACATCCAAGTGAGGGTGCGAGCAGAATCATTTGAGAAGAACAAGGTGGCAAAGAACTACATCACAAGATCCTCATTGTACAGATAGTTGAAGGTGACAAAAGGAAGGAGTTCCAACCTCCCAAGAGCTGAATATACACCCGGATAGAGATGATCATTGTCGCGGAGACTCTCAACATTAACTTGCTTGTGAAGAGCAAGCTTCTTGGCCTTGGTCATGAGCAACTCATGGTACACTCTTCCTTGAAAGTCATTCTTGAACCAGGGATCCACTCCCAAACCTGTGGCAGCAGCATATGGATGGTTCTGTCTCTCAGCCCAAAGTTCTGGCTTGGTCCATTTGGCAAGGGGAATGTTTCGGAGATCTCGCCCACCGGGAATGGCTTGCTCAGGACTAGACATCTCTTCTTCTTCTTCTTCTTCTTCTTCTTCTTCTTCTTCTTCTTCTTCTTCTTCTTCTTCTTCTTCTTCTTCTTCTTCTTCTTCTTCTTCTTCTTCTTCTTCTTCTTCTTCTTCTTCTTCTTCTTCTTCTTCTTCTTCTTCTTCTTCTTCTTCTTCTTCTTCTTCTTCTTCTTCTTCTTCTTCTTCTTCTTCTTCTTCTTCTTCTTCTTCTTCTTCTTCTTCTTCTTCTTCTTCTTCTTCTTCTTCTTCTTCTTCTTCTTCTTCTTCTTCTTCTTCTTCTTCTTCTTCTTCTTCTTCTTCTTCTTCTTCTTCTTCTTCTTCTTCTTCTTCTTCTTCTTCTTCTTCTTCTTCTTCTTCTTCTTCTTCTTCTTCTTCTTCTTCTTCTTCTTCTTCTTCTTCTTCTTCTTCTTCTTCTTCTTCTTCTTCTTCTTCTTCTTCTTCTTCTTCTTCTTCTTCTTCTTCTTCTTCTTCTTCTTCTTCTTCTTCTTCTTCTTCTTCTTCTTCTTCTTCTTCTTCTTCTTCTTCTTCTTCTTCTTCTTCTTCTTCTTCTTCTTCTTCTTCTTCTTCTTCTTCTTCTTCTTCTTCTTCTTCTTCTTCTTCTTCTTCTTCTTCTTCTTCTTCTTCTTCTTCTTCTTCTTCTTCTTCTTCTTCTTCTTCTTCTTCTTCTTCTTCTTCTTCTTCTTCTTCTTCTTCTTCTTCTTCTTCTTCTTCTTCTTCTTCTTCTTCTTCTTCTTCTTCTTCTTCTTCTTCTTCTTCTTCTTCTTCTTCTTCTTCTTCTTCTTCTTCTTCTTCTTCTTCTTCTTCTTCTTCTTCTTCTTCTTCTTCTTCTTCTTCTTCTTCTTCTTCTTCTTCTTCTTCTTCTTCTTCTTCTTCTTCTTCTTCTTCTTCTTCTTCTTCTTCTTCTTCTTCTTCTTCTTCTTCTTCTTCTTCTTCTTCTTCTTCTTCTTCTTGTTCTTCTTCTTCTTCTTCTTCTTCTTCTTCTTCTTCTTCTTCTTCTTCTTCTTCTTCTTCTTCTTCTTCTTCTTCTTCTTCTTCTTCTTCTTCTTCTTCTTTAAAGATCATCCTCAGCCTCTATCTCAGCATCTGGGGGGTTGACATAGTGAGCATCTTCTTGAGAGTCATATTCTTCCTCTGAATCCTCGGAGGCCTCTACAATGGGCTGCTTGGTGGAAGAACGATGAAGACGGCCCTGGCCTGACCCGTGACCAATGCCCTCAAAAGGCTAGCAACAAGCAATAGTGAACTTCCTAGAACCTGCCATTGGGCACTTGCGACGGAGCTCGGCCCTCTTGTCAGCGGAGTCTGAAGCGAACACAAACACCCAACAACACAAAGCAAATAACAACAATGAGTACAAGTGCTTGAGATAGTGGCATAGGAGATGAAAAAACCTAGGCAAATGTTCCTGTGTACCCCGTGCGCACGGCGGGTTAGACCCGTGGGCACGAGGGTCCCGTGCGCATGGTACACGACCGTGGGCACGGGGTACTCAGGAATTTTGACTAGAAGTACCTTTTGAAGGTATGGCTGGGTGTCAACTCTTACCAAGCCTTTTCAAAGCATCTCGGTCTATGTTTCTGAATACGCCGCGAGAGAATACTTATCACTACGAGAAGGGAATATATGGAGCACTTGTACACGAAAGAGACATGACACAAAGCAACACAAAACATAGAGAAAAACAGAAGAAGGCCAAACACACCACACACAAGAAATGGACACAACCCTCAAAGGAGGGTGGTGGCCGAGGCCACCATGTTTGAGTTTGTTTGGTATGGCACCATGAAGATATGAACCTTGGGCCCAAGACCAATACTCATATTTGAAGCACAAGTTCCACCTACAAGTGGCTAATGTGAAAGATTTGTTCGATTAATGCACTTCTAGGATAAGATAACTAATGAGTTGAGCTAGTTCCCCCTAGACATGTGCCTACATCTAAGCAAGATATTATATGAGTATGTGTGCATGAGCAAGAATTTCAACCCAAGTTACTTATATACACGATATTTAGCTCATGCCTTAACTTGCAGAATCTTGCTTCTTCAAGTGGCTTGGTGAAGATATCAGCTAGTTGATTCTCGGTGTTGACATGGAGTAGTTCAATGTTTCCCTTGGCCACATGATCCCTAATGAAGTGATGACGAATCTCAATATGCTTGGTCTTGCTGTGTTGAAATGGATTCTCGGCGATCTTGATTGCACTTTCATTGTCGCACCAAAGAGGCACTTTGTCACATTTGACACAATAATCCATCAAACTTTGCCTCATCCATAATAACTGAGCACAAAAACTTTCGGCGAAGATGTACTCGGCTTCGGCCATTCAGAGAGATACAATTTTGCTTCTTTAAAGACCAACTTACCAAAGATCTCCCTAGGAATTGACATGAACCGGAAGTGGACTTGCGGTCAACCTTGTCTCCGGCCCAATCCGAATCTGAGTATCCCATTAACTCAAAAGATGATCCTTTGGGATACCAAAGGCCCAAGTTTGGGGTATGAACCAAATATCGAAGGATTCTTTTCACTGCCGAATAGTGGCTCTCCTTAGGAGCGGATTGAAATCTTGCACACATACACACACTCAGCATAATATCCGGTCTAGATGCACAAAGGTAAAGCAAGGAACCGATCATGGAGCGATATACCTTTTGATCTACTTCTTTACCATTGGGATCAAGATGAAGTTGGCCATTTGTGGGCATGGGTGTCTTCATTGGCTTGACATCTTGAATTTTGAACCTCTTGAGCATGTCTTGAATATAAAGAGATTGGTTGATGAAGGTTCCTCCTCTCAATTGCTTCACTTGAAAACCGAGGAAGAACTTCAACTCTCCCATCATGCTCATAGCAAATTCCTTAGTCATAAGATTCTCAAAATCAATGTTAATAGCATGGTTAGTGGACCCAAAGATAATATCATCAACATATATTTGGCAAACAAACAATTCTCTTTTTACCCTCTTTGTGAAGAGAGTGGAATCTATTACCCCAATCTGGAACCCCTTCTCGCTTAGGAATGCTGTAAGGTGATCATACCAAGCACGAGGTGCTTGTTTGAGTCCATAGAGCGCCCTATGGAGTTCATAAACGTGAGAGGGGTGATCGGGGTCTTCAAAGCCGGGAGGTTGCTTGACATACACCAACTCCTTAAGAGGACCATTAAGAAATGCACTCTTCACATCCATTTGATATAACTTAAAGTCATGATGCAAGGCATAAGCAAGTAAGATGTGAAAGGATTCAAGACGGACAACGGGGGCAAAAGTTTCACCAAAGTCCAAACCTTAAACTTGGGTGAAACCTTGTGCACTGCAAAAAAAGACACATCCGTGACATTTTGGGCCGAACGAAAAAAATTGTCATTCTTATGACATTTCTATGACGATAATTGTGACAAAACCCGGTATCATCATAGATGTGGTGGGCTCCTATTTCTATGACAAAAAACCATGATAGAAAATGGGCTTTACGTTGTGGGCGGGCCGGAGACGCAGCTACATGACATTCTTTGGGCCGTCCATGACGGAAAAAACCATGGTAGAAGCGAGGGCGAGGAAAATATCGGGGAGTTCCTGGTTACGGTGGGTGGTCGGGGCCGAGCGATGCACGGAGGGATTGCGCGTTTCTCTCGTACACGTCTGTGCAGCGTGGAGTGCGGCGTTGGGCGCTAACTAAAACCCGGCGAGGCGTTCGCCATCGAACCCGGCAAGCGACATTAATCGCTACGCTACATCAACTCGAAAGCGATCGATCGATCCCTGGCTGTTAATTGAACCCGATCGAGCGATTCCTTCGCTACTGCTGCTAATTAAAGCCGATTGAACCTGCTGCCTCTTGACGAACAGTGAGCGTTTTTGGGGGTTGGATGAACAGTTCCCGGTGGGGTTGGATGAACAGGACCCCGCGGTAGTAGAGGCTGTTGCCGCTAGATGAACAGGACCCCGATCGAGCCGGTTGGGGGTGGATGAACAAGACCCCGTGGAGTGCTGGTTAAACAGTAGCCGATGGAGGGCAGGATGAACAGTAGCCCGTGGAGGGGTGGTTGAACAGTAGTCGGTGGAGGCTGGATGAACAGGATCCCGTGGATGAACAGTAGCTGGTGGAGGCAGGAGGGAGATGCCGTGGATGAACAGTCGTAGGTGGAGGCTGGAGGAGGTCGACGATGGATGAACAGTAGCCCGTGGAGGCTGGAGCGAGGCAGTAGACGGTGGATGAACAATAGCCCGTGAAGTCCTGTTTTGCGGTAAGCCACACCCCTCCCGATGAACAGGACCCCCATTTTGACCGTAGGATGTCAAAGAGAAGTCCGTTTCCTCTGTTTTGCGGTACGCCACACCCCTCCCGATCAACAGGACCCCGTTTCGACTGTAGGAGGTCGAAGAGAAGTCCGTTTCCTCCGTTTTGCGGTATGCCAGACCCCTCCCAGTGAACAGGATCACGTTTCGACCTTAGGCGAATAGAAGGCCGTTTCCTTCGTTCTATGGTACGCCAGGCCTTGTTTCGGCTGTTCCGTCCAAGTCGGTTGGCTCCCGATGAACACGACGCATTTCGTTGCCTCTCGATGAACATGACGACACAATTTCTCCGTTCTGACCCAGCCGGTTGGCTGCCGATGAACAGCACGCCGTCGCTGCTCTCTGCGGCCTCTCCATGTACATGAGCCCTGGCCGTACATATGCGCGAGTAGGCGCTCGAGACCCCGCCCGTATGTATGTATGTGGCCGTATTTAGTTTCTTGCAACCTGGCTATACGTACGTGTACACGATATTGAAGGGACTATGTGACATGCTACGTCCGACATGCTACATCCGCGCCTCTACTACCACGCGTGCCCTTCCTTACTTCGCCACAGTTCATCGCTGCAGCCTACAGACAAACGATCGACCAGTATGTATGTACACGTTCGCGACCAGAATGACAATGCTACATACGCTTCAACCAGGTGGGTCCCGATTGTCAGGGAGGATAAGGAGGCACTTCCTTGCATGCAAAGATATAGCTGGTGGGTCCTAGCTGTCAGGGGAAAATCATATTTTTTGCCCGTAATATGGACGCACCTCCTTGCGTGCGAAGATGTAGCTGGTGGGTCCCAGCAGTCAGGTGGGAAACATTTTTTTCGTCAAATACGGTGGCCCGTCCAGTGGTTCCCTGCTGTCAGGTGGAGGAATCATTATTTTTTGCGTAATAAGGAGGCACTTCCTTGCTGCAGCCGTGGACCCAGCTGTCAGCCTCTCCACGTAGAGTACTCTTCCGATGGAAGTCGTTCCTTGACCACATTGACCACGCCATGCCGAGAGCACCAAGGCGGTGGATGACGGCGAGGCCTAGGAAGGGGACGACGCGGAGTAGGGGAAGAAGCGGCAGTGGATGCCCACGCGGAGAGGAGTACGAGGGTTGACTAGCTCAACTGCGGTGTGAGGCTGCCGTCGCCGCAGAATAACAGGGGGTGTGGGTGAGTAGAGGGATGGCCTGGCCAGTGGTGGGTGTAGTAGGGGGCGGTGAGGCCTCCGCGGCAGCAGAGCCGACCACGGGAGGCAGGAGCACGCGGTGGTTTGGACGGCTGGAGCAAGAAAATCAGAGGTTGAAGAAGCAGGATGATTGTTGGATGTTAACAATCCAACAGTCACTGGTGATAGAATAGTTTGTTGACTAAGTTGACAACGCCCTCCGTATGCGTCAACTTAGTAGGGCCACAAGTCAGCCTCCAAATCGGGTGGGCCCCAGCTGTCATGGGGAGCACTCGTTATTTTTCGCTTAATAAGGAGGCACTTCCTTGCGTGCGAAGATATAGCTGGTGGGTCCAAGCTGTCAGCGAGGGGAACATTTTTTCATGAAATACAGAGGCCCTTCCGGTGGGTTCTAGCTGTCAGTTGGAGGAATCATTAATTTGCGCTTAATAAGGAGTCATTTCCTTGCATGCGGCCGTGGACCCAGCTGTCAGCCTCTCCACGTACAGTCCACTTCCGATGGATGTCGTTCATTGACCATGTTGACCATGCCGCGCTGAGAGCACCAGGGCGATGGATGACGACGAGGCCTAGGAAGGGGACGACATGGAGCCGGGGAAGATGCGGCAGTGGATGCCCATGCGGAGAGGAGTACGAGGGTTGACTGCTTCAACTGCGGTGTGAGGCTGTCGTCGCCGCAGAATAACACGGGTTGTGGGTGAGTAGACAGTAGATGGATGGCCTGGCCAGCGGTGGGAGTAGGGTGGGGCGATGAGGCATGCGGGGCAGCACATCCGGCCACTGGAGGCAGGAGCAGGCGGTCTCGCCGGCGTTGGTTTGGGCGGCTGGTGCAAGAAGAGCACCGATTGAAGAAGCATCAGGACGGTTCGATTAAAATCCAACAATCACTGCTGCTAGAATCGTTTGTTGACTAAGTTGACAAAGCCCTGCGTACGCGTCAACTTAGTAGGCCCAGAGGTCAACCTTTGAACCGGTGTGCCCCGGATGTCAGTGGGAGGAATCATTTTTTTCCGCGTAATAAGGAGGCAGTTGCTTGCGTGCGGCCATGGACCATGGGGGTCCCTACTGTCAGCCTCTCCACGTACATCCCTATTCTGATGGTTGTCGTTTGTTGAATGTTGAGCACGCCGCGCCTAGAGCACCAACACGGTAGACGACTGTGAGGCCTATGAATGGAACGACTGGAGCTGGCGAAGACACATCAGTGGATGCCCACGCTGAGGAGAGTATGACGGTTGACTGGTTCGGCTGCAGTGTGAGGCTGCCGTCACCGGAGAATGACAGGAGGTGCGGGTGGGTAGAGGGATGGCCAGTCCATTGGAGGGAGTAGGATGGGCCGGTGACGCCTGCGTGGCATCACAGCCGGCCACAAGAGGAGGGAGTAGGCAGTCCCGCCGGTGCTGGTTTAGGCGGCTGGAGCAGGAAGATCATAGATTGAAGAAGCACGTCGGACGTTGGATGGACATCCAACAGTCACTGCTGCTAGAATCGTGTGTTGACTGACAAGGCCTTGCATAAACAAGTCAGCCTCGAAATCTGTGGCGTGTACAGCCCATTTGCTATTATTTTTATATTTACTGCCCATTTGCTAATTCATATGGAATTTATTGCAGCCCATTTTCCATTTTTAGAATTGCTGCCCATTTTCTGGTCAGTGCCAGGGTTAAAAAATTGAACTAAAAAATGTGCGAAATTTTAAAAATTCGCATATTTTTGCTAGGGAACAAAATATTCTTAATCCAAAAATAAGTAGCCATACTTAAACAAATTTTATAATAAAGTAGTACTATATCGTGTTCAAATCCAATGAAATATATGTTGGGGAACATAGTAATTCAAAAAAAATTCCTACGATCACGGAAGATCTATCTAGGAGAAGCATAGCAACGAGCGGGGAGAGTGTGTCCACGTACCCTCATAGACCGAAAGCAGAAGCATTTACTAACGCGGTTGATGTAGTCGAACGTCTTCGCGATCTAACCGATCCAAGCACCGAATGTACGGCACCTCCGTGTTCAGCACACGTTCAGCTCGATGACGTCCCTTGAGCTCTTGATCCAGTTGAGGTTGAGGGAGAGTTTCGTCAGCACGACGGTGTGGCTACGGTGATGATGAAGTTACCGGCGCAGGGCTTTGCCTAAGCACTACGACGATATGACCGAGGTGTGTAACTGTGGAGGGGGAACCGCACACGGCTAAGAGAAGACTTGGTGTACCTTTGGGGTGCCCCCTCCCACGTATATAAAGGGGTGGAGGAGAGGTGGCCGGCCCAAGGGGGCGCGCCAGGTGTGGGGAGTCCTACTAAGATTCCCTAGTCCAAGTAGGATTCCGTTCTCCTTTTTCCTTTTTCAGAATAGCAAAGAGGGAAACAGAGGAGTAGGAGAGGGGAAGGGGGGGTGTCGGTGTCAAAACCGGCGGATCTCGGGTAGGGGGTCCCGAACTGTGCGTCTAGGCGGAAGGTAACAGGAGACAAGGGACACGATGTTTTTACCCAGGTTCTGGCCCTCTCGATGGAGGTAATACCCTACTCCTGCTTGATTAATATTGATGATATGGGTAGTACAAGAGTAGATCTACCACGAGATCAGAGAGGCTAAACCCTAGAAGCTAGCCTATGGTATGATTGTTGTTAGATCCTCTGGACTAAAACCCTCCGGTTTATATAGACACCGGATAGGGTTAGGGTTGCACAGAGTCGGTTACAATGGTAGGAGATCTACATATCCGTATCGCCAAGCTTGCCTTCCATGCCAAGGAAAGTCTCATCCGGACACGGGATGAAGTCTTCAATCTTGTATCTTCATAGTCTAGGAGTCCGGCCAAAGATGATAGTTCGGCTATCCGGATACCCCCTAGTCCAGGACTCCCTCAGTAGCCCCTGAACCAGGCTTCAATGACGACGAGTCCGGCGCGGATATTGTCTTCGGCATTGCAAGGCGGGTTCCTCTTCCGAATACTTCATAGAAGGTTTTGAACACAAGGATAGTGTCCGGCTCTGCAAAATAAGTTCCACATACTACCGTTGAGAGAATAACTTTTGCACAGATCTGCTGACGTATTCCGCGGCGTGACATCACACCACGGCCAGGCCTTTATACGAATCGTTTTTTTACTGTCCCACCTCAGCGCGTTTAGCGAGGCGGTTTCCTTGGCATGTCTTATCAAAGCATAGATCGTGCCCCTTATTCCGGGATTCTCATCAATACGGACGTGGGTAACCCAACCGTGCCCGTTGGCACGCCTCCTCTATCGGCGAGTCCCAATCGACCACGGGAGGGCTCTTAGTATTCAACCTCTTTATAATGAGACCAAGGCCCTCTTCTTTTTCCACCCTCCATCGAGTTCGCCTCGCGCCGAAGTTCTAACACCCAAAGCTTTAGATTTAGGCGCCGGACCTTCGACGATGTCCGGCTCCGACCAGCTCGGCCGATGGATGTCTTCTTCCGTCACGTAAGAAGATGTGCTAAAAGCTGCGAGCGCCAGGTATCTAACCGGCGAGATTTCGCATATAGGCTGCTGTTCAAGGGCAGGTTGTTCCCACTCCGAGCCTGGTGAGGCGTGGTATTCATGTCTCACTTCCTTCGGGTTTAGGCTTCCCGACGGACCCCTTTGTGAGGGGCTCATGTTTTATTATGGGCTGGAATTCCACGACTTGGATCCGGAGTCCATCCTCCAAATCTAAATGCGTTCATTGTCGTATGTGAAGCCTTCCTCCGCATTACCCCTCACTTGGATTGTGGCTCAAGACCTTCAAAGTGGAGCCGAAGATGATCAAGGGGCATCGAGGCAGTCTTGGAGGGGCTGTTATAAGCAAGAATGCGGATGCTCCATGGCCCGAGGGCTCTTTTCAAGAGGAGCTCAATTTATGGCAACAGGTGGTTCTATATCACCGCTCCTAGGGGCACCAAATGGGCGGCGCCACCTGCCTTCCGCGGGTCCTCCATTGCGACAGGCGTCATGGGTCAATACTGAGGCTTGGTGGGGGCCGTCAAGGGCGTGCCCTTGTTGCGAGGCCGTGTCGAGACCTCCTAGAGAGAGAGAGATCAATCTGGTTGTAGTAGCACAGGTCATGCTGCTTCGTGCATCCTGCCACGCAAGCGTCGCCCCCTCCACCTGTGGGAGTTCAATCCGGAGGGACCACGAGCTCTTCAACATTTTATGGGCGCAACGCCCGTGGAGATGTACATACTGTTCTTCGGATCACAAGCAATGTGTCCGGACTTGACCGAAGACGCAGGTCTGAGCTGCAATCGCCCGGATACTCAAGTAAGTAGTCATGTACCCGGACATGCTTTCCGCATATTTATCATAAACTCGCCCTTAAAAGAGCTATCCTTTAAACAGGAGTGGACAGCAAAAGCAAAACTGATCAGGTGTCCGGCCCCCCTCCCTGAGACCACGCCGGATTCCATATTAACCAAGATGCTAGAGGCTGTGCCTTTTGAAGAAGGCGAAGGGGGAACGAGGAACCTACTTCCTCCATGAAGGAGGCTATCAAGAAAGGGGGGATCAGGGATCCTCCCCTCCAAGGGGAGAAGAGGACCGCTTCCGAAGACCCGGAAGCCAAGGCCTCAAAACGGGGAAAGAAGTTTTCTTCAGAAAGTCCGGCGCCGGGAAGTATCCCAGCCGGACTATTTCTAAGGGATCAGCCCTCCAATGAGCCGTAAGTAAAAAGAAGGGGTCCTGTAAATAAAGAACATCCTCTGTATTTATTTACGAAGATAACCGAAATTGTACCTTGTAGTTCGGATCTCAGCCCTTCTCAGTGAGCTCGTCTTGAGGATCTTCGTCCGGAGATGATAGAGAGCGAAACGCCTCCACCTATCGCGCCTTCGTGTGAGGCGGGCGACCCTGAAGTGTCGTCACGAAGAGTTTCCCCGAGTCCGGCGGGGCCGGACGATCCGGCGCCAACTGGCGTGCGGTCGGAGGAGCTGAAGGACCTGCTCGGGCGAGCGTATATCTCAGAAGATCACCGTGCGCTAATGGCTACGGTAATTGAAAGAATTGCATCCGCTGAGAGCAGATTGCATGAAGCCGCCAGGAGTTTACTGACGGGGTTTTAGGTACGAAAAAAATGATGTACCTTCTGACAGTTATGCATATAGAATGCGCCTGTATAGATAGTAGCCCACGAGACTCGGTATCTTTGTCTGGCCCGGCGCGTCGAGATCATAATCTCGATTATAACATATCGCCGCTCCTAAATAGGTGGCGGGCGTCCGTGTGGCCGGATCGATGAATTTGCCGAACTAAAGCGGAAACTTGGCGAGGCAGATCACGGACATCGCGCTTGTCAATAAGCGGTTTGACGAGTCACAAGGTATGCGACTTCTTCTTGGACGCCTTTGGTAAGGGAGCTTGACGCCCGTGCCTTACTACTTGTATGCTTAATGCAGGTGGTGCCGCTGCTGTGGAGGAGCTGCGGGCGAAACTCGCCCGAGCTAAAGAGCAGGCCAGAAATAGTAATGCGGCCGCCTTGAGGGCGGCCGAAGAGCTAAAAGCCGAACGGGCTGCTCACTGCCGAAGAAAAGAGGGAATGGTAGATATGGCCATAAAGTTGAAGAGTGCTACCGACCGCTGCGGGGTTCTTGAAAAAGAACGTCAAAGCGAGCAAGAGGACACGAAAAGGCCACCGCCGAAGCCATGGATGCCGCTCCGCAATGAGAGCTGCAAAGGAGGAGTTGCGTCGGTTTGTGGATGTTGCTTCTTTGGAAAGCCTTTTCTGCTGCGGAGCAAGTTCACGGATCCGAAGTATGCTCAGTTGGACTGGTTGTGGAGTTCGGAGGATGCTTATCTGGATTTGGCGGCGAGTGCCGCGGACGTGATCGAGCACTTCCGAGGCCAGAAGGGGCACAGAAGGGAAGAGCTGTTTTGGTCGCAGTTCCATAGTCCAGAGCATCCTCTTCCGTTAACCGATCGGTTGGCTGAATGGGCCGAGCTGAATCGATTGTCCGGACTTGCCATGAAGCGTGTCGTGACTCATTTGTGGCCGGGGAAACCTCAGCCGAAGAGTTATTTTGGCTTAGTGCAGCAGTTCCTTGGTGCGGTACCGCGTATCGACGCAATGAAGCGGTCGGCGTGCATTGAGGGTGCGCGGATGGCTCTTGCCCGTGTCAAGACATACTAGGCAGAAATGAAGGCCACCGACGTTGCGTCCTCGGATTCGGACGAAAGCCGAGTACCAGTCGAGCGTTATTTTGAGGAAGTTCTTCCGAGCGCTCGTTTAATAGAGACACAGTGCTTGAAGGATGTTATGTTTGAATGACATGTGTAACTTGTGAAACAACGTTTCAATATAATATAAGAGCTTTTTATACTTGTGCGTTCAAGTAGTAAACTACTCCCTGTGCGGCCGTTGATGTATATGTATATATAACTTTGAAAGATGGCAGATCTTGACTTCACCCCACGCACATAGTGCGGGGGTGTTTGCAAAGAAGGCGATTTTTCACACTTAATCCAACGTCTTGGTCCTATTAATGAGGTGGTAGCGTAGCAAACTAGGCAACCAGACTATAATGCTTTATCACTTTCACTTAGCCATAGGAGTTCGATCGTGGGGCTACAATATATCCCCTGGAGGCACCGCACTCTCCCGGTCGGGGCAGCGTATGTGCTGACCGAAAGCGGCCCTTCGTCAATGCGGGGAAATTCTAAACATTCATTTGGGTCATCGAGTGGTTGACCAGTCTCACGCTATATCATGACAGTCGGTTTAGCTTTCTCCGAGGTGCTCAACCCAGCTCAACCGGGCACAATCGCGCTTGTTCTCCCGGTGCTACCGTAGCCGATATAACGGGCGTAAGGTACCAAAACATGGGAGCCGGGCAAACCCAACATTTGACCAAAGACATGATTCGGAGCTGATGCATATAAGGCCTAACTCGAGACGCCGAACACTCCCTAAGGTATTCGGTCTTTATGAAAACGGGCAGAATAATGCCCTAAGCCCCTGGTGTCCAGGTACGCGCAAAAATTCTGGTGCGGCCGATGCCAAAACGTCAGCCTCCTCCTCGGTTATAGTAAGGAACCGGGGGATGTGTACCAATAAGAGACAGTAAAAAAGGTTTACGCAGGGTCTTAATCTGAAAAGAATCCTCGCGACGGGTCCCTGCTGCACGTCTGCGCCTGTGTCTCCGTTGTGTCGTATCCTGGACGGGTGTAGCACGGTGTTCATCTGTAAAAGAGAAGAACTTAGTTTCAAAGAAAAAATATCGTGCGAGAAATGTACTTTATATTAAATAAATAGAGTACGGTTCGGAAGGTGAATAAAATTGAGCTTTATTGTCTCATGTTGTACGTGCGTGCAACCCCTTGTATGGGGGCATGCCGCTAGTAGGCGCCGGACTCGTCTAGCCGTGTTCGGGGTTTGAATGACCTATTCATGTGCTTTGATTAGCGGAGCCAGATTGGTGTGGGGCTATCAAGGTAGTCTCACATTCTTCTGTGCTCGAGTAACACTTAATACTTCCTTTTAATGAGATGATGCCGCATGGACCGGGCATTTTAAGTGTAAGAGATGCATAACACGGTATTGCGTTAAAGCGGGCGAAGGCTTCACGCCCCAGTAGTGCTTGATAGCTACTTTCGAATGGGGCGATGTGGAAGGTTAACTTTTCGCGGCGGAAGTTGTCGGATGAGCCGAACACAACTTCTAGCGATGAGGGAGCCCATTACAATGGGCATACAGCCTGGCATTACCCCTTTGAAGGAGGTGTTGCTATGGCGAATTTTGGTTGGGTCTATCCCCATTTTGCGAATTGTGTCCTGATATAGCAGGTTTAGATCGCTACCTCCGTCCATTAGGACGTGTGTAAATTGGAGTCCGTCGATTATAGGATCTAATATCAGGGAAGTCCATCCCGCGCTCCGGATACTTCCGGAATAGTCCTGATGATCGAAGGTGATTTGTTTTGACAACCATCATTGGGACTCTGTTGGGATAGACCGTGCGGCACGTGTTTCTATGGGCGCCGCTCTGTTTTTCCCTTTTGTCACTTGAAGTGAATTCACTGTTTTGACTTTTTGTGGGAAATTCTTTTGTTTTCCGGCTCGCTTGTGGTGCTCGTCATCATCCTCACTTGGTGTGTCGAGCCTTGTGTTCGGCGTTGAGTCTGCGGACTGCTTGAAGACCCAACAATCTCTGTGGGTATGGTTTGCGTGCTTCCGGGAATCTTGTGGATTTGGCATATCTTGTCCAAGATTTTGTTTAAGTTGGATAGCTCATCGCTATTGTCCTTAAGGGGCAGTTTTTATTGTTCTGCCGTGAGCTTTTGAATCCGGCGTTGACCGCCGCTCTTTGGACCGTTCCTCTTAATCCGGCGCTGGTCCTTGCTGCGTCGTGGTTTCCCATTCCCATCCACGACTTCGGATGTACTTGGGTCATTTGGTACTGCATCTTGCTAGCCATCTATCCTCTCCTGCGCAAAAGCGGGTCATGAGGCTTGTTAATGCGGCCATTGTTCTTGGCTTTTCCTGGCCAAGGTGTCTGGCGAGCCATTCGTCTCGGACGTTGTGTTTAAAAGCTGCTAAGGCTTCGGCGTCCGGACAGTCGACTATTTGGTTCTTTTTGGTGAGGAATCGGTTCCAGAATTTTTGAGCTGACTCTCCGGGCTGTTGGGCTATGTGACTTAGATCGTCTGCGTCCGGAGGTCGGACATAGGTTCCCTGGAAATTGGCCCGAAAAGCATCCTCAAGCTCTTCCCAACTAACAATGGTGGTTTCGGTGAGGCTTTTAAGCCAATGCCGGGCTGGCACTTTGAGCTTGAGGGTAGGTATTTTATGGCGTGGAGATCATCTCCTCGGGCCATGAGTATGTGGAGGATATAATCCTCAATCCAGACTCCAGCGTCTGTCGTTCCGTCGTATGCCTCTATGTTTACGGGCTTGAATCCCGCTGGAAATTCATGATCCAACACCTCATCGGTGAAACATAAAGGGTGCGTGGCGCCCCTGTATTTGGGTGTGCCGTGATATTCGGATATTTGACGTGTTGTATTGCTCGCCAGAACTTGTTTCCTTGGCCCGTAGATAGATCTAACTGGGCCATCTTTTTGATGTGAATCCTTATGCGGGTCGCGTACCGGCTTGTGTGCGGTGCCATTTGCCGCTCTCTGTTTGCCGTGGGGTCGTCCATCCTACCGGGTGGCCTTCTTGCTTTTTGATTGTGGGGGCTCTACGGCCTCCTCATCAAATTCGAGCGATAGTTTTCTCTTTGGGTAGCTCTTTGTTCGGCGATCGTCGCCCGTATTTGTCTATGATGTTGAGTACTTTGCTCCATCTGATTACGAGTGCATCTTACGCTGTTTTGAGCTTCCGCTTACGCTTTTTCAGGCTACGTGCGGTGGCGGCGAGCCTTTTGTGGAGGTTCTTCTGCTCCAACAATTTGTCCGGCGTGAGATCGTCTGGGTCGTTATCTTCGCCGGGACGGGTTGTTTATCCAAGTTGTCCTGTTCGGACGGTTGCTCGATAGCATGTTAAATGGTCCACGGTTCGCCCTGCTCTATGGCTGGGTCTTTGTCGAGGCGGGACTTGGTGCGGCGTTTAAGTTGCCGTTTTGACTGCTTTTCGAGGGATTTATCCTTCGTAGTGTCCCGTTGTTCCTCGTCGTCATTTCCTTTAGGTGTATCCACCATGTATACATCATGGGATGAGGTGGTTGCCCAGTACCCTATAGGTGCTGGTTCATGGTTGTCTCCTACATCGTCGTCCATACCGTCGATGTCTTCGGAGTCGAAATCGAGCACGTCGTTTAAGCTTTCGACAGTGGCTACAAAGTGGGTGGTGGGTGGGCGTTGAATTTCTTCGTAGTTCGAATCCCAACCTTCCTGACCATAGTTCGGCCAGGGCTCCCCTGACAAAGAGAGAGACTTTAATGAGTTCAGGATATCGCCAAAGGGCGAGTCTTTGAAAGATGTCCGCGGTGAACTCCATAACCGCGCCTACCGGATTCGGACCGGGCAGGCGCTGGAGGTTCGGAGTCCGGAAAGGAGTCCGGCACACAGGAGTCACGAGCTTTGCAAAGGACAGGGATGGTGTTCGGCTCAATCGCTCTAGAGATTTCAGCCCCCGAGGCGGTGTCCAACCAACCGTCCTCGATCGGCGAAACCGGCTCCGGATTAAGGGTCGGAGCAGGTACTGGTGCGGCCTCCAGGGCACTGTTCGGCGGCAGAGCTAGATCGTACCCATCGAGACAGTGCGGCACGCTCGGCTGTGGCTCGAATCTGTCGAAGATCAAGTCTCCGCGGACATCGGCCGTATAGTTCAAGCTTCCAAGTCTGACCTAATGGCCAGGGGCGTAGCTTTCGATCTGCTCTCGATGGCCTAGCGAATTGGCCCGCAGTGCAAAGCCGCCAAATACGAAGATCTGTCCGGGGAGAAAAGTCTCACCCTGGACTGCGTCGTTGCTGATGATTGAAGGAGCCATCGGGCCTATAGGTGACGACACATAGGAACTCTCAATGAAAGCACCAATGTCGGTGTCAAAACCGGCGGATCTCGGGTAGGGGTCCCAACTGTATGCGTCTAGGCGGATGGTAACAGGAGACAAGGGACACGATGTTTTTACCCAGGTTCGGGCCCTCTCGATGGAGGTAATACCCTACTCACCTTGATTAATATTGATGATATGGGTAGTACAAGAGTAGATCTACCACGAGATCGGAGAGGCTAAACCCTAGAAGCTAGCCTATGGTATGATTGTTGTTAGATCTCTGGACTAAAACACTCCGGTTTATATAGACACCGGATAGGGTTAGGGTTACACAAAGTCGGTTACAATGGTAGGAGATCTACATATCCGTATTGCCAAGCTTGCCTTCCACGCCAAGGAAAGTCCCATCCGGACACGGGACGAAGTCTTCAATCTTGTATCTTCATAGTCTAGGAGTCCGGCCAAAGATGACAGTTCGGCTATCCGGACACCCCCTAGCCCAGGACTCCCTCAGGGGGCGCCGCCCCCACCCCTTGTCCAATTCGGATTGGCAAGGGGGGGGGCACCTCCTTGGCCGGCCCTCTCTCCTCCACTAAGGCCCATGTGTGGCCCATTAACTTCTCAGGGAGGGTTCCGGTAACCCCCGGTACTTCGAAACTTATCCGATACTTCCCAAAACCATTCCGGTGCCCGAATATAACCTTCCAATACATGAATCTTCACCTCTCGACTATTTCGAGACTCCTTGTCATGTCCGTGATCTCATCAGGGACACCGAACAAACTTCGGTCATCAAATCACATAACTCATAATACAAATCGTCATCGAACATTAAGCGTGCGTACCCTACGGGTTCGAGAACTATGTAGACATGACCGACACACATCTCCGGCCAATAACCAATAGCGGAACCTGGATGCTCATATTGGCTCCTACATATTCTACGAAGATCTTTATCGGTCAAACCGCATAACAACATACGTTGTTCCCTTTGTCATCGATATGTTACTTGCCCGAGATTCGATCGTCGGTATCATCATACCTAGTTCAATCTCATTACCGGAAAGTCTCCTTACTCGTTCTGTAATGCATCATCCCGTAACTAACTCATTAGTCACATTGCTTCCAAGGCTTATAGTGATGAGCATTACCGAGAGGGCCTAGAGATACCTCTCCGATATATCATCTATTTAAATCCCAATCTTGATCTATGCCAACCCAACAAAACACCCTCGGAGACACCTGTAGAGCATCTTTATAATCATCCAGTTACGTTGTGACATTTGATAGCACACAAGGTGTTCCTCCGGTATTTGGGAGTTGCATAATCTCATAGTCAGAGGAACATGTATAAGTTATGAAGAAAGCAGTAGCAATAAAACTAAACTATCATTATGCTAAGCTAATGGATGGGTCTTGTCCATCACATCATTCTCCAATGATGTGATCCCATTCATCAAATGACAACACATGTCTATGGCTAGGATACTTAACCATCTTTGATTAACGAGCTAGTCAAGTAGAGGCATACTAGGGACACTCTGTTTGTCTATGTATTCACACATGTACTAAGTTTCCGGTTAATACAATTCTAGCATGAATAATAAACATTTATCATGATATAAGGAAATATAAATAACAACTTTATTATTGCCTCTAGGGCATATTTCCTTCAGTCTCCCACTTGTACTAGAGTCAGTAATCTAGATTACATAGTAATGATTCTAACACCCATGGAGTCTTGGTGCTGCTCATGTTTTGCTCGTGGAAGAGGCTTAGTCAACGAACCTGCAACATTCAGATCCGTATGTATTTTGCAAACTTCCATGTCTCCCTCCTTGACTAGATCGCGGATGGAATTGAAGCGTCTCTTGATTCCTTCACCAAGGCAATTGCTCCAGTATTGTCACAAAAGATTTTCATTGGACCCGATGCACTAGGTATTACACCTAGATCGGATATGAACTCCTTCATCCAGACTCCTTCATTTGCTGCTTTCGAAGCGGCTATGTACTCCGCTTCACACGTAGATCCTGCCACGACGCTCTGCTTGGAACTGGACCAACTGACAACTCCTCCATTCAATATAAATACGTATCCGGTTTGCGACTTAGAGTCATCCGGATCAGAGTCAAAGCTTGCATCGACGTAACCATTTACGACGAGCTCTTTGTCTCCTCCATAAACGAGAAACACATCCTTAGTCCTTTTCAGATATTTCAGGATGTTCTTGACAGCTGTCCAGTGATCCACTCCTGGATTACTTTGGTACCTCCCTAATATACTTATAGCAAGGCACACATCAGGTCTGGTACACATCATTGCGTACATGATAGAACCTATGGCTGAGGCATAGGGAATGACTTTCATTTTCTCTCTATCTTCTGCAGTGGTCGGGCATTGAGTCTCACTAAACTTCACACCTTGTAACACGGGCAAGAACCCTTTCTTTGACTGATCCATTTTGAACTTCTTCAAAATTTTATCAAGGTATGTGCTTTGTGAAAGTCCAATTAAGCGTCTTGATCTATCTCTATAGATCTTGATGCCCAATATGTAAGCAGCTTCACTGAGGTCTTTCATTCAAAAATTCTTATTCAAGTATCCTTTTATGCTATTCCAAAAGTCTGTATCATTTCCAATCAACAATATGAAATCCACATATAATATTAGAAATGATACAGAGCTCCCACTCACTTTCTTGTAAATACAGGCATCTCCAAAAGTCTGTATAAAACCATATGCTTTGATCACACTATCAAAGCGTATATTCCAACTCCGAGAGGCTTGCACCAGTCCACAAATAGATCGCTGGAGCTTGCACACTTTGTTAGTGCTACGTCTCGAGCTTGCGTTGGTTTTCCCCGAAGAGGAGGGGATGATGCAGCATAGTAGCGTAAGTATTTCCCTCAGTTTTTGAGAACCAAGGTATCAATCCAGTAGGAGGCTACGCGCAAGTCCCTCGTACCTGCACAAAACGATCGCTACTCGCAACCAACGCGATTAGGGGTTGTCAATCCCTTCACGGTCACTTACGAGAGTGAGATCTGATAGAGATAATATTTTTGGTATTTTTGGTATAAAGATGCAAAGTGAAAAGTAAAAGCAAAGCAAGTAAATAAAGTGATGGAGATTAATATGATGAGAATAGACCCGGGGGCCATAGGTTTCACTAGTGGCTTCTCTCAAGAGCATAAGTATTCTACGGTGGGTGAACAAATTACTGTTGAGCAATTGACAGAATTGAGCATAGTTATGAGGTTATCCAGGTAATGATCATATCATGTCCGTGACAAGTAGACCGAAATGATTCTGCATCTACTACTATTACTCACTCATCGACTGCTATCCAGCATGCATCTAGAGTATTAAGTTAAAAACAGAGTAACACCTTAAGCAAGATGACATGATGTAGAGGAATAAATTCATGCAATATGATAAATACCCCATCTTGTTATCCTCGATGGAAACAATACAATACGTGCCTTGCAACCCCTTACATCACTAGGTAAGGACACCGCAAGATTGAACCCAAAGCTAAGCACTTCTCCCATTGCAAGAACTACCAATCTAGTTGGCCAAACCAAACAGATAATTCAAGAGACTTGCAAAGATAACTTAATCATACATAAAAGAATTCAGAGAAGAATCAAATATTTTCCATAGATAAGCTGGATCATAAACCCATAATTCATCGGTCTCAACAAACACACCGCAAAAGAAGATTACATCGAATAGATCTCCACGAGAGAGGGGAGAACATTGTGTTGAGATCCAAAAGAGAGAAGAAGCCATCTAGCTACTAGCTATGGACCCGAAGGTCTGAAGTAAACTACTCACACTTCATCGGAGGGGCTATGGTGTTGATGTAGAAGCCCTCCGTGGTGGATGCCCCCCTCCGTGAGCTCCTAAAACAGGCCCCAAGATGGGATCTCATGGATACGGGAAGGTATGGCGGTGGAATTAGGTTTTGGCTCCGTCTACGATCTGTTGGGGGAATGCGTGAGGTATATATAGGAGGAGAATGCGTCGGTGGAGCGTCATGGGGCCCACGAGGCAGGGGGGCGCGCCCAGGGGGGGAGGGCGCGCCCCCACCCTCGTGACCGCCTCTGGCACTCCTTGGAGTAGGGTCCAAGTCTCCTGGATCACGTTCGGTGAGAAGATCACGTTCCCGAAGGTTTCATTCCGTTTGGACTCCGTTTGATATTCCGTTTCTTCGAAACACTAAATAGGCAAAAAATAGCAATTCTGGGCTGGGCCTCCGGTTAATAGGTTAGTCCCAAAAATAATATAAAAGTGGAAAATAAAGCCCATTATAGTCCAAAACAATAGATAAAGTAGCATGGAGCAATCAAAATTATAGATACGTTGGAGACGTATCGGGCATCCCCAAGCTTAATTCTGCTTTCGTCCTCGAGTAGGTAAATGATAAAAGAGAATTTTTGATGCGGAGTGATACTTTGGCATAATTTCAATGTAAATCTTCTTAATTGTGATATGAATATTCAGATCCGAAAGATTCAAAACAAAAGTTCATATTGACATAAAAATAATAATACTTCAAGCATACTAATCAAAATAATTATGTCATCTCAAAATAACATGGCCAAAGAAAGTTCATCCCTACAAAATCATATAGTTAGGCTATGCTTCATTTTCGTCACACAAAGATGTTCCCAACTTCTATACCCCCGATGACAAGCCAAGCAATTGTTTCATACTTAAATAATCTCAAACTTTTTCAACCTTCACGCAATACATGAGCGTGAGCCATGGATATAGCACGATGGGTGGAATAGAATATGATGATGGGGATTGTGTGGAGAAGACAAAAAAGGAGAAAGTCTCACATTGACGAGGCTAATCAACGGGCTATGGAGATGCCCATCAATTGATGTCAACATGAGGAGTAGGGATTGCCATGGAACGGATGCACTAGAGCTATGAATGCTCAACAAAATAAAACTAGTGGGTGTGCATCCAACTTGCTTGCTCATGAAGACCTAGGGAATTTGAGGAAGCCCATCGTAGGAATATACAAGCCAAGTTCTATAACGAAAAATTCCCGCTAGTATAAAAAGGACAACTTATGAGACTCACTACATGAAGAACGAGGTGCTACTTTGAAGCACAAAATATGAGACTCATTACATGAAGAACATGGTGCTACTTTGAAGCACAAGTGTGGAAAAAGATATAGTAGCATTGCCCTTTTCATTTCTTTTCTTTTTTCTTTTTTTTGGGCCTTCCCTTTTTTTGGCCTTTCTCTCTTTTTTTATTTGGGCAATGCTCTAATAATGATGATCATCACACTTCTATTGATTACAACATGAGGATTACAACTCGAAACTAGAACAAGGTATGACTCTATATGAATGCCTCCGTGATGTCTTTGGGATGGTGCAATGAATCAAGAGTGACATGTATGAAAATAATGCATGGTGGATTTGCCACAAATACGATGTCAACTACATGATCATGCAATGGCAATATGACAAAAGTAATGTATGTCATGATGACGATGGTGGAAGTTGCATGGAAATATATCTCGGAATGGCTATGGAAATGCCATAATATGTAGGTATGGTGGCTGTTTTGAGGAAGATATAGGGAGGTTTATGTGTGATAGAGCGTATCGTATCACAGGGTTTGGATGCACCGGCGAAGTTTGCGCCAAATCTCAATGTGAGAAAGGGCAATGCACGGTACCAAAGAGGCTAGCAATGGCGGAAAGGTAAGAGTGCGTATAATCCATGGACTCAACATTAGTCAAAAGAACTCATATACTTATTGCAAAAATTTAGAAGTAATCAAAAATCAAGTACTACGTGCATGCTCCTAGGGGGATAGATTGGTAGGAAAAGACCATCGCTCGTCCCCGACCGCCACTCATAAGGATGCACAAGCCAGGTACACTTCATGTTTCAAATTTGTTACACAACTTTAACCATACGTGCATGCTACGGGATTTGCTAACTTCAACACAAGCATTTCTCAAATTCACAACTACTCAACTAGCATGACTTTGATATTATTACCTCCATATCTCAAAACAATTATCAAGCATCAAACTTATCTTAGTATTCAACGCACTCAAAAGAAAGTTTCACATATCTTGAACACCGAGTATATTGACATTAAGCAAATAACCATGCTATTAACGACTCTCAAAATAATCTAAGTGAAGCATGAGAGATCAAGTTTCTTTAAAATAAATCCACCACCGTGCTCTAAAAGATCTAAGTGAAGCACTAGAGCAAAAATTATCAAGCTCAAAAGATATAAGTGAAGCACTATGGGCAAACTATCAAGCTCAAAAGATATAAGTGAAGCACATAGAGTATTCTATCAAATTTCAAATCATATATGGCTCTCTCAAAAGGTGTATACAGAAAGGATGATTGTGGTAAACTAAAAAGCAAAGAATCAAATAATACAAGACGCTCCAAGCAAAACACATATCATGTTGGTGAATAAAAATATAGCTCCAAGTAAATTACCGATGGAAGTGGACGAAAGAGGGGATGCCTTCCGGGGCATCCCCAAGCTTTGACTTTTTGGTGTCCTTGGATTATATTGGGGGTGCCATGGGCATCCCCGAGCTTAGGCTCTTTCCACTCCTTGTTCCATAATCCATCAAAAGAATTCACCCAAAACATGAAAACTTCATAACACAAAACTCAATAGAAATCTCGTGAGCTCCGTTAGAGAAAGAAAACAAAAGACTACTTTAAGGTACTGTAATGAACTCATTCTTTATTTATATTGGTGTTAAACCTACTGTATTCCAACTTCTCTATGGACCATAAACTATTTTACTAGCCATAGATTCATCAAAATAAGCAAACAACACACGCAAAACAGAATCTGTCAAAAACAGAACAGTCTGTAGTAATCTGTAACTAACGCAAACTTATGGAACCCAAAATATTCTACCAAAATTAGAAGACCTGGACAATTTGTTTATTGATCAGCAGCAATTGGAATCAGTATTTTATCACGTTCTGGTGATTTTTAACAATTCGGGCACTGAGCACAAAGATTCTGGAAATTACAGCAAGATCAAATAACTATCATCCAAGAAGATCCAATAGGTTCAACTTGGCACAAACACTAATTAAGAGATAAAACCACATCTAAACAGAGGCTAGATGGATTATTTATTACTAGGCAGAAAGGACAAATATTGGGTTGTCTCCCAACAAGCGCTTTTCTTTAAAGCCTTTTTAGCTAGGCATTGAGATTTCGAAGATGCTCACATGAAAGACAAGAATTGAAGCACAAATAGAGCATCATATAGCATGTGACAAACACATCTAAGTCTAACATACTTCCTATGCATAGGCATATTATAGGCAAACAAATTTGCAAGGCAAGCAAAAACTAGCATATGCAAGGAAGAAGAAGGTAACGATAGCAATCTCAACATGAAGAGAGGTAATTTAGTAACATGAAAACTTCTACAACCATATTTTCCTCTCCCATAATAATTACATGTAGGATCATAAGCAAATTCAACAAAATAGCTATGACATAACATATTCTTAGCATGATCCACATGTATGCAAAGTTGACACTCTTCCAAAATAGTGGGATTATCATTAACTAAAGTCATGATTTCTCCAAGCCCACTTTTATCAAAATTACATAAGATTGAATGTTATCCAAATATGTGGGATCTAAAGTTGACACTCTTCCAAACCCACTTTCAATATTATTGCAAACAATATTATCAATCTCATATTCATCATGGGGCTTTAATAAATTTTCAAGATCATAAGAAGAATCACCCCAATCATGATCATTGCAACAAGTAGTAGACATAGCAAAACTAGCATCCCCAAGCTTAGGGTTTTGCATCTTATTAGCACAATTGACATCAAAAGAATTTATAATAAAATCATTGAAATCATGCTTTTTATTCAAAGATCTATCGTGAATCACTTCACGGATTTCAGGCAAAACCTTATAAAGATAATCTAGTGCATCCAAATCACTAGGAATTGGTTCATCATAATTGGATCTCTTAAAAAGATTGGTAAGCGGATCAGGATCCATAGATATTGTCTTCTTTGTTTAGGAATAAATAAGCATCTCATCCAACCAAACGAGAAACGAAAGGGC
This sequence comes from Aegilops bicornis, assembly GCA_021605145.1. Taxonomy (NCBI): domain Eukaryota; kingdom Viridiplantae; phylum Streptophyta; class Magnoliopsida; order Poales; family Poaceae; genus Aegilops; species Aegilops bicornis. Next base: position 488,980,364 of record CM038669.1, on the reverse strand, counting down.
AAGCAAAAGAGAGGAGGATATTGGGAAAGAGAGGGCAAATAAAATGGCAAGGGTGAAGTGGGGGAGAGGAAAACGAGAGGCAAATGGCAAATAATGTAATGCGAGAGATAGGGATTGTGATGGGTACTTGGTATGTTGACTATTTGCGTAAGCCTCCCCGGCAACAGCGCCAGAAATCCTTATTGCTACGTCTCGAGCTTGCGTTGGTTTTCCCCGAAGAGGAGGGGATGATGCAGCACAGTAGCGTACGTATTTCCCTCAGTTTTTGAGAACCAAGGTATCAATCCAGTAGGAGGCTACGCGCAAGTCCCTCATACCTGCACAAAACGATAGCTACTCACAACCAACACGATTAGGGGTTGTCAATCCCTTCACGGTCACTTACGAGAGTGAGATCTGATAGAGATAATATTTTTTGGTATTTTTGGTATAAAGATGCAAAGTGAAAAGTAAAAGCAAAGCAAGTAAATAAAGTGATGGAGATTAATATGATGAGAATAGACCCGGGGCCATAGGTTTCACTAGTGGCTTCTCTCAAGAGCATAAGTATTCTACGGTGGGTGAACAAATTATCGTTGAGCAATTGACAGAATTGAGCATAGTTATGAGGTTATCCAGCAATGATCATGTATATAGGAATCACGTCCGTGACAAGTAGACCGAAATGATTCTCGCATCTACTACTATTACTCACTCATCGACCGCTATCCAAAGCATGCATCTAGAGTATTAAGTTAAAAACAGAGTAACGCCTTAAGCAAGATGACATGATGTAGAGGAATAAATTCATGCAATATGATAAATACCCCATCTTGTTATCCTCGATGGCAACAATACAATACGTGCCTTGAAAAACCTTCTGTCACTAGGTAAGGACACCGCAAGATTGAACCCAAAGCTAAGCACTTCTCCCATTGCAAGAACTACCAATCTAGTTGGCCAACCAAACGGATAATTCGAAGAGACTTGCAAAGATAACTTAATCATACATAAAAGAATTCAGAGAAGAATCGAATATTTTCCATAGATAAGATGGATCATAAACCCACAATTCATCGGTCTCAACAAACACACCGCAAAAAGAAGATTACATCGAATAGATCTCCACGAGAGAGGGGGAGAACATTGTATTGAGATCCAAAAGAGAGAAGAAGCCATCTAGCTACTAGCTATGGACCCGAAGGTCTGAAGTAAACTACTCACACTTCATCGGAGGGCTATGGTGTTGATGTAGAAGCCCTCCATGGTGGATGCCTCCCCTCGTGAACTCCTAACAGGCCCCAAGATGGGATCTCGTGGATACAGGAAGATGCAGTGGTGGAATTAGGTTTTTGGCTCCGTCTACGATCTGTTGAAGTGCGTAGGTATATATAGGAGGAAGGAGTACGTCGGTGGAGTTGTCGGGGGCCACGAGGCAGGGGCGCGCCAGGCGCCCCACCTCGTGACCGCCTCCGCACTCCTTGGAGTAGGGTCCAAGTCTCTGGATCACGTTCGGTGAGAAGATCACGTTCGAAGGTTTCATTCCGTTTGGACTCCGTTTGATATTCCGTTTCTTCGAAACACTGAAATAGGCAAAAAACAGGAATTCTGGGCTGGGCCTCCGGTTAATAGGTTAGTCCCAAAAATAATATAAAAGTGGAAAATAAAGCCCATTATAGTCCAAAAAAATAGATAAAGTAGCATGGAGCAATCAAAAATTATAGATACGTTGGAGACGTATCAGTTAGCACCTTTAGGATCGACAAAACCTTCTGGTTGCATCATATACAACTCTTGTTTAAGAAATCCATTAAGGAATGCAGTTTTGACATCCATTTGCCAAATTTCGTAATCATAAAATCCGGAAATTGCTAATATGATTCGGACAGACTTAAGCATCGCTACGGTTGAGAAGGTCTCATCGTAGTCAACTCCTTGAACTTGTCGAAAACCTTCCGCAACAAGTCGAGCCTTGTAGACAGTAACATTACCGTTAGCGTCAGTCTTTTTCTTGAAGATCCATTTATTCTCTATGGCTTGCCGATCATCGGGCAAGTCAACTAAAGTCCACACTTTGTCCTCATACATGGATCCCATCTCATATTTCATGGCCTCAAGCCATTTCGTGGAATCTGGGCTCATCATTGCTTCCTCATAGTTCATAGGTTCGTCATGGTCTAGTAACATGACGTCCATAATAGGATTACCTTACCACTCTGGTGCGGAACATACTCTGGTTGACCTACGAGGTTCGGTAGTAACTTGATCTTAAGTTTCATGATCATCATCATTAACTTCCTCACTAACTGGTGTAGGAATCACTGGAACTAATTTCAGTGATGAAATACTTTCCAATTCGGGAGAAGGTACACTTACCTCATCAAGTTCTACTTTCCTCCCACTCACTTCTTTTGAGAGAAACTCCTTCTCTAGAAAGGATCCATTCTTAGCAAGGAATATCTTGCCTTTGGATCTGTGATAGAAGGTGTACCCAACAGTCTCCTTTGGGTATCCTATGAAGACACATTTCTACGATTTGGGTTCGAGCTTATCAGGTTGAAGCTTTTTCACATAAGCATCGCAGCCCCAAACTTTAAGAAATGACAGCTTAGGTTTCTTGCTAAACCACAGTTCATATGGTGTCATCTCAATGGATTTAGATGGTACCCTATTTAACGTGAATGCAGCCGTCTCTAAAGCATAACCCCAAAATGATAGCGGTAAATGATAACCCACAAGTATAGGGGATCGCAACAGTTTTCGAGGGTAGAGTATTCAACCCAAATTTATTGATTTGACACAAGGGGAGCCAAAGAATATTCTCAAGTATTAGCAGCTGAGTTGTCAATTCAACCACACAGAAACTTAATATCTGCAGCAAAGTGTTTAGTAGCAAAGTAATATGATAGTGGTGGTAACAGTAACAAAGTAAAGACAGCAAAAGTAATATTTTTGGTATTTTTGTAGTGATTGTAACAGTAGCAACGGAAAAGTAAATAAGCGTAAACCAGTATATGGAAAACTCGTAGGCACCGGATCAGTGATGGATAATTATGCCGGATGCGGTTCGTCATGTAACATTTACAACATAGGGTGACACAGAACTAGCTCCAGTTCATCAATGTAATGTATGCATGTATTCCGTAAATAGTCATACGTGCTTATGGAAAAGAACTTGCATGACATCTTTTGTCCTACCCTCCCGTGGCAGCGGGGTTCTATTGGAAACTAAGGGATATTAAGGCCTCCTTTTAATAGATAACCGGAACAAAGCATTAGCACATAGTGAATACATGAACTCCTCAAACTATGGTCATCACCGGGAGTGGTCCTGATTATTGTCACTTGAGGTTGCGGATCATAACACATAGTACGTGACTATAGACTTGCAAGATAGGATCAAGAACACACATATATTCATGAAAACATAATAGGTTCAGATCTGAAATCATGGCACTCGGGCCCTAGTGACAAGCATTAAGCATAGCAAAGTCATAGAAACATCAATCTCGAACATAATGGATACTAGGGATCAAACCCTAACAAAACTAACTCGATTACATGATAAATCTCATCCAACCCATCACCGTCCAGCAAGCCTATGATGCAATTACTCACGCATCGGGCGGTGAGCATCATGAAATTGGTGATGGAGGATGGTTGATGATGATGACGGCGACGAATCCCCCTCTCCAGAGCCCCGAACGGACTCCAGATCAGCCCTCCCGAGAGAGATTAGCACTTGGCGGCGGCTCCGTATCGTAAAACGTGATGAAACTTTCTCTCTGATTTTTTTCTCCCCGAAAGCCAATATATGGAGTTGGAGTTGGCGTCGGAGGGCCACCAGGGGCCCACGAGGTCGAGGCGCGCCCGGGAGGCGCGCCCACCCTCGAGAGCAGGTGTGGGCCCCTGGTCTTCATCTTTGGCGAGGATTTTTATTGTTTTTTCTAAGGTGTTCCGTGGAGTTTGTGTTATTCCGAGAACTTTTATTTTCTGCACATAAAACATCATCATGGCAATTATGCTTAAAACAGCGTCAGCTCGGGTTAGTTCCATTCAAATCATACAAGTTAGAGTCCAAAACAAGGGCAAAAGTGTTTGAAAAAGTAGATACGACAGAGACGTATCAACTCCCCCAAGCTTAAACCCTTGCTTGTCCTCAAGCAATTCAGTTGACAAACTGAAAGAGAAAAAGAAAAACTTTTACAAACTCTGTTTGCTCTTGTTGTTGTAAATATGTCAAGTCAGCACTCAAGTCTTCAATAAATATTATAACTAACCACATTTGCAATAATTCTCAGGTCTCATGTTTACTCATATCAATAACATAATCAGCTAGCAAGCCATAATAATAAATCTCGGATGACAACACTTTCTCAAAACAATCATAATATGATATTACAAGATGGTATCTCGCTAGCCCTTTCTGAGACCGCAAAACTTAAATGCAGAGCACCTTCAAAGATCAAGGACTGACTAGACATTGTAATTCATGGTAAAAGAGATCCAATCACAGTCATACCCGATATAAATTAATAGTAATGAATGCAGATGACAGCTGTGCTCTCCAGCTAGTGCTTTTTAATAAGAGGGTGACGACTCAACATAAAAGTAAATAGATAGGCCCTTCGTAGAGGGAAGCAGGGATTTGTTGAGGTGCCAGAGCTCAGTTTTGAAATAGATATAAATTATATTTTGAGCGGCATACTTTCATTGTCAACATAACAACTAAGAGATGACGATATCTTCCATGCTAAACAAATTATAGGCGGTTCCCAAACAGAATGGTAAAGTTTATACTCCCCCCCTCCACAAGCATCAATCCATGGCTTGCTCGAAACAACGAGTGCCTCCAACATTCAACGGTTCCCAGGGGGAGTTTTGTTTGCAATTATTTGATTTAGTTTGCATAAAGCATGGGACTGGGCATCCCGGTGACCAGCCATTTTCTCATGAGTGAGGAGCGGAGTCCACTCCTCTTGAGAATAACCCGCCTAACATGGAAGATAAAGGCAGCACTAGTTGATATATGAGCTATTAGAGCATGCAAAACAGAATGTTTATTTGAAGGCTTAGAGTTTGGCACATACAAATTTACTTGGAGCAGCGGTTGATACCGCATATAGGAAGGTATAGTGGACTCATATGGAATAACTTTGGGGTTTAAGGGATTGGATGCACAAGCAGTATTCCCGCTTAGTACAAGTGAAGGCTAGCAAATGACTAGGAAGCGACCAACTAGAGAGCGACAACAGTCATGAACATGCATTAAAATTAATAAACATTGAATACAAGCATGAGTAGGGTATAATCCACCATGAACATAAATATCATGAAGGCTATGTTGATTTGTTTCAACTACATGCGTGAACATGTGCCAAGTCAAGTCACTTGAATCATTCAAAGGAGGATACCAACCCATCATACCACATCATAATCATCTCAATAGCATGTTGGCACGCAAGGTAAACCATTATAACTCATAGCTAATCACGCATGGCACAAGCAACTATGATCTCTAATTGTCATTGCAAGCATGTTTATTCATAATAAAATTTGAATCAGAACGATGGACTCATCATATTTACAAAAGCGAAGAGGTCGAGTTCATACCAGCTTTTCCCATCTCAATCAGTCCATCATATATCATCATGATTGCCTTTCACTTGCACGACCGAGCGGTGTGAATAATAATAAGAGTGCACGTGCATCGACTAAAATTTGGAATCATGCGAGCATTCAATAAACGAGGAGAAGACAAGGCAATATGGGCTCTTGGTTAAATTAACAATGATGCATATAAGAGCCATCTCAACAATTTAATCATGGTCTTCTCCTCACGACCCCCAAAGAAAAGAAAGGAAATAAAACTATTTACACGGAAAGCTCCCAACAAGCTAAAGAAGAACGGGAAATATTTTTGGGTTTTCTTTTAATTATTACTACTACAGCAGGAAAAATAAACAACTACTAATTTTTTGGTTTTTCTAAGGTTTATTAAACACACATGAAGAAAGCAGGAAAAAGGAAAATAAACTAGCATGGATATTACAGTGAAAGAGTATGAGCACCGACATCTAGCAATGAGTGTGTGTGAACATGAATGTAATGTCGGTGAGGAATACGTACTCCCCCAAGCTTAGGCTTTTGGCCTAAGTTGGTCTATTGCCAGGGATAGCCTGGCGGATACCCATAGTTCTAGCTGGGGTCGTACTGCGATGAAGAATAGTTGGGATCATAATGTGATGAAGAGGACTCTGACTGCCACTGGCTGGCAACCTCCTCTGGTTCCCAAGAATAAACAGATAGTCGTGGAGGCTCATCTTGTGGTTCCGGTTCCGGGGCTAGTGCAGGATTCCGATAGGCTTGAACAGCCGCCCACGGAACAATGTAAGAACCTATAGACAAGTTAAACAAAGAGGGAGCAGGAAAAGTAATAGTCTCAGGGTGATGTTTATCAAAGTACAATTTATATTTGAGCTCCCCTTCGCGACTCTTAACAAGAAAATCATGTGCTAGCATACTCTTATAATCTAAATAAGCACGGGGCAACGCTGTTTCTTCTTTCTCCTCATGCCTAATAGGTATCTCAAAATATTCAGCTAGGCGTGAAGCATAAATGCCTCCACAGATGGGGCCCTTAAATGCAGTTCAAACTTAACCGTCTAGCAACAATTCCACCCATACTAACAGAGTTATTGCGGTATAAACCATGGAACAAAATGATAATATCAGAATGCTAAGGTTTCCACAGTTCATGACCAATCAAACAACGACTAGCAAATAAGGCAAAGTAGCGTAAAACAGGAAAATGTATGCTAGTAATTCTTGCATCGTAAACCTTCCTGGTTTCTCCCACAAATGATAGTGTTAATAAAAGCTTCCACTTCATTACGGTGTGGTTCATCTAAGGTGCCCTCAAAAGGTATTTTGCAAACCTCGCAAAATTCAGATAATGTCATCTCCTTAACAACGTCATATAAATGGAACTCTACCGTTGGAGGTGATTTCTTAGGGAAAAAGTAGAAGTTCTGCACAAAAGTATTTGTGAGTAAGAGATACTGATGACGTTGGTCGCGGAGGAAGCTGGTGAGGCCGGCGTTCTCAATCAATAGATAGAAATCCTCATAAATCCCGGCTCTCCTCAAGAATTCATCGGAAGGCCATTCACACGGCCGGACCTCCGCCGTGCGAGGCAAATTAAATTTGGGCTTCTGCTCTTCTTCCTTTTGTTTCTCCTTAGAGCTTCGGCTCGACGAGCCCCTCAAAAGTCTCTTCATCATTTCTGAAATAATCTGAAATTTTAGTAACTTCAAATAAAAGTGAACCAACTTCAATAAAACTGATAGCAACTACTCATACAAGTGCCGAGGGCCTTTTTCAAGCATTAGAACTACTTGGAACCATATAAATTTGACATGCAAGCTCAAGAACATGGTCACCTATGCAGCACAAATTTGCAATGAATAAAGAACTAGAACAAAAACTAATGGGACCAATGGAGGAGTCACATACCAAGGAACAATCTCCCCAAGCAGTTTTGCGAGAGGTGCTTTGAGCAAGGAGATCGAAAATCACAACAAAAGCGGCTGGAACACGAGCTTGAGTTGGTTTTTCAGGTTTGTGCGAGGCAGAGGAAGATGATGGGTGCGGGGATAAGTGGAGGAGGGCCACCGTGGGCCCACGAGGCAGGGGGCGCGCCCTCCACCCTCGTGGCAAGGTGGCAGCTCCCCCGCGGTAATTTTTGCACTAAAAATCCTCAAATAATCCCGAAAAAATCATATTAAATTGGCATGGCATTCTGAGGACTTTTATTTTCGGGATATTTTTATATTGCACGGATAAGTCGGGAGATGCATGTAAAAATACTATTTTACTTTATTTTTACTAAAGAACAGAGAATATAAAGAGGGTACAGAAGGTTGTGCTTCTAGTTTCATCCGTCTCATGCTCATAAAAAAGAATCCACTAACAAGGCTGATCAAGTCTTGTTAACAAACTCATTCCGATAATCATGGAACCGGAGAAATTTCGAATAACACTATGTTACCTCAACGGGGATATGGACATCCCCAATAATAAGTATATCATATTTCTTCTTGACAGTAGGGAGAGGAAATTCAAAACCTCCAAACATAATCGATGGAATTTTTCCAATAGAGTTGATACTATAAACTTGAGGTTGTTTCCTCGGAAAGTGTACCGTATGCTCATTACCATTAACATGAAAAGTGACATTGCCTTTGTTGCAATCAATAATAGCCCTTGCAGTATTGAGGAAAGGTCTTCCAAGAATAATAGACATACTATCATCCTCGGGAATATCAAGAATAACAAAGTCCGTCAAAATAGTAACGTTTGCAACCACAACAGGCACATCCTCACAAATACCGGCTGTATAGCAGTTGATTTATCAGCCATTTTCAAAGATATTTCAGTAGGTGTCAACTTATTCAAGTCAAGTCTATGATATAAAGAGAGAGGCATAACACTAACACCAGCTCCAAGATCACATAAAGCAGTTTTAACATAATTTCTCTTAATGGAGCATGGTATAGTAGGTACTCCTGGATCTCCAAGTTTCTTTGGTATTCCACCCTTAAAAGTATAATTAGCAAGCATGGTGGAAATTTCAGCTTCCGGTATCTTTCTTTTATTTGTAACAATATCTTTCATATATTTAGCATAGGGATTTGTTTTGAGCACATCAGTTAATCGCATACGCAAAAAGATGGGTCTAATCATTTCAGCAAAAGCGCTCAAAATCCTCATCATCCTTTTTCTTGGATGGTTTCAGAGGAAAATGCATGGGTTTCTGAACCCATGGTTCTCTTTCTTTACCATGTTTCCTAGCAACAAAGTCTCTTTTATCATAACGTTGATTCTTTGATTGTGGGTTATCAAGATCAACAACAGGTTCGTCTTCTACTTCATTATCATTACTAGGTTGAGCATCATCATGAGCATTATCATTAACATTTTCACTAGGTTCATGTTCATTACCAGATTGTGTTTCAAAGATCGGACATAGAGATATCATTTGGATTCTCAGGTGGTTCAGCAACAGGTTCACTAGAAGTTTGCACGGTTCTATCATTTTTCTTTTTCTTCCTTTTAGAAGAACTAGGCATATCTATATTATTTCTCTGAGAATCTTGCTCAATTCTCTTAGGGTGGCCTTCAGGATACAAAGGTTCCTGAGTCATTCTACCAGTTCTAGTAGCCACTCTAACATCATAATCATTTTTCTTACTATTCATTTCATTAAGCACTTCTTTTTGAGCTTTAAGTACTTGTTCTACTTGAGTGGTAACCATAGAAGCATGTTTGCTAACAAGTTTAAGTTCACCTCTAATATTGGCCATATAATCACCCAAGTATTTAATCATATCGGAATCATATTTCAATTGTCTACCAAAATAAGCATTGAAATTTTCTTGTTTGAATATAAAATTATCAAACTCATCAAAGCACTGCCTAGCAGACTTATAGTGAGGGATATCACCTTCATCATATCTATAGAGAGAATTTACCTTTACTACCTGTGTCGGGATATCGGGAGGTTCTTCAGTAAATAAGTAATTGAGATCATATACTTCTTCAACAGGCGGTAAATTAAGACCATGTATTTCTTCAATAGGAGGTAAATTCTTAACATCTTCAACTTTAATACCTTTTTCTTTCATAGATTTCTTTGCCTCTTGCATATCTTCGGGACTGAGAAATAGAATACCTCTCTTCTTCGGAGTTGGTTTAGGAATATGCTCAGTAATTGGCTCTGGAGCTGGCTCGGGAGTTGGCTCATGAGGTGCCCAATTATTTTCATTTGTCAACATATTATTTAATAAAATTTCAGCGTCATCCGGTGTTCTTTCCCTGAAAAGAGAACCAACACAACTATCCAGGTAATCTCTGGAAGCATCGGTTAGTCCATTATAAAAGATATCAAGTATTTCAGGTTTCTTAAGAGGATGATCAGGCAAAGCATTAAGTAACTTGAGAAGCCTCCCCAAGCTTGTGGGAGACTCTCTTCTTCAATTTGCACAAAATTATATATATCCCTCAAAGCAGCTTGTTTCTTATGAGCAGGAAATATTTAGCAGAGAAGTAATAAATCATATCCTGGGGACTTTGCACACAACCAGGATCAAGAGAATTAAACCATTTCTTAGCATCACCCTTTAATGAGAACGGAAATATTTTGAGTAAATAAAGGTAACGCGATCTCTCATTATTAGTAAACAGGGCAGCTATATCATTTAACTTACGAAGATGTGCCACAACAGTTTGATTCATAGCCACAAAAGGATCGATTCAACCAAAGTTATTATATCTGGATCAACAGAAAATCATAATAATCCTGATCAGGAACACGGATAGGTGAAGTAGCAAAAGCAGGGTCGGGTCTCATCCTATCTCTAAAAGATTCTTTACTCCATTTAACTAGCAACCTCTTAAGTTCAAGTCTATCCCGGCAAGCAAGAACAACCGCAGAGATTCAGCATTAAAAGATAACCCTCAGGAATAGCAGGCATATTATCATCATTACTAACATCATCGTGTTCAGTTTCAATAATTTATCTTTCTCTAGACCTAGAAATTTGTTCATCTAGAAATTCACCAAGGGGCACATTAGTATCAAGCATAGAAGTAGTTTCATCATAAGTATCATGCATAGCGTAGTGGCATCATCAATAACATGCGACATATCGGAACGAATAGCAGAAGCAGGTTTAGGTGTCGCTAGCTTACTCATAATAGAACGTGAATCAAGTGCAGAGCTAGATGGAAGTTCCTTACCTCCCCTCGTAGTTGAGGGATAAATTGTTGTCTTAGCGTCTTTCAAATTCTTCATAGTGTCCAGCAGATATAAATCCCAAGTGACTCAAAGAATAGCGCTATGCTCCCCGGCAACGGCACCAGAAAAAGGTCTTGATAACCCACAAGTATAGGGGATCGCAACAATTTTGGAGGGTAGAGTATTCAACCCAAATTTATTGATTCGACACAAGGGGAGCCAAAGAATATTCTCAAGTATTAGCAGCTGAGTTGTCAATTCAACCACACCTGGAAACTTAGTATCTGCAGCAAGGTGTTTAGTAGCAAAGTAATATGATAGTGGTGGTAACGGTAACAAAGTAAAGACAAAAAAAGTAATGTTTTTGGTATTTTTGTAGTGATTGTAACAGTAGCAACGGAAAAGTAAATAATCTGGCGTAAACCAAAGATATGGAAAACTTCGTAGGCACCGGATCGTTGATGGATAATTATGCTTGGGATCACGGTTCATCATGTAACATTTACAACATAGGGTGACACAGAACTAGCTCTAGTTCATCAATGTAATGTAGGCATGTATTCCGTAAATAGTCATACGTGCTTATGGAAAAGAAATTGCATGACATCTTTTGTCCTACCCTCCCGTGGCAGCGGGGTCCTATTGGAAACTAAGGGATATTAAGGCCTCCTTTTAATAGAGAATCGGAACAAAGCATTAGCACATAGTGAATACATGAACTCCTCAAACTATGGTCATCATCGGGAGTGGTCCCGATTATTGTCACTTCGGGGTTGCCGGATCATAACACATAGTAGGTGACTATAGACTTGCAAGATAGGATCAAGAACACACATATATTCATGAAAACATAATAGGTTCAGATCTGAAATCATGGCACTTGGGCCCTAGTGACAAGCATTAAGCATAGGAAAGTCATAGCAACATCAATCTCAGAACATAATGGATACTAGGGATCAAACCCTAACAAAACTAACTCGATTACATGATAAATCTCATCCAACCCATCACCGGCCAGCAAGCCTACGATGCAATTACTCACGCACGGCGGTGAGCATCATGAAATTGGTGATGGAGGATGGTTGATGATGACGACGGCGACGAATCCCCCTCTCCGGAGCCCCGAACGGACTCCAGATCAGCCCTTCTGAGAGATATTAGGGCTTGGCGGCGGCTCCGTATCGTAAAACGCGATGAAACTTTCTCTCTGATTTTTTTCTCATCGAAAGCTAATATATGGAGTTGGAGTTGGCGTCGGAGGGCCACCAGGGGGCCCACGAGGTAGGGGGCGCGCCCAGGGGTAGGGGGCGCGCTCCCCACCCACGTGAGCAGGGTGTGGGCCCCCTGGTCTTCATCTTTGGCGAGGATTTTTTATTGTTTTTTCTAAGGTGTTCCGTGGAGTTTCAGGTCATTCCGAGAACTTTTATTTTCTGCACATAAAACAACATCATGGCAGTTCTGCTGAAAACAGCGTTAGTCCGGGTTAGTTCCATTCAAATCATACAAGCTAGAGTCCAAAACAAGGGCAAAAGTGTTTGGAAAAGTAGATACGACAGAGACGTATCAGTAAATCAGTAAGAGACATCATAGATCGCACCATATCTAATAAAGTACGGTTACGACGTTCGGACACACCATTACGCTATGGTGTTCCAGGTGGCGTGAGTTGAGAAACTATTCCACATTGTTTCAAATGAAGACTAAACTCATAACTCAAATATTCTCCTTCACGATCAGATCGTAGAAACTTTATTTTCTTGTTACAATGATTTTCCACTTCACTATGAAATTCTTTGAAGTTTTCAAATGTTTCAGACTTATGTTTCATCAAGTAGATATACCCACATCTGCTTAAATCATCTGTGAAGGTCAGAAAATAACGATACCGTCGCGAGCCTCAACACTCAGCGGACCGCATACATCAGTATGTATTATTTCCAATAAGTCAGTTGCTCTATCCATTGTTCCGGAGAACGGAGTCTTAGTCATGTTGCTCACGAGGCATGGTTCGCAAGCATCAAGTGATTCCAAAAGCCCATCAGCATGGAGTTTCTTCATGCGCTTTTCACCAATATGACTTAAACGGCAGTGCCACAAATAAGTTGCACTATCATTATTAACTTTGCTTCTTTTGGCTTCAATATTATGAATATGTGTATCACTACTATCAAGATTCAACAGAAATAGACCACTTATCAAGGGTGCATGACCATAAAATATATTACTCATATAAATAGAACAACCATTATTCTCTGATTTAAATGAATAACCGTCTCGCATCAAACAAGATCCAAATATAATGTTCATGCTCAACGCTAGCACCAAATAACAATTATTCAGGTCTAAAACTAATTCCGACGGTAGATGTAGAGGTAGCGTGCCGACCACGATCACATCGACTTTGGAACCATTTCCCACGCGCATTGTCACCTCGTCATTAGCCAAACTTTGTTTAATCCGTAGCTCCTGTTTCGAGTTGCAATTATGAGCAACAGAACCAGTATCAAATACCCAGGCGCTACTACGAGCATTAGTAAGGTACACATCAATAACATGTATATCAAATATACCTTTCACTTTGCCATCCTTCTTATCCGCCAAATACCTGGGGCAGTTCCGCTTCCAGTGACTAGTCCCTTTCCAGTAGAAGCACTCAGTCTCAGGCTTAGGTCCAGACTTGGGCTTCTTCACTTGAGCAGCAACTTGCTTGCCGTTCTTCTTGAAGTTCCCCTTCTTCCTTTTTCCCTTTTTCTTGAAACTAGTGGTCGTTAACCATCAACACTTGATGCTCCTTCTTGATTTCTACCTCCGCAGCCTTTAGCATTACAAAGAGCTCGAGAATAGTCTTTTCCATCCCTTGCATATTATAGTTCATCACGAAGCTTTTGTAGCTTGGTGACAGTGATTGAAGAACTCTGTCAATGACACTAGCATTAGGAAGATTAACTCCCAGCTGAGTCAAGTGGTTATGGTACCCAGACATTCTGAGTATATGTTCACTAACAGAACTATTCTCCTCCATCTTGCAGCTATAGAACTTATTGGAGACTTCATATCTCTCAATCCGGGCATTTTCTTGAAATATTAACTTCAACTCCTGGAACATCTTATATGCTTCATGATGTTCAAAACATCGTTGAAGTCCCGGTTCTAAGCCGTAAAGCATGGCACACTGAACTATTGAGTAGTCATCAGCTTTGCTCTGCCAGACATTCACAACATCCGGAGTTGCTCCTGCAGCGGGTCTTGCACCTAGCGGTGCTTCCGTGACGTAATTGTTACGTGCAGCAATGAGGATAATCCTCAAATTACGGACCCGATCCGTGTAGTTGCTACCATCATCTTTCAACTTAGCTTTCTCTAGGAACGCATTAAAATTCAAGGAGCAGTAGCATGGGCCATTGATCTACAACAACATAGACATGCAAAAACTATCAGGTACTAAGTTCATGATAAATTAAAGTTCAATTAACCATATTACTTATGAACTCCCACTTAGATTGACATCCCTCTAGTCATCTAAATGATCACGTGATCCATATCAACTAAACCATGTCCGATCATCACGTGAGATGGAGCAGTTTTCAATGGTGAACATCACTATGTTGATCATATCTACTATATGATTCACGCTCGACCTTTCGGTCTTAGTGTTCCGAGGCCATATCTGCATATGCTAGGCTCGTGAAGTTTAACCCGAGTATTCCGCGTGTGCAAAACTGGCTTGCACCCGTTGTATGTGAACGTAGAGATTATCACACCTGATCATCACGTGGTGTCTCGGCACGACGAACTGTAGCAACGGTGCATACTCAGGGACAACACTTATACCTTGAAATTTAGTGAGGGATCATCTTATAATGCTACCGCCATACTAAGCAAAATAAGATGCATAAAGGATAAACATTACACACAATCAAAATAAGTGATATGATATGGCCATCATCATCTTGTGCCTTTGATCTCCATCTCCAAAACACCGTCATGATCACCATCGTCACCGGCTTGACACCTTGATCTCCATCGTAGCATCGTTGTCGTCTCGCCAACTATTGCTTCTACAACTATCGCTACCCTTAGTGATAAAGTAAAGCAACTACATGGCGATTGCATTTCATACAATAAAGCGACAACCATAAGGCTCCTGCCAGTTGCTGATAACTTAAAAAAACATGATCATCTCATACAACAATTTATATCTCATCACGTCTTGACCATATCACATCACAACATGCCCTGCAAAAACAAGTTAGCCGTCCTCTACTTTGTTGTTGCAAGTTTTACGTGGTTGCTATGGGCTTCTAGCAAGAACCGTTCTTACCTACGCATCAAAACCACAACGATTTTTCATCAAGTGTGCTGTTTTAACCTTCAACAAGGACCGGGCGTAGTCAAACTTGATTCAACTAAAGTTGGAGAAACAGACACCCGCTAGCCACCTGTGTGCGAAGCACGTCGGTAGAACCAGTCTCATGAACGCAGTCATGTAATGTTGGTCCGGGCCGCTTCATCCAACAATGCTACCGAATCAAAGTAAGACGTTGCTGGTAAGCAGTGTGACTATTATCGCCCACAACTCTTTGTGTTCTACTCGTGCATATAACATCTACACATAGACCTGGCTTTGATACCACTGTTGGGGAACATAGTAATTCAAAAAATTCCTACGATCACGCAAGATCTATCTAGGAGAAGCATAGCAACGAGCGGTTGATGTAGTCGAACGTCTTCGCGATCTAACCGATCCAAGCACCGAACGTATGACACCTCCGCGTTCAGCACACGTTCAGCTCGATGACGTCCCTTCAACACACGTTAGCACGACAGCATGGCGACAGTGATGATGAAGTTACCGGCGTAGGGCTTTGCCTAAGCACTACGATGGTATGACCGAGGTGTGTAACTGTGGATGGGGGCACCGCACACGGCTAAGAGAAGACTTGGTGTACCTTTGGGGTGCCCCCTCCCACGTATATAAAGGGGGGAGGAGAGGTGGCCGGCCCAAGGGGGGAGGCCAGGTGTGGGGAGTCCTACTAGGACTCCCTAGTCCGAGTAGTATTCCCTTCTCCTTTTCCTTTTTCGGAATAGCAAAGAGGGAAAGAGAGGAGGAGTAGGAGAGGGAAAGGGGGGGGGCGCCCCCACCTCTTGTCCAATTTGGATTGGCACCGGGGGGGGGGGGGGGGGGGCCCCCACCCTGGCCGGCCCTCAATCCTCCACTAAGGCCCATGTGTGGCCCATTAACTTCCCGGGGAGGGTTCTGGTAACCCCCGGTACTCCAAAACTTATCCGATACTTCCCAAAACAATTTTGGTGCCCGAATATAACCTTCCAATATATGAATCTTCACCTCTCGATTATTTCGAGACTCCTCGTCATGTCCGTGATCTCACCCGAGACTCCGAACAAACTTCGGTCATCAAATCAATTACCTCATAATAAAAATCGTCATCGAACGTTAAGCGTGCGGACCCTACGGGTTCGAGAACTATGTAGACATGACTGAGACACATCTCTGGCCAATAACCAATAGCGGAACCTGGATGCTCATATTGGCTCCTACATATTCTACGAAGAACTTTATCGGTCAAACCACATAACAACATATGTTGTTCCCTTTGACATTGGTATGTTACTTGCTCGAGATTCGATCGTCGGTATCATCATACCTAGTTCAATCTCGTTACCAGCAAGTCTCTTTACTCGTGCCGTAATGCATCATCCCGTAACTAACTCATTAGTCACATTGATTGCAAGGCTTATAGTGATGAGCATTACTGAGGGGGCCCAGAGATACCTCTCCGATACACGGAGTGACAAATCCTAATCTTGATCTATGCCAACCCAACAAAACACCTTCAGAGACACCTGTAGAGCATCTTTATAATCACCCAGTTACGGTGTGACGTTTGATACCACACAAGGTGTTCCTCCGGTATTCGGGAGTTGCATAATCTCATAATCAGAGGAACATGTATAAGTTAGGAAGAAAGCAATAGCAATAAAACTAAACGATCGTTATGCTAAGCTAACGGATGGGTCTTGTCCATCACATCATTCTCTAATGATGTGATCATGTTCATCAAATGACAACACATCACTACAAAAAAAGACACATCCGTGACATTTTGGGCCGAACGATTTTTTTTCCTGTCATACATATGACACTTCTATGACGATAATTGTGACAAAACCCGGTATCATCATAGATGCGGTGGGCTCCGACTTCTATGACAAAAAATCATGACAGAAAATGGGATTTTCGTCCTGGGCGGGCAGGAGACGCAGCCGCATGACATTCTTTGGGCCGTCCATGACGGACAAAACCATGGTAGAAGCGAGGGGGAGGAAAATTTCGGGGAGTTCCGATTCACGGTGGGAGGTCAGGGCCGAGCGATGCTGCTTTCTCTCGTATTACACGTGACGCTGCTGTGCGAGGCATTGGCTCTAATCGAACTCGAAGCGAGGCGTTGGGCTCTAATCAACCCGAAGCGATTGCACCGTAGGCTACACGTTATCGAACCCGAAGCGATCGATCGATGGTCATTAATTGAACCCGATGGAGCGATTCCTTCGCCATCGCTGCTAACTAAAGCCGATCGATTGGATGAACAAAGTGAGTGTTGCGGGGGGTTGGATGAATAAAGGAGCGGTGGCGTTGCATCTGGATGAACAGGACCCGTGGTGTGGAGGGCTGGATGAACAGTAGACGGTGGAGGGGTGGCCATGGAGGGGTGGTTGAACATGACCTCGTGGTGTGGAGGGCTGGATGAACAGTAGACGATGGAGGGGTGCCCGTGGAGGGGTGGTTGAACAGTAGCCAGTGGAGTAGCGCGCGGTGGAGGCTGGATGAACAGGAGCCCGTGGAGGCTGGAGGACGTCGACGGTAGCCTGTGGAGGATGGAGGAGTTCGACGGTGGAGATGAACAGTATCCCGTGGAGTCCCGTTTTGCGGTACGCCACACCCCTCCCGATGAACAGGACCCCCGCTTCGACTGTAGCACTCCAACAAAAGTCCGTTTCATCCATTTTGTGGTACGCCACACCCCTCCCGATCAACAGGACCCCCGTTTCGACCGTAGGAGGCCCGTTTCGTCCGTTTTGTGGTACGCCACACCCCTCCCAATCAACAGGACCCCCGTTTCGACCGTAGGAGGTCCGTTTCTTCCGTTTTGCGGTACGCCACACCCTCCCGATCAACAGGACCCTGTTCCGAACATAGGAGGTCCGCTTCCTCCGTTGTGCGGTACGCCAAGCCTCGTTTCCATCGCCTGTTCCGTCCAAGCCGGTTGGCTCCCACGCGTTCCGTTGCCTCCCGATGAACATGACGCATTCCGTTGCCTCCCCATGAACATGACGCACTCCGTTGCCTCCCCATGAACATGACGACGATGCTGTTTCTCCGTTCCCACCCAGCCATGTACACGAGCCCTGGCCGTACGTATGCGCGAGTAGGCGTTCGAGACCCCGCCCGTATGTACACATACGTGGCCGTATTTTCTTTCTTGCACCGCCGCCAGACGACGCAGTACATGCTACGTGCGGCGCCTCTACTACTTAATGCGGCGCCTCTACATCGACCAAGATATATGTACGCATATACCGTCACGACCAGAATGACAACGCCACGTACGCTTCGACCAGGTGGGTCCCGACTGTCAGGCACTTCCTTGCCTGCGAAGATGTAGCTGGTGGGTCCCAGCAGTCAGGGGGGCGAATCGTTTGTTTTTTTGCCCGGACGCACTTCCTTGCGTGCGAAGATGTAGCTGGTGGGTCCCAGCAGTCAGGGGGGAAACGTTTTTTTGCGAAATACGGTGGCCCGTCCGGTGGGTCCCCGCTGTCAGGTGGAGGAATAATTATTTTGCGCGTAATAAGGAGGCACTTCCTTGCGGCCGCCGTGGACCCAGCTGTCAGCCTCTCCATGCACAATACTCTTTCGATGGAAGTCGGTCGTTGACCACATTGACCACGCCGCGCCGAGAGCACCACAGCGGTGGACGACGGCGAGGCCTAGGAAGGGGACGACGCGGAGCCGGGGAAGATGCAACAGTGGATGCCCACGCGAAGAGGAGTACGAGGGTGAGCTGCCGTAGCCGCAGAATAACAGGGGGTGTGGGTGAGTAGAGGGATGGCCTAGCCAGCAGTGGGAGTAGTAGGGGGCGGTGAGGCCTCCGCCGCATCGCAGCCGGCCATGGGAGGCAGGAGCATGAGTCACGACCGGTGCTGGTTTGGGCGGCTGGAGCAAGAAGACCAGAGGTTGAAGAAGCACCACAGCCGTTGGATGGACATCGTACGGTCACTGGAGCTAGAATCATGCATATTGACTAAGTTGACAAAGCCCTCCATCCCCGTCAACTTAGTAGGCCCACAAGTTAGCCTGCCACTATACTAGGTCCCAGCTAACAGGCGGAGTATTCATTTTTTTGTGCGTAATAAGGAGGCACTTCCTTGCATGCGAAGATAGCTGGTGGGTCCGACATGTCGGTGAGAGCACGTTTTTCGTGAAATCTGAGAGGCCCTTCGGTGGATCCCAGATGTCGTGGAGGAATAATTATTTTATGCGGCGTAATAAGGAGGCACTTCCTTCTTTGCGGCCGTGGACCCAAATCGGCCTCTCCACGTCTGATCCACGTCCGATGGAAGCCATTCCTTGACCACGTTCACCATGCTGTGTCGAGAGCACCAGGGCGGTGGACGACGGCGAGGCCTAGGAAGGGAACGACACGGAGGTAGGGAAGACTCGGCAGTTGTTTCCCACGCGGAGGGGAGTACGACTGTACGAGGGTTTACTGGTTCATCTGCCCTCGCCGGAGAATAACAGCAGGTGTGGGTGAGTAGAGGGATGGCTAGGCCAGCGATGGGAGTACGGTGGGGCGGTGAGGCCTGCTTGGCGACACAGCTGGCAGGAGAGGAGGAGCAGGCGATGCCGCGGCGCTTGTTTGAGCGGCCGGAGCAGAAGAGCAGAGATTGAAGAAGCACGACGGCCGTTGGATGGACATTGTACGGTCACCGAGCTAGAATCGTTCATATTGACTAAGTTGACAAAGCCCTCACCCCGTCAACTTAGTAGGCCCATTAAGTCAGCCTCCCACCATGGTGGGTTCCAGCTAGCAGGGGGAGTATTCATTTTTCTGTGCGTAATAAGGAGGCACTTTCGGTGGGTCCGAGCTTACAGCTGGGGGGGGGGACATTTTTTTCGCGAAATACGGTGGTCCGTCAGGTGGGTCCCAGCAGTCAGGGGCAAACGTTTTTTCGCGAAATCTGGTTCGTCCGGTGGGTCTAACAGTCGGGGAAAGCGTTTTTCCGTGAAATACTTGGTGGCCCGTCCGGTGGGTCCCCTATTTGTCGGTGGAGGAATAATTATTTTGCGTAATAAGGAGGCACTTCCTTGCGGGTGCCGTGGGCCCAAATTGTCAGCCTCTCCACGTCTGATACTCTTCCGATGGAAGTCGGTCGTTGACCACATTGACCACGCCGCGCCGAGAGCACCAGGGCGGTGGACGACGGCGATGCCTACGAAGGGAACGACACGGAGCCAGCGAAGACACGGCAGTGGCTGCCCACGCGGTGGAGAGTACGAGGGTTGACTGGTTCGGTTGCCGTCGCCGGAAAATAACAGGAGGTGTGGGTGAGTAGAGGGATAGACAGGCCAGGGATGCGAGTAAGATGGGGCCATGAGGCCTGCCCGGCAGCACTGCCGGCCACGGGAGGTGGGAGCAGGCGGTTCTGACGGTGCTGGTTTGGGCGGTCAAGGTGAAGATCGAGATCGAAGAAGCACGATTGCCGTTAGATTGACATCTAACAGTCTGACACTAGTAGAGTCGATTGTTAACTAAGTTTCTTTTTTTAGAAACCTTGTGTAGGCCCACAAGTCAGCCTCCAAATCTGTGGCAGACAACATAAAGCCCATTTGCTATTTTTTATAATTTGTAGCCCATTTGCTAATTCTTAAGTAATTTATTACAGCCCATTTTCTGCCCAGGACCACGGTCAAAAAGTTCAACCTTATTTTGCATATTTCGGTGGAGTCCGAACTGTTGTAATCCGAATTGATAAACATTTTTTTAAGAACTTATTGATTTGCCAAAAAAATCGTTTTGTTTTTGTAAGCAAATAAGACGTGGGACAATTGAGTTGGTTTAAGGGAAAACCAGTGGTAAAAAATCAGCGATGGGTGGGAAAAAACAACAAAAATAAGGATGTAAATATGAAAAGGGAATTTTATGTGTTTTCAATATAATGATACGTGTATATGAACTAGTAAAACTATAGGTAGAGATTAGAAAACGGATGTAGGACATGCGTTTCAAGAGGAAAATAGAACTGGGCTGTGTGTTTGATTCAAGAAAACACCGTCATGGATGTTGTAAGACAAAATATAACGAACGCTGGCGGGCCAGAGGCCAGTAGATACCTGCTCGATCTTTGTGCCCCGTTGTCGTCATGGGCTGGGCCAGTTAAAAACAAAACCAACCCTGGGCAGTCTACAACCCAGTTCAAACTTGCTCCACCTGAAAAAACAATATACGTGCTCAATAAACGAGAGAATTCTGCAAGAACAGACTGGTAACTGGGATGCAGCAGGGATATTGTTTTTTTATCGTGATAATAAGTGCATGCACTTGTTTCGAAAAAACTGCAGAACTGGGAATTCGAACGACGGGTGCTTATGCTAGCCCTCAAATAAAAATCAGGTGCCTGAGAATTCGTTTCGAAACAAATGATTCAGCTTTATATCCACGTCGACCCTCGGCATGATGGTTGGAAGCAAATGCAAGTTCATACCAAAAGATCGTAAACAACAATACCAACTTGTGGACGACAACGTAGTACAACTACCAATACCAAACTAACTTATAATCTTTTTACTCCTGGCCCTAGTGTTAAATCTTAGAAAATCTTGCAGAGGACCAGCTCCGCTCCTTCTCTTGCTCTAGGTCCCCGAGGTGGTACTGTGCATCACCCAGTTGGTCCTCTGCTGGTCGAAATTCTTGTTGGTGTGCAGCACCGTAACCTTTTGCTGCCCGTCTGCGGCCGTTGACCATCACCGGCAAGGTATTGCCGGTCTTGTGCCACATAGCGTGCATGCCGTGACCGATCAGTATCTTGCGACGCATCCACGTGCCCCTTTGAACGCCTCTAGAATTATACCGAAGAAATGCTTCCTTAGGCCACTCAGTGTGATACCTGTAGTATTGTGGAATACAGGTTTTAGTGTACCTAGTTGGCATTTTCATAACATCTTTGGCATGTTGCAGTCACTTGTTTCACTTTTTATTAACTATCAAATTGTAATAGCTTCACCAGGTCTGCGTCTAAAAAGAAAAATAGAGCTAAAAACAAAGGAATAAGTTTGTGCAAGAAGACAGCCGATCGGTGTCATACCTGGAAGTTACTCATGTTGGGTGTAGCATATGCCGTGCTTTCATTGTCGATGGTTGGTATGAACAAATCGGTGAGAGACTGAAATCTCGCCTGTCAGCACTCACTTTGGCCTCAAGGTGCTCGATCAGCTCCTGATCCGTGGGATCGAACTTGACGCCAGCCGGCAAAGACCGGCCAATTCTTCTTTGACTTGCATCGGTAATTCCAGTTATATGGTACTCAATGTATGATCAATCGACTGTTTTAAGTGAATGATGAAAGATATCGACAGATAAGTGGTACTCCAAATCTGAAGTCCAGAATACCCGAACACGCCGCATGGATTCTTGTGTCACCTCACGCGCAGCGTGTTGTCACGTCAATTCAATGTGTGGACATGATGAATAATTTGACCGATGTATACTAGTACCGCTACTGTACTACTTACTAGTCGTATTTAGTGTCACAGTTTATACATAGGTTTAACTAACAAGTACGAACTTGAAGCCTAATCGATATATATATATATATATATATATATATATATATATATATATATATATATATATATATATATATGGCTTCTACACAACATCTCCATCATCATTATCAAGACATCCTAAATAGGGGAGTTAGGATGCACTTGATCCCGTGAAGGTATCTATCCTTCAAACCAGAGGAGTGCTTGAAACTAACAACGTACATAATATCCAACAAAAGAGGGTCGTACTACAGTAATGTAATACATGGCTCGGTCTAGATATCACGAATCAAGTTGTGCATATTTGTTGTTGGCATGAACCACATCGCCGCATGTCGGGTTTGCAAAAAGCCATCTATCGCATGGAAGCTTGATGCCTTTCACACACTGAAGATTATCTGGCAACAAGCTGTGTCGACGAATCTCTAAATATGGTGATTCATGAAACCCATGGTATGATGTGTAAACACAGCCCCCCTTGCGAATGGAAGTTGCATAACACATTAATCATCGCCGGTGATATGATCGATGATTGGTTGGATGATCGGATAACTGAGCCCGAGGAACAAGGAGTGGTTGCCGAGGCTGTAAACCCGCCTCCAGTTGAATACACCTGGCCCAACGGAGTTGGGATCTTTCTCGAACACGAAGCAGCCATAGCCATCAATGTCACGAACGCCCCATGCATTGTACTGCATGTGGTTTGATGTAATGGTTTGGTCAATTTGGTACGTGCGAATGAGCATCAAATGACCGCCGTCAGCTGAACGAGCGATAAACCAGCACCCATCGGCTGGTATGATTCCAGGTCCTGGAATCATGAAGGCCAGCGCATTTCGTCTTTGCAACAATTCAAACTTGAGACCAAAAGGACAAAAATAAACAATCATGTTCAGAGTATGTGTGGAATTAAGATTATTATAACAGTGACACATATCATAGACAGAGAATTGCAATGCCGTGGTCATAATCATACCCCAAGTTAAAAGAATAAGCCAATGGCTTTCATATTCTAGCAACATGTCATGGTTCAAACATCATGTAACAATGAGAGGAAAACAACTATGACAGTGCCTACTCATATTCTACCATAGCACTTACTACTACTATTCTCATATCAACTCTAAGCAATAACATGCGTTGTTCTAAAAATCTTGTAAACGAGAGTAACATATAGCAATCATGATGTTATGCTCATAATATTATTCTAACAATCATTAGATGCCAATTTTTCTCATATCAACTCTAACAATTGGCCGTATGCATCGCTCTGATGCAGAGGCCGGGGAGACCCCCCTTTTCAAAAAAAAAACTCTACTAACATGTGTGGTCATAAAAATCTAGGAAATGAGAGAAACATATAGCAATGATGTGGTTATAGACATGCTATGCATTCTAAATTTGTAACAAATGAACATGCAGTAGTATTCATAAGGTAAAGATGAGATGAGATAGAACAATTACACGACGATAGATTCCACCAGTATAGGCAGCCAATCTATGCGTCGACCGCGTAAACGATGCCATCGTGCACTATAGCATCAGACAGAAATGTTGCCTCAACAACATTGATGATGAGCCATAACCATGTATGGTGACCAGATTCCAGATAGACTAATCCCATGTTGAACAAGGCAATGAGCTTGTAATCCATGTAGTCTTCTGATGGTGTGGGCACTTCGCAGATTACAACTTTCTGCAAATAGAGGTCGAGCCAAAAGCTTGACGCATCTCATACGTAGTAGGCAGGAGTGCCCGACAGGCCACGAGGCTCGATGGCGGCGGTATCCAACGATGGAAGGGTGATCTCTCGCTGGGTGTGGATATCCACGAGACGCCACAGACTACCGGTGTGGTGGCCGAGGACGATCCAGTTGGCCTTCATGCCCGCCCAGTAGTGGCCGCGCATGAAGGACAGGTGGACGGGTAGTGGTAGCATGTCGAGGGGCACCACGACAACCTCCGTAGGATCGTCAAGTCGGTGTCTGGGCCACCTGCGAGGACCGGACATCAGCAAGCAGGGTGTCTTGAAAAGAGCCGGCGGTTGCGAGCAGTAGACGGTACAAAGACACCGAGCATGCGGCCAGACGGACGGTGCTGAGTAGGTCCATACGACTACGGATTTGCTCCAAGAGAACATCGGGGAGGGAATTCCAATCGCGGCTCTGCATGTCAGTCGGTTCTGCCATTGGGGTTTTCGGTGCCTACGAGCTAGCGGGGAAGTGGATTCGGGCGGGCGAGCGAAGAAGTTTCTCCTCGTGTGGCCGAGCGGAGCGGGGGATATGGTACGCCATGAGCTACCAAGGAAGATGGCGGGCGGCGAGTAGTGAGCGGGGTAAATGGTGTGCGATTTATAGGGAAGAGAGGAGGAAGAAGAAGAGAGGAGGAAGAAGAGTGGAAGACGGGAAGAAAGCGCATTAAATGTCAATTCTACTAGTACTACTACCGGGATATAGGCACCGCCCTTCAAGTGTAAATAGTTACACCGATGACATGTGGGTCTACCACAAGAGGGCCCATATGTCGCTTAATGGAGGATGAGGTGCGAGGCGTATTTATGGAAGCGTGCTCTCTTGGCAAACATGATGGCAGATAGGGTAAGGCTGATTTAGTAACACCAACACGCTGGTTCAAAGCTTATTAATTAGGTGTCCCATCTGCTGCAGCGTGTATTGTCACTTCACTGCGAAGACTAGTTGAATAGTTCTCTCTGACCGAGATGGGGAATAATGGATCGCGAGGACTTCCTTTCTACAATATCCCTATGCCTCTACGCTCACTTCACTCATTTTGCTCTGTACCTAGTCACTTGTTGAAATCTGTAGAAAGACAAATACTCCGTATTTGGCAACAGAGGGAGGCTATTACTCCGTACTATTTGGGAACAGAGGGAGTATCACCATATGGAGGGAATAGAGGAAGCTTGAAATATGAACATGTCAATGGGAGGAAGTAAGCCCCATGCATGCATGCAACATGCAACACTCACATGTACTCCACATGGACGCACGCAACACTCACGCACCCATGCGGCACACAGCACACGACGCAACACACACGCTCACGCTCAAGTGCTCAACCTACTCCCTACGTCCGTGAAAGACTGTACATTTAGAGATTTACACATTGACTAGGGTATAATTAACGCCCAAAAGTAGCAGACTTATGTGTGCATGCGACCATTGAGATAAGAAGATTAAATGAAGGCCGTTGCATGCTGTAATTAAGGATAGACATGTAGCCTATACCTACAGCACAAGTTGGTGCATTTATCGATTTAGATTAAAGGCTAAATGCATTGGAAGTGTAGATGTACATCATATACTACTACATCATGTTTTATAGCCGATGTACACTCTTTGTTGGAAGACCGAGGAAGGACACATGCATGCACTCACCTACACAACCAGGGCGGTTCGGGCGCAAGGGTTGGACTCGTGTCGCGCCTGCGTAAAGTTTTGTTTAACTGATTTCTTTGCTCGCCAACCGGCTGTGTGGGACACGAAACCAGGTGACAATCTAACCAGTCAACAAAGTGCCACGTCGACTATGTGGCCGGTCAGTAGGGTGCAATACGGTTCTCGATGAGCT
Organism: Aegilops bicornis; assembly: GCA_021605145.1. Classification (NCBI taxonomy): domain Eukaryota; kingdom Viridiplantae; phylum Streptophyta; class Magnoliopsida; order Poales; family Poaceae; genus Aegilops; species Aegilops bicornis. Next base: position 488,954,154 of record CM038669.1, on the reverse strand, counting down.
AGTGATCGTATAATCGACGCAAAACTATATATAGTGACCGTAAAGAGCGTATTGTTACATATGTTGACCGCCAGTGTATTTTTCTCGTTTCAAATTAAGCCATATTAATCAGAAAGGACGTAGTATGGACTATTACTACTCCCTCCGTCTAGGTGTGCAAGTCATCTTATGGAAACCAAATAATCCCAAAGCACTGAGGCGTGGTGCATTAACTTCTATCTCGTTTCTTGTTTCTTTACATATCAACCAATAAGAGATGAGGGGTGTGCATGCTTTTAATGACTTGAGACTACCAAACGCGACATGCAATGGTTAGTTCATTGCATGCAATGCTATTAATTAGCAAATAAACATTAAAGTCTCTCGCTTTCCCCTTCTCCTTGGTCACGGTGCACAACCTAAGATGACTTACTCACCTAGACGGAGGGAGTAGTACTAGTACTGCTTTGATGTGTCCCGTCAACTCGCCGAACGAGGAGAAGCTTGCTTACTACGCCTCTCCCTCGCCCACGCGAGCGGTGGTTCGCAGGACGAGGAGAGGGTTTTGACTACAACGCCCTCTCCCTCTCCCTCTCCCTTTCCCTCACCCTCGCGGTGGACGTGCAGCAGTTCAATCGGTATCAGATTGCCAGAAGCATATTGTATTGTAGTATCACCATTGTTGGACCTTCCGAAGAGGCGAAGAGCCATGTGCAAGGTTCACACTAGTACAAACTGTTGAACCTCCCGAAGAGGCAAAGAGCCAAGCGCAAGGTTTTATAGGAGTTGTTGTCCTAGTAGGAGTGTACTACAACTATAGCGAATGATGCTACTGTATGATGCCGCCACGTCACGTATATCCAAAGCCGTGCCACCTTTTTTCTCAAAGAGCGTGTTGGAGCCTGAGGGAGTCCTGGATTAGGGGGTGTCCGGATGGCCGGACTATAACCATTGGCCGGACTCCTGGACTATGAAGATACAAGATTGAAGACTTCGTCCTGTGTCCGGATGGGACTTTCCTTGGCGTGGAAGGCCAGCTTGGCGTCTGGATATGTAGATCTCCTCCCATTGTAACCGACTTTGTGTAACCCTAGCCCTCTCCGGTGTCTATATAAACCGGAGGGTTTTTAGTCCATAGGACGAACAACAATCATACCATAGGCTAGCCTCTAGGGTTTAGCCTCTCTGATCTCGTGGTAGATCTACTCTTGTACTACGCATATCATCAATACTAATCGAGCAGGAGTAGGGTTTTACCTCCATCAGAGGGCCCGAATCTGGGTAAAAACATTGTGTCCCTTGTCTCCTGTTACCATCCGCCTAGACGCACAATTAGGGACCCCCTACCCGAGATCCGCCGGTTTTGACACCGACATTGGTGCTTTCATTGAGAGTTCCTCTATGTCGTCATCTTTAGGCCCGATGGCTCCTCCGATCATCAACAACGACGCAGTCCAGGGTGAGACTTTTCTCCCGGACAGATCTTCAGATTCGGCGGCTTTGCACTGCGGCCAATTCGCAGCCATCTAGAGCAGATCGAAAGCTACGCCCCTGGCCATCAGGTCAGATTTGGAAGTTTGAACTACACGGCTGACGTCCGCGGAGACTTGATCTTCGACGGGATCGAGCCACAGCCAAGCGCGCCGCACTGTCACGATGGGCATGATCTAGCTCTGCCGCCGAACAGTGCCCTAGAGGCCGCACCAGTATCCGCTCCGACCCTTGGCTCGGAGCCGACTGCGCCAATCGAGGACGGGTGGCTGGACACTGCCTCGGGGGCTGCAATCTCTACGGCGATCGAGCCGAACACCAGCCTTGTCCTTTGCGAAGCTCGTGACTCCAAGGTGTCGGACTCCGAACCTTCCGCGCCCCTGCCAATCGAATCCAATTGGGCGCCGATCATGGAGTTTGCCACCGCGGACATCTTTCAGCACTCGCCCTTCGGCGATGTTCTGAATTCATTAAAGTCTCTCTCTTTATCAGGAGAGCCCTAGCCGGACTATGATCAGCAAGGTTGGGATACGGATGATGAAGAAATTCAGAGCCCACCCACCACCCACTTCGTAGCCACTATCGATGATTTAACTGACGTGCTCGGCTTCGACTTTGAAGACATCGACGGCATGGGCGACGATGTAGGAGACGAACAGGAACCAGCGCCTATAGGGCACTGGACAACCACCTCATCTCACGATGTATACATGGTGGACACACCTAAAATAAACGACGACGAGGAACAAAGGGACACAATGAGGGATCGTTCCCTCGGCTAAAGCGGCGCGTAAGCGCCGCTCAAACCCCACCTCGGCAGAGACAGCAGCCATACGCACCCAGCCACAGAAAGGTAGAATCAACCGGGACGTTTAACATGCCATTGAGCAACCGTCCGAACAGGGCAACTTGGATGAACAAACCGAACAACCCGTCCTCGGCGAAAATAACAGTCCGTACGACCTCACGCCAGACAAGTTACTGGAGAAGAACCTCCACAAAAGGCTCGTCGCCACTGTGGGTAGCCTGAAAAAGCAAAAGCGGAAGCTCAAAACAGCGGAAGATGCACTCAGAATTAGATGGAGCAAAGTACTCAACACCATGAGACAAATACGGCGACAGTCGCCACACAAAGAGCTATCCCAAGCGAAAATTACTGCCGGAATTTGATGAGGAGGCCTTAGAGCCCCCGCAACCAAAAAATAAGGAAGCCACCTGGTCAGGAAAACAAATCCATGGCCAACATAGAGCGGCAAAGGGCACCGGACACAAGCCGGCACGCGATCCGTACAAGGATTCACATCAAAAAGATGGCCCAGCCAGATCTATCTATGGGCCAAGGAAGCAAGCTCTAGTAAGCAATGCAACGCATCAAGTATCCGAACATCACGGTACACCCAAATATAGGGGTGCCACACACCCCCAATGTTTCACCGATGAGGTTTTGGATCATGAATTTGCAGCGGGATTCAAGGCGGTAAATATAGAGGCATCTGACGGAACAATGACCACAGAGTCTGGATTGAGGATTACATCCTCCACATACACATGGCTAGAGGAGATGACCTCCACGCCATAAAATACTTACCCCTCAAGCTCAAAGGGCCAGCCAGGCATTGGCTTAAAAGCCTTCCCGAAAACACCATCGGAAGTTGGGAAGAGCTCGAGGATGCTTTTCGTGCAAATTTTTAAGGGACCTATGTCCGACCTCCGGATGCAGACGATTTAAGTCACATAACTCAACAACCCGGAGAGTCAGCCCGGAAATTCTGGAACAGATTCCTTACTAAAAAAACCAGATAGTCGACCGTCCGGACGCCGAAGCGTTAGCAGCTTTCAAACACAACGTCCGAGACGAATGGCTCGCCAGACACCTCGGCCAAGAAAAGCCAAGAACAATGGCCGCATTAACAAGCCTCATGACCCGCTTTTGCGCAGGAGAGGATAGCTGGTTGGCAAGATGCAGTACTAGCGACCCAAGTACATCCGAAGTTAGGGATGGAAACGGGAAAACGCGACGCAACAAGGACCAACGCCGGACCAAGGGAAACAGCCCGAAGAGCACGACAGTTAACGCCGGATTCAAAAGCTCTCGGCAGAGTCAGAAAAAGCTGCCCCTCAAGGATAACAGGGACGAGCTATCTAACTTAAAAAAAATCTTGGACAAGATATGCCAAATCCACAGTACTCCCGGGAAGCCTGCAAACCATACCCATAGAGATTATTGGGTCTTCAAGCAATCCGGCAAACTCAACGCCGAACACAAGGGGCTCGATACACCAAGCGAGGACGATGACGAACCCCACAAGCAGAGCACCGGAAAACAAAAGAATTTCCCACAAGAAGTCAAAACAGTAAACTCACTTCACGTGACAAAAGGGAAAAACAGAGTGGCGTCCATAGAGATACGCACCATACGGCCTATCCCAGAGGAGTCCAGCCACTCGTTGTTAAAACCAATCACCTTCGACCATCAGGATTACTCTAGAAGTATCCGGAATGCAGGCTGGACTGCCTTGACATTAGATCCGATAATTGACGGACTCCACTTTACACAAGTCCTAATGGATGGCGGCAGTGATTTAAACCTGCTATATCAGGACACAATCCGCAAAATGGGGATAGACCCAACAAAAATTTGCCATAGCAACACTTCCTTTCAAGGGTAACGCCAGCCCAGATGCCCATTGTACGGGCTCTCTCCTGCTAGAAGTTATATTCGGCTCCCCCGACAACTTCCGCCGTGAAAAGCTAACCTTCCACATTGCCCCATTTACAAGTAGCTATCAAGCGCTACTGGGACGCGAAGCTTTCTCCCGTTTTAACGCAATACCGCATTATGCATCTCTTACACTTAAAATGCCCGGTCCGCGAGGCATCATCTCATTAAACGGAAATATCGAGTGTTCCTCGAACACGGAAGATTGTGCGGCCGCCTCGACAGCCACACACTAAACCGGCTTCACTAATCAAAGCATCTAAACAGGTCGTTCAGACCCTGGACATGGCTAGACGAGTCCGGCGTAAACATACAAGGGCTTACTAGCCGCATACCCCCGTACAAGGGGCTCCGCGCATGTACAACAAGAGACAATAAAGCTCATTTTTATTTATTTTTTGAATTGTACTTTGTTTATTTAATATAACGTACATTTTCGCACGATCTTTTTCAACTAAGTTCCTCTCTTTTACCGATGAACACCGTGCTACACCCGTCCAGGATACGGCACAACGGAGACACAGGCGCAGACGTGCAGTAGGGACCCGTTCCAAGGATTCTTTTTAGATTAAGACCATGCGTAAACCTTTTTTACTGTCTCTTGTTGATACACATCCCCTGGTTTCTTGGTATAACCGAGGAGGAGGCTGGCGTCTTAGCATGTGGCCACGTCAGAATTTTGCGCGTACCTGGACACCAGGGGCTTATTACTAAGGGCGTTGTTCAACCCGTTTTCATAAAGACCGAATACCTTAGGGAGTGTTTGGCGTCGCGAGTTTGGCCTTATATGCATCAGCTCTGAATCATGTCTTTGGTCAAATGTTGGGTTTGCCCGGCTCCTGTGTTTTGCTGCCTTACGCCCGCTCTATCGGCTAAGGCGGCACCGGAGAACTACTATGATTGTGCCCGGTTCGCCAGTGAGCACCTCAAAGAGAGAAAGCCGAAACTGATCACATGATATAGCGTGAGACTGGTCAACCACTGATGACCCGCCGTAATCTTTAGGATTCCTCCGCATTAATGAAGGGCCGTTTCCCGGCCAGGCACACACGCGCCCCGAATTCGGGTGAGCGCGGTGCCCCTAGGGGCTATATAGTAGCCCCACTGTCAAACTCCTATGGCTAAGTGAAAGTGATAAAGCATTATAGTCCGGTTTCCTCGTTCACTGTGCTATCACCTCCTTAATAGGACCAAGACGTTGGATCAAGTGTGTAAATGCGCCTTTTGGGAACACCCCCGCATTATATGGGTGGGGGCTGAAGCCGAAGACTGCCATCTTTCAGGTTATATACATATATACATTAATGGCCGCACAAGAGGTATTTTAATTCTTGAAGGCACAAGTATAAAAAGCTTTTATATTCCCTCGAAACATTGTTTTACAATAATACATGTTATTCGAACATAATATCCTTCGAGAACTGCGTCTCTATTAAACGAGCGCCTTGCAGAACTTCCTGAAAATAGTGCTCGGCAGGTACTCGGCTCTCGTCTGAATCTTGGGATGCAATAGCGGTGGCCTTCATCTCCGCCCAGTTTGTCTTGACACGGGCAAGAGCCATTCGCGCACCCTCTATGCACGCTGATCTCTTCACTGCATTAATATGCGGCACCGCACCAAGGAACTGCTGCACCAAGCTAAAACAACTCTTCGGCTCGGGCCTTTCCGGCCACAGATGACTCACGACATCCTTCATGGCAAGTCCGGATAACCTATTCAACTCTGCCCATGCGGCCAAACGATCGGTTAATGGAAGTGGGCACTCTGGATTGTGGAACTGCGACCAAAAAAGATTTTCCACTTCGTGATCCTTTTGATCTCAGAAGTGTTCGGTTGCGTGTGCGGCACTTGCCGCCAAGTCTAGATAAGTATCCGCTGCACTCCACAGCCGGTCCAACTGAGCATATTTAGGATCCCCAAACTTCATCCGCAGCATAAAGGGCTTTCCAACCGCGATATCACCGGCCTGACGTAGCTCCTCCTTCATAGCTCTCATAGCAGAGCGAGCATCCTTGGCCTCGGTAGTGGCCTTCTCCAGGTCCTTCTGTTCCGCCCGATCTTCTTTTTCAAGAAGCTTGCAGCGGTCGGCAGCATCCTTCAACTTCACAGCCATTTCGGCCATTTCCTTCTTGCTTCGGCAGTGAGCAGTCCGTTCGGCTTTCAGCTCTTCGGCCGCCATTAAGGCAGCCGCATCACTTTTCCTGGCCTGCTCCTTGGCTCGGGCGAGTTCCGCCCGAAGGTTCTCCATATCAGCGGCACCATCTGCATCAAGCATACATGTTGTAAGGCATGGGCATCAAGCCCCCTTACCAGGTGTTCGCGAAGAAATTGCATACCTTGTGACTCGTCAAGCCGCTTGTTGACAGGCGCGATGTCAGCATCTGCCACGTCAAGTTGCCGCTTTAGCTCGGCAAATTCATCAGTACGGCTAGCCACCGGACACTTCGCCACCTACACAGGAAGGGCAACATATTATACCTGGGATTATGATCCTCGGCGCACCGTCATTTTTGACAACGCACCGAGTCTCAGGGGCTACTATCTACACAGGGCGCATCTTATATATGCGGAACCGTCAAAAGGTACATCATTTCGCGTACCTCAAAACCTGTCAGTAAACTCCTGACGGCCTCGTACAACCCGCTCTCCGCGGATGAAATCCTTTCAATCACCGTACCCATCAACGCACGATGTTCTTCTAAGATAGACGCTCGCCCGAGCAGATCCTTCAGCTCCTCCGACCGTGCACCGGACGGTGCCGGACTCACCCGATGGCCTTTTACGAAGGCCGGACATGGAGGGCTTTGGGGGGCCATACGACTGCTTTCCGGCCCTGCCGGATTCGAAGAAACCCTCCGTGATTTACACCTCGTGGTCGCCTCCACACAAAGCAAGACGACAGGGGAGGCGTTCCGCTCTCCATCATCTCCCACGAAGATCCCTCAAGATGAGCTATCTTTGAGAAGGGCTGAGATCCAAACTACAAGGTAAAATTTCGGTTATCTTCCTCGTAAATAGAACAGGATGTCTCTTATTTTAAAACTCCCTCTCTACTTACGGCTCGGTGGAGGGCTGATCCCCTTGGGGCACAAGGTCTGGCCGAGGCATCTCTCAGCCTTGAGACCCTCCGATGAAGATTTCTTCCCCGCTTTGAGACCACGGTCTCCGGGTCTTGAGGCGGTCCTCTTCTTCCCCTGGATGGAGGGATTCTTGATTCCTCCTTTCCTGACAGCCTCCTTCGGGGAGGCGGTAGCTTCCTTGTTCCCCCCTTCGCCTTCTTCCAAAGGCACAACCTCCAGCATCCTGGTTAACACGGGATCCCGCGTGGTCTCAGGAAGGGGGGCCGGACACCTGATTAGCTTTGCTTTCGCTATCCACTCCTGTTTAAGGGATAACTCTTTTAAGGGCAATTTTATGATAAATATACGGATAGCGTGTCCTGGTACAAGGCTACTTACTTGAGTATCCGGGCGATTGCAGCTCAGACCTGCGTCCTCGGTCGAGTCCGGACACATTGCTAGTGATCCGAAGAACAATTTGTACATCTCCATGGGCGTCGCTACCAGAAAGTATTGGAGAGCTCGTGGTCCCTCCGGATTAAACTCCCACAGCGGAGGGGGCGGCGTTTGCAGGCAAGGTGCGGCGAATCAACATGACCTGCGTCACTACGACCAGATTGATGTCTCTTTCTAGGAGATCTCGAATGCGGCCTCGCAACAAGGGCACGTCCTTGGACGGCCCCCAACAAACCCTTTATTGACCCATGACGCCACCGCGGTGGGGACCCGGCGAAAGGCAGGTGGCGCCACCCACTTGGTGCCCCTGGGAGCTGTGATATAAAACCACTCTCGTTGCCATAAGCTGAACTCTTCTTGAAAAGAGCCCTCGGGCCATGGAGCGTCAACATTCTTGCTTATAACAGCACCTCTACACTCCGCCTGCTGCCCCTCGATCATCTTCGGCTCTACTTTGAAGGTCTTAAGCCACAATCCGAAGTGAGGAGTAATGCGGAGGAAATCTTCGCACACAACAATGAACGATGAGATGTGGAGGATGGACTCCGGAGCCAAGTCGTGAAATTCCAACCCATAATAAAACATGAGCCCCCTCATGAAGGGGTCCGTCGGGAAGCCTAGCCCCCGAAGGAAGTGAGACACGAACACCATGCTCTCACCAGGCTTGGGAGTGGGAATAACCTGCCGTTGAGCAGGCAGCCTATGCGAGATTTTGCCGGTTAGATACCTGGCATCTCCTACCTTTAGCACATCTTCTTCCATAACGGAGGAAGGCATCCACCGGCCTTGAAGGTCGGAGCCGGACATCATCTAAGGTCCGAAGCGCCTGAATCTGGAGCTTTGGGTGCTGGAACTCGAGGCGAGAGGCGGATTCGATTGAGATTGAAAGAAAGGAGTAGAGCCTTGGTCTCTTTAAAGAGGTTGAATACCAAGAGCCCTCCCCGTGACCGTTTGGGACTCGCCTTCGATAGAGGAGACATGCCAACGGGCACGATTGGGTTACCCACGCCCGTATTAATGAGAATCCCGGAATAAGGGGACATGATCTCTGCTTCGACAAGACGTGCCAAAGAAACGACCTCGCTAAACGCGCTGAGGTGGGACAGTAAAAACGATTCGAATAAAGGCTTGGCCGTGGTGTGATGTCACGCTGCAGAATACGCCGTGATTGGATTTGTGCAAATATTATTCTCTCTACGGTGGTATGTGGAACTTATTTTGCGAGCGGACACTATCCTTGTGTTCAAAATCTTCTATGAAGTATTCGGAGGAGGAACCCGCCTTGCAATGCCGAAGACAATCTGCTGCGCCCGGACTCGTCGTCATTGAAGCCTGGTTCAGGGCTCTTGAGGAGTCTTGGATTAGGGGTGTCCGATGGCCGGACTATAACCTTTGGCGGACTCTTGGACTATGAAGATACAAGATTGAAGAATTAGTCCCATTTCAGGATGGGACTTTCCTTGGCGTGGAAGGCAAGCTTGGCGATACAGATATGTAGATCTCCTCCCATTGTAACCGACTTTGTGTAACCCTAGCCCTCTCCGGTGTCTATATAAACCGGAGGGTTTTTAGACCATAGGACGAACAACAATCATACCATAGGCTAGTCTCTAGGGTTTAGCCTCTCTGATCTCGTGGTAGATCTACTCTGTAAGTGCATCTAGTGCCCCTTAGTGATTTTGGTGTATTGAAGACTTATAGGTTAAGTAACTAATGCGTTTGTGAGTGTACACAGGTCTATAAGTCTATGAGGAGTTTGATATTTACAGAGAAAGTCGACCCTAAAAATGAAGTTCTTCATCTGAAGACTTTGATATTCAAGACTTTACGAAGACTTTGAAAGTGAAGAAATTGGTGTGACCTTGAAGACTTGGTATTCATTTGAGGAACATGAAGCGTGAAGACTTTTGTTTTCGTAGTTTCATTTTCTCTTTCTTGAGTCATAGGAAACACCGTCTTTGTTAAAGGGGTTGAGGAAATACTAAGGAAAAATTTCCATTTGATGCTCAACTCAAAATCCTACACCTACCAATCCCTTGAGTGAAGCTTTTGGAAATCTCATATAGTTCACCAATTTCTTCAAAGGATGAGACGAAGCTCTTCCGGTCGCCGAGAATTTGTTCTCGATCGAGGAGTTAGGAATTCGCCATGAATTGCCTACACAAAGGAGGAACATGATAGCCCCGAGGAATTTGAGAGTCAAATTTCCGACCGTTCTTGTGTTATGCGCGCCACTGTCCCAAAATATCTTATCCACCTAACGGTCATATCATTGAAGGGCATTTATGTCTTATCATGTCGGGCTGCTCCCTAGGCTATAAATAGCCGCCCCCTACAACCACTAGCTGGTTGGCTGCTCCGAGAGAACTTGACACTTGTCATTTGAGAGCAATCCATCCTCCGAGGACTTTGAGAGAAAATCATCAAGTGAGGAAAAACCCAAAAGTGAGGAAAAACCCAAAAGTGAGGAAAAACCCAAAAGTGAGGAAAAACCCAAAAACCAAACCCCAACAAACCCAAAGTGATTGAGCATCACTGAGAAATTGATCCTGCGTGGATCCAACGCTTGTTACCTTTGAAGACTGTGCTTCTTCCAGACGGTTAGGCGTCATGGTCTAGAGCATCCAAGAGGAATTGTGGATCGCCGAGTGACCAAGTCTGTGAAGGTTTGGAAGTCGCTCAAGACTTACCATGAGTGATTGGACGAGGTCCTGTGACCTTAGTTCAAGGAGAATACGGTGAGGACTTGGTGTCCCGAGCTGCGTGCTTTCGGATCGGTGTCCGGACTGTGTGTCCTCGAGTTTAAATACTCACCGCTCCAACCAGACGTACATAACCGAGACAGCAGCTTGAACTGGTCTACCAAATCATTGTCTTCACCAACCTAACTGGTTCTATTTCCTCAACCATTTCATTTCCTCATTACTGTGTTGAGTATTTGTTCATATCTGTGTTTGAAGACTTTGGCTGAAGACTTTCTCAATTTCCTCAGCTCAATTTCTTCACCGCTTGTCTTCATCCTGTGTTATCCTGTGATTACGCTTTACAGACTGTGATTGTCTTCATTTCATCATGATGACTATGCTTGTAATCTGTTATGCTTACGTGCGAGTACTTATTCTGCTGCAAGTAGTTCTTCGCTAAGGAATTTCCTCACCGGCAAATTCCTCAGTGAAGAATTCATAAAAATCGCCTATTCACCCCCCCTCTAGTCGATATAACGCACTTTCAATTGGTATCAGAGCTAGGTACTCCCTTGTTCTGTGTGATTTTGGTTTAACCACCTGGAGTTTTAGTTATGTCGACCGCAGGTATGATCAAGGTCTCAGCAGGGTGTCCTACCTTCGATGGGACGGACTACCCCTCTTTGGAAGAACAAAATGCGAATGCATCTTGAAGCAATTGACAACGATCTACGGTATGTTGTGACAAAAGGTGTTTCCTCAGTCACACCTTCTCCGAATGATGCTGATGTGAAGAGATTCAAGCAACTCGATTCTCAAGCGAAGAATATCATATGTGGCCATCTCGAGCAAAGGTCAAGATGGAAGAGTGAGTGCTTTGGAATCGCCAAACTCATCCGGGACAGGCTGTCCAAAGTAAATGAAGGTGTTTCAACTCAGCGTGACTCTCGAGTTGATGTTCTTCGAATCTCTTCAACCGCTTCAAAAGACTCGACAACGAAAATGTTCAACAAACCTTCGATCGCCTCACCGACATCTCAAATGAGCTTCAAGCACTTTGGGTGCCACCGACATCACCGACCATGAGGTGGTGAAGAAATTGCTAAGATCGCTTGATTCCTCATTTGATACTCCGCAATCGATGATACAAGAACGAGCTGACTACAAGTCTCTTGATCCTGGCGATATCCTCGAAAGGCTAAATACTCACGAAGTTCCAGCTTCTTGAAAAGAGAGATCTCTATGGTTACGGCTATGGAAAACACGTGCCACGAAGGCCAAGGCTGTGTCCAAATCTGAGAGTGAAGACTCGTAGTAGCCTAGGAGATCCTCAAGAATTTGGCCAGAGCTAGCACTGCCGTGAAGAAATTCCAGAAATTCTCAAGACGTGGTCGCTTTGGAAAATCCTCAAGAAGCGGTGATTCCTCATCTAGTGACTATAAGAGAAGACTTTGTCACAAATGCAAGAAACCTGGTCACTATATCCAAGATTGTCCTCGATTGGGAAAAGGAATTAAGAAAGAAGAAACACAAGGATTACAGCCTGATGACGTGAAGAAGAAAAAGAAATCATCAAAATCTTCATCATCAAAATCCTCAAAACCTTCTTCTCACAAGAAGAGTAGCTCCAAAAAGGCTCGGGCATTCATTGGCAAGGAAATGGACTCAAGCTGAATCGAGGAAAATGAGGAAGAGGAGGAGTCAAGAATCCGAATCTGGTGTGGCTAGTCCGGCTCTTGCTATCGCTTTTGTTAGCAAATCCATCTTCAACATCAAGAAACTGACTCACCGACAAGCCCGATGAGGATGATGATGACTATGCTCCCACCTATTGCTTCATGGCAAAAGGTGCTAAGGTCTTGAACTTCACCTCCTCTCAATCTAGTGAAAATGAATCGATGAGGATCTCAAGACCGATTACTCTAAACTTGCTAAGATTGCTATAAAACAACAAAGGGCTTTTGAGAAGGTTCAAAACATGCTAGATAAGAGTGATGATATGTTAGGTGAAGAAATGGATCGCACTCAAGCCCTGATCGAAAATCTTCAGAGACTTCAGTCTAGGCTTGACAACCTTCAAGGTCATCATAACACTCTCTTATCTCGATCATGAGAAACTTTCTTATGAATTTCTTCAAAGAAAGAAAGATCTTGAGAAGCTAAGAGTGAGTTATTAAGATCTTCATAAGTAGCGCGATTCATTTAAAGCTCAAAAAATCAGCGCTTCTCAGGAATAATTTGTTCCTCCATGCTTAAAGTGCGTTGAACGTGAACCTGCTAATTCTTCACCTGAATGTTCAAATGCTTCAACTGTTACAAATTCTTCACCTGCCTCTGCTATCACTAATTCCTCATCTGAGGACATTGCTAGTATCACTGACGATGCAGATCGAAGGAATTGTACATGACAGGCATGTACAAAAGCCTCAAAGGGCATCGACTCTTTGTGATGTGCTTAAAAAGCGAGATCCTCAATAGGAACCCTAGGAAAGAGGGCATTGCCTTTGAGAGGAAACTCAATGTTGATGGAACGTATTGGAAGCCTAAGCGGTATCCCAAAACCTCATGGGTTGCTGCAAAGGGACCTCCAGTTGATCCATCTACCTTATCTGGTTTTACGTGCGAATTTCCTCATTCTCAGCGATGAGTCATTTGACTCCAACTATAAACTGTTCAAAAATCAGAATGGTGAAGTATTTGCTAGATATGTTGGCACTAATCAGCAGGAACGGTTCCCCTATGAAGAAAATCTGGGTTCCCAAGAAGTGCCTTGAAAGTCTTCAGTGAATGTCCTCATGACACCACCGGTGAAGAATAGGAACCCCAGATCAAATTCTTCATATGGACCAAATTCTTCATATGGATCCAAGTCCTCATACGGACCAAATTCCTCACGTGGATCAAATTCCTCAAAAGGATCAAAGTCCTCATATGATTATCATCGTGCTAACAACTCGCTTTCGCAGGGTGGAGCTAAGGGCTATGAATATGTGCATTATTCTTCAAACCAATATGTTCATAAGTCCTCGAAGAATTTCTCTGCTTATTCATATGCTTACCCTAACTCCTCTTATGTGAAACGAAATGGTTTGGCCTCTATGCCACCATTCTCGTATGGTGCTCGCAGAATGATGAACTCTTTGCCACCCCTTCAGATGTGGGTGGTGAAGAAAAAGAACTAATTTCTTCTACAGGGTCAGGTCTCCAGACGTGCCTAAACGTCTGAAGAATTTCTTTGGGGCCCGACAAAATGCCCGAAAGGACGCAGGCTAATCATGATGAAATGAACTTTCATTTCACACGTCCTCCTCTTGCTTATCTGAATCTTGGTGATGAAATTCATCGATGAACTTGATATCATATTCTTCACCGATGAAGTATATGAGATCGTAAGTTGTACTAATTCATCTGCAGGATGATCAACCCAAAGCCACTGAGTGGGTTCTCGATAGTGGATGTACAAATCACATGACTGGTGACAAGAATCTATTGATGGATGCTACCTTATCACCGTCACATCTGAAGCATATCATCTTTCTTTGGCAAAGGCAAAAGTCGTATTGGGACTTGGTAAGGTTGCTATCTCTAAGGACATGCACATGGACAAAGTCATGCTTGTTGAATCCTTAGGATATAACCTCATGTCAGTCTCAATGCTTTGTGATCTTGATATGGTTGTTATCTTTGGCAAGTATCGTTGTGTTGTGATTATGGAAGCTGACAATTCCAAAGTCTTCGAAGGCTTTAGGAGAGGAGACTTGTATATTGTTGATTTCTCTACAGGACCACAACCAGCTGTGTGCCTACTTGCAAAAGCTTCAGAAGGCTGGCTATGGCATTGTGACTTGGTCATGCAGGCATGAGGAATTTGCACACGCTTGCGAAGAAGAAGCATGTCATTGGCATTGAAAATGTCAAATTCCTCAAGGATCACCTATGCGGAGCCTGTGAAGCCGGAAAAATGACCAAGGCCAAGCATCCAGCGAAGACTATCATGACCACTACTCGTCCTTCGAATTGCTTCACATGGACCTCTTTGGTCCCAATCATTATTCAGTATCGTTAATGAAGCATCACTATATGGCTTTGTTATTGTTGATGATTACTCTCGTTACACATGGGTACACATTGTTACTTACAAAAATCAAGTGCAGGAAGTCTTCAAACGATTTTCCTCGAGGGCTTCAACCAACTTTGGTGTGAAGATCAAGCACATCAGAAGTGACAATGGGACTGAGTTCAAGAATTCCGGTCTTGATGATTATCTTGATGAACTTGGTATTACTCATGAGTTATCTGCTCCTTATACTCCTCAAAGAAATGGCATCATGGAGCGCAAGAACAGAACTCTTGTTGAGATGGCTCGCACTATGCTTGATGAATACAAAACGCCTAGTCGTTTCGGATTGAAGCAATTGACACTGCGTGCCACATCATCAACAAGAGTATATCTTCACAAATTCTTCAAGAAGACTGCCTATGTACTCCTCAATCGACAAGAAACCTAATGTAAGTTATTTCAAAGTCTTGATTGCTAAATGCTGGATTAGAGATCCTCACCACAACTCTAAATTTGCACCGAAAGCACATGAAGGTTTCATGCTTGGTTACAGAAAGGACTACGCACACCTACGTAGTCTTCAACATCGCTCTTCACAAGATTGTTGACACTGTAGATGTGCGGTTCGATGAAACTAATGGCTCGCAAAGAGAGCACCTACCTTCATGTTAGACGAACCAGCACCGAGGATTCTATCGTGTTCAAGGCAACCGAGGATGTCATTCCCATCAAGAAACTGGAAGAATTCATTCACATGCGTGAAGAACGTCAAGTCGATGCACACGAAGATAATCTTTGAAGAAAATGGTGCTGAGGAAAATGATCAAATTCCTCGACGACAACCAGCTCATCCTCGCGTTGCAAAAGAAGTGCAAGTTGACAAGATCATCGATGACATTGAAGCGCGGAGTCCTCTCACACGCTCAAAAGCTTCACATTTATCTAACTTTTGTGGGCACTATGCTTTTGTCTCTATCACAGAGCCCTCTAAGGTAGATGAAGCATTTACGGAGCCGAGTGGATACAGGCCATGCAAGAAGAATTACATCGATTCGAGCTCAACAATGTCAGGAACTGGTCAAACGTCCAGATCCTCGCAAGCATAATATCATTGGCACAAAGTGGATCTATCGCAACAAGCAAGATGAAAATGGTCTTGTGGTGAGGAATAAGGCACGACTAGTAGCTCAAGGCTACACGCAGTTGAAGGAATTGACTTGATGAAACTTTTGCACTGTCGCTAGACTTGAGTCTATTCGCATATTACTCGCCTATGCTAACCATCACAATATCACCTTATATCAAATGGATGTGAAAAGTGCATTCCTCAATGGTAAGCTTGAGGAAGAAGTATATGTTGCTCAACCCCCAGGTTTTGAAGATCCAAAGAATCGACAAAGTCTTCAGACTCAATAAGGCCCTCTATGGCCTCAAGCAAGCCCCTCGAGGCGTGGTATGATACATTGAAGGAATTCTTCGTGAAGAATGGCTTCACACATGGTTCACTCGATCCTACTCTCTTTACTAAATCTTATGATGGTGAACTTTTGTGTGCCAAATATATGTTGATGATATTATCTTTGGCTGTCTTGACCAACGCTATAGTGATGAATTTGCCTACATGATGAGTGAAGAATATCAAATGTCTATGATGGGAGAGTTGAAATTCTTCTTAGGTCTTCAAATTCAATCAACAACACAAAGGCATATTCATATCTCATGAGAAATACCTCAAAGATGTCCTGAAGAAATTCGGCATGCAAGACTGCAAAGGTGTCAAAATTCCTATGCCCACAAATGGCCATCTATGCACTGATGAAAATGGTATTGACTTGATCACAAGGTATACCGCTCCATGATTGGTTCCTTATTGTACTTATGTGCATCTAGGCCAGATATATTGCTTAGTGTTTGCATGTGTGCCCGATTTCAAGCTACACCGAAGGAATCACACCATAAGGTCATGAAGCATATTCTTCGATATCTAGCTCACACACCAACACTAGGATTATGGTACCCCAAGGGCTCTACTTTTGATCTCATTGGATATTACGACTCGACTATGCTTTGGTGATCGTGTGGACCGCAAGTCAACATCTGGTACTTGTCATTTCCTCGGACGATCTTTGGTCCGTTGGTCCTCGAAGAAACAGAATCATGCGTATCACCGCTTCATCTGCGGAAGCTGAATACATTGCTGCTGGCTCGTGTTGTGCTCAATTGCTATGGATAAAGCAAACCCTCAAGGACTACGGCATCAACGTGAAGAATGTGCCTCTCTATTGTGACAATGAGAGTGCCATCAAGATTGCTCACAACCCAGTTCAGCACTCGAAGACAAAGCACATTCAAATTCGTCATCATTTACTTCGTGATCATGTGTTGAAGGGCGACATCTCCATCGAGCACGTGAAGACTGAAGAACAGCTAGCTGATATCTTCACTAAGCCCTTGGACGAGAAGAAATTTAGCAAGTTGCGGTGTGAGCTAAATATCTTAGAATCTTTGAATGTTCTTTGAAAAGGACACACATCCTAACACTTATGCAAAATTGATGACTTAGATGTGCAACACATGAAGAAACGTTTTTTCTTCAATCAATGAAGAATAACACTCTAAGTGTGAAGAAATTAATGAAGAAATTGATTCTCGTAACCCTACGACAATTGTACGCGGTGTCTGAAATCATCATTCTTATACGGTGGGTCACGCCACCACCAAAGTTGAAATCTTCAATTTGAGTTTTTCCTCAGTTTTGAAATTCTTCAATTTTTCAAATTCTCCATCTTTGCAAAATCTTCACTATTTCCGTCGTCTTTCTTCATTGGCTATATATATATATGGGTTTATGTCCTCTACAAAGATTCACTTATGGATATTTCCTCAAGTCGCTTTTTATGCTAAGTGAATGTGATCAGACCCTTCCTCCTCTATGCTATACTCAACCCAATCCATTCACAAATTCTTCATGTGCGTTCTACTTTGAAACTTGTTCAAAATCTTCACTGTGTCCTTGACAGCTGAAGAAATTGCGAACAGAACTTTAAAACGAATCTTATCCAAACCTTTGTTTTTGCCGCTCAAACCGTTCCGCATCCCACGATGCATTACTTAATTCACCCACGATCGTACATGATCTCCACTACACAGTACGTGGGTGACACATGTCGTGAGAAGGGAAATGGTCAGGGGCATGTTCGTCCTAAATCTTCGGGCGACCCGTTTTTCACCGCGTCTATAAATATCCCTCTCCCCTTCCTCACTCTTTTACTCTGCTCGACCTCTCTCTCTCGCTCGAGTTCCTCAAACCCTAGCGCCGCCGCTACTCCATCGTCGCCGGTGAGGAAAAGCTTCACTGCCTTGACCTCGTCGCCGACGTACTCGCGCCGACCGCGGAAATCTTCACTCTGCCGTCGCCGTAGCTGTCTTCCTCAACCAAGTTAGGGCGTGGAAGATCTGAACGGACGAACTTCCCAGCTGTTCTTCTCAGTTCGTCGTGTTCTTCACTTCGGGTAATTAAAAGTTACTTTTATTACTCGCTTTGATTCTCAAATTTTCTTCAAATTCTTCAAAGGTGTTTATTCCTCAAATCTTCACACATATGAACACCTCAAATCTCTTGACTCGTTTCTCTAAGCTATGATTTTCTTCAAGATTCCTCAATTGTGTGGATCTTCGATCTATACAACTCTGGAACCTAAGACAAAGAACGCTTATTGAAATTCTTCAAGGTTCATCTGGTCAAAATCCTCAAAACTTGTTCTTTTGAAAAACCTTCCGAGAACGCATATGACCTCTCCAAATTCCTCGCACCTATACTCATTCCACAGGTACAAATGTCATTCTTTGAATCACTAGGTTCTCATCAACTTAACTCATTTGCAGCGTTCCTCGAAGAAAAACTGCACACTTCTTCGTGAGAACTCAATTGTTCAATTTCCTCAATCAAGAAAATGGCGATGGTAAGAAGCCGCAGAAGGGAGGAAAGAAACCAGAGGTTATGACAGCATTTGAAATCCCTGAGGATATATATGCTGACTATTGCACACCAGATGAAGAAAGTAAAAATCAACGCAAGGTGCGTATTCAGAAGATTGAACGGAGATGGGCACGGGAATGGAGGGAATATAGATATGTAACTCCTAAGTACATGAAGAAATTCGCTCTTAATCATCCATGCCCAAGAGCTCCTTTGGCACCTGGCCAAATAGCTGATCCCACAAGCATCAAACGAGGTGAGGACTTTCCTGAGGAATGGGCTAAACGCCAAGCAAAATTGGCAAAGCAAGCAAAGGAGGCAAAGAAGAAATTCAATGAGGATTCTGCGCATTGCCATCGCTGAGGTCTCGGTCAAACCGAGGAGATCAATGCAAAAGAAGCCTGCTCATAAGCCAAGTGCTTCATCATCTGCGCCCTCACGGCCAAGTTCCTCAAGAAAGCACCTTCCAAGAAAATTCCTCAAACTGCTGCTGCTCCACCAAAGTCCTCAACAGCTCGTCAAAACCTTGAGTTCACTGTGCACCTAGCTACATGTCAAAGGACTGCTGGCTTTTCAATTGCCTCGAGCATCTCTGCAAGTTCCTCAAGAGCTCCCATTTCTTCAATCGTCCGACTCAAATTTGAAGACCAAAGCAACAGCTGGTCGAGGTCCTCGGCCTAGCCCAACGAAGAAAATGGTTGCATTCCATGTGCCATCTGATGATGAGGCATCTGATGAAGAACTCGCGGAAATCATCAGAGACCGTCAAGCAAGGGCCGCTAGAGCCAAAGGTAGTTTTGTGCCACTTCTATTGGACCCGAAGATAGTCCTCGACTTTATTGATCTCTGGCACAATGATCCCAATACCCCTCTGCCTGACCTTCATTTGACACCTGGTCAAAGTCATATGTTGACTCACTTCATAGCTGAAGAAAAATGGAAGTATGAAAAGGCGAGGGAAATAAAAAAGGCTCAATACAGGAAGGAGAAGTTCCTGAAGAAAAACGTTGTCAAGATGACACCTGAGGAGCTTCTCCAGGTCCAGACTGAAATTCAAAACCTCAGCAAAAACTTTGATTCATACAATGCTGATTGGCAAGGCGCCAAGGTCAGATTCGTCAACCTGACGAAAAATCTCACAAATGTTGCTGTCCCAATGCAACATGAAATTCCTCAGCGTAGCCTCATTTCAGCCCTCTTGAAGAAAAATGCCAAGCACCATCGATGACGTTCAGCCTGCTGATGAAAATGTTGATTCCAGGGCTGATGATCCCATTCCAGCCGCTGAAGAAATTGCCAGGGCACCCACTAGTGGTGCGCCTGAAGAAATTGCTCAAGAAAGGGGAACTACATCAGTTGCTCCTGAAGAAACTGAACCAAATTCATCAGCTCCTCCTGCGCCAACTCCAACTCCAATTCTTCCATCTGCTTTTGATGTGAAGAAAACCAAGGCTGAGCAGCTGCTTTGTGAAGAAAAGGAAAGCATCACTGCGTCGATTCTTCGTGAAGAAAATGAAGCCAATGACCAACTCATTCGAAACTCCAATTGATGCTGTTCCAATTTCCTCCATACCATCAAAGGAAGTTGTTCCTTTTGGAGAAGACTATGAGATCCCAATCGGATCCGATGAAGAACATCACCGCCGCTTCGTCGAGCAACTTGATGAAGAAATTGAAGTGGATGCCATCCCTTCAACCCCGCTATTCCCCGATCGGACTATGAAATTCCTCGGGCTGGTCGAGGAAATTGAAGATGAAGATGTGGATATTGGATGCACCACACCAGTTATCAATGATGACTTTTGGGAAAGTCAGCATCCCAATACTCCTCTCTTCACCCTGCTCCAACAGATTCCTCAGTCCCCTGCACAAACAGTCTGAATCAACTCTGAAGAAAATCAACCCATCGATTACGTGCATGAAGAAATTCCAGCCACTAGTCTTTGAAGAAGCTGCTTCTTCTTTGCTAATCCTCGACCGCACAAGTTGAGGAGCAAGAAATTCCTCAGTGAAGAAACTGAACTTGTGATTCCCGAGGTGGTGATGCAACTCATCGACACCCCTCTGCCCAAGCAAAGAATCCGTTCTCAACCAAGCAAAAGTTCAAGGCTGAAGATTTCTTTGCCGAGCACGTGTTCTTCATGAATATAATCCTTATGATTACGCTTCGCATTAGGAAGAGGCGCTTACGGACTGCCAGCCAAGCCAACTTCTATTCCTCAGTGCTCTTCAACAAGGATAAAATCTTCGATCATGCTCATATTCCTCATGTGGATATGGAGTCGCTGCCAGGTTTTGAGCCAGTCCTCAGTGTTCTTCACGACGCAGGACTTCTAAATTTCTGCACTGATATTTGTGACTGGAATGAAGAGCTAATTCTTCAGTTTTATGCAACCGCACATCACCGGAGACGCTGAAGACGTAAATTCATGGGTCTTAGATTGGATGACCGAAAATACTCACTACAAGGCACACGCAATTGAATTGCTTCGTGCCCTACCACTCAGTCCTCCGCTTGATGGTGCACGTCGTATCTATGAAGAAAAGAACTTTCAAATCACTATATGCAAGTCTTGATGAAGCCTTTGAAGCCAAAGGCAGGAACTAAGAACCAAATTCCTCGTCAAGGAATTATTATACGTGCCTCGGACGGTCTATCGGATTCGACGAAGACTGTGAGTCCTATCAAAGGCCACGACTCGAACGATGAAGAAGTCGTTGGCATCATGAAGAATATGCTTTTCAATATCATCCATGGCGTTCCCGTCAACTTCCATGATTTCTTCATGAGGACTCTGGCAAACATTGCTATGTCACCATTTGAGTCAAGCCTTATGCGCCTTGGATTATGAGATTCATCGTGTCAAGGTCTTCACTCAATTACAAAGTCGATACTTTGAACCACTGCAGCTACTTGCCCCGATTGAAGTCCTCAAGCGGACTATTACCTCACCGATGACAAGGGCAAGGCCCTTTGCTATGATCGATGAAGGCATTTGTCCATTGGATGGACAGTTTCATAGCAGCATCCTACTCCACCAATGATGACTCTGCCACACATGACTCAGCCGCAAATACCTCAGTCAAGCAAAGTCCTCAAGCTACTGCACCCAGGGTGATGACTGATCGTGAATTACTCCTCAGTCTTCATCAGAAGGTTGATCGCAATCATAAGTGGGTCAAACGTCAGTTTGGTTCAATTCTTCACAACATGACCTCAACACACAATGCAGTGAAGAAAAACCACTTCTTCCTTCATGAAACCTTCAAGCGCTTTGGGCTGTTCTTTCACATGTCTACAAAGTGAAGAAGAACTGACTTCAATGGAGTCTCAAGGAAGAATTTGACTGGTCTGCACCTCCTCGAAGAAATTCAAGAAGGTCAAAGTTCCTTCCTTGGTGGCCAGCTCCTATTCTTCATCTCGCGACAATCGATGAAAATGAAGACTTGGAAGACACCGGCTGGTCCTACTTCAACAAACAAACCCGACAATCTTTGGCGCTCCGTCTTCAACTTGATATTCTTCAAGAGCGTTAGTCCTCGGTTCGATCCTTTTGGTCATTCGATGACAAAGGGGGAGAAATTTGAGTTAGTCTTCAAGCGGGTCTAGTTTATTGCCTATATACAGTATTTTTTTGTTGTTAAGTTACAACTCTCGTTCTTCTGAAACTTTTATTGGATCGAGTTGTAATCTTAATCCCTATGGTGCTTTGATACTTTTGATGCATTATGATTTTGCACTATGCTTCATAGCAAATCTACTTGTGCTCGATACTTTATGTGCTATGATTCCTCATGCTGAATTTCATCAAGCACCATATTTCATCATGCATTTCAAATTCTTCATATTATATGTCAAATGCGTGTATGAATTACAAGATATAGTGGGAGATCTCCATGATTAAATTCTTCAAATGTGCATTGCCTCAAAAGCAAATTCCTCACTATGCACATCTTCGTGGGGAGTTCTACTATATCTTGCAATCAAATTCCTCATTATCAGATTTACAATTCATATGTTTATCCTCGTTGAAAACTTAACCCATATTGTCATCAATCACCAAAAAGGGGAGATTGTAAGTGCATCTAGTGCCCCTTAGTGATTTTGGTGTATTGAAGACTTATAGGTTAAGTAACTAATGCGTTGTGAGTGTACACAGGTCTATAAGTCTATGAGGAGTTTGATATTTACAGAGAAAGTCGACCCTAAAAATGAAGTTCTTCATCCGAAGACTTTGATATTCAAGACTTTCAAGACTTTGAAAGTGAAGAAATTGGTGTGACCTTGAAGACTTGGTATTCATTTGAGGAACATGAAGCGTGAAGACTTTTGTTTTCGTAGTTTCATTTTCTATTTCTTGAGTCATAGGAAACACCGTCTTTGTTAAAGGGGTCGAGGAAATACTAAGGAAACATTTCCATTTGATGCTCAACTCAAAATCCTACACCTACCAATCCCTTCGAGTGAAGCTTTTGGAAATCTCATACGATTCGATCAATTTCTTCAAAGGATGTAGACGAAGCTCTTCCTGCTCACGAGGAATTTGTTCTCGATCGAGGAGTTAGGAATTCGCCAAAGGTCTTGAATTGCCTACACTGATGAGGAACATGATAGCCCCGAGGAATTTGAGAGTCAAATTTCCGACCGTTCTTTATCTTGGGCCAGCTGTCCCAAAATATCTTATCCACCTAACGGTCATATCATTGAAGGGCATTTATGTCTTATCATGTCGGGCTGCTCCCTAGGCTATAAATAGCCGCCCCCCTACAACCACTAGCTGGTTGGCTGCGCCGAGAGAACTTGACACTTGTCATTTGAGAGCAACCCATCCTCTGAGGACTTTGAGAGAAAATCATCAAGTGAGGAAAAACCCAAAAGTGAGGAAAAACCCAAAAGTGAGGAAAAACCCAAAAGTGAGGAAAAACCCAAAAACCAAACCCCAACAAACCCAAAGTGATTGAGCATCATCAAGAAATTGATCCTGCATGGATCCGACGCTTGTTACCTTTGAAGACTGTGCTTCTTCCAGACGGTTAGGCGTCATGGTCTAGAGCATCCAAGAGGAATTGTGGATCGCCGAGTGACCAAGTCTGTGAAGGTTTGGAAGTCGCTCAAGACTTACCACGAGTGATTGGACGAGGTCTGTGTGACCTTAGTTCAAGGAGAATACGGTGAGGACTTGGTGTCCCGAGCTGCGTGCTTAGTGATTTGGGTGTCCGGACTGTGTGTCCTCGAGTTTAAATACTCGGCCGATCCAACCAGACGTACAAGCCGAGACAACAGTTGGAACTGGTCTACCAAATCATTGTCTTCACCAACCTAATTGGTTCTATTTCCTCAACCCTTTCATTTCCTCATTCTTGTGTTGAGTATTTGTTCATATCTTTGTTTGAAGACTTTGATCAAGACTTTCTCAATTTCCTCGGCTCAATTTCTTGATCTGCTTTGTCTTCATCCTGTGTTATCCTGTGATTACGCTTTATGTACTCTGTGATTGTCTTCATTTCATCATGATGACTATGCTTGTAATCTGTTATGCTTACGTCTGAGTACTTATTCCGCTGCAAGTAGTTCTTCGCTAAGGAATTTCCTCACCGGCAAATTCCTCAGTGAAGAATTCATAAAAATCGCCTATTCACCCCCCCTCTAGTCGATATAACGCACTTTCATACTCTTGTACTACCCATGTCGTGGAATTGTCACGGCAGATGTCCTCATGAAAGGACTTAGTCGTAGGGCCATCGTACGGGTTAACCTAGAGGTGTTAAAGCGGACACAAGACACGGGAGTTATACTGGTTCGGCCCCTTCGATGAAGGTAAAAGCCTACGTCCAGTTGTGATGTCATTGATATGATTTCGGCGACTAGGGAGCAATAGCTTCGCCTTAGCCTTGAATCCTCTCCCTAATCCGCCGCCGGGTCGTCCCCTTATATACACGGGTTGACGCCCGGCCGGTCTACAGAGTCCCGATCCGGCTCATACAAGCGTCCGGCTCGGTCTCTCCTTTCTTAACTTACAACACAAGTTACAATACTAAGGCGGTTTACATAGATGGACCTTAATTCGCCTCTAGGCTCTAGGCCTCCTCCGTGGGCCTGAATCATGGACGAGGGTAAACCGGCCCCTCCAGGGCGGTTCACACTCAGTAGTTGTGTCCCCAACATTAGGCCCCAGATTGACCTGAACCGGTTCAAGTCAATCTTCAAGACCTTCAGGAAACTCTTCGATCTCCTTTCATATTTTGTAAACCGCCATCCGCTTGAACCGCCGTGACGTCATCCTCCGATTTCCATGCCAGGGCACCTTGACGTCCTCTTTAATAAAGAAATCCAAACAGTAAGATTCCCTTCATTTAATGCTATCCCGGAAATCGAGGCGGCCGACCGTCCGCCGCTTTTGACTCCTCGATTCTCGCCCGTTGATTGCTCCGGTCCCTTATAAATAGACCGGTCGCCCCTTTCTCTTCTTCTTCTTCTTCCGCTCTTCTCCTTCCTCGCGACACTCTAGCCCTGAAGCTCCGCCGTCGCGCCCGACCTTCGAACGACGCTTCATCGCCGGGCCGCTGCATCAACCTGACCGTATCAGAGTTTTCGGCGCTCCTCCGCGGTTTCCGCTCGTCAGGTAAGGTTCCTCTCAAGCCCTAGATCCCATCTGTAGATCCTGTTCATCACGCAGTTCATATCAGTTTCTTCTCACTTGCTCTGCCATGGCCGTACGCCTCAGCCATACCGTGCATCTTGTATAAGTGACTGCTCCGCCGTCCATTGAACTCTTTATGCACCCTTCCTTTTGTTCAGATCCTCGAGTTTAGAATATCTGAATCCTCCTGCTCTTTATGAAGGTTTGCGTAGGTCGTAAAGTTTTTCTTACTAGAGCTTCGGTAGATCTCGATTACCTCCATTCGTATGTGAAAATTGTTTCTGTCCATACTTAGTAGACTTTTCAACTCTGCCATGTTAGGCGGTTTAACTTTCGACGCCTAATCCGTCACTCCATTAGTCCTCGCTAAACCGGAACGGGAAGCCGGATGCTGAATCACCGGTTTAACAATGTATGATATGCCTGAACCGTTTAATGGTAAACCGTCTCTTCCTTTCTTTCGCAGCTTAATCTTCCTAATGGCCCCTCAATTCTCAGCTTGCAATTGGGTCCGGTCCAAAATCACCGAAACACAACCGAACGGCTATGTCACCACCGCGGTTTAGCGCCAAAAATGTCATCCATCGGGCGTGTTCCGGATGGCGAGTTTCCTCGAGCCACAAGAGGGTGAAGTAATCGTGTTTATGCAGCACTTAGACTGGGATTCTGCCCGCCCGGTTCAAAATTTTTCCGGGACGTCCTCGCAAGTTTGAAACTCCATCCGCAGGATATCGGCCCGAACTCTGTGTCAAACATATGCAACTTCCAAGTCTTCTGTGAAGTCTACCTTCAGGAAGAACCATCTGTGGAGCTATTCCGGGATTTCTTTCACTTGAACCGCCGCCGCGGAGTTTTCGATGGTCCCAACACGGAACTAGGCGGCGTTTCAATCCGTAAAAGGAAGGAAGCGGACTTTCCTCACGCCAAACACCACAGCCATCCAAAGGATTGGAACCAAACCTGGTTCTATTGCCGAAACACCGCTCCTGCCAACGAAAATCCCTTGCCGGGTTACCGTCCTCACCGGCTCAGCAACAACCATCCGCTGCCTTCACGCTTAACCGCCCGCGGAACGGAAGAACTTTGCACCTCGGATCATAAAACTCCGGGCTCTAATGGCCAATGGACTAACTGGTGTGGACCTTGTGCGATGCCGGGTTTCTTGGGGCATCTTGCCCTTAAGCCGCCGGCCCGGATTGATGCACGAGTATACTGGCAGCCTCAAAGACCCTCAAAGACGTCACGAATTACCAATAACTGAAATTGAGGTTACAGAGGCTGTAAAAAAGATGCTTGATGAGCCAATCTCCGTCTGCAGCCCTAACCGGGTTGGCGCTGCTCAGGTTGCCAACCCGCCACCTGCGGTAAGACTTTGCTCACCGCTTTTCGGGCTTTTAACAATTTTTTGATATTCATTAATCCTTGCTACCTCGCAGGCTGACAGCTCCTTCTGGAGACGGACCAAACCGGCCCGAGCTCCGCGTATAAAGCCCAAGGCTATCAAAAAGGCTGGCAAGAAAACCGTCGGGTCCTCTGATCCGCCGGAAGAAGAAGAATCTGAAGCTGAGGTAAAACTTGATATCCTCACGAGGGAGCCGCCGTAAACCGGCTCTCCTCTTTGTATTTCTTCTTATGATTTATCCCTCTCATTCTTCCCTTCACTGACAAATTTAATTCCCAGGATGATGCCGAAGCCAGCCATGCCGACCATTTTGAGGTAATCCTTCTTTCTTGACCCGACCTCGTGCGGTTCAAAGAATTAAATCGCGCCCGTTCGGAAAGTGAAAAAATCTCATTCCTATGCTTATCTCGAAGACACAAAGAGGCTAAAGAGCGCCGCACAACCCGGCCGATGGCCAGATTCTCTCCTCCGGTTTACCGGATACACCAACCCGGAAGCGTCGTCCAGGTGACTTGTTCTCTGAAAAACGTTATCCCTTAAAAGGTTTCTTCCGCTGTCCTCTCAATCCGTCTGACCCGAATTATCAGGCCTCTTCCAACTCCTCTGGCGGTTCATCAACCACACAACTGCCTCCACTTAAAGTTGCTGCAGGGTATGTAACTGCTGTCCATTAGTTCGATTTACAACTGCCTTGGTTGATTTGCCTTAATCCAATTCGAACATTGCAGCACCAAGGCTCGCTTGAGTAAGAAAGCGAAAACCCTTGACCCCATCATGGATGTTGATCCGTAAAAGACCGGAACCAACCCACGAAAATCCTGAAATCGCCAAAGTTAGCTCTGGCGAGTTGTACAAAGACGATATCACTGATCCGCCGTAAGCTGAACCGGAGGTCCAAGTGGAAACTTCACAGCCTGCTCCACCAAACCCACCGATAGAGCGAGTCGCAATGCTTGAACCGCCGAGCGAGTAAGCAAACATCAAGCCCAAAGAAGACCGCGAAAAT
Source organism: Aegilops bicornis (assembly GCA_021605145.1). Taxonomy (NCBI): domain Eukaryota; kingdom Viridiplantae; phylum Streptophyta; class Magnoliopsida; order Poales; family Poaceae; genus Aegilops; species Aegilops bicornis. The sequence goes on along the minus strand of CM038669.1, from coordinate 488,926,677 downwards.
GACGATGTTATTGTGACAGCATCGGATACGCTGCTCCTAGCCAACCAGTCGCTTTAACAAAACATAGTGCCAAGGGTGAGTCGGCCGCCGTGAGTAAAGATAAAGGAAAAACAGACCTGTCAGCTTACGACCACTTCTCTGCCCAAGAACTGCACTCCGGGTTTCTGAACCGGCTCTATTCCAGCCGTGACCTTGAAGCTGGTCTGGTAAACCGGATGAAGGACCGCTATGAGGTAATGAATTATGTCTTTCCTGTACTTTAGCTGTATAATAGCCCCAAGGGTCGGTTCAACTTAGCATAGTTAAACCGAACTTAATTCTGTACCCAAATGGCAAACTGAGATCAATTAGCCATTAGCCCCCAAGTGCCAAGGTGAATATGTATATTGAGCTTGGGACTTGATAATGAGACACCTAACATGCTTCCTTTGTTACGAGAATGAAATAGAGCAAAGAAAGCGTGCAACTCAAAGACCATGAGCCAATCTGGAGACTCAGCAAGCAGAAACCACTAAGGCCAAGGACGAATTGAGAACGGCCTTGGCCACTATGGAACAGCTGAAAGAGTGGTATAAATCCGAACAAGCCAACTGGGACACCGAGAAGGCCGGTTTGAAAAAACGGGCGGAAGAAGCCGAAGCAGCCCTTAAACCGGTGACTGAAGAGCTTACCGGACTCAAGCGCCAAGTGCATGCCATGACCTCTGCCGTCTTTGGTAAGAAACTAAGCACTGACTATCTTAATTTTGATATTTCCGCCGGTTTATCTTGAGTTGTCTTAAACCGGTGCAGGCAAACGTATTGCACATATGGGCTCTGATGTGCGGAAGAAACTCAAGGCCGCTTATACGCTGATTGAGCAGTTGTATACCGGCGCCCAATGAGTCATCATGCTACATCATACGACAACACGGCGCCGTCCCTGATCAGAGAAACCCTGGACCGGTTGTCCATGGTTCCGGGGCAGCTTGAAGAGTTGAAGCGATCCGCGGCTCGTGCTGGCACCTTACTGGCTCTGACGCGCGCCAAGGCGTGGATAGCAGATCTTGATCCGGCTGACATAGCCAAAGGTTTCCCTAGTGCTCAAGAGAATGGTGAAGCCTTTGATAACGACGCCCTGAAACGGATCACAAAGGAAATGCGTCCGCTGGCGAGTCAATCGGGCAGACGGCCAACTCGACGGTTCACCGTTCTTTTATGATGCCAACAACAAGCGGGTGGATTTTGTCATCCTCAAGTGCAGAGCCTTGTTCCCCAATCCGTAAGCACACTTACGCCCTTGACGTTGATCCGGCTGAGCTGATAAGTGAAGAAGCTGTCTTCGCACCTTAACCCGGATTGACCGGGTCTACCAATGACTTCCGGGCTTTGGGTGAGGAAGAAGAAGAAGTTGAACCGACGTCAGGCGCCCCCTCTACCTCACGTCAACCCGGCGAAGCAGCGTAATTCGTCAAGCCGGGTGACGCCTCCGAAGCTTCAAAGCATAACCCCTCATGAAACGCCGGGCCTCAAAAGGCTTTGTAATAGGATAGTCAGTACTTTATTTTGAACAATGCCGTTACAACCTCGATCAGAACTTTTGCATGGCGGTCTTTGGATACTTTGGTTTTGAAGTAGTGAATCCTGCAACCTATTTTGCCTGCAATCACAAATTCTTAAACCGCCATGGCGGCTTAGCGCCTAGCCGGATTGTGATACCAATATATTTATATAAGAAAATATCGAGGTATGCGATCAAAATTTTGCGATACAAACATACCCGCCAATTAATCGGGCACACAGTTGGCTTTAGCCAATCCTCAAGCGGAGGCTTTTATAAACCATCACCGTCAAAGGAGAACAATCCTCGTAGGTATAACACCGATTTACCGTGTAAATCGTATCGGGTATGATAAGCCCCCTGTTACTCCATAATGGGATGTTAACAGCAAAATCAAACCGGAACAATCAATCGCCAGAAAAAGGGGACCAAATTCTGAAAACTTGAATCCGGTTGAAAGAAAGTTGGTCGGTTTAAGACAACAAACAAAAGCCAAATTATATGTATAAAAAACACATGGAAGCAAAAACAATAACAAAGACTGTTTGCAAGAAGAGGCTTTATTGAGTCCGTCGATGGCGTTACCATGGTCGGACAGACCAAGCTCCCTATAAGGTGTAGCGATGGTTCAAGTCAGCCAGGTCCCCAACTGACATCGTGGCATTACGCCGATCAAGTGGCATTGCATTGGTTCGGGTTCGACCAAGCCCCCAAGTGATTCCATGGCCTTAGGCCGACCAAGAGGCATGACTGGTTCAGACGTGACCATGTCCCCAAGTGATCTGGTGGCTTCGCTTTGTCAAGAGGTGTTGCATTGGTTCGGACACGACCAAGCCCCCAAATGATCTGGTGGCTTTACCGCCAAGAGGTGTTGCATTGGTTCGGACACGACCAAGCCCCCAAGTGACAAAAATTTCACAAAAGCAAGGCCAAGGGTTAAACCGGAGGCCGCTTCACGACAGCATCTCCATGTACCCAAACCGGACTTTGATACAGAACATATACCCCGCTTTAGCCGAGGATCCGGTTTATTGCTTTTATTCATAATATATATACATTGTCTTAATATGTACATAAGTGGAGCCAATGGCTCAGGTATAATAAGGCCGAAGATGAGCTATGTTCCACGGCTCGTTGGTCTCCTCCTCCGACGTATGCGTGAGTCCTTTCGCTCTCGAACATCAATCGGATAGTAGGACCCGTTGTATAGATTCTTGCTGACCACAAAAGGCCCCTCCCAAGGTGGGGATAGCTTGTGCATATCTTTACGGTCTTGAATGAGCCGCAGCACTAAGTCTCCTTCTGAAGGTTCTGGTTTTAACCCGCCGTGATATCTTGGCGAAGATCCTGGCAGTAAACCGCCGAACGAGCAGCTGCCATATCGCGCTCTTCATCCAATCGATCCAAATCGTCTTGCCGTGCTGCCTCGCTATCTGCCTCAACATAAGCTGCCACTCGAGGCGAGTCGTGGCGGATATCGCTGGGAAGGACCGCCTCCGCTCCATAGACCATAAAGAACGGCGTGTATCCGATTGGATCGGTTGGGGGTAGTATTTATACTCCATATCACCGATGGTAGCTCTTCCACCCAACAACCCGGCGTCCTCTCTAAAGGGACCATAAGTCGGGTTTGATACCTTTCAAGATCTCCTGATTAGCTCGTTCCGCTTGACCATTGGATTGCGGGTGGGCTACGGAAGAAACATCAAGCGGATGTGCTCTCGGTCACAAAATTCCTTCATAGCTCCTTTGGACAAATTGGTGCCATTGTCCGTGATGATACTGTGTGGAAACCCAAACCGGAAAATCACCTTTTTGATGAACTGAACCGCCGTGGCCACATCACACTTGCTAACAGGCTCTGCCTCAACCCACTTGGTAAATTTATCAACTGCCACCAACAGGTGGGTCTTTTTGTCCTTGGACCTTTTGAAAGGTCCAACCATATCCAACCCCAAGTCGCAAACGGCCAAGTAATTGGAATCATCCTCAATTCCTGGCTGGCACATGAGCACGCTCGAGAACTTTTGGCAACCATCACATCGTCGACCAGATCCTCCGCATCAGCATGGGCAGTCAACCAATAGAAGCCATGGCGGAACGCTTTGGCCACCAAGGACTTTGAACCGGCGTGGTGACCACAATCCCCTTCATGGATCTCTCGCAATATCTCACAGCCCTCTTCAGGGGACACACAACGCTGAAACGCCCCTGACACACTGCAATGGTGCAACTCGCCATTAACAATGGTCATGGACTTAGACCGCCGAACTATCTGTCGGGCCAACGTCTCATCTTCTGGTAACTCGCCCCGGTTCATGTATGCCAAATAAGGGAGCGTCAATCCGAGTGACATGCAAGGCCGCCACCAATTGAGCCTCCGGATCGTGGATCGCCAAATCAATTTCATCCGGAAGCTTAACTGACGGATTGTGCGAGACATCAAGGAAGACGTTAGGCGGGACCGTTTACGTTGAGAGCCCAGCCGGCTTAAAGCATCACCGCTTCGTTCTTGGACGATCCACATGGTCCACCTGATATCCTTTAAAATGTCACCAACGACATCCACCTCCCGACGATATGCAGCCATGAGTGGATCTTTGGAATCCCAAGTACCTGATACTTGCTGGGCCACCAAGTCCGAGTCACCAAAGCATTTAACCCGGCTGAGATTCATTTCCTTAGCCATCCGGAGACCATGGAGCAAAGCTTCATACTCACCTGCATTGTTAGTACAAGGGAACATTAGGCGGAGAACGTAACAGAACTTGTCACCTCGTGGGGAAGTTAATACGACTCCAGCCCCGAGCCCTCCAATTGCTCGGACCCATCAAAGTGGATGGTCCAATAGGTATGATCCGGCTTCTCTTCAGGCGCTTGCAACTCCGTCCAAACATTAATGAAATCCACAAGTGCCTGAGATTTTACGGCCGTCTGAGGCACATACCTTAAACCGTATGCCCAAGTTCTATAGCCCACTTAGCAATCCGCCAGCCGCTTCCGGTTACGTATGATATCGCCCAAGGGAGCCGAATCGACCATCGTGATGGGGTGCCCTTGGAAATATTGCCTTAGCTTCCGCTTGCCATAAAAACCCCGTGATACCAGCTTCTCGCCAATGCGGATATCTCTGTTTAGACTCAATGAGGACCTCGCTGATGTAATAAACCGCCGTTGAACCGATACTCCTTCCCCGCCTCCTTCGCTTCCACCACAATAGCCACGCTTAATCGCCTGGCATTAGCAGCAACATATAGCAGCAATGCTCTTTGTCAATGGGGCGGCTAGAACCGCGGGTTGGCCAACTTCCGCTTCAAATCCTCCAATGCTTCATCGGCTGAACTCCGCATAAACTGATCCGCTTTTTTCAACATCCGTACAAAGGAATGGCCTTCTCGCCCGACGGCCGATAAACCGGCTTAGCGCAGCAATCCGCCTGCCAAACGCTGGACGCTATTGATGCACTTCGGCTTAGCCAAGGAGGTGATAGCCGTAATTTTTCCGGATTAGCTTCGATCCTCCTGTTGGACACGAAATCCCAATAACTTGCCCTGCCGAACACCAAAACGCACTTGGCCGGGTTGAGCATCATCTTGTACACCCGCAAGTTGTCAAAGGTTTCCTTTAGATCCTCAATCAAGGTTTCCTTCTTCCTTGTCTTAACCACGATATCATCCACATAAGCATGCACGCTACGGCCGATTTGTTCGTGCAAGCAACTCTGAACGCAACGCCGATAAGTCGCTACGCTCTTGAGTCCAAAAGGCATAGATACATAGCGTAAGGCTCCAAAGGGGTGATAAACGCTGTCTTCTCCTGGTCCTTCACTGCCATCTTAATCGATGATAACCGGAGTACGCATCCAAAAGCTCAAACGCTCACAACCCGCCGTAGCATCAATAATCTGGTCAATGCGGGAGGGCGAAAGGATCTCACGGATGTGCCTTGTTGAGATCTCTGTGTAATCCACACACATGCGCCAAGTGCCATTCTTCTCAAGAACCAACACCGGATTGGCAAGCCACTCTGGATGAAAGACTTCGACGATAAATCCTGCTGCCAAGAGCCTAGCAACTTCTTCTCCGATGGCCTTGCGCCTTTCCTCATTAAACCGGCGAAGAAACTGCTTTACCGGTTTGTATTTTGGGTCAACATTGAGAGTGTGCTCAGCGAGTTCCCTCGGTACACCGGGCATGTCAAGGCTTCCATGCAAAAATGTCCCGATTCTCACGGATGAACTTCGATGAGCGCCGCTTTCCTATTTAGGATCCAAGTTGGCACCGATGGTGAACTGCTTGGACGAATCACTGGGCACAAAATCAACAAGCTTCGTCTCACCACCGATTTGAACTTCAAGTCCGGATCATGCTCCGTAGTTGGCTTCTTCAAAGGGGTCATATCCGCCGGATCAACATTGTCTCTATAATATTTTAGCTCTTCGGTGGCACAAACCGACTCTGCGTAAGCCGCATCACCTTCCTCGCACTCCAAAGCGATCCGGCGGCTCCCATGAACCGTTATCGTTCCTTTGTGACCCGACATTTTCAGCTGTAAGTAAAGATAACAGGGCCGTGCCATAAATTTAGCATAAGCCGGCCGCCCAAAGAGGGCGTGGTAAAGGCTTTGAATTTTCACCACCTCAAATGTCAATGTTTACGATCCGAGTCATGTTCATCCCCAAAGGTCACCTCCAGAGCTATCTTACCGACCGGTACGCCGACTTGCTGTGCACCACTCCGTGAAACACTGTCTTTGGATGGCCTAAGATGCCTATCCGTCAACCCCATACGCCGGAAGGTCTCGTAGTACAGGATGTTGATGCTGCTTCATCCATCCATAAGAACCTTGGTAAACTTGTACCCTCCTACCTGGGGTGCCACCACCAGGGCTAGCTGACCCGGATTATAAACCCGGGGAGGATGGTCCTCTCTGCTCCACACGATCGGTTGCTCGGACCAGCGTAGGTAATGTCGGCGCAGCCGGTTCAACAACGCCGACCGCCCGCTCAAGTTTTCGGTCTCGTCTGTCCAAGCTGGTGGTAAAGACGTGGTATCGCCCACCGTTCAATTGCTTTGGGTTACTTTGATAACCCGATCATGCTGTTGTTGATTGTACCCCTTGGTTACGATGGTTCGACTGTTACGATTACTTTGATTATTCTCGATTGCCTTGCCCGCCGGATTACCACCGAATCTCGGGCCGGAATTTCTCCACCGTAATCGGGCGGACCTCAACCGCCGCCGGGCCCTTGATCATACCGGAAAGAGTTGGAGTTTTAGAACGCCTGCATAATGTAACAATCCTTCAAAAGGTGGTTCACCGGTTCCTCCTACGTCCCATGCTACGGACAAGGTTGATTCAATATGAAATTCAAAAGATACGGATTGTGACCGCCACGGTTTGATTGCCTACCCCGCGCGCTGCCCTTGTCCTGCTGCGTTGGTGTTGGCCACAAATCCCATGTTGCCGTTAAACTACGCTTGTTCCCTCCATTGCTCGCCGAATGATGCTGCTGGCCCTCGGGTTGCCGTTCGCTTTTCCCTTCCCCACTTCATCATTCTCAGATTCGGGATCCTTGGTACTATCGTAATAAGCGTACTTTACCAAAACGCCCATTAGAGTGCCCATGTCATGGCAAAACGCTTCATGCGGCCCAGCTTCAATTTTAATGGCTCGAACCGCAATTGGCTTCCAAGGTCAAGATCGCGGAATCAGGGTTGATCCGGTCCGAAGAATGTAAAACTTCCAAACGCGCGCACCCAATGGGTTGTGGACTCTCCTCCGCTTCTAGACACAAGCTGCTAAATCCACCACGTACATGGGCTGCTTACAGTGTCTTTGAAATTTTGAATGAATCGGGTTCGCAATCGGGTCCACGAACTGATAGAGTTAAGGCAAATTTTTCAACCAAGTCCGGGCCGTTCCTTCCAACATCATTGTGAAGTATTTCGCACATGCGGCTTCATCCACATCTAGCATCTCCATGGCCATCTCATAGCTTTCTATCCATGCCTCGAGCCAAATCAGCAGATAATTGGGCACCTTGCGCGCCCCTTGAAGTCCTTGGGCAAGCGACGCGTTACGTAAAGCGGGACAAGGCAAGGCACCCCCAAAGAACCGTGACGTGACCCCTGGCTCGAAGATGGTCGGACGAACCGCGCGAGCGGATGATCCTCTGCTTGTGCCGCTAACTCGGCCTCCCCACGTGCCTGGCGCGGTCCACTACCACTTGAGCATCCTCAAAGCCGCCTGTCGGATTGTTGCCGCGAGGCGGATCACGCCGCGCATTGCTTGACACGGCCGGTTTCGCCGACGCGTCGGCTATAGCTCCGGCTTAGGCGGGGTAGAGTGGATCCGATCCGATCAGATTTAATACGATTCTTGCCGAGCCAGGCCGCCCCGAGGAGCTCCTTGACCCGGCGGGTTTCGACCGCTGTGGTGAATCGCCCTCGATCGAATCGCCTCCAACCGCAAGCCGCAGCCGCGACAAGGTTATCCATCGGGTTGGAGTAGTGACCGGAGGTGTCTGCAGACACTGAGGTGCGCCGGTGTGATGACGAGGTAGATCTATCCCACGGGGTTGAACGGCGCGGCCGTCCCAGTGCTTATGCGGCGGTTTACCACCGTGGCGGATTATCGTCCCGCCACAGGATGTTGAAAAGCTCTCTTCCCTCGAAAACCGAAGGTAAACGGGACCTGTACTTCCTTTTCATGACTTCATGCGACGCGCTCTGATCCAGCATGAGCCTATAAGCCTGCGCATCCAAAGCGGCCCGTTCCGCCGCCATCCTCGCGTCCGCGGCCGCCAGGTCCGCTTTAGCTTTAGTGATCTGTTCCTTCACCTTTGCAATCTCCGCGTTGTGCAGGTCCTGATCCGGTGGATTAGCCTCTGCCATGAGCACAGCCAATGCGTCAAAAAGCTCTGACAAAACTTGAGCCGGCGGGCGCACAGGGTCTCCTTCCCCGGCTGCCATCACCGCGGTTGAACCGGCGACCAGGGGCGCCGCGGTCGAAGAGTGAAGCGCCGCCTGCGTACCGGCCATGAAGATCCCAACCCGGTTGGGTAGATCGAAGGGTTTCGGAATACTCTCACCGTCGGAGCAGCCCCCGATCTGGCCATCTTGCAGCTGGTATAGAGACTTCGGTTTCTCCGGCGACGATTCGTCACCGAGTAGACAACAGTTTCGTCACCAGATGCTGATCCGTCCTCGCAGCCTCCGTGGGCGACTCCCACGAAAACATGCCCGACCGGGTTTAGCGAGGCAGGACTCTTCTTCGCCCAGCTGAGCTATCTCGACGAGGTCGGTCAGACGTCCGGCCCAGCCCTGGCTCGCCGATCTTGCCGATGAACACGTGTATGCCGCGAAGGGGACCCGGTACCAGACTCAATCGAGCGGCCTCGGGGCCCCGATCCGCATCGTCGATGTAGAGCTTGCCGCGACGACTCTTAGTCATCCGCCCATCGCATAACCTTCGAGTCCTTCGAACTTGCCCTCTAAGATCATCAAACCGTCGATGCGATAGCCCCACGGTGGGCGCCAATCGTCGTGGAATTGTCACGGCAGATGTCCTCATGAAAGGACTTAGTCGTAGGGCCATCGTGCGGGTTAACCTAGAGGGTTAAAGCGGACACAAGACACGGAATTATACTGGTTCGCCCCTTCGATGAAGGTAAAAGCCTACGTCCAGTTGTGATGTGATTGATATGATTTCGCGACTAGGGAGCAATAGCTTCGCCTTAGCCTTGAATCCTCTCCCTAATCCGCCACGGGTCGTCCCTTATATACACGGGTTGACGCCTTGGCCGGTCTACTGAAGTCCCGATCCGGCTCATACAAGCGTCCGCTCAGTCTCTCCTTTCTTAACTTACAACACAAGTTACAATACTAAGGCAGTTTACATAGATGGACCTTAATTCGCCTCTGGGCTCCAGGCCTCCTCCGTGGGCCTGAATCATGGACGAGGGTAAACCGGCCCCTCCAGGGCGGTTCACACTCAGTAGTTGTGTCCCCAACAACCCATATCATCAATATTAATCGAGCAGGAGTAGGGTTTTACCTCCATCGAGAGGGCCCGAACCTGGGTAAAAAACATCGTGTCCCTTGTCTCCTGTTACCATCCGCCTAGACGCACAGTTCGGGACCCCCTACCCGAGATCCGCCGGTTTTGACACCGACAGAGCCCGTGCAACAACCACACAAGTTGCACGTACACATAACACATTTACTAGTAATAAATTCTAAAGGAAAAATGCCAGTATGCCACACAAGTTCATCTCCAATTTATGTGATAATTTTGTGCACGACTAGTCTACGTATATTCATAGCGCTACCGTTCACAATTACCGTACTCCACTTACACGTTATAGATGGGCTACATGTCCTCGTCCAGGTTCTAGTCCCAGGTGTTCTTCATGGATGGCACGATCCATAGCGGTGGGCAACGGGAATCATTATCGCAGCTTTCTAGTCCGGTTCCACACGATGGAGACTCATCCAAGCTGAAGCGGCATAAATCAGGGATATCGTGTCCCAGCATGTCGTTCATCCAGCGGTGCACACTGAAGACACAACCATGCTTCATGAACGGCAGGCCTTCCGTGTCGTGCACGGAAGGTGGCATCCGCTTCATAATGGGGTAGCTGTCCCCGATGAAAAGCGAGTACTCTCCAAGAGTGTTCCTCGGCACCCACGTAGCATCACAGGGGTCGAACTCGGCGCCGTTCATCCGTACACGCTGCATCCCAGATCTGGATACATGGTGACGTACATAGTCAAGGTCCATGCATAATAATGTTGTGCTCAAATATGGCGGTCATGAATACTGCAGCAAATAGTACTACTCGGTATAGAGGAAGTAAAATAACTGCTTATTATATATAGCCACTCTTGGCTACATGGATGAGATAGTAAGACATGGAAAAACAAAAATGGTGGCAGCTAGTGGGTTCAAGTCTTCAAGGGCCTAGCTAGCTATACGCGTCCTCCAAGGTAAAAAGTACTCCTACTAGTACTACTAAGTATACTACTAGTACAACAATGAAAGAGAAGGCGAGAGGGTTAAAAAATGGAATACATGGATAGATGGTGACGGTCCGATCGTGGTAGTTTGTGTGACCATGTTTCACATCAGTGGTACCATGGGTAACGACTGCTAAGATAGTTGATCCCAATATGCCAAAGTCAGCTACAAGGTTCCAGGTTAGACCGAATCGCGGATGCAAATGCACATCCAGGATCGGCGATCTTATTTTGATCGGGGGATGACTAGTCCCTGCAAAATAATGGAGTACCGTTAGGGATGCAAATGATGGTTTGTGCATTCTGTTTGTAATCTCCGTGCGTAGGATGGCAACCAGATGAAACAAGTCCCACGGCTTGTCACCGTGAAGATGCGGCCTAGATGGCGCCTGGCGTCTCTGAATGTGTAGGGTACAAATCTGCCGCCGCCAACATGCGCCAGCCTCTGCCATCTTGCCTCTTGCATTGATGGCAATCCTTATGTCGAACACCGCGATGAGATAGTAATCGTCGTAGCCGCGTTGCTTTGTTGGTGGGTCCGCAATTGCTATCTTCTTCAATCTCATGTAGGCATCAACATACGTATTCAAGCCCAGCCAGTCCGGAAGGCCGATCCCAATGGTGGAGAAGGGGTCTACCGGAACGGCCGCGCCTTCTTGTGGATCTTGTGCAAAGTGATGGTGGTATCTGGCCGGAGGTATGCAAGCCAATATTCGTTCGCACCGACCCGAACCTATATATAAGACGGTGGGCAGTGGAGAAATTACGGGATGGAAATGGAATAACTAAGTACTGCATGATCAAACTCCATTACTGACCTGCTCATCGGACAAAATCCGGCTACCTCTCAACGTCGGCAACTCTAGCGGAGTCGCAACCATGGCCAGGGAGCGGTGGACTGTTCAAAGGATTGTCCCATAGAAGAACCTTCTCCCCGAGGACGCATGGAAGACCAACAAGCATGGCCTTTTCCCAAGCCTGTTTAAGGAGCGTCTTGAAAAAGTTGGTGCAGGAAGCACCAAGTTTAGCGGCGGTGAGGACGTCGGAGCGGTGTGCGATTTCTCCCAGAGGATCATCGTCCAAGGTCTCCCAGCCCCGACAAGGAGGAGAACCGCCTGGCAAATCCATGGGAGCAGCGACGAACTGCCTTCTCTTCGGGGGGAGGAATCGAGGAGGAGATAAGAGCGTAGTAACCACATGGCCTTGTCCTTCCAACTGTAGATCGTTCCTCAAATAAGGGGTGAGGCTATTATTTACTACTAAGTACTAGCATTATGGAACGTTATGGGATTGCATTATACTGTAAATAATAGCACTAGTAAGAAATTTTGGCACTAGGTAGTAGTTTTTGGCGTGGATTAAGAAATTTTGGGTATGTTTTTGCCATTTTTGTACACGCCAACTAGTGTCAAAAACGCCTTACATTATGTGATTTGAGGAGTACGTATTGCATCAGAAAGCAGTACTAGTACTACTTTTCTCAACTAGTAGTGCGATGTCTTTGTACTTCTAGTCTAGTCTACTAGTAGTATAGTGCACCAGATTTGAACTGTTGAATCTCGGGGCCAAGGAGCTACAGCTGGAAGTGGAGGGTACTATCGTTCTCTAGAACCATCATTTGTACTATCAATGCAGGGGAAGTACACTTGCGTAGTGGCCTAGTGGGTACTCTCGGTGCTCTATTCGGCCGCTCCTCTCACGTAGCTGGCCTACTCAGCCGCTCCTCTCACGCACACACTAGCAGCCTGTTTATCAGCGACGGTTACTGCGGGGGCAGAATATTTGAGTTATTTGATACATCGAGACTAGGCTTTTCACTTTCATTTGTGGAGGTGTAATGGATCTCGTAGCACTTTGTTAGTAGTTCCTTCTTTATGAATGATATGAAGCAAAGCTTTTGCCTCCGTTTAAAAAAAACACATCAAGAGGAATTTCTTTTATAGTAGAGCCGATAATGGAGTGAAGTCCATGCGTGCAACGCCACAAGCTACAGAGTAGTAGTAGAGCACTTTACATACAGAGCCATATTGCACATTTCCCAATGCCCCGCCAGGCTTTTCCGGCTCCTCGGGCTTAATTGGGAGGTGCTAGTTTAAATGTGCTACTAGCTGATGAGGAAGCTACAAGTGAGGTGCGGCTAGGGCGAGCACGCGAGCCATGGGATGCTGGGAAGGAAAACCCGTTCACGTGGCTCGGATGTCCAGTGCACCCAGATTGTGGGGCCGCACGTCCGTTTGACTTCAAAACTCAAACTACCCGTGTAAAATATTGGCTCGCAGCAAAGTGTAGTAGTACTATTTTTAAAAAAAGGCCGTCGTGCGTTCGGCCGGGATCGAACCCACAAAACGAGGTATACACTCCCGCGACCACTACTAGTACTCGTTGGAGTACAACGCAACCTAGAATCGCCTTTTGTTGCTAGTAGTACGTACATTATTCCTTATAAGAAACCACTAATAATGCAAGAAACCACTAAAATGCCAAGAAACTACTACCACTTGCATACGTGGCAGACTTAAGATAAGACTACCTTATCAACCATTGTACATGCTCTTACCAACAAAAATCCTCGAGTGACCTCCTACCTCGGCCCGTCCACCTAGTCATCCTCGGCCATGGGACGAGCCTTCGCCCGGCGAAAGGCGGGGTCAAAACCGCCAAGGTGCGGAGCCCATGTTGCGGCAGCCGGATGTTAGCTCCGTCCGGCGCCATGACCGCTAGCTAGCCAAGATAGCTCCGTCCAGCTGCTTGTCTGCAAGGTTTGCTAGCTAGGTTGGCACGGCAGCGCGATGGCTTGCTTGTGCGCGCCGCGCTAAGGCCAGCCATCTGGCTCGAGCGAAGGCCAGCGCGGCGGTTGCTCGCTAGTGGATCACGCTCGGGCCAGCCTGCCAACCCGTGCGGAGGCCAGCGTGGCGTCCGGCCCATCCGGCGGAGCGGCGGCCAACTCGCTCATCACCGGCGCCACCGACGAACACACTTCAGTACTGTTTGAAGTGTTCAGGAAAATAATGATTTGAGGGGGAATAACAGGATAGAAGGTCAGATGTGGGTCCCTCGTGTCAACGGTCAAACAAAATGTGTTGGTTTAAGCTGCCTCGTCAGCACGGACGTGTGGGCCAACCCAGTCATAAATGGGTTTAAACGAACCTAATCGGCAGGAGTACTAGGTAGTAGTTTTTGGCGTGGATTAAGAAATTTTGGGTATGTTTTTGCTATTTTTTGTACAATAGATTCTTCCTAGGGCTGGTTGAAAGTGGTAGTTTTTTGTTAAGTACTCTACATATTGTAAGTAGGAGTGAAAGTTAAGCTTTGGAAGCCAATAAGCAAGGCTAGTTACATATAGTGCATATGTGTACATGATTGAAAGTAAATATCAACCATGAGTGACTAATATCTTGATGGAAAACTCGAAACTATGGAATACTAGGAAAAAATGCATGGTTGGAAATACTAGCAATGTTCATGTCCGTTGCAGCGAATCATAATTAGAATAATACTTATTCACAAACTTGGTACAAAACACCCTAATTTTGATATACATATGTCACTAGAGATATATTATGTTTCAATTAGAATATATTCCTTGGGCTGTTTTGGTGAGGTCAGGGAGGGATGTGATTGGTTTTAAGATACTAATTATGGGTTTTTCTGCAAATTGGTAGACAAGTGGGATGTTGGTGAGAAAAGGCAACAACTTACCTCACAATCGTTAGATGTAGATCTAATGGTCAGAAACGACGGATGACAGACACACCAGCATCACCAACTTAGTCTTGTGTAGGAGTACTAGCAAGATCCGTGCATTGCACGGAACGTCAAGATGCATTTTTTTATAAAACACTTGTTGTGATTGACCCTTGCGGGAGTAATCCCATGTGTAAAAACTAATGATATCTCGAGAAATATGAGATAAGGTGAAGAGGAGTGGGGTGTGGTGGTGGTTGGTGGTCGGACTGAGCGGAGGCATGGGGATTGACGACGTCGGCGGCTGCCACCGTGCCAGTTTGTTCCGTAGGCTTCCTTTCTTAATTGCTCAATAATGAGGTTTGTTGGAGATAAGGATGAACGAGGGAAGGCCTTGTCTGCAAATGTGGAGAGGGTGCGGGTATCTTTTAGTTTAATTTCCATCCGTCGATATAGATCGGACGGTCTATATTGCAAGATGGCACACGTACCATCATCACCAACTCGGTTTTTTATAAGAGAAGAAATATAAGTATGGAGATACAAATGTATTATCGATACTTGCTTCCGTAAACTAGCATCTACATTCTATTCAATTCCTCGGCATGTGGGGCATTAGCACAATGACTTCTCGACTGTGTAAAACAATGATTTTCCCGTCGCCGACAAGGAGGGGGTGACGGCGGCACGCTTTTTGTCTTGCTCTAGTCCTAGTAGTCATACTAGGTGGTCTAAGCACGTGTAGATTTTTTTTCACGTCTCGTGTTCGCCGTACTGCCACGACTGTTGATGAATATACGGTAAGTTATTCACGAGGAAACCCTTGTTGATTGCGTGTTTGCGAGAGAGAGAGAGAGAGAGAGAGAGAGAGAGTGCCTGTGTGATATGTTAGAGACTGAGGCAATGATAACAAATTCTTTGTGTCTATGTGTGTGGAGGATAGAGAGAGACATGTACATGGGGCTTTGTGTTGTGTAACGTGGAGACACATATACATAATTAGAGAGTGAGTGTGTGAGATACACATGCGGACATGGGGAGAGATGAGGATCCAGATAAATGGGTGTTTGTGCGTGTTCATGTGTGTTTGTGCACGCGTTTGTGTGACAGGAGAGAGTGTATGTGGAGTAGAGAGACCACTGATGATGTAAACCTAGTATAAGGGAAGGGGGAATGGTGTGACATGTGTAGTAGCGAGATAGCACGGGTGCGGGCAGGGGGAGCAGACTATTTGGAAGAGACATCGAGTGTGTGTGTGGGAGAGGGGTGTGAGAACGAGAGAAAGAGAGAGAGCTAGCGATGGAGAGAGAGAGAGAGAGAGAGAGAGAGAGAGAGAGAGAGAGAGAGAGAGAGAGAGAGAGGAAGAGAGGGGGCGAGATGGGTCGTTTGTGTCCATAAATGGCGTATAGATAGGGAGACAATGTTGATGTTGTCCGAAATTGTCCTATGAACGGAGATGCAAGGGAAGCGAGTCATCGTGTGTGTGATAGGGACTTCATGAGAGATCTAAAATAGTGGTGTAGAGACCAATGTGCGAAATCAAGAACGATTATACATTAGGGAGCTATGCAAAGAGTCACGACATATATGTATACAGGGAACGAGCTGGGGCGGGTCCGCATGTGGGAGAGATAGAAAGAGGAGAGTGGTGCACAAGGAGACAAAGTGTGCTTGTTTACAGTGGGGGTGGTGTGTGAGGTGAGTGCGCGAGAACCACATAACTAGGGAGATAGACGTTTGGGGGCGACTTTTTGTGTGTATGGGAAATATACACTCTACATAGTGCGTGTGCTTGGGTAAGAGAGATAGCGGGAGACCTAGAGAGTGAGGGAAGAGATGTGTGTATGCCCGAGAGACAAAGTGATAGAGACCTATGTTGGGGTCCGGACTTTACAAGAGAGAGGGGTGTTAATGTGCTTGTGTGTTGGTGTTTGGGGGAGAGGATGACTTCTCTATGTGTGTGTGTGTGTGTGTGGTGGTGGTGGTGGGGGGGGGGGGTTGACTTCAGATAAACAGTGAGGTGTCTATATTTGAGGGACTTTAGCGTAAATGATATATTGTGCACTCATGGTTGATCAAATTGTTTCACGCTTGTACTATGAGATAACGATACTTTTGAACATGCGTGATATACCTTGATGTACCGGAATTACAAACCTAAGATTGGAATTTTGGAACTCGACTCCATCATTAGCTTTTGTAATTCATTTAAACGGAGGTACATTTTTTAAGCCGGGATTTCGTGATTTCAAATTCATATATCAAACCTAGAGATATACACATACGGGCATGTTCAAACTATATAATCATTCACTTTATTCATCCACATACACATTTTGGCTTTTGTCATCATATTTAGGATAAACACATTAGGAATTTCATTTGAATTGGACCATATGATGGTATTTGCTTGTAGTAGCTCAATGATCCATATTTGAATTGAATGGACAATATAAGTTTCGAGTTGGAGACATTGATTTTCAAAACTTGCACATTTTTTTTGCGTGCAAAACAAACAAATTGTCGGCCATGATATCATAGTCGGCCGTGCGAGAGCAGAATACTTATAATTTTAGGCGCCAAAAGCTTTCAAACTTCCCGCTCACATCGAAATATCACGCGCCGAAAGTTTAGCCCTGCGATATTCCTGTTTTACCCCTGCCACATGAACGGAAAAGGGCTGCTTTGGTAACTCCATTGTTTTCCCTCTTTGCCCCCAACATTCTTCCCCAGAGCCCTTCCCCTTCCCCTCCCCGACCCCCCAACCACGGCAAGAAGCCGAATCTAGTCCTCCGCCACAACGGTGGACCTCACACCCCGCCGGATCTACCTTCCGCACCTTGGAAGCCCCAACTGCCAACTCACCACTTCAGAGGAGCCGCTTCAGCGACTGGCTTGTCCACCGCTCCAGATCTCCTTGACCGCCATCATGGTCCACCGCACCGGATCTGCTTAACCGGCGCCCTCGTCCACCACATCGTAGGCCGTTCACTGACTCCCTCGTCCGCTCCTTCGCTAGCCCTTCATACAAGCCCTCGTCCGCGGCAACAGATCCGCCTCACCGAAGCATCATACAAGGCGCTGCCAAGCCTTCGTCCACTGCATCGGACCCACTCCACGGACGCCATATTCAACTCCACCGGCCCTGCTTTACCGACGCTGCAGCCTCATCAGGTTGTTTCAATTTGTACTCCTTCGGTTTTTCTCTTTATCGTGCAACTGTTCACTTACCACAGATGAGCTTTCTTGTATGTCGACAGGCGCCGCAACCATAGCACCAGAGCCGCTTCAGTGACGGCGACAGCCGGCCCAAACTCAACCGCAACACGAGCACCATCGATGATCCTTAGCTATCAAGTATGACAACGATACCCATACGCCGCCGAGAATCAGGTATTATATCCAACGGCCGATGCCTACGTTCACTTTCCTAGCATAAGCACCACACCTTTGAATTTCTTCAGGGTATCATTCAGTTTTTCATGAGACGCGTTATTCTGCTTGCACCTGTAGGGCCATACTTACAGCGTTGAACATGTTACATGTGCTAAATTACATACCAAAGTGCACATATAGTTAATATGCTTTAGTTTTGTTCGATGCCACCTGTTGGTTCCATCGCATCGCTTAATGTTCTCTATGCTTAATTACACATCAGCAAACTAGCATGTGGTTCCGCTGCTTTTTGTTCGTTTTACCCTACATTTTCTGATACTAGCTATTACATCACTGCTCCGAGCCTCTGTTCATTACTTGTTTGTGTGTTCTTGATCTTCCCAAGTTGCATGATAATTTGATGCTTCTATTAATTATGGAGCTGCCAGCCCCATCAAGCAAAATATTTGTTCTTTTGGGGCCGGCACCTCAAACAAGCATAAAAATAGAGGGAAGCAGATATATTGTCGTGTATGCACACACCCTTCTTTCATTAGTTTAGATGAACCATTGATGATCAATTCGGACCAGTGCATGCGATTAAAATTAGTTTTACCTAAATAGATGGTGCAGAATAAACTACAACAACTAGATTTGCAACCACGGGATGCTGACGATATCTTCAAAGAATATTGCAACAGCAGCTAGGCTTCACAACAACATATGGTAAGCCAGTGTGTCTTAGTACATGTGAAATGTAATGCGAGTGGGCTGCTTTCTTGGCTTGTGCCCTCAATGTGTAATCCTACCGAATTACAAATAGTTCAGTTATGCGCTTTCAGTATTGCTTGATTCGAATGCTTGTTTGTTGTTACGATATACCTGAGTTGGCCAATATGTCAGCAGTGCCTGCTGTACTAATGTAAAGAAACGCATGCCTATTTCATTTGAGTCCTTAACTTTTCCTCTCAACTTCATCACAAGACTGTCTTCGTAGTTTATATGAGGCCACACTGTTAAGTGCTTTCTCAGATTATTTCAACTGCTTAGATGCCTTGGCAACTTAAATATAGTGGTTGTACACTCCCTTTCAACTAGGGATGTCAACTGGGTCCCGTTTAATCCCGATTAAAGTCCACTAGTGGTATGATAGTTCAAAAGAGTTTTTTTTTTGAGGAAAATGAACTAGGGAGGTAGAAAAAACTAACTAGATGGGACTAGCGGATGTCGTTTATTTGCCACTTACATCCCTAGTTTCATCTTACCATTTTAATTTCTTTTCGGCTGATGCTGCTTCGAACCATTTAA
Organism: Aegilops bicornis; assembly: GCA_021605145.1. Lineage (NCBI taxonomy): Eukaryota > Viridiplantae > Streptophyta > Magnoliopsida > Poales > Poaceae > Aegilops > Aegilops bicornis. The sequence goes on along the minus strand of CM038669.1, from coordinate 488,907,751 downwards.
ATATAGTTTGCGATGCTCGGCAATAATTCGTCCGTCGTTTACCATGTAAGCTTACTGCCTGGATCATACAATAACTATCTCTTACTTATGTCCAGCGGAAACCTTTCAGGATGCGGTTCACACTAGGACACAATGTACAACCCCAGAATCTATTTGTGGAAGCAGTGCGCCATCCATGTTACCAGATGATAGAAGTTCAGAGGCAACACCGCCCGAGAGTAGTCTGAGCACAGATATTATAGTGCTTGAGGCTCTACTAGAGGCAGAAAGAGATGGTGTGGCTGCCATGAATGAGGTAATATTTATCTTGAGGCTGGAAATTACGGAATTAGTGGCACACATTATGCAAGCAACCCAAGAATTGGAGGAATTAAGAATGTTGCAGTTGAAGACGGAGGAGGTCCTGCTGTTTCGGCTATCTGAAGCCGAAGGTAATCCCGGTTCTTCTTTAGATACTAGTTGAAATTGTCATTAGATTATTGTACTTGCATGTTGTGTCATGTCTCTGAATGGATTATGTTGCAAGACCCCCTATGTTGTCCATGTGTTGTAATGATCCGAATTTTTTAGGCGAGGTAATCCTCAATACTTGTATGATTGACATAAGGTGAACTATTTTTCCTGTGAGCATATTGTATTGGATGAAATAACTGTTTGAATCAGAGTATCCAACCTACTGAATTCGAAGATCACGACTGTAGGACCTTGAGAAGAGGTGTCTAGAGTGGGGGGGGGGGGGGTGATTAGACACTAAGTACTAAAGTTGCATTTTTTAAGTTTCTTTAAATTTTGAGTGGAGTTTAGGCACAAGTTTAACATTCACATATAGCAAGCAAGTATGCAAAGAGTATATGAGCAGCGCAAAATAAAGCATGCAACTTGCAAGAAAGTAAAGGGAAGGGATTGGAGGATTCAAACGCAATTGGAGACACGGATGTTTTTGGCGTGGTTCCGATAGGTGGTGCTATCGTACTTCCACGTTGGTGGAGACTTCAACCCACGAAGGGTAATGGTTGCGCGAGTCCATGGAGGGCTCCACCCACGAAGGGTCCACGAAGAAGCAACCTTGTCTATCCCAACATGGCCGTCGCCCACGAAGGACTTGCCTCACTAGCGGTAGATCTTCATGAAGTAGGCGATCTCCTTGCCCTTACAAACTCCTTGGTTCAACTCCACAATCTTGTCGGAGGCTCCCAAGTGACACCCAGCCAACCTAGGAAACACCACTCTCCAAGAAGTAACAAATGGTGTGTTGATGATGAACTCCTTGTTCTTGTGCTTCAAATGATAGTCTCCCCAACACTCAACTCTCTCTCATAGGATTTGGATCTGGTGGAAAGAGGGTTTGAGTGGAAAGCAACTTGGGGAAGGCTAGAGATCAAGATTCATATGGTAGGAATGGAATATCTTGACCTCAACACATGAGTAGGTAGTTCTCTCTCAAAAATAGGATGCTGGAAGTGTAGGTTCAGTCTGATGGCTCTCTCCACGAATGAAGAGGAGGTGGAGGGGTATATATAGCCTCCACACAAAATCTAACCGTTACACACAATCTACAAAACTCGGTGGGACCGAATCGTTAAACTCGGTCAGACCGATTTAGCAAATAATGTGACCGTTAGGGTTTTCGGTTGGACCGGAATGCAACTTGGTAGGACCGATATGGTTAGGGTAGGGCATAACGTAATCTCGGTAAGACCGATTACACAAACTTGGTGGGACCGATTTTGGTAATAGGCTTTCCAGAGAGTTGGCCAGGAAAACTCGGTTTGACCGATTATCAAACTCGGTGGGACCGATTATGATAATAAGTTAACCAGAGAGTTTGCATTGTAATCTCGGTAGTACCGATTGCTCAAACTCGCTGAGACCTATTTTGATAATGGACCTACACAGAGAGATTACAATCCAATCTCTGTGAGACCGAGATCCCTATCGATGAGACCGATTTGCCTAGGGTTTGTGGCAGTGGCTAAGATATCCAAACTCGATGGCGCCGGATAGAAAGAATCAGTGGGACCGAGTTTGACTTTAGGTTTAGGACAAATGTGTGGAAGTGGGAAAGTAGTTGAGGGTATTTGGAGCATATCACTAAGCACATGAAGCAAGAGGCTCATCAAGCAACACCTCATCCCTCCTTGATAGTATTGGCTTTTCCTATGGACTCAATGTGATCTTGGATCACTAAAATGTGAAATGAAGAGTCTTGAGCTTGAAGCTTGAGCCAATCCTTAGCATCTTGAAGGAGTTCCCATATCCTTTAGTCCATGCCACTCCATTGTTGAACTTATCTGAAACATACTAGATAAAAGTGTTAGTCCAACAAGAGATATGTTGTCATTAATTACCAAAACCACCTAGGGAGCACTTGTGCTTTCAATCTCCCCTTTTTGGTAATTGATGGCAACATACATCAAAGCTTTAGATAAAGATATAAAGAATAGCAAGTAAAGCTTTGGAAAGACATGTAACAAGCATAGGCTCCCCCTACATGTATGCAATCATGTGAATATGAAATATAGAAGCATGTGATAGCATAACCATGATAGAGCAGGTAATGTGTTACATGTATCTTGGCTATATGCATCAGAGCAAAAAGTATTAAAGAGAATACCTTCATGCCCATGAGTCCTTCTTGCAAACAGTATGTACATCAGAAGAATTCCTCATACACATGATTGTGATGCATATACTTACCTTGTGGTCTTGAGTTGGCTTAGGATGGAATGAACCTGCGTAAACAAGGTTAGATAACACAGATACATCTACTAGCCAGAGCAAATGTAAGAAACCACAAGAATACCAAGATCGGATGACATGTAGAGAGTGAGTACTGAGTACCACATTGGATTAGACATGTCCCCAAGAGTAAAGATATGCAATGAATTTAAATGATCTCTTTCCTTAGATGTCTTGCTCCCCTGAATCTAACATGGGATACTTTGGGAGAAGATAGGGAACAGAAAATCAGAGTCAAGGAAAGCAGAGCTGAAAGATATGAATGATGATCGTAACTAAAATTCAGAGCTAATGTATGCTAATGCAAAATTTAGCACAACAGATCATATGAACATGTCTCTCCCTCAAGAAGACATGTGGCATCTCTCCTCTTGAACACCAAGCATCTGGGATCCTTGAGAAATACTTTCTACTAGTATTCTCTCCCCGAGATCTCTCTCTCCCCAAGGATCTCTCTCCTTCTCTCGATGTGATCTCTCTCTCTAAATGATAAGCTTTGATGTGATCTCTCCCCCCCTTTGACATCAATTTCCAAGAAGGTCTTGATAAAGATGTAATCTCTCTCTCCCTCTGGAATTTGTCGTGAATGGGTTTGATCCTTGAGTCACAACATAAAGCAATGATAAAAATGTGATGCTTGTAGAGGACAAGATTCATTGAGTGGAGCTGGATCAGAAGAAATACATAATATGTGGCAAAGAGTTTTTCCTGTTATGAAATCGGTGGCACCGAGTGGTATGCTTTTCGTCGCATCAAAAGGTTCGTTGGACCAAAAATAACAAATCGGTGTAACCGAGTTCATCGCAGAAAACACTTGTCATCTCAGCTCACTGGACTAGTAAGATCTCACAAAGATTTGCAAGGAATTAACTGAAAGATGTGCAAGGAATTAGATGCAGAATATGCAGAGAAATCAGAAAGAAATCTAGATGAAGTTTAAAAAAAAAACCCAGAAAAGAACATAAGAGAACTTCATCTAGAGATGGTCGGCGACAAAGTCACCTATGTTAGAGTATATTGACTTAGGAGTCAAGTGAGATCACTTGATCATAGGTCATACTCATCGTTTAAGCTCAAAATGGGGTTGCCATTTTTCGGTTAAGCATCTTGATGTATTCACATCTTGTCGAGTTGCTTTAACTCATGACTCGGAGTAAAGCTTCTCTAAGATGGAATAACATACCTTGGTTGGTGGTGTTGTTCATGTAGTTGAACTTGCATGGGTTGCTCAAGGTTGATGTAGCTCATCAAGAATTTGGAGCACCACTTGGAATTTGAGTCCATCTTCCTACATGGGTTAGTTCTTGCAAGGAAGAGCACTTGTATATCCAAAAATGACAATCATGAAACTCAACATAGAATTTGTCAAAGGATATGTTTGAATGGTTTCGTGCTTCTTTGTCTTAAACCACCTTGTGTAGAGACTTGGTGATGAAGAGATTGCTCAAGATATGAGTAGGTTTCAACCTCATGGAATTTGATTCAACCAAGTACCTACATGGGTTAGATAACATGCAAGATACAAATATATCCAAGACATAAGTTTTTCATCATAAGAGAAATATCAAGGATTAGTCATAAGCTCATGTCTTGCATGTACCCAATGGAGTTTCTACTCCAAGTTTGAAGCATCAATGATGTTCAATTCTCCTCTTAGCCTGCAAAACACTTTCTCATCAAGAGGTTTAGTGAATATATCCGCTAATTGCTTTTCAGCAACATGCTTAAGATCAATGTCACCCTTAGCAACATGATCTCGAATGAAATGATGACGAACTTCAATATGCTTAGTTCGAGAATGTTGCACAGGATTATGACCAATTTTGATAGCACTTTCATTATCACAAAGCAATGGAACATGTCTCACATATATCCCATAATCTTTAAGAGTTTGGGTCATCCAAAGTAATTGAGCACAACATGAACCAGCGGCAATATATTCAGCTTCAAGGTGGATAAGGATACCGAAGTTTTGTTTCTTGGAGGATCAAGACACAAGAGATCTACCAAGAAATTGACAAGTACCAAGTGGACTTTCTATCAACCTTGTCTCCGCATAGTCCGAGTCGGAATAGCCAACAAGATCGAAAGAGGCCCTCTTAGGATACCAAATGCCAAAATTTGGTGTATGGATTAAGTATCTCACTATCCTTTTCACGGCCTTAAGATGACATTCTTTAGGGGCAGCTTGATATCGTGCACACATGCACACACTTAGCATAATATCAGGACGTGAAGCACATAGATATAACAATGAACCAATCATAGAGCGATAAACCTTTTGATCAACCGGTTCACCATCTTTGGTTAAGTCAAGATGTCCACTAGTAGGCATGGGTGAGGGAGTTCCGGACTAGGGGGTGTCCGGATAGCCGAACTATCATCATCGGCCGGACTCCAAGACTATGAAGATACGAGATTGAAGACTTCGTCCCGTGTCCGGATGGGACTTTCCTTGGCGTGGAAGGCAAGCTTGGCGATACGAATATGTAGATTTCCTACCTTTGTAACCGACTTTGTGTAACCCTAGCCCTCTCCGGTGCCTATATAAACCGGATGGCTTTAGTCCATAGGACGAACAACAATCATACCATAGGCTAGCTTCTAGGGTTTAGCCTCTTTGATCTCGTGGTAGATCCACTCTTGTAACACACATCATCAATATTAAACTAGCAGGACGTAGGGTTTTACCTCCATCAAGAGGGCCCGATCCTGGGTAAAACATCGTGTCCCTTGTCTCCTGTTACCATCCGCCTAGACGCACATTTCGAGACCCCCTACCCGAGACCCGCCGGTTTTGACATCGACATTGGTGCTTTCATTGAGAGTTCCTCTGTGTCGTCGCCATCAGGTAGGATGCATCATCTCGTCTTTAAAGACGATACTATCGCCAAAGGAGCCTTGGCCGCTGGCCAGACTCTTCGGCTGGGTGGTTTTCTTATGACCGCCAGTCCGGCCACCGCGCCGACAATGACCTCTCGAGTCATCGAAACCAATCTTCATGTCAATTCGGAACTTGCCGAACAATTAGATCCGGTCGAGCTCTCCTCCATAAACGAGCTCTTGGATCGAATCGCCACCCTGGGAGTCGCCACAGACTACGACCAGATCGGGCCTAAAACCGATCTGAGAGAGATCAACTCTCCCCAGGCTACCCATCATATTGCTGTGATAGAGGAGCAATGCGGCGATTCTTCTTCTATCTTAAGGACTAGCTACGTCCGGATTCCCGATCCCTCCATGCCGGATTCCCGCGGAGGGACGGATGTCGATCAAGCCCTGAACTTAAAGTCGGCGGCGGGTTGGACTCATTGGATAACACTCAAAATCCAAACTTCCAAGTTCGAAACTTCGCCCTTGAGTCCTAAATTGGACGGGGTTCCGGATCTAGTTCCACCCGCCCACCAAAACATTAGCGATCTCTCTCGAATTCGGCAAGAGCCTGCTGAAACAGTACATCATTACTGGGCCAGATTCCTCCTGGTTATGAACAGGATAAAGGACTACCGACAGGAGGACGCAATCCCAATTTTCTGCAATAATTGCACGGACAAGGGAATCCTAAACGCCATAAGTCGTCATGAAATTACACGCTTCATCGACTTGGTGACCATAGTACAAAAGTAATCTTGTTGGAGAGCGCCTGAAAAACCGAAAGTAAATTTTGGGATAATCCGTCTCCGAATACATCCCTAGTCCGAAACAAAAGGGTGCATCATTATCAAGCACCCGGGTTGAATACCAAAAACCAAAACCCCTAAAGCGTCACGGAACTGTCTTTGGAGGGTTGGCTCAACGGACCCTCGCAAAATCCACAAGACGGAGGGCGCCACTCCAACACACAGCCTTCGAGCGTGTTGGATACTACGGCAGTGGCCAAAAGTGGCGTGAGGCTTTTTAGCCCCGCAACCAACCCAAAGAAGTACCGGATGGTATTAACTGTCTTCGAGACTTTTGCATCAAATAACATGCGGAAACGAACAATCCGCAGCCTCGCCGAAGTATACCAAGTAGCAACAACAAATCCATGGAGCGACACGGCTATCACCTTCAACGCCATCGACGAACCTAAATTCCGAACAGCTAGAGCACCAGCCGCATTGGTCCTCAGTCCGGTAGTGGACGGTTTCCGTCTTACTAAGGTACTCATGGATGGCGGCAGCGGACTAAACCTCATCTATGAGGAACCCTTCAAAAAATGGAAATTGACTGGAGCCGCATTGAGCGCAGCAGCACAACCTTCAGAGGGATAATCCCTAGTCGAGAAGTATGCTGCACAGGAAAAATCACACTAGATGTAGTATTCGGCTCACCGAACAATTACAGGTCCGAGGAGGTCACGTTCCAAGTGGCCCCATTCGGCAGCGGATATCACGCTTTGTTAGGGCGAGAGGCATTCACAATCTTCCAAGTTATACCCCACTACGGGTACATGAAGCTCAAAATGTCCGGACCCAATGGGATAATCACTCTCGCCAGTGATCCAGATACAGCACTCCGCGCTGAAAATAAGACAGCCAAGACCGGCCCTAGAGGCATTGTCCAAGCCCTAGCGGCAGAGGAACTAACTACGCTGCGCTCCACGGTGGATAGGGACAATGTGATACTTGATAAGAGGTCCAAGTCCAGCTCTTTTAAACCAAAGCGCATTTAAATAGTCAAATTTCAGGTCCATCCAACGGACCCCACAAAGACGGCCTCCATTGGGGCACAATTAAGTCCCGATGTCGGGTCAAGACTACGAGAATTCCTTCGAAAATTGGGACATTTTTGCTGGCACCCTTCAGACATGCCAGAATCCCACGCAGTCGGCAGAGCACAGCCTAAATATCATAAAAGGATTCAAGCCTGTCAAACAAACTCTTCGGAGATTTTCCGAACCCTTAAGACACGCAATGGGAGAGGAGCTAGCCAAACTCTTAGATGCCGGATTCATCAGAGATATAAAACATCCGGACTGGCTAGCCAATCTAGTAATGGTACCAAAAAGGACAAATCCTGGCGCCTCTGCGTCGATTTTAAAGACCTTAACATGGCCTGTCCAAAGGACCCTTTCCCCTCCCTCGCATCGACCAAATCATCGATGCTACCGCAGGCACGATTCATTGTGCTTCCTCGACGATACTCCGGATACCATCAAATCAAGATGGCGGAAAAAGATCAGCCGCAACGGCATTCATTACTCCATATGGGCCATTCGCTTCAACACAATGCCCTTCGGACTCAAAACGCCCGGCGCAACATATCGCCGCATGATTCAAACATGTCCGCTACCCAGATAGGCAAAACAGTAGAGGCATACGTAGACGATGTGGTCGTCAAGACCAAACACGTCGGAACTCTAGTAGAAGACTTGAGGGTGACATTCAACAACCTCTGAGCATATGACATTAAGCTCAATCCGGAAAAATGCGTCTTCGGCGTACCAGCCGGAAAGCTCTTAGGCTTCATCGTATCCGGTAGAGGAATTGAAGCAAACCCGGCCAAAATCCGAGCTTTGTCACAATTGGATATTCCAAAAGACCTCAAGCAGATACAAAAACTAACCGGACGCGTAGCGGCCTTAAGTCGCTTCATCTCCCGTTTGGGAGAAAAGGCTCTGCCCCTCTACCGCCTCCTCCGGCGCACCGAACATTTCGAATGGACGGATGCTGCCACAGCTGGACTCGAAGAAATAAAGGCCATACTGGCAACAAATCCAGTTCTGGCCGCGCCCAACCAGGGCGAACCTATGTTATTATATATCGCTGCAACACATCAAGTTGTCAGCGCGGTACTCATCGTTGAACGAGAAACAGAAGGGCATAGATTCCCTCTTCAAAAACCAGTGTACTACGTATCCACTGTTCTAACTCCATGCAAATCCGGTACCCACATTATCAAAAGATAGCGTATGCGGTGTTCATGGCATCCCGGAAGCTGCGACACTACTTTCAAGAGTGTTCAATAATGGTGGCCTCTGAAGTACCTCTCAACGATATTATAAACAATCGCGACGCAACGGGCAGGATTGCAAAATGGGCTATCGAGCTCTTACCAATTGACATAACCTGCAAACCACGGCGAGCTATAAAGTCGCAGGTTCTGGCTGACTTCGTCGCCGAATGGACCGAAGCCGAACTCCCTAAAGAGTACGGCGCGTTCTCCAACTGGATCATACATTTCGACGGATCCAAAATGTTGGCTGGCTTGGGGGCTGGCGTCGTCCTGACGTCCCCAACTGGAGAGACAATCCAATACGTACTTCAAATAATGTACATGGACTCCAACAACGCATTAATACGAGGCCCTTCTACATGGCCTCCGGATGGCAATCTCCATGGGCATTCAAAGCCTAGAGGTGCGCGGGGATTCAAACCTTGCAATATCCCAAGTAAATGGAGACTTTGACGCCAAAGATCCAAAAATGGCAGCTTACCGCAACGCCGTCCTAAAAATGTCAGCTCGGTTCGAAGGACTCAATTCCACCATGTAGCCCGGGATAATAACCATGCAGCAGACGTGTTAGCACGCATCGGCGCTGAACGAGACGCCGTCCCCCAAACATCTTCCCGAACGGCTCTTTAAGCCATTCGTATTATGGGAAGAGGAGTCCGGAAATAATAACTGGAGCCAATTGCATCACCTAACTCAGACCATTACGACACGATCGGCGGCTCAGCCAATGAAATAACACCTTCAGCTCACGAAATAATGGCAGTAATTGCCCGTGGATGTAACCATTCCTAGCCTACTTAATGCGGCAGAACTTCCCGAAGACCAAAATGAGGCCCGCTGCATAGTTCGCGATCTAAAGCCTACAAGGTCCATGAGGAGAACTTTATAAGAAAAGCACAACCGAGTCCTTCAAAGGTGTATCTCCGAAGAGGAAGGGCGAAATCTCTGGCTGAAATTCACGCCGACTCGGCGGGCACCACTGCAGCCCGGCCCTTGTAGGCAAGGCCTTCCGTGACAGGATTTTATTGGCCGACAGCCCGGCAGATGCTCAGACTTAGTCCAACGATGCGTCGGTTGCCAGCTCTTTGCTAATCAGAGCCACATGCCACCCACCGCCTCAAAACTATACCCATTACACGCCGTCATGTCCGGGGCTTGACATGGTTGGACCCCTTAAAGGGGGAACCCACAAGTACAAATACTTATTGGTCATGGTGGACAAATTCACCAAATGGATTGAGGCCAAGCCAGTTAAAACGGCAGAATCCGGACCGGTGATAGACTTCATATTGGGGTAGTACACCGTTTTGGCGTCCCCCACAGCATCATCACTGACAACGACACGAACTTCACGGCCGACGAGGTTAAACTCTCGTGCAAAAACATGGGCATCAAGCTCGATTACGCTTCAGTCTATCACCCCCAAACTAACGGTCAAGTCGAGCGAGCAAATGGTCTAATCATGAGCGGCATCAAACCCAGACTAGTGCGGTCCTCAAGGAATCTAACACGACCGGTAGAGGAGCTCGACTCCGTACTCTGGGGCTGCGGACCACGCCAAACCGAACTCTTGGATTCACACCATTTTTTATGGTATACGGCGCAGAGGCGCTTACGCCTGCGATATAATTCATGACTCACCTCGTGTGCGCATGTACGAAGAAAGAGAAGCCGAGTTGGATCGGCGGGACAGTTTGGACGCCTTAGAGGAGGAGCGGACGTGGCAAAGGCTCGTTCCGCATTTTATCGACAGCGAGGCTCGAAGATATCAAAGCAGAAGTACGGGCCAAAACTTACAATGTTGGCGAACTTGTTCTACGCCTGCCGGACAAGAAAAAGGCAAACTTAAGCCCAAGTGGGAAGGTCCCTTCATCATCGACCAAGTCCTGACCGGCGGAGCATACCGTCTATGTAACGCATCTGACAACCGACTTGAGCCGAACCCATGGAACGCAGCCCATCTCCGAAGATTCTACGCCTAACGCCGGACTCCAAGTTCGTCTCACTCCCCCGTCAGCCTTTTTATATTTTTTACTGTCTCCTGTCCCCCTCCTTCTTCCCACTTTTTTTTCAATACCTTTTATAGGCTGATTTGCGCTTTGTTCGCATACACTTGATGTGCTCCTGGCACTCATTATACCTGGGGGCTTCTTTAATAGAAGCTTATTCATACGGGCTTCATGCCCAATACATGTGTCATACTTCCGCATGTACCTTTTATTCACCATTATATGCATCGATATGGCTTAAGTTTTGGCCAAGCTGGATTGCCTGGCTCCTGTGCTTACCCCTACGTTCCCGATTGTTCGGCTAGGAGGTAAAGGGAGCACCTCTGCGATTGCTACTGCCGGTCACCGGATGTGTACCTCGACTGGGTGAAGCCGAAAGCTAGCGTTCTTAAGAGAATATTCGGTCGGTGACTTGAAAGATGATTTATTACTTACTTATTTATCTACCCCAGATGCTTTTTTACGCTATTTTCGCAGTCCGCATTGCACTTTAGGGCATGCCTCCCAGGAAAGGAACCCTTAACGGAACTATTCTCCCCGAAGATGTTTCTTACTAACCATGTAATATAACATAACTAGTTGGGCACTTGTCCGATAAAGCAATTATGACCCCGACGCCTTGTCTCCATGCATGCCCCGGTTCTTTTATAACCGTAAGGGTATTCGGACACACTCCGGACTGTTGGGTCCCGGGTTGAAGCGAACGCCCGCAAAGACAAACGATCTACAATCCGGCTAGAAGGCATTTTACATGTCATTTCAAATTACATCGTCAAACCGATCGATTGTACTCCTCCTCAATCCCATCTAACAGTTGTCTAATTTACAGTCCTGTTGGGAATATTTCACGGCCAGTTCTACTTGGCCGTACATCAAGCTCACAGGATCTCCTTCCCATCAGCCCCGCAGTCCGACCTCGGCCATGTGGTTTGGGTCACCGGTAACGTGTCTTCACCATGGCCCAGCCTCCTGGCGCCACGACGGCAGCCGATATCTTCCACAAGCGGAGGCGTCGCCGTGCTCCCCAAGCTTCCCAAAGCAAGCTCACCAAGGCCCTCGGGTAGGGAGACGGATGGCCATAAAGCATGAACGACGCCACTCATCGCTGCCGAATACGTTCGAGCAATTGCACCAGCTCAAGTTGGTCACCCATTGACTCGAGCATTTCCTCCGCAGGCGACACTGTGAGCACACCTAAAGACATATTTACGTCAATCGACTTCCTCTTGAATTCTTCTTTTCAAAGGAATTTGTTCAAGCACTTACTATAAATGCCGCGACGGCTACCGATTCTCCTTCACGGAGCTAGAGTTGGGCCCGAACACCTTTCAGCTCTTCTCCGTGCTGGGTGTGGGCATCTTGGAGCTTGTTTCTCTCCTGTTGCACCTTCATAAGCACCCTCTCGCCAGCCTTTAGCTGACGCAGTAGCTGTTGCTTGTCCGGATCTAGTCCGGCGCCCTCTGCAATATTATTGTCAGATTCACGCCGCACTTTGTTAAACTATTATCTTTTCAAAGTACGTCTTACCAGTGGGGTCTCTGTGGCTCCCCCTGTGGCGGCCAGTGCGGCCTCAAGTTGGGCCTTGCACTCTTGGAGCTCCTGGGATAGATGGGTATTCTTCTCCGTAAGATCCTGCATCATAATTGATCCTTAAATCAGTTATTTCAACTATTTTATGTCTCGGGGCTCTTGGCATATATAACTATTAAAATTACTTACCCGTATGTCTTTCACATACCGCTCCGTGGCTCGTTAACCCATCTTGAGCGGCACGGAGGTGCTGCGTTCCGCATCAAAGGCATTTAACGCCTCCGGGGAGAAACACGCGTCACGAAGAACTGTCCGGCGACGCCTGTGATTCATGGCGCTCTCCACCTCAGACCGAGTGGCGGACAACCTGTCGGCATCCTCCGTCGGAGGAGCGCCCGACTCATGCCATGTATTCGCCTCCCCTCCCAGACCATGCGTTGGAGCATGGCTGGCGGAGGCTTGATTGGCAACCTCTCCGGACACCGGTCCGTGGCGCTCTTTCTGGAAAAGTTATGAGCATTAATATACCTCCTGGGGATCCTTCCCTTAAAAATAGCGGTGCTCCATACCGTTGCGGCGACTTTTCGGTTCGCGCCGCGCTCCTCTTCCGCCTGCTGGACCGGACTGACCCTTGTTGGTCGGCCGCCGCGGGTTCGGCTTCCCGCCTTAAAGGCACCTCCTGCGATGCACCATCAGTATGGGATGGTCAGAATTGAGCGCGGATCAAATAATGGTGTCAAGACCTCTGTCGTAGTCACCTGGGAGGCCGAAAACAAACCGGGGTAGTCACCGTAATGGCGACTAGGGCATTGTCTATGCTACGTTGGTGGAACACCCGTCAATCAGCTCCACCTTTATGTCCGGATCCTCTTCGGAGGTCGGATCAAGGGATCATTCCGGATCCTCGGGCTGTGGAGTTAGGCTTCAGATGCCCTCCACGCCCCGGCGCAGCTCCTCGTCAAATCACGTGCAGTAAGATACTTGACTTTAAAAAGTGTGGATCGGGTAGATGAACATCCGCTTACCCAGCTCCGAGGGTTATTCATAGAAAATCCATTCAATGGATTCTTGCGGAGGAAGTCCTCCTCCTCTCCCTTGTACAAGCCGGACATGATCTTTGCCAGATCGGCTGCCGAGCCCGGCTCTTTGCGGCCATGACGGGTGGCGTCATCTTCCCTGTTGAAATCCCACATAGGGTGGCCCCTATATTGGAGTGGCTGCACCCCTCGCATAATGCACGTGGCCATGACTCCAATCATGGTCAATCCGGAGTGGGCCAGTAACCTAATCCGGCCCATCAGATAATGGACGCTCCTATCATCTTCCTGTTGAGGGCTCCGCGGGCGCCAACTCAGGCATTTCTTCAAGGGAGCATTGTTGAACTCCGGGAGGCCGATCCGAACTGGATCCGGCAGATGGGCGTCCTCCATGTAGAACCATTCCGAAGGCCAGTCTTCGGACGCCTTCTTCGGGGTGCCGGATAGATATCCGGTCCCGGCGATGCGCCATATTTCGGCTCCGCCCACTTGATATATCGACCCCTCATGAGAACGGGTACGAGACAAAACAATCTCTTCCACAGCGCAAAATGGGGCTCGATGCCCAAAAACAGCTCGCAAAAAGCTACGAAGCCCGCGATGTGCAATATGGAGGCGGGTGTGAGGTGGTGAAGTTGGAGTCCGTAGAACTCTAGGAGCCCCCGGAGAAACGGATGTATGGGAAATCCGAGTCCCCTTATTAGATAAGGGACAAAGCTTACCCTCTCCCCTTTGGAAGGGTTGGGGACGCTCTCCCGCTTTCCACCCTTGTAGGTGGCTAGTCCGGCTCGAACCGGAACCATGAAAGCTGGGAAGATATCACTGGTTTGGAGTGCCACTAGCTCGGCTGTGTGGGCCAGGCATCTCCCCAATCTCCTGGCTTAGGGCTGGGAGCACGAGAGGAGGAGCCGCGTCGGCTATCCATGATGGAATGGATTTTTGTAAGAGGCGCTTCGATGAGAACTTGCGGATGGAGGATGGTGTGAGCTGGATCTAGATCCTCGCCTCTCTTATAGGCGGCTCGTTCGCACGGCTAGGGTGTAAAATGTAAAAATACCCCAGCCTTTCGCATTCGTACGACACGTGGAAGAGGGCCATTGTTGCGCGTAGAAGCCAAGGAGCGCAACATTTATAAGGAAGCCGGACACTATTCGACGGAAACATGAAGTTTGAAGGAGAACACGCCTTGCAACGCCGAAGACAATATATGCGCCGGACTCGTCGTCGCTGAAGCCCGGTTCGGGGGCTACTGAGGGAGTTCCGGACTAGGGGGTGTCCGGATAGCCGAACTATCATCATCGGCGGACTCCAAGACTATGAAGATACAAGATTGAAGACTTCGTCCCGTGTCCGGATGGGACTTTCCTTGGCGTGGAAGGCAAGCTTGGCGTCTGGATATGTAGATCTCCTACCTTTGTAACCGACTTTGTGTAACCCTAGCCCTCTTCGGTGCTTATATAAACCGGATGGCTTTAGTCCATAGGACGAACAACAATCAAACCATAGGCTAGCTTCTAGGGTTTAGCCTCTTTGATCTCGTGGTAGATCCACTCTTGTAACACACATCATCAATATTAATCTAGCAGGACGTAGGGTTTTACCTCCATCAAGAGGGCCTGAACCTGGGTAAAACATCGTGTCCCTTGTCTCCTGTTACCATCCGCCTAGACGCACAGTTCGGGACCCCCTACCCGAGATCCGCCGGTTTTTGACACCGACAATGGGTGTAGTCATACCTTTGTATTCTTGCATATTGAACTTCTTGAATAAGTCCTTGGTGTACTTTGTTTGCGAGACAAAAGTACCTTCCTTAGTTTGCTTGATTTGCAAACCAAGAAAGAATTTGAGTTCACTCATCATAGACATCTCAAACTTCTCCGACATTAGCTTCCCAAACTTTTCACTAAAATGAGGGTTAGTTGAACCAAATATAATATCATCAACATAAATTAGGCACACAAAGAGTTCACCATTAACCCTTTTAGTAAAAAGAGTAGAATCAATTTTCCCAATTTCAAAGCCTTTGTCAATAAGGAACTTGGTCAAGCATTTATACCATGCTCTAGGAGCTTGTTTAAGTCCATAAAGAGCTTTGTGAAGTTTGTAACATGATTGGGTTTCTTAGGATTGACAAAGCCGGGAGGTTGTTTAACATAAACTTCCTCCTCTATTTCATCATTTAGAAAAGCACTTTTAATGTCCATTTGGTACAAGGTGATATCATGGTGATTAGCATAGGGAAGTAAGATGCAAATGGACTCAAGTCTAGCAACGGGGGCGTAAGTCTCACCATAGTCCATACCTTCGACTTTTGTGTAGCCTTGGGCGACGAGACATGCTTTGTTGCGAACTACTTGTCCATCTTCATCTTGCTTGTTGCGAAACACCCATTTGGTTCCAATGATGTTGTGGTTGTTGTCGGGCTTCTCAACCAATGTCCAAACTTGGTTCCTCTCAAAGTTGTGTAGCTCTTCATGCATAGCATTTATCCAATCCGGATCTTCCAATGCTTCTTCGACCTTCATAGGTTCAATGCTAGAGATGAAAGAATAGTTTTCACAAAAGTTAGCTAAACGAGTTTTAGAGCGAGTGATTCTCCCGGTTTGAATATCATTGTAGATTTGCTCGACGGGATGGTGTTTAGCAATTCTTGCTCGAACTCGTGAAAGCTTTTGCTCGGGTCTTTGTTGTACATCTTCTTCATCTTGATCTTCTTATTGGCCTTCTTCATTGTTGGCGTTGTCGTTCTCTTGTCGTGGTGGAGAAGGAGGTTGTTGACGTTCATCTTGATGCACTTCCTCGTTTTCTTCATCTTGGCGTGTCCCACTTGTGGATGCTTCCGTATCAACTCTTGGTTCACCTTGTCGTGAAGTAGAAGCTGCCACTTGACCGGACGAGGTACTCTCCTTCACCTCCGTTGGACAGACCTTGCCAATAGACAAGTCTTGGATTGCTTCCAAGGATCTTTGTCTCCTACATCAATTGGCAATTGCTCTACTTGCGAGCCGTTAGATTCATCAAACTTCACATCTACCATCTCTTCAACCTTTCGGTGAAATTGTTGTAGACACGGTAAGTGTGAGAGTTTGAGCCATAACCTAGTAGGAAACCTTCATGAGACTTAGGAGCAAATTTAGAACAACGATGCTTATCAAGAATGTAGCACTTTGAGCCGAATACTTAAAGTATCCAACTTGGGGTTTGTTACCGGTGAGTAGCTCGTATGCCGTCTTGCCGAGTAGCTTGTGAAGATACAAGCGATTTGTTGCATGACAAGCTGTCTCAACCGCTTCTGTCCAAAAGTGCTTCGGCGTCTTGTACTCATCAAGCATCTTTCTCGCCATTTCGATGAGCGTACGGTTCTTCCTCTCAACAACTCCATTTTGTTGAGGTGTGTACGAGTCGAGAACTCGTGAAATCCCTTCTTCGTCAAGAAAGGTGTCCACATTTGCGTTCTTGAACTCCGTTCCGTTGTCGCTGCGAACCTTCTTGATCTTCACTTCAAATTGGTGTTGGGCCTTCCTAGCGAAGTTTTTGAAGATCTTTTGGACCTGCAATTTATCATCGAGAAAGAACACCCACGTAAATCTGGAAAAATCATCAACTATAACTAGACCAAAAGAATTTCACCGAGACTCTTATAGGAGTTGGGACCAAAGAGATCCATGTGAAGTAGCTCGAGTGGCCTCTTCGTGGTCATGATGTTCTTCACGGGATGCCTTCCTCCAACCTGTTTACCTGCTTGACAAGCATTGCAAAGTCTATCCTTATCAAATATGACATCATTAACTCCAAGGATATGATTCCCCTTAATAAGCTTGTCAAGATTTCGCATACCAACATGACCTAATCGTCTATGCCATAACCAGCCTTTTGAGGATTTAGCAATGAAGCAAGTTTTAGGTTGAGCCTTTTGTGAAATCAACAATGTATAGATCACCTCTACGCACACCAGTAAAGACCATTTTATGATTATCTCGACGAAACACTTGGCAATCTACTTCAGTAAATAGAACATTGAAACCGAAATCAGCAAGTCTAGATACTAAAAGTAAGTTGTAACCAAGAGATTCAACGAGCATAACATTTTGTATGGAGCTATCATGTGAGATGGCCACCTTTCCGAGGCCAACCACCTTACCCTTTGAGTTGTCACCGAAAGTGACAAACTTTCGAGGACCATCATTTTCAGCAAGCTCACGAAACATGTCTTTATCTCCGGTCATGTCATCGGTACACCCACTATCAAGGACCCATTCCTTTCCTCCTGACATATATCCCCGAAGATTTGCCATAAGACCAAAATGTCTCATTGCATCATCAAGATCGAAGTCACTATCATCATCCTCATCATAGTATCCATGTTCAACATCGTCATGTGGTGGATCAAATCCTAGAGAGGGTGATTCATTAGAATGAGTTTGACAATGATCTTGTCTATGAATTCTTATAGCTTCGGAAATAATATCACAAATAATACCAGCATTTCCTTTGGCACGCATAAGGTTTGTAAGCTCAAATAGACGATCACCAAACGTAGGATCACTAGTATTCATTTTACTCAAAGCAATAGACTTATAGAGAATTTCATCAAGATTTTTTAAAGAATAATCAAGAAATCGTTCCTCAAGAAATTTCCATATAGTGTAGGCACACTCAAAAGTAGGCAAGATTCTAATCAAGTTTCTAGGCAAGCCTCTAGTGATAAGATTAACAGTTCTAAGATTTCTAGTCATGTCAATAGCTTCATCAAGGGTAGGATGTATAGGATCAACATGAGGTGCACACGGGCTAGCAATGTACTTGTTAAAATGATATTGATTGAAAACAACAAGCATCTCATTTTCCACTCACGAAAATATTCTCCATCAAGAATAGGCACTCTATGTCTAAGACTCCCCAAAGTAGACTCATCCGTCTTCCTCCAATGGTGATTAAACCAAGGCAATGGAGACCAATGCTCTGATACCACTTGTAGGACCTTGAGAAGAGGTGTCTAGAGGGGGGGTGGGGGTGATTAGACACTAAGTACTAAAGTTGCAGTTTTTAAGTTTCTTTAAAGTTTGAGTGGAGTTTAGGCACAAGTTTAACATTCACAACATATAGCAAGCAAGCATGCAAAGAGTATATGAGCAGCGGAAAATAAAGCATGCAACTTGCAAGAAAGTAAAGGGAAGGGATTGGAGGATTCAAGCGCAATTGGAGACACGGATGTTTTTGGCGTGGTTCCGATTGGTGGTGCTATCGTACTTCCGCGTTGGTGGAGACTTCAACCCACGAAGGGTAACGGTTGCGCGAGTCCATGGAGGGCTCCACCAACGAAGGGTCCACGAAGAAGCAACCTTGTCTATCCCACCATGGCCGTCGCCCACGAAGGACTTGCCTCACTAGCGGTAGATCTTCACGAAGTAGGCGATCTCCTTGCCCTTACAAACTCCTTGGTTCAACTCCACAATCTTGTCGGAGGCTCCCAAGTGACACCTAGCCAATCTAGGAGACACCACTCTCCAAGAAGTAACAAATGGTGTGTTGATGATGAACTCCTTGCTCTTGTGCTTCAAATGATAGTCTCCCCAACACTCAACTCTCTCTCATAGGATTTGGATCTGGTGGAAAGAGGGTTTGAGTGGAAAGCAACTTGGGGAAGGCTAGAGATCAAGATTCATATGGTAGGAATGGAATATCTTGGCCTCAACACATGAGTAGGTAGTTCTCTCTCGTAAATAGGATCTTTGGAAGTGTAGGTTCAGTCTGATGGCTCTCTCCACGAATGAAGAGGTGGTGGAGGGGTATATATAGCCTCCACACAAAATCTAACCGTTACACACAATCTACCAAACTCGGTGGGACCGAATCTTTAAACTCGGCCAGACCGATTTAGCAAATAATGTGACCGTTAGGGTTTTCGATTGGGGACGGAATGCAACTCCGTGGGACCGATATGGTTAGGGTTAGGGCATAACGTAATCTCGGTAAGACCGATTACACAAACTCGGTGGGACCGATTTTGGTAATAAGCTTTCCAGAGAGTTGGTCAGGCAAACTCGGTTTGACCGATTATCAAACTCGGTGGGACCGATTATGATAATAAGTTAACCAAAGAGTTTGCATTGTAATCACGGTAGTACCGATTGCTTAAACTCGCTGAGACCGATTTTGATAATGGACCTACACAGAGAGATTACAATCCCATCTCGGTGAGACCGAGATCCCTATCAGTGAGACCGATTTGCCTAGGGTTTGTGGCAGTGGCTAAGATATCCAAACTCGGTGGCGCCGGATAGAAAGAATCAGTGGGACCGAGTTTGACTTTAGGTTTAGGACAAATGTGTGGAAGTGGGAAAGTAGTTGAGGGTATTTAGAGCATATCACTAAGCACATGAAGCAAGAGGCTCATCAAGCAACACCTCATCCCTCCTTGATAGTATTGGCTTTTCCTATGGACTCAATGTGATCTTGGATCACTAAAATGTAAAATGAAGAGTCTTGAGCTTGAATCTTGAGCCAATCGTTAGCATCTTGAAGGAGTTCCCACATCCTTTAGTCCATGCCACTCCATTGTTGAACTTATTTGAAACATACTAGATAAAAGTGTTAGTCCAATAAGAGATATGTTGTCATTAATTACCAAAACCACCTAGGGAGCACTTGTGCTTTCAATCTCCCCCTTTTTGGTAATTGATGGCAACATACATCAAAGCTTTAGATAAAGATATAAATAATAGCAAGTAAAGCTTTGGAAACACATGTAACAAGCATAGGCTCCCCCTACATGTATGCAATCATGTGAATATGAAATATAGAAGCATGTGATAGCATAACCATGATAGAGCAGGTAATGTGTTACATGTATCTTGGCTATATGCATCGAGCAAACGTATTAAAGAGAATACCTTCATGCCCATGAGTCCTTCTTGCAAACAGTATGCACATCAGCAAGAATTCCTCATACACATGATTGTGATGCATATACTTACCTTGTGGTCTTGAGTTGGCTTAGGATGGAATGAACCTGCGTAAACAAGGTTAGATAACACAGATACATCTACTAGCCAGAGCAAACAGAAGAAACCACAAGAATACCAAGACTGGGATGACATGTAGAGAGTGAGTACTGAGTACCACATTGGATTATACATGTCCCCAAAAGTAAAGATATTAAATGAATTTAAATTATCTCTTTCACTTAGATGTCTTGCTCCCCCAGATCTAACATGGGATCTTTGGGAGAAGATAGGGAACAGAAAATCAGAGCTGAAGGAAAGCAGAGCTGAAAGATATGAATGATGATCAGAACTAAAATTCAGAGCTAATGTATGCTAATGCAAAACTTAGCACAACAGATCATATGAACATGTCTCTCCCCTCAAGAAGACATGTGGCATCTCTCCTCTTGAACATCAAGCATTTGGGATCCTTGAGAAATACTTTCTACTAGTATTCTCTCCCCCTGGAGATCTCTCTCTCTCTCTCCTTCTCTGATGTGATCTCTCTCTCTCTAAATGATAAGCTTTGATGTGATCTCTCTCTCCCCCTTTGACATCAATTTCCAAGAAGGGCTTGATAAAGATGTAATCTCTCTCCCTCTGGAATTTGTCGTGAATGGGTTTGATCCTTGAGTCACAACATAAAGCAATGATAAAAATGTGATGCTTGTAGAGGACAAGATTCATTGAGTGGAGCTGGATCAGAAGAAACACAGAATATGTGGCAAAGAGTTTTTCCTGTTATGAAATCGGTGGCACCGAGTGGTATGCTTCGATCGTACCGAAAAGGTTCAGTTGGACCAAAAATAACAAATCGGTGTAACCGAGTTCATCGCAGAGAAAACACTTGTCATCTCAGCTCACTGGACTAGTAAGATCTCACAAAGATTTGCAAGGAATTAACTGAAAGATGTGCAAGGAATTAGATGCAGAATATGCAGAGAAATCAGAAAGAAATCTAGATGAAGTTTAAAAAAAAACCCAGAAAAGAACATAAGAGAACTTCATCTAGAGATGGTCGGCGACAAAGTCACCTATGTTAGAGTATATTGACTTAGGAGTCACCAAATCATATATAAAGGTGGAATAAATCTTTGTTGTGGTTAGGAAGAAATAAATAACAAAACGTATAATTATCTGTGGATATTCGTAATCAAATACAAATTGGATTTGAATTTAGTTTGCCGTGTCCTGTGGAAAACGTGAATGCTAATTCTCCCAAGTTTTGAACGAAGTGGCTAAACAACCACTATAATTTGTGGGCTGCCCGAAGCAAGTGTTTGCGAGATGGAAATTACTATCTACCCCTGACACTTGACATCCTTATCGATCGGATTTACACTGCTGTCGATAGGGGTAGACTAGTAACTTCAATCAGACGTGACACGACGGCCTCCGAGCCCATTCAGACACGGTGAGCGCCAAACATGGGTGGCAAAACACATTTGATTCAAGCTCGTCCAAAAGACATGTGTCTCTTCCTCCATTTCCCCATTCATACACGGTGGGTGGCAAAAAAAACTCTCCTCGTCCGAAATCGATGTAGGCTCATATTTTAAATAGGGGCAGATGTGTAACTTCCATCAGACGTGACACAACCGCCCTACATGTCAGCCCCGTTCATACAGCATGGGCGCCAACCGTGGGCGGCAAAACACTCTCTCCTCACCCGAAATAGTTACCGACAAATATTTGGGAGATGCGAGATTTCCGTCCTATCCCCAACCGACGCGATGTCCGAAATTTTAAACGGGGGATAATTTCGTAACTTTCCCCCATTTAAGAGAAGCGCGTCCCAAAGTTTCATATCCCCCCTCCCCTCCATTTCCCCATTCATACACCATCGGCGGCACGACAACCTCCGCACTGCGGCCAGCCTCCTCCGCCCGCCACCCCATCCTCCACCTTGCCGGAGCCGCTACCCCTACCCCATCGTCCACTGCAAGAGATGGACGTCTCTCATCCACGGCGCTGGACCAGGATCCTTTCATTGCCTCCTCTCGCTTCATCGGCGCTGTCGTCCACCTTGCCGTTGCCGCTCCTACGACCGCCTCGTCCACGGCAACAGGATATATCCCCCGACCCGGCCGTCTGCCGTCTAAAGACTTCTTACCCGCCGCCGACAACCATCGCACCCGCAGCACCCTCAACGTATCAGCATAGGCCTACACGCGTCGCAAGAGAGGTGGTACTCTTCCATATGTGCTTAAGTTATTGATCTCACCCGGAAAATAGATCGTAATTTGTTTACTGTACTTTTCTTGTCCATACCAAATCGTAGTGGCTAGTTGAAAGCAAACATTGGTTGCGAAGTAGCTTTGTCCGGTTTGCACCTTCAGATCCGCCATGGCACGGGCACTATACTCGTAAAGCTTATGGTTTCCCCCTTTATATTCACTACCATCATCGTAGGTGCTTCGTGTCGTGCTAGCACTGCTCCTCAAAACCTCAACCCAAAGCTTACGTGTTGAAATCTGAATCGATATGATGCTCATATCACTAAAACAGAGAATGTTTAATTGGTCACCTAATGTTCCTATATTCGTTTCGAAAAGCATGTGCGCCACCCACTGGTCCAGCTAGTCCCACTTTCCTAATTTTTCTCTTGATGCTTAGGGTTTTCCCCTTTTATCTACTCTACTATGATCTGCGTAGGTGCTTTCTGTCATACTAGAATTACTCCACCCTTCAAGATAAAGAACACAACACTCAGAATTCAAAAGCTTAGTTTTTCAAATATGATTGTGATATGATACTGATATTAGTTAACCGACACATTTAATTGGTTAGCTAAATGTCCCACTTGAGTTTCCAAATGCATGTCGCGACATATAGAGAGACAACATAATTGCATTTCTTTGTCACTTGTTGACCGTACTTTCTTGTCCATACCAAATCTTAGTTGTTATTTCAAAGCAAACATCGGTTGCTAACTACCCTTCTACGCGGTTTGCAGCTTCAGATCTGCCATCTAATCGCCACGGTCAACATTGTACTCATCATGCTTATGTTTTCCCCATTTTATGATGACCACAATCAGCTACGTGGTTCGTGGTCGTAATAGCACTGCTCCACCCATCGAGCTAAACAAGCTTAGTTGTACAAATTCATATATGATATTATTGCTGATATTAGTAAAACTGAGAGATGTTTAATTGGTGAGCTAAATGTTCCTACTTTAGTTTCAAAATGCATGTGAGCCACATATGGAGATACTGGAAAGAATAGAATTTCTCTGTGCGCTCTGGTTCATCATGGGTGGCCAACCGACATTGTATTGAAAGACTTGTAATATCTTCAATCTTCTTGCTCTTCTGCTCTTCTTTAAGATGATACTCTTCTCTTGCGATTATTTGGTCGTGTCGAGTTGTTCTCCTTAGTATATTTTGAATGCATCAGTCAGGTCGACTAGTTCTTCTTTACTATATGTTGAAGCTATCATCTACGAAGTGTCATCACTTATGGAGCTCTCATATTTTGAGTAGTAGGCCACATTATATTAATGCACACAACAAATTACAGCATGCATGACCTCTTTTAAAAGAATTGCAGAGATAGCACAAAGGGGTTTACAGGAGGCGATTGGATTAGAATCACTTATGCATTACAAAGAAAATCTCACTTGTTTTATGTTTTCATGCATGTCGAGATATTGAAAATTATCAAAATGAATATGAGAATGGGCATACGAGAGGAATATTATGAACGATCCACCTTTGGCTAACAAACTTGGCATGGTGGAGGATGGCCTATCTTATTCACCCATCAAGGTGCTTGCTCTAACTTTGCAAAGTTGTATTGGTCGCATATATTTTGCATCGACCTCTTGCATTACTTCTACTTTGTTACACCATCTGCTTAGTTTAAGCATCATATATGATTATATGCCATACCTATCCATTTTCTGTACCTATTCGATGTGTCGTCACACTATGTTTTTCCAGTCAAATGTTGTTCTTTCGTAATAGATGTCCAAAAAGAAGAGGGTGAGTGCAGATCCTCAAGGAGTACAAACTAGGTATTTGGAAAATGTAGTGATACCTGTTAAATCAGATAGATCAAGACCTTGAAAACACAGGCCCAACTGTACCACACTTTACCCCTACTCCAGTGGCCAAACCCCTATTAGAACTGCTGGGAGCCCAGCGTCAGGTACTGTCTATGATATCAATTCAAAATTTGAACTCCTAAATTTCTTCTTGTGCCTTACCTTGTCTCTTGTATGAAAACTAATTTAAGATGAATCTCCTTGCTCAAAGGATCATACGATCTCAAAACAATAATGAGCTCTGCATTGCTCTAGTCAGTACCTCTCTCCCTTTTGCCTTGTAATGTTGTACTTAATTAATTGCTATTTGATTATGTATCATCGATGCACTTTTGAGCTTCATTATCCTCTATTTCTTCCAATATTATTTGATCTATATTTACTCTTTGCAAAATGTAGAATAATGGCAACGCTTATAAAGAATTTTCTTTGGGGAATTTATTGAATTATCCTTCCATCAACATGGAGAAGGGCTTTGTCCAGCCCGTGTTAACATGTAATGTAAGTTCATCCTTCTCAAGACTTCCAACTTTGTTCTAGTATAGATTTGGATAGGCATCATTTCCTCCACTGTTGTTTGCTTTGCTGTTTACATCTGATTGGATGTTTGCAACAACTACTAGTTTCAAATTGTAGTTGTAAAAACATGTTCCTTATCTTGAGAACATATCCATTTATTTGCTTATATAATAGTGAAACATTTTACGTGTCTCCTTGTGTCTCATTCAGACTCTTATCTCTTACTCCAGGCAGAACTTTAGGGAAGATAGTGAGCCAAACCAACTTGAGGACAGCGAGATGACCCCAAGGTCCTGTCTTGATGAAGACAGTGAGGTGAAGCTACTCACCAGAAGGTGTGAGACAACCTCTGTGCAGTCGCTGCCTCAATCAGTTCGACGTCTTCAGTCTCAACTTAAAGCGGAAAGGCTTGCTTCAGCTCATCTCCGACGTGAAGTCAAAGATGCAATGAAGATGTCAAAGGACTTCCGTGTGCACCATCATGCCTTAAATCTAGTGTTGATGCATCTATCATTGACACAACTGAGGTCTACTCAGCTTCTTCAGCTGCTTGTGGGGCCCGAGCTTGCCAGGCCTAGTGCCTTCTGAAGTGCTCTCAGTTTTGTATATTCTTTTGTCGGCGCGTTTATTTGCACTGGTGGCGAACTTTGATGCCTAGTGGATGTAATATGTGATAGCCGTGATAGCCTAGCGTAAGTTGCTTGCTTATTTATTTCCTTGTTGTCTTGTTTATTTGTTTGCTTGTAGTTATTGCAGTTCTTTTTCCGCGGTTTGTTAGTGGCTGCAATAACCTATTTTTTAAAACTAATAACCATGGGCTAATATTTACTGTAGTGACACTGGGCCTCCTACGGGCCGTAGAAACAGTGGGCCTTCTACGGGCCGTAGAAACAATGGGCCTTCTATGGGCTGTAGGAACAATGGGCCTTCTATGGGCTGTAGGAACAATGGGCCTTCTATGGGCCGTATCATTAATGTGCCTTATACGGGCAGTATGATAACATGGGCCAATAACAGGCCACATTATGGCTGTAAACGGGCTAGAGTTGGAATCGTCCGTTCATGGGCCGACCATAACGGGCCATCGTTAATAGGCCGTATTTCATGGCGCTATGAAAAGCGACCTAACGTGATAACGGACCACAAAGCGGGCGGCAGCAACCACGGGCTGAATTTGGCCCTGGCGAAAAATAGCGATAATGGGTCGTAAGTAAGCGAATCTTTGAAATGAGCCCAAGAATAAATGGGCTCCGAGAAGGCCGAAAGATAACATGGGCTGAAACGCATTAGCGGAATAATGGGCGTTAATGGCTATAAAGTGATACACTCGTTCATTACGGGCGATTTCACCACGGGCCGTTAATGGGTGTAAAGTGATACCTTTGTTCATTACGGGCCGATTTCACCGGGCCGTTAATAGGCCAAGAGTTACATAGGGCCTCATATGGGCCGAAAGACGTCATGGGCCATACATGGGCCAGAAGTGAAAACGGGCTGGAATCATATTGGGTGCCCAGATGACGCTACTGGGCCTAATTCGGATAGGGCGTAACGGGCCTTGGGTTAGCGGTACGTAAATGGGCTATATGCAAATAGGTACATTAACGAGCTTTCCATGGGCTTGACCCGCCACCTTTTGACCAAGTCAAACGGGCGGCCTTTTCACATGAATGGGCCTCTGTTGGGGCGTGCCACGTGTCGGCGTATCATAGGCGCCTTCCGTCCAATGAGTGGATGACATCTGTCCCAACGATGAGCCGACACGTGTTTCCTCCAGCCAATGATGATTTTACACGTGGAAAATCCCCATTGGTCGGGGCTGTTAACGGGTTATCGGATCCAAAACCCGACCCGATAGCTTAACGACATTCCGTTACGGTGGATTCCACGTGTCGGTCACCCTTGACGAAAGCACTTCTGTGGCGCGGGATTTATCGTCATGGAAGTGGACACTTCCGTGATGATAATTTTGGTAATGTCATGGAACACTTCTACGACAGCACGGGTATGACTATCTTGATTCTGTCATAAAATCGTCATGGATGTACATGCATGACAAAAAACGCGACCTACTGTGACAAACACGTATCATCACGGAAGTGTATTTTTTTTGTAGTGCATGTATATGGCTAGGTTACTTAACCATCTTTGATTAACGAGCTAGTCAAGTAGAGGCATACTAGGGACACTCTGTTTGTCTATGTATTCACACATGTACTAAGTTTCCGGTTAATACAATTCTAGCATGAATAATAAAGATTTATCATGACATAAGGAAATATAAATAACAACTTTATTATTGCCTCCAGGGCATATTTCCTTCAATATAAAATATCAGTGAAGAACAAAAACAAAAAAGAAAACTAATTGCCCATTTGCTATAATTATTTTGGAATTTGCAACCCCTTTCATATTTCTTTTAAGATATATTGCCCATACTCTTTGGCCAGGCTGAAATGCATCCCTCCTCATCTTGAAACATTTGCGGCCCAGTAAGTCGGAGAAAACAAATAGGCCTAGCTTGGGTATTCTTCAAAAAGAAATAGTGGGCTACCTATTTTCCCAAAGAAAAAACTGTTGGGCTGGTCATGTTGTTAGACGGGCCACAGAGACCGCACAACCCAGTTTATAGCCCGCTCCTCCGAACAAATCCTCAAAAAAAGAGTTGTGCAATTCTGTCGTTAATTGACTACTAGCAAGATGCCCATGCTTTGCACGGAACATCAAGATGCATTTGTATGATTAGTTTATCTTGTGGGAGAAAAGGATGAATGAGGGAAGGCCTTATGTGCAAATATGGAGATGGGTGTGTCAGATTTCGGGTTCCGGCAGACCCTTGAGGTTCGAACACTGGGGTGCGTGCGGAGATCTCGCCCTCTACCTACCTGCACCCTGCCGCCTCGCTTGGATCTAAACTACGAAAGGAACAACACAAGAGACGCAAGGTTTATACTAGTTGAGCCACCATTGTGGTGTAATACCCTACTCTAGCTTGTGGTGTGGTGGATTGCCTCTTGGGCTGATGGTGATGAACAATACAAGGAAGAACAGCCTCGCGAGGGTATGTTCTTGGCCGGGGCGATGAACTGCTTGGAGGAGTGCAGTCGCTCTCTCTCTCTTTCTCTCTCTCTCTCTCTCGATTCAAGATGCCTCTAGCTCTGTTCTGGATCTCGGATCCTAGATCTTCTCTCTCTACCTTGTGGGTGGCTAGTCCTATTTATAGGCAGAGGCCCTGGGCCTCTTCCCAAATATTGAGCGGGAAGGGCGCCAACAATTGGCCATTTTGAAGGGGAACATCTGGTACACTTATCCCGACTAAAGTTGGTCCTCGCTTTGTCAAAGGCTCTGGTGGTGGCCTTTGCTTGGGCTCCATAATGACTTCCTTCTGCCGTTTGGCTGGTCTTGGTCTTGTTGCACGAAATGGATGCCTTTACTTGATGCTTTACCGCGCTTGCTCCCTTTGCACCAAAGAGGAAAGGAGGACACTGCGTGATGGCGCCCGCCTTTGGCGCCCTTGGTAAATCATGGCTTGCGTCATGGGCACCTCGTGAGGTACCACGCCTTGATCTCTCCGCCTCCTCGCGAGCCAGCTGATGAGGCCGTGCACGAGGAAGCTCCACAGCCGTCCGCCTCATGAGGCTGGCCCCTCGCGAGGGTCTTGAGCTTGTGTTGATGAAGATGGGCCGTGATGGGCTCCCCTTTGAGCCACGCCGCATGCCGCAGGCAGGCAAGTCTTGGGACCCTCGTTCCCAGAACACCGACAGTAGCCCCCGGGCCCAAGGCGCGCCCGGACTTGGCCTAGCAGAGAAGCGAAAGGGCAAGTGTGAAGCGCCGCGGGCCCTAATAGCCTGCGGCCTTGGGCGCCGCATGGCGGTTGATTGGACGTGGGCGGCACTGTTCCCCCACGCCTCCTTATTTTGTGCCATGCTAGGCGAACTCGTAGTCGCACACAACCGCTCCCCTTTTCGCTGCTCGACCGTCCCCCACTCTTCCTCCTCTCGAACTTCAGCTTGTGCTCCCAATCCAATCTCGAACCTTCCCCCCCCCCTTCCGTTGCCATGGCTCCGACGAAAAAAGGAAGAGGGAAGAAGCCCATGCCTCCGCCTCGCTCGCCGTCGTCGGCGGCCCCCATCGTCGATCGGTCGATCATACTCAATCGAGAGGGCCTGGGCAAGGTCAGCTCGGCTTTGGCCACCATCTTCAATGAATGCGGGCGGACGACGGCCTGGCCCGCGTCCCACTTCTCCATCGACGGGATAATCACCGAGGTCCGGTATTTCGTGACACCACAATGGCGGGCTGGTTCCCCCTTTTCCGATTTCTCCAATCTTTGTGCTCTCCCACAATCGAGATCCATATGATGCATTTGGGTCCCGAATCCATCACTCTTCTTGCGGTCTTTGCCTTTGTTTGCGAGGCGATGATGGGCATCCTTCCCTCAGTTGCCTTGCTGCGCCACTTCTTCTCTCTACGCCTTGTTGACCCCACCCAATGCTCGGGGTGTGTGAGCTTCATTGCTACACCTGAAACATCGGCTTCAGTGATTGACTTTAGCCTCCCTCCGCCCGGCGCACTGTTCCATGGCGGTGGTCATGCGATGGAAGTAGGGTGCCCAGCCCCCTGTCGGAGCCAACCGCCCGCTGTCCCCAATTCAGGCAGGGGCAGGAGGCGCTCACGAAGTTCCCGGCTCGTCGCCGTGCAGCACCGCTTATGCGTTCTGAGGGAGCTCGGCGTGTGGCGCCCAAGGTGGTGAAGGAGTTCCTGCTATGCCGTGTTGCCCCTCTCCAACGTCACTCTCGCCGGATGTGGGCCTTCAGCGGGCGTGAAGACCGTATGACGCTCCAAGAAGAGGACCTGACGCCTGAAGCGCTAAGGAAGGTGCTCTTGGTCTTGACTGGGGACCCCACCCCCGGCAGCATCCGACAAGGGGGGGCCTTGCTGTACCTCTGCCCGAACAGGGGCGACTTTGTAAATCAGATGCCCGTCTTCGACGAATGGGGGCTGCGCCCCGCTAACCTCCGGGGGCCTCGCGAGAACCCAGTGGTGGTGGCCGCCCTTCGATCGGCCACACGGCTATTCCTCAAGTGGCGGAGCGAGGAGGCATGGGCAGCCGGAGGCCGAGGGGCCTCCGCCCAGGTGGACGGGCGCCAGTGGCGCTCTTGAGGAGCAGCTCCACGAGGCCCAGGCTGCCACTGGGGTGGCGAGTAGCTGCCCACAAGTGCCTGCTGAGGCCCCTGAGGCCCTGATTACTCTTCTTGGTGAGGTGACCGGCGGCGTGCATCAGGTAGACGCCCCCGACGCGGGTCGCCTTGACGCTCCTTCCTCGTCGCAGGCTGACCCCTGCGCTCAACTCTTTGGTCGCTTCCGCGTGGACTTTGAGGCTCTCCTAAAGAGAAGGGAGGCCTTGGGTGATGATTACCCTTGTCGCCTGCTGAAGCGTAGGAAGTACTTCGCCACCGATGAGTAAGCCTTCCCCTTTTCTAGCTCCTGATCCTTCATTGCTTTTCTTGATCCTTGCTCCATGGCCCTTCCCACGAGCTCACAGAGATGGCTGAGGAGCCATCCTCCTTGGCTCCACCCTCTCCATCGTCTTCGAGCACTCCGAGCAGCAGAGCCCTCGTGGTGAGGCCGGTCGGAGAGACGAACAATCCTGAGGCGCATCGCGGTCCCGCGCGCCTCACGACCCTCCTTCGCGAGCCTTCTCGTAGCATAACCAGCCTGCCGTGGGCTTCTCATCTGGTCTCGACCGTGATTGGCTGAGGTATTCCCTGCGCTCTTTTTTAGGGGATGGGCCGGCTCCTGGCCGGGCTTCTGGCGAGGCGTGCCCGGCCCGTGGCCGAGGCCGCCCCCAGCCCCTGCCGGGAGGAGTGCTGATTCGTGGCCCCGGCGCTTCGCTTGGGGCGGATGATGGTGTGGAAGATGTACTTGAGCGTGCAGGGGCGTCGCGCTCTTCGCTAAGGGTTTCTTGGAGGGCGGCCGACGCGGTGAGCCTGCTTGGTGAAGAGCTCACGATGAAGACGCGTCGCCTTGAGGCCGAGGGCCTGCGCTGGCTGTGGAGGCGCGAGCAAGGCGGCTATCGCCTTTGCGCCGCCATCAGCGTGATCTTGACAATGGGGAGGCCAAAGGCGTCGCTGGCGGCCTCTCGGGAGGTCCGTTCTCGGGCCGTCGAGGAGGCTCGGGAAGCTGACCGGCAACGAGAGGCGGCGGAGGAGCGGGCGCGGGAACTCCTGGCCCGATGCCACTCACTGGAGGAGCAGGTGGAGCTGCACGAGACGGCCCTTGCGTCGATGAAGGTGTCCTCGGGCGACCCAGCAGAGCTCCAGAAGCGTGAGGAGGCGCTGACGCTAGAAGCCGCCGAACGCGCGCGCGAGTATGAGTGCCTGGAAACAAGGGAGCGCTTGGTAACGCGGGCGGAGGATGATGTCGCTGCTGGAAGCCCGTGTCTGGAGGAGGTCGGACGTCGGGTGTGGCGGCAGCGCTTGAACCTTGAGCGCGAGTTCAAGGAGAGCCTGGGTTGATCCGAGCTGAGGCTGAAGGTAGGACCGCTGCCTTGAGGGCCAAGCGGCAGAGGAAGTGGCCAGGCGGGCCGATGCTTCTCGGGCCGCCCTTGAGGTGGCGCAGAGGAGTTAACTTCCTCCGTGCCGAGGTGCTTCTTCTTTTCGCCAACGGGTGGGCGAGGAGGCCGTCGCCACGGCAGAATCTGCGGACGAGATCGCCCGGTGCGGATCCTGGAGCATGAGCACGGCCCCATGCTCACCACGCCCGAGAGAGAGCCAACGCAGCCTTGGGTAACATCTGCGAGGCGGCTGTTGGCGAAAGCCGCATACGATTAACTCGCCCGGCAACCTTGAGTTCTTCATCGGCGTGGTGACGCACCGGAGGCGCCATCGGTCGAGCCGGCAGGTTGGTGGAGGAGAGGAGCCGCTGCTCGGTAGCGCCGCCTTTTCTCGCGTCTTCAGCCATCTCCGGAATATGGACCCCAATTTTACTTTGATGTCGCCATCGCTTCAGATTACCCCGTGCCGTCCGGGACGACTTTGGCGCCTTTGGAGTGGAGGACAACGTGGGCGCTCTCGCCAGGCCTTCGCTTCAGAGATAACGATGGCGTGATCGTGGCTGCCGATGAAGGCGGCGTGGTGAGCAACCACGCCGCTGGCGACAACGCAGAGGGTAATGGCGAGGCCAGCAACGCCAGCGACAGTTCGGGCGGTGCTCCTGAGGATGCATTGGGGGATTTATCCGACTAAGCTGCGATCGCCGTTCTGTTTCCTTACCTCGCACGAATAGAGCTCAGGCTTTGCCCCGACGGTTGTGAGAGCATTTTGGGAGGGGGAGCCCCTCATGTAAAACTTGTGTTCTGTGTATTAGTAGATGCTATATCACCCGTACGCCTGCACCAAGTGGCTGGCTAGTTTACCTTTGTCCCGTGCGGGCCCTAAGATAGCCTGTGGAGGGCTGTGGCGTCTCAAGTGTCTCCTGATCGAACCCATAGGATCTGCAGTAAAAACCTCCTGAGAGGATGCGGCGGCGGCAGTCTGGGCTGCATGCAAGCTAGGCCCAACCCGGCTCGCGTGGGGCTCACGAGGGGAGGCAGCTAAGGCAAAGCGGTAACCGGAATGCGAGAGATTGCTCGAACGAGATTAAGCACCCCCTTCCCCAAACACACGCAAATCTCAAATTCGAATCCAACTTAAATCCAATGAGGGAAAGTGACAACCAAAGGGAAAAGCAATGAAAGCGAGAAAAAGGCCGCGTCCGGCACCTAGTCTAGTCTTGGACATCTTCTCACCAAAGGCGGAGCTAAGTGCTGCCACTGGGCGTGGGAGGGAGCCCCAGGGCCTGAGGCCGGCACCCCTGAGACTCCGGGGCGTGTACAGCCCCACTCATTATTACGTGAGAGTGTCACGGGGCGGCGAGCTTCACAGGCACTGGGCCTTCTTCACAGGTACCGACCTTGCTTCATATCGCCAGACAAGGGCCCCACCTTGCGCCGCACTCTAGTGCCATCAACGACGACCGGAAACCAGGACGCCGCCGATGGGGTAGAGCGGTCGCCAGCGGTTCCCCCGACGACCACGGGTCCTCCGCCAGGGGCAGGCCTTGAGGCACCTCCTCAGCAGAGGGCCTACCTCCTGAGAACGCCTTGCTCCGAACACCGCGGTGGTGATGCCGGATCTCGGCCCCTCTCCTGCAGCCCCCGACGCCCTCCTCCTGAGGGGTAGGAAACTGCCGGGGCGGAGCAGCCGCCTGCTGTGGCGACCTGCACCTCCTGCGATTCATGATTAGCGTATGCTTGCTCCTGAGGAATTAGCGGTACACGATAATTGTCGCTTCCAGCGTGGCCGGTGGGGCCTTCACGGGGCTCCTGGAAGAGCTCAGCTTCTGTCGCCTCATCCCCCCAGCTTGGGCTGAGGAGCGAGCCTTGTTCGCCGTCATGCTGGTGCCCTTGGTCCATCATATGGGGCACGTATTCTTCTTGGGCCGTCATCCCGAAGGCCGCGCCATAGTGCTCCGCGTGCCATGCAGCTCTGCTTGAGGCGCTCACCTGGGGGTGGTAGCACGGCGGCCCACTGGGGCCGTGGGTCGCGGCGAGTCCTTCGCTGGCCGGGAACGGAGGCGTACGCCGCTGGCGGTCTTGTGACAAATTTTGGTGTTGGAGTAGCCTTGAGCACGCGGCGTGTGGAGCCCCAGCCAGCCGCCTGGACCTGAGGTGGGAGCTGGGTGCGAAGGGGTGAGCCCCGGCGGCAAAGCCAGAGCTCACACCCGCTCTAGCGACACGTCACGGCCTCCTTCCAGCGATGCACTGCAGTAGCTCCGGGTCACCGTGGCGTGGCCCTCGAGTTCGCCTTGCTCCGGCGGTGTCTGCGTCGCAGCCTGGGCGTGGTTGGAGGCCCTCGCTGCCGACTGGCGTGCCCGCGGCGTGAGAGCTGTTGAAGCCTGTCGCGTCGCCCGCTGCCCTGGCCGCCCTAGCGGACATGAGCTGCACAGGGCATGGGGTCGCTCGAGGCAAGCGGCTCTGCGTGGGCGGGCCAAGCCACCCATGGACCGGGGTTGCCCGCCTGGTCGCCGGACATGATGATGACGATGCGACGGGACACAAAGCGGCAGGAGGTGGATCCCGGCGCACCCCTACCTGGCACGCCAAATGTCAGATTTCGGGTTCCGGCAGACCCTTGAGGTTCGGACACTGGGGTGCGCATGGAGATCTCGCCCTCTACCTACTTGCACCCCGCCGCCTCGCTTGGATCTAAACTACAAAAGGAACAACACAAGAGACACAAGGTTTATACTAGTTCAGGCCACCATTGTGGTGTAATACCCTACTCTAGTTTGTGATGTGGTGGATTGCCTCTTGGGCTGATGGTGATGAACAATACAAGGAAGAACAGCCTTGCGAGGGTCTGTTCTTGGCCGGGGCGATGAACTGCTTGGAGGAGTTCAGTCGCTCTCTCTCTTTATCTCTCTCTCAATTCAAGATGCCTCTAGCTCTGTTTTGGATCCCGGATCCTAGATCTTCTATCTCTACCCTGTGGGTGGCTAGTCCTATTTATAGGCAGAGGCCCTGGGCCTCTTCCCAAATATTGAGCGGGAAGGGCGCCAACAATTGGCCATTTTGAAGAGGAACATCTGGTACACTTATCCTGACTAAAGTTGGTCCTCGCCTGTCAAAGGCTCTGGTGGTGACGTCTGCTTGGGCTCCACAATGACTTCCTTCCTGCCGTTGGGCTGGTCTTGGTCTTGTTGCACCGAAATGGATGCCTTTGCTTGATGCTTTCGCCTGCGCTTGCTCCCTTTGCACCAAAGAGGAAAGGAGGACATTGCAGGCCGGGCGCCTCACTTGGCGCCCTTGGTCGTCATGGCTTGCGTCATGGGCACCTCGTGAGGTACCACGCCTTGATCTCTCCGCCTCCTCGCGAGCCCGGCTGATGAGGCCGTGCGAGAAGCTCCTGCCGCTCCCGCCCCATGAGGCTTGGCCCCTCGCGAGGGTCTTGAGCTTGTGTTGATGAAGATGGGCCGTGATGGGCCCCCCTTTGAGCCACGCCGCAGGCCGCAGGCAGGCAAGTCTGGGGACCCCCGTTCCCAGAACGCCGATAGGGTGTGGGTATCTTTTTGCAAAATTGCCATAGTTTCCTTCCTATCCGTCAGATATAAATCGGACGACCTATATTGCAGGATGGTAGGCACACCATCATCACCAACTCTCTTTTTATAAGAGTAGAGATACATTGACAATGATGTGGGTTCCAGATATCAGCAGGGTGGATTAGAGTTAAAAAATGAGGGGTGCATCTGAGTAGTAAAAGAGGCGCTTGCTTGTGTTCGAGAGTGGACCTGGTGGGTCCGTACTGTCGTACTCACAACTACAGTCCTCTACCGATTCACTATGTTGACAAGGCCGGATGACGGCGCTGATACGTCTCCAACGTATCTATAATTTTTGATTGTTCCATGCTATTATATTATCTATTTTGGATGTTTATGGGCTTTATTATACACTTTTATATTATTTTTGGGACTAACCTATTAACCCAGAGCCCAGTGCGGTTTACTTTTTCCTTGTTCCAAAGT
Organism: Aegilops bicornis; assembly: GCA_021605145.1. NCBI lineage: Eukaryota > Viridiplantae > Streptophyta > Magnoliopsida > Poales > Poaceae > Aegilops > Aegilops bicornis. The sequence continues at coordinate 488,872,377 of CM038669.1, read as the reverse complement.
TCCAAGAAAAAGGAATATCAAACGGAGTCCAAATGGAATGAAACCTTCGTGAGAGTTATTTTTGGAACGGAAGCAATCCAGAAGACTTGGGGTGTACGTAAGGGAAGCAATGAGGAAGGCACGAGGCAGGGGGCGCGCCCACCCCCTGGGCGCGCCCTCCACCCTTGTCGGGTGGTAGGTGCGACATATGCCAACGGGTGGCTTATCATTGTGGGAGCCAATAAGACGTCGCCGGTGCCTGGAACGGGATAAGGCGAAGACATGCATGCAGGCGAATCTTACCCAGCTTCGGGGCTCTCCGTGGAGATAACACCCCTACTGCTGCTCTGCGGGGTCTCCGCATGATCACCAGATGAACAAGTGGCTACAAGAGGCTCCTTGAGATATTCGGTGAGAGGAAGAAGAAGGGCACAGCTAGCTCTCCTCTTCCCTCTATGTGGTGTCTAAAACTCTAAGAGATCCACCCTTTGCATGGGCATACAGGGGGGGTTTATAGGCCTACCCCAAGGGTACAATGGTAATCCCGGCTAGGCGCGGGCCCTAGCCGCCGTCAGTGTCTCCGGGCTTCTCCGCCGATCACTGGGCCCACCCCACTGGTGGGTCCCGCCGGCTGCCGGCTTCTTGGTCGACAAGCTGGCCCCACCGCTGAGGGCCTTGTCGGGGGCTGGTTACTGTTGCCTCAATCCTGATGACGAGGGCTTTGTCGGGGTATGTGAAAGCACAAGTGCTCCCTAGGTGGTTTTGGTAATTAATGTCAACTTATCTCTTGTTGGACTAACACTTTTATCTAGTATGTTTCAGATAAGTTCAACAATGGAGTGGCATGGACTAAAGGATGTGGGAACTTCACAAGATGCTAAGGACAAGGGATTGGCTCCAGCTTCAAGCTCAAGACTCTTCATTTTCTATTTTAGTGATCCAAGATCACATTGAGTCTATAGGAAAAGCCAATACTATCAAGGAGGGATGATGTGTTGCTTAATGAGCCTCTTGCTTCATGTGCTTAGTGATATGCTCCAAAACCCTCAACTACTTTCCCACTTCCACACAAATGTCCTAAACCTAAAAGTCAAACTCGGCCCCACTGATTCTTTCTATCCGACGCCACCGAGTTTTGATGTCTTAGCCACTGCCACAAACCCTAGGCAAATCAGTTCTACCGATAGGGATCTCGGTCTCACCGAGATGAGATTGTAATCTCTCTGTGTATGTCCATTACCAAAATCGGTCTCACCAAGTTTGTGCAATCGGTACTACCGAGATTACAATGCAAACTTTCTGGTTAACTTATTACCCAAATCGGTCTCACCGAGTTTTTTGAGTAATCTGTCTCACCGAGTTTGCCTGACCAACTCTCTGGTTAGCTAATTACCAAAATCGGTCTCACCGAGTTTGTGTAATCGGTCCCACCGAGATTACGTTATGCCCTAACCCTAACCATATCGGTCCTACCGAGATGCATTTCAGTCCCACCGAAAACCCTAACGGTCACTAGGTTTACTAAAATCGGTCTGACCGAGTTTGATGATTCGGTCCCACCGAGTTTGTTAAATTGTGTGTAACAATTAGATTTTGTGTGGAGGCTATATATACCCCTCCACCTCCTCTTCATTCATGGAGAGAGCCATCAGAACAAACCTACACTGCCAACTTACCATTTCTCGAGAGAACCACCTACTCATGTGTTGAGACCAAGATATTCCATTCCTACCATATGAATCTTGATCTCTAGCCTTCCCCAAGTTGCTTTCCACTCAAATCTTCTTTCCTCAGATCCAAATCCTATGAGAGAGAGTTGAGTGTTGGGGAGACTATCATTTGAAGCACAAGAGCAAGGAGTTCATCATCAACGCACCATTTGTTACTTCTTGGAGAGTGGTGTCTCCTAGATTGGCTAGGTGTCACTTGGGAGCCTCCGACAAGATTGTGGAGTTGAACCAAGGAGTTTATAAGGGCAAGGAGATCGCCTAGTTCGTGAAGATCTACTGCTAGTGAGGCAAGTCCTTCGTGGGCGACGGCCATGGTGGGATAGACAAGGTTGCTACTTCGTGGACCCTTCGTGGGTGGAGCCCTCCGTGGACTCGCGCAATTGCTACTCCTTCGTGGGTTGAAGTCTCCATCAACGTGGATGTACGATAGCACCACCTATCGGAACCACGACAAAAACATCCGTGTCTCCAATTGCGTTTGAATCCTCCAAACCCTTCCCTTACTTTCTTGCAAGTTGCATGATTTAATTTTCGCTGCCTATATACTCTTTCCATGCTTGCTTGTTATGTATTGTGAATGTTGAAATTGTGCCTAATCTCCACTTAAACCTAAAAAGTAAAAAACTGCAACTTTGGTACTTAGTGTCTAATCACCCCCCCTCTAGACACCTCTTCTCAAGATCCCACAATAAGCATGGATACAGTGCCGCCGCCTTGGCGGCGATCACTGTAGTCTCACCTCGTCTTGTGTCCTTAATGAGGCGCTTCCTTCGAGGGAGGGAACAAGCCGGCTATGGGAAGCCGGCCATATCTCGGGCCGACTGGGGGAGGCCGAGCCGCCTTCGGGCATCTCCCTGACCGGAGGGGCCCGCCTCCTGCGGGTCATACTGATAGCTTGTCGTGGGTGACATCATGGTCAGCATGGTAACAGTGTCGCGCCGGACGGGTGATGGCCGCCCCGTACGGCGCACTGTGGCCATGCACGCTCCGGGATGCGGGGGTGGCAGGCTTCACTGTAGCCACACCCCGTCTCATCACCGTTATGTGGGTGCAGATTCTGAGGGTGCGGCCTTGGCCGCTTGCTGGGGGGCCGACTTCTTGGAGTCGGCCTTCTCGCGGCCGGCTCCGTGGAGTCGGCCCTCTGGTGGCCGGCTCCTGGGGAGCCAGCCCTCTTGTGTCCTTCTTCTTTCTCAGAGGCTCAGCCGGGCCGCCTCGACGGCCCGGCGAGGTCGTCACCGGCCGGGAAGGCGGCCCTGCGTCTTGGATGTTGGATGGCTTGATAGGCTTGTAATTTTTTCAGAAGTCCCAGGGGGAGCCGGCTAGGCTACCCGTGGTCTTTTACTCCGACAGTAGTCCCCGAAGCTGATTGAGCTTCGAGGTTGAAAGGAGGAAGAGAAGCTCGATCAGCTTCCTATCCTGAGGAGCCGGCAGCTAGGAGCCGGCCTTGAGCGGGTGTGCCGTATTCGGGAAGTTCCATAGCCAGAAGGTGAGAACGCGAGCCGAATCATGCGTTGATCGCGCGCCACCCTGTACGCCACGTGGCCAGAAAGGCCTGCCAGCCCACGCGCGCGACGGGACGTCGCTGCAGGCTGGGGCCCACCATACCTAGGACTCGGCCCATGTGCGGATCCTCTGCGGCCCGAACGGACCGCTCGCCTTCCCGCAGCGGTTTCAGCACGCCTTTAGGGCGCAATAATCGCGGGACGTGGGGGGAGGGGCGCAGTTAATCCCACGTTCCCCCATGCCTCGCCTCCTCAGCTCCGCCGTGCGAGCCTATAAGTAGGGGGAGGAGGGGGAGCGGCAGACGCTCGCACGCTTGCCCTCGCTCCACCCTTCCTTCTACCTCCTTCTCCTTTCTTCCGCCACCGCAGTGCCCTCACCACCGCGCCGTTCCGCCGTCGACCCTCTTGGTCTGTCGCGGCTCCTCCGCAGCGTGGCTGTGCTCTCCGCCGCCGCGCTTCTCTCGCTTCCTCTTGCTCCCATGGCGCTTTCTAGCTCGTGGGATGGCTCCAATGTCCACGAGGACCACATCGATTGGCTTCGCAAGACGCAGCGGTTGCCGGGCGAGGGCCACGTGAAGACCCGCCTCGTGCCGGAAAAGGGCGAGCGGGTCATCTTCCGCTCTCACTGCCTGCGCGGCCTCGGCCTGCCGGCGAGCGGGTTCTTCTGCTCCTTCCTCGAGTTCTACCACCTCCAGCCGCATCATCTCACCCCCAACACGGTGATGCTGCTGTCGGCCTTCACACCACAATGCGAGGGTTTTCTCGGTGTCCTCCCCACTCTTGAGCTCTTTGGGGAGTTCTTCCAGTGTAAGCTTGGCACCGTCTCCGCGGGTGTGCCCGCCCCCTGTGGCGCCTTCATCGCCATGCAGAGGTCAGCCGACAACAACCCCTTTCCGCCTATCCTGCTGATCCAGTCGGTGAAGCTCTGGCAGCAATCATATTTTTACATGAAGAACGTCGCCTCGCAAGGCGACTTCGTCAATCTGCCGGCTTACGTAGCCGGCCCGCCGGCTGGGAGGCAGCCGTCTTGGTCCTACCGAGCCCGGTCGCTCTCCCTGGCCGGGAACGGTGCCGTCACCCGGCTCTGGGTGATGATCCAATCGGAGGGTTTGGTCGGGGCCGACCTGGTCGCCGCCTTCGTGGAGCGCCGGGTGCTCCCGCTCCAAGGTCGGTCGCCCATGATCTGCCAGATGAGCGGCCGCTTTGACCCATGCCGACTGAGCAACAGAGAGATGCCTCGTGACGAGGTGTCGTACATGGTGAATTACATCTCCAACTGCAAGCTCACCGAGGAGTGGCAGTATGGCAAGGCGCCGTATTCTCGGGCTGATCCCCCGCCTGTGGTGACTTTTCCTTCTTTTCTTCTTCTTTTGTTGTCGGGTCCGTGATGGCCGACTTTTGACTAGTCGGTTTGTCTTTGAGCAGAACCCCCTTCTTCGACCGGCGGCCGGGGCCGCAGGGGCGGAGCGCCAGTTCATGGCCGACCGCACGGCGGACGACCCCGATGACCCAGATCTGGGGGCGGCCGCCATGGACGACACCATAGGCGGAGCCGGCGGAGAGGCAGGTGGCCCCGAGCTCACGGCCGGCTTCGGGGACTGGCCGGATGATGATGAAGCCGAGGCCATCCCACGCCGCCAGCCGGCGGCCGATCGCCAAGGCGCGGGACCTTCTGTCGTGCCAGCTGCTCGGGGTGGCGCGCAAAAACGTCGGGCCAGGCCGGGTCTCTTCGGCAGCCGGCCGAAAAAACCCAAGGGCTCCACGACAGCGACCAAGCGGGACGAGGCGGCCGCGAAAGCGGCCCGCTTTCGCAAGTTGGCGAAGCAACCACAGGCGGTCTCGGTGTACGTGTTGGATGTCTCGTACTTTTTTATTGTCTTCTTTGGTTGAGGCTCACCTGAGCCGTCTTCTTGATTTGCTGAACAGGGCGCCGCTTTTCCTCGAACGGGTTGAAGCTGCCTCCATAGTCGGACCGACGGGAGGGTCTTCGAGCTCCCGCCGCGTGGATCCCCGTGCCGACCTCATGGAGGCGACGGAGTGGAACGCGCGGGAGGCGCGGGAGGAGCGGGAAGCGGCGGAGCGGAGGGCCATCCAGGACTCGGCGGAGAAGTCGGCTAAGGCGCAAGCCGACGCAACGGCCAAGGCCCAGGCGGAAGCCGCGGCCGCGGAGAGGGAGGCGGAGGCTCTGCGCAATCAGCCTCCGCAGCTCGTCATTCCTCTTCGCGCCATGGCTCCCAACATCCCTGTGCCTCTGTCGGAGGAAACAGACTGCGACCAGCCGGTGATGGAGAGGAGGGAGGATGACGTGACCATCCTGGGGGAGGCGCCACAGCCAGCGCCGACTGGAACGGGCCAAGGCGGCCGACCCTGCGGGCGCTCGAGCGCTGGCCGGCTGAAGCGAAGTCGGCGGCGGGGCGGATCTTGTGGTGTCGCCGCTCGCCCGGCCAGCTGGAGAGGCGTCCTCGGCTCGAGTCAGCAGAGAGAAACGGGCGCCAGCTCGACGGCTCAGGACCTAGAGGCGGCCAGCGCCAGCACGTCCGAGTGGACGCCCAGCGATGGAACGACCGAGCTGAACGTGGCAGCGCAGGAGGTCCGACGCCGGCTTCAGACCCAGGCCACCTCGCTACAACGGTACACCCAGGAGTTTCTTGCTATGCGCGCAGTCATGCGGATGAGTCTTCTGGCCTTGGTCTATTTCTTTCTTGATTTCTTCCGTGGGGGCGCGTCAGCGCACCCACTGGGTGTAGTCCCCGAGTTTCGAAGTCGGTCACGAGCAGCGGTTTGGAACTTTTTAGCAGGCCTTGGTGGCAATCTTATTCTTATTCACACTCCGCCTGATTTTTAGGAATACCACAATCTCCACGCGGCTGCCTTCAACTCCCAGGCCAAGGAGCTGAGGCAAAAGGCCGCCGACCTGACTAATAGCCGGAGTGAGTGCTTTGTTTCTTTTATCTCATGTGGGGCGCACAACAAGACCCATTGGGTGTAGTGCCTAAGATTTTGGCGATCATTGAAAGCGGTGGTCGGATCTTCCCTGACGACTCCTTCCTTATTGCTTTTTCCTTTTTCTCCACGCTTGAAGAGGCTAATGCTGACTTGAGGGGGCAGCTAGGCGGGGCCCAGACCGCCCTTCGCGCCAAGGAGGCCGAGTGCAGCGCCTTGGCGTAGGAACGCGACCGCCTAGCCAAGAGACTGGCCGACCAAGAGGAGAGCCATAAGGCGGCCCTGAAGAAGGCGCAGGACAGCGAGGCCGCCCTTAAGGCCGAGTTCGAGACCGAGGCGGCGGGCTGGGCTGAAGCGAGGCAAGTGCTGAGCGAGGGCTATGGACGGGTTGAGGATCTGATCGACGGTAAGCCGCCTTCCTTTTCACCCCTTTGCTTGCTCCTTGCCCTCTTGTTTATCTTCTAATTTTTGTTCTGTTTCTTTGCTCTTCACGCAGATTACTTTCCCGGCTACTCCGTCGCTGCCAGCCAAGCCATTGAGGCCCATCGCGAGGCACACCACCAAGCAGGGGTTGAGATCGCGCCAGATGCCAACCGGACGCTTGAGGAGCAGCTCTTGGCGATCCAGGCCCGGCTGCAGCCGGCTCACCGGATGCTCCACCGTCTTCAGCGTGCCGGGGCGCAAGTGCTGACCGCCCTCTGGCCTAGCGAGGCAATTCCCCGTACCCCCAGTCAGACTGCCGACTGGCACGAGGTTGCGATTGGCCACTTCGAGGCCTGGAAGGCTTCCACTGCTCGGTCTGGCGCCAGGCAGGCGCTGGAGTTCGTTCGAGCCTGGTATCCTGGGCTGAGCTTGCGCCAGCTGAGCACGTGGAGGCAGCAGGCTGACGAGGAGCTGGTGGCGGTGCGGCCGGCTATCATCCAGCACGCCTCGGCTATCGCGGAATATACCGACACCAGCATTTTTGTTCCTGAAGTGAATGACAACGGCGTTGTCCAGCCGGAGGAGTGGTTCGGGCTGAACCCGGCGGAAGGTGAGGACTCGGTGGAGGAGATCGCTTCCAGCGACGAAGGCGAAGACGAAGAAGGGGAGGGCGGCGAAGACGTCGCGTCTGGCGGCGGCGGTTTAACTAGCCGCCTTCAAATTTAATCGTGCCTCCAGAACGAGGCGCGCTGCGTGAGCGCCGCTCGCCAGGTGATGATCGTGCCGAGACCCGCCGCCGGCCATTCCTCCGCCAAGATCGCCGCCTCCACCGACCTGCCCGACTCGCCTATCGCTCCCTTGGCCTGATCTGCCGCTCTTGTTTTCCTGCTGTTACTCTTTGAACAACTTTTTATTAAACTTGCACAGTTCCACCCACTGGGGGTGTATTCAAACTATGTTGAATGCCGGCCTTTCGAAGGATTTTGTGTAAATATAATTATGCATGTGTTTGGCTTCCATTCGAGTTTGCTTTTTATCCTTAGGCTGTTTCCTTTGCCGCCTTCCCTTGGTCGCCGCTTTTTTCATTAGCAAATTGCTCTGCGGTCTGTGCTCGGAAGGAACTTGGCCATTTGTGGAAGGCAAGTACTTGAGCTTTCTTGGATTGTGGCAAGGTGGAATGGTAAGCCGGCCGGCCGGCTACGCAGGTAGCCGGTCGGCAATGGGAGGAAGCCGGATTTTGTTATACGAAGTTCGTTAGTCCTTAGCCATTTTTTCGTGGGCATCCTTTTCCTCGCTTTTGACTTTTGCCAGCCGGACAGTCGGTTCTTCGAGCTGCGACTTTTGACAAGAGAGGGCTTGGGTGCCGGCACACTACTTGTCTGACTGCAGGTGGAACTTGAATATAACTCAAGGCGGCCAGTCCACGGGCCGACTAGTCGAACCTGGTGCCGGACGAGCAGGAAGTGTGTAATGACAAAATCATAAGCATGATACTCGTCATTCAGAGATAAAAGGTGGCAGTCCCCGAGTGCTCCTCGGGGGGCCCATTGTCTCATACTTAGTACAAAAGGTAGCGTGATACATACTGCATTTTAACTGTAAAATCTTCGGAGGAGGTTGGCGTTCCATGGTCGTTCTGACTCCTTGCCGGAATCATCTCTCTTTCATGCCTTCAGCTTCTGTGCGTCGATTAGGTAGTAGGAGTCGTTCACCAATGCTCTGCTGATGACGAAGGGGCCTTCCCAAGGGGCTGAGAGCTTGTGCTGGCCGGTTGTTCGCTGGATCAGCCGGAGCACAAGGTCGCCCTCTTGAAAGGATCTTGGCTTGACCTTTCGGCTGTGGTAGCGGTGCAAGCCCTGCTGGTAGATGGCGGACCGGCTGAGGGCTAACAGCCGGCTTTCTTCCGGCGGTCGGCCTTCGCCTTCTCGTGCTTCTTTGGCCTCTGCTTCCGTGTACATGGTCACCCGAGGTGAGTCGAACTCGATGTCAGTTGGGATGACAGCCTCGACGCAATATACAAGGAAGAAAGGGGTGAAGCCGGTTGACTTTTTCGGGGTAGTGCGCAGACTCCAGAGGACGGCCGGCAGCTCGTCGAGCCAACAGTCGGCCGAACGCCTCCAAAGGGCACCAGTTGGGGCTTGATGCGGAAAGGATGAGGCCGTTGGCTCGCTCAACTTGGCCGCTTGATCATGGTGGGCAACGGACGCCAGGTCCAGCCGGATGCCTCGCTGGCGCAGAACGCGCTAATGCTCCCTTGGCAAAATTCGTGCCGTTGTCGGTGATGATGCTGTGTGGCACGCCGTACCGAGTTGTAATATCTGCGATAAATGTCACGGCAGTCGGCCGATTCAGCTTCTTAATCGGCTTTGCTTCGATCCACTTGGTAAATTTATCCACGGCGACGAGCAGATGTGTCATGCCGCCGCGCGCCATCTTGAACGGGCCCACCATGTCCAGTCCCCGCATAGAAAAGGCCGTGAGGGGAACGGTCTTGAGTGCCGAAGCCGGCAGGTGTTGCTTGGAGCTGAAGACTTGGCACCCTTTGCAATGTTTGACCAACTCCTTGGCTTCGTCCAAGGCAGTCGGCCAAAACAATCCACGGCAGAAAGCTTTGGCAACGAGTGATCTTGAGGTTGCGCGAATGTCCTTGAGGATTGCTATGCCCTTCTCTGGCTCGACGCAGCGCTGGAAGACTCCAGTGACATTGCGTCTGACGAGCTCTCTGTTAGCAATTGTGTATGCTCAGGCTCGGCGTTGGACTTGTCTTGCCGCGATCTCGTCAGCCGGCAATTCTCTGTACACCAGGAAGTTGAGGATGGGCTGGGCCCATGATGGAGCTGTGACTTCTTCTATAGCCAACGCGGCTACTGCAACTAGGGCGGGTAGGCTGGGTGGTGAAGAGCTGGAGTTGGCCACCGTCTGTGGTGTTGATGTAGTCCCCGGGCCGACTACCGTAGTCCCCAGGCCGGGTTCTGAGGTTCCCGGACCGGGTGCGACTATGGCAGTCCCCAAGCCGCCTATCGAAGTCCCCGGGCCGCCTGCTTGGTTCCCCAAGCCGGATCCGGCTGTGTCGGGGTTAAGTGGCACGAAGATGGAATCGGATTCTGGAGATGGATTGATAGACGGCTTGAGGAGGCGTTGGAGAGAGACGCCAGTTGGTATAGCTTGTCAAGTGGAGCCTATTCGTGCCAGGGCATCTGCTTGCTCGTTGTCGGCCCGTGGCACGTGGAGGAACTCGCATCCTTCAAAGTACCCACTGATTTACTGAACGAGGAAGCGTGTCGGATTTCGGGTTCCGGCAGACCCTTAAGGTTCGAACTCTGCGGTGCGCGCACAGATCCAACCCTCCACCGTCTCGTACCTCGCCGAATCGCAGGGACCTAAACTACTAAAAATAATAGCACAAGAGACACGCGATTTAAACTAGTTCGGGCCACCGTTGTGGTGTAATACCCTACTCTAGTTTGTGGTGTGGTGGATTGCCTCTTGGGCTGATGAAGAACAGTACAGGGAAGAACAACCTCGCGAGGGTCTTTTCTTGGTGGGTGTGATGAATTGCTAGGTGGTGTTCCGTCGCTCTAGCTTGAGGATCGGGTCTCTATCTCTCTCCCTCTGGACTCTAAAATGCCAGCTCCCCTACTATGGTGGCTAGCTCTACTTATATAGATGAAGGCCCTGGGCCTCTTCCAAAATATTGAGCGGGAAGGGCGCCAACAATTGGCCATTTTGAAGGGGAACATTGGGTACACTTATCCTGACTAAAGTTGGTCCTCACCTGCCAAAGGCTCTGGTGATGACGCCTGCTTGGGCTCCACGATGACTCCCTTCCAGCCATTGGGGAAGGTCTTGGTCTTGTTGCACCGAAACGGATGCCTTTTCTTGATGCTCTCGCCTGCGCTTGCTCCCTTTGCACCAAAGAGGAAAGGAGGACGCTGCGCGGGCTAGCGCCCGACTGGCGCTCGACTGGCGCCCTTGGTCGTCATGGCTTGCATCACGGGCACCTCGCGAGGTACCCTGCCTTGAACTCTCCGCCTCGTCATGAGCCAGCCTGACGAGGCCGTGTCTGAGGAAGCTCCTTGTCGTCCGCCCCGCGAGGCTTGGCCCCTCGCGAGGGTCTTGAGATTGTGTTGATGAAGATGGGCTGTCCTGGGCCTCCTTTGAGCCACGCCCGCAGCCGCAGTGTGCAAGTTTGGGGACCCCTGCCCGTAACGCCGACAGATGGCGCCTGGCCCACGGCGCGCCCGAACTTGGCCGAGCAGAGATGCGAAAGGGCAAGTGCGAAGCACCGCGGGCCCTAACAGCCTGCGGCCTTGGGTGACGCGTGGCGGTTGATTGGACGTGTGCGCACCGCTCCCCCACGATGCCTCGGTAACCTCCCGGATTCGACAAGTCCCTGCATGCGGAGTTGGTCATGATTACCGGTGATCGTGGAGGCCGACGGTTGTCCTTCGCCAAAGAATAAGTACGGAACGGCGCGCCTCTTCCAGCCTATCCTTTCTTGTCTCTCCTTCTTCTCCATGGCTCCACCAAGGAAGTTCTCGGCCGCAGAGAAGGGGAAGGGCCGCCAGTCGAATCTTCCTCTCCTCCGCCTAAGCGTGGTCGAGGTCGCCTCGCAGCACCCCGTGGCCTCCACGCGTTCCCCGCTGTCGTGGGGAGGCTCTCAAGATGGTGACGAAAGCGGCCATGGTCGGAGGGCGTGCCCCGGCCAAGACGTCCCCCAAGGCCGCCGCTTCTTCATGCTTCAAGCGCTGCCGAGTTCATGGTGAGGGCGGAGGAGCCGTCCCGTCCGGCTTCAGCTCCTGCAGCTTCCTCCTGGTGAGCTCCCAGATGGCGCCCTGAGTGGCCTCTGCTCCAGTGCAGAATGGCTGCAGCCCGGCTTGGGCTTATCTGAGGTCTCTGTAGGGAACCAGTTCTCTGGCCCTTGGTAGCGAGACGTTCGCTTCAGCGTGGTCTCCGCCGCCGGTGCTCCCTGCACTTCAAGTATGATGGCGACGCCACCCTCTACGCGAGGGTGTTCGGGGAAGACGGCCGCCGCATGGTGTGCTGCCCTGAGGACGACGACCGCGGCCGAGGACTCAGCCCCGGCGCGGGCGGCTGGCGATGCCCGCGACTCCTCACGCTTCACCAGCTCTTCTTCGGGTGGCGATTCTTCCAAAGAATGGGTCATGCGGCCAGCCCCACGCCGCTGGCCGCTTGGGGGTAGGCAGCGGGTCCGGCCACGCCACGCCCGGTGAAGCGCGAGATGGAGTCCGACCGAGCTCGAGGCGGCCTGGCCTCCCAAGAGAGCCGGCACGGGGCGTGCTTCACCTGCTTCTGTCCTTTTCCTCCCTTTTCTCCTGCGTAAAAAGGGAACAATGTGTGGCCCCGTGGGGGCGCGTTTAGGGCAACGCCGTTAATTATTGTACTGCTTTTGTTATGTTGATACTGTTCCCTTCTACCGTGCGCCCATTCGCAAGTGAACCCCGGCCGTGGCCGCGGGGGCGACCGACCCTGGCCCCGTGTTCGCGTTGTGCTGCCCGTGAGGCATGGTCAGGAGGGTGCTCCAGCCTGTGGACCAGGCCGTGAAAACTTGAGCGATAGGGGTAGGAACGCTCGCGGGGCTCCCGAGGCTTCCACCTCGCGAGTCCCCGCAAGAAGAGAAATCGAGGCAGGAGGGTGAAAAGATCAAGAACCACGGACCAAAAAGGCGATAGTTTCGATAAAAACTTCAAATGGGAATAACCAAATAACTGCAGAAGCAAATGAAAAAGCCGCGTCTGCACCTAGTCTAGTCTTCGACGCCTTTCTCACCAAATAAGCAGAGCTAAGTGCTGCCATCGGGCGTGGGAGGGAGCCCTGTGGCCTGAGGCCGGCACTGAGACTCAGGCGTGTACAGCCCCAACTCATTATTACGTGAGAGTGTCACGGGCGGCGAGCTTCACAGGCGTTCGCCTTTCTTCACGTGCTCCGGGCCTTTCTTCTCGAAGCAAGCTTCACGGGTGTTTGCCCTCTTCACAGGCTCCGGGCCTTTCCAGAACGCGACAACTTCACAGGCGTTCGCCTTCTTCACAGGCTCTGGGCCTTTTCCCGGTAGGTGAGCTTCACAAGCATTTGCCTTCTTCACAGGCTCCGGGCCTTTTCCAAAAAGATGAACTTCACAGGCATTCGCCTTCTTCACAGGCTCAGGGCCTTTTCCAAAACGCGACAGCTTCCTGTTCACGCCCCAGAGTTGCGCCTGGCTCTGGGCCTTATCTTCGAGTGTGTTCCTGCAAATTTGGCCAGATGCCGGTGCTCTACGTCTTCGGGTCCCGGCTCTCGGGCTGGTCTCAGCCGTAGCTGGCAAGCCAGGTCGCGATGCCATGGACAAGACCAGAGGGTGAGGGCCAGAGAGCCGGTAGGAGCCCTGAGTCGCGATGCTCAGGCACCCCCTTTAACGCCAAGAAGTTGGATTAGATGATGAAACTTCACGTCCTCGGTCCCGGCTCTAGGGCTGGTCTCAAATATCATTTGGCAAGCCAGTTGCGATGCCATGGACAAGACCAGAGGGTGAGGGCCGGAGGGCGGTAGGAGCTCCTGAGTCGTGATGCTCGTGCACCCCTTTAACGTGCAATATTCCGCCACCCAGGAAAAGGCACCAAATAACAAGCATGGTGGAGCGAGAGCATAATCCTAAGGAAAAAGCAGGAAGGAAACATGCCACTGGGACTGGCCCGAGCGGCTTGGGGATGATGCAGCCCGAGGGGCGCCCCCAGCAGGATAAGCTAATGACATGAAGTAAAAAGGGATACATGCCGCAGGGACGGACCCACGCAGCCTGGGAATAATGCAGCCTCAAGGCGCCCCAACCGAAATAAAACTTAAAGATGTCACCCGGTGATGTTGGGGATGAAGGGGTGTTGGTGTAGCAGACTCGGTGGGCTGCGGAGCGATCCTCATGAGCCCCTGTGCCCGGGGCCTCGGGAGGCTCCGGAGGCGCCGGGCGACTCCTTAGGGGTCATCTCCATCTCCGCCAGGCTGCGCGCGTGCGACCTCTTGAGCCTCGGGATGGTCCTCATGAGACGCTGGTACGCAGCAGCCGCGTTTGGTAGGCCATAAGGCATGCGTACGTAGCTGTGGGGCGGACCCTTGCAACGTCCCACTCGCGAGGGCCAGAGGCGCTCTTGAGATGCGGCTCGGTTGAGCCCTGGTATGTCGATGTAGACGTGCAGCCCACTATCCTCGCCTAGATGGAGGGCCACAGCGGGTAGGCGGCGGCTGCCCCTCATGACCCTTGACTCATGTAGCTCCTGAATGGCCTTGCTGATGAACTCTTGAGGGTTCTGTCCTCCTGGTCTTGCTCACGCTATGGAAACGTTCTTCAAACACGCCTCCCACGTGGTGCCCAAGCGCCTCGAGACCTTGGCGAGGTCGGCGGCCCTCCAGGGGAGAGCCCCAGCCCCTGCCGAGGAGGGCGCCGCGCGCTTTCCTATGCGATGGAAGGAGGCTCCCCTGCCCGGCGCGGACCTCCCCGAGGGGCCTGTCTCTTGAAGAGCCGGGCCGGTCGATGTCTTGTTCATCTTGGGTGCGGCCTCGGGAGGCCTCCTGCTGCCGTGGTCTGGTCTTCCAGCGATGCGGCCTGAAAAGCTTCGCCTGTGGAGCACACTGTGTCTCTTTCTTCACAGGGCACCGTGATGACCCCGCCGCTTCCCGGCATCTTGAGGACGTTGTAGCCGTGGTGGGTTACGGCCATGAATTTGGCCAACGCTGGGTACCCGAGGATGGCGTTGTACGGCAGGCGAATGTGGGCGACACCGAAGTCGATGAGCTCGGTGTGGTAGTTGTTGCGGGCCCCGAAGGTGACAGAAGGCGGACCTGCCCGATCGGGACTGTGGAGCCGCCGGTGACTCCGGACAAAGGTTTGGCTGGCTGAAGCCGATCTGTAAGGCGCTTTGAAGATTGTTGAATGTCTCCACGGACAGGACGTTGAGCCCTGCTCCGCCCGCCGATGAGGGTCTTGGTGACTAGCACATTGCTGATGATTGGGGAGCAAAGCATCGGGAGAACTCCGGCTGTGGCTGCGCGACTTGAGCTGATCCGCCGAGCTGAACGTGATGGCGCACACCGACCACCGAGAGGGCGCGTGGACTCGAGCTTGGGAGGACTGCATTCACTTCAAGGAGAACTGCTTGAAGATGCGCTAAGAGGCCGGGGCTTGAGCTCCACCCAGGATGCAGGCGATCGCACGCGCTTCCTGGAAGCCCCCAGCCCCCTCGTCCTGATGACGGTCTTCGATTCTCCTTGGTGGCGACGGCAGCGGAGGGAGGCCTGCGTTCCCTTGCGAGCGATCCTCACGAGGTTGATCCCTCCAGCCCCCCTCGCGAGGTGGGTCTTGCCAGCGATCCTCGCGAGGTTGGTCGCGCCACCCATGGCGCGGGCCGTGGTCTTCCCAACGTCCTGCATTCCTTCCTCCTCCTCGGCCGTAGCCCCGGTCGCTGCGCTCGAGGCGTCTGCCGACCCTTGCTTTCACAGACGGCCCGGATCTCTTGACATTCATTGGTGTTGTGGGTGTGGAGGTCGTGGTACACACAGCCCGCTGCCCTTGGAGGACTCGGGCTGATCTCTGCCTCGCTTGGTGTCTCGTTCGGCCACGAGTACGGCAGCCCCCTTGCGCTTCACGTCCTTAGCTTTGGACTTCTTCTCTTCAGGGTCCGCGGCAGGCAACTCGAGGAGGGAGAGGCGCCCCTCCTCAGCCCTGGCGCACTTGGTCGCCAAGTTGAACAGCTCCAGGGAGGTGCACAGATCTTCATGCATCGCCAGCTCCTCCTTCATCTTGACGTCACAAGACGCCATCGGAGAAGGCAGATGATGGCCTCCTCCGTTACTCCCGGGATCTTGAGGTGCACCTTGTTGAAGCGCTGGATGTACTTTTGCGGGGTTTCCCGGCTGCCGCTTGATTCGACGCATGTCGCCACGGCGGTGGCCGGTCGCGAGTACCTTGGAAGTTGGCGATGAAGCGGTAATGCGCATCTCGGCCCAGAAGAGATCATGCACTGGGCCAGATTCAGAGCCGTGTGGGCCCGTCCTTGAGCGCCATGGGAAACCAATTCGCCATGAACTTTTCATCCCCATTGGCAGCCTCGATGCCCAGCTCAGAGCTGGAGGAACTCCGTGGGGTCAATGCTGTCGTGAGCGAGGAGGCAGGTCCGCTTGAACTTGGCGGGCCATGCGACGCTGCGCAACTCGGAGGTGAAATCTTGCGGCAGCCCGCCCGTGGCAGCTGGGGCCTCGGACAATGAGGGCTTGGTCTTGTGGGCCTCCCTGCGCGCCATGGCTGGGGCAGCGAGGGTCTTGACGCGTCTTTGGAGCGGGAGCGCTCGGCAGCTTCTTGAGGGCGAGGAACTTCTTGGGAGCTCTGCTCTTGCCGCGCCGGCGCCTGGCGGAATGGGTTCCGCCCAGGGGCCGCGCGCCTTGGGGCCAGGGCGCCGTCTTGAGGAGGAGGCGGCTGAGGCGCCCCGGGAGCTTCATCGCCCGCGCGGGGCGGGGTGCGGTGCAGCGAGACGGACGGCACGGGGTCGCCTCCTGCAGCGTGGACGAGCTCGGCGACTCGGTCGAGCCATTCTTCGTAGACGTCGTCGACGGGGCGGTAGCGCAGGAGCTCGTTGACCGAGATGAGTGCAGCTCGGGCCTCCGCGGGCGGGCGCGTGGACGAAAAAAACCAGCGAGGGTGAGCGAAGGCGTGGCGGTGCGGCCGTCCGCCTCATGGACGGGTGCGGGACAATGCTTGCTTTCGTTTCGCCGGGCCGGTGGCGGCATTGACGGCAGGCGACGGGGAACGACGAGGACGCCCGCCGACGGGAGCCGTCTGGGCGACATGGGAGGCGAGGGCGACTCGGCGCTTGGTGCGGGCCCGACGAGCGTCAGACATGGTTACGGTGGTCGGGGAAGAACGAGGCTACGAAAGGCAGATTCTGGCGCACCCCTACCTGGCGCGCCAAATGTCGGATTTCGGGTTCCGGCAGACCCTTAAGGTTCGAACTCTGGGGTGCGCGGAGATCCAACCCTCCACCGTCTCGTACCTCGCCGAATCGCAGGGACCTAAACTACTAAAAAGAACAGCACAAGAGACGCGCGATTTATACTAGTTCGGGCCACCATTGTGGTGTAATACCCTACTCTAGTTTGTGGTGTGGTGGATTGCCTCTTGGGCTGATGAAGAACGATCTGAGGAAGAACAGCCTCGCGAGGGTCTGTTCTTGGTGGGTGTGATGAACTGCTAGGTGGTGTTCCGTCGCTCTAGCTTGAGGATCGGGTCTCTATCTCTCTCCCTCTGGACTCCAAAATGCCAGCTCCCCTACTATGGTGGCTAGCTCTACTTATATAGACGAAGGCCCTGGGCCTCTTCCCAAATATTGAGCGGGAAGGGCGCCAACAATTGGCCATTTTGAAGGGGAACAGCGGGTACACTTATCCTCACGCAAGTTGGACCTCGCCTGCCAAAGGCTCTGGTGATGACGCCTGCTTGGGCTCCACGATGACTCCCATCCAGCCGTTGGGGCTGGTCTTGGTCTTGTTGCACCGAAACGGATGCCTTTGCTTGATGCTCTCGCCTGCGCTTGCTCTGTTTGCACCAAAGAGGAAAGGAGGACACTGCGCGGGCTGGCACCCGACTGGCGCCCTTGGTCGTCATGGCTTGCGTCACGGGCACCTCACGAGGTACCCTGCCTTGAACTCTCCGCCTCGTCATGAGCCAGCCTGACGAGGCCGTGCCTGAGGAAGCTCCTTATCGTCCGCCTCATGAGGCTTGCCCCTCGCGAGGGTCTTGAGATTGTGTTGATGAAGATGGGCTGTCCTGGGCCTCCTTTGAGCCACGCCCGCAGCTGCAGGCAGCAAGTTTGGGGACCCTGCTCCCGAGAACGCCCGACAAAGCGGTAGCTGCCATGTTTATGCGTCCTTGGCGTCCAGTCACCAGATGACTGCCGGACCACCAAATCCAGTCGCCATAGCACGGGATCCGGCGGATGCCGAGCTCTTTGGCTAGCCGGAGCCGTGTATGAGCGCCTCGTGCTGGCCACATTGTTGGAGGCGGCAAAGTGAATTTGCAATGTGTATCTGAGTTTGTCGCCTTTGGGAGAGGTGAGGATGATGCCGGCTCCCAAGCCGATGTGCATCTTGGACCCGTCGAAGTGCATCCGCCAATGAGTGGAGTCAGGAGCCGGCGGCAGGTACTGGGTCTCGGCCCAGTCGACGAGGAAGTCGTCCAATGCTTGGGACTTGATGGCGGTGTGAGGCTGGTAGAAGATCGTGTAAGGGGCCAGCTCAATGGCCCATTTTGCCACCTGGCCGGATGCGTCCCGGCTGCCTATGATCTCGTGGCGAAGCGGTGCAGGCATCGGCCAGTGATGGGAAGTGCTCTTGAAAGTAGGGCCTCGGCTTCTTGGCGGCGAAGTACACGCCATAGCACATCTTCCGTAATGCGGGTAGTTACGCCGAGGTGGACAGACTTCACTTAAGTAATACACCGGTCTCGGGACTGGCTGAGCTCAGCCTTCTTCAGGGCGCTGGACCACGATGACAGTGCTGACCACCCGGTGGCGGCAACATAAAGGAGCATGGGCTCTTTCTCAGTCGGCGCCGCCAAGACAGTGGCGTGGCGGCATCTTCTTTAGCTCATGGAAAGCTTGGTCGGCTTGGTCGTTCCACTCGAAGTGAGTGGTTTTCTTCATGAGTCGGTAGAGGGGGAGAGCCTTTTCTCCAAGCCGGCTGATGAAGCGGTTCAGGGAGGCCAGGCACCCGGTAAACTTCTGGATGTCTCGCAACTTGGTGGGAATCTCCATTCTCTCAATGGCCTTGATCTTTACTGGGTTGCATTCAATGCCGCGTTCGGAGACCAGGAAGCCTAGAAGCTGGCCGGCTGGTACTCCAAACACTCATTTCTCAGGGTTGAGCTTGATCTGAAACTGGCGCAGGTTCTCAAATGTCTCTTTGAGGTCTTCCAGCAAGGTGCCGCGCTTCTCCGTCTTCACCGCGATATCGTCTACATAGACGCGGGCATTTCTGCCGAGTTGCTTGAGGAGGCATTTCTGCATGCAACGCTGAAAGGTGGGACCGGCATTTCTCAAGCCGAATGTCATAGTCAGGTAACAGAAAGCTCCGAATGGTGTGATGAAGGCGGTCCTCAGGCGGTCAGCCGGGTCCAACTTTATCTGGTGGTTGCCCGAGTAGGCATCCAAGAAACTCAGCAGCTCGCATCCGGCTGTGGATTCTATCACTTGAACAATCCTTGGCAGGGCGAAGGGATCTTTGGGGCAGGCTTTGTTGAGGCTTGTGTAGTCTATACACATGCGCCACTTGTTATTCTTCTTCAGCACGAGGACCGGGTTGGCAAGCCACTCCGGAAAGAACACCTCCATTATGAAGCCGGCCGCCAGGAGCCGGGCTATCTCTTCTCCTACAATCCTTCTCTTCTCCTCCGACAGCCGGCGAAGGGGCTGCTTGACTGGCTTTGCGTCCTCTCAGACATGTAGCTTGTGCTCGGCGAATTCCTTCAGAACACCCGGCATGTCCTTGGGGGACCATGCAAAGATATCCCGATTCTCACGGAGGAAATCGACGAGCTCACCTTCCTATTTGTTGTCCAGGTTTGCCCCGATGACGGCAAACCTTTCTGGGTGCTCTAGGTCCAAGGGTATCTTCTTTGTTTCCTTGGCCGGCTGGAAAGAACCTTGGGCATCACATTCCTTGGGGTCGGGGGACAGGGCTGGCTGCTTGCCGGCCATGGCCATGACTCGGTCCAACATCTTCTTCTCTTCAGCGATCACAAGGGACTCGGCCAGCCGGCTGCTGGCTGCAGCGCACTCGGAGGATTTCTTGTAATCGCCGGCTATGGTGATGATGCCCTTGGTACTTGGCATCTTCATCTTGAGGTAGGCGTAGTGGGGTACAGCCATGAACTTGTCCAGAGCAGGCCGGCCAAGCAGTGCATGATAGGGGCTCTCAAGGTCGACCACTTCAAACCAGATCGCTTCCCGGCGGAAATGATCCTTGTCTCCAAAGAGAACACCTATCTTGATCTTGCCGATTGGTGAGCAGGACAGGCCGGGTACAATGCCATGG
Source organism: Aegilops bicornis (assembly GCA_021605145.1). Classification (NCBI taxonomy): domain Eukaryota; kingdom Viridiplantae; phylum Streptophyta; class Magnoliopsida; order Poales; family Poaceae; genus Aegilops; species Aegilops bicornis. The sequence continues at coordinate 488,852,729 of CM038669.1, read as the reverse complement.
AACACGGTCCGGCTTGACATGAGGTGCTTGGCCTTGATGTTTAGCTTTTCCATGGTGTCTCGGTACAGGATGTTGATGCTGCTCCCGCCGTCTATCAGTACGTGAGAGAATCGGGCAGCAAGTCTGTCTGTTGCTAAGGTTGCCTCCAGAACCATCGCATAAGAGCCCGGGGACGGCATCACCTCTGGGTGGTCGGCCCGGCTCCAGGTGATAGGCCTTTCTGACCAGTGCATGTACTTGGGGTTGTTGGAGGCGACCGCGTTGACTTCTTGGTGCTGTCGGCGCCGGCTGCGCTGGTCTTCAGGCTGGCTTGTAAAGACGACGTAGGCGGCATGCTCATTGGGGAACTCGTCTTGGACGGCCCCGACTTCTGGTCGAGCAGCCGGCTGTTCAGGAGCCGGAGGCGGTTGTCCAGCTGGCGGAGGTCGGACCAGCCCTTCTCCTTTGGTGATTCGGGGTGAGCCAGTGGCATTTCTGGGTCGTATGGTTGGACGGCTTCGCGCCGCTGTGGAACTTGCAAGGGGCATCGAGGGCTTGCTCGTAGGACAAAGCCGGCTGCCAAGCCGGCCTGCCGCCCTTCGGCTTCTCGGGCGCGGGCCGCCCCTCAAGTCGTTCGTCTTCGACGGTGGCCACCTGCCGACTGGTTGGAGGCGGCATTGGGCCCTTGCGCTTGTTGTCGTTCTGGTACGGACGTCGGCCGGAGTCGCCAGCCGGCGTTTTGGGAGCCGGGTTGAGTACCTTCCCGGAGGCGTCCACCCGGAGCTCGGTCTTCATCGAGGAGTCGGCGGTAGCGTACTTGTCTGCTATGACTAGTAGCTCGTCGAGGGTAGTCGGCTCGTCGTAGAGAAGCTTGTGCTTGAGGAGGGTGCCTTCTCGGCACCCGGCAGTGAAGTACTCTATGGCTTGAACCTCGTGCACCCCCTCACAGGAATTGCGGAGCTCGGCCCAACGCGTGAGGTAGTCGTGAGTCAACTCGGTGGGTCCTTGTACGCACAAGGAGAGCTGTCTGGGCTTGGGAGCCCGCTTGTAGTCTTTGGTGAAGTTGCGGATGAAGGCTTCGGTGAAGTCTACCCACCTGTTGATGCTATACGGCTTAAGGCTGTTGAGCCAGGTTCGTGCCGTGCCTTGAAGCATGAGGGGCACATATTTCACGGCAACGCGCCTGTTGCCGTTCGCTATGCTGACTGCAGTGGAGTAGTCGATCAGCCAATCCTCCGGCTTCACAGAGCCGTTGTACTTGGGTGTGTCTCTTGGGAGCGAGAACCCTTTGGGGAAGGGCTCGTCGCGGATGCGGGGGCCGAAGCAAGGCGGACCGACATCGTCTTCTTCTTCCAATGCCAGGGATCGCGCCAGGCGGTCGATCCGGTGGCGGGCGTCGTTTTCGCCGACTCCTTCGCGGCGGCCTAGTCGGCCGCTGAGAGTCGGATGCGTGACAGGCGGCAGGGTGGGATATCTTTCCCCGCGAGGTGGAGGAAGGGGCGGGTTCCCTCGCCGCTCCACAGCTCGAGGACGAGCTTCTGCGTCGCGCTCGATGGAGATCCGGATTTCGCTGCGGCTGGCAGCCAGCTCCTTCTCTCACCGTGAGTGGGTGTTGCCCTTGGTCGGCGTGCGTGACGTCGCGCCGTGCTCTCGGCGCGGGGGAGGGCTTTCGGCGTGGGCGCCGTCTTCATGCCGCTCTGCGGCCGCGCCAATCAGTTGCTGGATGCGTCTAGCCATATAGGGGAGCTCGTCGGGCCCTAGTCCGTTCAGCTCTTCTACGGCCGCCTAGGCGGCGCGCAAGTTCTTGAGGGGCGTGGCATAGACTGGGCGGTCTTCTCCCAGCATGTCGGCGATGACTGCGCCGCGTTTCTTGACGACGCCGATTCGGCTTGGCCCATCAGGGGGTGGCGTGCCAAAGGCGGCACGGTCGACTTCGCGCTGGTGGGCCTCAGTGAGGCGTCTCATGGAAGCTATCCTCTGGCCCTCCACATGGAGGACGAGGGGGCGCGCCTCCAGTGCCTCGGCGTCGGTGTCGGCCGGGAGAGGGGCGGATAGGCCGTGCAGTGCCGCTTGCAGGGCGTCGTGGGCGTTCTCGCTAGAGGGTCCGCCGTGACCGATGACCAGCACCTCGGTCATGGCACTGCCACATCTGTCGGCTTGGGGGAGCTGGTCGTTGAAGATCACGACATTGGTGGGGAAAGCGTCGAGTGATGTTGTGTCGGAGTCGACAAGCATCGGGTCGGTGGAGCCGACCGACTCCAGATCCACATCGGGCTCGCTGGAGACGTGGAGTTGGTCGAGGAGGCTGACGAGGTGGCTCTCAGGGCAGCTTGTGCCCGCGCCGGGGGCGGGCTCGTCAGAGATGCGAGCTTCGCCAAGAAGATCGGCGAGGCGGCTCGCCGCGCAAGCGTCAGCGACGCCTTGCAGCTCGTCGGGGCAAGCGCCATCAGGCGTGCCGGGCTGGCTACGCTCGCCGGGGAGGAAGAAGGTTCCCGTCCAGAACAGATGTCTGGACGACGGTGCACCTGGCCCCACGATGGGCGCCAAATGTCGGGTGGTAGGTGCGACATATGCCAACGGGTGGCTTATCATGGGAGCCAATAAGACGTCGCCGGTGCCTGGAAACAGGATAAGGCGAAGACATGTATGCCGGTGAATCTTACCCAGCTTCGGGGCTCTCCGTGAAGATAACACCCCTACTGCTGCCCTGCGGGGTCTCCGCATGATCACTAGATGAACAAGTGGCTACAAGAGGCTCCTTGAGCTGTTCGGTGAGAGGAAGAAGAAGGGCACGGCTAGCTCTCCTCTTCCCTCTATGTCGTGTCTAAAACTCTAAGAGATCCACCCTTTGCATGGGCACCCTGCGGGGTTTATATAGGCCTACCCCCCAGGGGTACAATGGTAATCCGGTTGGGAGTGGGCCCATGCCGTGATGTCTCGCCGCGGCTTCTCCGCCGTGACAGCTGGGGCCCGGCTGGTGGGTCCCGCCGGCTGCCGCTTCTTGGTCGACAAGTTGGCCCCACCGCCGAGGGTCTTGTCGGGGCTGGTTATCGTTGCCTCAATCTCGATGGCCGAGGGCTTTGTCGGGTAAGCATGGCTACAGTGCCGCCTTGGCGGCGATCACTGCAGTCTCACCTCGTCTTGTCTCCTTAATGAGGCGCTTCCTTCGAGGGAGGGAACAAGCCGGCTATGGGAAGCCGGCCATATCTCAGGCCGACTGGGGGAGGCCGAGCCGCCTTCGGGCATCTCCCTGACCGGAGGGGCCCGCCGCCTGTGGGTCGTACTGACAGCCTATCGTGGGTGACGTCATGGTCAGCATGGTAACAGTGCCGTGCCGGACGGGTGATGGCCGCCCCGTACGGTGCACTGTGGCCATGCGCGCTCCGGGATGCGAGGGTGGCAGGCTTCACTGTAGCCACGCCCCGTCTCATCACCGTTATGTGGGTGCAGATTCTGAGGCTGCGGCCTTGGCCGCTTGCTGGGGGGCCGACTTCTTGGAGTCGGCCTTCTCGCGGCTGGCTCCGCGGAGTCGGCCCTCTAGTGGCCAGCTCCTGGGGAGCCAGCCCTCTTGTGTCCTTCTTCCTGTAGGCTCTGGGGCCGGGCCGCCTCCTGACAGCCGGCCTGAGGGTCAGCCGGCCGGGGGAAGGCGGCCCTGCGTCTTGGATGTTGGATGGCTTGATAGGCTTGTAATTTTTTCAGAAGTCCCAGGGGCAGCCGGCTAGGCTACCCATGGTCTTTTACTCCGACAACCCTCGTGGGCCCCTCATGGCTCCCCTGGCGTATTTCTTCCTCCTATATATACCAATATACCCTAAAACCATCGGGGAACAGAATAGATTGGGAGTTCCGGCGCCGCAAGCCTCTGTAGCCACCAAAAGTCAATCGGGACCCTGTTCCGGCACCCTTCCGGATGGGGGGATCCCTCACCGGTGTCCATCTTCATCATCCCGGCGCTCTCCATGACGAGGAGGGAGTAGTTCACCCTCGGGGCTGAGGGTATGTACCAGTAGCTATGTGTTTGATCTCTCTCTCTCTCTCTCTCTCTCTCTCGTGTTCTTGAGGTGATACAATCTTGATGTATCGCGAGCTTTGCTATTATAGTTGGATCTTATGATGTTTCTCCCCCTCTACTCTCTTGTAATGGATTGAGTTTTCCCTTTGAAGTTATCTTATCGGATTGAGTCTTTAAGGATTTGAGAACACTTGATGTATGTCTTGCCGTGCTTATCTGTGGTGACAATGGGATATCACGTGATCCACTTGATGTATGTTTTGGTGATCAACTTGCGGGTTCCGCCCATGAACCTATGCATAGGGGTTGGCACACGTTTTTGTCTTGACTCTCGGTAGAAACTTTGGGGCACTCTTTGAAGTACTTTGTGTTGGTTGAATAGATGAATCTGAGATTGTGTGATCCATATCGTATAATCATACCCACGGATACTTGAGGTGACATTGGAGTATCTAGGTGACATTAGGGTTTTGGTTGATTTGTGTCTTAAGGTGTTATTCTAGTACGAACTCTTGAATAGATCGATCCGAAAGAATAACTTTGAGGTGGTTTCGTACCCTACCATAATCTCTTCGTTTGTTCTCCGCTATTAGTTACTTTCGAGTGACTCTTTGTTTCATGTTGAGGGATAGTTATATGATCCAATTATGTTATTATTGTTGAGAGAACTTGCACTAGTGAAAGTATGAACCCTAGGCCTTGTTTCCTATCATTGCAATACTGTTTGTGCTCACTTTTATCATTAGGTACCTTGCTCTTTTTATATTTTCGGATTACAAAAACCTATATCTACCATCCATATCGCACTTGTATCACCATCTCTTCGCCGAACTAGTGCACCTATACAATTTACCATTGTATTGGGTGTGTTGGGGAGACAAGAGACTCTTGGTTATTTGGTTGCAGGGTTGTTTGAGAGAGACCATCTTCATCCTATGCCTCCCACGGATTGATAAACCTTAGGTCATCCACTTGAGGGAAATTTGCTACTGTCCTACAAACCTCTGCACTTGGAGGCCCAACAACGTCTACAAGTAGAAGTTTGTGTAGTAGACATCAAGCTCTTTTCTAGCGCCGTTGCCGGGGAGGCTAGGTAAGTGGCACTCACACCCCGTCAACTAAGCTCTTTTAGGCGCTGCTGTCTTGGAAGTGAGTGCTTGAAGTTATATCTTTAGATCTTGCAATGGAATCTTTTAGTTTCTTGTTTTATCACTAGTTTAGTTTATAAAAGAAAACTGCAAAAAAAATGGAATTAAGTTTGCCACATACGCTTCACCTTTTTAATATCTTTCGTGAAAATGATGGAAAGGAAAATTGTGCTCAAATGCTAGTAGAAGAAGTCTATAAAATGTTTGGCACTAAATCTTTGAATGATGAGCATGATTGCAATGTTATTAGTATGAACTCTTTGAATATCCATAGTACTAATGATGATTGCACTAGTCATGATGAAAATATCTCTTATAAGCATGTCGATTTTTGTGGAGTGCATAGAGTTTGTAAATACATACCAAAAAGGGAAGATAGATTTTGTAAGAGGCATAAGTATTTAGAAACTAAATGGTTGCAAGAAAGGCTAGATGTTTGTGCTGAAAATTTAAATTTTCTTAGCCGTACTTGTGAACTTTGCAATGAACATGGTCATTTAACTATCTGATGCAAATTGTTTCATGATCTAATCGTTTCCAAAAATTGTGATGACTTGATTTCCCTTGAACATCATAATGAACTTAGTTTGCTTATGGGCTATGAATAAATGAAACATATAACTAACTATCTTCTAGAATTTGCCCGTTATAAACTTCTTGATTTTGATCCAGAGGAAATTTATATGTATTGTGCGGTGAAATGCATTGAAAATCCATATATTGCCAGTTACATAAAGAAAAGAAAACAAATAGAAGATGAAGAGAATAGTAACGAAAGGGAAGAGACTTCCCAATATTCTCCTATTATTTCTTATGATGAACCAGGTAACGAGGAGGAGCTTTCTATTCAACCAATCTCCTCAATAAGGAGCTCAAAAAAGAGGGATAAACCTGCACATGATGTCAAGAAGAAAAAGAAAAAATGGAGAAGAAAAGGTAAAAAGGTATCCCTCCCAAATGATGTTGCTCCTACTACTCATTGTGATGATGATAATTGCTATACTATTGGTGCTATCCATACTATCAATGATGAGAATGATTATGCTTATGATATGAAAAGGCCCAAGCTTGGGGAAGCTATGTTTGATGAGGATGACATATTTGAGAATATATTTTCTGAAATTAATGTTTGTCCCAAGCTTGGGGATGCTATGTTTAATTAAGATGATGTTATTAGCCTCCCAAGTTCTGATATGCAAATTTATAATGATGATAGCATGCCTCCTACTTATGATGATTATATTGATGAAAGTGGGTTTGGAAGAGTGTCAACTTTAGGAAGTAATGATCCCACTATTTTGGAGGATGTTGAATCTTATAATATTTATGAAAGTGGATTTGGAGAGGTCATGACTTTATTTAGTGATGAGTCCACTATCTTGGAAGAGGTTTCAATCGATTATGATGAGAACAAAGTTGCTACTTATGATGATTATTGTGATGAAACTTATGCTATAAAAAGTAGTGATGATTATATTTATAAAACTTTTCATGATTATGATTACCCTTTTTCTGAACATTACTCTTTTAATGTGGAAACAATTTATAGTATTCAAGTCTCTTATGATACTCCCACTATTCCGAATGAGAAGAATTTTGCTTATGTGGAGAGTGATAAAATTTCTATGCTTGTAGATCATGAAAAGAATGCTTTATGTGATGGTTATATTGTTTAATTAATTCATGATGATACTGAAAATTATTATCAGGGAGGAATATATGCTTGTAGGAATTGCAATAATATCAAGTTTCCTCTCTATGTGCTTAAAGTTTTAAAGTTATGCTTGTTTTGCCTTCCTATGCTAGTTGATTATTGTTCCCATAAGTTGTTTGCTCACAAAATCCCTATGCATAGGAAGTGGGTTAGACTTAAATGTGCTAGTCATATTCTTCATGATGCTCTCCTTATGTTTCAATTCTTATCTTTTATGTGAGCATCATTGAAATCATCATGCCTAGCTAGGGGCGTCAAACGTTAGCGCTTGTTGGGAGGCAACCCAATTTTATTTTAGTTTCTTTCTTTTTGGTTCTGTTTAGTAATAAATGATCCTTCTAGCTTCTTTTTAGATGTTGTTTTATGTTTTAATTAGTGTTTGTGCCAAGTAGAACCTTTGGGAAGACTTGGGTGAAGTCTTTATGATCATGCTGTAAAAAACAGAAACTTTAGCCCTCACGAGATTAGCTAAAACTTTTTAATGGAGAGTGCTATTTAGTTGATTTTTTGTATATGATTACTAGAAAAATTCCTAAGTCCACCAATTTATTTCGGAATTTTTGGAGTTCCATAATTATAAGTTTGATACAGATTACTACAGTCTGTTCTGTTTTTGACAGATTCTGTTTTCATTGTGTTGTTTGCTTATTTTTATGAATCTGTGAGTAGTATCGGAAGGTATGAACCATAGAGAAGTTTAAATACAGTAGATATTACACCAACATGAATTTAGAATGAGTTCACAACAGTACCTAAGTGGTGATTTATTTTCTTATACTAACAGAGCTTACGAGTTTTCTGTTAAGTTTTGTGTTGTGAAGTTTTCAAGTTTTGGGTAAAGATTCGATGGACTATGGAATAAGGAGTGGCAAGAGCCTAAGCTTGGGGATGCCCAAGGCACCCCAAGGTAATATTCAAGGACAAACAAAAGCCTAAGCCTGGGGATGCCCGGATGGCATCCCCTCTTTAAATCTTCGTTCATCGGTAACTTTACTTGGAGCTATATTTTTATTCACCACATGATATGTGTTTTGCTTGGAGCATCGTTTTATTTTCTTTTGTTTTGCTTGCTGTTTAATAAAATACCAAGATCTGAAATTCTTAAATGTTAGAGAGTCTTCACATAGTTGCATAATTATTCGACTACTCATTGATCTTCACTTTTATCTTTCGGAGTAGTTTGTTGTTTGCTCTAGTGCTTCACTTATATCTTTTTAGAGCACGGCGGTGGCTTTATTTTGAAGAAATATATGAACTCTCATGCTTCACTTATATTATTTTGAGAGTCTTTAGAACAGCATGGTAATTTGCTTAGGTTATGAATTTAGTCCTAATATGATGGGCATCCAAGAGGGATATAATAAAAACTTTCATATAAAGTGCATTGAATACTATGACAAGTTTGATTCTTTATTATTTTTTTGAGATATGAAGATGGTGATATTAGAGTCATGCTAGTAGAGTAGTTGTGAATTTGAGAGATACTTGTGTTAAAGTTTATGATTCCCGTAGCATGCACGTATGGTGAACCGTTATGTGATGAAGTCGGAGCATGATTTATTTATTGATTGTCCTCCTTATGTGTGGCGGTCGGGGACGAGCGATGGTCTTTTCGTACCAATCTACCCCCCTAGGAGCATGCTGCATTTACTTCGCTTCAATAACTAATAGATTTTTGCAATAAGTATGTGAGTTCTTTATGACTAATGTTGAGTCCATGGATTATACGCACTCTCACCCTTCCACCATTGCTAGCCTCTCTTGTGCCGCGCAACTTTCGCCGGTATCATACACCCACCATATACCTTCCCCAAAACAGCCACCATACGTACCTATTATGGCATTTCCATAGCCATTCCGAGATATATTGCCATGCAACTTTCCACCGTTCCGTTTATTATGACACGCTCCATCATTATCATATTGCTTTGCATGATCATGCAGTTGAGATTGTATTTGTGGCAAAGCCATCGTTCATAATTCTTTCATACATGTCACTCATGAGTCATTGCACATCCCGGTACACCACCGGAGGCATTCATATAGAGTCATATTTTGTTCTAAGAATCGAGTTGTAATTCTTGAGTTGTAAGTAAATAAAAGTGTGATGATCATAATTATTAAAGCATTGTCCCCATGAGGAAAGGATGATGGAGACTATGATTCCCCCACAAGTCGGGATGAGACTCCGGATGAAAAAAAAGAAAAAAAGAGGCCAAAAAAAGAGAAAACGGCCCAAACAAAAAAAATAAAAAATATAAAAAGAGAGAAAAAGAGAGAAGGGACAATGCTACTATCCTTTTACCACACTTGTGCTTCAAAGTAGCACCACGATCTTCATGATAGAGAGTCTCCTATGATATCACTTTCATATACTAGTGGGAAATTTTCATTATAGAACTTGGCTTGTATATTCCAATGATGGGCTTCCTAAAAATGCCCTAGGTCTTCGTGAGCAAGTGAGTTGGATGCACACCCACTTAGTTTATTTTTGAACTTTCATACACTTATAGCTCCAGTGCATCCGTTGAATGGCAATCCCTACTCACTCACATTGATATCTATTGATGGGCATCTCCATAGCCTGTTGATACGCCTAGTTGATGTGAGACTATCTTCTCCTTTTTGTCTTCTCCACAACCACCATTCTATTCCACCCATAGTGCTATGTCCATGGCTCACGCTCATGTATTGCGTGAAGATTGAAAAGGTTTGAGAACATCAAAAGTATGAAACAATTGCTTGGCTTGTCATCGGGGTTGTGCATGATTTAAATATTTTATGTGATGAAGATAGAGCATAGCCAGACTATATGATTTTGTAGGGATAGCTTGCTTTGGCCATGTTATTTTGAGAATACATGATTGCTTTGTTAGTATGCTTGAAGTATTATTGTTTTCATGTCAATATTAAACTTTTGTTTTGAATCTTATGGATCTGAATATTCTTGCCACAATAAAGAAGATATCATTTGATAAATATGTTAGGTAGCATTCCACATCAAAAATTTCGTTTTTATCATTTACCTACTCGAGGACGAGCAGGAATTAAGCTTGGGGATGCTGATACGTCTCCAACGTATCTATAATTTTTGATTGTTCCATGCTATTATATTATCTGTTTTGGATGTTTATGAGCTTTACGATACACTTTTATATTATTTTTGGGAATAACCTATTAACCCAGAGCCCAGTGCCAGTTTCTGTTTTCCCCTTGTTTCAGTGTTTCGCAGAAAAGGAATATCAAACGGAGTCCAAACGGAATGAAACCTTCGGGCGAGTTATTTTTGAAATGGAAGCAATCCAGAAGACTTGGAGTGTACGTAAGGGAAGCAACGAGGAAGGCACGAGGCAGGGGGCGCGCCCTCCACCCTCATGGGCTCCTCGTGGCTCCCCTGACGTATTTCTTCCTCCTATATATATACCAATATACCCTAAAACCATCGGGGAACAGAATAGATTGGGAGTTCCGCCGCCGCAAGCCTCCATAGCCACCAAAAACCAATCGGGACCTTGTTCCGGCACCCTGCCGGAGGGAGGGATCCCTCACCAGTGGCCATCTTCATCATACCGGCGCTCTCCATGACGACGAGGGAGTAGTTCACCCTCGGGGCTGAGGGTATGTACCAGTAGCTATGTGTTTGATCTCTCTCTCTCTCTCGTGTTCTTGAGGTGATACGATCTTGATGTATCGCGAGCTTTGCTATTATAGTTGGATCTTATGATGTTTCTCCCCCTCTACTCTCTTGTAATGGATTGAGTTTTCCCTTTGAAGTTATCTTATCGGATTGAGTCTTTAAGGATTTGAGAACACTTGATGTATGTCTTGCCGTGCTTATCTGTGGTGACAATGGGATATCACGTGATCCACTTGATGTATGTTTTGGTGATCAACTTGCGGGTTCCGCCCATGAACCTATGCATAGGGGTTGGCACACATTTCCGTCTTGACTCTCCGGTAGAAACTTTGGGGCACTCTTTGAAGTACTTTGTGTTGGTTGAATAGATGAATCTGAGATTGTGTGATGCATATCGTATAATCATACCCACGGATACTTGAGGTGACATTGGAGTATCTAGGTGACATTAGGGTTTTGGTTGATTTGTGTCTTAAGGTGTTATTCTAGTACGAACTCTTGAATAGATCGATCCGAAAGAATAACTTTGAGGTGGTTTCGTACCCTACCATAATCTCTTCGTTTGTTCTCCGCTATTAGTTACTTTGGAGTGACTCTTTGTTGCATGTTGAGGGATAGTTATATGATCCAATTATGTTATTATTGTTGAGAGAACTTGCACTAGTGAAAGTATGAACCCTAGGTCTTGTTTCCTATCATTGCAATACCGTTTGTGCTCACTTTTATCATTAGTTACCTTGCTGTTTTTATATTTCCAGATTTCAAAAACCTATATCTACCATCCATATCGCACTTGTATCACCATCTCTTCATGAACTAGTGCACCTATACAATTTACCATTGTATTGGGTGTGTTGGGGACACAAGAGACTCTTTGTTATTTGGTTGCAAGGTTGTTTGAGAGAGACCATCTTCATCCTATGCGTCCCACAGATTGATAAACCTTAGGTCATCTACTTGAGGGAAATTTGCTACTGTCCTACAAACCTCTGCACTTGGAGGCCCAACAACGTCTACAAGGAGAAGTTTGTGTAGTAGACATCAGGCGCCGCGGCAAGCGCACCAAGGCGGAGTATAAAGTCGTGTCGCCAATGTGTTGGGCTGGGTTGGGCATTCTTATCAAAAAATAATAATGGGCTGGAACTATTTACGACATTGACTACGATTTGCATGGGTCCGCTGGTTGCAGGAAGAAAATGGTGGGAGAAAAAAGACTGGTCGCTATCTTTGCCTAAGAATAATATCAACTGAATGTAACGACACTCTCATAGGAAATAATATCCTCCTGTTAAAATTTGACTTTTCAAATCATGAATTTAAAGAGCTGGTGCATGAGCATTTAGATTTATTTATTTATTTATTTACTTATTTATGTTTAGGGGACCATGAGCATGTACCTGGGCCGGATTCATCTGAGAGCCTTCCTTCCAGTTAATTATGGGATCCTCTATTGGGCCTTCATCAGTGGGCTGCATGTGATTGACAAGTGGAAAATGTATTCCATACCCAAAATAGTATGCGCTACGTATGGTACGAGGCACTAAAGGATCTGACCGTGCAACGACTTCCAAAACATTGTGTTTGTCATTCTAACAACACATTTATTCAACCAACAGATGAAATATACTACTAATTGTACATTGAAAATAGCAGCAGCAGCAACCAGGGTTGGGGGTGCAACAGAAGCAGTAAGCAGGCCAGAAGAGTAAAGACGCAACTCTCTCTTTCAAACCAAACATCAGCCATGCATCATTACAAAAGGGCTACCAAAAAAGAACAAGTGTATGCATCAAACTAAATAAAGATCCTACTACACCAAGTGTACAGATCTAACTAACTGGTTCAGTTAGACGTTACTATTTATTAAGCTGTGGAGATTGGTTGACGGCTTGAACCAGATGGGTGCCTGGCGGGGGAAACTCCAGTTGGCAGGTTGAAGTCTGATACTTGCGACCCTCTCTCCTACTTTGGGCTGCAGAACGTGGCGGCACATATCAGGGTATGGTGCATGGAGAGACGCATGGTATGCTGTGTACACACAGTTTTGCCTGATAACGAAACTGCGCTACCATCATGATCCTTGCCGTCGGTTATGTCCTGTTTAATCGGATAATTCCGTCCGAGAAACAGAGAGCGTGTACCAAGGCTACTTACCAGCCTCTAGTAAAAAATTCCCGAAGGCCTGGAGAAGCTGGGATCCTGCTCAAAGACCTTGCAGTGACTATGATTGTATTCTGCGAAACAACACGTCCGGTACGTGTGAACGATCATCAATCATTCACCATCGTCTGATCGAGCCAGGAACCGCATGCAATTGCCATGCCTCTTTTCTTTGAAAGGTTCTGGGATTAGGAAGGGTAGGGACACCAGGCAGCCTGCAACATCATATCAAGTTGGAGTCAAATAAAAAGGGGCTCGTACTATAATCAATCTTAAGAACAACATGTTATGAGCATGAATATTTTTTCAGTAAATGTTGACAGTAATATAAGCAAGACATCATGATATCATAGGAAAGTAACATACTGCTATAACATGCATTTGTAGCGATGACTGGAGTAGGCCAGCAATACGTCCAGCCATAGAGGGAGTCCACAGCGTAAATGAAGCCCTTGTGTTCAATGGCATCAGAGAACCATGGAGGATGTATGATCCTGTGATGGACGTGCAGATTTATCCACTTACCGAAGTGACATGTCAGATAGGCAGGACCGCGGTTGATGAATGCAATTAGCTTGAAGTCTTTATAATTCGCAGATCTTGTGGGCACTTGGCAGATTACAACCTTGAGAAAATCAAACTTGGTATCATGTTGGCTACTGTAAGATTCCGAGCGGTGCCAAAGTAGTGCAGTGTTAATCGAAGGAGGGGGGATCAATCGCCGGGTGTAGACCTCCACGAGCATCCAGCTGTCGTGACCGTCGACGGGCACCATCCAAGACGTGCTCATGCCGACCCAGTACATACCATTAATGTATTTGAGGGTGACGGGGATCGGATCGCAGTCGAGGGGGTTCATGATCATCACCGTACAATCGTTATTCTACGTGACACGCCATTTCTGAAGATCAGGCGGCATCAGCAAGCAAGGACGAGAACGCGGCGAGCGGCATGGTACTGAGATTGTCCACACGCGAAACAATGATCTTGATTACCTCTGTGGGGAGCGAATTCCAGCCACTCTTTTGGCGGACGCTGCTCGGTTCTGCCATTGTTAGTGTTGGGTTTCGGAAGACGGGGGAGGCGCCTTAGCGGGGATGGAAGATTGGATGATTATGTGCAAACGAAGATAGAGAAGCGAATATGAGCTACGGGAAGTGGACAGGTGATGATGACAACAGCGCGCCGCTTGACTTACGAGACACATCCTAGCAGTGCAGGGTCATAGTGATGCCAGACAACTTGCTTGAGTGATCACAGTACTAGTACTACTTACATTACCTGCTACTATGCCCTAGTTTGCATATAGAGTAGTGGACTAGGACTCTGCTCTACTACTAGCACCGGAGGAGTAGTATATTCTAATCTAAAATAGTTAATAACTTCAATGCCCGAGCATGGCATGACTACGAACCGCCATCGGTGCTAAGTCCAATCCCCAACAAACGTTCGCTGGGAGACATGGCAGTTGCAAACGTCCGCGGCGCAGTTACAATACGTGTGTAAGGGTGGCGGTTTTGTCAAATAATATGGCTTAAAAACAGGCCACCGTCGGATGGAAATCTGACGGTTACATGGGATTCGCCAGGATTGAGCTCGTGGCGAACAATCGCCAGATATCATTACTAAAAAAAGGTGAAAACACCCGGGGCTATAACTTGCACCGGCTGACCATTAACAATGATACTAACATAGTTGTAAAATGGTCAAATACCGTGTCTACGTGGTGTTTGGAATTATATGCAAACTAACAAGATGCTCGTGCATTGCACGGAACATCACGATGCATTTTTTTACAAAACACCTGTTGTGATTGACCCATGCAGGAGTAATCCCATGTGTAAAAACTAATGATATCTGAGGGAGTCCCGGATTAGGGGGTGTCCGGATAGTCGAACTATAACCTTCGACCGGACTCCTGGACTATGAAGATACAAGATTGAAGACTTCGTCCCGTGTCCGGATGGGACTTTCCTTGGCGTGGAAGGCAAGCTTGGCGATACGGATATGTAGATCTCCTTCTATTGTAACCGACTCTGTGTAACCCTAACCCTCTCCGGTGTCTATATAAACCGGAGGGTTTTAGTCCGTAGGACGAACAACAATCATACCATAGGCTATCTTCTAGGGTTTAGCCTCTCTGATCTCGTGGTAGATCTACTCTTGTACTACCCATATCATCAATATTAATCAAGCAGGTGTAGGGTTTTACCTCCATCGAGAGGGCCCAACCAGGGTAAAAACATCGTGTCCCTTGTCTCCTGTTACCATCCGCCTAGACGCACAGTTCGGGACCCCCTACCCGAGATCCGCCAGTTTTGACACCGACATTGGTGCTTTCATTGAGAGTTCCGCTGTGCTGTCGCCATCAGGAGGGATGCCTCATCCCGTCTTTAAAGACGGCTCTGTCGCTAAAGGAGCTTTGGCTATCGGCCAAACTCTCCGGCTAGGCGGTTTTCTTATGACCGCCTGTTCGGCCGCCGCGCCGACGATGACTTCTCGGGTCATCAAAAGCAATCTTCACGTCAACTCGGAACTCGCCGAGCAGTTGGATCCGATGGAGCTCTCTTCTTTAATCGAGCTCTTGGATCGCATCGCCGCCCTAGGAGTCGCTATACTACGCATCGATTAGGCCTAAACCCGATCTGAGAGAGATTAACTCTCCCCAGGTCACCCATCACGTTGATGTGGTGGAGGAACAACGCGGCGACCCTTCATCTACCTTAAGGACAAACTATATCCAAATTCCCAATCCCTCCAAGCCGGATACCCGCGGAGGGGAGGACGTCACTCAAGACATGAACCTACAGTCAGGCAACGGGCTAGACTCAGTGCACAACATCCAAGAATCCAAGCTTCCGAGTTCGGAAACCCTGTGGCCCTTGAGCCACAGATTGGGTGGGGTTTCGGATCTAATTCCACCCACCCATTCAAACATAGGCGATCTATCCAATATTAGGCAAGAGCCTGAAGAAACAGTACATCATTACTGGGCCAGATTCCTCATGGTTATGAACAGGATAAAGGACTGCCGCGAGGAAGACGCAATTTCATTCTTCTGCAATAATTGCACGGACATGGGAATCCTCAACGCCATAGGTCGCCGTGAACTTACACGCTTTGCTGACTTGGCGTCCGTAGTACTAAAGTATTGTGCGATGGAAAGCGCCTGGAAAACCGAAGTATGATTTTGGGACAATCCGGGTTAAACACCAGTCTGAAACAAAAGGGTGCATTATCGCCAATCACCCGGGTTAAACACCAAAAAACAAAAAAACCCCACGGGGCATGGAGCCGTACTGGAGGGGTGGCTCAACGCACCCTATAAAATTCATAGCACAGAGGGCACTACACCAACTCATAGCCTTAGAGCATGTTGGATACTCCGACAGGTGGCCAAAAGCGGCGAGGAGCTTCTAACCCCAGCATCCACAGAGCACCAGCCCAAGGATACCAGTACGGTATTAACAGTCTTCGAGACTTTCGCATCAAACAATATGCAAAAACAAATACTCCGCAGCCTCGCCGAAGTCTATAGCAACAATAAATCCATGGAGTGACATGGCTATTACCTTTAATGCTAGTGATGAACCTAAATTCCGAACAGCCCGAGCACCAGCAGCATTGGTCCAATAGTGGACGGCTTTCGCCTTACCAAGGTACTCATGGACGGTGGCAGCGGATTGAACCTCATTTATGAGGAAACCCTTCAAAAAATGGAAATAGACTGGAGCCGCATTGAGCGAAGCGACACAACCTTTAGAGGAATAATCCCCAGTCGGGAAGCGAGCTGCACAGGTAAAATCACACTGGATGTGGTGTTCGGCACGCCGGATAATTACAGGTCCGAGGAGGTCATGTTCCAAGTGGCCCCGTTCAGCAGCGGATACCACGCTCTATTAGGGCGAGAGGCATTCACAATTTTTCAAGCTATACCCCATTACGGTTACATGAAGCTCAAAATGCCCGGGCCCAACGGAATCATCACTCTTGCTAGTGACCCGGACATAGCACTCCGCGCCGAAAATAAGATAGCCGCACTAGCCCTAGAGGCACTATCCGAAGCCCTAGCGGCCGAGGAACTGATCGCCACGCTCCACGGTGAACAGGGACGATGTGATACTCGATAAAAGATCCAAGTCCACCTCCTTTAAACTAGCGATTTAAATAGTCAAATTCCAAGTCCACCCAACGGAGCCTACAAAACGGCTTCCATTGGGGCACAATTAAACCCCCGATGTAGACGCCAAGACTACGAGAATTCCTACGTGAAAATTGGGACATTTTTCCTGGCACCCTTGAGACATGCCAGAATCCCACGCCGCTGGCCGAAAGCACAGCCTAAACATCCTAAAAGGATTCAAGCCAGTCAAACAGGCTCTTCGGCGTTTCTCCGAACCTAAGAGACAAGCCATGGGAGAGGAGCTAGCCAAACTATTGGAGGCCGGATTCATCAGAGATATAAAACACCCGACTGGCTAGCAAACCTGGTGATGGTACCAAAGAAGGACAAATCCTAGCGCCTATGTGTCGATTTCAAGGACCTCAACAAGGCTTGCCCAAAGGATCCCTTCCCCCTCCCCCGCATCGATCAAATTATCGACGCTACCGCAGGACACGATTCATTGAGTTTCCTCGATGCATACTCTGGCTATCATCAAATTAAGATGGCAGAACCTGATCAAGCCGCAACGGCATTTATCACCCCATACGGCCCATTCTGCTTCAACACAATACCCTTCGGGCTCAAAAACGCCGGCGCAACATATCAGCGCATGATTCAGACCTGTCTGGCAAACCAGATCGGCAAAACAATGGAGGCATACGTAGATGATGTGGTCGTCAAAACCAAGCATGTCGAAACTCTAGTAGACGACTTGAGGCTTACATTCGATAATCTCCGAACATATGACATCAAGCTTAACCCGGAAAAATGCGTTTTCGGCGTACCAGCCAGAAAGCTCCTGGGCTTCATTGTATCCGGTAGAGGAATTGAAGCAAACCCAGCCAAGATCCGAGCTCTGTCACAATTGGATATCCCAAAGGACCTCAAACAAATACAAAAACTGACTGGATGCATGGCGGCTCTAAGCCGCTTCATCTCCCGTCTAGGAGAAAAGGCATTACCCCTCTATCGCCTACTCCGGCGCACCGAATACTTCGAGTGGACGGACGCCGCCACGGCCGGACTCGAAGAAATAAAAGCCATATTGGCAACAAACTCGGTCATGGCCGTGCCCAACATGGGCGAACCAATGCTATTATACATCGCTGCAACTCATCAAGTCGTAAGCGCAGTGCTCGTTGTCGAACGCGAAACGGATGAACACAAGTTTCCCCTTCAAAAACCAGTCTACTACGTGTCCTCGCTCCATGACCGAGTTTCTCGCAAAAAAAATAAAGTCTACTACGTGTCCACTGTCCTCACTCCATGCAAGTCACGGTACCCGCATTATCAAAAGATCGCGTACGCGGTTGTCGGATTTCGGGTTCCGGCAGACCCTCTAGGTTCGAACACTGGGGTGCGCACGGAGATCTCGCCCTCTACCTACCTGCACCTCGCCGCCTCGCTAGGATATAAACTATGAAAGGAACAACACAAGAGACACATGGTCTATACTGGTTCGGGCCACCATTGTGGTGTAACACCCTACTCCAGTGTGTGGTGTTGTGGATTGCCTCTTGGGCTGATGATGAACAATACAAGGAAGAACAGCCTCGCGAGGGTCTATTCTTGGCTGGTGCGATGAACTACTAGGCGGAGTTCAGTCGCTCTCTCTCTGCTAATTCCAGCTACCTCTACCCTGTGGGTGGCTAGTCCTATTTATAGGTAAAGGCCCTGGGCCTCTTCCCAAATATTGAGCGGGAAGGGTGCCAACAATTGGCCATTTTGAAGGGGAACATCTAGTACACTTATCCTGACTAAAGTTGGTCCTCGCCTGTCAAAGGCTCTGGTGGTGACGCCGGCTTGGGCTCCACGATGACTTCCTTCCTGCCGTTGCGACGGTCTTGGTCTTGTTGCACCGAAACGGATGCCTTTGCTTGATACTCTTGCCTGCGCTTGCCCCCTTTGCACCAAAGAGGAAAGGAGGACACTGCGTGGGCTGGCGCCCGCCTGGCGCCCTTGGTCGTCATGGCTTGCGTCATGGGCACCTCGTGAGGTACCCCGCCTTGATCTCTCCGCCTCCTCGCGAGCCAGCCTGACGAGGCCGTGCCTGAGGAAGCTTCCTGTTGTCCGCCCCGCGAGGCTTGGCCCCTCGCGAGGGTCTTGAGCTTGTGCCGATGAAGATGGGCCGTGTTGGGCCACCCCTTGAGCCACGCCGCAGCCGCAGTGCAAGTCCGGGACCCCTGTTCGAGAACGCCGACAAGAGCCCCGGCCCAAGGCGCCAGACTTGGCTGAGCAAAAAGCGAAGGGCAAGTCACGAGCGCCCTTGAGCCCTAACAGCTCAAGGCCTTGGGCGCCATGTGGCGGTTGGTTGGACGTGGGCGCCTCTGCTTCCCCATGATGCCTCGGCGACTGCACGAATTGACAAGTCCCTGCATGCAAAGCGGGTCATGATTACCTGCGATCGTGGAGGTCGACGGTTGGCCTTCCCAGGCTATAAGTACGGAACGGCGCGTGCCCTCCTAGTCCATCTCTTCTTGCTTCTCCGTCCTTGCTCCACCTTGCCGCAATGGCTCCGATCCGCTGGTTCTCCGCGGAAGAGAAGGGAAAGGCTCCCCGAGAGGGTCCCGACCCGCTTCTGCCAAAGAAACGGCTAGCCCTATGCTGTCGAGATGAGGGAGCCCGGTAGGAGGTCTCGAGGCCTTGGTGCGAGCGGCCGCCGCCAGGGTTCCCGCTGCCCTTGTAAGCCCACCTTGAGGGCCCCGCAGGAGTTGACGCCGAGCGCCATGGACGACGCCGCCGTCGGCGCCGACGGGTCACGGCGGTGCGCGTTGTCCGTCCTAGAGTTCATGCTGAGGGCTCCTCCCGAGAGTTTGTGCTCCACGCCGCCATGCCTCCTCAGTCTTGGATTTTCCTTCCTCCCTCCTTCGCCTTCATGATGCCGCAGTGGGGATACTTGGAGCTCTGGTTGCAGCACGCCGGCTGCAACACCCTTTGCATCAAGCGGAGGTCGCGGTCATCGCCGGGCTAGGTCTTCATGACTCGAGGCTGGGCGAGATCGCCCGGTCTGCAGACGAGGCGCCCTCGCGATCCACCCGGAGTACGACGGGCGCTTCCATGATGTTCTTCAAGGTCTTCGACACGGACGGACGCCGCTGGAGTGCTGCCAGAGAGGTGGTCGGGCCCCGCCGGCGAGGACCAGGCTCACTGATCTCTCCCTCAGCAGCTCCTCAGGCGGCGAAGGCGTCGGAGGATCCAGCGACTCTACCGAGCTCTTCGCGACTCCGGAGACGAGCGACAATAGCTACGAGCCCCCGAGCCTGCGCCGCTCTCGGAGCAGGACGGGCTCGTCAGGCCGCCGCCGCCTCTGATCTGGATGAGGTTGGCGCCGGCGCTTAACGACCCACTGTTGATGATGGCATCTCTTGCGGAGGCACGTGTAGTTAGCGTTCTTTAGGATCTGTTTCCTCTGTTCCCTGCGAGGAATCGAAAAGCGCGCCCCGTGGGGGCTTGTAAGGTGCCTGTGGTTCTATTTGTTAATATAGTCCTTGCCATGAAGTAGTGCGAGATGCTCATTCCGTCGTAGCTTAGTTCTTCCTTTCGAACCTCACGAGGGCTTGGTGCTCTACGCTGATAGGTCCCGGTCCCCAGGTAGGCTTCAACCGTCGCTGGTATGCCAGGTCGCGATGCCGTCGTCAAGGCCAGGAGGTGAGCGGCCAGAGGTCCAGTAAGAGCCCCTGAGTCGCGATGCTCAGGAGGTCCCCTTTAGCGCTCAAGCAGCCATCGTTCAGTGAGAAAGGAGCGCGACGTTGCTAACACGAGATTGCATTGGGTGCGGGGACGGTGCTGCGATAGCTAGTGTTTCCGGAGGGTGACTTATCTCGAGAATCAGGAACCGCTTCCTGGTGCGACGCTAGGTCCGCGCATCGGCAGGCGAGGGGTTGCCTGGCGAGGTCCCCGCGTGCCTCTTCCTTCTTGCCTTTGCTCCCCTTTCTGCTCTACGTCCTCGGGTCCCGGCCCTCGAGCGGGTCTCAGCCGTCGCTGGTATGCCAGGTCGCGATGCCGTGGACAAGGCCAGAGGGTGAGGGCTGGAGAGCCAGTAGGAGCCCATGAGTCGCGATGCTCAGGTACCCCCCTTTAACGTGCAAGCGGTTCGTGCGGACGAGAGTGAAGAAGACGCCGTGAGGGCCTCGCCTGGCGCTGCTCCTTGAAGGGATCCTGCAGGCCCACCACAAGAAGAACAAGAGTCCGCTATGACAAGCGACGGTCAGCCATTGGTTGCTTTGGAGGGGTGACGAGGCACTGAAGGCCTGATGAGGTGGCGTTGTGCGGGGCTGCCGCGGCCAGAGCTCAGCCATTCAGGTTTATCGGTGTTGCAGGGATGGACCCATGCACAAGCGTCGTGCCGTTGGGGAGCAGCTTCATCAGTGACATCAGTTGAGCGGGCAACTAGGTCAAGCACATTAATCATGAAGAAGCAAGTTCATTTAGATAGATGCAGGGAAGGCAAACATCGCTGGTGCAGCCCGGCGACTTGGGGATGATGCAGCCCGAGGGGCGCCCCCAACAAAGTAAGCTAGGAACATGAAGTAAAGGGGATACACGCCGCAGGGACGGACCCACGCAGCCTGGGAATAATGCAGCCCTGGGGGCGCTCCCAGCTGGAAATGAAACTAGAAGGATGTCACCTGATGGCGTTGAAGATGAAGGGATGTTGAAGTAGCGGACGTTGTGGGCTGCGGAAGCCGATCTTCACGAGCCCCCAGGCCCAGGAGCCTCGGGAGGCTCCGGAGGCGCTGGTGGCTCCTCGCGGACCATCTCCATCTCCACCAGAACTTCGGAACGCCTGGCCTCTTGAGCCTCCAGGATGCTCCCCATGAGGCGCTGGTATGTGGCGGCCGCGTTTGGCACGCCGTAGGGCATGCGAACGTAGCTGTGGGGTAGACCTTCAGCCCGCCCAGCGTGAGGGGCCGGCGCTCTGAGGCGGCTCGGTTGAGCCCTGGTATGTCGATGCAGACGCGTAGCCCACCATCCTCGCCTGGATGGGGAGCTACGGCGGTTAAGTGGCGGGTGCCACTCATGACTCTTGACTCCTGTAGCTCCTGCGTGATCTGGCTGACGAACTCCTAAGGGTTTGGCCCTCCTTTCCTTGCTCCTTCCTGAGGGAAACGTGCTTTGAAACACGCCTCCAAGTGGTGCCCAAGCGCCTCCCTCGTGACCTTAGCAAGGTCGGTGGCCCTCCAGGAGAGAGCCCCCGAGCCTTGCTTGAGGAGGGCGCCGGGCACGCCTTCCTATGCGATAGAAGGAGGTGACCTTGAACAGGCGCGGACCCTGAGGGGCCTGCCTCCTGAGGGGTCGGGCCTGGCGATGTCTTCTTCTTCTTGGGAGCGGTCTCAGGGAGCCTCCCGCTCCTGCGATCTGGATCTTCAAGTGATGCGGCTTGAAAAGCTCGCTCCAGGGAGCACACCGCATCTCTTTCTTCACAAGGCACCGTGATGACTCCGCCGCTTCCTGCCATATTGAGGACGTTGTAGCCATGATGAGTCACGACCATGAACTTGGCCAGAGCAGGGTACCCTAGGATGGCATTGTACGGCAGGCGAATGTGGGCGACATCGAAGTCGATGAGCTCGGTGCGGTAGTTGTCGCGCGCCCTGAAGGTGACAGGGAGGTGGACCTGCCCAATCGGAACCGCGGAGCCATCGGTGACTCCAGAGAAAGGCTTGGTTGGCTGAATCTGAATGTAGGCACCTGGAGATTGTTGAATGTCTCTACGGACAGGACATTGAGCCCTGCTCCGCCGTCGATGAGGGTCCTGGTGACTTGCACGTTGCTGATGATCGGGGAACAAAACATCGGGAGGACTCCGGCTGTGGCCGCGCACTTGAGCTGATCCGCTGAGCTGAACGTGATGGCACACGCCGACCACCTGAGAGGGCGCGTGCCTTCAAGCTTGGGGAGGACTGCATTCACTTCGCGGGTGAACTGCTTGAAGATGCGTTGAGAGGCTCGGGCTTGAGCTCCGCCCAGGATGCAAGCGATCGCGCGTGGCTCCTGGAAGCCCCCAGCCCCCTCGTCCTGATGATGGTCCTCGTTTCTCCTTTGCTGCGGCGGCAGAGGAGGGAGGCATGTGTTTCCTTGTGGACGATCCTCGCGAGGCTGATCCCTCCAGTCTCCCTCGCGAGGCTAATCCTGCCAGCGATCCTCACAAGGTCGGTCGCGCCACCCTTGGCGCGGGCCACGGTCTTCCCAGCGTCCTGCGTTCCTTCCTCCTCCTCGGCCGTAGCCTCGATCGTTGTGGTCGGGGCGTCGGCCGATCCTCCCTTCTCGCACGGCTCGGAGCTCTTGACATTCGTTGGTGTTGTGGGTGTGGAGGTCGTTGTACACACAGTACCGGCTGCCCTTGGAAGACTCGGGCTGATCTCTGCCCCGCTTGGTGTCTGGTTCTGCCGCGAGCACGGCAGCCCCCTTGCGCTTCACGTCCTTGGCCTTGGATTTCTTCTCTTCTGGGTCTGCGGCTGGCAGCTCGAGGAGGGAAGGCGCCCTTCCTCAGCCCTGGCGCACTTGGTCGCCAAGTTGAACAGCTCCAAGGAAGTGCACAGATCTTCATGCATCGCCAGCTCCTCCTTCACCTTGACGTCACGCACTCCGTCGGAGAAGGCTGAGATGATGGCCTCCTCGGTCACCTTGGGAATCTTGAGGCGTGCATTGTTGATGAAGGAAATATGCCCTAGAGGCAATAATAAAGTTATTATTTATTTCCTTATTTCATGATAAATGTTTATTATTCATGCTAGAATTGTATTAACCGGAAACATAATACATGTGTGAATACATAGACAAACAGAGTGTCACTAGTATGCCTCTACTTGACTAGCTCGTTAATCAAAGATGGTTGTGTTTCCTAACCATGAACAAGGAGTTGTTATTTGATTAACGGGATCACATCATTGGTTGAATGATCTGATTGACATGACCCATTCCATTAGCATAGCACCTGATCGTATAGTTTGTTGCTAGTGCTTTTCTTCATGACTTATACATGTTCCTATGACTATGAGATTATGCAACTCCCGTTTGCACGAGGAACACTTTGGTGCTACCAAACGTCCACAACGTAATCGGGTGATTATAAAGGTACATTACAGGTGTCTCCGAAGGTACATGTTGGGTTGGCATATTTCGAGATTAGGATTTGTCACTCCGATTGTCGGAGAGGTATCTCTGGGCCCTCTCGGTAATACACATCACATAAGCCTTGCAAGCATTGCAACTAATGAGTTAGTTGTGAGATGATGTATTACGGAACGAGTAAAGAGACTTGCCGGTAACGAGATTGAACTAGGTATTGGATACCGACGATCGAATCTCGGGCAAGTAACATACCGATGACAAAGGGAACAACGAATGTTGTTATGCGGTCTGACCGATAAAGATCTTCGTAGAATATGTAGGAACCAATATGGGCATCCCGGTCCCGCTATTGGTTCTTGACCGGAGATGTGTCTCACCATGTCTACATTGTTCTCGAACCGTAGGGTCCGCACGCTTAAGGTTTCAATGACGGTTATTATGAGTTTATGAGTTTTGATGTACCGAAGGAGTTCGGAGTCCCGGATGAGATCGGGGACGTGACGAGGAGTCTCGAAATGGTCGAGACATAAAGATTCATATATTGGAAGTCTATGTTTGGACATCGGAAGTGTTCCGGGTGAAATTGGGAATTTTACCAAGTACCGGGAGGTTACCGGAACCCCCGGAATGCTAATGGGCCAACATGGGCCTTAGTGGAAAGGAGAGAAGGGGCCCAAGTGCTGGTCGCACCTTCCCCTTCCCTAGTCCTATTAGGACTAGGAGAAGGGGCGCCTCTCTCCCTTCCCACTTGGGGAAACCTAGTTGGACTAGGATTGGGGAATCCTACTCCTAGTAGGAGTAGGACACCTGGCGCACCTCCCTTGGCCGGCCAGCCCCTCCTCCTTCCCTCCTTTATATCTGGGGCAGAGGGCACCCCATGACACACAAGTTGATCCTTGAGATCGCTCCTTAGCCGTGTCAGTGCGGTGCCCCTCCACCATATTCCACCTCGGTCATATTGTAGCGGTGCTTAGCGAAGCCTCGCGACGGTGAAACATCAAGATCGTCACCACGCCGTCGTCGACGGAACTCCCTCCCGGAGCTTTGCTGGATCGAAGCCCGTGGAGCGCCATCGAGCTGAACGTGTGCCAAGAACTCGGAGGTGCCGGAGTAATGCGCTGGGATCGGCAGAATCGCGAGGAGAAAGTACGACTACTTCCTCTACGTTGTGATCGCTTCCGCCACGGTCTACGAGGGTACGTGACAACACTCTCCTCTCGTTGCTATGCCATCACCATGGTCCTGTGTGCGAGGAAAATTTTGAAATTACTGCGTTCCCCAACAGTGGCATCCGAGCCTGGTTTTATGCGTAGATGTCATATGCACGCAGTAGAACACAAGTGAGTTGTGGACGATACAAGTCATACCGCCTACCAAAGCATGTCATACTTTGGTTCAGCGGTATTGTTGGAAAGACGATCCAGACCAACCTTACGCGTGCATTTCCACGCTGAGACCGTTCCTCGACGTGCTTTGCACATAGATGGCTTGTGGAAGACTGTCTCTCCAACTTTAGTTGAACTGAGTGCTACGCCCGGTCCTTGAGAAGGTTAAACGGAGTCTATTTGACAAACTATCGTTGTGGTTTTGATGCGTAGGTAAGAACGGTTCTTGCTCAGCCCGTAGCAGCCACGTAAAACTTGCAACAACAAAGTAGAGGACGTCTAACTTGTTTTTGCAGGGCATGTTGTGATATGGTCAAGACGTGATGCTATATTTTATTGTATGAGATGATCATGTTTTGTAACCGAGTTATCGGCAACTGGCAGGAGCCATATGGTTGTCGCTTTATTGTATGCAATGCAATCGCGATGTAATGCTTTACTTTATTACTAAGCGGTAGTGATAGTCGTGGAAGCATAAGATTGACGAGACGACAACGATGCTACGATGGAGATCAAGGTGTCGCTACCGGTGATTTATGGTGATCATGACGGTGCTTCGGAGATGGAGATCACAAGCACAAGATGATGATGGCCATATCATATCACTTATATTGATTGCATGTGATGTTAATCCTTTATGCATCTTATCTTGCTTTGATTGACGGTAGCATTATAAGATGATCCCTTACTAAATTATCAAGAAGTGTTCTCCCGAGTATGCACCGTTATGAAAGTTCTTCGTGCTGAGACTCCTCGTGATGATAGGGTGTGATAGGCTCTTCGTTCAAATACAACGGGTGCAAAACAGTTGCACACGCAGAATACTAAGGTTATACTTGACGAGCTATGCATATAAGATATGACCTCGGAACACAGAGACCGAAAGGTCGAGCGTGAATCATATAGTAGATATGATCAACATATTGATGTTCACCATTGAAACTACTCCATCACACGTGATGATCGGACATGGTTTAGTTGATTTGGATCACGTGATCACTTAGATGACTAGAGAGATGTCTGTCTAAGTGGGAGTTCTTAAGTAATATGATTAATTGAACTTAAATTTATCATGAACTTAGTCCTGGTAGTATTTTGCAAATTATGTTGTAGATCAATAGCTCGCGTTGTTGCTTCCCTATGTTTTTATATGTGTTCCTAGAGAAAATTGTATTGAAAAAGGTTAGTAGCAATGATGCGGATTGGATCCGTGATCCGAGGTTTATCCTCATTGCTGCACGTAAGAATTACGTCCTTGATGCACCGCTAGGTGACGGACCTATTGCAGGAGCGTATGCGCACGTTATGAACGCTTTTGCTAGCTCAATATGATGACTACTTAATAGTTTAGTGCACCATGCTTAACGGCTTAGAATCGGGACTTCAAAGACGTTTTGAACGTCATGGACCATATGAGATGTTCCAGGAGTTGAAGTTAATATTTCCAGCAAATACCCGAGTTGAGAGATATGAAGTCTCCAACAAGTTCTATAGCTAAAAGATGGAAGAGAATCGCTCAACTAGTGAGCATGTTCTCAGATTGTCCGGTACTTCAATCGCTTGAATCAAGTAGGAGTTAATCTTCCGGATAAGACGGTGATTGACGTAATTCTCTAGTCACCATCACTAAGTTACTAGAACTTCGTGATGAACTATAGTATGCAAGGGATGACGAAAACGATTCCCGAGCTCTTCGTGATGTTAAAATCGACGAAGGTAGAAATCAAGAAAGAGCATCAAGTGTTGATGATTGACAAGACCACTAGTCTCAAGGAAAAGGGCAAAGGGAACAAGGGGAACTTCAAGAAGAACGGCAAGCAAGTTGCTGCTCGAGTGAAGAAGCCCAAGTCTGGACCTAAGCCCGAGACTAAGTGCTTTTGCTGCAATGGAACTGGTCACTAGAAGCGGAACTACCCCAAGTATTTGGCGGATAAGAAGGATGGCAAAGTGAACAAAGGTATATTTGATATACAGATTATTGATGTGTATTTTACTAGTGTTCGTAGCAACCCCTCGGTATTTGATAATTGGTTCAGTTGCTAAGAGTAGTAACTTGAAAGCGGAGTTGCAGAATGAGCAGAAACTAGTTGAAGGGGAAGTGACGATGAGTGTTGGAAGTAGTTCCAAGATTGATATGATCATCATCGCACACTCCCTATACTTTCGGGATTAGTATGGAACCTAAATAAGTGTTATTTGGTGTTGAGCATAAATATGATTTGATCATGTTTATTGCAATACGGTTATTCATTTAAGTAAGAGAATAAATTGTTGTTCTGTTTACATGAATAAAACCTTATATGGTTACACACCCAATGAAAGTGGTTCATTGGATCTCGATCATAGTGATACACATATTCATAATATTGAAACCAAAAGATGCAAAGTTAATAATGATAGTGCAACTTATTTGTGGCAATCGCCGTTTAGGTCATATTGGTGTAAAGCGCATGAAGAAAACTCCATGCCGATGGACTTTCGGAATCACTTGGTTATGAATCATTTGATGCTTGCGTAACCATGCCTTTTGGGCAAGATGACTAAAACTCCGTTCTTGAACAATGGAACGAGCTACCGACTTATAGGAAATAACACATATATATACCGATATATGCGATCCAATGAGTGTTGATGCTCGTGGCAAGTATCGTTAATTTTATGACCTTCACAAGATGATTTGAGTAGATATGGGTATATCTACTTGATGAAACATAAGTCTGAAATAGTTGAAAGGTTCAAAGAATTTCAGAGTGAAGTGGAAAATCATCGTAACAAGAAAATAAAGTTTCTGCGATCTGATCGTGGAGATAAATATTTGAGTTACGAGTTTGGTCTTCAATTAAAACAAAGTGGAATAGTTTCACAACTTACGCCACCTGGAACACCACAACGTAATGGTGTGTCCGAACGTCGTAATCGTGATTTCTTTATTAGATATGGTGCGATCTATGATGTCTCTTCTTGATTTACCGCTATCGTTTTGGGGTTATGCTTTAGAGACGGCTACATTCACTTTAAATAGGGCACCATCTAAATCCGTTGAGACGACGCCTTATGAACTGTGGTTTGGCAAGAAACCAAAGTTGTCGCTTCGAAAGTTTGGGGCTGCGATGCTTATGTGAAAAAGCTTCAACCTGATAAGCTCGAACCCAAATCGGAGAAATGTGTCTTCATAGGATACCCAAAGGAGACTGTTGGGTACACCTTCTATCACAGATCCGAAGGCAAGATTTTTGTTGCTAAATTCGGAAACTTTTTGGAGAAGGAGTTTCTCTCGAAGAAGTGAGTGGGAGGAAAGTAGAACTTGATGAGATAACTGTATCTACTCCCTTATTGAGAAGTAGTACATCACGTAGAAAACAGTTTACGTGACACCTACACCAAATAGGGAAGAAGCTAATGATGATGATCATGAAACTTCAGATCAAGTTTCTCTGAACTTCAGAGATCAACGAGCAAGATCCGCACTGCAGTGGTACGGTAATCCTATTCTGGAAGTCATGTTCTTTGGAACATGATGAACCTCTGAACTATGAGGAAGCGATGATGAGCCCAGATTCATGAAATGGCTTGAGGCCATGAAATCTGAGATAGGATCCATGTATGAGAACAAAGTATGGACTTTGATTGACTTGCTCGATGATCAGCAAGCCATGTTAAATAAATGGATCTTCAAGAGGAAGACGGACATTGATAGTAGTGTTACTATCTACAAAGCTCGACTTGTCAAAAAAAAAAAGGTTTTCGACAAGTTCAAGGTGTTGACTACAATGAGATTTTCTCAACCGTAGCGATGCTTAAGTCTGTCCGAATCATGTTAGCAATTGCCACATTTTATGAAATCTGGCAAATGGATGTCAAAACTACATTCTTTAATGGATTTATTAAAGAAGAGTTGTATATGATGCAATCAGAAGGTTTTTCAATCCTAAAGGAACTAACAAAATATGCAAGCTCCGTGATCCATCTATGGACCGGTGCAAGCATCTCAGAGTTGGAATACATGCTTTGATAAGTTGATCATAGCATATAGTTTTATACAGACTTGTGGAAAAGCCCGTATTTACAAGAAAGTGAGTGGGAGCACTACAAGCATTTCCGATAAGTATATGTGAATGACATATTGTTGATCGGAAATAATGTAGAATTATTCTGCAAAGCATAAAGGAGTATTTGAAAGGAGTTTTTCAAAGAAGGACCTCGGTGAAGCTACGTACAAATTGAGCATCAAGATCTATTGAGATAGATCAAAAACGCTTGATGAGTTTTTCAATAAGAACAAACCTTGTCAAGATTTTGAAGTATTTCAAAATTGAAAAGTCAAAGAAAAGATCTAGAATGTGTTGAAGGTGTGAAATTGAGTAAGACTCAAATCCCGACCACAATGAAAAATAGAAAAGAGAATGAAAATCATTCCCTATGCCTCGACCATAGGTTCTACAAAGTATGCTATGCTATGTACCGGACCTATTGTATACCTTGCTCTGAATTTTGCAAGGGAGTACAATAGTGATCTAGGAGTAGATCACTTTGGACATTGGTCAAGAACATCCTTAGTGAGGACTAAGGAAATATTTCTCGATTATGGAGGTGATAAAAGAGCCCGTCAGAAAGAGTTACATCGACATGTGCTTTTACACTGATCCAGATGACTCTAAAGTCTCAATCTGGATACATACTATAAGTGGGAGCAATTAGCTAGAGTAGCCCCGTGCAGAGCATTGTAGACATAGAATATTTGCAAAATACATACGGCTCTGAATGTGACAGACCCGTTGACTAAAGCTTCTCTCACGAGCAAAACATGATCATCCCTTAGTACTCTTTGGGTGGTAATCACATAACGATGTGAACTAGATTATTGACTCTAGTAAACCCTTTGGGTGTTGGTCACATGACGATGTGAACTATGGGTGTTAATCACATACAGATGTGAATATTAGTGTTGAATCACATGATGATGTGAACTAGATTATTGACTCTAGTGCAAGTGGGAGACTGAAGGAAATATGCCCTAGAGGCAATAATAAAGTTATTATTTATTTCCTTATTTCATGATAAATGTTTATTATTCATGCTAGAATTGTATTAACCGGAAACATAATACATGTGTGAATACATAGACAAACAGAGTGTCACGAGTATGCCTCTACTTGACTAGCTCGTTAATCAAAGATGGTTGTGTCTCCTAACCATGAACAAGGAGTTGTTATTTGATTAACGGATCACATCATTGGTTGAATGATCTGATTGACATGACCCATTCCATTAGCATAGCACCTGATCGTATAGTTTGTTGCTAGTGCTTTTCTTCATGACTTATACATGTTCCTATGACTATGAGATTATGCAACTCCCGTTTGCACGAGGAACACTTTGGGTGCTACCAAACGTCACAACGTGAATCGGGTGATTATAAAGGTACATTACAGGTGTCTCCGAAGGTACATGTTGGGTTGGCATATTTCGAGATTAGGATTTGTCACTCCGATTGTCGGAGAGGTATCTCTGGGCCCTCTCGGTAATACACATCACATAAGCCTTGCAAGCATTGCAACTAATGAGTTAGTTGTGAGATGATGTATTACGGAACGAGTAAAGAGACTTGCCGGTAACGAGATTGAACTAGGTATTGGATACCGACGATCGAATCTCGGGCAAGTAACATACCGATGACAAAGGGAACAACGTATGTTGTTATGCGGTCTCGACCGATAAAGATCTTCAGAGAATATGTAGGAACCAATATGGGCATCCGTGTCCCGCTATTGGTTATTGACCGGAGATGTGTCTCGATCATGTCTACATTGTTCTCGAACCGTAGGGTCCGCATGCAGCAAGGTTTCAATGACGGTTATTATGAGTTTATGTATTTTGATGTACCGAAGGAGTTCGGAGTCCCGGATGAGATCACGGACGTGACGAGGAGTCTCGAAATGGTCGAGACATAAAGATTCATATATTGGAAGTCTATGTTTGGACATCGGAAGTGTTACGGGTGAAATTGGGAATTTTACCAGAAGTGCACGGAGGTTCTGGAACCCCGAATACTAATGGGCCAACATGGGCCTTAGTGGAAAGGAGAGAAGGGGCCCAAGTGCTGGTCGCACCTTCCCCCTTCCCTAGTCCTATTAGGACTAGGAGAAGGGGCGCCTCTCTCTCTCCCTTCCCACTTGGGGAAACCTAGTTGGACTAGGATTGGGGGGAATCCTACTCCTAGTAGGAGTAGGACACCCTGGCGCACCTCCTTGGCCGGCCAGCCCTCCTCCTTCCCTCCTTTATATACGGGGCAGAGGGCACCCATGACACACAAGTTGATCCTTGAGATCGTTCCTTAGCCGTGTCTGGTGCCCCCTCCACCATATTCCACCTCGGTCATATTGTAGCGGTGCTTAGGCGAAGCCCTGCGGCAGTGAAACATCAAGATCGTCACCACGCCCGTCGTCTTGACGGAACTCCCTCCCCGGAGCTTTGCTTTGGATCGAAGCCCGTGGAGCGTCATCGAGCTGAACGTGTGCCAAGAACTCGGAGGTGCCGGAGTAACGGCGCTGGGATCGGCAGAATCGCGAGGAGAAAGTACGACTACTTCCTCTACGTTGTGATCGCTTCCGCTTACGGTCTACGAGGGTACGTAGACAACACTCTCCCCTCTCGTTGCTATGCCATCACCATGGTCCTGTGTGTGCGTAGGAAAATTTTGAAATTACTGCGTTCCCCAACAGTTGAAGCGTTGGATGTACTTCTGCAGGGTCTCCCCTGGCTGCTGCTTGATGCAGCGCATGTCGCTCACGGAAGGAGGCCGGTCGCGAGTACCTTGGAAGTTGGCGATGAAGCGGGTGCCCATCTCGTCCCAGGAGGAGATCGTGCCAGGGGCCAGGTTCAGGAGCCAGGTGCGGGCTTCGTCCTTGAGTGCCATGGGAAACCAGTTCGCCATGACCTTCTTGTCCCTGTTGGCGGCTTCGATGCCCAGCTCGTAGAGCTGAAGGAACTCAGCAGGGTCGGCCGTGCCGTCGTAGCGAGGAGGCAGGTCTGGCTTGAACTTGCTGGGCCATGCGACGCTGCGCAGCTCGGTGGTGAAGGCGCGGCAGCCTGCTGTGGCCAAGGGAGGCCGCTGGTGACGAAGAGCCTGGTCTTGCGGGTCCCGATGCGCCGCTGGGAGCAACAGCGCTGGGTCTTAACATCTTTGGAACAGAGCGTGGTCGTGACGAGCCGGTGCAGGGAGCACTCGGGCAGCTTCTTGGGGGCGAGGGACCTCTTGGCAGCTCCGCTCTTGCTGCGCTGGCGCCGGACAGAGTGAGTTCCGCCCAGGGGCCACGCGTCTTGGGGCCAGGGCGCCTTCTTGAGGGGTAGGCGGCTGAGGCGCCCCTGGAGCTTCATTGCCCGTGCAGGGCGGGGCGCGGTGCAGTGAGAAGGACGGCGCGGGGGAACCCCCTGCGGCGCAAACGAGCTCGGCGACGCGGTCGAGCCACTCTTCGTAGACGTCGTTGACTAGGCGGTAGCGCAGGAGCTCGTTTGCCGCGATGAGCGCAGCTCGAGCCTCCATGGGCGCGCGGAGTGCGCGAGACGAAGAACCAGCTGGGGTGAGTGAGGGAGTAGCAGTGCGGTCGTCTCGCCTCACGGACGGATGCTGGGACGATGCTTGCTACTCGTTCCCCGCAGGGCCGGTGGCGGCGTTGACGGCAGGCGACGGGGAACGGCGGGGGCGGCCACCGACGGGGGCCGTCTGGGCGACGCAGGAAGTGAGAGCGGCTCGGCGCTCGGTGCGGGCCTGACGAGCGTCTGACATGGATGCGATGGTCGGCGAAGAACAGGGCGGCGGAAGACAAATTCCGGCGCACCCCTACCTGGCGCGCCAAATGTCAGATTTCGGGTCCCGGCAGACCCTCTAGGTTCGAACACTAGGGTGCGCACGGAGATCTCGCCCTCTACCTACCTGCGCCTCGCCGCCTCGCTAGGATCTAAACTATGAAAGGAACAACCAAGAGACACAGGGTTTATACTTGTTCGGGCCACCATTGTGGTGTAACACCCTACTCCAGTGTGTGGTGTGGTGGATTGCCTCTTGGGCTGATGATGAACAATACAAGGAAGAACAGCCTCGCGAGGGTCTGTTCTTGGCTGGTGCGATGAACTACTAGGGGGAGTTCAGTCGCTCTCTCTCTGCTAATTCCAGCTGCCTCTACCCTGTGGGTGGCTAGTCCTATTTATAAATAGAGGCCCTGGGCCTCTTCCCAAATATTGAGCGGGAAGGGTGCCAACAATTGGCCATTTTGAAGGGGAACATCTAGTACACTTATCCTGACTAAAGTTGGTCCTCGCCTATTCGCCGGCTTGGGCTCCACGATGACTTCCTTCCTGTCGTTGCGACGGTCTTGGTCTTGTTGCACCGAAACGGATGCCTTTGCTTGATACTCTTGCCTGCGCTTGCCCCCTTTGCACCAAAGAGGAAAGGAGGACACTGCGCGGGTTGGCGCCCGCCTGGCGCCCTTGGTCGTCATGGCTTGCGTCATGGGCACCTCGTGAGGTACCCCGCCTTGATCTCTCCACCTCCTCTCGAGCCAGCCTGATGAGGTTGTGCCTGAGGAAGCTTCCTGTCGTCCGCCCCGCGAGGCTTGGCCCCTCGCCAGAATAAGATTCTATCTTCGTGCCGGCTCTTCCTGAAGCAGTCGGATCCGACTTGAGAACTCCAACGGCCTGCACGGGAATTTCGGCAGCGGCGGCCCGGGATCATGGCGGTTGCACCGGCCCGGGACTTCTGTAACCCGGCCTCGGGACTGCAGCCAGCCGAGACTTGAGCTCGGCCCGGGGACTTCGTCGACCCAGCAAGCGCCTGCCGACTCCAACCCGCTGCCTCTCGGCCCAACCGCCCTCGTCCAAGTTGCGGTCCTGACAGTCGTGGAGGTCGCAGCACCTTCGTGGGCCCAGCCCATCCTCAATTTCCTGGTGAACAAAGAGCTGCCGACTGATGAGGTCTCGGCCCGGCAAGTGCAACGCCGGGCAGCAGCCTACACCGTAGTCAACATAGAGCTTGTGAGGCGCAGTGTCGCTGGTGTCGACCAGCGCTGCGTGGAGCCGGAGCAAGGCCAGGCGATTCTCAAAGATATCCATCAAGGCGAGTGCGGTCACCATGCGGTGTCAAGAGCACTTGTCGCCAAGGCCTTCCGCCATGGTTTTTTCTGGCCGACCGCTCTAGAAGACGCAAAGGGCTTGGTCCAAAAATGCAAAGAGTGCCAGAACTTCTGTTCCAAGCCACATCAGCCGGCTTCTGCACTCAAGATTATTCCCATTGCCTGGCCCTTTGCTGTCTGGGGCCTGGATATGGCGGGACCATTCAAAACAACGTGAGGTGGCATGAGTCATCTGCTTGTCGCGGTGGACAAATTCACCAAGTGGATAGAAGCAAAACCAATCACGAAGTTGAATGGTCCAACTGTTGTGACGTTCATCTCTGACATCACCATCCGGTATGGCATACCGCACAGCATCATCACCGACAATTGCACAAACTTTGCCAAAGGCGCCTTGGCCCGTTTCTGCGCAACGCAGGGCATCCGACTGGACTTAGTGTCAGTTGCCCATCCGCAGTCAAACGGCCAGGTGGAGCAAGCAAACGGCCTCATCTTGTCCGGCTTCAAGCCCCGACTAGTCAAGCCTCTGGAGCGTTCGGCGGGCTGCTGGCTCGATGAGCTGCCAGCCGTCCTCTGGACCCTGCACACAACTCCAAACAAGTCAACTGGCTTCACGCCTTTCTTCCTCGTCTACGAAGCCGAAGCCGTCATACCAACGGATATAGAATTCGACTCCCCTCGAGTCACCATGTACACCGAAGAGGAGACGGAAGAAGCACGACAAGACGGCGTCGATCTGCTGGACAAGGGCCAGCTGTTGGCACTCAGCCGGTCCAGCATGTACCAGCAGAGCCTGCGCCGATACTAAAATCGGAAGGTCAAGCCGAGATCTTTCCAAGAGGGAGACCTTGTGCTCCGGCTGATCCAGCGAACAGCCGGCCAGCACAAGCTCTCAGCACCTTGGGAAGGCCCCTTCATCATCAGCAAAGTGTTGGGCAACGACTCCTACTACCTGATCGATGCTCAGAAGCCTTGAGCACGCAAGAGAGACGACTCCGGCAAGGAGACGGAGCGGCCATGGAATGCAAATCTCCTACTAAGATTTTACAATTAATGCAGTATGTACCACACTACCTTTTGTATTAAAGTACAAAGACTCCGGGTCCCCCGAGAAGAGCTCAGGGACTGCGCTCTTTTATCTATATGATAAGAATTATGCCTATGAGTATGTTATTTTATGTTATACCGCTTGGCACCGGGTCCGACTAGTCGGCCCGGGGACTTGCCGTCTTGTACTATGAAATGCTTCCTGCAGCCGGACAAGTAGTGTGTGGCACTTAAGCCGTCTCCTGCCAGAAGCCGCAGCTCGCAGAGCGACTGTACGGTGGGCAGGAGTAAGGTAGAAAGGGTGCCCACATGAAAAATGGCTAAGGACACAAAGCATGTGCATAGTTTAAGCCGGCTTGCCGCTTCTTACGACCGACTGTTGAGCAGCTGGTCCTCCGTTTTCTACTTAACTTGCTAAGAAGCTACAAGCGGCTAAGTACTTGCCTTCCCAAAGTAGCTAAGTACTTGACCCAGCATCAGTCCGCAGAGCGGCTGTGTGGCTGGCAAGACGGCAACCAAGGGAAGGCGGCAAACGAAAAAGCCAAAGAGCAGTAAGCAAGAAAAAGATAGAATTCGGAAAAATATTTACATAACAAAGGCCCTTGGCAGATCTTCAACAAAGTTCAAGATACACCCCGCGGGTGGAATTGTGCAAAATTAACAAGTTCATTGAGACTCATGGGCAGGTGAAGTAAAAGATAAAATGGCGGCCTAGGAAGCGGCAGAAGGGTTCGTAGGACTGGAGGAGTGGGCGGTGCCAGTTGCCGGAGCGGCCGGATGGTCGGTCTCTGCTTGGTCGCCTCCGGCAGCAGCTGGCTTAGTTGGGCGCGGCTCGTTGTTGGAGGCGCGGTCGAGCTGAGGTTGGCCGTCCGCTCCGACCTCTGGCGCCTCCTCTTCGCCTCCCTCCTCTGCCTCGCCTTCTTCCTCGCCGCTGGAGTCGATCACCTCCACCGAGTTCTCGCTGTCGTCTAGGTTCAGCCCAAACCATTCCGGCGGCGCCTCGTCGCCATTTTCAACCCGCTCCGAGACGAAGATGCTGGTGTCGGTGTACTCGGCGATTGACGCCGCGCGCTTGACAAGATCGTCCACGACTGCCAACTCCGCCTGAGCCTCCAAATTTAACGTGGCTACCGGGCGTGTTCAGCCGAGGGTACCACGCCTTGATGAACGACAAGGCCCGAGGCGCTCCAGCCCGGGCCGAAGAGCCCTTCCAGGCCTCAAGACGGCCGGCCGCTACCTCCAACCAGTCGGCAGTCCGACTGGGGGTGCGCGGTGCCGGCATGTCCGACCACAGGCTGGCGATTGCCTGGGCGCCGACACGCTGAAGCCGGCGCAGCATCCGGTGAGCCGGCCGAAGACGGGCCTCGATGCTCTGGATCTATTCGCTAAGGGTCCGGGGGGCGTCGGCGGCGATCTTCGCACCGTCCGCCCTCCGCCCTTCGCGATCAGCTTCGATGGCCTGGTTGGCGGCGTTCGAGTGGCCAGGGAAGAAGTCTGCCAAGACAGAAGTGAAGAACAAAATGAAAGACCAGAAGCCGGCTCGACCAGCAGCCGGCAGCGCAAAGAAAAATGAGGGAGGCTCACCATCGACTATATCCTCGATCTCGTGGAAGCCGGAAGTCAGCATCGCCTCCTTGTTAGTCCAGGAGGAGCGTTCGGTCGCGAACTCAGCACGGAGGCCGGTCTCCTTGTCCTCCGCCTCCTTCTGGGCCTTCTTGAGGATCTCCTTCTGTTCTGCCAGCTGCGCGGCCAATCGGTCGCGCTCTTTAGCCAGCTTGCTGCACTCATCCTCCTTGGCGCGCAGCGCGGTCTCGGCTTTGCCCAGCTACTGCTGCAAGGTGGCGTTGGCCTCTGCGGAAGAAAGAAGAAAACAAGGTGTTAGTCACCAACAAAGAAGAACAGAGCAGTCGGCCCGGATCTTGGGGACTACAGCCCGCGGGTGCGCCAGCACGCCCCCGCGGAAGAAGAAGAGGACTTACTCTGGCTTTCCGACAAGTCGGCAGTCCGCTGAGCCAGCTCCTGGACGTTGGAGTTGAAGGCGGTCACGCGGAGATTGTGGTAGTCCTGCGACAAAAATTTCAGACAAGTGTTAGTGCTTAGAACTGCCGATCGAGTTCCGAGCGCTGCCAAAGACCCGGCCCGAAACTCGGGGACTACACCCAGTGGGTGCACTGGCGCGCCCCCACGAAGAAGCACAAGAAACAGAAACAAAGGAGAAGGAAACGTACCCGAACGGCCTCTCGCGCTGCCAGGTGCGCCTTGTGGCAGTTCCTAATGGCCTCGCCTTCAGCTTGGATCTTGGACTGGACGTCTAAAAGCGCCCGATTCAGCGGCCCCGTCCCGCCTCCTCGCACCCACCCAGTGGGCGCAGCGCTCGTCGCCTCGGTGTCCGGGATCGAGGAGCTCGCGGCGCCAGTATCAAAGATTCAAAGGGCACGCCGCCTTTTTGCAAGGAGGCGGCGCGATGGCGTGAAACCTCGAGAGCCAGCGTATTTACCACCTCGTTTTCGCCGGCGGCACCGGCGGGTCCGCCGGCTGCCCGCCTTGCGCGCTCCCGGACGGCGGCGGTGGCGGCACAATCACGTCCGGCATGGCAGTGTCGCCGTCGTCCCTCTCCATGACCGGGTTCTCGCCACCGGCTTCCCCAGTCTGCATCGTAAACTCCGGAGGCGGCGGCGCAGAGTTCAGAGGAATGACGAAAACCGTCGATTGGCGGTGCGCGATTTCTTCAGCCTGCTTCTTCGCCGCGTCGGCGGCCTCGGCCTCTGCCAGTTTCTTCATGGCGGCGGCCTTCGCCTTCTCGGCCTCCGCCTTCTCCAGGCGGGCGGCTTCGTGCTCTTTGCGCACTTCTCGGAGGTCGGCGGCAGGGTCGATCCGCCGAGTGGTAGCGGAAGTCTCTGCCGACCCCACGACGGAGGCGGCAGCCACCTTCTCAAGAGAGAGGGGAGCCCTGCCCAAGGGAAACGAAGAAAAGGACTCAGACAAGATCAACCAAGAAAAAATGAGGACGCAAAGGAAGGTAGCACTTACGCAGAAACCAGCTGCGGCGTCTTCACCTCCCTGCGGAAGCGGTTGGCCTTCACGGCCGCTTCGTCCCGCTTGGTCGCCGTGGCCGAGCTCTTGGGCTTCTTCGGCCGGCTTCCGAACATGCTCGGGGCGGCCCTGCGTTTCTTCGCGCCGCCTTGGGCGTCCGGCGCAGCAGAAGAGCTCGGGCTCGGCTGGCCAGCTTCCGGCTGGTGGCGCGGGGCGACTTCCCCCGCGTCGTCGTCAGGCCAGTCCTCGAGGCTGGCTCTGAGCCTCGAGCCGCCTGCCCCGCCGCTTTCTCCCTCGGCGTCGTCCTCCAAGGCCGCCGGCCCCAAGTCGGGGTCGTCGACGTTGCTCTCCGCCCGGTCGGGGAGGAATTCACGGGTCGGCTGATGGTGTCCTGGACTAGGGGGTACTCACCACGTCGTCTCCCGATCAGTTGGATTGGGCCGAGGACCACCATGGCCGTAAAGTCATGGGCCAGTCCGGACAGCAGCCGCATACAAGGAAGATTCCACAAGACTTGGCTATCAAGACAAGGACTCCTCCCCACCGGCATATTCGGCTAGGACTCTTGTTATCCTAGGCCTCTGGTGCACTATATAAACCGAGGCCGGGCTAGTCGATAGATATACAACAATCATACCATAGGCTAGCTTCTAGGGTTTAGCCTCTAGGATCTCGTGGTAGATCAACTCTTTTAGTACTTATATTCATCAAGATCAATCAAGCAGGAAGTAGGGTATTACCTCCATAGAGAGGGCCTGAACCTGGGCAAACATCGTATCCCTTGCCTCCTGTTACCATTGATCCTTAGACGCATAGTTCGGGACCCCCTACCCGAGATCTGCCGGTTTTGACACCGACATTGGTGCTTTCATTGAGAGTTCCGCTGTGTGTTCGGCAAAAGGTCGATGGTTCGCCCTCTACGTATCAATCGCGACTTGACATCTTCGTCACCAAATTTCGACCGTACCTTGGTTCGACCAAAGACTGCGCCCTACCTCCGATCGTCATGTTCGGATGAGGGCCTTCATCAACATCAGCTCCTATCTCTATCAAGATCATGGACGAATCATCCAGGGAGCCCAGGGGCTCAACGCCAACATTGCCCTCGGGCAACCGTGCTGTTTTTCTGGACAGCGAACTTGTGTCCGCCGCCACCGCCTCCTCAAGTGTCGTTTTAACGATTGCTTCGATATAATTGTGCGGAATTGAGTCCATAACAACCCTGCAGAATTTCGTCGAGTTCCGATGGAGGAATCTCTGGCAATCCGCGATATACCGGAGCCCTGTTAAAAATGGACGAGAATCTGGAT
Source organism: Aegilops bicornis (assembly GCA_021605145.1). NCBI lineage: Eukaryota > Viridiplantae > Streptophyta > Magnoliopsida > Poales > Poaceae > Aegilops > Aegilops bicornis. The sequence continues at coordinate 488,812,937 of CM038669.1, read as the reverse complement.
GAGTTTAGGGTGTGGTGTCCAGCTTCTAGCTCGGACTTCCTTTGGAAGATCCAACCGTTGATCGGCTGCGGAATTCCTATATCTACCACCCTTCAAAATTTCAGCTTGATCCGACCATCTAAACTCCGGGAACCTTCCAATTAGTGCATCACTTTTCGGATCTGTTTTCTGCGCGAAAACGAATCCGACCCGAGTTCGTCTTTGTTTATGAACGGGATTTCGGACATCCTTTTTGAAGGAAGTTTTGTATGGGGTATTGTGTTTTGTTTCCGAACACACCCCACTAACTTTAAAATCTTTTGAACATGATCTTCAACATCATGCTGGTATCAAACCAGTCCGGCAATATTGCTCCACGGCCGCCGACCTGCTCTAAACACGTCGTCACTTTGTGGAGCCGAGCTCAACTTCTTCGGACCATCATATCGGCAAGCCGAACAAGAGTTCCGCGTCGGAAAGGATAAATCATCACCAACATCGCAGCCCCATGGATTACATGGAGCAGGCACACCGGCATCGCCGCACGGACACTTCATCAAGCCGGCATTGACCACGCCACGACCTGCATCGGCAGGGCCGCACTCTTGCTCCTTCGAGCCGGTGTCCATCACGCCGACCTACTTCGACTCATCGGCTGACATCGAGGCTTCAACATCTCGGCTGGACCAGGGGCTTCGCGATCTCTTCATCAACCTATACTCCAGAGACTTCGGCGTCACTAGCCGACCAGCTCTGTCATGTTAGCTGGACCAAGGGCTTTTCCTTGGCGAGCCAACCTTTACCAGCATTGCCATGCCGTCGCTTTATCACCCGTCAGGCAATGGGTGCGCGGATCGAGTGCCAATTTTGGGAATCACCTTTCTTCGGATTGCTACAATAAATAAACCAGGTGCTATTAATTCTAGTATTTTTTGCTGTTTTGGTTTCATTTTTCCCAAGGAATTATTACTCTGGCTTATCCATCATATGTACGCAGGTCTATCAAGTGGTGGCCGCATTAACGACGATCACATGGTGGTTAGGTCAGTTTCCGTACATAGTCCGGCGAACGGCGCATTCGGAACTCGGAGTGACCTGTGAATTCAGGCTTTGCCACGCCTTTACCACATCACGCTGACGCCCTACATCGACATTGACTTCGACGCCAGGCCATATTTCTTTTATTACTCACTTTGCATAAATTATTTATTATGCAACATTTTTTATTATTATTACTATTATCCCCGGTCTGCACTATTTTTTGTGCACAGGAAAATGATCCAGCTGGACTATGTCCTTTGGCGTCACCTCGGCTAGACGAGGGGCTTCGTCAACACTTCATTACCCCATGCCCGGGACTTCGACATCACTCTGCCGACCTGCATTGACCGTGCTATGTCACCACTTCAGAGTGCCGAGCTCTTTGCTCCGCCACCTCTGGACCGGCTTGGGGGATGGAACCTTGTCCCGCATCAAGCTCGGACCGCGTCATAAATACTGAACACATTAACCAGCTAAGTCGCCTTCATGCTCAAAGTTTTAAAATTTTAATTTATGTTCGGTTCGACCAAGCATTATACTTTTTTTTGGAAAAAAGTTGCTTGTAAAAAATTTCCTTGTCCAAACTTTGTTTGTGACGCACAAATTCAAATACCCCGTTTACTTGGGGGCTCCTTGCTGGAGCTTTTCCTCTTGCATATGATTATACTTGTACGGCTTCGGTCCTTGTTCATGTATTACGCCACAATATGCACCATATTGACCTAAGTGATTTGCAAGCTGGGTTGCCTTGCTCCTGTGTTTACCCCTACGTTCCCGATTGTTCGGCTAGGGAGTAAAGGGAGCACCTCTGCAATTGTCACGATCGAATCACCCGAGCCGGACCTCAGACTGGGTGAAGCCGAAAGCTAGCGCTCTTACTGTTTTCAATTATGCTCGGCACACAATGGAACTCATGAGTACAAAAAATCTATTGCATAAGTCTCATAGTAGCAATGAGCAACCAAAGAAAGGTATCGGTGGGGGTACTATTTTCTACGAAGATGCTTCTTACACTTCGTTCGTAATATAGCATAAGTTCCCTGAACGCGCTTTATCTGTTACAGCCTTATGGCCTGATTGCCTGGTTATTGGAAACACCGTCGATATTCTCGACAGGTGGAGCACTTTTCGGTCTTTTGACCGAAGAGGGAGAAGCCGACGGTCGGTTAAGACACGTTTAAAGTTCGGGTGAACATAGATATGATATAAGTACTTTGGTACACACAATCATTCTTTTACCCAAGTCACTTGGGGGCTCTTAAGTTTATTTGAGCTGTTTTATATTAAGTGTTTTCTTCTTGGTCGTTGCAAAGTCTTTTTTCTATCACTCCTTTCTCGATGCAAGTGTGTGGTCAATAGCCGGATAGCCTTGCTTCTCTCGAGTGCAGTTTGCTAAACTAGCCTCGGAGAAGCACTCCGCCTTCGGGATAAGGAGGTTAAAGCCGTAAGCTGACCCGTTTGAAGTCTTGAGATGGGATGTGTCATTATAAAGCACGGCAGGAAACACAATTTTCTTTTTCTAAGTCCAATTTTCGATTTGGCACCGACCACTTGATTTAGTTCGGACGTCCAGTTTTTACTGAAGTTTTTTTTTGGGTTTTTCAAGCCTATGGCACTTTTAAACTATTTGTGCGATTCCAGCATTAGTCTCGCAGTGCAACACCGGACACCTTGAGGGATTCGGCAAAAACATTCTCGGATATCGCCATATATGCATCGGTTTCGAATTGTGTCTTCGGTCAATAGTTGGGTTGCCCGGCTCCTGTCTTGCCTCATACGTTCCGCTTTGTTCGGCTAGGTGTGCAAAGGGAGAACCACTGCGATTGTGCTTCCAGCTCGCATGGTTAAGCACCTCAATGGAGAAAGCCGAAAACTGACCATCACAATAGGCTTAAATTGGTCAACGATCCGATGACTATGTTGAATGACGGGCCGTTCATAACATTGGCTGATGTGTTTACGGCTTGACCTTGGATGTCACCGAACACTAACCGGGGGCTCATAGCTAGCTTCCCCAGTTTAAATCTCCTATGACTAAGCGAAAGTTATAAAGCCTGCATATCTGATTGCCTCGTTTCCGCTAACACAACCACCTTCGGGCACCGAGACGTCGGCTAAGGGTTGTTTTGTTAGTGCGGAAACACCGTGTGTAGTATCTACCAAGGGGTAGAAGCCGACGATGGGCCACTTACAGCTGATAAACGGTCGCAGTGGAGTCAAAATAATGATGTAAAGTACTTGGGTACATAGAATCATTATACATAATCTATGATTTTACTCTAGACATCGATCCTTAATTCGGCCACCCGTGCCCACATTAAGGCTCGGGGGCTACTGGGCTCCGTGCTCATTATTTATAAATATTAAAGGGGCACATCGATCCACTGATCTGGTGTTGCCACCCGACCAGTGTCTCGGGGGCTGCTGCATTGCTTATTCAATGCAGAGAATTCAAAGTGCTCAGTGTTCGGCTTGACCGAACTATGCGCATACATGTCTTCGGACAATAATAGGTACCATATGGACCTATCCGGCGTCAAGCTAGTATATTGCGGTGACTTCTCACGACCCTCTCTCAAGGGCCCGTTCACCGATCACTATTATCTCTAATATATTACACTACGTTTTTATTCCTATGTATGCTGACGAGCTAGGAGTTGATCCTCAGGCCGATTTCACGCATCGACCTGAGTCTCAGGGGCTACTGGGAACAACGGTTTATGCTTTCTTCAGGTGCATCTCGGGTTTTAGACTGATACACACCTTGAGGGATACTGACTATATATCTCGGCAGAGGATAAACTGCACCAGTTAAAAATATTCACAAAAAAATCAGCCAGCGGTCGGGGTGGTGCACCACCTCGGAGGCAGTCCGACATAAAGCTTGGGCGCCAGCGGCTAGCTCCATAAAGGGCATTTCCGGCATTAAGCTCGGCTAAACTCCTTCAACTTTCTTGGACCAAGATGATCTATGACTTCTTGGATATAGTCCGGCATTGGAGCTTGGACACAGTCCGGCATTGGAGCCCGGATACATTTCGGCGTTGGAGCTCGGAAGCAGTCCGGCATTGGTGCTCGGCTGCAAAAGATACCTCGAATGCAGTCCGGCGTTGGAGCTCGGACGCAAGAGGACACTGCCCCCCGGGAAAAACTTAAAACCCGAGGTATGGCATAAAAGTAACAAGGCATTGATAAAGGCCGGAAACTTAAAGGGGCTCCTCAGATACCCGACGTATAAACTCTTCGGATGCACTTCGACGATCCTCAAGATCGAAGATGAGAAGATTTGTTGAACCAGTTTTCAAGACCGACGACCGAAGATGAAGAAAAGTTTAGAAGAATCGAGGAGCGTCCCTAACTTGAAGACCGGTTCAGGGGGCTACTGACGGTGTCCTGGACTAGGGGGTACTCACCACGTCGTCTCTCGATCAGTTGGATTGGGCCGAGGACCCCCATGGCCGTATACTCATGGGCCAGTCCGGACAGCTACCACATACAAGGAAGATTCCACAAGACTTGGCGATCAAGACAAGGACTCCTCCCCACCGGCATATTCGGCTAGGACTCTTGTTATCCTAGGCCTCTGGTGCACTATATAAACCGAGGCCGGGCTAGTCGATAGATATACAACAATCATACCATAGGCTAGCTTCTACGGTTTAGCCTCTACGATCTCGTGGTAGATCAACTCTTGTAATACTCATATTCATCAAGATCAATCAAGCAGGAAGTAGGGTATTACCTCCATAGAGAGGGCCGAACACTGGTAAACATCGTGTCCCTTGCCTCCTGTTACCATCGATCCTTAGACCCACAGTTCGGGACCCCCTACCCGAGATCCGCCGGTTTTGACACCGACACCGGCCCCGCGGTGCCGGCTGCTGGCTGGAGGAGGGGGCTCTGTTCAAAGGCCGATTGGTCAGGCTGGACAACCCGGACTCGGTGAAAAAGAGTCAGAGGAAAAAGAAAAAGAGCAACTCACCATGGGCGGAGGGTTGGCGCGTGAATACGGCTCCTTGCCGAACTGCCACTCTTCCGAGAGCTCACAGTTCGCAAGATAGTTCACCATGTAGGCTACCTCTGCGTGAGGCATCTCCTTGGTGCACAGCCGGCTTGGGTCCCGATGCCCTCTCATCTGGCAGATCATGTGAGGGCGGCCCTAGAGTGGGAGCACTCGGCACGCCACGAAGGCGGCCAGCATATCAGGCCCGGTCAGGCCCTCCGACTGCGGCAGCACTTGGAGCCACGCGATGGCGGTGGCTCCAGCAGGCGTCAAAGTCTTGGCCCGGTATGACCAGTTAGGCCGCCTTCCAGCGGGTGGGCCGGCTGCGTAAGCCGGCAGGTTGACCCAGTCGCCCTCTGCGAAGACGCTCCTCACGTAGAAGTACGACCGCTGCCATATCTTCACCGATTTTATCAGCGTGATTGGGGGAAACGGATTGTCGGCCCCCGACCTCCACACCGCGATGAACGCGCCGTACTGGGCCGGCACGCCTGCAACGTGGGTGCCGAGTTTGGTGTAGAAGAACTCCCCCCAGAGCTCGATGGTGGGGAGAACGCCGAGGAAGCCTTCACACAAAGTAACGAAGGCAGACAGCAACACCACCGTGTTGGGAGTGAGGTGGTGCGGCTGAAGGCCGTAGAAGATGAGGAAGGCCCGGAAGAAGCCGCTCGCCGGCAAGCCAAGGCCGCGCAGGCAGTGCAAGCGGAAGACGACCCGCTCGTCCTCCTCCGACGCTAACGAGATTTCCCTCTCCGGTGCAAGGCAAACCCTCACGAAGTCCTTGCCGGGCAACCGTTGCGTCTTGCAGAGGAAATCGACATGGTCGTCGTGAACCTCAGAGCCATCCCACGTGCCGGGGCGCACCGCGGGGGCGTGACGGTGGAAGAGGAGCTCATCGGGGATGAAGCGCTGTGGTGCTCGGCATGGCGTGGAGGCGCGTCAGCAAGAGGAAGAAGAAAGAGGAAGTAGTAAGGAGGAGGGGCGCGCGTGCTCCGCCGCTCCCCCTCCTCCGCCTACTTATAGCCCTATGGGCTGCGAAGCCGAGGGGGCGGTCATGGGATTTACTGCGCCCACTACCCCACGCCCCCGCTTTTTTCGCTCGAAGTTACTATCGCAGGAACCTCAACCGCCCACCTCGGCCACAGTGGATCCGCTCGCGTGCCGAGGCGTGGTAGTGGCGGGCCCCGCTGGCAGGCGTGTCCCGTCACGCGCGTGGGTGGGCAGACTGGCCCGGCCGCTCGTCGCCACGTGACAAGCCTGAAGCGGGCGGCGGCCTGGAAGCTTAGCTAGCACGCCACTTGGATCCGCCCGAGGCGTTCGAATTTTTTTGGACAAGTCAGATTGGGCGAGTCCGACTCCTACCAGCCGGCCTGGCGGAAGGCGGAAGAAACTCTATCTCCAACACTGGAAGATGGAAACTGCTGAGGCTCCTCGACCAATCACCCGCGGCGCCTCACCAGCTTCGGGGACTCTTGTCGAGTATCGGGCCACGGTAGGCTAACCCGAAGCCCATAACCTTTCAAGACATCAGGCTGATCGCGCCCTCAAGACGCCAAGATGAAAGGTCGTCTTCCGAAGCCGGTGGAGGAACAGCCGGCTACCCATAAACGGCCGAGTCCTAGAGGCGAGGTTAAGACAGGCCGACTCCTACTGGCGGCTTCTAGGAAGCCGGCCCCAGGAGTCGGCCCGCGACAACAACAAAGCCCATGCCCTCATCGACGGGCGGGGACGGGAATGGCTACAGTAGCCCATCCCTCCCTTTCCAGGCTGGCGTGGCCATATCTGTGATACCGGCGGAGATCTCCGCCCGGCGCGGCACTGTTGCCATACCATCCCTGACATCATCATGAGCAGGCGGAGTCCTGCTCCCACGACGGCCTGTCTGTACGTCCCAAGTACGATGGGCCCCACCAGTCAGCGAGAGTCCAGAAGAAGGCGAGAGCCCTACTAGTCGGACCCGAGGAAAGTCGGCCCCTAGGAGTCGGCCCGCCCCCTTCCTCGGGCCCACGCGCCATTAATCAGATGAGACAGGGAGTGGCTACAGATGTCGCCCGCCAGCAAGTGCTATGTAGCCATGACCCCCTGACCAAGCCCGCGTCATCAGAGACACGGCAACAGTAATCAGCTGCCGACAAGACCCGGGAGTGGCGGGTACGGCCTGTCGGCCCCGTACCCAACTAGTCGGTAGGGCCCACCAGGCGGCGGGCCCCAGTAGTAGGCGGAGAAGTCGGTGGCCGAAGAGACTAACAGTCGGGCCCTATGCTCGGCCGGATTACCATTGTACCCCTGGGGGGTAGGCCTATATAAACCCCCCAGGGCACCCATGCAAAGGGTTCCGAACCAGTTAGACTAGACCAGATCATAGAGGAAGGAGAGAGCTAGCCTTGCCTTCTCCTACCTCTAGCATACAGCTCAAGGAGCACCTATGTATCCACTTGTGCTTTAGTGATCATGCGGAGACCCCGCAGAGCAGGATTAGGGGTGTTATCTCCAAGGAGAGCCCCGATCCTGGGTAAAGTACGCCGGCGTTCTTGTCTACGCCTCATCCCGCTTTCGGGCACCGGCAACGTTCTACTCGCTCCCACCATGATAAGCCATCCTTTGGCATATGTCGCACCCAACCCCCGACAATTCCTATTGTTTGTTGACCATGTTAACAATGCGAGAGGGCGGCGCCATGGCGAGCGCACCAAAGTGCGCGGAGGACGATGGCGAGGCCTCGGACGTCGGCGTTAACGATTTAGGAGACGGTGGGGAGGTGATGTGTGCGCTGAGGCGCAGCCATCCATGGGAGGCCAGAGCAGGGGGCCCCACCGGCACTGGTTTGGTTTCGGCGGCTGGAGGAAGACATGATTGAAGAAACACGACATACTGTAAAAGCAGCAGGAGTACTTAACAACCTTAACTGAAACCAGCAGGGGCACTTAACAACCATAGCTGAAAGCAGTATGAGTACTTATACAGGTTCAATCGTACAAAGCACGCCTCGAACAATGCTATTTTTCCTACAGTTAACCAAGGGTGAGGCCGCGAAGCCCCAGGACAAGGCCCAGGCGCCACCCCACGCATCCACAACCTTCTGAAAGCGGCTTCATCTCGCAATGTGGTCAGTAAATAGGATATTCGCTTTAGAGCCATGGAAAAGCAGGAACATAATCTTCTGTCCTATTCTCCAAGATGGACGGGCCTTCATTATTTGAGACCACCCATGAATAAGTATCTTTTCACCTCCAAGGGGAATGGAGTAGGTCGACATAAACATCATGTTGTGACCAAGCGCAAGTCTGACCCGAGCATGGTCAGGCATCTATATAGGAACAATAGAACTGGGCAGTTTCTGTTTTTAGAAGATCATAGCTGTAAAATTGTGTATAAGCAATAGTTTATGAACAACATATATAACAGAAAACAGCTCGTACCATAAGTTTCTCGACACAGTTGGACCTGTTCAACGAGTGCAGCAATGGCACACATATCCCACGTGGCCTTCCACCATTGAAACGCCCCACAAGGACCTCAAGACGATCAATAAAGTGCAGGAACTTGTGGATATCGTCCCAGTCGACTTCAGTGCCAGTAATAGCCGAGTTCTTGTAGAATAACAAATGAGCAGCCTTCTTAACTCTGAAAAAATCTACACGTGCCACCAATTATAAGAAAATATTAGTTAGAAGTAGCATTTTCGTGAGAGATTTGTTGCTACTTCTAAACTTAAATTGTGATTAGTTAGACAGAATATGTGGATTAAGAAGTAATCGAGGCAACAAGCAAGAACCAGATGCAAAACTAACATGGATGAACAATTGGAACGATGTCGGGGTGGAAGATCACAGTGAAGATGAGACCAGGTTCTGCTATTTCCATCAACATTCATGCGCCAACTTTCAGTCCGTAACACTTGAGAAAGTTTATCCAAGTTCGGCCATAAAAAAGCAACGACCTTCTTGGTTCATGAACCCAACTCGGAACTTATATCCATGGCTTGTCTTCACTGTGACCATTAAACTGGTGTATTCAGTTATGGCAAGGCCGAGCATCTTGAGTACATGTGTTCGGGCGAGCAAGTAATGCAATCGCAGAAAAATAATATGAGAACACAATGTATTCCCTATCCAAATCTAGAAATAATTTCCTCCTTCACGTCAGTGTTGACCATCGTACTAGTACCTTTTATCCAAATATAGCAATCCAAATTTTCAAATTAGTCGACAACATGTTCAAAAAACCCCACCCTCCCGGATAGAAAAGAGGATTTTTTGAACATACTGTGCGCGTTTTAAAATCCTGTGTTAGGATGAGAAGGAACAAGTGTGGCGTCTCACCCAGGGCGCAAAAACCTGTAGGGTCCTCGCACTTTGGGCACTGCAAATGAAACACACTAAATTCGGTAGGAAGAAAATGCATCAACAGTGCCGGCTGCCATCCTAGGATTACCCGCGACCAAAAGACTTGGATTTATCGGGGATGGATGAAGAATTCGTACCTGGTTCTCCATGAGAAAACCCTATGCAATCGCCAAGAGGGGGTTTTCTTTGAACAAGCAGACGAGGGAGAAGGGGATTCAGGCCCAGTGAAATATTGCCGCTTCGTCCGTCCGGCTTACTGCTAAAGCTGGAAAGGTGGGGGGTTTTGTGATTTGATGGCTCATTGGGCATTACTCCGGCGCTACAACTAGGGTGTATCTTCTGTGCAGTTGTGCACTCTAATTTAATGCATATGGCACGTGGACCCCGTTGCCGGATGCCCTACATATCAGCGAAAGGAAGTAGAAAGACAGGAGCAACTAGTTACACATAAATATATTTTTGACAGAGAGATACTCCCTCTGTAAAGAAATACAAAAATCTTTTATATCACAACTGATGAGGACATAGACCTGGGGTAGGGTAATAGGCCTGACCTATGCGTCCTACCCAAGGTCACTGTCTTAGAAACAAAGAAGTTCAAGAGGCAATAGGGAGGGCCCAACAAAGGAGTTGAGTGCAATCCACTCGACCTAACATTCACTCGGAGATCCCTCATTCTTTAGGTCGCTCGACCACTCAAGCATTTGACCGTATAAGAAACCACTCGACATACCGAAGATCTAAAGTCGCTCGGCACAACAACGGTCTGACGTTTATTCATAGACTTAATGATCATTTATAGCACTTTATTGCGGACGTTACCTGTAACTCTCCTTCTTTATGTACATTGAACCCTTGGTAACGAGGGATGGCCGGGGTCCTGGCGCACTCTATATAAGCCACCCCTTCCTCTGAGACAAGGGTTCGCATCCCTGTAAACACACACATACATAATCCAGTCGACCGCCTCCGGGCTCCGAGACGTAGGGCTGTTACTTCTTCCGAGAAGGGCCTGAACTCGTAAAACTCGTGTGTACAACTTCGCCATAGCTAGGATCTTGCCTCTCCATACTTACCCCCCTATTCTACTGTCAGTCTTAGTACCACAACAGTTGGCGCCCACCGTGGGGCAGGTGTCTTAGCCACTTATTGGAGAAGTTGCGATTTTTTCGATCCCCATCATCATTGTTTCCGGCGGAGAATCGGCCGAGGGCCGCGAGATCCGTCTCGACGCGCTCGTGTTCGTCGCTGATGACTCCGCTTGGCTCCAAGAGGCTCCACTCGAGGTTGAGGCACTCCCTGTCCGCGGGGCAACAAACTTTCGCGCATGCGTCCGCGACGTCCTTCTTCGGCAGTCGTCGACTCAGTATAGGTCGGCTTCTGTGGCATCCTCGCTCCCCGCTATTCGCCGGGGCTAGCGTTCCGGTCAGTCGCGGCTTTAGAGGTGGGTGAGGCACGCTGTGGCCCGCCAGTCGGCCACCCCACAAGTTGCGGCAATCGAGCCTGACGAAACTCTCTATGGCATGTTCGACCTGTCGACTGGCTCCGTCGAGACCGCATCCGAGCGCGACAGCAGTGACCCCGCGGCGGAAGTCTTGATGGTCAATGGACCACGTAGTCCTCCTAGCTTCCCCTGCGATGACGATGGCGATGGTGGTGGTGATTCGTCGCGTGTTCACAAAGAGTACCACCCCGAGCCTCTTTCTTCGCAGCAGAGGGAAGAGCTTCGGCGCCGTAACATGGATGCACTTCACACTCCTATCGTCGAAGAAACCCCCGAGTCCTGGGCCTTGGAGGATGTGCGCCTGGCCAACTTGGCTGAGCGCACTCGACTGGAGAACCTCCAGCACGCACTCGATGAGCGTGCTCGACAACGGATTCCTGAGTCCAGTCGATGACAACTTTTTCCGCCTCCAATTCAGGTATACCGAACTCTGATTCAGAATCTCACAGCTGCGGCCCGAATAGCAGAGTCGATTCAACCTTCCCAGTCAGAAGCTGGCGGAGGTTTGATGCAGATCCGGGCTTTACTCCAAGTAGCGGGAGAGCAGAACACAGCAGTGTCTCAGTTGCGGAACGGGATCCACAGCAGATCTGTGATGGCACACATAGTTCAGTCGGCTCATAGCCCAAGATCGCCTACAAGATGTGAGGGACATGGAGACTGGCGATATCAGTATAGAAACCGTGAGCAGTATGATCGCTGACTCGACCATGATTATCGTCGTCGAGTGCCCACTCCTCCCCCAAGGAGTGGGTCATACGTGCCTCGACGACACGATGACAGACGCCCTCACAATGGTGGGAAAAGAACTCCAGTCGACCCCAGAGAGTCGGTCTTTGATGCGAGATCTATTCTCGTCCAAGGTCTGGTTGACAGGAACATAGCACATAGGGAGGGCCATGATAGAGATTATCCGGCTGGCAGCAGAGTACATGTTTTGGTACCCGAGTGTTTTACCAGAGCCATCAGAGCAGCGGTAATTCCTCCCAACTTCAGGTTGGCGACTAGAGTCAGCAAGTTCACTTGTGAGTCCAAGCCTGACACTTGGCTTGAGGACTACCGAGTGGTTGTGCAGATCGGTGGTGGCAATGATGAAGTGGCCATGAAACACCTTCCTCTGATGTTGGAAGGCTCAGCCAGAGCATGGTTGAATCAGCTAGCACCTGGCAGCATATATAGTTGGGAGGAACTTGCCCGAGTGTTTGTTAGAACCTTTGAAGGAACATACAAACAACCAAAGGCTTAATAAAGGTTGCAATCCTGCAAAGTGTAAAACCGAATGAAACTTTGAGGGATTATATCCAAAGATGGATCACGCTGCACCACACAGTGGAGAATGTGTTAGATCACCAAGCAGTCTGTGCCTTCAAGGAAGGTCTCAAGTATCGAGAATTGAACCTGAAGTTCGATCAGACCGGGGATATATCTCTGAGTCGGATGATGGAGATTGCCATCTAGTATGCTAATGGTGAAGAGGAGGATCGACTCCGGAGTGGCAAGCACAAAACAATCGCCCAAGAAACCGGAGGAGGGAATTCCAGTCGGAAGCAGAAGCGCAAATCCGAGCCAGCTGCTCCTGGTGAAGCCTTAGCCATGACTCAAGGAAAGTTCAAGGGGAAGCCCAAAGGGCCATGGAACCCCAAGAAAGTGAAAGATCAAGTTGGAAATGATGTGTTGGATTTACCATGCCACATTCACACCAAGAAAGATGAAGAGGGTAATTTCATTTACCCTAAACACACCACTCGACAGTGTCGGCTCCTGATCCAGCAGTTCCGAGAGAAACAACCCAAGGAGAAGGAAAAGGAGTTGGACAAGGGTGAGGATAAGGAAGAAGATGATGATGGTTTCCCCAACATCAATTCCACTCTAATGATTTTTGCTGATGTTGAAAGCAAAAGTCGACTGAAAGTCATTAACAGAGAAGTGAACATGGTCACTCCGGCGACACCCAGTTATTTGAAGTGGTCTCAGACTGCCAATACATTCGACCAGTCTAACCACCCAGCACGCATAGCCACCCCTGGGAGGCAAGTGTTGGTGGTCGACCCAGTGGTGGAAGGCACTCGGCTGACTAAGGTGCTGATGGATGGTGGCAGTGGCCTGAATATTCTTTATGCTGAAACCTTGAAAGGAATGGGCATTCCGATGTCCAAACTTAGTGAAAGCAATATAAGTTTCCATGGGGTTATACCTGGCAAGAAGGCAGAATCACTCGGCCAGATCGCCCTCGATGTGGTTTTCGGTGATTCCAAGAATTACCGCAAGGAAAAGTTGACATCAGAAGTCGTGGATTTCCAGAGTGCTTATCATGCTATTATGGGTAGGCCTGCTTATGCATGTTTTATGGCTCGACCATGTTACGTGTACCTCAAATTGATGATGCCTGGTCCCAGAGGAGTGATCACTATCACTGGCAATCGACAGAAGGCAGAAGAGTGCTTCCAGGAGGGCTCAAAGATCGCCGATGCACAAATGGCAGTAGTAGAATTGCAAGAGTATTAGAAAAATGCAGATCCGAGTGATTTGCTACGAGCCAAGAAGCCTGCAAAATACTCTGCATTTCAGTCGTCCGGTGAAACGAAGCCGATTCATATTCACCCGACCAATCCCAATGCTGCTCCAACTCACATCTCAACAACGCTCGACAGCAAATAGGCAGAAGCACTCATCCAGTTCCTCCGTGAGAACTGGGACATCTTTGAATGGAAACCTTCTGACATGCCGGGTGTTCCAAGGGGGCTGGCTGAGCACCGTTTGCGAGTTGACCCGAAAGTGAAACCAGTCAAGGAACATCTTCGACGGTCCGCCTTACAGAAGAGAAAGGAAATTGGTGAAGAAGTGGCTCGGCTCCTGGCAGCTGAGTTCATCCGAGAGATTTACCACTCCGAGTAGCTCGCCAATGTTGTCATGGTCCCTAAGAAGGACACTTCGCATCTGCATTGACTTCAAGCATATCAATCGGGCCTGCCCAAAAGATCCTTTTCGTCTCCCCCATCGACCAAATAGTCGACTCTACTGCGGGGTGTGAGCGCTTGTCCTTTTTGGGTGCCTATTCCGGGTACCATCAGATCCGACTGTATGGACTCAATGAGATAAAAACAGCTTTCATCACTCCATTCGGGTGCTTCTGTTATGTCACCATGCCATTCAAACTCAAGAAGCCGGAGCCACATTCATGAGAATGATTCAGAAGTGTTTGCTCACTCAAATCAGTCGAAATGTGGAAGCTTATATGGATGATATTGTGGTCAAGTCGCGTAAAGGTTCCGACCTGCTAGCCGACCTTGCTGAAACCTTTGCCAACCTCAGGAGGTATGATATTAAGCTTGATCCATCAAAGTGCACATTCGGAGTTCCTGGCGGAAAATTACTCGGTTTTCTCGTTTCTGAACAAGGGATCGACGCTAACCCAGAGAAAGTTGGTGCTATTCTCCGGATGAAACGCCCTGTGCGTGTGCACAATGTCCAGAAGCTTACTGGTTGTTTGGCCGCCTTGAGTCGATTCATTTCCCGCCTCGGTGAAAAGGCATTGCCTCTTTACCGACTGATGAAGAAGTACGATAAGTTTGAGTGGACTCCCGAAGCTGATGCAGTGTTTGTAGAGCTCAAAGCCCTGCTTTCCACCCAGCCGGTGATCGCTGCCTCAATCAGCAAAGAGCCTTTACTAGTTTATATTGCAGCCACTGGACAAGCTGTCAGTACAGTACTCACGGTTGAGCTGGAAGAAGAAGGAAAAACCTATAAAGTTCAGCGCCCAGTGTACTATATTTCTGAAGTCATAACTCCATCTAAACAGAGATATCCACATTATCAAAAGCTTGTCTATGGGATTTACATGACCACGAAGAAGGTTGCACACTATTTCTCTGATCACTCCATTACAGTCGTCAACGACGCACCATTATCAGAGATTCTGAACAACAGAGATGCAACTGGTCAAGTGGCAAAATGGGTGATTGAACTCCTTCCCTTGGATATCAAGTTTGAGGCAAAGAAAGCTATCAAGTCCCAAGCAATAGCAGATTTCCTCGCCGAGTGGATCGAACAACAACTACCGACTCAAGTTCATTCGGAGCATTGGACCATGTTCTTTGATGGTTCCAAGATGCTGAATGGTTCCGGTGCTGGGGTGGTATCGGTATCCCCCCGAGGAGACACACTCAGATATGTCCTCCAGATTCACTTTGATTCGTCCAACAACGAAGCTGAATATGAAGCACTTTTGTATGGGTTGCGTATGGCCATTTCACTCGGTGTCCGTCGCCTCATGGTCTACGGCGACTTGGATTTGGTAGTTAATCAAGTGATGAACGAGTGGAACGTTAGAAGCCCAGCTATGACTGGTTACTGTAATGCAGTGAGAAAGTTGGAAAAGAAGTTTGAAGGGTTAGAGCTCCATCATATACCCTGACAGAAGAATCTAGCAGCTGATGATTTGGCAAATATAGGTTCCAAGAGGGAGGCCATTCCCAGTAACGTGTTTTTTGAACACATTCATACACCTTCAGTTCAAGAAGATCCTTTCACTGAAGAGCCCCCGTAGCCTAAGAGTGCCACAGATCCGACTGAAGTCGAAGTTCCAGCCGTGGTCGATTTGATTATGGAAGTTTTGGTCATCACTCTCGACTGGACAGTGCCATACATTGCGTACATACTTTGGAGGGAACTCCCAGAGGATGAAGAGGTGGCTCGACAGATCATCCCTCGATCCAAAGCCTTTACTGTGATAAGAGGGCAGCTGTTTAGAGAAAGTGTAACTGGAGTGAGCCAGAAATGCATAACACCAGAAGAAGGTCGAGTGATCCTCAACGACATCCACTCAGGAACTTGTGGCCACCATGCGTCCTCTTGGACCATTGTGGCCAAAG